>CM075061.1:66590044-68990044 GCA_037428765.1 Rubia yunnanensis | reverse complement strand
ACATAATTAGTAAGGAAGGGATATCAGTGGATCCCTCTAAAGGCAAGACAATTCTAAATTGGACGGTGCTAACCAATAGTATGGAAGTTTGTAGTTTTCTTGGACTGGCAGGGTACTATAGGCGTTATGTGAAAAACTTATCTAAACTAGCATTCCCTTTGGTCCATCTAACTCATAAGGGAGTTAAGTATGAATGGAATGAGAAGACTGAATCCAGTTTCAAAGAATTGAAGAAGCGTTTGACCACGGCCCCAGTTCTTGCTCTACATGAGGGAAATGATGGATTCATATTTTATACCAATGCTTTAGGAGATGGTCTAGGATGCGTGTTGATGCAACATGGCCACGTGATTTCTTATGCTTCTTGGAGGTTGAAACCTTATGAAAAGAATTACCCCCCCTATGACCTAGAACTAGCTGGAGTGGTGTTTTCTTTAAAGAAATGGACTTATATGGAGTCACATTTAAAGTAATGTCAGATTATAAGAACCTAAAATACCTATTTTACCAAAATGACCGAATATGCACCAACGTCGGTGGATAGAGTTTTTGGGGTATTATGATTGTGTGATCAATTATCCTCTTGGAAAGGTGAATTTTTGGATAGAGGAGACAGAGATGTTATCACAGGCATAGAGTTTAGAATACGAGGCTTAATCTGACCGACTTTTGTTCTTCAATTTAAAGAAACGATCTATTTTACCCATGGAGATTAAGAAGGCTCAAGAATTGGATTAATCATTGGTGAAGAAGAAAAATATTTCCATTGAAGGGAAGTTACCGGACTTTGAAGTGGACATGAGAGAGTGCTAACATGTAGAGGTAGGTTTTAACTACCCCGAAATTCAGAGATCACAAAAAGAGTGTTGGAGGAAGCTCATCGGCCCAAGTATATGGTGCATCTAGGAGGGACCAAAATGTACCGAGACTTGAAACAACCGTACTGTTGGGATAACATGAGGAGGGACATAGCAGAATATGTGGCGCGTTGTTTGGTGTGCTAGCAAGTCAAGGCTGAGCATCAGAAACCATCGGGGTCATTACAACCATTGGAGATTACTTAATGGAAATTAGATCACATCACGATAAACTTTGTAAAAGGATAACCCCAAACACCAAAAAAGTCTGACACAATATGGGTGGTGGTTGATAGGTTGACCAAATCAGCTCACTTTCTACCGATCAATGTTAATTACTCCTTGGAAAAGATGATGGTCCTGTACACCTTGGAAATTGTAAGATTTCATGGAGTGGCAATAACTATTGTGTCAGATAGGGACACAAGATTTACTTCCCACTTCTAGAGGCAACTGCAAGCAGAACTGGGAACCAAATTGAAATTTAGTACAAGTGCCCATCCACAGTCAGATGGGAAGTCAGAGACAACAATTAAAACCTTTGAGGACATGCTCCGAAGTTATGTTATGGATTTTGAGGGAAGTTGGGACACTTACTAACGATTGGTAGAATTCGCTTATAACAATAGTTATCAGTCATCCATTGGTATGACCCCATAAGAAATACTCTACGGTCGAAAATGTCGGACACCCCATTTTTGGGAAGAAGTTGGAGAGAAAAATATTTTCCCGGTTTCCAGTATACCCTGGATTGAGGAATCCATGGATAAGGTTAAGCTAATAAAACAGCACTTACAGATGGCTCAAAGTCGAGAAAAGAGGTACTTGGATAAACGAAGGAGGGACTTGGAGTTTAAAGTTGGTGACCAAGTATTTTTTAAGGTAACTCCTCACAAGGGTCTCATTTGGTATGGTAAGAAAGGAAAGCTGAGTGCTAGGTACATTGGCCCTTTTAAGGTTGTACAAGAAGTTGGAGCCGTTGCGTACCAAGTTAACCTGCCTAGCCAGTTAGGAAAATTGCATAATGTTTTCTATGTATTTCTTCTGAAGAAGTACCACCCTGACCTTGAACACGTGTTAAACAATGAAGACTTAGCATTGAATGAAAGGCTGATGTATGAAGAAAATCCCGTAAAGATACTGGATCAGAAAATCAAGACCTTGCGTACCAGAGAGATTCCTATGGTTTTGGTGTTATGGAGAAATCATAAGGTCGAGGAATCAACCCGGGAGCTAGAAGGTGACATGAGAGATAGTTATCCAAAGTTGTTTACGGGAAATGGAAATTTTGGGGACAAAATTCATGGAAGGGGGGGGGGGGGGGGTGGACTGTGAAACCCCCGACCTTAATGAAGTCAATGCACATGTAATAGCTCGATGTTAACTAAAAATTATAATCTCTTATTTACTTTCTTCGACCATTTCAAGCTTTAACTCAAAACCCTATAAGAAATTTTAACCTAAAATAAGTTAAATAAAATAAATGAATAAAATTTATTAAAATTTCCTAATGTCACTATATATTCTATGTTTACTTTATAAACTATTTCATATTCATTAAATTTTATATGAGAGTATTTATGTTAATATTATAATAAAATACTTTATATATATATATATACCTATATAGATGACGAGCATTACAATATGGAATTCAAATACTAGAAATTAATTAGCTAAAATAAATAAGTTATCATTTCTAATATTTTTTGAATTCAAGGAATATAATTGTATTTAATATCTACACAAGCCACAAAAATCTATCCTCCTCAACTTGGATTGATAGAGATGCGCTCCGGTTGCGGAAGAACTATGAATTTGCAAGTAGGAGCTCCACCGTAAAGCCACACAAATCTATCCTTCGACGTTGTAGTTCCCGCCATGAATTCCCTAGATAACTTCTCAATTGTATAGGTCGATCCCAACCTTCCCATGTGTGCCAATGCCCTATGCAAGATAGGATGTCCCAAATGTCGTGCCAAAAGGCCAACCATGCCTCCCACAGGAATCTTTCCACTCTTCTGCTCCCCCATTGCTATGCATTGTTGAACAAAAACACTAGCCAAGACTGGGTAGATGTTCCCCTCCGGTGTCATCACCCAAAGATGGTGTACATTAAAGCCCTGAAAATGCGTCAATTCACTGTGGCATAGAACGTTTATAGAAAAGAATCGATGAACATAATGTATTCTCGGGTGGATTATAGCCGTTCTCTTACTCAAATTATTCCTATCGGTCCTGGTTAGTTGTCTCCAAAAATTCCCAAGGAAGAATGGCATTCCTTGGCAATGAGTCCTTGGAATGTTCCGTCTAGTCTTCAACCCAAAAGCTAATGCCACCTCTCTATAGGTCATTTGGTACTCCTTGTTATATAAGTTGAACTTAATTGCCTTGTGACCCTCCTTGTCTGTGATCTTCCAAATCGTAGGTAGGAACTCTAAGGTGCACCTTATGTAGGTTTTCAAGTGAACGTCGAGAAAACCTTCAAGGCCTACCCGACCCAAAAGAAAGGTCCCTGGTTCAAGTTAGCCTAGAGCTATCAAGGTGCTCTTGGAAGCAAAACTAGTCTCCAAAATGCTCCTCCTTGGTTCCCTCAAATTCCTCCATCTTTGGGCTTTAATCCTGGTAATTTTGGTCAAACCCATAAACTCATCGCCCAGAGACTTGGGGTTGCGAGGAATGGGAGTTCCCAGTTTAGGGTTTGCACCTTTTACCGGCTTCTTCCATTTCTCAACCTGTAAAAACTTCTCTTTCTCCTAAATACCCTTTTTTGGAGGGATCCTAACACAAAGAAGGAGAAGAATGGTAATGTGATAGTAAACAATGCATGGCCCATTATGTCATCCAATAAAGAATATTATCCCCAAAAGACCAAACATTCAAAGAATGATGGTATATTCCTCATCAATCAACAACATCATGTATGCCTTTCACCCATCCATCAATAGATTCTTACAAACAAGATTCATGTTCTCTCTAATCACCCATAAATGAAGAACATATCATTCAAGATCAATAGCACATTGAAGACTCCCATAAATTCATCATCAAAAGATTGGACACACAAGCTCAAACAATATCACATCAACACAAGCTCTTTCGAAAATTATACTTTTCATAACAACACCAAAATGTCAATCAAGTATATATACAAAGAGATAAAAGGGTTACTCAAAATTTGAAGCCAAGAAGTGTACGATCCACACAATAAGAAGCAAAAATTGCTAATTTTTGAGAGAAAAGCTTCACTCTTTTGGAGCTCACCAAAGAGTGTGTTTGATTGAGTGTTTCTTCAGAAGAAAGAGTGTGTAGATGGTGAAATTAGGTGGAGAATTTTACCACGAGAATGAAATTTCAGCATAGGTAAAAGAGAGAGAGAGAGGGGGGGGGGGAGAGAGAGGTACAATGTAGATAAAGATGGAATTTCAAATTAGGGGACAATTAGTACAATAAATTAATGTTGGAAGTACTAATTGCATAAAATATCCTTAGGAAATATCACTTCTTAAATGCATTTTTTATTTTGAAATCCTAACTTCCTTTTTCGAAAAGTTGTAGAAAAGGTCTCCCCAAAAGGATTGGGGGTGCACTTCTGATGTGGCCATTTTATATGGTTATATTAGGACTTTTAGGATTCACTTTTCTACACTTTTGTGCTCTAGATGTGGCATTTTTTCTTGAAATTCTCTAAGAAGAGTTAAAAGAGACTTTTATGCTTTTATTACTTTTCTAGAGGATTTGGTGTGACGAGAAAAATTGTTTGAAGACTTTAAAGATTACCTTTCAAGATTTGAAGATTTGAAAACATGCATTTGAGCTTTTGAAGACTTGGAGAATTGAAGATAAGTGAAGTGAAGAGGAGGACTTGAAACAAAAAGAATAACGAAATCAAGATGCTGAAACTTGGCTCGGTCGCGACTCGCAATGGACAGGTGGCTAGAAACTTTCTTTCTTTTTTTTACTATAAATATTAAATCCTATCCTCTCCTCTTCATATCTCTTCTTCTTCCTGTGATTTTCTGGGTTCAAAACCCTAGTTTACCTTTCTTTCTTTTCTTAGTTTTTGTAGGTTAATCATGTATTTTCATGATCTAGGTTAGTTTAATCTTGGGAGATATTGATCGAAGCTTCCATATCTATATAGTAAGAACCCCTATTTCACTCTATCTTGAAGCAGTTGTTATTTAGAATTCATGTGTTTAAATGTGATGTTTTACTTCATTTATCATGGGTTTTTTTATAATAGGAATTGTTTGTATGATTGAAATGTTAGGGTGTTACGAACGTTGCAAATTTCTTAACTCATTTGGCATGAAAATCCAAGAACATGGACTTAGAACTTCTAGTGTATAGTGTGTTGTAATTCCTGCTAGATAAGTATGTTAATGTGGACTGTTCTCATATTTTTCTTGTGTAATGAAAGGTTGAATCTTGAATATGGTCTGTTCTAGATTTAGCCTAATGAATGCCATGTTTGGTTAAATGGCTATATCTTTGGTAGAAGGCTTGTTGTTATCAAATCTAAGGTTTTTCTTGTATAATGTCATCGATGAAATACCTTTATGTTGTGGTTTGCCTAAAGTGATTATCCACGGGGTTTGAAAATGATCGTTGTTTGTCTTTGAAAATTACTATTAAGAAGGAATGAATGTTGATTTTTGAATGGGATGTTTTAGCATTCCCCATTGGTAACGAATGTGATAGAATGAGTGAATAGTTTGATGATCTATATTAGGTTTGGAAGTGGATATTAATTGCCCCCAAGGCTTTATCTTTTTGTAGTTTTAAACCCCTTTTCTTAGTTTGCTTGATGATTAGCATAGTTACATGAATTTGCTAGTTATGTTATCTTTTAATTTCATAACTTAGGAAAACAAACCAACCAAACCGCCCTATTTACTTGTTGCAATATATATATATATATATATATATATATATATATATATATTTGCTTCTAGCATAATATCAACCTTTTATGTTTAAAATCGTAAGAAAATCCCTCTTCTTCGTGGACGACCCCGACTTTCCATTCTCTATTTAGTTGTAGATAGGAATCATTTAGGGCTTTAAATTTGATTTTGAGAGGTATGGCGACGACCTCCCAAATTTTGGCACCACTGTCGGGGAAGAGGCATTCATTTCTAAGTTTCTAGGCATATTTTGTTGCATATTAGCTAGTTGTTTTTATTTTCCACTCCTTGGTGGTTGTTTTTGATCAAAGTAGGTATTTCTTGAGTTCTTGGTGAATTTTAATCTAGAATCCTTGCAATATGATTCCAGACTTATGAAAAAAAACAATTTAAAAAAATGGAGCCTCTCACCTTGAGGGAACCCATCTTGAGAAGAGAGGCTCAACAAGCAAGGTTTTGTAGGATGTTTCATTCCTACCCTCCTACTGAGTCTTTCTATTTGTTAAGGAAGGAGCACTATGAGGGGGAAAGAACCAAGGGTATTATGAAATGTGTTACCAAGAGGTACGAGATGTTGGTTTTCAAGGGTAAGAAGCAGAAGAATGGTATTGGGAGGTTGTTGCCGTACCCCTCAAAATTATAATTTATAAGCCCTTTATGCTTACTAAATACAATTAAGTATATAGTGGAAGAGAGAGAGATTTTCTTAAGCATTTAAACATAAAAGGTAGAAATTATTCTAGAAGTAAATATATAGAGCAAAGTGTATATATAACCCTACATAATTGACGAAAGTGCAGATATAACCCTCGATAATTGAAAGTGCAAATATAACCCTAGATATTTAGGTTATGTGCAAATATAACCTTTTCTGGTAGTTAGAGGCCGGAATAAGATGAAAACACAAATTTACCCCTCTATAAAAAAATAAAAATAAAACTGAAATTCCCGATGTTCTTCATCTCACTTCTATACAATTCTTCTTCACCAATTTTCTATACGATCTCCAATCCTCTTCCCCAATTTCAATGGCTATGGCTCACCCGGAGGTGGGAATCTGAGCGGCGTGGCTGAGCAGGCTAGGTTTTAGGGGGATGATGGGTGGCGAGCGGAGATGATTGTGGCGGGAGCTATTGCCGAGGCCCTACTCCATCGGAATTCCTATGCCTGCTTTTGAGACCTCCATCGAAGAGCTCGACCATCAATTCCAGTCGTTTATTGTCGAGAAATTGTTCTCAGCTCGGAGGTGGTGTAGCGGTGGAGGGTGACGAAGGAGGAGGGAAAGAGGGAGGTGGCACTGAGAATCGGTGGTCTGGTGGTGGAGGGCGGCGGAGGTGGCAAGCTAAAGGAGGAGGGCGGCGGTGGAGTAATCGGTCTTCTGGGTTTCAATGGCCACCGAATCAATTGCAACCGTGCTTCTGACAACCTGGGACCAAAGGCGAAATTGGATGCCCAGGATAGCCATTCTTGAACTTATTGTTCATAGATTAGGGGTTCGTGTGGTAGTGCAGGTTTGTTCTTCATTTGGTGAGTTGTGGTACACGTGTGTTCTTCATTTGGTGTATTCTTCAATTGCTGATACATTTGGTGAAAGACATACATTTCATAGTACATTAACTAACTAGCAAATGATATATCTGGTGCAGGCGTGTTCTTCTCGGGGTGAGTTATGGGGGTAATATTGCTGATTATGTGAGTAGGAAAGTAGATTTTACAGAAATAATGATGGCACACTAACATATTTTACACTGATCGAGAAGGACTGTGATGGTGGGATGGAAGGGGGTGGTGGACCAGTGGCGGCGGAGTAGCGGAGGGGTGGTTTGGTGGTGGTGTTCAACGGCTAAGGGTGGTAGGTTGGAGGGCATTTGTGTCTTTTAAGTTTTTAATTTAGATTGAAAGGGCATTTTGGTCATTTCCGGTCAGTCAATGGTCAGAATTGGCCAGTCAATGCCGGAATAGTGGCTTTAGGGTTATATTTGCACTTGTATATAATAGTTAGGGTTATATTTGCACTAAAAAATAACTCAGGGTTATATCTGCACTTTCTTCAACATATAGGGTTATATTTGCATATTACCCAAATATATATATATATATATATGTGTGTGTGTATATACATATATTTATATAAGCAAGTAAATGGGGGTTTGGTTGGTTGGTTCTCCTAAGTTATGAAAGTAAAAGACAAAACAACTAGTAAAGTTAACTAACTATTCTAATCATCAAACAAACTAAGAAAAAGGGGTAAAAACTACAAAACGTAAAGCCTTGGGGGCAATTCATATCCACTTCCAAATCTCATGTAGATCATTGAACCATTCACTCATTCAATCACATTTGTTACCTATGGGGAATGTTGTCACTTCCCACACGAAGATCAACATTCATTCCTTCTTAATGGTAATTTGCATAGACAAACAACGATCATTTGCAAACCTCGTTGACAATAAATTTAAGCAAACCACACCATAGAGGAGTTTGATCAATGGCATTTCACACGAAGGACCATAGATTTGATAACAACAAGCCTTCTACCAAAGACATAGCTATTTAACCAAACATAGCATACATTAGGCTAAACCTAGAACAAACCACATTCAATATTCAACCTTTCATTGCATCTATATGATAAATATGAGAACAATCCACGTTATTATAATTATCTACCAAGAATCACAACACATTATGCATGAGAAGTTCTAAGTCCTTGTTCTTGGATTTTCATTCCAAAGAGCTAAGGAATTTATAAATTTCCTAACACCCTAACACTTTAATCATACAAAAACTTCCTATTCTCAAAAACAAGATGGCATAAATGAAGTAAAACATAGCATTAAGAACACAAGAATGCTAAATAACAAAAGCTTCAAGAACGAGTGAACCAATCTATTCATTGCTTTAACTACTTGTTGTGAAGATAAATCTTCTATCCTTCTTAGATAGTAGTTTGCAAGAGTGATTTAGACATCTCTTGTCAAACCTCACCAATGACTCCCTTAGTCGAAACACGACTAAACACATCCCATTGATGGCATTGAACATGAAGAATCAACAAGGTTGACAACACTTATAAACACTACACCGTGTCCAAGCACTTAACCAATTAATGTATTTACACAAGATTAGTCAAGAACGATCAACATTCATGGACTTATCTCCTTTGCTACCTAAAACAAATATAACAACGAGTTCAACATCTTCATATTCATCTAGAAATTTTCAACACATCAACATCATTTTGAAGCTCTTACTCATGCTCTTGGATTCCACATTAAAAGAGGGAAAAATTAGCTACTTTCTCCCAACCCTAACAAGCAATTCATATACTCAAACTTCCAACAACATTAATGCCATTAACAATCCATATTCAAAGCTCAATAAATGCACAATAAAGAAAGAAATAGATAGATAGAAATGATTCTCAAGAAATTAGCAAGGAAGCCTCAATAAATTGCTCCCAAGTACAAAACTAAGCTAGATAATCAAAACCCATAACATAGAATATAAATCTACAAAGAAAGAAGAAGAAAATGGTGAAAAACTAGGGTTTTGGAGCCCCAAGTTGGGTTTAGGAAAATGGGGAAGAAGGGGGGCTATATATATTCTAATTTTCTCAAGAAAAATTTTAAAAAATGCAGCAAGCCCAACCCTAGCGGAAATGGAGTCGCCCGGGCGACGGAGGTTTCAGCCCAAAAATTCAGATGGGCGAGCTACAATTCGAGGCTTCTTGTTTTGCCTCCCATGGGTGAACTGTTGATCCGTTTTGGGATTTTTTGTAGTCTATTTTACAGTGCTCAAGCAGAAGAATCCAATGACGTCATCCTTGTAGGCTGATTCTTCTTGGATAATTTTAAGAACTTTGTCTAAACTTCCGAGTGACAATTCATCCGCTTCTTTTCCTTCCTTCTTCAACCCTTCTATCTTCTACAATGCTTTGGCCCGTGGCCTTCACTAAACCACTTCAAAAAGCTCACGAGACATCTACAAATAAAGCTCACAAAATGGAATCTAGATGCTCGTAAGGATCAAAAATCCAATAGACTAAACATAGGTTACAAAATGAAGGACTTAAATATAAAAACTGAAAATGGTTATCTAAACCCCTTATCATGTAAACCTACCGAATCTAGCAATCTTATAACAAAAATATGACAAAAGAGATATTGAATTCTTAGGAAAATACATGTATTTGATGTCTCATCAGGTATCCATACAACAATTTTTACAATCCGGAGTGGAGTGGTAATCCAGATTGGTGGTATGAGAATGAGACGGAAAACCAACAATACGAGCAAAATAGTTGGCCATCACTATCTTATACCATACCCCAAAACTAAGCCCAACAAGGAAGTTCAAGTTTGACACGTGAGGAAGTCATGAATGCAATAGTAAACTTGAACAACTTGACTAGTATGGAACCAGACACTTGACTCTCCTCTAGTGTTGAGGCTATTTAGGGGCATGCGAGGAGTATATTAGAAGCATAGGCCCGAATGGAAGCTCGTGATTCCAAATATACGACATCCCAAGTCGAACTCGAAGATTCGGTGAGTGAGGTCACCATGAGATATGAGTTTGAGTTTGAAGGGGATGAGGAGTTGGTTGTTGAGGATTAAAAAATGGAGGAAGAGGTGATTGTGCTACATTCATTAGCATCGTAACCCCTACCCCCACCTAGTGAACCAAATTCGCCATTTTCATAAGTTTTGAGGGAGACAAGAGAGGAGCCAAAACACTACCCCAAGCCTCCTAACCACCCAAATCACTTTAAACAATCTCCACCTCAAAAAAACATTCCTCTTGAAGGTTGTGTACCCTCAAATCTCTACTTTTGGATGCTCATGGCCCCTTCACCATATGGATAACATTAGGGTCGTGCCGATGACCTTAAAAATGTGGAGCTTGTTGTTTTGATGACATAAATAAATTTGGCCTTTATTTTGGTTTTTGTTGTTTAGTTTTTGTAATTTTGTCTTGTTCTTTTTATGGAGTTTTTTTTTCTGTGATTTTGTGGCAAAGTGAAGTACATTGCATTACAGTTGATGAAGGAATGGGATCCATGAGAAAGGGAAGAAAGCTTGGAAATTTGGTATGAAAAAATAAAATATTTCTAGGCACTGGGAAACCCAGTCGACGTTAGTTGCGACGGCTACGTTGCATGTCGCGATGAACAGGGGAGGAAAAAAATGAACTCCTAACACCAGCTTTTCGCAAGTTGGGACATATCCATCGTGAGTCACGACATGGGTGTCATGAGTCATGACTGAATCAAAAAATTTCTAGAAGAATTGAACTCACATACCCAAGATATTGCGAGTTGCGATTACTTGGTCGCGAGTCTCAAAAATGCATCGCGAGTCACGACCATTACTATCGCGAGTTACGATGGAGAAACCAACTTTTCAACTCTGCTCAAACACTACATAATCATTTCTTCTTCCCACCAAATACTCCCAAGAACCACCACACCTCCACTCATTCCTCCACCATCTTACATATATTTACATATGAAGATTCTTGCATCGTTATAGTACCTTTGTTTATTGTAGTATGCTGACTACATCATTGTGACTGTAATTTCAACATTCCATAATGATGCTTGGATATGTGAGGATATATGTTGTATATTTTTATTGGAAAATCTTATAGAGGTGATTGCATGATGGATTGGTTATTCTTTGAGAATAATATGGTTATTAACTTTTGATGCTAAACCTAGTATTACAAATCCTTATATACTTGTGAGTTTCATGTTGTTCTCTGTGGTGTTAGTCTTGATCAACTGGCACTTTTGCTCGAGGGGTGAGTTCTTCTACGGCACTTTTGCTCCCTCTTCTGGCTCTGAAACCAATTTTGGGACCGATTCTATACAAATACATGGGGTTTCACTATATCACCGACGACTATGCAGAGAAATGGGTGTCACTCTACCTCTCACCTTGAGTTTTATTATTCTTGCCTTACATGTTTACATTGAGGGAAATGTAATGTTATATATACGGGGAGGGGTTAGAGGACTCACATGCATGCTAGCTTGATTTGGAATGTTTTTTGCTACTTTTGATTGGAAAAACATGAGAAAAAGGAAGAAAAAATAGAAAAATAGAAAATTTTAAAAAATTTAAAAAGAAAACACACTAAGTTAAAAACCCAAGAGGGAAACTTAGGCAACATTGGGGGCCCACATAGGTTGAAAACCCAAATGGGCAACCTCGGCAAAAATGAGAGGCCAAATGTACGGAAAAAGGTGAGATGTGAGCCAAAGAAACATGATGTGTGGCTAGGATGAAAACCCAAAAGGGATCCTAAGCAAAATGAGAAAAAGAGAGGAAGAAATAGAAAGACTATAATTTCACTCATTTTCCGGCGTTGGAGTCATAAGGTTGCGGTTGTCATATGGATGGATCGGGTAGCTCAACATCTTGAGACCTCTTTGGATTGGGTAACTTAGCGGGTTGAAAAATGAAGCATGGTTACGAAATTCTCAATTCTTTTATACTTGATTTTCGTGATATATTGGCATTGGGCGAAGTATGTGTTTGAAACTCCTATATGGTTTTGACTTCATTTTGTGTCATTGGATTTTTGTTGACATATCGGTATGAAGTAAAGTATTTTCTTGAACTTTTCATATGGTTTTAACTTCATTTTATTTCATTGGACTTTGGGATTATCAATTTAGGACTTTGAAACATTTTTATGGGTGGTGAATTGATAAATGGTAGGTTGGTTAGATTTAGGAATTGGGGTTGTGTGTGAAAAATTCTCATTTGAGCTTTGGTTTTTGGATTTACAATATTGAGATTTTTGTGAGGTTTTTATTGGGGAATATTAGTTTAGGATGTATACATATGAATTCCTTTGTGTGATTGCATCTTTTCTTACTCGAGGACGAGTAAGGTTTAAGTGTGGGGAGGTTTGATGTGCCCATTTTATTTGATTATATTAGGACTTTTAGGATTCCTTTTTCTACACTTTTGTGCTCTAGATGGAGCTTTTTGTCTTGAAATTCTCTAAGAAGAGTTAAAAGCAACTTTTACGTTTTTATTACTTTTCTAGAGGATTATGTGTGACAAGGTAAATTGTTTGAAGACTTTGAAGATTACCTTTGAAAATTCGAAGACTTGCATTTGATATTTTGAAGACTTGGAGAATTCAAGATAAGTGAAGTGAAGAGGAGGACTTGAAACAAAATGAAGAAAGAAATTAAGATGCTGAAACTTGGCTCGGTCGCTACTCGCGACCGACGGGTGGCCAGAAACTTTCTTACTTTTTTATGCTGTAAATACTAAATCCTATCCTCTCCTCTTCACATTTCTTCTTCTTCCTACAATTTTCTGGGTTCTAATCCCTAGTTTTCCTTTCTTTCTTTTCTTATTTTCTGTAGGTTAATCATGTATTTTCATTATCTAGGTTAGTTTAATCTTGGCAGCAATAGATCGAAGCTTCCATATCTACAGAGTAAGAACCCCTATTTTACTCTATCTTGAAGCTATAGTTATTTAGCATTTATGTGTTTTAATGTGATGTTTACTTCATTTATATCATGAGTTGTTTGAGAATAGGAAGTGTTTGTATGATTGAAATGTTAGGGTGTTAGGAACGTTGCAAATTTCTTAACTCATATGGCATGAAAATCCAAGAACAAGTACTTAGAACTTCTAGTGTATAATGTGTTGTAATTATTACTATATAAGTATGTTAATGTGGATTGTTCTCATATTTATATGATAGATGCAATAAAAGGTTTAATCTTGAATGTGGTTTGTTCTAGGTTTAGCGTAATGAATGCTATGTTTGGTTAAATGGCTATATCTTTGGTAGAAGGATTGTTGTTATCAAATCTATGGTTCTTGTATAATGCCATTGATGAAATACCTTTATGGTGTGGTTTGCCTAAAGTGATTATCAATGAGGTTTGCAAATGGTCGTTGTTTGTCTTTGAAAATTACTATTAAGAAGGAATGAATGTTAATCTACAAATGGGAAGTTTCAGCATTCCCCATAGATAACAAATGTGATCGAATGAGTGAATGGTTCAATGATCTACATTAGGTTTGGAAGTGGATATTAACTGCCCCCAAGGCTTTATCCTTTTGTAGTTTTAAATATGGTTTCTTAGTTTGTTTGATGATTAGCATAGTTACTTGACTTTGCTATTTATCTTGTCTTTTAATTTCATAACAGAGGAAAACTAACCAACCAACCCCTCCATTTACTTGATTATATATATATATATATAATTGCTTCTAGCATAATATAAACCTTTTATTTTTGAACGCTTAAGAAAATCCCTCTTATTCGTGGACGACCACGACTTGCCATTATCTACTTAGTTGTAGATAGGAAGCACTTAGGGCTTATAAATTTAACTTTGAGAGGTACGATGATGACCTCCAACTCCCATCATGAGCTACATATTGGACATAAAAGTCCACCAGAAAAACCAACTTGTTTACTCGCACCATCGCATCCCGCACGGGGGCTAGCTTCTGAGTGATCGGAGAGTTGGACAACCACTACGTTCACCAATTTCAAGACATTCAAATAGACTAAATGGAATCACATTGATAGAAGCTTCTAAATATATTATGGCACATTCAACGAGTGTTCCACCTAAAGAAATTGGAATAAAAAACATTATGGGGTCCTCACATTTCTTAGGAAAATTCTTATGATTCAAAGTGGCAACTTCCCTTATTTTTAGCTTCCCTAACTTCTTAGGTGGTGTACGCCTTTTCCAAGTACATGAAACCTTAATAAAGTTATCATATGAAGGCACATTGTCAATCAATTCCAAGATAAGGATAGATACCTCCACTTTTTTTAGGACGTTCTGAATGGTGGCCTCATTTGTCCGCACCTTTGGCTTTCCCCTCAAAGCACTTGGAAATGGAGGTGGAATAGCAACTCGTGCCTCGGGTGGTGGGAGTTCCTTGGAGGGTGCTTCCTTGACAACTATCTCTTCTTCTTTGAAATATGCTTTGGTGGCCTCCACTAACATGTCATCCTCTTGTGTCACCTTCTTGTCGGTTTCACGAACTTCCTTACCACTTCTTAGCTTGAGTGCACTCACATTTGTTGGATACTCTGTTTGGGAAGGTAGTTTTCTGGAATCTTTTGCTTAAAGTTGGCTCACCAAGGTGGTGATTTTTCCAAATTGAATCTCATGGTTCTTGATACTTGAGAAAGCTCTAGTACCAAGGTTTTCAATTTCCTTCCAAGTCCTTTCCGCAAAGATCTCATGTTTCTTCCCCAATTAACCAATGGCATGTAAGACCTCCTCCATATCCGACTTGTAAAGTTTGGTATGATTGTTGGATAGACCTTCACATCTAGGATAAGGTTGATGTGGTGCTTGTCCACCTCTATATCCTTGAGTTTGATTTTTGTCCCTCAATAAAAAATGAGGGTGATCTCTATACCTTAGATTGAATGTATTTACATAGGTGTTTAGTCTCCCTTCGCCTTATTTCTCGTGGAACCCTTGTTGTTTACCCCAAGTAAATTTAGGTATCTCCTGATTGTTGTAGTCCTTGGCGTTCACTTATTGCACATCATCAACAACCTCGGGGAATTTTTTGGAGTGGTGGTTGAGGTTGTAAACTCCACACATCTTGACTTGGTGCATCTTTCCTCGTAAAAGCTCTTTCATCATAAATGCAATAGCTTGAACTTGCTCCTCCAACTTTAGTGTATGTGTGGGTTCATCCAAGACCATAACCCTAGACCTTGTGCCAAAGTGCCTCATCCCATTGGCCATCTCTTCAAAAAGTGCCATCACATCCTTCGGGCTCTTGTTGGCTATAGAACTGTTGCATGCGGCATTTACCATCCTCATGTCTCATAAAAAAGGCCTTCAAAGAAGTAACTGACTAAATATCCTTCCTTGAATGAGTGGTAGGGGCAACTAGCTAGGAGTCTCGTAAACCTCTCCCAATAATCATATAGGCTCTCGATCGCTCCATGAGTAATGTTGGACAATTGCTTCTTCAACTCGGCTGACATAGATGCTGGAAAGTATTTTTCTGAGAATTGCCGCTTCATATCCATCCACGACCCAATGCAACCCCATGGTAGATAATACAACCAATATTTTGCTCCATCTTGCAGTGAAAAGGGGAAGGCTCTCAAGTTGTAATCATCTTCTGGCACTTCCGATGACATCATATTTGTGCACACCAAATGGAATTCAGACAAATGTTTGTTTGGATCCTCTCCCACCATACTGTGGAAAGTAGGAAGGTAATGTATCATCCCACTTTTTAGCTCACAAGTCACATTTGAAGGCAAGGGTGGGAATGTGATACATAAGGGTTGGTTCTCTAAGTTTGGGGATATAAGCTCTCTTAAAAGGTGGTTATCTTCTTCCATCTTGTGCGATGCCTAGATTTGTAAATGTTTAATTCCACTTACACTCTATTAGGTTCGTTAGAAAATCTTACATGTGAATGAGTCAAGAATTGAAACATTAGATTAATCATGTTGCGCAATGATTCCATAAGTGCTTACCTTTATAGATTAATTGCATTTTTACTTGTATGCAACGTAGTTGTTAATCTTAGAATACCCCCTCCCAATTTTACGTTTACTAGTTATTCCTTTAACTCGTAAAGAATGATGGGCCGCATGAGGTTCTATTTTTAGTTGATAGTTGAGCCCTAGCATCTCTGAGGACAACCCCAAGGCTTTTTGCTAACTACCCTTTAGGTAGTGTAGCAGTGAGAACAGGTGCAAAATTACAAATTTTATCTTTGACCTTCTCAGCCTCTACTCGTGTTAATTAGCTACAATTAACAATCTCGGGTGGAGGCGGGATAATTTTAGGTGCCGCTTCTAGGGATGCTATCTAGCTTCAGTATCAATTAGCATAACTTTTTAGTGGGGCAGTTAGTAATTCATTTTATTTTTGTTTTGTGTCAATAGTTTGGTTGTGGAGCTGTTTAACTGTGGGAATCTAATTTTGTAGGAAAGTACCACTCAACAGATGAAACTTTGTAGGGTGTGTCCTTTTGATCACCCTATAAAGTGTTGTCTGTGGTTGATGGACTACGAGAGAAACATAGAACTTGCAGTTTGGGAGGTCGTCGCCGTACTTCTCAAAGTTAATACTTTTAAGCCCTAATACTTCCTATCTACAATAAAGTAGATAATGGCAATTCGGGGTCGTCAACGAGAAGAGGGATCTTTTCACTTTTTTAAACATATGTAGGAGAAGACATACTAGACATTTACATATATAGACATATATATAGAAGCATGTAAACAAGGGGGGGTTGGTTTGATCCTAAATTATAAAATTGAAATACAACAACTAGCAAAGAAAGAGTGCTAATCATGCAATACAACTAAAGATACAATGTAAATGATAATTAACCGAGCCTTGGAGGCAATCGATTTCCACTTCCAAACATCATATAGCTCATTGATTCATTCACACATTCAATTATATTTATTGTCTAAGGGGAATGTATCATTTCTCATTCAAAGATCAACATTCGTCCCTCCTTAAGAGTAGTTTGAAAAGACAAACAACGACCATTTGGAAACCTCATTAATGATCACCCTAGAAAAACAAAGACCATAGGGATATTTCATCAATGACATTTCACCCAAAGGACCATAGGTTTGATAATAATATGCCTTGTACCAAAGACATAGTCAGTGAACCAAACAAAGCATTCATTAGATTAAACTAAGAACAAACGACATTCAAGGTTCGACCTTTCTTTGCATCTATATGACAAATATGAGAACAAACCACATTAACATACTCATCTAGCAAGAATTACCACACATTATACACAAGAAGTTCTAAATCCATGCTCTTTGATTTCCATAGCAAATGAGTTAAGAAATTTGCAACTTTCCTAACACCCTAACATTTCAATCTTATAAACATTTCATATACTAAAAGAATCCATTGTATAAATGAGATAAAAAACAATATTAATGGCATAATAAATGCTCTCCATTAAATGTTCATAGATGAGCAAACATATAATCTTGCTACATAAGCTTGGAAGCTTCAATCAATTGCTCTGAAGAATTAAATTAGTTACAAGAGTTCATACTAATCAATGCTAAACAACCAAACACAATACAAGAGAATTCAAGGATGAAAATGGAATAAACTAGGGTTAAAAATAGTACCAATAACACAAAAGATGAAGAATGAGAATGAGAGTGCTATTTATAGTACAAAGAAGATAAGGTGAGATTCTGGCCACCCGTTGGTCGCGACTCGCGACGGGCTCGCGACGAACCCATTGCGACTTGCGACGGGTGCCATAATTTTGCACTGTGTCCTTTTCTTCTTCTTGTGGTATATAATCATCTTCATAGCAATTCCTCTCAATTTTCAAGTCTTCAATGGCTACAAAAATGGTCTTCAATGGCCTCCGGTCTTCATGTCTTTGAAGCAAGTCTTCAAAAGTGTGATCTTCAATGACCTCCCATCTTCATTGCCTCCGTGTTCTTCCCTTGTCACGCAAAATCCACTTAGAAGAGGTAAAAGAGCGTAAATTTGCTCTTACCCCTCCTAAGAGAATTTCAAGGTAAAATACAAGCTCTAGATAATAAAAGAGCACAAAATTGACCCAAAATAGTACTAAATTATGCATATAAAATGGACACATGAAGCCTCCTCACACTTGAACCTTACTCGCCCTCAAGTAAGAAAATATCCAAGCATACGAAGGAAATGACGTATCCTCATCCTAACTACTAATCCCCCAAATCAATACCTAACAAAAATCTCAATATCACACATCCTAATGTTAAAGTCAAATGAGAAGTTTTCCACAACCCCTATTCCTAAATATACCCAAACCATATCAACCCTTCAATTCATTGATATCCCTAAAACATCTCCGAATCCCGAATTGATGATCCCAAATCCAATGATAAAAGATGAAGCTAAAAGTATGTATAAGGTTCAAAACACATGCTCCACTTTATATCAATATATCAACCTAAAAACAAAGCATATTAATGATCAAGAATTTCATAACTTACTCCGTCTTTTCCCGCTAAATTTTCCACTCCAAAAGGTCATCAAAATGTCAATCTACCCGATCCATCTGTGTGGTCACAGCAACCTTATGACTCCAACACCGGCAAATGAGTAGACACTTAACGTTTTTCAATTTTTCTCGTTTTCTCTCATTTTGCCTAGGACCCCTTTCGGGTTTTCATCCTAGCCACACATTATGTTTCTTTGGCTCACATTCACCTTTTCCAAACATTTAGCCTCTCATTTTTGCCTAGGTCGCCCTTTCGGGTTTTCAACTTAGAGGGATTCTTCTTTTTATTATTATTATTTTTTTATTTTTAGCATTTTTCACGTGTCTCCAATACAAAAGGTAGAAAATTGATTTCCAAATGTTAAGGCTAAGAAAAGTATCAAAACCAACAATATCCAAGTACATCAAAAGAAAAACAACCCAAAAACAAAAGGGAGAAAATATACAAAACAAAACAAAAGAGTTATGCAGAAGTGTCTCCAGCCCTAATCACCTCAAAATAGTATATAACCCTCCCCATAATTAGAATACTACATTTCCCTCAATGTAGACAATAGAGGAAAAATGTACAAAGCGAAGTATGGAAAGGGTAAAGATGTGGTGCTCACAAAATCAATGTTGTGATAAAGAAGGGCCACCGCCAAAGTAGCGCTGCTGATACCGTGCCATCCACTCTATGCTTCTCTACCTCCTTGCTCTCCACCTCTTTGCTCCCTGATCGGGGCCTAAAACACCACCTGACTGGGACTGCAACTCATGGATGCGAGCTGACAAGTGGTCAATCTCCTCGTCCATATCAATCAAAGTCTGGGAGACAAATACATTGTGCTCCAATATCATGTTGTCCTGTTGGTAGAATCCATCATGCATAGTCTTCATTATCCACTCATAGAAGTCCAGTGTAGGCTGGGAATAGTGAGGTGGAGCATCATCCTCCTGCATGGGCTCTGTCTCTGGTGGAGGCTGCGTGGAGTGTTGCTGATATTGTCGCTCAGAGAGAGGTAGAGTGCTATAATCATGCTGGACAGGAGCTAGCCCGAGGTTACAGAGCTCACGCTGGAAATCATATCTACATAAGGAGTCAGGTGAAATCACCAAATCTCCCAGAGGTGTGTCAAATTCCCGCTTCGCCTTGCTTCGCTGAGGAAGTTCCATGAATGTGACCTTCCTCGCACCATACAACCAATGGAAGAGCCCCATGGTCCGTGTGACACTGAGCATCTCAAATCTAACTAGCCTTCCAATGGTGATAAGATAGGATGTCCGCTTCCCTAAGCATGGAAAGTCAGCTGGCAGAACCAATCCCAAGTACTCTGGTAAAAGGCCTATCATGCCTCTAACCATGATCTTACCCTTGGGTTTTCTTCCCACCTCCACGATTCTCTTGATCCATAATTTTTCCCACAGCCCATATCCTGGCCCCTCACTCGTTAAGTGCCATAGAAAGTGAATGTCATTGTCTGGCACATTCGTCGACTGCGCGGAGCAAAGTACTGTGCCAGCCAAGAGTCGGTGCACATAATGAAGTGCAGGGTGGATAATGGTGCTACTCTTATCGTGGGAGTACTTTGGCCTCATATTGATGACATTCCAAAAATGCATGTCATCCTCTATTGATCGCTCCTAGGCCTATGGGTCTAGCCTGGTCCGTATCTCGACGGTGTCAATTCCAAAGGCATCCTCAATCTGCAAGATGGTCAATTGCCTAGAAATATCAACTAAGTGAAAAGAAATGTACCTCTCGCAGGGTTGATCACCCCTCATACTGCTCATACAGATCATGGACAAGAACTCCAATGTGTACCTCTGGTAAGAGGTCGCGCTCCTACTCATAAACCCTTCCAATTCCCCTTTGGTGAGGAGGCATCTCACGGGCTGAGTGAGGCCGAGGGCATCTAATGTGGGCACATCGACAAAGCTAGTCTCCTTGAGTTGGCGCTTCTCCAGGGCCTCCCATCTCTCGGCATAGGGCCCAGTGATCTGGATCAAACCCATGTACCAATCCGTAGGGGGAGGTACATGGCTCGATTCCAGAGCCGGTTAAGGAGGTGGATAGCAAACAAGTCAAACGCACAGGAATATGTGTATATATAATATTGCAAATTCATACACAATTTTAAACTAGTTCATCATCACAAGCTGAACTAAAATCAAGTCAACTAGTTCAAGTTCTAAACACAATTGCATATACAATCCATACTATGTCCAACAAGCTCATATTCACAAGTTCATGAAGTTCTCACATAGTTGAAATCAATATGCTATATCTCAAAACCACAGTAGTACCCAACTAGCTTAGCCACCAATAGTATATTCACAATGTCAACATTCACGTCCCATGGCCAAAATACCCTAAGCAAAATAACATCGCAAAGCACAACAACAGTTTATCCAAACAGCAACTATGTTGAATCAAGGGCCAACATGTCTCCTATCTAGCATAAGTCACAATTTGTTCTCAGCCACAGCAACACAAATGCATACAATCCCAACTCAAACAAGCACAACACAATCCAAACCGCAACCACAAAATATGCACACAATACCCAACAAATTAAATTACAGGAACAATTTATTCACCAAAATCAACTACTATCCAACAACTCAATTTCCTAAGGCATCACATATAATCTACACAATATCCAAAGAAAAAAATAGAGTAGACATTCGTCATCATAATTCAAGCTCAATAAAGGGAAGAAATGTACCACCAAGATGCGTAGGAAGAAAAAAAAGGAAGCCCACAATCAATTCGGAATTGAATTGCTCAAATTGACAAAACCCCCAAATTCTAGGGTTTGTGTTCTTCAAAGAATTTTTTGATTTGTGGGTGAAAGTTGGGAAGAAAGGAAAGTGGTATGAAGTGGTGGTTCTGAGTGGTGGAGGCGAGCGGCAGCGGCGGCGGTGGTGACGAGCAGCAGCGGTGAGCGGCGGTGGAGAGTGGTGACGCTTGTGGAGAAGATGAAAGAGTAGTGGGAGAAGATGAAAGATTGTGGATGTGTTAGTGGAAAAATGGGTTTAGCCCATCTTTTTAATGCAGATTCGTACAACCGTCGTGACTCGCAACGTGTTTTTCGCGACTCATGACTGGTGGTCTCGAGGGGCATCAGGTTTGGTAAGGCTCGAGGATGAACGATCATACCTCGAGAGCTCGAGGCTTCGAGGTCTCGAGAGGCTAGTCTTGAGAGCTAGCCTCGAGAGTGATTTACTTTAGGTTCGGCTCGAGTCGAGGCCTTGATACCTCGAGGTCTCGATGGGGTATGTCTCGAAGAGGTGGTCTTGAGAGTGTGGTCTCGAGAGACTAGTGGCCTCGAGGTCTCGAGGGGCTAGTGGAGGAATGGTCTCAAGGGGTAGCTTCGAGGTCTCGAATGGTTTGTGTCTCTAGGTCTTAAATTGTTTGGTGTCTCGAGATGGTTCCTTGAGGGCTTATGGTCTTAAGGGCTTATGGTCTCGAGGGAATGGATTTGAGGGCTAGTGGCCATGAGGTCTTGAGGGCTTGTGGCCTTGAGGTCTCGAGGGCTCATGGTTTCAAGAGACTGGATTTGAGGGCTAGTGGCCTCGAGATCTCGGGGCTTGTGGCCTCAAGGTCTCGAGGGCTCATGGTCTTGAGGGACTAGATTCGAGGGCTAGTGGCCTTGAGGTCTCAAAGGCTTGTGGCCTAGAGGTCTCAAAGGCTTGTGGCCTCGAGGTCTCGAGGGCTTATGGTCTGAAGGGAATGATGGACTTAAGATTTGGCTTAACGGTTCAGGTTTTCGAGGTCTTGAAGGGGTGGTGATGTCTCGAAGGGATTGGCTCGAGTCAAGGCTTTGCTACCTCGAGGGCTCGAGGGGGTACACTTCGAGGGCTCGCGACAAGGCCCTCGCGAGGCCATCGCGGCTTGTAAAAAGTGGAGTCCGAGACATCCATTTAAACATAAAATTTTGGAACCCGTCGCAACTCGCGATGATGTGGTCGTGACTCGCGATGAGGCCTAGCGAAAGTGGCATCTGAGGGCTGAAAATTTGCCCAAAATTCTGAGCCCATAGCGATCGTGACGATGTGGTCACAAATTGCGACAAGGCCTCGTGAGGTCATCGCGACTGGTGGAAAGTGGCATCCGAAGACTAAAAGTTTACCCAAAATATCTGAGCCCATCACAACTGGCGACGATGTGGTCGCGACTCGCGACGGGAACTAACCTGGTACATAGAAATTTTTTTCTGATTCCTTCTTTTGTCCAAGTCTTTCCTTCTTGACTCCAAGCAATTCCCCCTTCAAAAGTCCAGTGCCTTGGCTTCAAAATTGCTACAAAATAATGGAGAAAGCAACCCGTGAAAACTATAAAGCAAAATGATGAAGCTTAATGATAAAACTTCAAAACCAAACAACATCAACAGAAAGTCACGAATGATGATCCGGATGATCAAAACCAAGTTTATTTAACGTCGTCAGCATGACTTACTCCCCTTCTTGGAGCTTACTCACAAAATAAATCGAGATAATCGGTCAGGGTCAAAGCAATCGGGATTCGTATTGTCCCCCAACAAAACCCCCTTAAAGTAGCTTAGGGTTTCTTCATGTTCCCTTAACATCTCCAACAACTTACCTTTTTGTTCCATGGTGATCTCAAGCACGTAAGCATTCGGGGGTAGCTCTCTTTTCCAAGGGATGAACATTTGAAAGCTTTCGGTGGTGGTTTGCACTCTTCCACTGAAGTCTTCTCAAGAGAAGGAGGGAAAAACAACCTTACTGGCTTACCCGCGGATACACGAAAAGGGTCGGATGCTGCGTCCCCAAGAGTGCATTCGTTGTTGCTTTCCTTCAAGTTAGTACTAACAACATTTGGAATCAAATTATCACTCACAACATCATCTATGGAAATATTTAAGGAACTAGCATTTCTGGGCTCAATTTCATCTTGCCCTTCATCATCAATAACATGAACATTTTGGCAAGAATGATATCTACTGGAGTGTTCAATAGAATTATTAGTGTCAAATTCTACCCTCTGCCCTTAAATTCCATGGTCAATGTTCTTCTATGCACATCAATTATGGTTCTTGAAGTCTTTAGAAATAGCTTCCCAAAAGGATAGGTTTAGAGCTACTATCACCTCCCATATCGAGAACATAAAAGACAACAGCAAACATTAAGGAATCCACTTTCACCAACATATCCTTCACAATACCTTTCGGGTATAAGCTAGAGTGATCGGCTAGTTGGATAACAACCCCTGTTTTTGTGCAAAGTGCCAAGATTTATACTTTCATACAAGGAATATGGGATCACATTGATTGAAGAACCTATGTCTAACATGACCTTTTTAACACATTTGCCTCCTATCTCACAAGGGATTGCAAACATTCCCGGATCATCACATTTAGGGGGTATCTCAGTATCAAACACGGCGGAGACATATTCACTCTCCACACTCTTTTTCTTACTCTTCAATTGTTGTTTTCTATTGATGGTACACAGTTCTTTAAGAAATTTAGCTTACCTAGGAACTTGATTTAGAGCAGTTAAGAGTGGGATATTTACCTCGCATCTATGAAAGACTTCGTAGATGTCCTTGATGTCCTGCTTGGTCCTCTTATCCTTTAGTGCCTCTGGAAATGGTGGTTCTGGCACATAGATAGGGATCTCCATCCCTCTTGATTTCTTGTGAGATGGGGATGAGGTTTTGGGGTTTGATCCCGGTCTTGGCACAAATGTCTCCACCTCTGTTTCTTTTCCTTGGCTCTCTGTGGCCAACTCCTCTGCCTTCTTCTCATGATCTTCATCGTTCTCAACCTTTCACTCAACAACAACCCTTACTCGGGGCTCCATTACTTCCCTTCCACTTCTCAATGAGATTGCACTAACATTTTATAAAGAATTAATTTCCGATTGGGAGGGGACCTTGCCTTTTTCCCAGGCCTCCATCTGATTCACCACTTGAGCTATTTGGCTCACTTGGGTTTCCAAGTTCTTGATGCTTGCTTTAGTTTCATCTTGGAATTTCTCACTTTTCTCCACACACATACCCAACCGGTGAATGGCTTGCATCACCCTATCCTTTGTTAGCTTTGGTCTCTGGGTTTGTCTTGGAGCCTTTGGAATTGTTGTTAAGGTGGCCTATATTATTGTTGAGGGGGCCGATATGGTTTAGGATTTTGGCTCCCTTGAGGGTTTCTATACCAGAGGTTTGGGTTATCACGATTCCCCGAATTGTAAGGCCAGTTTTGGTACCCTTGATACCCTTGGTAGCCTTGGTGAACTTGGTAGCCTTAGCCACATTGATACTCTTGGTTGCCCTGGTATCCTTGATTCCCTTGATACCCCACGGAACTCACCTCTTCAACGTAGTCTTCTTGCAAAGTAGGGCAAGTGTCCGTAGGGTGAGCCGAGTAACAAATTTCATATGAATTAATGTGTGGCACATTTTTGCGAGTTGTCATCACAGATTTTACCATGGATGCAAGAGCCGAGACTTGATCCTCTAGCTTCCCACCATTGGAAGAGTCACTCGCGGGCATTGGATTTCTCCTTCTTAAATCGGCCCTTGAGCTAAAGTTTCATGATTCTTCCACTAGCTCCTCGTACAATTGCATTGCCTCAGATGAAGTTTTGTTCCCAAGGATGCCACCATAAGAAATTCTAACCAACCTTTAGTCCTCATCAAGAAGGCCATTGTAGAAGTAATACACCAAATCCCCTTCCGAATAACCATGGTAAGGGCAACTTGCAAGAAGCTTCTTGAACCTCTCCTAATAGTCGAAGAGAGATTCTTCATGTCACTGAAGGATGCTGCTTATGTCCTTCTTCAAGGAAGTGGACCTCGATGTTAGGAAGTACTTGACTAGAAACTTCATCTTCATATCAAGCCAACTCTTAATGCTCTTGGGCGGTAGGTAGTGGAGCCAATCCCTTGTGCCATCCCTTAGTGTGAATGGGAATGCCTTCAACTTATAGAACTCTTCATCCACTCCATGGGGAACTGTACCACCATACAAGAAGTGAAACTTGGTGAGGTTTTTGTTGGCATTCCCCCATTGCCTACATAGGAAGACGGGTAGCATGTTGATGAACTCGGTCTTTAGCTCAAAATTCCCATTTGGTCCGACCATGGGATACTCGATACACATCGGTTATTGATCGAGGTTGGGAGCTATGATGTCTCTCAACAAGGATTGCCCTAAAGGGATCTCTCTTTGGTGGAGAGGAGGATAGTGAGGTTCCCCTCTCGGATGCTCATCTTCGTGCTCGATTCGATGTTCCGTTGATGAAGATGTATCTACAAAATGGTCACTAGGAGGGGTGTTATTCACAATTTCCAAAGAAATCCTCCTAGCCCATCACAAATTCAACTCCTACTCGGGGTCATAGTGTAGGGGTTCTTGAAAGAGGATCGCGTACGAACCATACACCAAGAACTCGAACAATACGTCTCCAAGTCAAGTGAAAATGGTAAATCAACTAAGAAATAAAATAAAAACAAAATTAACATATATTTACAATTACCATATAATCACACATAATATGCCCAAACACTTAAAAATAAATGCCTCTTCCCCGGCAGCTGTGCCAAAAATCGGGAGGTCATCGCCGTGCCTCTCAAAGTTAATACTTTTGAGCCCTAAATGCTTCCTATCTACAATAAAGTAGATAATGGCAAGTCGGGGTCGTCCACGAGAAAAGGGATCTTTTCATGTGTTAAAACATATGTAGGAGAAGACATACTAGACATTTACATACATAGATATATATATATATAAAAGTATGTAAACAAGGGGGGAGTTTGTTGGTTTGATCCTAAATTATGAAATTGAAATACAAAAACTGTCAAAGCAAGAGAACTATGCTAATCATGCAATGCAACTAAAGATACGATGTAAATGATAATTAACGGAGCCTTGGGGGAAATCGATTTCCACTTCCAAATTTCATATAGCTCATTGATTCATTCGCTCATTCAATTACATTTATTGTCTATAGGGAATGTATCATTTCTCATTCAAAGATTAACATTCGTCCCTTCTTAAGAGTAGTTTGCAAAAACAAACAACGACCATTTGCAAACCTTATTGATGATCACTCTATTTTTTTTGTTAAACCATCTGAGGATGGGGGGTGTTTATTAGGCTCCCCAGGACGTGTAAATAAGCCAAAATTAGGCGCTGAAAGTTTACAAATATTACAATTTGATGATCCAAATGATGATCCAAGAGCTCAGTAGAAGCTCTTTAAGCAAAAGAAATTGCCACCAAAAGCGGTGTGTGCCCCTATTCTAAAATAAATTTTATCCCCGTACAAAAGTAGTCATCCTATGGATAACCTGTAGCTGTAAAATCGCGAACAGGGCGGCGAATCGAAAGATCGAGACCCCAGTTTGTCAACGGTGTACAAGCCAAGAGGTTTCCAAATTGTCGTGAACACTATGGCGCTGAAAGCTTCTTTTCTTCTCAGACATTTGGGAAGAGCAGCATGTAGTATTCAATGGCATAGGATTCTTTCAGCATGATAGTATAAATCAGATCAGGAAACAAAAATAAGGTATGGCACGTAGCAGAAAAAATCATCAGAATGAGCAGCAGGTTCCCAGTATCCATTACTACCCCGTATCCTTGCTTCCTGGCTAAGTACCTAAAATTACAAGAGAAGAAACTAGCAGTATTTGTGCTAAAAGATGGTGTCTAAAAATTCGTAGTAACATTCAAGATGCACTTAATATGAAACTGAAAGAGCCTCATCTATATCCTACTGCTATCCATAGGAGGTCCAACTCTTATTGCTGGGAAGCCAATAGTATCTAATGATAACAATCCCTTAAGGAAAATGGGAATTAACCTAATGTCTATGTCTCCTTGTAAATTGTTTTCCCTAGCAAATTTTGCTAGAAAATCCGCCGCCATGTTATCTTGTCTAGGTGTGTGTTGAATTGGGTGTGAAGAGTGTTCTACATTTAGTGCATTGCAGATGGAGAAGATTCTCCAAGGGCAGCTCATAGGGTTATGAATACTCCTAACCGCAGTTAAGCAATCAGATTCGATTACACATTTATCTAGAGCTAGTTCTGAGCAGGTTTCATATCCCATTTTGATTGATATTAATTCTGCATGCAGGGGAGATGGACACTGAAAACTTTTAACTCTCATTTTCAATACCTTACCATTCCAGTCTCTTACTATTACTGCAGCAGAGGAAAATCCACCAGAGATCCATGATGCATCAGTGTTTATTTTATAGCCAGTTAGTGGTTTTTCCCAAAAAATTGCAGTAATAGCAGATCTATTTTTTTGAATTATTTGAGGAATGATCTTAGCCTGAATCCAATGCTTATGCCTATCTCTATTACCTTTCAATTTGTGAGCTGTGAAAATTATGTAAATCATTTGTTTAATGTCATGGACACAATTCTCACTAGAGAAAGGTCTATTCTCAAAAATGAATTTGTTTCTGCTAGTCCATAGAGACCAAATTGTAACCATAAAAGCAGCAGTTATCAAATTTGCATGGATTTTAGAATCAGTCTTGAAAGATAAATAAAATTCCACCCTGGTATTTAAATTCCTAAAACCTGTTTGTGGTAGCTGTAAAAGCGAGTGAACACTATTCCAAACTAAACAGGACGAAGGACATGAATTGAAAAAATGATCAAGATTGTCATTATTGTTCATGCATAGAGGGCATCTCGAAGCCAGAGAAAAACCCATCCTACTTAAAATATTATCAAAAGGGAGGATGCAATTTAAAGCTCTCCAAAGGAGTACTGACATTTTTCTAGGAATGTATGGAGACCAAACCTTTTGGAGATGTTGTATTTCAGGTCCCTTCTGTCTGAAAATGTTGTAGGCGGATCTAATTGAGAATTTCCCATCTGTGGTTGGGGTCCAAATTAGCTGATCCCCATGAGAGTGCTCCAGCTTTACTTCCTGCAAAATATGAAGGATAGTGGTAGCCAAATAAGGATCCAAACTTGGTAAGAAAGCAGATTTGTTGTTAATGAAAGACCTCAAGTTAAGATCCTCAAAAGGTATGTCCTTTTCCTCTGGCCAAATATAACAGAGAGCACCATCACCCATCCAATTTGCATTCCAAAAGGAGCATTCCCCTTTACCAAAGATAATCCTAGTTAGACTGTTTGCCATAGTAGTTACACTGCTTATTCTACCCCAAAATGTGGGATTTTTTGTAAGAGACAGGTAGTGTCCATAAAAGTGTTGACCATTGAGTCTCATTAGTTGGGAGCTTCCACCATAATTTACATGAGAAAGCATGTACTATGGCATTCAAATCCCTTAAACTTAAACCATTTTCATTCACCGGATAACTCATTTTTTTCCATTATCTCCATCTTTTCCTATCAGAAAAATATGATTTTCCCCAGAATAGACTAGATGCCATTTTTTCCATTGTTTTTAAAACTATCCTGGGGGGTTTTAGGACTGCAAAGATATGTGTTGGAATCGAAAGGAAACAATGATTTATCAAAATGATTTTACCAGCAGAACTTAACCATTGATTCTTCCAATTATTTATCATTCTCTCCATTCTTTCAATAACAGGTAGATAATGCATCTTTAAATTCCTACCAGAGAAAATAGGGACTCCAAGGTATTTAAAGGGGAAGGACCCATTCTCCATCCCTAGTAACCTTTTAACAGACTGGACTTGCTGAAGAGAAGTGTTGTGGGAAACAAAGAATTTTGATTTTGCGAAGTTTACTTTTTGACCTGATGTGATCTCATAAGCATTCAAAAAATGTTTAAAACGCCTCAAATTGTCAGGCTTAGTATTCAGAAAAACTGCAGTGTCATCGGCATACATGATATGAGTAAGAGGAGAACAGGAGTTGGGAAGACTAAAGTACTGTAAATAGCCAGTGTTAAACAATTTCTTTAAACCCCTGGAAAAAGCCTCTGATAAAATACTGTACAAAAAGGGTTAGAGAGGGTCTCCTTGTTTAATACCCCTTGAGGAGGAGAAGAATCCAGATGTTACACCATTTATTAAAACTGAAAAGTTTGCAGAAGCAATGTTATTCATGATGAGTCTAACAAAATTTCCATGGAAACCAAACTATAGGAGAATGGAGTTAAGAAAGGACCAAGAAACCCTATCAAAAGCCTTTTGCATATCTAGTTTGACAATCAAATTTGAAATCTTAAACTTTCTAGAAAGCAATCTAGTCATTTCATGCATTAGGATCAGATTATCTGAAATATCCCTACCTTTAAAAAAAGCACTTTGCTCAAGGGAGATCATTAAGTGCATTAGTGGTTTAATCCTCTCCATTAACAGTTTAGAAAAAAAATTATTTACAAAGTTTGATAAACTTATTGGCCTGAAATCTGCAAATGTGTTTGGAATGGCTTTTTTGGGTATTAAGGTGAGCCAAGTACTAGACATAGCTTTAGGGATGTTACCAGTATTTAAAAAGTCATTAGCAGCTTCTAACAGATCTCCATTAATGGTATCCCAAAAAGATATATAAAAATCACCAGAGAATCCATCGGAGCCAGGTGCGCTAGATCTATTAAGGTAAAAAACTGCAGTTTTCAGTTCCTGTGTGTTAATAGGGGTAAGCAGGAGGAGGTTCTGTTGATCAGTTATTACTTTAGGGATTTCTTGCAGGAAATGATTTAGGTAAGTTTCCTCTTTTTGTGATTCCTCCTCATTCAGTAGTTTCTGAAAAAATCTCACACCTTCTTCTTTAATCAAACTTGGATCAGATATCCAATTTCCATTACCATATTTAATTTTAGCAATTCTAGATCTTACTTTCTTTTCCTTAATTGTGTGGTGAAAATAACTTGTGTTTGCATCACCTTGTTTAAACCAGTTTAACCTAGCCTTTTGCTTCAGAAAAATATTGTATTCCTTCTGAGATCTCAGTAGCAAAGCTTTAGTTTTCAGTAATTCATTTAAAACTGATTCATCCTGAAACTGCTGGTAAAGAATTTCCAGTTCATTGACTCTTGATTCAGATTGTGAAATATTCTTATTAACATCACCAAAAATATTTTTGTTCCAATCCTTAATTACAATCTTAAGCCTCTTTAGTTTGTGAACAAATCTATTCATCCCAGTTAGAGGTGATATTAGATTCCAGTTAGAGACTACTAAATCATGAAAATCTTCTCTATTTGACCACATTTCTTGATATCTAAAGGGTCTTGGAGCCTATTCTACAGCTGATTGAATAGATAATAAAAGAGGAGAATGATCAGATGTCATCCTATTTAAAACCTGTATAGAACTATTGGGGAAAATTTCCAGCCAGTCTAAGTTACATAATCCCCTGTCTAATCTCTGAAACTGTAGATCCTTTCCTTTATCCCTATATCTATTGTTGCTCCAAGTGAAAGAGTTACCAACAGTAGGGATATCATGTAAGTCCATCTTAGTTAGAAATTCATTAAATTGTTTCATGCTTTTTCTAGGGGTCGATTTCCTACCTTTATATTCAGTAACCGATGCTACAGTATTGAAATCACCAATATAAATTGATGGATCTGGTGTTGGAGTTTGTCAATCGGACCATAAATTCTCCCTCAGTTGTCTGTGGACACTAGCATAAATGAAAAAAACATTCCAATAAACAGAAGTGGCGTTATCAGTTACTGTAGCCTGCATATACTGGTCAGATTCATTTACAATTGTTAAACTGAAAACATGATTCCATAGAAGCCAAATTTTAGCAGTCTGAGCATGAAGAGCATTATTGTAACCAAGATCATGTTTCAAACTGTGTAAATTCTATTTTCATGCCATGGTTCAATTAGACATAGAATGTCTATCTTGTGTTTCCTGTTTAAAGTCTTTAATCTATCCAGTGAAGTGCCATAACCCCTAATATTCCAAACTAATATTTTCCCTATTTTGGTGTACTTAATCATTTAAGAATTTGGGGGGGTTGGTTTTTGAGATGATCTTAGTTTCCTTTGGTTAGATACGGGAGCAGTACTATTTTTACCCTTCTTACCCTCACTTAGACTCATTTTGTCTGCAGTTGAAATGCTTACCTCCTGTTGAAAGGTGTGTTCTACAGCTTGGTTATGTACTGCAGTGATGGCTGGAACTTTGATTGCATTGTCGAGTGTTTGCCCATTTGGATCAACCTATTCTGCATCAGGGGTGGACAAACAAATGGCCATAGTGTCTACCTCTTTTGGATGTGACACTAATTCCTGTGATTCCACAGATTCGTGGAAAATGTCCACTGATTCATCCTCTTGGGCATCATGATCATCATCATGTAGATCAGTTAAAGTGTGGAAAGCATTTGATATAGTAATCATATCCTTTTTAACTAAATTTTCCTGGATAGGAGGAAGTTCAGGTTGTTTACTCTTTCTTCTCCAAATAAAATTGGAGATTGGTTTTGAGATATCATCTAATTAATAAAAAGGAGTATTTCTATTCATGGGATTAACTCTGAGAGAGTTTGAGTTGTTTTCCCCAGGAGAGGTTGAGATCAAGTTTTGAAATTGGAAATCAGATTCTTTTTGGGAAACTGATAGTGTTGAAGTGCCTTCCACTTCAACAGCTACCTTAGCTAGAATTCCTAATTTCTTATGAGTGTCAGTTTGAACAGAGGCCTGCCTAACCTTAATCACTTTAGTTTCATCTAAGACTTTTCTATTATTCCTTAGTTCAGGGTGTAGAAAATTACAGTTTGCTTGGCTATGTCCTATTATCCTACAATGTGTACAATATGAAGGCAACTGATCATATTCAATTGGGTACTCAGCAACTTTATTTCCAATTCCTACCACAATTGTAGAAGGGAGTTGTGACAGTAAATCTATTTGAACACAAACTTTTATAGCAGAAGGTCTTGTTAGGGCATTAGTAGCTGCATCCATTTTGAGAAAATTCCCTATCTGGCTACTAATGCCTATGATAGCAGGTATTGTAGAAATGAATTGGAAGTTGATGTAAAGTTACCCATGCTGGTACAACAGAGGATTCGGTGGCAGGGGAAAAGTCCAGAGTCTATTTCTGAACCTTCATTGTTGATCCCTGGATCATCCATTGACCCTTCATCCAACAGTGTTGGTAATCCTCGCTATCCTGAAATCGAATAAGAATGTGACGATAGTCAATAGATCCCAATTGAAATTTACCCTTCAAACCAATTGATTTGAAAGCCGCAACTAGTTTCTCCATAGGGGGTTTCCCTCTGTTGAATTTGCCAACCAAGGCATTCTGGTAGTGCGAAGCCAGAAGTTCGCCTTCCTCCGGAGGTAGAATATATGCTATCTTTCCCTTATACTCGGTTATAGGATGAAGGTTGGGCGTGTCTGGTAGAGCGGATAATAGCGGAGAGGGTTTCGTGTTTAGTGCTTGAAGGAAGCTTTTGTTAGTAGCCGAGGTGGAATCCGGATTTTGATTAGGCGTTGGAGATGCCATGGCCTGAGACTAGAATCAGAATAGAGCCGTTACAGTGAAGAGTTAGAGAAGGAGAAGAACAGAAACGTTGGTGTGTTTTTCGCACAGAGTAACAGTAAAATTGCACTAGAGTTGTGTGTGAGATAATTGATGATCACTCTAGACAAACAACGACCATAGGGGTATTTCATTAATGGCATTTCACCCAAAGGACTATAGTTTAATAATAACAAGTCTTCTACCAAAGACACAGTCATTGAACCAAACAAAGCATTCATTAGATTAAACTAAGAACAAACAACATTCAAGGTTCAACCTTTCTTTGCATCTATATGACAAATATGAGAACAAACCAGATTAACATACTCATTTAGCAAGAATTACAACACACTATACACAAGAAGTTCTAAATCCATGCTCTTGGATTTCCATATCAAATGAGTTAAGAAATTTGCAACTTTCCCAACACCGTAACATTTCAATCTTACAAACATTTCATATACTCAAAGAACCCATGGTTTAAATGAGATAAAACACAACATTAATGGCATAATAAATGCTCTCCCATAAATGTTCATAAATGAGCAAATATAGAATCTTGCTACATAAGCTTGGAAGCTTCAATCAATTGCTCCCAAGAATTAAATTAGCTACAAGAGTTCATACTAATCAATGCTAAACAACCAAACACAATACAAGAAAATTCAAGGATGAAAATGGAATAAAAAAAGTACCAAAAACGCAGAAGATGAAGAAAGAGAATGAGAGGAATGGGAGTGTTATTTATAGTACAAAGAAGATAAGGTAAAGTTCTTGCCACCCATTGGTCGCGACTCGCGATGGGCTTGCGACGAACCCATTCGACTCGCGATGGGTGCCAAAATTTTGTATTGTGTCCTTTTCTTCTTCTTGTTGTATATAATCATCTTCATAGCAATTCCTCTCAAATTTCAAGTCTTCAATGGCTACAAAAATGGTCTTCAATGGCCTTCGGTCTTCATGTCTTCTAAGCAAGTCTTCAAAAGTCTTCAAAAGTGTGATCTTCAATGGCCTCCGGTCTTCATTGCGTCCGTGTTCTTCCCTTGTCACGCAAAATGCACTTAGAAGAGGTAAAAGAGCGTAAAGTTGCTTTTACCCCTCCTCAGAGAATTTCAAGGTAAAATACAAGCTCTCGATAATAAAAGAGCACAAAAGTGACCCAAAATAGTACTAAATTATGAATATAAAATGGACACATCAAGCCTCCTCACACTTGAACCTTACTCGCCCTCGAGTAAGAAAAGATCCAAGTATACGTAGGAAATGACATATTCCTATCCTAACTACTAATCCCCCAAATCAATACCTAACAAAACTCTCAATATCACACATCTTAATGTTAAAGTCAAATGAGAAGTTTTCCACAACCCCTATTCCTAAATCTACCCAAACCACATCAACCCATCAATTCATTGATATCCTTAAAACATCTCCAAATCCTGAATTGATAATCCCAAATCCAATGATAAAAGATGAAGCTAAAAGTATGTATAAGGTTCAAAACATATGCTCCACTTTATATCCATATATCAACCTAAAAATGAAGCATATTAATGATCAATAATTTCATAACTTACTCCGTCTTTTCCCGCTAAATTTTCTACTCCCAAAAGGTCCTCAAAATGTCAAGCTACTTGATCCATCCATGTGGTCACTGCAACCTTATGACTCCAACCCCGGAAAATGAGTAGACACTTAACGTGTTCCAATTTCTCTCGTTTTCTCTCATTTTGCCTAGGAGCCCTTCCGGGTTTTCATCCTAGCCACACATTATGTTTCTTTGGCTCACATTCACCTTTTTCCGCACATTTACCCTCTCATTTTTTCCTAGGTCACCCTTTCGGGTTTTCAACTTAGCGGGATTCTTCTTTTTATTATTTTTTTTTTCAGCATTTTTCATGTGTCTCCAATCCAAAAAGTAGCAAATTTCTTTCCAAATGTTAAGGCTAAGAAAAGTATCAAAACCAACAATATCCAAGTACATCAAAAGAAAAACACCCCAAAACAAAAGGGAGAAAATATCCAAAACAAAACAAAAGAGTTATGCAGAAGTGTTTCCAACCCTAATCACCTCAAAATAGTAAATACCCCTCCCCATACATAGAACACTACATTGCCCTCAATGTAGAAAATAGGGAAAAAATGTACAAAGCGAAGTATGGAAAGGGTAAAGATGTGGTGCTCACAAAATCAATGTTGTGATAAAGAAGGGCCACCGCCAAAGTAGAGCTGTTGATATTGTGCCAGCCACTCTGTGCTCCTCTACCTCCTTGCTCTCTGCCTCTCTGCTCCGGAATCGAGGCTTGAAACACCGCTTGACTGGGACTGCAACTCATGGATGCGATTTGACAAGTGGTCAATCTCCTCGTCCATATCAATCAAAGTATGGGAGACAAATACATTATGCTCCAATATCATGCTGTCCTGTCGGTAGAATCCATCATGCTTAGTCTGCATCACCTACTCATAGAAGTCTAGTAGAGTCTAGGAATAGTGAAGTGGAGCATCGTCCTCCTGCATGGGCTCTGTCTCTGGTGGAGGCTGCGTGGAGTGTTGCTGCTACTGTCGCTTAGATGAAGGTAGAGTGCTATAATCACGCTGGAATGGAGCTGGCCCAAGGTCACAGAGCTTGTGCTGGAAATCATCTATACATGAGGAGAAAGGTGAAATAGTCAAATCTCCCAGAGGTGTGTCAAATTCAAGCTTTGTCTTGCTCTGCTGAGGAAATTCCATGAATGTGACCTTTCTCGCACCATATACCGAATGGAAAAGCCCCGTGGTCCGTGTGACACTGAGTATCTCAAATCTAACTAACCTCTCAATGGTGATAAGATAGGATGTCCGCCTCTCTAAGCGTGGAAAGTTAGCTGGCGGAACCAATCCCAAGTACTCTGCTAAAAGGCCTATCATGCCTCTAACCATGATCTTCCCCTTGGGTTTTCCTGCCACCTCCACGATTCTCTTCATCCACAATTTTTCCCACAGCTCATATCTTGGCCCCTCACTCGTTAAGCGCCGTAGAAAGTGAATGCCATTGTCTGGCACATTCGTCGGCTCCGCGGAGAAAAGTACTGTGCCAGCCAAGAGTCGGTGCACATAACGGAGTGTAGGGTGGATAATGGTGCTACTCTTATCGTGGGAGTACTTTAGCCTCATATTGAAGACATTCCAAAAATGCATGTCATCCTCTATTGATCGCTCCTGGGCCTGTGGGTCCAGCCTGGTCCTTATCTCGGCGGTGTTAAATCCAAAGGCATTTTCAATCTGTGAGATGGTCATTTGCCTAGATTAAGTGAAAAGCAATGTACCTCCCACAGGGTTGATCACCCCTCACACTGCTCATATGGATCGTGGGCAAGAACTCCAGTGTGTACCTCTGGTAAGAGGGCATGCTCCTACTCATAAACCCTTCCATTCCCCCTTTGGCGAGGAGGCATCTCACAGGCTGAGTGAGGCCGAGGGCATCTAATGTGGGCACATCGACAAAGCTAGTCTCCTTGAGATAGCGCTTCTCCAGGGCCTACCATCTCTCCGCATATGACCCGATGATCAGGGTAAAACCAATGTACCTATCCATTGGGGGAGGTACAGGGCTCTATTCCAGAGTCGGTTCAGGAGGTGGAGGTGGAGTGGTGGTGCGCTAGCCTCGTGGGGGAGCCCTAGGCCTCTTTGTCGGGGCCATATCTAACAATTAAAGGAAACAAGTCAAACGCATAGGAATATGTGTATATGCAATATTGCAAATTCAAACACAATTTTAAACTATATCATCATCACAAGCCGAACCAAAATAAATCAACTAGTTCAAGTTTTAAACACAATTGCATATACAAGCCATACTATGTCCAACAAGCCCATATTCTCAAGTTCATTAAGTTCTCAAATAGTTGAAATCAATATGCTATATCTCAAAACCACAGTAGTACCCAACTAGCTTAGCCACCAATAGTATATTCACAACGTCAACATTCATGTCCCATGGCCAAACTACCCTAAGCAAAATAACATCGTAAAGCACAACAACAGTTTATCCAAACCGCAACCATGTTGAATCAAGGGCCAACATGTCTCCTATCTAGCATAAGTAACAATTTGTTCTCAGCCACAACAACACAAATGCATACAATCCCAACTCAAACAAGCATAACACAATCCAAACCGCAACCACAAAATATGCACACAATACCCAACAAATTAAATTATAGGCATAATTTATTCACCAAAATGAACCACTATCCAAAAACTCAATTTCCTAAGGCATCACACATAATCTACACAATATCCAAAGTAAAAAAATAGAGTAGACATTCGTCATCACAATTTAAGCTCAATAAAGGGAAGAAATGTACCACTAAGATGCGTAGGAAGAAGAAAAGAGGAAGCCCACAATAAATTCGGAATTGAATTGCTCAAAGTGACAAAACCCCCAAATTCTAGGGTTTGTGTTCTTCAAAGATTTTTTCAATTTGTGGGTGCAAGGTGGGAAGAAAGGAAAGTGGTATAGAGTGACGGTCGTCAGTGGTGGAGGCGGCAGTGGCGAGCGGCAGCGGCAGCGGCGACGGTGGTGGCGAGCAGCAGAGACGAGCGGCAGTGGTGAGCGGCGGCACTTGTGGAGAAGATGAAAGAGTAGTGGGAGAAGATGAAAGATTGTGGATGTGTTAGTGGAAAAATGGGTTTAGCCCGTACTTTTAATGCATATTTGTACGACCATCGTGACTCGCGATGTTTTGTCGTGACTCACGATGGGTGGTCTCGAGGGGCATCCGGTTTGGTAAGGCTTGAGGATGAATGATGACACCTTGAGAGCTCGAGGCTTCGAGGTCTCGAGAGGCTAGTCTCGAGAGCTGGCCTCGAGAGTGATTGACTTCAGGTTCGGCTCAAGTCGAGGCCTTGATACCTCGAGGTCTCAAGGGGGTATGTCTCGAAGAGCTGGTCTCGAGAGGCTAGTGGCCTCGAGGTCTCAACGGGCTAGTGGAGGAATGGTCTCAAGGGGTGGCTTCAAGGTCTCGAATGGTTTGTGTCTCTAGGTCTCGAATGGTTTGGTGTCTCGAGTTGGTGCCTCGAGGGCTTGTGGTCTCAGGGGAATGGATTCGAGGGGTAGTGGCCTCGAGGTGTTGAGGGCTTGTGGCCTCGAGGTCTCGATGGCACATGGTCTCAAGGGACTGGATTCGAGGACTAGTGGCCTTAAGGTCTCAAGGGCTTGTGGGCTCGAGGTCCCGAGGGCTTGTGGGCTCGAGGTCCCGAGGGCTTGTGGGCTCGAGGTCCCGAGGGCTTGTGGGCTCGAGGTCCCGAGGGCTTGTGGGCTTGAGGTCTCAAGGGACTGGATTCGAGGGCTAGTGGCCTCGAGGTCTCGAAGGCTATTGGCCTCGAGGTCTGGAGGGAATGATGGACTTAAGGTTTGGCTCGACGGTTTAGGTTTTTGAAGTCTCGAAGGGGTGGTGATGTCTCGAAGGGGTTAGCTCGAGTCGAGGCTTTTCTACTTCGAGGGCTCGCGACAAGGCCCTCGTGAGGCCATCGCAGCTCGCGAAAAGTAGAGTCCAAGACTTCCATTTGAACATAAGATTTCTGAGCCCGTTGCAAGTCACGACGATGTGGTCGTGACTCGCAATGAGGCCTCGCGAAAGTGGCATCCGAGGGCTGAATTTTACCCAAAATTCTAAGCCCATCGCAACTTACAATGATGTGGTCGCGACTCACAATGAGACCTCGTGAGGTTATCGCGAAACGTGGAAAGTGGCATCCGAGGGATGAAATTTTACCCAAAATTTCTGAGCCCGTAGTGGCTCGCGACGATGTGGTCGCGACTCACAACGGGCACTAACCTGGTACTTAGAGAATTTTTTCCGATTCCTTCTTTTGTCCAAGTCTTTCCTTCTTGACTCCAAGCATTTCCCCCTTTAATAGTCCGGTGCCTTGGCTTCAAAATTGCTACAAAATCATGGAGAAAGCAGCCCGTGAAAAGCATAAAGAAAAAAAATGAAGCTTAATGATAAAAATTCAAAACCAAACAACATCAACAAAAAGTCACGAATGACGATCCAGATGATCAAAACCAAGTTTATTTAACGTCGTCGACATGACTTACTCCCCTTCTTGGAGCTTACTCACAAAATAAATCGAGATGATCGGTCCCTTTTCCTTGGTCAGGGTCAAAACAATCGGGATTCACATTGTCCCCCAAAAAAACCCCCTTCAAGTAGCTTAGGGTTTCTTCATTTTCCCTTAACATCTCCAAAAACTTACCTTTTTGTTCCATGGTGATCTCAAGCACGTAAGCATTCGGGGGTATCTCTCATTTTCCAAGGGATGAACATTTGAGAGCTTTCAGTGGTGGTTTGCACTTTTCCACCAAAGTCTTCTCAAGAAAGGTGGAAAAATACCCTTCCTGGCTTACCCGCGGATACATGAAAAGGGTCGGATGCTGCGTCCCCAAGAGTGCATTCGCTGTTGATTTCCTTCAAGTTAGTACTAACAACATTTGAAATCAAATTATCACTCACAACATCATCTATGGAAACATTTAAGGAACTACAATTTTTGGGCTCAATTTCATCTTGCCCTTCGTCATCAATAACATGAACATTTTGGCAAGAATGATATCTACTAGGGTGATCAATAGAATTATTAGTGTCAAATTCTACCCTCCGCCCCTTATATTTCATAGTTAATGTTCCTCTATGCACATCAATTATGGTTCTTGAAGTCTTTAGAAATGGCCTTCCCAAAAGGATAGGTTTAGAGATACTATCACCTCCCATCTCGAGAACATAAAAGTCAGCAGGGAATGTTAAGGAATCCACTTTCACCAACACGTCCTTCACAATACCTTTTGGGTATATGCTAGAGTGATTGGCTAGTTGGATAACAACCCTTGTTTTGTGCAAAGTGCCGAGATTTAAACTTTCATACAAGGAATATGGGATCACATTGATTGAAGCACCTAAGTCTAACATGGCCTTGTTAACATATTTGCCTCCTATCTCACAAGGGATTGCAAACATTCCCGGATCATCACATTTAGGGGGTATCTCAGTATCAAACACGGCGGAGACATATTCACTTTGCACACTCTTTTTCTTACTCTTCAATTGTTGTTTCCTATTGACGGTACACAGTTCTTTAAGAAATTTAGCATACCTAGGAACTTGATTTAGAGCAGTTAAGAGTGGGATATTTACCTCGCATCTACGAAAGGCTTCATAGATGTCCTTGATGTCCTGCTTGGTCCTCTTATCCATTAGTGCCTCTGGAAACAGTAGTTCTGGCACATAGATAGGGATCTCTGCCCCCCTTGATTTATTGTGAGATAGGGATGTGGTTTCAGGGTTTGATCCCGATCTTGGCACAAATGTCTCCACCTCTGTTTCTTCTCCTTGGCTCTCCGTGGCCAACTCCCCTTCCATCTTCTTATGATCTTCATTGTTCTCAACCTTCCGCTAAATAGTAATCCTTGCTTGGGGCTCTATTACTTCCCTTCCACTTCTCAATGAGATTGCACTCACATTTTGTCAAGGATTAATTTCCGATTGGGAGGGGAGCTTTCCTTTTTCCCGGGCCTCCATCCGATTCACCACTTGAGCTATTTGGATCACTTGGGTTTCGAAGTTCTTAATGCTTGCTTTGGCTTCATCTTGGAATTTCTCACTTTTTTCTACACACATGCCCAACCGATGGATGTCTTGCATCACCTCATCCTTTCATAGCCCCGAGCTCTCCCCTTGGTCTCGGGGTTTGTCTTGGAGCCTTTGGAATTGTTGTTGAGGTGCCCTATATTATTGTTGAGGAGGCCAATATGGTTTAGGATTTTGGCTCCCTTGAGGGTTTCCATACCAGAGGTTCAGGGTATCACGATTCCCCAAATTGTACGGCCGGTTTTGGTACCCTTGATACCCTTGGTGGCCTTGGTGACCTTGGTAGCCTTGGCCACATTGATACCCTTGGTTTCCTTGGTATCCTTGATTCCCTTGATACTCCTTGGCACTCACCTCTTCGACGTAGTCTTCTTGCAAAGTAGGGAAAGTGTCTGTAGGGTGCGCTAAGTAACAAATTTCACATGATTTAACATGTGGCACATTTCCGCGCATTGTCATCAAAGATTTCACCACGGATGCAAGAGCCGATACTTGATCCTCTAGCATCCCACTATTGGAAGAGTCACTCGCGAGCATTGGATTTCTCCTTCTCAAATCGACCCTTGAGCTAAAGTTTCATGATTCTTCCGCTAGCTCCTCGTACAATTGCATTGCCTACTATGAAGTTTTGTTTCCAAGGATACCACCACAAGAAATTCTAACCAACCTTTGGTCATCATCAAGAAGGCCATTGTAGAAGTAATACACCAAATCCCCCTCCGAATAACCATGGTAAGGGCAACTTGCAAGAAGCTTCTTTAACCTCTCCCAACAGTCAAATAGAGATTCTTCATACCACTGAAGGATGTTGCTTATGTCCTTCTTCAAGGTGGCGGACCTCGAGGCCGGGAAGTACTTGGCTAGAAACTTCATCTTCATATCAAGCCAACTCTTAATGCTATTGAGTGGTAGGTAGTGGAGCCAATCCCTTACGCCATCCCTTAGTGTGAACGGGAATGCCTTAAACTTATAGAACTCTTCATCCACTCCATGGGAAGCCGTACCACCACACAAGAAGTGAAACTCGGTGAGGTGTTTGTTGGCATTCTCTCATTGCCTACCAAGGAAGACGGGTAGCATGTTGATGAACCCAGTCTTTAGCTCAAAATGCCCGTTTGGTCCAACTATGGGATACTCGATACACATCGGTTGTTAATCGAGGTTGGGAACCATGATGTCTCTCAATAAGGGTTGCCCCAAAAGGATCTCTCTTTGGTGGAGAGGGGGATGGTGAGGTTCCCCTCTCGGATGCTCATCTTTGTGCTCGATTTGATGTTCCATTGGTGAAGATGTATCCACAAAATGGTCACTAGGAGAGGTGCTATTCACACTTTCCAAAGAAAGACTCCTAACCGTCACAAATTCAACTCCAACTCGGGTCATAGAGTAGGGGTTCTTTTGAAGAGGATCGTGTGCGAACCATACACAATAACTCGAACAATACGTCTCCAAACCAAGTGAAAATGGAAAATCAACTAAGAAATCAAAATAAAAACAAAATTTAAAAATATTTACAATTAGCATATAATCACACATAATATGCCCAAACACTTAAAAATAAACGCCTCTTCCCCGGCAGCGGCACCAAAATTTGGGAGGTCATCGCCGTGCCTCTCAAAGTTAATACTTTTAAGCCCTAAATGCTTCCTATCTACAATAAAGTAGATAATGGCAAGTCAGGGTCGTCCACGAGAAGAGGGATCTTTTCAAGTGTTTAAACATATGTAGGATAAGACATACAAGACATTACATACATAGACATATATATAAAAGCATGTAAACAAGGGGGAGGGGGGGAGTTTGTTGGTTTGATCCTAAATTATGAAATTGAAATACAAAAACTAGCTAAGCAAGAGAACTATGCTAATCATGCAATAAAACTAAAGATACGATGTAAATGATAATTAACGGAGCCTTGGGGGCAATCGATTTCCACTTCCAAATTTCATATAGCTCATTGATTCATTCGCTTATTCAATTACATTTATTGTCTGTGGGGAATGTATTATTTCGCATTCAAAGATCAACATTCGTCCCTTCTTAAGAGTAGTTTGCAAAGACAAACAATGACCATTTGCAAACCTCATTGATGATCACCCTAGACAAACAACGACCATAGGTGTATTTCATCAATGGCATTTCACCCAAAGGACCATAGGTTTGATAATAAAAAGCCGTCTACCAAAGACATAGTCATTGAACCAAACAAAGTATTCATTAGATTAAACTAAGAACAAACAACATTCAAGGTTCAACCTTTCTTTGCATCTATATGAAAAATATGAGAACAAACCACATTAACATACTCATCTAGCAAGAATTACCACACATTATAGACAAGAAGTTCTAAATCCATGCTCTTGGATTTCCATCAAATGAATTAAGAAATTTGCAACTTTCCTAACACCGTACCATTTCAATCTTACAAACATTTCATATACTCAAAGAACCCATGATATAAATGAGATAAAGCACAACATTAATGGCATAATAAATGCTCTCCCATAAATGTTCATAAATGAGCAAACATAGAATCTTGTTACATAAGCTTGGCAGCATCAATCAATTGCTCTCAAGAATTAAATTAGCTACAAGAGTTCATACTAATCAATGCTAAACAACCAAACACAATACAAGAGAATTCAAGGATGAAAATTGAATAAACTAGGGTTAAAAACAGTACCAAAAATGCTGAAGATGAAGAATGATAATGAGAGGAAAGAGGTGCTATTTATAGTACAAAGAAGATAAGGTAAAATTCTGGCCACCCGTTGGTTGCGACAGGCTCGTCACGACTTGCGACGGTCTCGCGATGAACCCATCACGACTCGCGATGGGTGCCAAAATTTTCCATTGTGTCCTTTTCTTCTTCTTGTGGTATATAATCAACTTCATAGCAATTCCTCTCAATTTTCAAGTCTTCAATGGCTAAAAAAATGGTCTTCAATGGCCCTCGGTCTTCATGTCTTCGAAGCAAGTCTTCAAAAGTGCGACCTTCAATGGCCTCCAGTCTTCATTGCCTCTGTGTTCTTACCTTGTCACGCAAAATCCACTTAGAAGAGGTAAAAGAGCGTAAAGTTGCTCTTACCCCTCCTAAGAGAATTTCAAGGTAAAACACAAGTTCTCAATAATAAAAGAGGACAAAAGTGACCCAAAATAGTACTCAACTGTGCATATAAAATGGTCACATCACAGTTCATGTACCACTACTCACCCAAGCCGATCTCGACCTCCCAAGTCTACTTGTGAAGAAATACTCTAAGCTTTGACTAGTTTAGCTAAAACTGGTGAAACTCTTCAAAATAAAGTGTTTTCTTGCATCAAGAATTGTGGGGCTCAAGAATTGTGCTAACAGGAAAGGAGAAAATGTAAATGAGCTAATAAGCACAGTGAACCAGTTGATGAGGAGGCGTAAGCTCGCAGATGAGGAAGCATCTTCACCAATATGTTTGAGAGAATTAATGAAAAAGGAATCATGTGTGACATTTGATCACAATGAGGTTAGTCATATCTCTTTTGACACCATTGATGTATTTCATGAGTGTAGAGCATTGTTAAAGAAAATGGGTGATCCTAAGCATGAATTTGAGCATAGATCGATTGATAAAAATGTGAAGTGTCACCCCCCTTTGATTGATATGTATGAAAATGTTGTGCAAGATATTTTTCCAGGGTTATAGCTTTAGAGGAAAATTCTTTGAGCAATATACTTGTTAATATCATGGAAACTAACCTAGTGGGGAGTGTGGAAGAGGTTGATCCTCAAGGTGAGAATTGTGTCAAATCCTTACCCAAAAACCTAGGTAAGCTAGTTCTACCAGAGACCAAACCTTCAATGGAGAAACCACCAGCAATTGAGCCTAAACCCTTATCTAAACACCTGAAGTATATTTTCCTAGGTGAAAATGAGACATTTCCTGTGATTATCTCGAATAGGTTTACTATTGATCAAGAGGGTAGATTGCTCGACATCCTTAAAAGATTCAAGGGAGCAATAAGGTATAAGCCCTTCAAATTGCATGCACCGTATAGTATTAGAGGAGGGTGCAAGACTTGTACGCCAACCTCAAAGGCGATTAAACCTACCTATGATAGAAGTAGTGAAAGGTGAAGTCCTTAAATTACTTAAGGTTGGGGTAACATATCCTATCTCTGATAGCACTTGGGTGAGTCCCATACAAGTGGTGCAAAAGAAAAGTAGGGTCACAGTAGTGAAGAAAAAGTACTGGGACTTGGTACCCACCCGTATTCAAAATGTGTGGTGAGTGTGTATTGATTATCGCCACTTAAACTCGTTGACTCGTAAGGACCATTTTTGCTTGCTCTTCATTGACCAAATGCTTGAGAGAGTGGTCGGCCATACTTATTATTTTTTCCTTGATAGCCATTGGAGATACTTCTAGATAGCCATCGATCCTGAGGACTAAGGTAAAACCACCTTAACTTGCCCTTTTGGTACCTTCGCTTATAGGCAATTGCCTTCCAATCTCTTGAATACTCCAGGAACGTTTCAGAGGTGTATGGTAAGCATATTCTTAGAATTTATCGAGAAAGTTTTTGAAGTCTTCATGGATGATTTCATCATTGACGATGACTCCTTTGAATCATGCCTACATCATTTGGCATGAATTCTAGAGTGATGCATGGACAGGAAACTCGTAAAAAATTCTATGAAATGCCATTTCACAGTGGAAAAGGGTATAATTCTAGGACATGTTGTGTCAACTCAAGGATTAGAAGTTGATAAAGCCAAAGTAGACACAATAAAATCCCTACCTTACCCCACCAACATCAAGGAAGATAGATCATTCTTAGGTCATGCCGGTTTTTACCATCGTTTCATTTAGGATTTCTACAAAATATCCTCACCTTTGTGCAAACTGCATAGAAAGATTTTAATTTTGTTATCACTGAAGAATACAAAAAAGGATTTTGACGCTCTGAAAACATGCTAGAGACTTCCCCAATCATCAAACCCCCGAACTTGTCTCTTGCCTTCGAGATCATGTGTGATTCAAATGATTATGCTATAGGGGATGTGGGAGGTCATCACCATACCTCTAAAAGTTAATATTTATAAGCCCTGATGCTCCATATCTACAATTAAGTAGATAATGGCAAGTCTCATCCACAAAGAAGAGGGATTTTCTTAATCATTTAAACATATAGGGTTGATATTATTCTAGAAGTAAATATATATATATATAGATATATTAAAGCAAGTAAAAAAGGGGGTTTTGGTTGGTTGGTTTTCCTAAGTAATGAAAGTAAGAGAATAACTAGCTAGAAAAGTTAAGTAACTATGCTAATCATGTAACAACTAAGAAAAAGGGGTAAAAAATACAAAAGACAAAGCCTTGGGGGAAATTGATATCCACTTCGAAACCAAATGTAGATCATTGAACCATTCACTCATTCCATCACATTTTTTACCTTAGGGGAATGTTATCACCTCCCATTCGAAGATCAATATTCATTCCTTCTTAATAGTAATTCGCAAAGACAAACAACGATCATTTGCAAACATCGTTGATAATCACTCTTGGAAAACCACACCATAGAAGTATTTCATCAATGACATTTTACATGAAGGACCATAGATTTGATAACAACACGCCTTCTACCAAAGACATAGCCATTTAACCAAACATAGTATTCAGTAGGCTAAACCTAGAACAAAAAACATTCAAGATTCAACCTTTCACTGCATCTATAGGATAAATATGAGAACAATCCACATTAACATACATTACTAACAAGAATCAAAACACATTATGCACGAGAAATTCTAAGCTCACGTTCATGGATTTTTATGCCAAAGAGCTAAGGAATTCGTGACTTTCCTAACACCCTAACACTTCAATCATACAAACACTTCCTATTCTCAAACAACCCATGGTATAAATGAAGTAAAATATAGCATAAACACATGAATAATAAATAACAAAGGCTTCAAGAACGAGTGAAATAATCTACTCACTACTTTCACTACTTGTATTGAAGATAAATCTTCTATCCTTCTTAGATAGTAGTTTGCAAGAGTGAATTCAACATCTCTTGTCAAACCTCACCTATGGTACCCTTAGTCGAAACATGACTAAAAGTATCCCATTGATGGCATTCAGCACGTAGAATCAACAAGCTTGGCAACACTTACAAACACCACACCATGTCTAAGCATTTAATCAACTCATGCATTTACATAAAATTAGTCAAGAACGTGCAATGCTCATAGACCTCTCCTATTTTCTACACTAGACAAACATGACAGAGAGTTCGACATTATCACATGCATCTAGAATTTATCAACACATCAACATCATTTAGAAGCTCTAAATTATGCTATTGGATTCCATACTAAAAGAGGGGAGAATTTGCTACTTTTTCCCAACCGTAACAAGTAATCATACAAGCAATTCATATGCTCAAACTTCCAACAACATTAATGTCATTAAAAATTCACATTCAAAGCTTAATAAATGCAAAATAGAAAAAAATAATAAATAGATAGATATTATTTTCAAGACATTAGAAAGGAAGTCTCAATCAATTGCTCGCAAGATTAAACTAACCTAGATAATGAAAAGACGTGATTAACCTATAAAAACTAAGAAAAGAAAGAAAGGAAACTAGGGTTTGATCCAAAATTGCGGGAAGGAAGAAGAGAAGATGAGGACAGGATATGATATAGTATTTATAGTACAAAAAAGTAAGAAAGGTTCTAGCCACCCGCCTGTCACGACTCAAAACCAATCCATCACGAGTCGCGACCGAGCCAAGTTTTAGCATCTTGATTTCTTTCTTCTTTTTGTTTCAAGTCCTCCACTTCACTTTACTTATCTTCAATTATTCATTTCTTCAAAAGCTCAAATGCAAGTCTTCAAATATTCAAAGGTACTCTTCAAAGATATCTTCAACGTCTTCAAACAATTTGCCTTGTCACGCAAAATCTTCTAGAAAAGTAATCAAAGCGAAAACGTTTCTTATAACTCTCCTTAGGGAATTTCAAGGAAAAACGACACCTAAAGGCAGACCACCTAAGTAGACTAATAATCCTTGCCTAGAACCAGCCAAGGAAAAAAGCAAAGTTGGAACCTATTCCGAAATAATTTCCCGACTAGCAATTATTCGGGGTAATAACTAGCCATCCTTGGTATGATACCATAGTGAACTACCTCACCACTGGAGTATTTTTCCAATCTCTTGACAAGTCATGAAAAGAGTGATTAGTGAATGAGGGAAATGAATATGTCTAGGATGACCCCTACCTGTGGAAGCATTGTTCTGACTAGGCAATTAGAAGATGCGTTCTCGATGATGAAATAGGTTGTGTCCTTAAGATTTTCCACTTGTCCCAAGTCGGGGGGAAAATTTTGATACAAAATAACCACAAAGATGGTAATAGATTGCGGTCTATACTAGCCCACTCTACTATTAGATGCTAAACATTTTGTGTCATCTTGTGACCAATGCCAAAGGATATGGAACATCTCATCAAAAAATGAGATTCCCTAAGCCTTTTTAATGCCAGTGGAGGTCTTTGATATGTGGGGCATGGATTTCATGGGTCTATTTCTAAAGTCCAGTGGGAAGTACTACATCTTAGTGCTAGTGGACTATATGTCCATGTAGGTAGAAGCCAAAGCCACAAAGAAGAATGATGCAGCAACCATGGTTAGTTTCCTCAAGTTCAATGTTTTCTCAGGATTTGGTTTACCCAAAATCCTAGTCAGTGATAGAGGAACCCACTTTTGGAGCAAGGTTATGGAAACATTACTTGAAAAATATGGAGTAACCCTTAAGACTTCCACCGCTTAGCACCCACAAACCAACAACCAAGCAGAAATATCCAATCAAGAAATCAAAGCCATCCTTGAAAAGACAATGAATACCTCTAGGAAGGATTGGAGTACTCGACTGGATGATGCTCTCTGGGACTATCGCACAACATACAAGACTCCAATTGGCATGTCACCTTTCTGCATCCTCTGCGGAAACAGATGCCACCTCCCAGTTTAACTTAAGTTCAAGCCGTTCAACACCTAAACTTAGACTTGAGTAAAGATGGAAAGCATAGGAAGTTATAATTATTAGAACTTGAAGAAATTAGGCATAATTCATGTGGTACTGCTTTGATCTATAAGGAGAGAACAAAAGCCGTGCATGACGAGGGTATCGTAAAGAAATATTTCTTTGTGGGACAAAGAGTTCTCATTTATCAATCTAGGCTAAATCTAATTCCCGATAAGTTAAAACCAAAATGGGAAGGGCCGTATAAGTTGACAAAGGTGTATGATCACGGTGCAATAGGGTTATGAATAAGAAAGATGATACAAAGTTGTTGGTAACTGGGCAAAGATTGAAACCTTCCTTCGATTGGGGAAATCTGGAAGTTAGCAAGGAGGGTGACCCCCTCCTTGGTGAACAGACTTTGTGCTCAACTTGATCCCGATGAAATAAGTCGTGAGGACGACAATAAATATAGGGTTTTTCTTTTTTCTCTTGTGTTTTGAGTAGTGATTAGATAGATTTTGCATGTTTTTGTTCAAAGGATGTTTGAGATGAAACTCTTGTTTGAAAATTCGAGCTCGAGATTTGTGATTGTTTTTTTATGGAAATAGATTTGATGGGCGTCATAGTTTTTTGGAAAAAGGGGGAAAACTAAGGATTAGGTCAAAAGTTTAACAATCTCGTGCCAAAACCTGACACGGTCCTCGCTAAGGACCGAGGTCCGTGTTAGGAGACTTGGTACGAGGGAATACCTCGTGCCAAGAAGTTTTGCGTGACGGGTTGATTCATGCTAAGGGAGTTTTGCACGAGGCTTTGGCCTGCGCCAAACATCTTTTGTGCCAATTTTCAATCTTCCATTGCCAAATTGTTCCAAAAATGTAAATTTTTTGAAATTCTGAATTTTGAAATCAAAAATGCATTTTTGGTTCAAAAATTTTGGAATTCTCCAACTCCTTAGGAGTTTTTATGAAAACAGTACTTCCTGTATCCCTAGGAATTAATTGATTTGTACTATTGTCCCCCTAATATGAAATTTTGAAAATTCCATTCTTATCTTAATTGTGCCTCTCTCTCGTATCACGTAAGTTGAATTTTTAAATCCATATTACACTTTTCTACCCAATTTCATCATTTGACACATTTTTCCTTCTCAAGAAACACTCACTCACACACACTCTTGGTGAAACTCGAAATATTGAAGCTTTTCTTCCCAAAAATTGTCAATCTTTGCTTCATAGTTTGTGGATCTTACAGCTCCTAGCTTCAATTTCCGAGTAATCCATTGAAATCTTTGTTTAAATGCTTGATTGATATTATGGTGGTGTTATGAAAAGCATGAATCTTGAAGGAGTGTGTGTTTTTGAGATATGGGTTTGTTGAAAAATGATCTCGTGTTGAAAAATGTTGGGTGGTTTGATGTGCTATTATGCTTGAATTATGTGATCTTCATGTATTGGGTGATTTGGGGGGAGATGAATCCTGGTTGCATAATCCTATTGATGTCGTGGTAACAATTTACCTAGAATTGTGTTCAGCCCGGAATTTCCAAAACTCCATCTTTCCCCTAAATTGAACATGGAATTTTGAGTCTGAGCCTTTTGGTTTTGTTTGGAATGGAATAATTCTTGGGCTTTGTGTTCTTGAATGCAGGGTTTTCAAGATATCTATGGGTAGTATGGTAGGTCTACTGGCACAACACTTAGGGAATTCGGTCACACAGAGAGCATTTGCTAACTTGGTACGACCGGGTACAAGGTATAACATCAAAAAAGTTAGCCAAAGCATCTATGGTGGGACCTACGACATTGGAGGGTAGATATGTATGGCTTTATGGCGGAGCGGGCACTTGTACTTTCTTGATACTTCCACAGCTAGAGTGCATTGCCATCAACAATGACACATGCTTGGATGACCTATTTATTGAGCTAGACTGGCAATTTGTGAGAGATTTCTACAGATTTTTAGCCACCCTAGAGATAGATGTTGAGGAGGCCGAGGGTGAGAGCTCTTCCAGATCACCTCCTAGTCATTCTCGTGTATGCGTGGGCAATATGAACTAATTTCAATCTCGTGGGGAAACGTTTTCGAACTCTACCTATGTTTTACAAGAGATTGTCCAAGCAATGGGAGGAATGAAATCACAATTGGAGGAGATGAGTGCGATAATTGACTCCATGGAGGAAACACTTCAAGCAACATGATACATTGTGAGGAGCTTCACGAGCCACAAGGATGAAGGCCCTTCTGGGCCAGGAGAGTGAGTATCACTATTTCTCCTAACCTCAGTTATATTTTGCCTCGTATTTGTTGCATTGGAGACTATACATCGATTAAGTGTGCAGAAGGGAGTAGTGAGCGCTTAGGGATTTTCATTCTTGGATTTCCTCAGTGCATTTTCATGCTGTTATTAGTAGGTTTTCTTGATTTTTGGTGGCTTTGGTTTTTGATAATTGAGGTATGTTTTTGGATGGATATATGTTGGCATGACATGCTGTGCTAGGGTTTCTAGTTTTCATGGGGTAGTTTGTTTTAGGATATTGGTGTATTTTTGTGATTGATCTTATCTTTGTAGTATCAAGCCCACTTTTGGCGCAATTTGTGCTACACCCAAAAAATTGGAAATTGTTGAAAAATGAAAAAGTAATAAAAACCAGGAAATGTTGAAAAACTGAAAGGGAAACTTGGTTAATATTAGGAAAACCCCGGATAGGTCAAAAGACCTAGGTAAAAATGAGAGGCTAGGCCCAGCTAGGCTTACGAGCCTAGGAAAAAATGAGAGGCCGTGTGGAAAAAGGTGAGAAGTGAGTACCCTTTGTGTGATAAAGCTAGGATTAAAACCCGAAAGACACCTAGGCAAAATGAGAGAAATTGAGAGAAAACGAAAAACTAGGGTGGCGATACATTTGACTTCATGTTTTTGGGAGAAAACTCTTGGATTTCTTTTAGGGATCATTTTGGGGAGAGTAAGCTAGCTTTACAGTTATCTTAGGGAGACCATCGCCGTACCTCTCAAAGTTATAATTTATAAGTCCTTTATGCTTACTAAATACAATTAAGTAGATAGTGGCAAATCGGGGTCGTCCATGAACGAGAGGGATTTTCTTAAGGTTCATATTAGGCTAGAAGTACATATATATATATATATAAGCAAGTAAATGGGGAGTTTTGGTTAGTTTTTGTCTTAAATTATGAAATAAAAAGACAAAATAACTAGCAAAGTTAAGTAACTATGCTAATCATCAAGCAAACAAAGAAAAGGCACGGAGCTTTGAGCCTGGCATAACGCATTGGTCATGATAGCATGGTGCATCGTGTCTGGCACGGGCATGCCACTAGTGCAAGCACGGGCCGCTCAGTCTGGTACTGGACACTCGGTATGGGACCTCTGTTTTGATACTTTTGATTTCACGTCCTGAGAGGCTGTCGTCGTACCTCTCAAAGTTAATATTTATAAGCCCTAAATTATTACTATCTATGATTAATTAGATAGCGGCAAATCGGGGTCGTCCACGAAGAAGAGGGATTTTCTTAAGCGTTTAAACATAAAAGGTTGATATTAGGCTAGAAGTAGATATATATATATATACACATATAAATGCAATTAAAAATGGGGGTTTGGTTGTTTGGTGGTCCTAAGTTATGAAAATTAAAGACAAAACAACTACAAAAGTCAAGAAACTATGCTCAGTCATAAAACAAAACTAAGAAAAAGGGTTTTAAAACTACAAAAGATAAAGCCATGGGGGCAATCGATATCCTCTTCCAAATCTAATGTAGATCATTGAACCATTCATTCATCCTATCACAATTGTTATCTATGGGGAATGCCAATGGAAGATCATCATTCATTCCTTCTTAAGAGTAATTTGCAAAGACAAACAACGACCATTTGCAAACCTCATTGATGATCACCCTAGACAAACAACGACCATAGGGGTATTTCATCAATGTCATTATACATGAAGGACCATAGATACGACAACGACAAGCCTTCTACCAAAGACATAGCCATCTAACCAAACATAGCATTCATTATGCTAAACCTAGAACAAACAACATTCAAGGTCCAATCTTTTATTGCATCTATAGGATAAATATGAGAACAAACCACATTAACATACTTATCTAGCAAGAATCACAACACATTATGCGCAAGAAGTTCTAAGTTCATGTTCCTAGATTTTCATGCAAGGGAGCTAAGGAATTCGTCACTTTCCTAACACCCTAACACTTCAATCATACAAACACTTCCTATTCTCAAACAACACATGGCATAAATGAAGTGAAACATAGCATTAAGAACACATGAATGCTAAATAACAAAGACTTCAAGAACGAATGACAACATCTATTCACTACTTCCACTAATCATGAATTTACACAAGATTAGCCAAGAACAATAGACATTCATTAAATTCTCATTTCCCACCTAAGAAAAATATGACAACGAATTTAACATCATCACATTCATCTAGCAATAATCAAAACATCAATATCATTACGAACCTCTAACTCATGCTCTTGGATTCCACATTAAATGAGGGGAGAATTAGCCACTTTCTCCCAACCCTAACAAGTAATCATACAAGCATTTCATATATTCAAGCGTCTGCCATTAACAATTCACATTCAAAGCTCAATAAATACACAATAGCAAAAGCACCAAATATATATATATATATATATATATATATATATATGGTTCTTACTACATAGAAATGGAAGCTTCAATCCATTGCTCCCAAGATAAAACTAAGCTAGACAATAAAAATACATCATTAACCTACAAAATCTAAGAAAAGAAAGAAAGAAAAACTAGGGTTTTAAACCTAGAAAAATGCAAGAAGAAGAGGCGGTCCAAAGCTGCTGAAGAGGAGAGGATAAGGTGAGTATTTATAGTGAAAAAAAGAAAGAAGGATTTCTGACCCCTCGTCCGTCACGAGTCGCGTTGTGCTCACGATAACCTCGTGACTTAGCCCAAGTCCAGCACCATTTCTTCTTTCTTCTTTTTGTTTCATATCCTCCTCTTCTCTTCAGTTCTTCAATTCTTTAAATCTTCAAAATCTCAATTACAAGTCTTCAAATCTTCAAATCATCAAAGGTATTCTTCAAAGTCTTCAAACGAATTTCCTTGTCACACAAAATCCTATAGAAAAGTAATAAAAGTGTAAAAGTCGCTTTTAATCCTCCTTGCAGAACTTCAAGGAAAAATGTCCCATTTAGAGCACAAAAACATACAAAAGTGAATCCTAAAAGTCCTAATATAACCGTATAAAATGGGCACACCAAACCTCCCCGCACTTAAACCTTACTCGCCCTCGAGTAAGAAAAGATTTATGCACAGGAAGGAATTCATATATTTACATACTAACTAATATTCCCCCAATCAACACCTCACAAAAACTCTCAATATCATAAATCCCAAAATCAAAGCTCAATTGAGACTTTTTTCCCACGCACAACCCCAATGCCTAAATCTAGCCAAACTTACAACTTATCAATTCACTACTCATAAAAATGTTTCAAAGTCCCAAATTGATAATCCCAAAGTCCAATGATATAAAATGAAGTTAAAACCATAAGAAAGGTTCAAACACGTTCTTCACTTCATACAAATATATCAACCAAAATCCAATGACACAAAATGAAGTTAAAACCATAAAGGATGTTTAAACACATACTTCACCCAATGCCAATATTGGGAGGTCATCGCCGTACCTCTCAAAGTTAATACTTTTAAGCCCTAAATGCTTCCTATCTACAATTAAGTAGATAATGGCAAGTCGGGGTCGTCCACGAGAAGAGGGATCTTTTTAAGGGTTTTAAACATATAAAGGAGAAAACATACTAAGCGTATACATACATAGATATATATAAAAGCATGTAAACAAGGGGGGTTTTGGTTGAGAGTTGTTCCTAAGTTAACAAATTAAAGTACAACAACTAGCAAAGCAATAGAACAATGCTAATCATGCAATACAACCAATAGTAAGATAAAAATAACAACTTACGGAACCTTGGGCGCAATTGACTTCCACTTCCAAACCTCTTATCCATCATTGAACATGCAACTTATTTACTACTTTCACTACTTGTTGTGAAGGCTAAACTTCTATCCTTCTTAGATAGTAGTTTACAAGAGTGAATTCGACATCTCTTATCAAACCTCACCAATGACTCCCGTAGTCGAAACACGACTCAAGGTATCCCATTGATGGCATTTAGCATGAAGAATCAACAAGCTCGGTAACACTTATAAACACTACACCGCGTCTAAGCATTTAACCGATTTATGTATTTACACGAGATTGGTCAAGAATGATCGACGTTCATAGACTTCTCTCGTTTGCTACAAACGACAAACATGACAAAGAGTTCAACATTATCATATCCACCTAGCAATCATCAATCCATCAACACAATCAAAAGCTCTAAATCATACTCATATATTCCTAACAGGAAAATGGGGGAAATCAACCCACTTCCCCCAAACCCTAGCAAGCAATTCATACAAGTATTTCATATACTCAAGCTTTCAACAATATTAATGATATCAACAAACACATTCAATGCTCCGTAAATGCACAATAGTAAGAGCAATAAATAAGCTACAAATAGTTCTTAGGACATGGGTTTAGAAGCATTAGTCAATTGCTCCCAAGAGATAGATTAGCTACAAGAGTTCATGCTAATCAATGCTAAACACCTAATCATAAAAATAAGAGAATTCAAGGATGAAAAATGGAAGAAAAGGGTTTTGAACAGTACTTTAATCGCAGCTGGAAGGGAGATGATAATGAGAGGAAAAAGTAATGGTATTTATAGTACAAAGAAGATAAGGTGGAATTCTGGCCACCCGTTGGTCACGACTCGCGATGGCTCGTCGCGATGAAGCCACGGTGTCGCGATGAAGCCATCGCGACTCGCAAGGGGTGCCAGAATTTTGCATTGTGTCTTTTTCTTCTTCTTGTGGCATGCAGTCATCTTCATAGTTATCCCTCTCAATCTCCAAGTCTTCAACGGCTCCAAAAATGGTCTTCAACGGCCTCCGGTCTTCATGTCTTCGAAGCGAGTCTTCAAAAGTCTTCGAAAGTGTAGTCTTCAATGGCCTCCGGTCTTCATTGCCTCCGTGTTCTTCCCTTGTCACACAAAATTCACTTAGAAGAGGTAAAAGAGCATAAAGTTGCTCTTACCCCTCCTAAGAGAATTTCAAGGTAAAACACAAGCTCTCGATAATAAAAGAGCACAAAAGTGACCCTAAATAGTACTAAATTATACATATAAAATGGACACATCAAGCCTCCCCACACTTGAACCTTACTCGCCCTCGAGTAAGAAAAGATCCAAGTATACGAAGGAATTGATGTATCCACATCCTAACTACTAATCCCCCAAATCAATTCCTCGCAAAAACTCTCAATATCACACATCCCAATGTTAAAGTCAAATAAGAAGTTTCCCACAACCCCTATTTCCTAAATCTACCCAAACCATATCATACCATCAATTCATCAATTTCCCTAAGACATCTCTAAATCCCGAATTGATAATCCCAAATCCAATGATAAAAGATGAAGCCAAAAGTGTATATAGGGCTCAAAACACATGCTCCACTTTAAATCAATATATCAACCTAAAAACGAAGCATCTTAGTGATCAAGAATTTCATAACTTACTCCGTCTTTTCCCGCTAAATTCTTCATTCCCGAAAGGTCCTCAAGATGTCAAGCTACCTGATCCATCTGTGTGGTCACCGCAACCTTATGACTCCATCGCTGGCAATGAGTAAACACTGATTGTTTTTTTTCAATTTCTCTCGCTTTCTCTCATTTTGCCTAGGAGCCCTTTTGGGTTTTCATCCTAGCCACACATCATGTTTCTTTTCACTCACATCTCACCTTTTTCCGCACATTTAGCCTCTCATTTTTTCTAGGCCGCCCTTTTGGGTTTTTGACCTATCCGGGCCCCCAATATTGCCTAAGTTGCCCTCTCGGGTTTTCAACTTAGCGGGATTCTCTTTTCTTTTCTTTTCTTTTCTTTTTTTTCAATTATTTTTCATGTGTCTCCAATCCAAAAATTAGCAAATTGCTTTCCAAATGTGAAGGTTAAGAGAAGTATCAAAACCAACATTATCCAAGTACATCAAAAGCAAAACAATATCCAAAAAAAAAAGAACAAAAGTATCTCCAACCCTAATCGCCTAACAATAGTAGATACCCCTCCCCATACTTAGAACACTACATTGCCCTCAATGTAGACTAGGGAAAAACCGTACAAAGCGAAGTATGGAAAAAGGGAAAAGTTTGATGCTCACTCAATCAATGCTGTGATGAGGATGAGCCACTGCCGGAGTAGCGCTCCTGGTACTGTGCTAGCCACTCCGTGTTCCTCTGCCTCCATGCCGTCCGCCTCTCTACTCTCGGATCGGGGCCTGATGCACCACCCGACTGGGACTGCAACTCATGGATGTGAGCTGACAGGTGGTCAATCTCCTCATCCATATCGATCAGAGCCTGGGAGACAAACACGTTGTGCTCCAAAAGCATGCTGTCTTGGCGGTGGAAACCATCGTGCATGGTCTACATCATCCGCTCATAGAAATCTGGCGGAGGCTGGGAGAAGTGAGGTGTAGCATCATCCTCCTGCATAGGATCCGTCTGTGGTGGAGGGTGTGAAGAGTAGTACTGCTGCTGCTGTTGCGGCTCCGAGGGAGGTAGGGTGCCATCATCACGCTGGACAAGGGCTGGCTCGAGGTCGCGAAGCTCACACTGGAACTCAGCTGTACATGAGGAGTCTGGGGAGATCGCCAAATCTCCCAGCGGTGTGTCGAATTCCAGCTTCGTCTTGCTCTGCTGAGGATGTGCCATGAATGTGACCTTCCTCGCACCGTATAGCCAATGGAAGATCCCAGTGGTCCAGTTGCAAAAATGTGTGCCACGGTCACTAATCAAGGCTCGGGGTACCCCAAACCTAGAAAAAATGTTATCTTTCAAGAATTCTGCAACCACTTTAGAATCGTCAGTCCTAGTGGGTTTTGCTTCAACCCACTTCGACACATAATCAATAGTAAGAAGAATGTACGTAAAGCCACAAGAACTAGGGAAAGGCCCCATAAAGCCAATACCCCAAACATCAAAGATTTCACAGTACAAAAGAGGTCTTTGGGGCATTTCATTCCTAGTGGAGATATTTCCTACTCTCTGGCATTCATCACAATATTTGCAAAAGGTGTATGCATGCTTATTCAAAGTAGGCCAATAAAACCCACTCTCTAAAACTTTCCTAGCAGTTCTATTTGCTCCAAAATGACCGCCACATGCATCAGAATGACAAAATTCAAGAATGGAGTGTACTTCACTATCAGGGATACATCTCCTAACAACTTGATCCGCACCATGTCTCCACAAAAAGGGATCACCCCACACATAATACTTGGCATCACTCTTTAATCTATCTTTTTGGGCCTCAGAAAAATGAGGAGGGAACTTACCGGCAACAAGAAAATTTACAATGTTGTCATACCACGGTTGGAGGTCCCTAATGGTGAACAATTGTTCATCAGGGAATTCCTCCTATAGTTGTTCCTTCATTGCGGGGCTTACCTCAGTGTCTTCCCCCGGAGTCAACCGGCTCAAATGATCGGCCACAAGGTTTTTTGCACCTTTCTTGTCCCGCACCTCTAACTCAAATTCACTCAAAAGCAAGATCCACCTAATCAATCTTGGCTTGGCCTCTTTCTTCGTCATTAAATGACGAAGCGTTGCATGGTCAGTGTACACAATAATTTTTGTACCAATCAAGTAAGATCAAAACTTTTCTAAAGAGAATACCACTGCTAGCAACGCTGCATGGTCAGTGTACACAACAATTTTTGTACCAAGCAAGTAAGATCAAAATTTTTCTAAAGAGAATACCACTGCTAGCAACTCCTTTTCAGTGGTGGAGTAGTTTCTTTGGGCTTCATTTAGGGACATGGATGAGTAGTAGATAGCGTGAGGCACTCTCCCCACCCTTTGACCAAGAACAGCTCCAACGGCGTAGTCACTCGCATCGCACATTATCTCAAAAGGCAACGACCAATCCGGGGGTTGTATGATAGGGGCCGAGACTAACCTTTCCTTCAATGTATCAAAGGCCCCTTTACACCCATCATCCATCACAAATTCCACCTCCTTTTGTAACAACTTGCATAGAGGAGATGCTATCTTTGAGAAGTCCTTGATGAACCGGCGATAGAATCCTGTATGGCCAAGAAAAGAGTGCACTTCGTGCACATTAGTAGGATAAGGCAAAGTTTGAATCGTGTCTATCTTTGCCTTGTCAACCTCAATACCCTTAGAGGAGACAACATGGCCTATGACAATGCCTCTCTCTACCATAAAGTGACATTTCTTAGAATTTAGCACCAGATTAGTTTCAATGCAACGTTTAAGAACTTGCGCTAAATTTGCTAAACAATTGTCAAAGGAATTACCATGAATGGTGAAATCATCCATAAACATCTCGATGAAATTTTCAACAAATTCAGAGAAAATGCATACCATACACCTTTGGAAGGTTGCGGGGGCGTTACATAACCCGAAAGGCATGCATCGGTAAGCAAACGTACCAAAGGGGCACGTGAAAGTGGTCTTCTTTTGGTCTTCCGGGGCGATAGCCACTTGAAAATATCCTGAGTACCCATCCAAAAAGAAGCATTTGATCAATGAATGGCAACGGGAAGTGATCCTTCCGGGTTTTCGCATTCAATCTCTGGTAGTCAATGCAAACTCGGCACCCATTTTGAACTTGGGTGGGCACCATTTCACCCTTCTCATTTTCGACTACCGTCATTCCACTCGTCTTGGGTACCACCTGAGTTGGGCTCACCCATTTGCTATCTGGGATTGGATATATCATGCCCGCTTGAAGCAACTTGAGGATTTCCGCCTTCACCACATCCATCATAGGCGGGTTCAAACGGCGTTGGGGTTGTCGGACGGTGCTCGCATCTTCTTCCAACAAGATTCTGTGCATACAAGTGGATGAAATTATGCCTTTAATGTCGGCAATAGTCCATCCAATGGCTTCCTTGTTCTCCCACAACACCACCATCAACTTTTCTTCTTGCTCCTTGGTGAGCTTGCTCGAAATGATAACCGGAAGCGTCTCCCCTTCCCCAAGAAATGCATACTTGAGGTCATTTGGCAAAGGTTTAAGGACAAGCACCGGGGCTTTCACAAGTGAGGGGAGGAATTCCGGTTCCTCAGGTTCCTCTAAGAGCAGAGGAGGAGGTTTCGAGACACTCGGTCTCATTTCTTCAAGCAGGTTCAAATCCTCAAAGCTTTCCTTCAAGTTAGTGCTCATAGAGTATACATTGTGGGCATCATTAACATCACATTGCAAAGCAACTAACAAAGAATCTACACCACTTAGTTCAAAAACATCTTGCACAACTTCTTCAACAACATCTAGGGCATGGCAAGCATGTTCTCCACTAGGACACTTCATAGAGTCATTTATGTTAAACTCCACTTTTATTCCATCAAACTTCATGGTGAGGGTACCCTTATGCACATCAATCATTGTCCTAGATGTTTTCAAAAATGGCCACCCCAACAAAATCGAGGCGGCATGTTTATCATGCTCCATGTCAAGGACATAAAAATCCGCAGGGAAAATTAAGGAATCCACCTTAACTAACACATCCTCGACAATACCCTTAGGGTATGCACTAGAATGATCGGCTAATTGAATTACCACCCCGGTTTTGTGTAGTGTACCCAAGTTGAGGTTTTCATACAAGGAGTACGGAATCACATTTATGGATGCACCTAAATCAAGCATAGCTTTTTCAAAATGTGTATTTCCTATTATTCATGGGATCGTGAACATGCCGGGATCACTACATTTAGGAGGTAGCTCTTTTTGACACAAGGCGGAAACATGCTCACTTTTTCCATTTTTCAAATTATTCTTGGCCCTTTGTTTTCTATTCACAACACATAATTCCTTAAGAAATTTAGCATATCTAGGAATTTGTTCAATGGCATTCAAGAGTGGAATGTTTACCTCACATCTACGAAAGACTTCGTAGATGTCCTTGTTGTCCTCCTTCCTCCTTTGGTCTTTCAAGGCTTCCGGAAACGAGGGTTTCGGCACATATGGAGGGATCTCCACCATATTTGCTCTTTTGTGTGGAGGAGATGAAGGTTCTGGGATGGAGGTTGACTTCGGTCTCGGTGGCAATGTCTCCAAATCGATTTCTTCTTCCTTGCCCTTGTTGGTTAACTCTTTGGTATTCTTCTCACGAGCTTCTTCCTTCCCAACTTCTTTTTCAAACACCTCAATCCTCTTGGGCTCCTCTTCAACAAATTCATAACCGGGTGGAGTACCGACCTCTCTACCACTTCTAAAAGCGATAGCACTTGCATTTTGCCCAGGATTGATTTCCGGTTGGAAGGGTAGTTTACCCTTTTCCCGAGCTTCCAACCGGTTCACCAATTGGGCTATTTGGATCACTTGGGTTTCCAAGTTCTTGATGCTTGCTATGGCCTCATCTTGGAATTTCTCACTCTTTTCTGCGCTCATGCCCAACCGGTGAATAGCTTGCAACACCTCATCCTTGGATAGCCCCAAGCCTTCCCCTTGGTCTCGGGGTTTGTCTTGGAGCCTTTGGAATTGTTGTTGAGGTGGCCTATATTGTTTTTGGGGAGGCCGGTATGGTTGAGAGTTTTGGCTTCCTTGAGGGTTTCCATACCGAAGGTTCGGGTTATCCCGATTCCCCGAATAGTATGGCCGGTTTTGGTACCCTTGAGACCCGTGGTAGCCTTGGTGACCTTGGTAGCCTTGACCACCTTGATACCCTTGGTTGCCTTGGTATCCTTGATTCCCGTGATACCCCATGGCACTCACCTCTTCAACTTAGTCCTCTTGCAAAGTGGGGCAAGTGTTCGTAGGATGCGCCGAGTAGCAAATCTCACATGATTTAACATGTGACGCATTTCCTCCGGGCTTTGTCATCAAAGTTTTCACCATGGATGTGAGGGCCGAAACTTGATCCTCTAACTTCCCGCTATTGGAAAGGTCACTCACGGGCATCGGGTTTCTCCTTCTCAAATCAGCCCTTGAGCTAAAGTTTCTCGACTCTTCCGCCAGCTCTTCATATAATTGCATAACCTCGGAGGAAGTTTTGTTGCTGAGGGTGCCACCACAAGAACTTCTAACCAACCTTTGGTCCTCGTCAAGAAGGCCATTATAGAAGTAATACACCAAATCTCCTTCAGAATAGCCATGGTGGGCAACTTGCAAGAAGCCTCTTGAACCTCTCCCAATAGTCGAAGAGAGATTCTTCATGCCACTGAAGGATGTTGCTTATGTCCTTCTTCAAGGCGGCGGACCTCGAGGCCGGGAAGTACTTGGCTAGAAACTTTGTTTTCATATCGAGCCAACTCTTGATGCTCTTGGGTGGTAGGTAGTGGAGCCAATCTCTTGCACCATCCTTCAGTGTGAAAGGGAATGCCTTCAATTTATAAAAATCTTCATCCACTCTATGGGGGACCGTACCACCACACAAGAAGTGAAACTCGGTGAGGTGCTTGTTAGCATTCTCCCCTTGCCTACCAAGGAAGGTGGGTAGCATGTTGATGAACCCGGTCTTTAGCTCAAAATGCCCATTTGGTCCAACCACGGGGTACTCTATACACATCGGTTGTTGATCGAGGTTCAGAGCCATGACGTCTCTCAACAAGGGTTGCCCCATGGGGATCTCTCTTTGGGGGAAAGGAGGATGGCGAGGTTCTCCTCTCGGATGCTCATCTTCGTGCTCGATTTGATGTTCCATTGAAGAAGATGTATCCACAAAATGGTCACTAGGAGGGGTGTTATTCACACTTTCCAAAGAAAGCCTCCTAGACCATCTCAAATTCAACTCCAACTCGGGGTCGTAGTGTAAGGGTTCTTGTGAAGATGATCGCGTGCGAACCATACACCAAGAACTCAAACAATACGTCTCCAAGAAAAGCGAAGATGGAAAATCAAATTAACAAATATTTACAAATAGCACATAATCACACATAATATGCCTAAACACTTAAAAATAAACGCCTCTTCCCCGGTAGCAGCGCCAAAATTTGGGAGGTCATTGTCGTACCTCTCAAAGTTAATACTTTTAAGCCCTAAATGCTTCCTATCTACAATTAAGTAGATAATGGCAAGTCGGGGTCATCCACGAGAAGAGGGATCTTTTTAAGGGTTTTAAACATAAAAAGGAGAAAACATACTAAGCGCATACATACATAGATATATATAAAAGCATGTAAACAAGGGGGGGTTTGGTTGAGAGTTGTTCCTAAGTTAACAAATTAAAGTACAACAACTAGCAAAGCAATAGAACAATGCTAATCATGCAATACAACTAATAGTAAGATGAAAATAACAATTTACGGAACCTTGGGCGCAATTGACTTCCACTTCCAAACCTCTTATCCATCATTGAACATGCAACTTATTTACTACTTTCACTACTTGTTGTGAAGGCTAAACTTCTATCCTTCTTAGATAGTAGTTTGCAAGAGTGAATTCGACATCTCTTGTCAAACCTCACCAATGACTGCCGTAGTCGAAACACGACTCAAGGTATCCCATTGATGGCAATTAGCACGAAGAATCAACAAGCTTGGCAACACTTATAAACACTACACCGCGACTAAGCATTTAACCAATTTATGCATTTGCACGAGATTGGTCAAGAACGATCGACGTTCATAGACTTCTCTCGTTTGCCACAAATGACAAACATGACAAAGAGTTCAACATTATCATATCCACCTAGCAATCATCAATCCATCAACACAATCAAAAGCTCTAAATCATACTCATATATTCCTAACAAGAAAATGGGGGAAATCAACCCACTTTCCCCAAACCCTAGCAAGCAATTCATACAAGTATTTCATATACTCAAGCTTTCAACAATATTAATGATATCAACAAACACATTCAATGCTCCATAAATGCACAATAGTAAGAGCAATAAATAAGCTACAAATAGTTCTTAGGACATGGGTTTGGAAGCCTTAGTCAATTGCTCCCAAGAGATAGATTAGCTACAAGAGTTCATGCTAATCAATGCTAAACACCTAATCATAAAAATAAGAGAATTCAAGGATGAAAAATGGAAGAAAAGGGTTTTGAACAGTACTTTAATCGCAGCTGGAAGGGAGATGATAATGAGAGGAAAAAGAATGGTATTTATAGTACAAAGAAGATAAGGTGGAATTCTGGCCAACCGTTGGTCGCGACTCGTGACGGTGTCGCGAAGAAGCCATCGCGAATCGCGATGGGTGCCAGAATTTTACATTGTGTCTTTTTCTTCTTCTTGTGGCATGCAGTCATCTTCATAGTTATCCTTCTCAATCTCCAAGTCTTCAACGACTCCAAAAATGGTCTTCAACGGCCTCCGATCTTCATGTCTTCGAAGCAAGTCTTCGAAAGTGTAGTCTTCAATGGCCTCCGGTCTTCATTGCCTCCGTGTTCTTCCCTTGTCACACAAAATCCACTTAGAAGAGGTAAAAGAGCATAAAGTTGCTCTTACCCCTCCTAAGAGAATTTCAAGGTAAAACACAAGCTCTCGATAATAAAAGAGCACAAAAGTGACCCTAAATAGTACTAAATTATACATATAAAATTGACACATCAAATATATCAACCAAAATGAAGTATAGAAGAATCAAGAAATTTATAACCCTAGTTCATTTTTTTACCCACTAAGTTACCCAATCCCAAGAGGACTCTAGATGTTGAGCTTCCCGATCCATCCGTATGACAACCGCAACCTTATGATTCCAACGCCGACAAATGAGGGAAATCATAGCATTTTTCTTTTCTCTCATTTTCTCTCATTTTGCCGAGGACCCCTTTCGGGTTTTCATCCTAGCGACACATCATGTTTCTTTGGCTCACATCTCAGCTTTTTTCGCACATTTTGGCCTCTCATTTGTTTTTTTTTGCCTAGGATGCCCTTTCAGGTTTTTGACCTATCTAGGCCCCCAATGTTGCCTAAGTTGCCCTCTCGGGTTTTCAACTTAGCGGGTTTTCTTTTCTTCCTATTTTTTTCTTTCTTTTTCTCATGTTTTTCCAATCAAAAGTAGGAAAAAACATTCCAAATGAAGCTAGCATGCATGTGAGTCCTCTAACCCCTCCCTGCACTTAAAATATTACATTTCCCTCAATGTAAACATGTAAGGCAAGAATAATAAAACTCAAGGTAAGAGGTAGAGTGACACCCGTTTCTCCACATAGTTGCCGGCGATATGGCGCAATCCAATGTACTTGTATAGACTCGGTCCCAAAATTAGGTTTAGAGCAGGAAGAGGGAGTAAAAGTGTGGCAGAAGAACTCACCCCTCAAGCAAAATGTTGTCTCCTTGACACCGTTTGATCAAGACTAAAACCACAAAGAACAACATCAAACTCACAAGTACACAAGGATTTGTAATACTAGGTTTAACATCAAGAGTAAATAATCACAGTATTATCAAACAACAACCAATCCATCATGCAATAATCAATATAAGACTGTCCAATAAAAATATCCAACATACATTGACACATATCCAAGCATCATTATAGAACATAGGAATAAAAGACTCAATGATGTAGTCGGCATACTACGAACAACAAAGATACTATAAAGATGCCAAAATTTTCATATGTCAATATATGTGAAATGGTGGAAGAATTAGTGGATATGTAATGGTTCTTGGCAGTATTTGGAGAAGAAGGAAGAACTGTGCACTTTTTAAGCTCAGTTGAAAAATTGGATTTCTGATTGCGATTCACGAAAGCACTGGTCGCGACTCGCGATGCATCGTCTCGAGTTTGATAGCTTTTGGCCTCGAAGACCCTAGGATTCGAGGGTATGATGCACTTTTGGGTTCTGCTCGAATCGAGTGCTTGTGGCCTTGAGGACCTAAGGTCTCGAGGGCTTTAGCACGAGTCAGATTTCTACCTCGAGGACCCGAGGTCTTAAGAACTTCTGCTCGAATCGAGTGCTTGTGGCCCCAAGAACTTGAGGTCTCAAGAGCTTCTGTTCAACTCTAGGGATGATGGTCTCAAGGGCTTCTGTTCAACTCTAGGAATGATGGTCTCAAGAACTGGCCTCGAGAGGGTGATGGACAATCAAGTTCAGCTTAAGTCAAGGCATGCTACCTTGAGGTCTCGAGGGGATGATGTCTTGAGGGCTGGTCTCGAGGACCTGAGGTCTCGAGGGCTAATGGGCTTTTAAATTATGCTCGAGTCGAGAGCTTCTATCTCGAGGACTCTAGGTAGATTATAGCCTCAAGGACTCTAGGTCTCGAGGGCCTCAACATCAAGGATCTGACATCTCGAGGGAATGAGGTCTCGAGAGCTTCAGTTCAAGTTAAGGCGTGTGGCCTCGAGGACCCAAGGTCTCGAGGGCCTCAGCTCAAATCGAGGGCTTATGGTCTCAAGGACCCGATGTCTCGAGGGTTTACACTGTTGGGCTTAACCTGACTCGAGGGCTTGTGGCCTCGAGGACCCGAGGTCTTGAGGACTTCACTGGCCTTGGGGGTTTCTACTCGAGTTGAAGGATTTTGGCCTCAAGGACCCAAGGTCTTCGAGGGCTTGCATGGTTGAGCTTAGCTCGATTCGAGGGTATGTGGCCTCGAGGACCCGAGGTCTCGAGGACTTCACTGGCCTTGAGGGCTTATGGCCTCGAGGACTTGAGGTCTTGAGGAATTCATTAGCCTCGAGGGATGGTGGCCCCGAGGACTCAAGCTCTCGAGGACTTCAGCTCTAGTCGAGGACCTGCGGCCTTGAGGATTGATGTCTTTTTGTATTCGGCTCGACTAAAGGTCTCGAGTGGATGCTGTCTCAAGGACTTGTTGGTCGCGACTCGCGATGCCACATCGCGACTCGAGGAAAGTTGTGGCTGGGGGCTGATTTTTAGCATGAAACATTTGATCACATTGCAACATCCGATGGTCCATCACGAGGTTATCGTGAGGTAGTCGCGACTCGCGGTCACAAGCCCTTCCAATACATAGAAAAAAATGTGATCTTTTCTCACCAACATTCCAAGATTTCTTCCCTTTCTCACAAATTTCATTCCTTCATCTCCTCCAATGCAATTCAGTTCACTTTGCTACAAAATTGCAGAAAAACACACCGTAAAAAGAACAAGACAAAATAACAAAAACTAAACATCAAGAACCAAAATAAAAGGCCGAATTTATTTAAGTCGTCGGCATGACATAGCTCCGTATTTTTAAGGTTGTCGACATGACCCTAATGTTATCCATATGGTAAAGGCTTGAACACCTTCTCCGTGAGTGTCCAAAAGTAGAGAGGTGGGGTTACAAAACTTTCAAGAGGAAAGTCTTGTTAAAAATAAGATTTAACAAAAACATAATGTTTTAAGTGCGAGGAGGTTTAAAGGGAGTTGGGTGGTTAGGAGTCTTGGGGTAGTCTTTTGGCTCCTCTCTTATCTCCCTCAAAACTTTAAAAAATGGTGGAGTTGGTTCAATAGGTAGGGGTCGGCGTGACGATGCTAATGAATGTAGAATAATCACCTCTTTCTTCTTTTTATCATCCTCAACAACCAACTCCTCATCCCCTTCGAACTCAAGATCATTTCCCATGGTGACCTCACTCAATGAATCCTCGAGTTCGATTTGGAATGATGTATTTTTGGAATCACGTGCATCCATTCGCTCCAATGCTTCTAATATACTCCTCGTATGCCCCTCAATAGCCTTAACACTAGAGGAAAGCCTGGTGTCCGGTTCTTCACTAGTAAAGTTGTTCAAGTTTGCTATTGTATTCATTACTTCCTCACGTGTCAAACTTGAACTTCCTTGTTGGGCTTGGTTTTGGGGTATGGTATAAGGTGGTTATGGCCAACTATTTTGCTCGTGTTGTTGGTTTTCTGGCTCATTCTCATACCACCGATCTAGATTACCCTTCCATTTCGGATTGTAAGAATTGTGGGATGGACACTATTCCTGAGCTTCATGCCTTTGAAAACCAACATCTCCTACATCTTGGTAGCACTCTTCATATTACCATAGGTTTTGGAAACCAACGGTTCTTTCCCCCTCATAGTGCTCTTCCCACAACAAATAGCATGACTCGGTAGAATGGTCGGAATGACATATCCAACAAAAGCTTACTTGTTGAGCCTTTCTTCTCATCAGGAGTTCCCTTAAGGTGAGACACTCCAATTTTCTTTTTTTTCAGAAGTCCAAAATCATATTGCAAGGATTCTCAATAAAAATTAACCAAGATTTCAAGCAATACCTACTCCGAACAAAAACAACCACCAAGGAGTGAAAAATAAAAACAACTAGCTAATATGCAACCAAATACACCTAAACACTTAAATATAAATGCCTCTTCCCCGGGAGCGGCGCCAAAATTTGGGAGGCCATCGCCGTACGTCTCAAAGTTAATATTAATAAGACCTAAATGCTTACTATCTACAATTAGGTAGATAGCGGCAAGTCGGGGTAGTCCATGATGAAGAGGGATTTTCTTAAGCGTTTAAACATAAAAGGTTGATATTAGGCTAGAAGTAGAAATGAGGGTTTGGTTATTTGGTGGTCCTAAGTTATGATAGTTAAAGACAAAACTACTAGCAAAGTCAAGAAACTATGCCCAATCATCAAACAAAACTAAGAAAAAGGGTTTTAAAACTACAAAAGATAAAGCCACGGGGGCAATCGATATCCACTTCCAAATCTAATGTAGATCATTGAACCAACCATTCATCCTATCACAATTGTTATCTATGGGGAATGCCAATGGAAGATCAACATTCATTCCTTATTAAGAGTAATTTGCAAAGACAAACAACGACCATTTGCAAATCTCATTGATGATCACCCTAGACAAACAACAACCATAGGGGTATTTCATCAATGGAATTATACACGAAGGACCATAGATTGGACAACAAAAAGCCTTCTACCAAAGACATAGCCACCTTCTACCAAAGACATAGCCATTTAACCAAACATACCATTCATTAGGCTAAACCTAGAACAAACAACATTCAAGGTTCAATTTTTCATTTCATCTATAGGATAAATATGAGAACAAACCACATTAACATACTTATCTAGCAAGAATCACAACACATTATACGCAAGAAGTTCTAATTTCATGTTCCTAGATTTTCATGCAAGGGAGCTATGGAATTCGTCACTTTCCTAACACCCTAACACTTCAATCATACAAACACTTCCTATTCTCAAACAACACATGACATAAATGAAGTGAAACATAGCATTAAGACACATGAATGCTAAATAACAAAGGCTTCAAGAACGAATGACAAAATCTATTCATTACTTCCACTTATCATGCATTTACACAAGATTTACTAAGACCAATCGACATTTATTGACTTCTCTCATTTACCAGCTAAGACAAATATGACAACGAATTCATCTAGAAATAATCAACACATCAACATCATTACAAACCTCTAACTCATGCTCTTGGATTCCACATTAAAAGAGGGGAGAATTAGCTACTTTCTCCCAACCCTAACAAGTAATCATACAAGTATTTCATATGCTCAAGCGTCCAACAACATCAATGCCATTAACAATTCATATTCAAAGCTCAATAAATGTACAATAGCAAAAGCACCAAATAGATATATATATATATATATATATATATATATATATGGTTCTTACTACATAGAAATGAAAGCTTCAATTTATTGCTCCCAAGATAAAACTAAGCTAGACAATAAAAAGACATGATTAACCTACAAAATCTAACAAAAGAAAGAAAAAAACTAGGGTTTTAAACCCAGAAAAATGCAAGAAGAAGAGGCTGTCCAAAGCTGCTGAAGAGGAAAGGATAAGGTCAGTATTTATAGTGCAAAAAAGCAAGAAGGATTTTCACCCCTCATCTATCGTGAGTCACGACATGCTCGCTACGACCTCGCGACGGACTCCAAGTCCAGCACCATTTCTTCTTTCTTCTTTTTGTTTCATATCCTCCTCTTCTCTTCACTTATTCAATTCTTTAAATCTTCAAAAGCTCAATTACAGGTCTTCAAATCTTCAAAGGTATTCTTCAAAGTATTCAAAGTCTTCAAACAAATTGCCTTGACACAAAATCCTATAGAAAAGTAATAAAAGTGTAAAAGTCGCTTTTAATCCTCCTTAGAGAACTTCAAGGCAAAATGTCCCATTTAGAGCACAAAAATATAAAAACGTGAATCCTAAAAGTCCTAATATAACCGTACAAAATGGGCACATCATGTCCCATGTCATTTGGCGCAGGCTGTCTACTAGAGCCTCTTGATTAGTAATTTGACATGGGCTGTGTCATCCGTCACACCCCGTGTGGGCTGGTCTTCACATATTAGACTTGATGCGGCAAGGGCCATGTGAAACAGCACGGTGTGTTCCCATACTTAGCCACTTTGGAGTGAAACAGAACAAAAAAGGACATTGGCCCCATGAATGGGCATGGGCTGTGGTGCCTCTGATCTGTGCAGGAGCGTCTTGTCATGTGCCGACTGGTCGGCTGGTTTGCCTGGTTGACGCCTTTCTCCATTTTTATCTTTTTGAACTCTAAATCCACCTTTCCTGGATCAATTCCATCCAGTACCACACTTTGAGTCGGTGGCATTATATCTATTACCATTCTTGCGAATGGCCTTCGAGTATCTTCTACTCTTTTTGTGAACAACCTTCAATACAATTATATCAAAGTATCCACGAGCAACCTAATAATGATATTATGAATGAAGATCTAGGTGCTTGTGAACATAATGTGTCCATTAGCCTGAAATAAGTCTACAAAACATAGAATTTAGACAACAAAACCAATAATGGTTATCTAAACCCTTTGTCGTGTAAACCTAACTAAAATTAGAAATCCAACAAGTAAAACCTGACAATTATTTTGTCGAATGCATTGGTTAATGGATGCAATACAGTGCACATCAATCCCCACACACTTAAACCTTTACTCATCCTCAAGTAAAATAAAAACAAGAAAATGTTAGTGTAGCATGCTAAGATAAGTAAGCCAATGCATTCAAATTATTCCCAAGCTACCCTAGTTCTCCCAAAGAAGTAATAATCGCACATCTCTCACGCTCCTCGAAGATGCTAAAGTAACCTAAGCACCCAAAAGATAGTGAAGAAAAAGGCAAGCTAAAATGATGAGTGTTGAACTAGCTCACTCCCCAAATAGTTCCCCAAATAGTTCCCCAAAAGCAATCCAAGAGTCGTTGCCCAAAAACCACCAAGGAAATCCAAAAGATCCTCAACTTGGTTGTAACTAAGGATAACTCTATATTCTCAACTTAGCTACAAACAAGGATATTTCCAAAGAATCGTCAATTTAGTTTCCTTTTTCTATTTCTCTAATTATGCGTAGAAGCCCTTTTGGGTTTTCATCCTAGCTTTTACACCTGTTGAGCTCACATTCTAACCTTTTTCCACATGGCCACTCATTTTTTCCTAGGTTCGTAAACCCAGATAGGCCTAGACTATCATTTTTACCTAGACCTTTCAACCTATCCTGGCTTTTTGCATTGTTTCCTAAGTTGCCCTTTTGGGGTTTTCAACTTAGTCGGGTATTATTTTTTCAAACACTTTAAATTATTTTGTGTAGCAAAAAATTCTCCAAATGTGAGCTTCATACTACATGAAGATAAGAAAAAAAAATTTTAAACCACCAAAAGTTTCCAAAAAACCTACCCCAAGAAAAACTACAAATGCTACCAAACAAATCATACGCCACCCAAATGCATCCAAAACATCCCCAAAATGAATCAACACCAAAAACACAAACACACAAAGGAGTCTCAAGGTGAAAAAATCCTAAGTGCCCAACTACTCTGTCCCCTACACTTAAAGCATATATTGTCCCCAATTCATCATGAAAAATGGAACTCATAAGTGGAGTTGGGAACTATAGTTTCATTTACTGTTGCGGGCCTGAAAGGTCTTTCCTCATTCTCCTCATCTCATGTCTCCTCCTCCTTTCATATTGCCTCATCTCTTGTATCTCAATGTGGAATAGGTCTCGAAACCCATCAAATCTAGAAATGTTGAACCTCTCGATTAATTGTTCAATGGATTTTTCTTTGACGCCTGCCCTCTCATCCACAATGGCATATTTTTATTTCACTTCCCTCTCCATGGAGTTCAATCTAGACCCCCAAACTCGCATAGTTCCCTCCATAGAATCCAACCTAGTACCAAACTCCTCTAATTGTAACTTCATTCCCCCTGCCACAAGACTGACCTTTTGCACAATTTGGGTAGAACTCGTAAGTTGTTCGCCAAAAATGCACAATTGATCAAGGAAGTTCACAAGTAGGTGAGTGCGACTAGGTGGTGCTCTAAATGAAGTCTCACCATCCTCCTCATCAATGACTATCTCTGGGCTTGGTGAGATCCTAAAGAAATATTTCTCAAATTGTGGGTCGAGTGTTAGAAACAAGTCCTACAATAGAATGTCATGGTTGATAGTGGTGCACTTCAGTTGTGGAAGAACCATGGAGTTGCAAATTGTTGCACCGCCATATAACCATACAAACCGATCGTCCGATGTGGTGGTAGAGATCATCGAAGCACATTCTAGCTTCTCTATGGTGTACTCATCCTCGAAGAACCAATATTTACCAATGTAAATTGAGTAGGAACTGGATGGCCAATTATTGAGCCAAAAGTCCTACCATGCCTCCCATTGAGATCTTTCCACCTTTTTTCTCTCCCATTGCTAAACACTCTTGCACAAATGCACCCATCATGTTGGGGTAGAAGTTCCCCTCCAAAGTTATTCCCCAAAGAACATGAACATCTGACCCCGGGCATTGGGAAAGTTCCCTGTGACAAAATACTCCCATGGAAAAAAGTCGTTGAACATAACGCAATGTTGGGTGAACAATGGCGGTACTCCTACATAGATGCTTCCTCTCCGTGCCCGATAGAATTCTCCAAAAATTGCCAATTGAAAATGAAAGACCTTGTCGATGCTTCCTCAAAACTTCTTTCCTAGACTTCCATCTGAATGCTTGGACAATACCCAATGTGACATAGTGTACTCTTTGTCATCCAAATGGAAGTGGATGACTCTCCTCCCCTCTGTGTCCGTTGCTTACTCCTAGTTTGCCAAGAACTCCAATGTCCACCTAATGCAAGTGGCCAGTTCGAGTAGACCTAGAGCTCCCAATTTTTCTTTGCAAGTAAAATTCGTCTTAAGAATGTTTCTCTTTGGACCATTGAGGTATCTCCACCTATGGGCTGCACTCCCAGAGATCTTTGTTAACTCAATGAACTCCTCAATAATGAATGTGGGATTAGGAAGACGGGAAGTTGTTAGCTCTTCACTTCCAACATTGGCCAATTTCCTCCCTTTGTCACCACGGGAAGTTGTCCCTTTCTCTAACCTAATCCTCTTCGAACGCATCCTATCAAAACTAGGAGAAAGTGATAATGCAATGATACACAAGGTCATGCATTAACTATCATTCAAAAAGAACATTTTTCAAAAATAGCATATTCATTCCAAATCATGCTTTCTAAACATAAGGGCTATTAAATGAAGAACCATTCTCTTTAAACAATAAACTCATGTGAAATTATAGCAACCAATCAACAAGATAGTGCAAGATATAAAAATTCCTCCTAAATTACCACTACAATTGAAGATCACATCATCAAAGCACAAAAGCACATCAATCCCCCCACACTTACTTCAACACCAGATCATTCACAGAACCCAAAAAACTCCTCAAAACATACTCACTTCCAAGATTCAAGCTTCACATAACATCACCACAATGACAAATAACGCAAGTGAACATGAAGTTCAAAGGATTACCCAGAATTTGAAGCTAAGAGTTGAATGATCCACACAAGAAGAAGCAAAAATGCTAATTTTTTAGAGAAAATCTTCAATTGTTTTAAGTTTCACCTAGAGAGATTGAGGGTGCATGTTTTTGAAAAACTGGAATGGGCTAAATGATTCACATAGGTGGGAGAATGTACCATGAATCTTAATTTTCAGCAATGAAGGTGATTTAGAGGGGAGGTAAAAATGAGGTAAGGATGGCATTTTTTAAATTGTAAAATCTAGAGGACAAAAGTAAAAATCAATTTATGCAAAAGGTAGGTTTTAAAGTACTATTTACATCAAACGGCCTAAGGAATAAAGGAATTTAAGAATTTATGAAGTAAAAATGCATTTTTTACCCTAAAATTTGAATTTTTCAAAAATCTGCATTTTTTTGTCCAATTGACAGCTCAAATGGGGCGCCAACTTGTGTACCCTCATGCTGAGAGCATCGACATGGACCCTGTTCCTAGCACGGACTGTGCTAGCGGCACCTAGCATGAGGCTGCCAAAATTTTAACCCTTTTTTCCAAAAACCTTTGTCACCCAAACAAGCCCTATTTCCTTCCAATCAAAATTGCAAGACTCAAACTCAAATTTTCCGATCAACAATAGTTTCATATCAAAATCCTTATCACACACAAAAACATGCAAAATCCATCCACCAAAAATTGTGAAAAACAAAACAATAAGAGACAACGTATTTTTATTGTTGTCCCCATGACTTATTTATTTTTCATGCATTTAAATTGAAAGAACTACCATTGGGTCTCCGGAGTCACCATCGGCAACTCCATCCATGATGAAATCATTGTTGAGAGGTCTCCACAATGTGTCATCCTTGCCTTTGAGCACTTTGCTTAATATAGAGAATGAATTCCCGTACCTAGTCAATGTTGAGTCCTAGCCATTTCCTTGTGTTTAGGAGGTGGTTGGGGATTTTTACGTCCTCGCCACTCTTCCCTAATCATTGCATGTTAGTGCACATAGAAAAACATTCCAAGATGGATATATCATCACTAGAATCATGCATTGCATAGGACTCATCATCTATGTCTTCATTACCAAGGATCTCATTTAGGCATTATTTTTTATTAGTGATGTGCTTCACTATGCAAGTGTTAACCATTGCATTCAACATAATAACTGGTTTGTTTTATATGTTGGACTGCTAGTATTAGTTGAGTTTATGGGATTAGGGGTTTATACGGTCATGTTTTGTTTTATTGTCTAAATCACGCATTTTGTTGATTTAATTAGTACTAATGGACATCTTGTATCCACAGGCTCCTAATCTTCCTTTGTAATCATCTTTAGTAGGTTTCTTGTGGATACCTTTTTTTACATTCTATGTGAAGGCCGTTTACAAGAGCGGTAGAAGACATTGAAGGCTGTTCGCCAGGATGGTAGAAGAGATAGAAGGCCATTCACATTAGAATGGTAGTAGATGAAGGCCACGAGCATCAATTTGTGGTATTAGAAGTATGGAGACAAAGATAGGTGGCATTGGAGTTCAAAACGGCTAAGAAAGAAATGGAGAATTGTGGTCCGAGAGTTATGCCAACTTCTGGGAACTATCCAAGAAGAATCAGCCTTCAAGGTTAGTTCCATTAGATTTGTCTTCTTGAGAATCATAAAATCCACTACAAGAACTCTCAAAATGGACTACGTTTCACCTGTAAAAGGAAAGAAGTTCAGCCAGGCAAAATACAAATGGGTCGGCGCATACCGCTCATGGATAGCACCAACGGCTTGCACCACATGATGTGGTCCTTTCTTAATCTCTTCGGAATGAAACGTGCCAAGGCTCGGCGTAGTGAAAAACTCGATGGGCCATGTGGGCAATTTCCAAGTTTCACTAAAAAATAGCTAAGTATGGGCGAGGACCATCCCATTTTTTATTGCCCACATTGTTCCTAGTTCAAAATGTCAAGACCATCTGATAGGATGTGAAGAAATGGGCAGCCCATACCAAATTACTTAGAAAAATGAGGTTTCTGATGATGGTCTGCACTAAACGTCATATCCCACAGATCAGAAGTGCAAAACAACCATTCTGACGATGGGCCATGCCAGACGCTAGAGACCGAGCCAGCACGACCCCCGCCAAGCACCATAATCTGTGCCGAAGGAGAAGCACAGACCATTCTAGATCTAATGGCCTACGCCAGTACGGACCCCGTACACGACGCAGACCATGCCATCCGCAACGGTCCACGCCAAGCAGTGGCTGAACTAGTGTTTCATACTTTTTGGCCTATTTTTGTCCTATTTTTAACCCCAATCCCCTACTACTATAAATATATCCTTAGTCTACTAGGGTTAGAGAGTTGGATCATTTTTTAGTTAGTTCATTTTTAATTTGGAGAGTATTCTTAAGAGAGAAATATTCTCTCCTCTTTCTTTCTTTCCTTTTTATTTTGTTTTTTTCCTGTGATGTGGAATTCAAATCTTTATTTGAATTCCATGTCTAGGGAGTAGTTTTCATACCATTGGGATAATTGTATTCATGTGTATATTTATGCTTTTTTGAGATTCTTAGTTCATCTGAATTATTGGGCTTGTGATATTATTGTGACTATTCTTGAATATTAGAATTGGATGAATAGTACACTCCATTAGAACACACTCTAGTTTATATTAATGTTAGTGCAAATATTGATGCCCCCCGGGGAAGAGAAATTTGGAAGTGTGCACAGAGGTCTTTTTCAAGTATTTCTCTACTATATGCCATCACTCCAGTCTTAGCTAATTACGTAAAGTAGTTTAATGGGTTACGAGTAGAGATAGCAAAAAGTAGAAAACTAGGGTTGTAAGAGGCCCTAGTGTCATAGATAAGGTGCTCACTTCCCTTTGCCTCATTTATAAGCCTAGGGAGTAGAGCATCTGTGGTGGAATGCCCGGGATGTAATCGTACGGGGCAGAAATATGCCTACAACAATAGCTGGACCTTGTTGTACTCCCCTAGTATTGAAGGTGGTGTCGATGAAGGGTTGTGAGCACACCCGATGTGACAAGTATAGGGAAGTGCATGCCATCGACCACACCACGTGTTATGAGCACTATATTAGGTTGTCTAAATCTCACATCTGATTAAATCAATGATCGAAGCATTAAATCAACCATATTACACAAGCATTCCCCAAGTGTTTAGCTAAATAGTTTACGTGCTTTTTACTTTCTTGTTTTAGAGTTGTTAATCGAAAAACCAAACCCCCCTATTTACAATACTATATATTCCTAGAAACTCATACGGATTGACAATTTGGATGAGGTTGTGTTTAATTGATTTTTAGGCCCTAGCATCTCTGTGGACATACTCGGGTCTTACTGCTAACTACCCTATTAGTAGAATAGTAGCGAGTTGGGTACAGAACAATAAATTTTATTTTTGACCTTACTCAGCCTTCGCTTGGGTTAACTAGCTACAATTAATGATTTCGAGTGGAGGCGGGTCAAATTTTGGCGCTGCTACCGGTGATGCTAATCAGTCTAACTGTCTATTAGCATAACATGTTGGTCAATTAGTTAGTATTATTTTTATCTTTTTTTATTTTTTTATATGATGCATGAAAAAGAAATTGAAAAAAAAACTTTGAAAATTCCCAAAATGAAATATTTCCTAATGTTAAACCCTACATGCACTATCTTGTTTGAAAAATTGAAATTTTGATACTATTCTTATTGAGCATGATTTCTCTAAATTGAATGAGGATTTTTTACCTCGGAACCTTATAACTAACATGCGGCGGGGTAGGAAGCGGGCCAAGGAATTAAAAGCTCCTAATCCCCATCTGACTCCCAAAATCAATAAGAATATATCCACTCTTGAGAAAGAAGGGTTCACTTGGTTCATCGCTCCAAAGGTAAAAGGTAAACCGAGAATAATATGGCGACCCATCCATCGTGATGTGGTTACTAGTGGTGTCATGGATGGTGATTCCGGTGACCCACCAAGCCACTCTTTTTAGTTTCAAAGATTGAGGGAAAAATAAGTCGTTAGGACGACAATAGAGAAAAATTGTTTTTGTTTCAAGTAGGAGATTTTTTTATTGTTTTTAAAATTTTTGGGGTGAGTTTGATTTTTTGTTGAAATTTTTAGAAAATTTTAGTCATCTATTATTTTTGTGGAACAATACTAAGTGTTTTCGGATGCAGGTGCGAGCAAAAGTTTGTCGGAAAAACAAAGGCCAAGAGCCCAAGAAATTAGCACAGACCTGAACAAAAGAAATGGTCCACGTTGAGAAATTGGCACAGACCTGACCAAAAGAAATGGTTTTCGCCTAGTATTTGGCATAGATCTAGGCAAGAGAATTGGTCCGTGCCAAAGCAAGTCAGCACGAGGCTGACATGGCTGCCACGATGGCACAGATAGCAGGCGTAACACGGGCTGCAGCAGCTCCAGCACGAGGCTTGCGTGTGGATGACACAGGTGGAAGCAACATGGTCTTGTGCCACGTGTAGGCATGGATCGCACTGAGGGATCCATGCCTCCTACCCACTTGAACCAATCCAGGCCTACCTACCCCTCTATTTAAACCCCTCTCGCTACAGCCTTTGCCTACACCAGGTCCCTCTCGCTCAAAACCTTTCCACCTGGCTTCTCTCCTTCTTTGTTGACCAGAAATTTCCAAGTCTCCCTCTCTCACTATTTTGGTCGTAACTCTCTCAATTTTTATCCAATTTTCCCCTACCATATATAAAAATTTTAATATTTTTGAGCTCTATCCAACCCACTAAATCTAGGGCCCAGAAAGTCCACGAAATGAAGTAGTTTCTTTGAGAAAGATTTGGCCGCAGGTTGAGTTTTCTCTGGGAATCTCAATTTTTGATCAATTTTGGGCATTGAAATTTCTTTGACACTATCTAGGGGGGTGCTGCACATTACTTGTTCTGGTGGTCCCCTTGGTGACAGGTGGAATTGAACCAATCCAAGAGGTTTCTTTCAAGACATGCTCTTTTTGAGTATATGCACTACAAGAAAAATTAACTAAACTAGTTGTTCGATTAAGTCCCTCGAATTGTTCAGACCAAGGGAAGTCTGTATAAACAACCGAGGGGTCCGAATCTCCACTGTAGGTGGGGAGCTCTTCAGGTGGTTTCACGTTGCTGGGTTATTGGGTGTCCACTATCGCAGGACTGAAGGGAGAGGCTGCGACTTGGCCTGAAGTACCAATCAACTTTTCCAGCTCTCTCGTCAAGGCATCGCTAGACCCCCCCCCCCCCCCCATCTGCGGATCTCTGTGTTGACTTGGCCAGAGTGAAGCGTCGAAGCTGGAGATCTAGTTCGAGTCCATGTATCCAGGAAGTGGTTTTCCCACAGCCGAGATGTAGTACAACTATTGTTCCCTTGGTGATAAGGGTTATATAAATGGATCTCTAGTTGCGGCCATGAGTACATCTGGTTCTCGAAGCTTTGATAGAGCCCCATCGGTCCGGCCATCGAATGAGGGATTTCTTGGCTCAAAACGGGAGGTACCAAGACGGTCACAAAGTATGCCAATGCTTAGCCCATGCTAGGGAACGTTGGTTGGGGCCGGTCTTGGGCACCCATGTCCACTAGATAAGATACTCCTGGGGTACCAAAACCTTGGCTGTAATGCTAGGGGCATCAAAGGTAGGAGTACCACCTATTACTAGACCATTCTCTAATAGAGCATTGAGGGCTCCACCTGATAGCCAGTTAATATGAGGGCTTGAGCTAATTGTGCTAGGTCCTGTTGTGACGGGAGGAATGTATTGCTTGTGCCCCTCGTCGCACAAGCCACCCCTCTCGTAGCTTTTTTTTTGCGAATCCATTGTAGCTTCCATGTACTGTGGCTCATTCTACTTGGTCGGTGCGCCTGCCTTTGTGACGTAGGAGCTTCAACACCTCCTACACAAGGCTCAACGATTAACATCAATGCTTCATAGAGGTATGTTAGCTTCCGTCTAAGACCCCTCTAGTCCCCTTACTATCGAGATCTAGTCTCGACCGACTTCTATGGGTTTGTTACCGGCATTTGAAGGGGTAGGATCTTATTGCATCTTGGACCTACGCCCTCTACTTCTTTAGTAAGAGGATTTTACTTCTTCACTGGTGCCCAAGATCTTGCCTTTTAGCTGCTCACTTCTATGCAAAGCACTTGATGTAGAAGTGGACATGAAAATCAAGATTACACAGATCTAACTAACAGTCTCACTGGGCGTTCCAACTTGATGAGCCCAATTTACCGTCACCACTGCGCTGCCGTTGTGTCCTAAATCTGCAAGACAAAACCCCTGTAGGTGTCTGGGGAGAAAGGTTCTAACGACCAAGTAAGGAAACTGAATTACAAGAGTGTAATTAGGAATAAATGGTTGAGTGTGTAGGGTTACCTTTAGCCTTTATACAGGTTTGAAAGTTTGGCAACTGTTTTGTTTGCTTGTAGAGCAAGTACTTCTCCCTTGGGCTAGCCCAAAGAACACTACCCAAAAGATAATTTTATAGACCTGGGCTCGCCGTACTTAGGCACTTGGGCCAAGTACGAATTTACACATTATCAGGTTAGTCCAAAAATTTCACCAGGAAATGAAAATTTGAGGCAAATATTTAAACCAAAATTCCCCCTACCCTATTTCAAGTAAATCAAACTCGGCACTTACACTCATTTCCCATCAACAACACAAATCCAATACCTCAAACTAACACACCATCCATTCCATTCACACCTTACAATAATTAAACATAGCTCATTCAAATTTCATCTCTCAAACATCAAGAAGATCCAAGGGTGGAGCATCTAAAGGTTCAAATCCATTGCGGTATTTTTCTACCCAATACATTTTCTTATACAAATTTGGTGATAATCTTATTCACCATGTTTTTTTTCTTCATTGATTAATGATTATGAAATTTCATGAGTATATAATGATTGTTTTGCATGTTATATGCTACATTTTACTTTTTTTACAAGATAATGCCATGTTTGTAATGAGTGAGACATGATGCTAAGAACCCTATGACTATAGAGTATGAATGTCCGATGTCGGTCGCATTCAATCGTTTCATGCAAATGTCGAGGTTGCACATGTCAAGGACTTTTTAACATATCCTTTAGTATCAAACCAAGTTGCAGTTGAATCAATATTTCCAGCATCGTTTTCTCTAATTTGCGACATCGGTAGGGACCAAATTAGATACTTAATCAAATTGGATTAATGTTGTCTACATTTCACTCCATTCTGCGAAATTCTTTTGGGCCACAGATATTTTGTTTACTATGTATCTTTTGTAATAGGGCCATTGAGAGTCATCAATGGACTTCCAACATCTAGTTCGACAGCTTGTCAATTCGCTAGTCACCTTCATATTCACAATGTTGTACAACGTGGATAATGGTGGTTCAATACAATTCATTTTTCAAATTCATATTAACATTTCAACAATGTTGTAACATGTTATTGTATTTGCGATATAGTTTTCTTTCTTTAAAAATTTCATTCCCATCACACATTAAATGAACACACTCATATTGTTTTATGACATTTAGCCATTTTACAATTTATCACTTATTTGATAGCATGTAATGGCTACCCTCAAATGCTAAGTTATGTCATTGAATAATAAATATTTTGATAATATGTAATGTATAACCGGTGCAAACGCAATGTTGCATGAACCAGTCCAAAATTGGAACGTGACTGAGGTCGTACAAATCGACCTCGTTCATGATTACCGACGTCAGTTACATAAAATGGCATAGTACTCGTCCACGTTCCACATCACCGGAGAATCGACGTAGGTACCCTACATCGAGCAATGTCGCATAGAATAATAATCGACGTCGCCAATTAGCAGACGGAGGTCAACTACATCGATGTCGCAAGATTTGATCAGCAGTCGACTGCTATCCTGCAACCACCAACGCCGTATTTATGTTGACAAAGACTTCGTCCCAATCGATGCTACATATATGGTATGTTCGGCGGGAGCTCATTGCCTTAATCAACGTTGCACATTATAACTACCTACGTCAGTTAAAAATCTAGGTAAAGGGTACTTTTTACCTCAGTTTTGAACCGCGGTAAAAAATCCACTTTTTGCTCTGCCAGTATTTACATCAGTTCTTTCCATACAAAAATCCGAGGTAAAAGGGCCTTCAGAACCGAGGTAAAAGTTCATGTTTGTTGCAGTGATGTACACTCAGTTACACCAGCTCTCATGCATATAGAAACAACAACTGTGAGAAATTATCTCAGAGTTTTTATCAAAGTGGCTCGCAACAAAATGGGTATCTGCATGGGAGCAGAATTGAAGATTTGGTTGTCATTGCTAGTGGATAAGTCCATTACTCAAATTCACGATTTTGCCTACTCTGTTAGTGGTAAAATTTTCAGATTCTTCTTATAATTTGATCGCTTACCAAATCTTTGTGAATTGTGTGGTCATATGGATTATACAAAGATTGATTGCCTGGCAAAAGATACACCCTGCAGAGAACGCTACATGCCCATGGGATGGGTCCCAAACTTCCTGCGCTACAACAACAACACACCGGTTCCATAGTCGGGTCCTGGAGTAATGCAAAATCGTCGGTGGAAAGAACGCCTGGAAACAGAACTTACTCAGGGAGGTTATAATAGCAATGCACAAAACAAATGCAGAAAATGACCCAACAATTTGAAAATCTGGAGGAGAGTCAAATTATAAAGCCAAATTAGGATGCATGGCAGAATAAAGGCTCAACAATAAACCTTCAGAAAGGAATTGCAATACCAAGCCAAATAGGTTCTAACGTTGTCCATGAAGATTTGATGATCATGAGATGGGAAAATGAGAGATTTTATATTATAACTAACCAGAACAGGTTATTAGTTGTGCATTATGGAAGGCAGAAGTAGTTAGTTTGTTGAACAATCAGTTGGGATAACGATATACAAGCTGGAGGATTAAAAAAGAAGGCATTCTTTTAAGATGATTGCCAATCAATTGTTTATTAGATTTTCCAAATCCGTTCTCCTCTATGTTCTTGTTGTTTCTCAGACTTTCCCATTTTCAATCTTTCCTTCCTTGTTTCGTTTATGCTCTTTCTCTCTTTTCCTGTAACCTTTGTTCATAAACAATGCAAAAATTATGTATAAATCCATTAGAGAATCTCTACTTGTGACAAATTGGTATCAGAGCTACAAATTCTTGGCAAAAATGGCAGACAACACAAGGATTAAAGTGCTAGAAGCTCGGATGAATGACGTAGCGCAGGAAGTTAAACATCAATTTGAAGTGAATAATGTGCTGATGTATCAGGCCATTGATGAGAAATGCAAATACTTCAGTTCAGAGATCGAGGAGAAATTTGGAAGGTTAATCTATGTAAAAATGGAAGTGCAACTATATCAAATCTGGAGGACCCGGGATATTCAAATGAAGGAAGCCAAGGTTATGAAGGAGCTGATGTCCAAGTTAGTGATGCAGAAGAAAGCAGAGAACAGAATGTGGTGATGGAGGACTGGAGTTCCCTTGGGGAGGTTATAAGGGGTATCTTCTTCTCGAAAAGGTTAAATCTGCATCTGGAGCTATTCATTGGCTTAGAGGAATAGAGTCCAAAATCTTTGAGATAACCTTTCATATTGCTAGGGCCAGGGGCTCCTTCCCAGAAAACCATAACCTTACCCCTCGAGATATCTTGTCTTTCTTCTTTAGAGAGGATTTAGCTCTAGAAGGTGCCTTTAGTGCTTTCGAAGACGCTTCCTCCTCTTCAAGCGCATTCTCTCCCTCAAAGGAGGTGCATTATCCTCCTCCTCTATGGCTTTGAGGGACACTTCCCTGCTCTCTGGAGATTCATTTTCCCTCCCTAGGGCCTTGAGTTCTGGATTCAGGGGAGGGTAGAAGCAAATTTTGCCACTGGTAGATGATCTCCTCTTATAAGGCTTACTGATGCCTAGTGACCAATTCTCAATGGGCCCTCAAAGAGGAATATTAGTTACCAGGAAAACCCTCCCTTCCCTAGGAATGTTAGTACTATAGTCAAACACACCTCCTCTAGCATCTAAATCACACTGGGATTCTTCGGAATGAGTGCATTATGAGTCAGTAATAGCCCTCTCTGACGTACTAACCTCCACCCCACCTACCCTAGTCTCACCGGGAAAACTCTCGGAGGGGGAACCCTCATCAAAACAGGGCATGATTGTAAGGTGAGGAAAGGAAAAGATCAGAATAAAGAGAGGAAGGACGTTACTCACGGATTTTTTGGGAAAGATGACAAAAATTAGATCGCTTGAGAGAGAAAGGGAAAAAGAGGGCTTGTGAGAAGTTCTTACAAATGAGAAAAGTGAAAGAATAGAGAGAGTTTAAGGGGTAATAATGGTGGATAAAATGTCAGAATGATTAATAACCGTCTTGGAAATATAAAATGTTACAGAAATACTCAACTGCTTTTTTGCCTTCTGACAACATGCTGTTTGGAGGACAGTGACACGTGCAGTTGTACAGCACATGCACGCTTTTTGAAATCCTAGCGTTAAGGATTGGTTAGAAAACCATATTCCCTCCCTCCCATACAAGAGAAACGAAGTACAATGTCCGCTTTGAGTCTTCGGAGTCCTCGAACTATCCCATGCACTCAAGGTATCCCAAGGTCTCGAAGAGCCCTTGTACTGTTCCAGTCCCCCGAGGTTGATAACATGCTTTTCTAGGGGCTCTTGATAGAGGTTGAGCCCAAGAAGGGCATTGGAATGTAGATGTGAGAGCCCAATTAGAGTGTTTTTTTAGCCCAAGAAGGGCATTGGAATGTAGATGTGGGAGCCCAATTAGGGTAGTATTAAACACTCTAGAGTAATTACCGTATACATGGGTAATTAAAGGTGATAATTAAGGAAGAACTTATTTAGAACACAAATTATAAATACAAGGTACGCATTTATTCATTATTCATTTTTTCTTAATCGCATTGGACTCTTGGACTAACTTAGGCATCGGAGAGCTAACCATTGGAACCTCCAGGAACAGTTTTATTGAAGGTTGGTATGAGAGGAGCTCAAGCCCAAGAACTGGTCGGTCGTTCAAGATGCATCATACACATGCCACAACCCCTCTTCTCCACTATTAAACAGACCATAGGGTTCGAATAAATTTATAAGCAAGGTCCAATTTTACCTTTGAAATTTATGTACCAGATGTAGGAAACAAGGAAACTGTGATGAATAAGAATTATGTACATATTGGGAAAGGAAAAGGAAAAGTGAAAGAAGCAAGAATGTTGCTTGGTTCAGGCATGGCAAAAACTGATAATGCCGATATTTTGATAACCAAAATGGTAATGACTGGGGTTCAAGTCACTCAAAATTTTTCAACTACTGTTGGCCCAACTGCCCCAAAAGTGGAACAAAAGAGCAAAATGATTTAAACCTCCAATTGCAGGAATTTCATTGGTTGGTTGAAGCTGCAAAAAGAGAGATCAAGCTCGATGCAGTCCCTGTTGATTCAGATGTGGAGCTCAAAAAGCAAAAAAAATGAAGGGGAAAAATAATCTTTCCTTAGATATTGAATTTTTCAGTGGGTCAAACTACAAAAAAAATCAGTGGCAGGATCCGACAAGAGCTAGACCCATCGAGGAAAATGAATTGCATAAGTTGGGTCTAATCCTCGCGCAGTTAGATAGTTGAAGTACATCATAAAAAAAACTAGTCCCCATTTCATATTCCTTTCTGAAATAAAATGCTTTTCCTTTCGGTTGTCCAATGTAAAAGTCCAACTAAATTTCAATGGAACGTTGATTCCCATGGAAATTCATGTGGTTTAGCATTATTGCAGAATAAAGATATCTCAATTTTTGTTTTGTCGTTTGCTTTCAACTTTATTGATTTGATAGTAATCGATCCAATCATCAATTTTAAATGGTGTTGCACAGGTGTTTATGGTGAGCCCGAAACTACTAATCGAAAACAATTTTAGGAAAATTTCCCAACAGTAACAAATTCTTTAAAACTATCGTGGATATGCATAGGCGATTTCAATGAAATTCTACACAAACATGAACCAGAAAGTACCAATAGAAGGACCCAATGTCAAATTGACATTTTCCAAAATGCTTTGAATAAATGTAATTCAATAGATTTTGGATACGTTCAAAGAAATTTTACTCGGTGTAGAAACTAGAAAGATCCTTATATTGTAAGAGCCTGGCTAGACCGAGTGGGTGCTGTAAGAACTTGAGGTGTGTGTTTTTCGCTTTATATGTTTAAACACTTGGAAAGATCCTTCTTCTTGTGGATGACCCTGACTTGCCATTATCTACTTAATTTTAGATATGAGGCATTTAGGGCTTAAAATTATTAACTTTGAGAGGTACGATGACGACCTCTTCAATTTGGGCGCCGCTGCCAGGGAAGAGGTATTTATTTTTAAGTGTTTGGGCATATTATATATGACTATGTGCTAGTTGTAACTATTTTTTATTTTTTTATTTGGGTTTTTAGTTGAGTTTCCATTTTCGCTTACCTTTGAGACGTATTGTTCGAGTTCTTGGTGTATGGTTCGTACACGATCCTCTTCACAAGAACCCCTGCACTACCACCCCAAGTTAGAATTGAATTTGAGAAGGGCTAGGAGGTTTCTTTTGAAAGTGTGAATAACACCCCCCTAGTGACCATTTTGCTGATACTTCTACTTCTATGGAGCATCAAGATAGTATAAAAATGAACATCTGAGAGGAGGACCTCAACATCCTACCCTTCAAGGAAGAAATCCTCCTCTTGGAGAGGGTATTCCTTTGAGGCAAGCTCTATTGAGGGATGTTATGGCCCCCAACCTTGATCAACAACCAATATGCATAGGGTATCCATTGGTTGGACCAACCGAGCACTTTGAGCTTAAGACCGAGTTGATAAACTTGCTACCTGTATTTCTTAATAGGCAAGAGGAGAATGCCAACAAACATCACTCTGAATTCCACTTTATTAGTGGTGGTATGGTTCCCCACGGGGTAGATGAAGACTTATACAAATTGAAGGCATTCTCATTTACATTGAAGGATGGTGCAGGGGATTGGCTCCACACCTACTACCAAAAATTATCAAGACATGGCTTGACATGAGAAATATTTTCTCTCCAGGTACTTCCCGGCCTCAAAGTCTGCGCTTTTAAGAAAGACGTAAGAAACATCCTCCAATGGGATGAGGAGTCATTCTATAACTAACGGGAGAGGTTCAAGATACTTCTCTCAAGTTGCCCTTACCATGGCTATTCAGAGGGAAACTTTGTATACTATTTTTATAATGCTCTTCTTGATGAGGACTAAAGACTAGTGAGGGGAGCTTGTGGTGGTTCCATTGGGAGCAAGACTTTGACAGAGGCTATGGAGCTCTATGAAAAGTTAGCCGAGGAGTCGAGAAACTTTAGTGCGAGGGCCAATTTGAGAAGAAGAAATCCCCACACAACAAGTTCTCCTTCCACCAGTGGGAAACTCGAGGACCAAGTCTCGGCACTAACTTCTATAGTGAAGTATTTGATGACCAAGCCAGAAAATGTGCCATATGTAAAATCTTGTGAAATTTGTTCATCAGCACATCCTATAGATGCTTGCCCTACTTTGCAAGATAATTACACAGATGAGGTGAATGCAGTGGGTTTTAAAGGAAACCAAGGTTTTCAAAGCAACCAAGGATATCAAGGCAACCAAGGATACCAAGGTTATCAAGGCGGTCAAGGGTACCAAAATTGGCCTTACAATTCTGGTAAACATGATCACCCAAATCTCCAGTATGAGAAACCTCAAGGGGGTTAAAATGCTCAACCTCACCATCCTCCACAAAACAATTTCCCAAGGTTTCAAGACAAGCCCCAAAATCAAGGGGAGAGCCCAAGCTTGTCAAAAGATGAGGTAATGCAAGCCATTCATATGTTGGGTATGTGTGTGGAAGAGGAAAAAAATTCCAAGAAGAATCCCAGACGAGCATAAAAAACTTGGAAAATTAAGTGAGCAAAATAGCACAAGTTGTGAATCGGATGGAAGCACGGGAAAAGGGCAAAATTCCTTCCCAAACTGAAATTAGCCCTCAAAAAAATGTGAGTGCTATCTCATATAGGAGTGGGAAGGAAGTGAAGGAGCCGCAAGGCAAGGTTTTTGTTGAGCGGATGATGGAAAGGGAGGAAGACATTGAAAAGAAGGCCGAGGAGCTGGTCATGGAGAAGGAGAGCAAAGGGGAAGAAATCGAGGTGGAGACCTTCATACCAAAACCGGGATCAAATCCCAAAACCAGATCCCCACATCATAAGAAGTCAAAAGGGGCGGAGATCCCCATCTATATGCTGGAACCACCATTTTCGGAGGAAATAAAGGATAGAAGGACAACAAGGACATCTACGAAGTATTTCGCAGATGCGAGGTAAACATTTCACTCTTAAATGATACAAATCAAATTCTGAGGTATACTAAGTTTCTTAAAGAATTTTGTACTGTTAATAGGAAACAACAATTGAAGAGTAAGAAAAAGAGTAGGAAGAGAGAATATGTCTCCACCATGTTTGATGAAGAAATAGCTCCTAAATGTGATGATCAAAGAATGTTTACAATCCCTTGTGTGATAGGAGGAAAATGTGCGAACAAGGCCATGCTAGACTTAGGTGCTTCCCTTAATATGATCCCATATTCCTTGTATGAAAGTCTAAATCTAGGAATTTTTCACAAAACTGGGGTTGTTATCCAACTAGCCGATCACTCTACCACATACCCAAAAGGTATTATGAAGGATGTGTTGGTGAAAGTGGGCTCTTTAACATTCCCCGCCAATTTTTATGTTCTTCAAATGGAATGTGGTAATAGTGAAAATAAAATTCTCTTAGGTAGGCCATTTTTGAAGATGTAAAGAACAATAATTGATGTGCATAAATGAACTTTAACCATGGAGTTTAATGGGGGGGAGATAGAATTTGACACCAATAATTCTATTGATCATCCTGGTAGATACTATTCTTGCCAAGTTATTGATGATATAGAGAAAGATGTATTTGAGCCCAATGATGGTAGTTCCTTGATTGTTGCCATATATGATGCTTTGATTCCAAATGTTCTTGGTAATAACTTGAAGGGAAAAAAATGGTAAATGCCCTCTTGGGAAAGAAACATCTAACATATTTCGTGTGTCCATGGGTAAGCTAATAAGGGTGGGCTTCCCTCCTTTTCTTGAGAAGACTTTGGTGGTAGAGTGAAAAACACCACCAAAAGATCTTAAATGTTCATCCCTTGGAGAAGGAGAGTAACCCCCGAATGCTCACTCGATTAAGATCACCATGGAACAAAAGGGTGAGTATTGGGAATGTTGAGGGAGCATGTAGAAACCCTAAGCTATGTGAGGAAAGTTTGTTGGGGGATGATGTGGATCCCGAATGTTTTGACCCAGATCAAAGAAAGGAGACAGAGCACCTTGGCTCATTTTATGAATACGCTCTAAGAAAGGGAGTAAGACATGATGACATTAAAAAAAACTTGGTTTTGATCATCTGGATCGTCATTCTTGACTTTTTGTTGATGTTTAAATTTGAGTTTTTGTCATTATTTTCATTATTTTGTTTTGTTCTTTTCATGGGTGAGTTTTTCCATTATTTTGTAGCACATTAAGGTACATGGTATTGTCTTGATGAAGGGAGAACTGCATGGAGGAAGGAAGAAAATCATGGATATATGGTAAAGTTGAAATGTTTTCTAAGTACTATGCAGGGCTAGTCATCATGAGTCGCAAAGATCTTGTCGCACAGTGCGACAAGATCAGAGAAAAGATTGTGAAAACAAGCTCCCAGCTCTACCATTTTGTGACTCGCGATGAAAGGCTTCGCACATCATGATGGATCATTGTGAGGTGTAAAGGATATGTCGCACAGTGCAACACAATCAGGAAAACTTATGAATAAATTAAGCTTTTAGGTGTAAGATTTCGTGAGGTGCAAAAACAATTGTCGCACATTGCAACTGACCATCGTGAGTCGTGACCAATGTGTCACACGTCGCAATGAAATCCGGAAGTGTTCTTAAAATTGAGGCTTACAGATCTAAGAATTCGTGAGCCGTGACAGTGACCTTCGCAACTCACAAAGACTTTGTTGATTTTGCTAGTTTTACTTCCTCGTTGAGATTTACGACCAAGGCTTCGCGACTCGTGATGAGCGTGTAGAGACTTTTTCAAAATGGACAGAACTAGTTTCCCTTCTTCATTCTTCCATCTCCCTCCTCCGTTCTCACCATCTCTCCACTACCCTAACCACCGCTCCTCTACATCTCTAGTCACCAATCCACATCCAATCAGCCGCAAACCCCTACCTCATCATCCCTAACCTCTTAATCACCCAAAAAAACCCAAAAATCAGCCCCAATATGTGAAAAATTCTGAAACCCTAGGTTTTGGGGATTTCTCAAATTCTTCCTCATTAAGACTAGGATTTTTGTGGGTTTGCTTACTTCCTATCAGTACCCATCCAAGTGGTAAAATCCCTCACTTTTACATGCTTGAATTGATCATATTGAGATTTTGAATTTTTTAGGGTTGATAATATGTATGTAGTTATGATATTTCTTCACAACTGTACTTTTAAATTGCAATATTGATGAATGTTAGGATTTGTATGAACTTGCAAGTTATGGAATTCTTGGAATTGATTGTGAATGATTCATTAGATATTTTGTGTAATGGTGGATATTGATTGTTAGACATGATTATGTCTTATGGATATGTGGTTATGGATTTAGATTGATTGAGATTTTGACTATAGGATGATATTGACGCATAATTGATATGAATTCCTTATGATGACATAGTTTAGCCAAAAACATAATGAATGAATGTTGATGTTGATTTTGGGCAAAGAATAGTATTTTTTGCTCTATCATAAGTGAATGTTAGCTATGCTTTAATCTCAAAGTTGTGATTGTTGGAATTGTTTGTGCATGACTTGTGGCCTGTGATATAGACTTGGAAATATTGGCATGATTGAATATGGCCTAATTTTTTGTTGTATATGAAACTATGAATGATACTTAGACTAGTTTAGCTTGGACTTGAATGTTGGGATTTTGGAATTGGTGATGTCATCTAAACTAGTTTAGGGATGATTGTGATTCTAAAATATTGCATATGCTTATTTTCTTAAGTATTTGACATGTAAACTGTGATTGTTAGACATGGCCCCGACGAAGAAAGATAGAGCCACACAAGGTTCAAGCGCCATCGCTCCACCTCCACCTTCACCTCCACCAGCTCTAGAGTCGAACCTTGTACCTGAACGGTACATGGATTTAACTCGGATCACCGGGTCTTATGCGGATAGGTGGAACACTCTGGCCGCCCATAAGATCCAGGAGACAAGTTTCATTGACCATACAACACTTGATGCTCTCGGGATGCTAGAACAATTCCTTTGCCTCCTTGCCAAAAAAAGGATTTGAGGGTTTCATAGACATGACTGCCCCACCTACTGGCGCTACACACTAGAGCTCTTGTCCACTGTGTGGGTGTGCAGCATAAAGGATGGAGAGTCATGCGAGAGGTATATCTGATTCACCCTAGATGATATCACTCAAGAGATGATCGTGGCGCATGTTGAGGCTACCTTTCGTTGGGACACAGCTGAGATTCGGGCATGATTATACCCACCACTCAAAATGCGCCCTTTTGAGGAGGAAATGATCTTTTATTCCATCATGATGAGGAGGAAGAGATTCTTCAAGGTCAAGAACAACTTGATCATCCATCCTGCTTTGAGATTTGTGCACAGAATCCTGGCAGGCCCACTATTTTGTTTGGTGGAGCTGACAAACATGCTTGAACCTGACATCCATTTCCTATGGCAGCTGACAAGTGAAGGATCATGACATGGGAGATGGGGAAAACTGTGGTTTACCAGGGGTCAACGAGGTGGCACAGAAGGAGAAGGGCAAGATTTGTATGTGGGGTATGATCACCCTCCTAGCGCAGCACTTAGGCCACGTGGCCCCGACTGATTTTCCATGTGTGGGCCAAAATTCTTCATACCTAATTACCTTGAAGAGGATGAAGAAGTCCAGCCTTATTATGGCCACAGCTACTGAGCCGCCTAAACCCAGGGTCGTTAATTGTAGCTAATTAACCCGACCGGAGGTTGAGAAGGTCAAAGAAAAAATTTATATTCTGCACCCTTTCTCACTACTTCACTACCTAGAGGGTAGTTAGCGGCAAGCCCAGAGTTTTTCCACAGAGATGAAAGGGCTCAAGTATCAACAGAAAAAAAACAAACTCCTATAGGTTGTCAAATTGTACGAGTGAATGGAATAGCTAGTAAATGGAAACAAAAGGGCGGGGGATCAGATTTTCAAATTATCAACTAGAAAACATAAAGTGAAATGGTAAGTAATCTAATTAAGCTAGGAACTTGGGGAGTCATTTTGCAACATTATTAACCTAATGATTCGGTCCTTGATTCATTCACATGCAATATTTACTAAGCAACTTGATATTGTGTTCACAACATGTAGTTTGGCCGATGACATACACTTCCCCATACCAGTCACATTGGGTGCGCTCACATGTCGCCATCATAAGTAGGAAAGTTCAACAAGGTCTAACCATTTTTTTAGGTCTATTTTTCCCACATGAAATTACGCCCCGAGGTTCCACCACGAATGCACAACTTTCCCCGGGTCTTATCAACTAGGCCCAAGGGTTTTTGGGACCTTATCTATGATCTAAGGCCTCTAACACCCTAGCTTCCAAGTTTTCACTATCTCTAACAGCAAAATATTAGAAAACTTTACGTAATCAACTAAGACTAGTATGATGGCAAATAAGTCAGAGTAATACTTGGGTCTTCTGTGCACACACTCACACAGACGCAGCCTATTCCCTTCCACATTCTAACATCATGGTTTCTCTTCCCAAGGGGGCATCAATAAGTGCACCATACAATCCAAATTTTTGTGCAGTATGTGGTGTAATATTCATTCATTTAGAACATTAAAAACAGTCATAATAATATCATGAACACAAATAATATGATGAATCTAATGAATCTCACAAAACATAGAGTTAAACAAGCGCTACAATTATCCCCAAGCCATGGAAACTACTCCATAGACATGGAATTGAAATATAGATTTTAATTCGACATCTAGGATGAACATGAAATTAAAAGAAAAGAAAGGAAAAGGAGAGAGTGTTTCTCTCTCTAAAAGTGCTCTCCTAATAATATAATCTAATTTGTACATGTATAACCTAGTAGACTAAGGTCATATATATATGAGAAGGGAATTGGGCCTTAAAATAGGCCCAAAATAGGCCAAAAGTTCTAAAACCCTAGTTTAGCTGCCGCCTAGTGCAGACCATTGCGAATGGCGCGGTCCACGCCAAGTACTTGTCATAGGATGAACGATCGTAAATGGGCCATGGTTCTTCATTGCCGCAAGGTGCTTCATATGGAATAGGCCGTTGCGTGAGGCTCTTGCGCTGACCATGGGCTATGCCACGGGCCGTGGTCCAGAAGCACAGTTAGTTTAGAAGTTTGTCATGGGGCACATGTTTAGGTGCGGGCTGTAATCAGGAAGCACACTTTGCTCCTAATTTTAGTGCAGGGCATAGGCTTTAGTGCAAGCCGTGGGCTTGTCTTGCCAACTTGATATGGCATGGTCCATCGTAAATAAAACGGTCTGTGCCCATACATAGCCATTTTTGAGAAAATCCTTGAACTCGTACTGTGCGCAGCGTGGGGTATAATGCGGGCCATGCCATTACCTCATGCTGGAACTTTTGGCACAGGGCGTCTCCACCAGGGAAATTCATTGGTGCTTGTCAATAAACCGCCCATGCTGGCCCGTTGTACCTTGGCCAACTTAATTTGTTTCCATCGCTTCGGGTGAACCGTTAATCCAATTTTTGAATTCTTGTAGTCTATTTTGTAGTGCTAGAGAAGAAAAATCCAATGGAATCAGCCTTGAAGGCTAATTCTTCATGGATTGTTCTCAAAATTTGGCACAACCTATCGGACTACGATTCCTCGTTTCTTCATTGGATGCTTTAATCTCCGTTGCCGCCTATCTTTGAATCCAATCTCCATCTACCATGCATTGATGTTCATGGTCTTTGTCTACTACCATTCTAGAGGTGAATAGCCATCGATCTCTTCTACCATCCTTGAGAACGGCCTACAGTATCTTCTACCGCCCTTACGAATAGCCTTCACACAGAATGTAACCAAAAAGCACCCACGGGTGACCCATTAAAGATGATCAAATGGAAGATCTAGGAGCTCATGGATACAAGATCTCCATTAGTACTAATTAAGTCTACAAAATGCATGATTTAGATAGTAAAACAAAACATGGCCCTCTAAACCTATTGGAACGGAAACACAACAAATACTAGAAATCTATCACACAAAACATACCAAAAACTATGCCGGATGCAACAGTTAATGCACGCAAAATGAAGCACATCAGACTCCCTGCACTTAACCATTTGCTCGTCCTCGAGTAAACAAAGACAAGACAAAGAAAGAAGATAAATGTAGCATGCCAACATAAGTTAACCGAGACATCCCACTTTTCCTAGATTAACTCTCAAACTCCTCAAAGAACAAAAGCAATCTAACAACCTAAAATAAAATGTGGAAAGAGGTAAGCCAAAAAAATAAGTCTCAAGCTAGCTTACTTTTCCCAAAAAGATCCCAAAGCAATTCAAGAGTGGTCTCCAAAAATAATCCACCTAGGAATTTCAAGAGCCATCGATTTGGTTGCAATATAGGGATAATTCATGATTCTCAACCTGTTAAAACTAAGGAGAGAAATGTATTGTCAACCTAGGTTTTTTCTCTCTCAATTTCTCTCACTCTGCCTAGGAGCCCTTTCGAGTTTTCATCCCATCTTTAACACACAAAGAGTACTCACTTCTCACCTTTTTCTACACGACCTCTCATTTTTTCCTAGGCTCATAAGCCTAGCTGAGCCTAGCCTCTCATTTTTACCTAGTCCTATCGACCTATCTAATCTTTTTCTAATGTTACCCAAGTTGCACTTTCGAGTTTTCAACTTGTCCATGTTTTTAATTTTTTTTCATTTTTCAAGTTTTCCAATTTTTTTGGTGTAGCACAAAATTACCCCAAAAGTGGGCTTCACACTACAAAAGATAAGATCAAACATAAAATTTACACTACCAAAACATCCTACCCCATGGAAACTAGAAACTCCAGCATACCATGTCATGCCACAAAATATTCATCCAAAAGCACCCCTCAACAAACACAAACAAAAATCACCAACAAAAAAGAAAAAACAACTACCAATGTAAATCATGAAATGCACCGAGAAAATCTAAGAATGAAGACTCCCTAAGTGCTTACTATACCCTCATCACACTTAGCCAATGCATAGTCTCCAATACACAAAAATCAAGCCAAAACATAAGTGAGGTCGGGAAAATAGTGATACTCACTCTCGCTACCCCAAAATGCCTTCTTCCTCCTAACTCAAGAGGCTCCTCTCGATGTATCTTATTCCTAGAAGTGTGGCCTCAATGCTATTCATATTTAAACTAAGAACATCAATTTCGAGCGCACTCCTCTTATTGCTAGGACCACCTTTTACAAAACTTGGGTAGAGTTCGAAAACCTTTTCCCAAGAGTTTGCAATTGGTTCATAATGTCCGTGAATATGCGAGAATGACTAGGATGTTCTCTAAAAGTGGACTCGCTCTCGGCTTCCTCAACCTCTATCTCCGGGTTGGCTAAGACTCTATAGAGCACTCTCTCTAATATCCAGTCCAGCAAAGTAAATAGGTCATCCAAGCATGTGTCATGGACGATGGGGGTGCGCTCTGACTGTGGAAGTACCATGAAACTACAAGTGCTCGCTTTGCAGTATAGCTATACATATCTAGCCTCGGATGTTGTATATCCCACCATGGATGCTTTCGTAAACTTCTCTATGTTGTACCTTGTGCCCGATCATCCCAAGTTTGCTAAAGCCCTTGATGTGACTGGATGTCCTAAGTGTGCGCCAGCAGACCAACCATGCCGCCCAGAGCTATCTTGTTTCTCTTCCTGTCCCTAATTGCTAAAAATTCCTACATAAAAGACTCCACCAAGTTTGGGTAAAAGTTACCCTTAGGTGTCATTTCCCAAAGGCAATGAACATCCGAACCCAGGTATTGCATCAGTTCACCATGGCAGAAGACACCCATAGCTAATAGTCGATGAACATAATAGAATACCGAGTGAACCAGAGCGGTACTCTTGCATAGGTTCTTCCAATCAGTGCATGTGAGTTGCACCCTGAAGCATCTAAGAGAGAAAGGTAACCCTTGTCGGTGTGTTTTTTGGATCTCCTTACAATGCCTCCATCCAAAGGTATGTGCTACCTCCCAGTGGGTCATCTCGTACTCCTTATATTCCAGGTTGAATTTGATTAGCCTTGAGTCCATCATCATCCACAACCGGCCACATAGTAGCTAGGAACTCTAGGGTCCACCTTATGTGCGTATTGGAGTGTTTCTTGAGAAACCCCTCTAGAACTACTCAACTCAATAGGTAAGTGACCGGCTAGAGTAAGCCTAGAGCTTCCAAGGTGTCCTTGCAAGAAAACCCCGTCTCCAAGATACATCTATTTAGCTCTCTCATGTTCCTCCACATCCGGACTACAGTTCCATAAATATTAGATAGACACATAAACTCCTCAGTTACAAATAGGAGGTTGCAAATAATGGAAATCGTCAGCTTGGGGTTTGCACCCTTCGTCGGCTTCTTCCTCTTCTCACCCCGAGTGGACTTTCCTTTCTCCAAAACATTCTTCTTAGGTGGCATCTTAACAAAATGAAGACAGGAGTGGTGATATGATCATAAACAAGACATGGCTTATATTATCATCCAAGAAGATAACATTCTCCCAAATAGCCTAACCATTCAAAGCATCATAATCTAAGCATGAAGGCTATTTAAACAAGAACATTTCTCATCAAACAAAAAAATCATGTAAGTTCTCTCTAACCCATCAATAAGATCATGGAATCAAGATTCACTCTCTCCTAAATCACCTAACACATGAAAATCACATCATTCAAGCATAATAACACATCAATCCACCCAACACTTTCTTCAACACAAGATTATGCATACAAAGCCAAACACATCTCTCAAAAACACACATTCAATCAAGATTCATGCTTTTCATAACATCACCACAGTGTCAATAAAGTATATAAACAAAGAGTTCAATGGATTACCCAAAATTTGAAGTTAGGATATGTAAGACCCACGCAAAAAGAAGCGAAAATTGTTAATTTTTGGAAGAAAGCTTCAATTTTTTTGAGTTTCACCAAGAGTGTGTGAAAGGGAGTGTTTATTGAGAGGAAATAATGTGTCAAATAATAGAATTAGGCTAAGAAGTGTACTAAGGGATTGGAATTTCAGCCTCGGTGATAAGTGAGAGAGGTACAATTAGGATAAGAATTGAGTTTTCAAAATTACAAATGAGGGGAGAATAGTAAAAAACAATTAATTCCTAAGAATGTAGGAAGTACTATTTGCATAAAAATCTTAAGGGGTTAGGGAATTTCAAAAATTTTGAACCAAAAATGCATTTTTGTATTAGAAATTCAGAATTTTTTGAAAATTTTGCATTTTTTGGAACAATTTGGCAATGAAAATTCAGAAATTGGCGCAGAAAATGTTTGACGCAGACCTAAGCCTTGCACCAAACCACCTGGGATGAAACATCCCCTCGTGTCAACACTCCGGCACAGACCTAAGCCCTTGGCGTGGACCGCATCAAGTCTTGGCTCGAGATTGCCAAAATTTTTACCTAATCATTAGCTTTTCCCTCTTTTTCAAAAGACTATGTCACCCATCAAATTTAATTTCATTTAAACACAATCAAGAGTCTCGAACTCAAAATTTTCAAACCAGCAAGAGTTTCATCTCGAAAATCCCCGTTGCAAAACATGCAAAACTCCATCTAATCTCTACTCAAAAACATGAAAGCAAAAAGAAACAGTGTGTATTTATTGTTACCCTCATGACTTATTTCCTTTATCATGCTTTCTAGTTAAAACCACCTACATATGGGTCTCTGGAATCACCATTGGCGACTTCACCCATGATGACATCATTGTGGAGAGGTATCCACAATGAGCCATCCTTACCTTCAGACCTCTTGTCCGACATAAGAAATGAATCCCCATGTCTTACTAGCACTGAGTCTGTGAATATCACTTTGGGGTTAAGGGAGGTTGAGGAGGTTTTAAATCTCGACCTTCTCCCTTTCATGCTGCAAGTTAGTAAGCATTGAAAAACAAACTAGTACAGGCATTCTATCCATCGCATCATGCAATTCATCACAAACATTCATGCTCATTAGTAATACAAGAATATTCATCATGCTCATCACATAGGGGTACACCTTTGCACATAAAAGAAGAATTTTTTGAATCATACCTAGATTTATAAATATAAAACTCCACTTTATCCATCTCATCTTCTTGAGTTAAGGTCCCCAAGCGGACATCAATTTTAGTCCTAGAGGTTGTATTGGGGGTGCACTTCCGTCGTGCGCCACGTCTAAGACATAAAATTCTGCCAAAAAAACAAACATGCCAACTCGCACCATCACATCCTTTACTAGTCCACGTGGACTAGCTTGGGAATAATCGGTGAATTGGACAATCACTCTAGTTTCCCTAACCTCACCTAGTTCTAGGCATTCATATAGACTATATGGGATCATATTGGTGGATGCGCCTGAATTTATCATGGCATTTTCAACAAGTTTACCACCTAAAGATATAGGGATAGAAAACACTCCGGAGGTCGTCACATTTCTTAGGTAAATTTTTTATGATTCATAATGGTGGCTTCCCCCATTTAGTCTTACCCACGTAGTTAGCTTACTTCTTTTCTTTGTACATGAAAGTTTAATAAATTTTTCATATGATGGCACATGTTCAATATATTCCAAGATAGGGATTGTTACCTTGACCTTTTCAAAGATTATTCGAATGTTCGCATCATTGGTCACGACCTTCGGCTTTCCCCTCAACACATTTGAAAATTGAGGTGGAATGGTAGTTTAAGGCTCGGGTGGTGGAAGTTCCTTGAAAGATGCCTCCTTGACCACAATCTTGTCTTCTTTAATGTGCCTTGGTAGCCCCCAAAACCTTGTCATCTTCTTGCTTAATCCTTTTCTCGGACTCACAAGCTTCCTTCCCACTTCTCAATTTGAGCGCACTCATTTTCCTTGGGTTGATCTTTGGTAGGGAAGGGAGTTTTCCGGACTTCTTAGCTTCAATTTGGCTCATCGAGGTAGCAAGTTGCTTAACTTGAACTTCAAGATTTTTGATACTCGAGAAGGCTCTATTACCAAGGTCTTCAATCTCTCGTTATGTCATCTCCGCGAAGACTTCATATTTGTTGCTCAATTGACCGATGGCTTCTAAGATCTCTTCTCGATCTAACTTGTAAATCAAGGCATAGTTGTTGGAAGGGCCTTCACCTCAAGGGTATTGTTGAGGAGGGGCTTATCCACCCCGGTATCCTTGAGGTTGGTTATCCTCCCTTCATCGGAAATTTGGATGATCTCAATACCTTGGGTTTAACAAGTTTGCATAGGGATCCACCCTAGTGTCTCCTTGGTTCCCCCAAAACCCTTGTGGTGGACCCCTAGCAAATCGTGGCCTCTCCCAATTGTTGTATTCAATGGCCTTAACTTTAAGCAAATCTTCTACTACCTCGGGATATTCTTCAGTGTTTGGTTAAGGTTGCAAACTCCGCACACTTTAACTTAATGCATTTTTCCTCCCAAAAGCTCTGTCATTATTGAAGCAAGAGAATTGACTTGCTCTTCAAACTTGGGTGATAGTGCAGGTTCATCCAAAACCTTAACCCTTGACCTTGTGCCCAATTGTCGCATACCATTAGCTATTTCTTCAAAGAGGGTCATTGCATCCTTAGGGCTCTTGTTTGCTATTGAACCATTGCAAGAAGCGTTCACCATTTGTATATCTTCATCGTACAACCCCTCGAAGAAATAATACACATGATCCCCTCCGCCAAGTTAGATGCTAGAAAATACTTCTCTAAGAACATCCGCTTTATGTCAATCAAATAACTAATGCATCCCGGGGGCAAGTAGTATAGCTAGTCTTTAGATCTGTCTTGAAGGGAAAACAGGAAGGCTCTCAAGTTGTAATAATCTTCAGAAACTCCCGGTGGCTTCATGTTTGTACATGCCAAGTGAAACTCCAAAAGATACTTGTTTGGGTCCCTCCCCGCCAATCCATGGAATGTAGGTAGGCAATTGATCATGCCACTTTTCAGCTCACAACTAACATTGGCGGGTAATGGCAGAAAGGTGAGGCATGATGGTTGATTCTCCAGGTTGGGGGCTATAAGCTCCCGTAAGTTACGATTGTCTTTTGCCATTGCTAATGGATCTTTAACTAACATTGCTTGCCTCGGTTCAACTTATGCCCTAGTTCTCCATCTCATTCTCCTTTAAACACTTGTGTTCTTAGTCGTGTAGTGTAAGATGACTAAACTAGTGGTATGGGTGTGTACCATAAACTAGGTCTAGAAATACCCTTAAGAATACAACCCTAGAAAACGAATTAAAATGTAATAAAGAAACTATAACAATAGCTCAAACAACCAAACTAACAACACAAAACTAAACCAAAAGTAAGTAACTACTAACTACTTCAACTAAAAAGTTGTGCTAATCAATACTTGAGCAGGATAGCATCCCCGGACACAGAGCCCAAATTTGACCCTCCTCCACTCGAGGTTGTTGATTATAGCTTATTAACCCGAATGGAGGCTGAGAGGGTCAAACATAAAATTTATATTCTGCACTTGTTCTCACTGCTACGCTACCTAGAGGGTAGTTAGCGGCAAACCTTGGGTTTGTCCACAGAGATTCTAGGGCTCAAGTATCTACTAAAAACACAACCTCGTACGGGTCATCAATTTGTAAGAGCAAAAGGAATAGCTTGTAAATGCAAAAAAAGAGCGGGGAGGGGGGGTTGGATTTTCAAATATCAACTACAAAACAAAAAGTGAAACAACAAGTAATCTAATTAAGCTAATCACTTGGGGAGTCATTGCGCAATATGATTAACCTAATGTTTTGATCCTCGATTCATTCACATACAATATTAACTAAGCAACCTAATATTGTGTTCACAACACGTGGTGTGGCTGATAGCATACACTTCCTTGTACCTGTCATGTCGGGTTCGCTCGCAACCCTCCATCGATGTTGCCATCATAATTAGGGGAGTACAACAAGATCCAACCATTATTTTAGGTATGTTTCTCCCCTGTGGGATTATGTTTTGGTCTTTCATCACGAATGTAGAACTTCCCCTAGGTCCTATAAACTTGGCCCAAGGGTCGTTGGCACCTTATCTACAATCAAAGGCCTCTCACACCCTAGATATCTACTTTTTCACTATCTCCACCCGCAACCTGTAGGAAAACATTATGTAATTAGCTAAGACTAATGTGATGGAAAATAAGTTAAAGTAATACTGGGTCTTCCGTGGACACACTTACGCAGACACAACTTACTCCCTTACGCATTCTAACATCCAAGTTTCTCTTCCCACGTGGACATCAATAAGTGCACCATACATGAGTACAGCCCAAAGTGTTTTTTGTGTGTGGTGTAATATTCAGGCATTTAAAACATTCAAGGACAATTATAATAATATCATGAACAAAATAATAGGATGAATCTAATGAATCTCACAAAATATAGAGTTAAACACGCGCTAAAATTATCCCTAAGCTATGGAAACTACTATATAGACATGGAATTCAAATATAGATTTGAATTCCACATCTAGGATGAATATGAAATTAAAATAAAAGAAAAGAAAATAAGAGAGTGTTTCTCTCTTAAAAAGTTCTCTCCAAATGATCTAATCTAATTTGTACATGTTTAACCTAGTAGACTTAGGTCATATATACAGAAGGGGGGATTGGGCCTAAAAATATACCCAAAATAGGGTAAAAGTGCTCAAACCCTAGTTCAGCCGCCGCTTGGCATTGACAATCACAGATGGTGCGGTCCACGCCAAGTACTTGTCTCGAGATGCACAATCGCGCTTAGGTTGTGGTTGTTTATCAGCACGGGGCACTTGATCTAGCACGGGGCACTTGATCTTGCACAAGGCCATGGCGCGAGGTTCTAGCACGGATCGTGGGCTTAGATGCAGGCCATGATAAAAAATCATGGTTTGCTCAAAAGTTTGGTGTGGGGCACGTGCTTGGGTGTGGGTTGTGGTCAAGATGTATAGTTTGCTCAAAATTATTTACAGGGTGCAGACTTTGGTGCGGGCCGTGGGCTAGTCTTGAAATCTTGAACTTGTAATGGCGCAAGCCATCGTAAATGGGACGGTTTGAGCCTATACGTAGCCATTTTCAAGAAAATCCTTGAACTCATGCTGCGCAGGCCGTGGGGTATGGTGTGGGTCGCACCATTACCTTGCACTGGAACTATTGGCGCGGGGAATCTCCTCTTGCGCAGTTCATTGGTGCTTAGCCATGAATGACCCGCGCTGACCTGTAGTACCTTGGCCGGCTGAACTTGTTTCCTTCGGTACGGGTGAACCGTTAGTTTAATATTTGAGTTCTAGTAGTTGACTTTTTAGTGCTCAAGAAGACTAATCCAATGGAATAAGCCTTGAAAGATAATTCTTATCGGATCGTTCTCATACTTGGGCACAACTTTGGCCTTGAAGGATAATTCTCACACTTTTCTACTATTCCATGTTTCTTCATTGGCCACTTCGATCTCTGTTGCCACCTATCTTTGACTCCGACTCCCTCTACCACACATTGGTGTTTGTGGCCTTTATCTACTATGATTCTAGAGGTGAATGGCCTTCGATCTCTTCTGCCATCCTTGCGAATGACTTTCAATATCTTCTACAGCCCTTTCGAACGACCTTCACATAGAACGTAATAAAAAAGTACACACTGGCAACCCACTAATGATTATCAAATAGAAGATCTAGGAGGCCGTGGATACAAGATGTCCATTAGTACTATTTAAGTATACAAAATGAAGGATATAGACTGCCAAACCAAACATGGCTGTCTAAACCCTTGTCACATAAACTCAACTAAGACTAGCAATCTGCCATACAAAACATACCAAAAACTATGTCGGATGCAACAGTTAACTCAAGCAAAATGAAGCACATCAGCTACCTGAAGCATCTATCACTAAGTATATAGCGCGAGGAATGTCACATTCATGACGCTTCCTCAACGCCATGGGACCAAGCTAGAGTTGGATACGCCGATCCAGGATTTGGTGATAGCACTTGATAGTTCATATAGGGTGGGGTTTGAGCAAGAGCTCAAGAAGCTACCCCTACTTCCAGCTCCGAATTATGCGGGCGCCCTACCATCTACTAAGCTACAGGGTGAGCATTATCCTCCATCGCCTCCACCACAAACTGAGCCAATACAGGAAGATCATGTGCCACCTTATTTCCCTCATAATTCACCTAATTTTAATGAGTGCCTAATGCACACAGTCTAACATGGCTTCCGTGGACAGGTGGAGCATAACATGTTCGTCTCTCGGAGCCTTATGGAGATAAATTAGGAGATTGATATACTTTCATCTAGGATTTCAGAGATGCAGTCACAGGGCAGTGGTACCCCAGGCTCCAACCCTAGAGCAGAAAGGCAGAGAGAACGGCATCAGAGGAATCTCCGATTGGCTAGTGCAGTATCAGCTGACTTATGGTCGGGGGTGTTGGGCCATCCTATTCCTGATTGTGAGCATATTGTTTTACGTTCCCCTACTTAGATTTGTATATTTTTTCCCTGTTTTGTCTACATTGAGGGAAATGTAGCATTTTAAGTGTGGGGAGAGGTATTTATTGCTTTTACTTCTTTGCTTTGGCTTGGTCTCTTAGACTTGGTTGTTGGGATATTTTCTCTTTGTTTTGGGATGTTTTCATGTGATGGATTTGGATGCTTTATTAGCTTTGACATGTGAAAGATTTTTGCTAGTTTTGATTGGAAAACACAAAAAAAATGAAAAAAAATTGAAAATTTTGAAATCAAAATAGAAAATGGGAAAAAGAAAAAAAATAAAAATAAAAAGTAACCCGCTAAGTTTAAAACCTGAGAGGGAAACTTAGGCAACATTAGGGGCCCAGATAGATCGAATACTTGAAAGGGTGTCCTAGGAAAAAATGAGAGGCTAAATGTGCGGAAAAAGGTGAGATGTGAGCCAAAGAAACATAATGCGTGGCTAGGATGAAAACATGAAAAGGCTCTTAGGAAAAATGAGAGAAAGAGAGAAAAAAGGAAAAATGTTACGATTTCACTCATTTGCCGGCGTTAGAGCCATAAGGTTGTGGTTGGTATATGGATGGATCGGGTAGCCTAACATCATAAGACCTCTTGGGATTGGGTAATTTAGCGGGGAAAATGAAGTAAGGTATGGAATTATTAATTGTTGATATGCTTTGTTTTTTGATGATATATTGGTGTAATGTGAAATATGTATTTGAAATTCAAACATGTGTTTGACTTCATTTTGTGTCATGGATTTGGAGATGTTTTTAGGCTTGTTAGTGAATTGATAGGTTGATGTGGTTTGTGTAGATTAGGAATGAGGGTTGTGGGTGAATTCTCATTTGATCGTAACTTTAGGATGTGTGATATTGAGGGTTTTATGAAGTATTGATTTGGGGAAATATTAGTTTAGGATGTGGATACGTGAATTCCTTCTTGTGATTGAATCTTTTCTTACTCGAGGATGAGTAGGGTTTAAGTGTGGGGAGGTTTGATGTGTCCATTTATGTGTATATTTTGGGATTTTTGGGATCCTTTTTGTGCTCTTTTGTTATCAAGAGTTTGTGTTTTACCTGGAAATTATCTTAGGAGAGGTAAGAGCGACTTTTACGCTCTTTTACCTTTTCTAAGTGAATTTTGTGTGACAAGGAAAGAACATCGAGACTTGAAGACCGGAGGCCATTGAAGATCATCTTTTGAATACTTTCAAGATTTGAAGACTTGAAGACTTGAAGGAGTGTGTAATGGATTGAAGGGTAGAAGACAAGAAGAAGAAGGAAACCAGAAATTTCGTTCTGAGCATCCATCACGACTCGCAATGAACATGGTCACGAGTCGCGAAGGATGGGTGGCTAGGATTTAGCACTTATGTATAGCACTTATCTTCTCTCTCTCTTCACTTCTTATCTTCCTAATTCTGAACAGCAAAACCCTAGGTTTTTTCCCTCTTTTTCATCTTGTTTTATCTTTGATTATGTTTGGATTGTTGTTGTTAATTAGTATGGATTCTAGTAGCTAAGTTACTCGCTTGGGAGCAATTGATTAAAACTTGCAAACTCATATAGTGAGATTCTTGATTTTTCACATTGATGAACATTTATTGGGAAGCATTTATTGTGTCATTAATGTTATGTTTTACTTCATTTAGTGGCTTTGGCATGAAAATTCAAGAAAATGGAATTAGGACTTCTTGTGTATAATATGTAGTGATTCTTGCTAGATAAGTATGTTAATGTGTATTTTTCTCATATTTATCCTATAGAAGCAAAGAAAGGTTGAACCTTGAATGTGGTTTTTTCTAGGGTTAGCCTAATAAATTCTTTGTTTGGTTAAATGACTATGTCGTTGGTAGAAGACTTGTTGTTATCAAATTTATGGATCTTCGTGTATAATGTCAATGATGAAATATTTTTATGGTCGTTGAATGTCTAAAGTGATTGTCAATGAGGCTTGCAAATGGTCGTTGAACGTATTTGTGAGTTGCTATTAAAAAGAAATGAATGTTGATCTTCGAATGGGAAGTGATAGCATTCCCCTTAGGCAATAAATGTCAATGAATTGAATGAATCTAGTATCTATAAGAGGTTTTAAAGTGAGGATTAATTGCCCTCAAGGCTCCGTTAATTGTTGATTTAATCATCCTTTTGTTGTTGTTGCATGATTAACATCGTTCTCTTGCTTTGCTAGTTACCTGTCTTTTAATTTTGTAACATAGGAAAAACCAACCAACCCCCCCCCCCCCCATTTATGTGCTTTTATATGTATGTGTATATCTATGCCTAGTATGTTTTTTCCACTTTATATTTATAAACACTTGGAAAGATCCCTCTTCTTGTGAACGAACCCGACTTGCCATTATCTACTTAATTGTAGATATGAGGAATTTAGGACTTAAAATATTAACTTTGAGAGGTAGGACGACGATCTCTAAATTTTTAAGAGGTCTTTACTTCATTAGAGCCACACAGATACCTTACAAGCTACTGCACTGATTCAACCATCAGTTACGCAAAAATGAATACGTCCCTAACTAGACCCTATATGGCTCAAGAGGTTCTAAAGGAATTAACGAAAATGGCGCCAAACAAAGCTTCGGGCCCAGACATGATGTTTCCATCTTTTTATCAGAACTATTGGGAAATCGAGGGAAAAGGTTACATCGTCAATTCTACAGTTTCTGAATTGTGGATATCCTCTGAATAATCTAAGAGAGACAAAAATGTTCTTAATCCCAAAAATCCAAAAGCCGATAGAGATATCACAATTTAGACCTATTAGTTTGTGTAATGAAATTTATAGAATCATCTTTAAATGCATATCTAATAGACTGCGAAGCATTATGGATAGGATTATTTCTGAATCTCAAAGTGATTTTGTGTCAAAACTTCTTATCTCTGACAATATACTTATAGCATATGAGGCTCATCACCTTATAAAAAACAAAAGAATAAGGAAAAAGGCTATATGTCGATAAATTTGGACATGAGTAAAGCGTTTGATAGAGTGGAATGACCTTTCTTATTTTATACACTGAGTTCTGTAGGACTTAATGAGCAGTTCATTAGACCGATAGACCAATACTTATCATCTGCTTGGTTCTGCTTTGTAATTAATGGCCAAAAGTTATATAATATTACTCTATCCAAAGGTATCAGAAAAGGAGATCCTCCATCACCTTATTTGTATTATCTGTGGGGAAGTCCTGTCCCAAATGCTACATGATAGCTTAAGAAGGAAATTTATATTAGGATTGAAAATAGTAAAGTCAGCGCCTATGCTCTCCATCTACTTTTTGCTGATGAAACCTTAATATTCGGTGAAGCATCCCCCGTGAAGGCAGCTCAAGTAAAATAGATCTTGTAAGATTATGAGAAGGTTTCTGGCCCAAAAGTGAACTATGATAAATCATCCGTTTCGTTCAGCCCAAACGTTCATGAAGAAATCAGAGAAAGCATACAATCTATTATGGGTATGATGGAGTTGAAAGGACTCGATAAATATCTGGTAGATCAAAATACACCTCTTGAATCAATCAAAACAAAAGTTTGGACAAAAGTTTAGAGTTGGGAGCATCAGCAACTGTCAAAAAGAGGAAAAGAGATTCTCATCAAGGTAGTTCTACAATCCATGCCTATATAGGATATGTCTTGCTTTGAACTCCATAATACTCTGATAAAGGATATCCATCAACTTTATGCTAAATACTCGTGGGGTAGCTCAAATTTGAAAACTAAAATTTGCTGGGAAAGTTGGATACATCTTTGCACACCCAAAAGAATGGGCATGCTGCGATTTAAAAACCTGAAACATTTTAATTTGTCCTTCTTAGGAAAGCAAGCATTGAGGTTATTGACGAATCCCATGTCGACATTCGCAATGCTCTTAAAAGAAAAGTACCACAAGGGATCAACAATCTTATAGGTGAATATAGGTCACGGACCATCAAATGCATGAAGATCTATCATGGTTGGATAAAATATATTGACCAAAGGAATTATGAAAATATTTGGGAATGGTGAAAGCACACGTATGAAAAGTGACAAATGGCTAACAAGATTAGGACATTCCCGTTTCATTGCCAGAGGATTATCTCGAGCACATCCCGGTCAGTCAACTAATGACGGATAATTAAAGACAATGGGATTCAGACATTATTAACAATACGTTTAGTCCGGAAGAAGCCCACCTCATTCTTCCTATACCAAAACCACACACAAATCAAGAAACTTTTTGGACATGGATCCCAACTGTGGATGGTATATACTCTGTTAAATAAGGTTATAAACTAACTATTAATTCAATGTATTTCAACAATGCAGGTTATGCAACAAGTAACAGCTAAGAACCCTCCCCCCAGTTGAAAGAATTATGGAAATTGCAGATACAAAACAAAATTTCCCATTTTATTTGGAGATTATGCGAAGATCAACTTCCTACAGCAAAGAACTTACGCCTAAAAGGAAAACATGCAGAAAATCATTGTTTGTATTGCAAGGATAACACTATCACAAGAAGAACCCTTTAGCACCGGTTTTTTTTATGTTCTAGCACTGGTTTTTTTGCAAAAAAAAATCGGTCCCTAAGTAACCGATGAAACTTTAGCACCAGTTGGAAAAACACCGGTGCTAAATCCCATCTTTTAGCACCAATTTTTTAGTTAGCACAGTTTTTTTAACCGGTGCTCAAATGAACTGCTATAGCATCATTTTTTCTTGTTAGCACCGGTTTTTAGACCGGTGCTAAATTAGCAACGGGTAAATTAGCACCGGTTGAAAACTGGTGCTAACAAAAAAAACCGGTGCTAAATTTGTATATTTTGCATCGGTTATATTTAGCACCGGTTATATTTAGCACCGGTTATAAAACTGGTTCTAAATATGCAAATGTAACACCAATTTTTAGTCAGCACCGGTTTTTTAACTGCTGATAAAAAAATTTATTGCACCGGTTCACTTTAAGCACCGGTTTGTAAACTGGTGCTAAAAGTGTGTATGTTGCACCATTTATTTTTTTAGCACCGGTTTTTGAACCGGTGCTAGAGGTGTATATGTTGCACCAGTTATGTTTTGCACCGGTTTAAAAACCGGTGCTATGAGTGTTAATTTATCACCAGTTATTATTTTGCACCGGTTTTTGAACTTGTGATAATAGTGTATATTTTTCACCAGTTTATTTTTTAGCAGCAATTTTGAAACTGGTGCTGAAAGCGTAAATTTTGCACCTGTTATTATTAGCACCGGTTTTGTAATTGGAAGAAACTGGTGTTAAACGTTACTAACTATTGTGGTCACTGTAAGCTACAGCGCGCTGCCGCTCTTTCAGTTCATCTTCACGCAGCCAGTTTCATTTTTACGCTTGTTTTCCTACCCGGTGCATTGTTTTTCAAAGATGGTATCGATTATTTGTTATGCATAGTAACAGAACGGTGCACAAATAAAAATAGAACAAATTTTGAGCAACCATGATGCATAGACAAGAAGTAGGTTCAAAAAAGCATTGAGTTTGATGAACTATAATTTTTTATTAACAAAAGAAGAGCAACGTGTTTCTTAGTGGCCTAAGATACTGGAACCCCCCTCATCACGGAGTTGACGAGTATCAAAAGTGAAGGTCAATTACCGTTCTTATAAGAGATAATACTAAACACTATCCGATGATGAAGGCAAGTCCCTGTATGACATTCAATTGAGCTATGCATTTTGGCAGAGTACATTTTACGAAAACACAAACCCATTTCAGAGAAATTCTCCACAGTTCATCGCTCCCCAGTGGAGTGTAATCTTCTGGAAATTGCTGAAACAATGTATTAAAGCACATGTTAAGAAAAATATATAGATGTGAGAGAATAACATATACATAAAAGCAATGTAGGAAAATGTACCGGAATAATGTCAATGTCATGCACGTGCCTAACCATTTTTTCCATGTAATACATGCAATGGTATCCACACTCCCAAGTACTACTTTGTATCTTGTGCTGATGTAAAAGAGAATTTGTTGAAACAATTACGAACATGAAAACGACAGATGAAATATGATGCTATGGGATAATACGTACATTGATGTTTATGACATTCCATGTATAGTTCGAAGGGTAGGAGCTATTTTGGTAGGAATTGAACCGTCGATATTTTGTTGCTATCCTACAATCGATGAAAACATATTTATGTCAACATATTAAAAAATATTTTCAGAAATTTGGGTTCACACAATATATGAAAATATATTAATTAACATTGATTGTAAATAATCGAGCCAACAAAGTGAGAAACGTACAAGAACACATTTACGTGAACAAACATTTTTGTAAAATATTGAAGTTGAAGGAATGACATGAATGTGTTCCACTTACAAATGAATCAATATAAGGCATGACCTATTGCGTTTGCAAATTCCCCCAGTCATTGAGTCGATGCAATATACTCGATCGATTTCCGGTACGAGAACGAGCAAAAACCAATGGTCCCTAAAAAAAGGAAACACCAAATACTTAAAATATATTTTGAAAATAAAATCACAGCATGTCGTTGCTATTGTTTCCATGTGGCCGGGACTAGCAACTCAGAAAACAAATGGAACTTACTCTCGATTGTACGGGAAGATGTGTAGTCTCGCTTCAGTGCGGCACATGACAGCCGAAACCTCGTCCGTAGTCAATTCCACCCTTTGATTTGCCTTTTGAGCCATTGAATTTGAAGAGGCTAGAATAAACTGGACGTGGCCTCCATGAACCACCCCATCACAAAGGTCTCTTGCAAAATAATATTGTAAGTGAAACAAATATAATGATACATCTATCTATAAATAATGTAACCATGCAATTCTTACGATGCCCATATATCAAGTTAGCACCCACTGATCCACTCCATTTCATCTTCTAAGTCCAAGATGCTCATGAACTGTCTTAGCTTGTTAGTAAATATTGTTGTGTGGATTTCTTCTGATCCAAACACCTCTGCGTTGAAATTGATGCGGAAGAATTTGTTTGGTCCACATATTTATGTAGATAGCCTTAAAGCATCATTAATCTGCTGAACAACAGCGATGCAATCTTGGTCTTCCGTGACCCCCTAATTACATTGAGAATCTAATAATGTTGGTTAACCAGTAGTTGTATATAATTCAGAAGTGGATATTATTGTAAATGCTAAAATGGGTTCTCACAAATATGTACTGGTTAGAAATTGACATATGAGGATTTGGCTGCCCATTCTCCGTTGATGTATTATTTCCTTTTGGAACTTGCTAATGGGTAAAATGCTAGTCATGCATTGTAAAAAATTGTCGGAATGAAATAGTCTAGGGGTATGTACCCCTCCTTTTACCGATCGAGCGACCACCTCTCCATGCGGAGTATCTTCCTTAGCCACCACCTATTGTAAGGGACAGTGTGTTAAAAATATGCATTTGGATGTCATAGCTAGTTAATATGCTTATTTTTTAACCTGTGTAGTGTCCTTGGCAAGTTTCGGTGTGAGGTTTATTTGAGGACTTCCAACTTCGACAACTACCAATTCTTGCGGAGGCGGTTGCTGCTCGTTCTCCTACATAAGCAGGTGAACAACATATTATGTTTTAGTAATATCTAGAAAGATATATATGATTCGATAAGAAGAAGAATAAAATTATCACACCTCATCATCCTCTTGCCCAATGACACTTATCAGCTTTCCCGGCCATAGAATGTTATATCCAATGGCCTCAGTGACAAACTCAAACTCTTCGTGTTCAATCGCCAAAGGTTCCTTCGGAATGATCATAGGTCCATGTAGATTTAATCGCTGTCACTTGATGGGTAAGTCCATTTCCGTGTCCTTTGGAAACAAGATACCAAATGCAGCTATATCCCTTTCTCCATTATGGTTCAAAACATATAGGCAGCACTTTTTTCCTTTCTGAGAAATAAACACAGAGATTGGGGAAATAAATCGGTTGGACAATAAGTAAGTGTTATTAAGTAAACAAAATTAAATAATTTTTTAAGTACAATCGATAGATTATAACAACAAATGATGTCTACATGTAGCTGCTGAAGGCTGCAGCGCGCTGCAGCTTACAGTTTTCAGCTGAGACTGAGAGCTGGATCGCGCTGCAGGTTTCAACATTCATCTACCATGAATTTTCTATCAAGGAAAGAACAAGATGAAGATATAAGTAGGCTCAAACTACCAACATCCAAAATGAACGTGATAGTAATTAATGTATCCCCACAAAATCATTTTGACAGGAAATGGAAATCCAGAAACTAAAAATCACAGAGCAAGAAAGAAGCTAACAACGAGGTTCATGATATGGAATACCTTGTCATCCGCTACGGTTCCTTGTGGGTCACTACATCCAGATGCTAGAGGAATGAATACCTTGTTGGGAGAGGAAGATGTAGCAAGGAAATTACGGGCATCCAAGTGTGGGGGAATAGCTTTACCCAATTGTCCAGCTAGCCAACTTGTTTGGGCCTCAAATAAGGCAAAAAATCTTTCCTCTAGCTCGATGACATCTGTTGGTAGTTTGTTTGAATTTGAGATTTCCTCAGATGGTTTTGTGTTTATGCTCCCATATCGACTAGATGCATAACGGCTCACAGCCATAGGTGGTAGGGCCTCTTTCACCTTAGACGTTGCGAAGAAACCTCTCCAACGACCCCCATGATCCTTCTTACCCGTTTCTTGAACGAGAATATCTTCTTTTCCTTGTATAACCAAATCTCCCTTTTTCTTCTTATCCAAAAGGGATTTCTAGGCAGCAAAACATATGTAGCCATTACCATGCATTACATCTGAGAATATTAATAGAGATAGAATCAATTATGAATTATGCTCACAATAGTGGGGGCGGCTCTTTTAATGGAGTCGTTGGTGTAGGTTGATAATTTATTGTCCCAGTTAGCTTCAAGGAACACCTCCGAGCGGTCTGGTTTGAAATCCATGATTTGAACTAAAGCCTCCGCTTCTTCTACACTATAACCTTCATCCAAAAGCTCGTCAATTTTATCCTTTCTTTTCCTCTTCTCGAGTTCTATTTCAACCCTACGATTCCCTCCACTGCCCGTGTGATGGATGTACTCCTTCTGTGAGGCGCTTACTTTTGCTGCATCACATAATGCCTATTTGGCCATCAATTTGTAAAATGCTCACAAAGTAATGACTAGAGATTAATAATTTTCAAGGAACTACCTTGAATTCAGGGGTTGATCTGTGTTTCACAAATAGCTCCCACTCATTTTTGTCTATCCAGCGATAATCTCTCCATGCACAAGAACCGGATTTTTTTTGTACGATGTACTTGTGAGCCACCTTAGTCTTCCAATTCCTCCACTTTTCTCCTGCATAAATTTTCCATTTATTTCGGAACTTATTCATCTCATTGAACGTCCTTTTGGTTTGCATATCCCATCTAATCTAGTGGACAAAGATACAACTTGTTAGTGAAAAATGTAATGAAGTTGACATGAACTGATGAAAATGGAGGATTAGAACACACTTACGAGAATGTCTTCCCATGCATCTTTCTTTACAGGGTCTGGGACTGATTTCCAATTATGATATGTCCCAAAGCGGATTCTTCGTCTGAGGTATTGCCAACATACATCGACCACCGGCTGCTCAAAACTAGGGGTTCGAAGTCATCATCAAAGAATATTTTAAGGGCCTTCTTTTGCTTCACTAGCAAGACGGACTTCCATGTGGCTGTGCCTCTACGCTTGCAATATTCTTTAATCTCAAAATTGTCGAAGCTCCCACTCATGTCATCTTTTAACATAGTTTCTTCTTCTTCCCCCGACTTTTCAGATCCCGAGCAATATTTGGGTGCATCATCCACTTCCTTGTTATTGTCATTACAGTTGTCAGCTTTTAGAGGTGTAACACAATTCTATTCAACGGCTTTTGTACCGCCGGAGTCAAACAATTTCTTCCTCGGCTTCGCCATTCAATCTCTTGTATGAGTCAATCAAACATAAGGAAATCTTAATACAACACATCCAAAGGCGAGATATACACTAACAACCAACTGAGAACATTGCAAAAATTTCTATGGGGGCAAAAATAGGGTAGGTAAAAATTATAAAATTATTGGCAAATATATCATCTTTCCACATGAAACACGACCCATACTAGTAACCCAAGAAATGAAAAAACAAACTCACAAACTAAGAGACCCACCAAAATATAGCTATTCATTAAGCCAGAGAAAGATGAAAACTACTAATCAGTCATACCTTATTGGTACACATTCTCGGCGGTAATGTATTTTGCCAAGATTCGGCCGCCTTTGTAACCCGCTTTACTTGACCAAAATTCCGACCAGAATGGGGACCAAATTTGTGAAGCAGAATCTCAAGAAAATTTGGGAAGTAGGATCGCGACCAAGATTAGGAAGTAGAACTGCTTGAACTAAATGGTGAAGGGATGGACAATATCTTTGGGAAAAATTGGCAGGGCGTTATGGTGGAAAGAGGGAAAATTTGGGGTGAAGGTTATGGAGGGAAGAGATAAATCGGTAAAGGTGTTAGGGTGGGAGGGGTACGAAAATTTGGAGTTAAGGTTATGGAGGGAATAGGGAAAATTTGGGAGGGAAGGAAAATGCTTTGTTGGGTCATTTTAGTGTTTTATACTTTCAAATGTTTTTTTTAAAAAAACATTAGACTAAATTATTTTTTTGGTCCCCTACAAAGTATCTTTTACTATATTTTTGTCCCCATTTGCAAAACAACCCTTAGACGGTACCCAACAAATTCAAAATGATAATTTTTTATCCCTAGAGGTGGTTTTCAGGGAAAGTCAAAGGTAAAATTGGTCAAAATATGTAAAAAACCGTTATACCCCTGAGTTTAAAGAGAAACAAAATGTCAGGAGGTAGGTGGTTTGAGAGCTAGAGGCAGGAGGTGCGAAGGCTCAAGGAATGAGGCTCGAGGGCTAAAGGCTCGAGGGCTTAAAGCATGAGGTTCGAGGGATCGAGGGGAGATGTTCGAGAGCTTAAGGGCTTGAGGGGAGAGGTTCGAGGGTTCTAGGGCTCGAGGGGAGAGGTTCGAGGGTTCTAGGGCTCGAGGGGAGAGGGGAGAGGTTCGAGGTTCGAGGGCTAGTCAATTAGAGTCTAACTAGGAATTAGTCTGAGTCAATACAAACATGTTTAAGTGCCTCGCTTGGTAGTAGCCTCACTTAGTTGCACTTGAGGAAGATTGTATTTGAGTCGCCTCTGTAAGTAAGGGACGATAGGAAGACTGTTTTTGAGTCACCATAACCAATTATTATATTGCTCACAAAAATATATGGAGTACAAGAAGGAAACAGAATATGAGTAGAACTCTAGCTTAGTAACCATTTACTCTAACAATAGTATAACAATATTAGAAAATGATCTATTATTAGACAAGAATAAATAGAATACAAAAGGAAGTATAGTCCTACTAACACTTTGGCCTAGTCAATAGCACTTCTTCAGAAGCGTTAAAATCAATCCTGATTTAATATAACGCACTCGAGCTCTCGAGCCCCTCGAACCCGTCCACCCCTCGAACCTGCCACCCCTCGAACTCGTCCACCCCTTTAGCTCTCGAACCCCTTAAGCCCTCGAAGCCCTCCACCCCTCGAAGCCCTCCACCACTCGAGCTCTCAAACCCCTCGAGCCCTCGAAGACCTCCACCCCTCGAAGCCATCCACCCCTCGAGCCCCTCAAAGCCCTCCACCCCTTGAACCCCTCTAGCCCCTCGAGCTCTCGAGCCCCTCGAGCCCTCGAAGCCCTCCACACCTCAAAGCCTTCCACCCCTCCCTTGAACCTCATCCACCCCATCCACCCCTCGAACCCCTCTAACCTTGAACCCTCCCACCCCTCGAACCCCTCTAATATCGAACCCCTCGAACCCCTTGAACCCATCAACCCCTCGAACCCATCCACCCTTCGAACACCTCGAGCCCCTTGAGTTCTCAAACCCCTCAAGCCCTCGTAACCCTCCACCCTTCGAAACCCTCCACCCCTCGACCCATCCACCCCTCAAACCCATCCACCCCTCGAACCCCTCAAGCCCCTTGAGCTCTTGAACCCCTCGAGCCCTCGCAGTCCTCCACCCGTGGACAACCTTCACCCCTCGAACCCCTCTAATCTCGAACCCCCTCGAACCTCATCCACCGCATTCACCCCTTGAACCTCATCCACCCCTTGAACCCCTCTAACCTCGAACCCCTCCACCCCTCGAACCCCCCTAATCTCGAACCCCTCGACCCCTCAAACCCATCGACCCCTCGAACCCATCCACCTCTAGAGACCCATCGAACCCTCGAACCCATACACCCCTCAAACCCTCGACTTCTTGAACCCCTCAACCCCTCGAACCCATTCACCCCTTGACCCCGCTCAATTTGTTGTAAAATTTAGCCTATTTGTTGCCTTGTCTTGGTTCAATGTGTTTGTGAAATTGGTCACTCAACCCGGCCAATACCCTAACACCTTTCCTCTCCCAAGCTCCCTCCACATTCCCCGCTCCTTCCACCGGCAAACTCTTTCCCTGCTACCTCCGCCATCTCCGCTCCCTTTGCCGACCCCGCCATCTCAGCCTTCCCTGCTCCCTCAGACATGCCCGCTCAATTCCACCTCCGCCGAAAACTCCGTCCCTTCCACCATACACCTTACACCAAGCTAACGTCCGCTAAGCTCCGTCTGCCAAGCTCTGTCCTCCAACCACCGTCCGCACTCCAAACACCTTTCGTCAACAAACCATAGTCCGAATTAGGTAAGCGGATACACACTCTTGTTTGGTTTCCTAGGGATTGTCTACAATTTTTTTATGCTGTAGGTTTGATTTCATGAAAATGCCTAATTGTGATGAACCTTATTGTGCTTTTGTTTTGGAAATACGTGAGTAATTGTGTACAAACCTGATTGTTTATTTTGAATGTGAAAAAGAATGATTCTGGAAAATAACTTGTTGTATAACCCCTCGAAAATTTTCAAGTGAGGTTATTCTGGATGGAGAATTTATTTGTGGTAGTGTTCATATTCTGTCCACCTAGTTTTCTTATTTTGATTGTGCTTTTATTTTTGAAATGCGCAAATAATTCTAAAAAATCTAGATTCTGTATTCTGCATGTGAGAAAACATGAATCTGACCAAAAACCAGATTCTGTATTCTGTATTCTAAAAGCTTATTCTGTATTCTGTATTTTTAAAGCTGATTGTGTATTCTTGAAAGAAAATTTTCATGTCAGGTTATTTACGTTTTTCAAGTTTTCCCTACTTCCGTTAATATTCTGACCACCCAATTTTCTAATTTTCCCTTACTATTCTTACCACCCTATTTCTAATTTTCCGTCGACATTCTGACCACCCATTAATATTCTGGCTTGTGTTAACATTTTGCTGGCGCATTACGTACATTAACACATTTATTTTACCAGGTATGGCCCCAAAAAAGAGTGCACCCAAGCAGAAGACCAACACCCAAAACTCAAGGAAAAAAGCCAGAGTCGGTGAGAAGGAGAAGCGTCAGCACGGGTCTCAGATTGTCCCCTCGAACAATCCAATACCGACCGCAGAAATAGACTGCCATGAGGAAATAACTGTGTACAAAGAATTTATTAGCAGGAGCCTCATACTGGAGAGAGGGTTGAGACTAGAAAAGCCCTGCAAGGACTACGTGAACAAGCACGACTGGGTAGGCTTCATCTCATAACCGCCTCGTACAAACCAGACCATGGCATGTGAGTTCTTGTCGCTCATGAAGTACAATAATTGTCCATATTTTTTCCTCTGTGGTCAGTTTGTTGAGCTTGTAGCAGATGTGATCAACGGGTTCTACAAGATCCCACCGAAGCCCTTGAGTTTATACAAAGCCACCGACAAAGCTATTCAAAAAGCTTTATGGGAAGACATCATAAAAGAAATCTGTGACGATAGCGATGAAATTATCAGGAATCTACCACAAGAATGGTCCAGCATTGAGAAGAAATACTTGACTAAAGACATGAACGTGTGGTACAGTTTCATAGTTGCCCGGCTTCTACCGGTGAAAATGAACAGTAAGGTTCATCAGTCCTGTATGTTGCTGCTCTACAAGATCAAGAAAAACATGAGCATCAATGTTGGGGGTACGATAATAGGGTACATCTGGGATTGTGTCAATGCCTATAATTGCATAGGCTTCTCCTCACTCATCACTGCCATATGCGTGGAAGCAGGTTGCAGATTCAAAGATGATGATGTCACAATGATGCCAAAGCTTCCCATAAACTCTCTAATATTCTCGAAGAAGAAGAACATTGCTGAGTCATCTAGGGCGGCAACAAGTAAATCATCTAATGAGAACTCGGATGAGGACATGGCAGTGTTGCAAATAAAGGTGGATCACTTGGTGAAATGAACATCGTAGGTTGGGAAGATCCTCATTGCCATGTGTGGCGAGAGGATCAAGGAATTGGGTCCAATCCCTACCTTAGATTCGCCAACGTCCAACACCGTGGAGAACAGCTTGCGCAAGGATTGACTATCTACATTGAGCTCACATCTTCATTTTGTTAGGTTGTTTCTTTTGCTAGGTTAATATGGAACTTTTATTAGTAGATTTTTTATTTGCAAAACATATATTGCTACTATGTTGCTACTCTTTGGATGTGATTTTGGAATTTGACATTTTTAGTGTCGTAACGTATTCATGTTCTTGTCTTAGAAGAACCGAACAAGCAACTCAAAACAGGTAATGTGTGTGTGAAAAAGCTGCAGTGCGTTGAACCAAAAGAGCTGCAATGCGCTGCAGCTGGCAGCAGCTACCATAGGAAAATGAAGGTAATTTCTTCCAAGGGTTTACCAAAACAGCGGCAGCGCGATGCAGCCTGACAGGCGGGCGGTCGTCGCGCCCTCCGTGCAAAAGATAATTTATAAGCCCTTTTTGCTTACTTTCAACAACTAGGTAGATAGCGGCAAATCGGGGTCGTCCAAGGAGAAGAGGGATCTTCCTAAGCGTCTAAGCACAAATGGTTAATATTATGCTAGGATAAAATATATACACACACATAAAAGCAAGTAAAAGGGGGAGGTTGGTTGGTTGGTTTTCCTAAGTTACGAAAGTAAAAAGACAAGATAACTAGCAAGGTCAAGTGATTATGCTAATCATCAAACAAAACTAAGAAAAGGGGTTTTAAAACTACAAAGATAAAAAGCCTTGGGGGCAATAGATATCCACTTCCAAATCTAACGTAGGTCATTGAATCATTCACTCATTCTATCATATAGCATTACATGACTCAACATCAACATACCCATCTAGCAAGAATCACAACACGTTATGCACAAGAAGTTCTAAGTTCACGCTCATAGATTTTCATGCAAAGGAGCTACGGAATTCGTCACGTTCCTAACACCTAACCAATTCAATCATACAAGCACTCCCTATGCTCAAACAACTCATGGCACAAGTGAAGTGAAACACACCATCAAGAATACACAAATGCTAAATAACAAATGCTTCAAGGATGAGTTAAAATCATCTATTCAATACTTCAACTACTTGTTGTGGAGACTAAACTCCTATCCTTCTTAGTTCGTAGTTTGCAAGAGTGAGTTCGACATCTCTCGTCAAACCTCACCAATGACTCCCGTTGTCGCGACCACGACTCAAGGTATCATTGGTGGCATTTAATCACGAAGAACCAACAAGCTTGGCAATTCTTATGTCCACTACACCGTGACTAAGCATTTAACCAATTCATGCAATTACACGAGATTGGATGAACGTGCAACGCACATTCAGCCAAGAGCATATAACTCTCTCGTTTGCTACACAAATGAACATGACGAAGAGTTCGACATCAATCACATTCGTCTAGCACATTATCAATCCATCAACACAATCAAAAGCCCTAAATCATACTCATACATTCCTAACAAGAAAAGGGGGGAAATTAACCCAAATCCCCCAAACCCTAGCTAGCAATTCATACAAGTATTTCATTCAAGCTTTCAACAACATCAATGGCATCAACAATTAACATTCAAAGCACAATAAAAGCACAATAGCAAAAACACCAAATAGATAGATATAAATGCTCCTTACTACATAGAAATGGAAGATTCAATCCTTGCTCCCAAGTACAAAAACTACTCTAGAACAACAAAAGACATAGAAACTAAGAAAACAAGAAGATAAAAGCTAGGGTTTTGGCCCAAAACAGGGGCCAAAAGCTGTGGAGAAGAAGGGGTGAAGAGGTAGTTATAGTGGAAAAAAAAAAGGGGAGAAAAAACGCTGCTGCAGAGCTGGATTCGTGCTGTCGTCGCGACTCGCGACCAGTTCCATCGCGAGTCGCGACCAGCAATGAAATCCAGCCCTGTTTTGTTTTGCTTCCTCCGGGTGAACCGTTGATCCGTTTCGGGAGTTCTTGTAGTCGATTTTATAGTGCTTGAGACGAGGAATCCAATGGTGCCACTCTTGAGGGTTGATTCTTCTCTGAAAATTCTGAGAACCCTGGATCATCATTCATCCGTTGCTTTGCTCTCCTTTCTTCATCTCTTCACTTCTTCAAATCTTCACAAAGCTCAAATTTAAAGGTCTTCAAATCTTCAAATCTTCAAAGATAAATCTTCAAAGTCTTCAAATCTTCAAAGTCTTCAAATAAATCACCTTGTCACACAAAATCATCTAAAAAGTGATAAAAACGTCAAAGCCGCCTTTATCCCTCCTTAGATGATTTCAAGGCAAAATGCCATATGTAGAGCACAAAATTGCACAAAACCTAATCCTAAAAAGCCTAAAATAACCATCTAAAATGGACACATCACAGCTCATGGAGCTGCTCAAAATAGGGACCCATTGGAACATAGTTGTAGAATAGTTAACAGTGGTAGAATACACAACAAACTACAAAAATACATAAATTTTATCTTGAATTCATTGATCGACCCCCGCTAGTCTTCAACCATCTTCCTCTTCTTGGATTGAACATCTCGAATTTCTTGGCCATCTTCATCTATCCAAATGTCATCTCTGTGTTTCCTCTGTATTGCTCCCGCCTCAATCCCGTTGTTATTAAGTAGAGAGGAAATAGAGGGGAACTCTAACCTTTCACTTGTAACTTCAAAATCAATTTCATCACGGAAAGAGAATTTCTTACCTTGTAACACAACAGACCAACCTACATTGCACGGGTCATTTACGTAGAAAACTTGTCTTGCTTGTTCGACCAAAATAAACTGATCATTTTCATATGCTTCACGAGTCTGGTCAACAAGGGTAAATCCCATTGTGTCATCATTTCGAACTCCAGTTCTGTTATCAAACCACTGGCACTTGAAAACTGGAACCTTGAATTCTCCACAGTCAAGCTCCCAAATCTCATCAATAACACCATAGAATGACATCACATCTAGGACTGGTTTATTGTCTTTCTCACTTGCTTGCCACATAGTCTCCGACTCAATGTATACCCCATTATTTTGTGTTGTGCTCTTTAAATCTTGGTCCCTAGTAGCAAAACAGAAACTGTTCATGTCATATCCGGAATACCTCAAAATCGTGCAATTAGGCTTCCTTGCAAATGCCCTAATTTTTGGGTCGTAATCACCTACATTGCATCAATCATATAACTAATTCACAAACTTGTCATTGTGCTCCAACAGAACTTTATTAGGGGGCCACGTGGGATGAGACTCTGTAATCAAATTAAGGTGCTCGGTCACATAAGCAGTAGTCTTCATACAATTCCTCGACACATACAAATGAACTGACATCAGATCACTATTCAATGGAGTAAATAACATTCCCCTTGACCTCGGTTTGCCCGCCCTCCTTCCTTCCAACATGTTGATTCTAGGGCACCCCAAAATTTCTATGTTCCTCCAAATAGCTAGAGAAAAATTCAATTACTTCTTTGATAACATACCTCTCAACAATACTAGCATCCGGCCGACTCGTACATTTCACGTATCCCTTGAAGACTTTCATGTGACGCTCGAAATGATACATCCAATGCATACCAACCGGACCACACATCCTTACCTCCCGCACTAAATGAACAACCAAGTGAACCATTATATCAAAAAAAGATGGAGGGAAATACATTTCCAACTTGCATAGTACAACAACAACCTCTTTTTGGAGGACATCCAAATGGTCCCGATCAATAGAGTTTCGGCATATGGAAGCAAAACATAAACAAAGTCTAGTGATTGAGTACCTTACGTAGGCTTCCATTTCCCCCACGAATAGCAATAGGTAACAGTTGTTCCATCAAAACATGACAATCATGATATTTCAACCCGGTCATCCGACAATCCTTCGTAACTAACCGACTCACATTTGATGAATAACCAATTGGGACCTTGACTTATTTCAAACTATCACAAACTGAGATTCTCTCCTCCTTTGACAATGTACAAGGTGCAGGGGGAAAGTAAGTCATCTTACCCTTCACTTCTGGGGCGAGGTCATTTCCGATTCCCAAATCAACCAAGTCCAACCGGGCATTCAAACTATCTTTCGTCTTCCAAGGAATATTCAAGAGGGTGCCTATCAAACTTTAACAAACATTTTTCTCAATAGGCATCACGTCTAGGCAATGCCTAACCTCAAGATGCTCCCAGTATGGTAGATCAATAAATATTGATATTTTCTTCCATGGACCATCACAATGTATTCTGTCCTTACCTTTCTACTTTCCCAACACCACTCTCGATTTCTTAACCTTATTGTGAATCTGCACACCAGTTAGTGGTGTACAGGATTTCTTTCCTTGTTTGCCACCAACAAAATTGACCACATCATCTCGGTATTTATGGTTTCCTTGTAGCCATTTTCTATGGCCAAGATACACTGTCTTTCTTCCATGTCTTAGTTGTTTGAATTCTGTCTTCTCCTCACAAATAGGACATGTTTTGTGCCCTTTCACAACATAGCTCGACAAATTTCCATAGGCTGAAAAATCATTGATCGTGCAAAAAAGCATGGCACGCAATTGAAACTCCACATTCATATGGGCATCAAATACCAACACCCCTTTTTCTTCCCACAATATCTTCAAATCATCGATCCATGGTCTCAAATACACATCAACCATGTTCCCAAGTTGTCTAGGACCTGAGATTAACAAAGGCATCATAACATATTTACGTTTCATGCACAAATAAGGGGGCAAATTATATATAACCAACATCACGGGCCAAGAACTATGCTTCGATGACATATTACCAAATGGATTCATCCCATCAGTAAACAATGCAAGGCGTAAATTTCTAACCTCCGAACCAAATGAAAGATATGGCTTGTCAAAATTTCTCCATTGTTCACCGTCTGCCGGATGTCTTATCTTGTTGTTGCTTGGTCTTTTCCGTTCTCCATGCCATCGTAAGTTCTTTGCATATTTTGAATTCGCGAATAACCTCTTTAACCTAGGAATTAAAGGAAGATACCACATACACTTCAATGGGACCTTCTTCTTCTTCTTACCCAAACAACCATCATCAACATTCCTCACACCCTTTTATCTTGAATGTTTGCACACGGAACATTGAACTACATCTTTCAAATCACCGCCATACAACACACAATCATTTGGACATGCATGTATTTTATTGTATTCCAAACCTAGTGGACACAAAATTTTCTTGGCCTCGTAAAAGTTTTTTCAGTATTCCATTCCCTTCCGGAAATTTATCCTTTAGAAGCTTTAGGAGTGAATTCACACTTGCATCACTCCAAGAACTTGTAGCTTTCAAATTGAAAACCTCCATCAAAAAAGAGATTATGGTATCCTAACTTTTACATCCCAGATACAATGGCTTCTCTTTTTCGTCGAGCAAAGCACTCAACATTTTAGGCTTCCCCTCAAAATCTCTTACAATGTCATCGAACATAGCATCACCGGTACATTTGTTTCCATCTACCTTGTCAAAACCACCGTTATGTCCTTGCTCAACCTCTCCATGAAATGTCCATACAATGTAACCTCCGTCAAATCTGTTCTTCAACAAGTGAAATCTAACAAGCCCACGATCATCAAACCGTTCACGACACAAGCATCTTATGCATGGACAAAGTATCCTCTCCTCCCGACCAAAGGCATAATCAAGAAACGAATCAATAAATGCAATATGTTCACCACTACCTCTAGCTACACTTGGATAGCTGACCATTTTTTCCCTCCACGCAAACATCGACTCTCGGTCTGTTGTATCTAAACAACACATAATAAACAATTACACAAATTTTCATTGTTCAAACATAATAAAAATAAAATAATCAATTTTCTACACAATACTAAAAGTGTCTTGTATGTGTATATGTATGTGAATAGATCAACTACCTTGTTCTTGGGATACATATATATATATATATATATATATATATATATATGGTTGTGTTTGTTCTGGGAGATAATGTATATATATACACCATCTTCCAGAACAAACACAACCATGTGTACATCCACACTCATTTACACTCTCACAACATTATACTAAACCGACATGAAGCATGTAGAAACCATTAATACATACGAATAAACTCTCTCCAAGCATGTATATATGGTTATTACAACTACTAGCTATTTCATTGAAATTCCAAGAAGTTAATGAAAACTTACATCCATGGGTCTTCATTGCTTTGAGTTATTGCTCACCATCCAAAAAATCTTCCATCAATGAAGGGAGAAGGAAACTACAAGTTCATATCTAATTTTAGAGGGGTAGTTCGGAGCATTAAATGCTCAATTTAGCACCGGTTTTTGTGAATAGTATGTAAAACCGGTGCCATTTTTCCTATTAGCACCGGTTTTTAATCGGTGCAAAATCAAACGGCGCCATTTTCCCGCTTTTTTCCAAAATTCTTTTAGCACCGGTTTCTTTAATTTTTTAGCACCGAATTCTAAAACCGGTGCCAAATATATACTTTACACCAGTTTTCTTTAATTTCTAGAACCGGTTTTTAAACCGGTTCAAATTTAGCACCAATTTTTGAAAGTTTTTAGCACCGGTTTGGAAAACCGGTGCCAAAATTTTCAATTCACCGGTTATACGGATTTTTGGCACCGGTTTTCAAACCGGTGCTAATTTAAAAGCAGTTTTTGTTATTTTTAGCACCGGTTTTTTGACCGGTGTTAGTTTAACACCGGTATTCATCAATTCTAGCACCGGTTTTCTGACCGGTCCTATATTAACACCAGTTATTATAAAAAACCGGTGCTAACATAATTATAACCAGTGCTAAATTAACACCGGTTTTTGAACCGGTGCTATCAAAATAAAAACCGTTGCTATTCAATTATTTGCACCGATTTTTAAAACCGGTGCTAGGGGGGTCTCTGTGGTAGTGTAATGACACATCCTTAGAACTTAGTTCCTCCGTCCCACTTTAAACTATCGAATTGATTTTTGGAAATCAAATTTTGTAAACTTTGTCCCTAAATAAAAATTAATATATACATAATAAAAATATCATGTGGGATCTTCTTAGATTCATCTTAATATCTATTTTCTAAATATCAATTTTATATGCGTAATTATTATATATAACTAGAGATATTTACGGTCAAACGTGCTCATTGAACATCGTGAAAAAGTAATTAGGAGGTTTAAAGTGGGATAGAGGGATTGTCTTTTGCACTGCCTAGTTGCTCACCAAATGTGGTTTGCCCCAGATATTCATGAACAACTCTACTGTTTCTAACAACAAAACTCCACCTCATGGGTAGCAGATATGCTCATTAATCTAGGGAGAGATTCAATGGCAATTATGGCAATGCTAATGAATCAGTTATGGTTCCATCGAAATAAGCTCTTACCTGGTGAATTTCACGAGCTCCTACCATCTTAGTACGTTCATTTTGCATTGCACTAATTGGAGGAACTCTAACGTGGAGAAATAAGATAACTTTGATTAATAACACATAGACTAATGCTACACATACAACTGATGTATTGCCATCTGCAGGGACCACTCTCTTCTTTGATGCAGCAACAATAAGGGACTTCACATGCTTTGGGTGGTTCATAAAAGCCTCACAAGGAAACAATCCATGGAAATATGGCGAATCATCCAAAATAGATCAAATCCTTACACAACACCTTGAAGAAGCAGTGGCCTTAAGATAAGCACTTACTAAATGTGCTAATCTACAAATATATCGCGATGCATTCGGAGGAGATGCACAAGTACTAATCAAGGCCATAAATAATGTGGAAGAAGACGAATCAATTAGACTTTGGAATTTTATGCTCAGATATAAAAACAATTACACAATCCAATAGTACAATGGATTCCAAGACAAACGAATAGTATAGCACACAAGTTAGCACAATATTCAAAAACTAATCGCTTGTATCTTTACTCATGGAGCTCGACCCCACACTTTTTAACTCAATCCAACATTTAATGAAATACAATCTCTTCTGCTCGCCTACGGAGTTGCATTCGTCCGAATTTAATTTTGACATTAGTCAATGCAGCGACAACCTGGGTCATATCAATCCGTTCTTCAGCAGCTTCTCTTGAGCTACATAAAGCTATTTCCATGATAGAAGATACAAACTATAACGTTTCTTCAGCGTTATTGAAGATACAATCTCGGAGTAGCCTTGTATCAACAATCTGAATTATTGCATCATGCATATCATTGCGAACCATGTCTTTCAAGCAGAAATTTTCATTGAATCTTTCATCTGTTGGCCTTAACGCAGTAAAAACTTCCATCAACATGATCCCAAATGTAGCAATTGTTGCAGTGTGTGTGCAACACTCTTCCTGCCTCAACATTTTCGTGATTCCAAAATCACTGACATGGGCTACCATTTCTTGGTCTAGCAAAACATTGCTAGGTTTCATATCGCAATGAACAACTGGTGTTGAATAACCATTGAAATTTAGTTTTACCACTTTTTCTAGTTCTTACTAGTGTGTTCCAACATACCAAGTTTAACCAAGTGTAAAATAATGTAAATGTAAAAGACACACAACTTGGTTACGCAGTTCGGTGTAAACCACCTACATCTGCGGGGCCTGACCCAGTTCAGAATGAATCCACTAATTAGAAAGATACAGTACAGAGTACAGTTTACAAAATATTTATCTTTACTAACTATAATGTGTGGACTCTGCTAGCTCCCCTAGCTACCGATCCGCCTTGATCAGACTCCCTCTGACCTCGAACTCCGTCGACGCTGGATCTCCTCCTCCCAAGAAATTAAGGTTTGCGATTCTGAACTTAGTGCGGCAGGTCAGTGTGTTGGAACACTGTGTTCTGACTCTTTGCAACTTCACGAAAGTCTCAAAAATCTATGTACAGATTTTTGCTCTGTTAAATCCGTGAGTATGCAGCCGTGTTTGTCCCCAATTTATATCCACGAATCAGATCTGAATATCCATGATTATCTCCACAATATTCATATTCCAAATCTGATTCTTGAATCATATCCAAATCCCATAAATAAAGAGATTTACCTTAACTCATTCTATCTCATATATTCGAATAAATCTCCTCCATATAAGTAGGGATTTCCATAAACCAATTATGCTTCATACGCCTGATATATATATAGCCAAATATACGATTACTATAAATTCTAAAACACTCTAATATTTCGGCTTTGAATTCCGTTAAAACCTTGGCGTAAATTCTGCTGCAGCATCATGTTCTAACATGGTCTGTTCAAAATTAATTCACACAAAATTGCCAATAAAATTCATCCCTTGACTTTACAATCTCCCCCTTTGGCATTTTTGTGGACCCATCATATTTTGGACTTGTAAATACATAGAAAACATCTAGCACATATTCAATATCATAATACCAGAACTCACATAAGCCAATGAAAGCCAAAATCCAGAATTCCAGAAATTCAAAATCATACAATTGAAACATTCAAATCAAAATCCAAATATCCGAAATCATTCCAAAATCACTCCCCCTGGGACCACACAGAGGCCAAAGGTACCGCAGTTCCATCAAACAAAATCATCAGAAAAAAATTTAATCTGTAGCACCCCCCTGTATTAAGCATACAAATTCAATTTTCAAGTCTAGACTTCTCTACCTCCAAACATGCTCTTTCTGCTTCCAAAGCCGCCATTTGTATCGCTAAAGCTCCAAGTCTGGCATTTACAATCATCATTCGAGTCTTCTTATCTGCTGCTGATGTCGAGGTGGATCCAGAAGCTTTCCACGGCAGATCATGAACCTGTCTCAGGCCAAAAGTCTTATTGTTGGGCCGTAGGAACTCAGTATCCATTATCACATCTGACGCCTTTCCCTTCACTTTGGCACTCTTGGCTAGGGCAGAAATCAAGGCAGGATAAATTACAGCATCATTAACTTTTGGTGCAGTAGCCTATCTTATTAAGTGCTGCTGAATGAGAAGACCTAGGTTAACTTCTTTCTGTGTTCCAACACAGTATAGCAGCTTTGCCATCTCCCTAGTCAATGCGGTGGTATTGCTTGACGGCAACCAGCAGTGTACAACTATTTGATATAGACCAAAAAATCTAGACGTCAAGCAGGATGCTTGTGAGTACCCCACTGCTGGCCACTCCACCTTATATCCTCCAGATATAACAGCCAAAATCTCATTATCATTCAATTCCAAGTCATCAGGAAACACTCCCCCTATCTTAGGTGTTTTCAGACCTAGCAACATATTAATTCTAGCAGCAGATAAATCTATGATTTTCCCCCTAACATACACTCTGCCAAACCATGGGGAAGTAACCTCTAGATTGCCAGGCATAAGATTAGAATATACCTCTAGAACAACCTGTCTGTTGTATTGAAGTTGAATTGTAGCTGCCTTTGTCATCCCCGTCACCTTTAAAAAATCTGTGAAACCGCTCTCCTGATAAGCTTTTAGATCCAACGGCCTTTCAGCTATGAATTTCTTCTCGGAGAAAAAATCTCTCATCTCTGCACCCTTCTCATCAAAGTACACAGCAGAGAAGGCCTGGGTGACAGATGGAGGAGGCAGAACCTTCCTTGGGTTGCTGTTGTGCCTTTTCTTACTTCTTTTTGCTGTAGCTGAATTCATGGTTGGGCCAGCCTTCCTCTTTCCTTTAGCCTTCTGAAAAAATTCATCCAGTACCTCTCATCACTGGAGTAAGCCAAGTCAGGGACTTCCTGTGTTGGAACACACCCTGTTCCTTCAGCTGTCTTTTCAAGTTCTTCTTCTGACTGAGTTTCTGCATCTCTCTCAGAATCATTACTCTGAACAGGCAAGTCTTCATCAGATACTTCAACATCCTGATTCCCTTCATCATCCTCATTGTACTCTCCTCCCATATCTGCATCAGAATCCATGTCCATGTACACAGGTTCATCTGTCTGTGTTGGGAAACTCCCTTCACTATCAGACAGAACTATTAAAATAGGTTCCCTTAATTCTGCCATTCTCCTTGCAGAGTTCATGTCAAAGAATCCCACCTGAAGCTTATCTCCATACTTTACTGTCTCCATTCCAACAGCTTCTTCATCAGTAATGTTCCTTAACCAGACATAGCTATGGCTAGACATGCGACAGAATATATGAAATTTATCCTTTCCTTTTCCATTCAGTCTACCATACATCCCTCTCAGATAACTCACTTTCTTAAATTCGATATCCCAAACATCCGAAAAATGACCTGAAACAATCTCTTTAACTTTGGCATGCAAGACTTCCAAATCCTTATTTATACTCCTGATTTTGCTTAGATCCACAGAATATCTATTTGCTTGTAACAATTCGAATATATCATCCACACTTCTACTTTCAAAACCCAAGAATTTCAACGGACGAGGATCAGGACCAGTTACCTTAGGTTTTTTCTTTTTCTGGCCTTCCGAAGCTTCTTCTTGGGCATCATATTTACCATCAGAATCTCCACTCTGTTTATTAACAGAAGCCTCTTCCTCCTCCTCTTTATCTTCAGCTTTATCAGCCTCTGCTCCAGCTATCTCCTCATTCTCCTCATGATTAGCGTTTCCTTTGTTCTGATCTTGAGTTTGTGCCTCACCCGATTCAACATATCTTCTCGCCTCATCAATCACCACCAATTCCAAATTCACGGAGCTCCGATCTTCCTCCATAATTTCTGGCACCGAAGCTTCTGCTATCGGAGAATTTGGGCTTGACATTCTTTCGCACAATGCCGAGATGATGAGGAGTGTTGAGTATAAGATTTTTCGGTAAGCGTTTTGGGAAGACAAATATTTGGCCGAGAGAGAGACGGAAGAATGTATTTGAATCCCTCTTTAACTCTTCATTTTATTTACCTCTTTTCCCGCGAATTTCCTTTTTAGATTTCCCACACATGGTAATGATGGTCGTTTCTCTTCTTGTTATATCACTTTGTCTTCCTTAATTAGCTTCCAAAACACCATACTAACCAACTCCTATTTTAGTACACCTTTGCTCCTTCCATATTTTTTGTTCTTTTCTTGATTTTTTGAAAAAACGAAAATAAACCAAAAGAAATATTTACAAGGAAAATACTTTTGGTAAAAATTACCTCAAATTTGACAAACACCTAAGTGTTGTCGAAGGCTCTCAAAAGTGGCGGCATCCAACGGTTTTGTAAATATGTCTGCAAGTTGCTCGTGTGTTGGAACATAGACTACTTCCACTTCTTTTCTTTCAACCAGATCTCTAATAAAATGATGCTTATGTCAATATGTTTGGTTCTTGAGTGTTGGACTGGATTCTTTGAAATATCTATAGCACTTGTGTTGTCACACAGAATCCTTAGGGGGCCTTGATGAATTCCATAATCTTTCAGCATTTGATTCATCCATAATAGTTGTGCACAACAACTTCCTGCTGCAAGATACTCTGCTTCTGCAGTAGATAGAGAGATCGAGTTCTGTTTCTTGCTATACCAAGACACCAAATTTGTTCCAATAAAGAAACATCCACCTGTGGTACTTTTTCGATCATCAGCATTACCAGCCCAATCAGAATCACTGTACCCTTTCAACTCTGAATCTTGATTCTTTAAATACCAAACACCATACTCTGAAGTCCCACTTACATATCGAATAACCCTTTTGACTGCAGTAAGATGAGATTCCTTAGGATCAGCCTGAAATCTTGCACATATTCCAACACTGAAAAATACATCAGGTCTGCTTGCAGTGAGGTATAATAGACTTCTAATCATGCCTCTATATAACTTCTGATCCACTGAAACTCCTTTTTCATCTTTTACCAGTTTATCAGACACTCCCATAGGAGTTCGAACTGCTCGAGCACTGCTGAGTCCGAATTTTTTTAATCAAATTCAAGGCATACTTACTTTGATTTATGAATAGACCATTCCGTGCTTGTTTAACTTGCAATCCCAGAAAGTAATTCAATTCTCCAACCATGCTCATTTCAAATTCAGATTGCATCGTGGTGACAAAATCCTGTACCATAGATGGTGAATTAAAGCTAAAAACTATGCCATCAACATATATTTGAGCAATCAGAAACTTTGAGGACTTGTCAAGCACAAATAAAGTGCGGTCTAATCCCCCTCGACGATAACCTTTTTGAAGTAGAAAGGTAGTAAGTCGTTCATACCATGCCCTAGGTGCCTGCTTTAATCCATATAGAGCCTTCCTGAGACGGTATACATGATGTGGATAATGAGGATCTTCAAAGCCTTTAGATTGTTCCACATAGACTTCTTCATTCACCACTCCATTTAGAAACACACTCTTGACATCCATTTGATACAAAGTAAAGTTCAAAGAGCAGGCAATAGCTAGTAGAATACGGATAGATTCTAACCTGGCAACTGGTGCAAAGTTTTCATCAAAATCAACACCTTCCACTTATGTATATCCTTGAGCAACAAGTCTGGCTTTGTTTCGGGTCACTAAGCCGTCTGCATCTGACTTGTTCTTGAAGATCCATTTTGTACTAATGACATTAACGTCTTTGGGACGAGGAGTAAGATACCACACATCATTCCTGGTAAACTGACCGAGTTCTTCTTGCATTGCAGCAATCCAATACTCATCAAGTAAGGCTTCTTTATAGTTCTTGGGTTCAATTAGAGAAACAAAACAGTGTAGGCCAGCCAGTCGTCGATAATCAACTCGAGGCACTGATCTAGTACTTCTCATGCTTGAACCAGGTCGGTCATGTGTTGGAACCAGGTCGGTCATGTGTTGGAACAAGGTCGTCAGTAGGAGGGGACTGTGTTGGAACATGGTCGTGTGTTGGAACATAGTCAGCTTCAGTAGAGTTAGGATTCTGGTGCACATTTGGTTCAGTAGGATCAACAGAAGGCTTTTCTTTGTCTGAAGTTTGAGGCTGTGTTGGAACATGAGTGTTGGCAGATTCTTCCTCTACACCGTCTGGAAGTTGTTCCTTTTCTGCATCATCCACAATAACATTGATGGATTCCATGAGAGTGTTAGTTCGGTGATTAAATACTCGATAGGCACGGCTGTTGATGGAATACCCGAGAAAAATTCCTAGATCGCTCCGATTATCAAATTTTTCCAACTGTTCTCTATCTCTGAGGATATAGAAAGTACTTCCGAACACATGAAAATATGAAACATTAGGTTTCCTGCCCTTCCAGATCTCATAGGATGTCTTGTCAGAGAACGGTCGAAGATACACTCTATTGATTGTATAACAAGTTGTATTGATCACTTCTGCCCACCATTTCTTATGAACCTCCTTTTCGGCCAACATAACTCGAGCCATCTCCTGTAGAGTTCTGTTCTTCCTTTCGACTATGCCATTTTGTTGAGGAGTGATAGGAGCCGAGAACTCATGTTGGATTCCTAGCTCATCGCAGAAGGAACTGAATTGTTCATTTTCAAACTCCCTACCATGATCACTTCGAATTCGGATTATCTTCGCTACTGGACTTCCCTTTTCAGTTGGTAATTTTACTACAAGACTTCTAAATACTTCTATCGTGTCAGATTTCTCTTTCAAAAAGGCTACCCATGTAAATCTGGAGAAGTCATCAACACATACAAAAATATATTTCTTCCCTCCTATACTCGGTGTATTAACCGGACCCATCAAATCCATATGCAATAATTCCATATTTCTAGATGTAGTAATAAACTGTACCGAAGAGTGAGGAGAATGAATTTGTTTACCTTGTTGACATGGTCCGCACACAATTCCATCCTTTTTGGTTAAGGTAGGCATTCCTCGCACAGCTTTTATATTTGCGATTTTCACCAGTGTTTTATAGTTGATGTGGCCGAGCTTCCTGTGCCAAAGAATTCCTTCATCCTGCTTTGAAAGCATGCATCAAACTTCTTGTTCCAGTAAATAGCAGTTGTCTGATGATCTTATTCCAGAAAGAACCTTGTTTTCTCCATGCTTCACTACACACTTATCCTTCTGAAATTCCACTATCATATTGTCGTCACACAACTGACTTATACTTAGCAAGTTTGCTTTTAGATCTTCAACAAATAACACACTTGTGAACACTGGAAAACCTTCAATCTTTAATTCGCCCTTGCCAATTACTCTGCTCTTCTTTCCATCACCAAAGGTTACATATCCGCCATCATATGGAGTAATGTTCGTGAGGTATTTTGGAGTGCCAGTCATGTGGCGAGAACAACCACTATCAAAGTACCATGAGTCACTGGAATAAGCTGATAGAGAAGTGTGAGCAACCAAACACATACTGGATTTTTTAACAACCCATATCTTCCTGACCAATTTTCTGGTATGAGTATCGCCTGTGTTGGAACACAGCAGAAGTTGTCTTCTTGTCATTTGATCTCTGATCAGTCTTCTACACTGATGTTCAGCATGTCCTTGGTACATACAGTATCTGCATATGAGTGGCTTTCTTTGATACGACTTCCCATACTTTTGTTTTACTTCTCGAATCCTTGCTTTGAGAGTTACTGGTTTTTCAAACAATTCAGTCTCGGGTTCTTTACTGTATCCAACCCCATGTCTATCGCCAAAGTTCTTTCCCATATCCAGAATATCATCAAGCTTTGCCTTTTCAGAATTCAATTTAGAGATAGTTGCTTCAGACATCTGGGCTCTCTTGACTGCTGCAATCAGTTTCTTATTTAGTTCTTCATTTTGTTTTCCAAGTTCTGCAACCATGGATCGTAATTCCTTTTCACTTTCAATTAGCTTTCTTTTTTCTTCATTCAGCTCTTTGTTCTTGTCAGCTACCTGAACCCACATGGCATACATTTGTTCGTATGTTCTATAGATCTCTTCATCACTTATAGACAGGTCATCTTCATCACTCTGAGCATCATCCCGGTTCATGTTGGAACATACAGATTTCCCTTTGTTCAGTGTGTTGGAACACTGATCTTCTGATGTATCATGGACCTTTGCTCCAAAAGCTACATAATTACTCGTAAGTTCCTCTTCATCTATTTCGTCCTCTTCATCATCACTCCAAGAGGTGACATATGATCTTCCTTGTTTCTTGCGGGTGTTAGCACATTCAGCCTGAATATGTCCATATCCTTCACATTATCTGCATTGAATTCGTCCAGCCTATTTTGGTTCATTGTTCTAATTTCTCCCGACCTGCATATTTCCTTGTTCAAATCTCATTCCACGATTATTGTTCGAATCTTGTTGTTTTTGTCTGCTTCCGCCAAACCTCTCCTGAGATTTCTTGTTAACCACCTTCTTTAGCATTCTTGAGAAATTCTTTGTAATAAGTGCCAGTTTTTCAAACTCATCATCGCTGTCAGACTCGTGACTTCCCTTAGCTGGAGAAACTTTGAATGCTAAATCCTTGGAGACTCTTTTTGTAGGTAGCTGGAACGTCATCTCATAAGTTTGTAAAGAGCCAATTAGTTCATCTAGGCCCATGGTGGCTACATCTCTTGCTTCCTCTATTGCTGCTACTTTCATCGCAAACCTCTTGGGAAGAGATCGCAACGTCTTTTTCACCAGCTTGGTTTCTTTGTACACTTTTCTAAGTTGGTAAGACATGTTGGAGATATCCCTGAGCTTTCCATTGAATGTGGAAATGGTGTCCTCCTCCTTCATTTTGAGTTCTTCAAACTTGGTAGCCAGCATCTGTAGTTTGGATTCCCGCACTCGACTGGTTCCTTCGTGAACAGTCTGTAAAATATCACATGCTTTCTTTGCTTGGTGGCATGTAGATATAATCTTGAACTGGTTTTCATCAATAGCAGTGAAGATCGCATTAAGTGCCCTTGAATTCGCCAGAGATTTAAGGTCATCTGGAGTCCAGTTAGCCTTGTCTTTGGGTTTTTGACTTGACTCCCCTTCAACGGCCTTAGAGCTTGTATCAGCATCTTCAGTAGGATGATTCCATTCATTCTCAACATAAAACCATGCCAGTTCATCCAACAAATTGATGAAGACCCTCATGCGTTCCTTCCAATAGTTGTAGTTATTGCCTTCTAGCAGTGGTGGTCGAGAGACTGAAGCTCCTTCTCTTGTCGTCATGGTAAACTGGATCTCACTTTCCTTGAAACAACCAAGGGAACGATAAGTGACTCAGCTCTGATACCAATTGAAATTTAGTTTTACCACTTTTTCTAGTTCTTACTAGTGTGTTCCAACATGACTAATTGTTGCAGTGTGTGTGCAACACTCTTCCTGCCTCAACATTTTCATGATTCCAAAATCACTGACATGGGCTACCATTTCTTGGTCTAGCAAAACATTGCTAGGTTTCATATCGCAATGAACAACTGGTGTTGAATAACCATTGAAATTTAGTTTTACCACTTTTTCTAGTTCTTACTAGTGTGTTCCAACATACCTAATTTAACCAAGTGTAAAATAACGTAAATGTAAAAGACACACAACTTGGTTACGCAGTTCGGTGTAAACCACCTACATCTGCGGGACCTGGCCCAGTTCAGAATAAATCCACTAATTAGAAAGATACAGTACAGAGTACAGTTTACAAAATACTTATCTTTACTAACTATAATGTGTGGACTCTGCTAGCTCCCCTAGCTACCGATCCGCCTTGATCAGACTCCCTCTGACCTCGAACTCCGTCGACGCTGGATCTCCTCCTCCCAAGGAATTAAGGTTTACAATTCTGAACTTAGTGCGGTAGGTCAGTGTGTTGGAACACTGTGTTCTGACTCTTTGCAACTTCTCGAAAGTCTCAAAAATCTGTGTACAGATTTTTGCTCTGTTAAATCCGTGAGTATGCAGCCGTGTTTGTCCCCAATTTATATCCACGAATCAGATCCGAATATCCATGATTATCTCCACAATATTCCTATTCCAAATCTGATTCTTGAAGCATATCCAAATCCATAAATAAAGGGATTTACCTTAACTCATTCTATCCCATATATTCGAATAAATCTTCTCCATATAAGTAGGGATTTTCCATAAACCAATTATGCTTCATAAGCCTGATATATATATATATAGCCAAATATACGATTACCATAAATTCTAAAACACTCCAATATTTCGGCTTTGAATTCCGTTAAAACCTTGGCGTAAATTCTGCTGCAGCACCATGTTCCAACATGGTCTGTTCAAAATTAATTCACACAAAATTGCCAATAAAATTCATCCCTTGACTTTACAACCATTATGCAGATATTCCAGAGCGGTTGCCACATCAATTGTGATGCTCAATCTTTGTCCAATGTCTAGGCTTACATTGTTTGAATACAGACAGTCGTCGAGGCTTCCATTTGGCATAAACTCAAGCACCAGAACCTTGAAGTCAGGGCCAGAACAGCTGCTGATAACTTTGTTGAGGTTTCGATGGCGAAGGTTTCGCAACACTTGACAATCAACATCAAAGGTCTTGAATTCCATTTCTGAATCCGAATTGAACACTTTTACTGCAACTGTTCTCCCATCTTTAAGAGTGCCATGGTATACAGACCCAAATGCACCCGTACCGAGTAAATTCCCCTCACTGTATCCATTTGTTGCTTGTTGGAGCTCATAATATGACACCCTTTCTTGCTCTCCCAGTAGTGGCAAGCCAGCATGAACATAACCACTAGGTTTACGTCGGTATCTCAAATACAAAAAGGCAGAGATCAGAAATACCAATATTGCAGCTATCACTAAGCAAATGAAGATTATCTTCAGTGGATGACAACTCCTTGAACTTCTGGTTGATTGTTTTGGGCACGACGGGACATGGAATTTTGGGGGACCACAAAGGGCATGGTTGTACATGAAGGATTGATATTTGCGGGTTTTAAAAGGACTGTAAAGTCAAGGGATTTGCAAGTAAATATTTTATTGGCAATTTTGTTTGAATTAATTTTGAACAGAAATTCTGACCATGTTGGAACATGCTGGTGCAGAATATTTATGCCAAGGTTTTATGGAAATCAAAGTCAGAATATTGCAGTAGTTTGGAATAAATGGAATTAGTATATCTGACTATATATATCAGGCGTGTGAAGCATAATTGGTTTATGGAAAATCCCTACTTACATGGAGAAGATTTATTCGAATATATGGGATAGAATGATATAAGGTAAATCCCTTTATTTATGGGATTTGGATATGCTTCAAGAAGCAGATTTGGAATAGGAATATTGTGGAGACAATCAAAGAGTATTCCAATCTGTTCGTGGATATAAATTGGGACAAAACACGGCTGCATACTCATGGATTTAATTAAGTAAAAATCTGCATACAGATTTTTGAGACTTTCGAGAATTGCAAAGAGTCAGACTACTGTGCTCCAACACACATGACCTACCGCACTAAGTTCAGAATCTTAAACCTTAATTCCTCGGGAGGAGGAGATCTTGCGTCGACGGAGTTTGATATCAGAGGGAGTCTGATCAAGGTAGATCGGTAGCTAGGGGAGCTAGCAGAGTCCACACGCTATAGTTAGTAAAGATAAGTATTTTGTAAACTGTACTCTGTACTGTATCTTTCTAATTAGTGGATTCATTCTGAACTGGGCCAGGCACCGCAGATGTAGGTGGATTACACCGAACTGCATAACCAAGTCGTGTGTCTTTTACGTGTTATGTTATTATGCACTTGGTTAAATTAGTCATGTTGGAACACACTAGTAAGGACTAGAAAAATTGGTAAAACTAAATTTTAATTGGTATCAGAGCTGAGTCACTCATCGTTCCCTTGGTTGTTTCAAGGAAAGTGAGATCCAGTTTTACCATGACGACAAGAGAAGGAGCTTCAGTCTCTCGACCACCACTGCTAGAAGGCAACAACTACAACTATTGGAAGGCATGCATGAGGGTCTTCATCAATTCGCTGGATGAACTGGCATGGTTTTATGTTGAGAATGAATGGAATCATCCTACAGAAGATGCTGATACAAGTTCTAAGGCTGTAGAAGGGGAGTCAAGTCAAAAACTCAAAGACAAGGCTAAATGGACTCCAGATGACCTTAAAGAATCTCTGGCGAATTCGAAGGCACTTAATGCGATATTCACTGTTGTTGATGAAAATCAGTTCAAGCTTATATCTACGTGTCACCAAGCAAAGAAAGCATGGGATATTCTACAGACTGTTCACGAAGGAACCAGTCGAGTGCGTGAATCCAAATTACAGATGCTAGCTACCGAGTTCGAAGAACTCAAAATGGAGGAGGACGACACCATTGCTACATTCAATGGAAAACTCAAGGATATCTCCCACATGGCTTATCAACTTGGAAAGGTGTACAAAGAAACTAAGCTGGTGAAAAAAACCTTGCGATCTCTTCCCAAACGGTTTGCAATGAAAGTAGCAGCAATGGAGGAAGCAAGAGATGTAGCCACCATGAGCCTAGATGAACTAATGGGTTAATTACAAACTTATGAGATGACATTCCAGCAACATACAAAAAGAGTCTCCAAGGATTTGGCGTTCAAAGTTTCTCCAGGTAAGGAAAGTCACGAGTCTGACAGCGATGATGAGATTGAAAAACTGGCACTTATTACAAAGAATTTCTCAAGAATGCTAAAGAAGGTGGTCAACAAGAAATCTCAGGAAAGGTTTGGCGGAAACAGACAAAAACAACAAGATTCAAGCAATAATCGTGGAATGAGATTTGAACAAGGGAATATGCAGTTCGGGAGAAATCAGAACAATGAACCAAAACAGGCTGGACGAATTCAATGCAGAGAATATGAAGGATATAGTCATATTCAGGCTGAATGTGCTAACACTCGCAAGAAATAAGGAAGATTATATGTCACCTCTTGGAGTGAAGATGAAGATGATGAAAAAGACGAAGAGGAACTTACCGGTAATTATGTAGCTTTTGGAGCAAAGGTCCATGATACATCAGAGGATCAGTGTTCCAACACACTGAACAAAGGTAAAGTTGTATGTTCCATCATAGATCTGGACGATGCACACAGCGATGAAGATGATGATCTGTCTGTAAGTGATGAAGAAATCTATAGCACTTATGAACAAATGTATGCCATGTGGGTTCAAGTAGCTGACACGAACAAAGAGCTGAATGAAGAAAAAAGAAAGCTAATTGAAAGTGAAAAAGAATTACGATCCACGGTTGCAGAACTTGGAAAACATAATGAAGAACTAAACAAGAAACTGATAGCAGCAGTCAAGAGGGCTGAGATGTCTGAAGCAACTATCTTTAAATTGAATTCTGAAAAGGCAAAGCTTGATGATATTCTGGATATGGGAAGAAACTTTGGTGATAGACATGGGATTGGATACGGGAAAGAACCCAAGACTGAATTGCATGAAAAACCAGTAACTCTCAAAGCTAGGATCCGAGAAGTAAAACGGAAGTATGGGATGCCGTATCAAAGAAAGCCACTCATCTGCAGATATTGTATGTACCAAGGACATGCTGAACAACAGTGCAGAAGACTGATCAGAGATCAAATGACAGGAAGACAACTTCTGCTGTGTTCCAACACAGGCGATACTCATACAAGAAAAATGATCAGAAAGATATAGGTTGTTAAAAAATCCAGTACGTGTCTGGTGGCACACACTTCTCTAACAGCCTATTCCAGTGATTCGTGGTACTTTGATAGCGGTTGTTCTCGCCACATGACTGGCACTCCAAAATACCTCACGAACATTACTCCATATGATGGCGGATATGTAACCTTTGGTGATGGAAAGAGAAGCAGAGTAATTGGCAAGGGCGAATTGAAAATTGAAGGCTTTCCAGTATTCACAGGTGTATTATTTGTTAAAGATCTAAAGGCAAACTTGCTAAGTATAAGCCAGCTGTGTGACGACAATATGGTAGTGGAATTTTAGAAGGACAAGTGTATAGTAAAGCATGGAGAAAACAAGGTTCTTTCTGGAATAAGATCATCAGACAATTGTTATTTGCTGGAACAAGGAGTTTGATGCATGCTTTCAAAACAGGATGAAGGAATTCTTTGGCACAGGAAGCTCGGCCACATCAACTATAAAACACTGGTGAAAATCGCAAATGTGAAAGCTGTACGAGGAATGCCTACCTTAACCAGCAAGGATGGAATTGTGTTCGGACCATGTTAACAAGGTAAACAAATTCGTTCTCCTCACTCTTCAGTACAGTATATTAGTACATCTAGAAATCTGGAACTATTGCATATGGATTTGATGGGTCCGGTTAATACACCTAGTATAGGTGGAAAGAAATATATATTTGTATGTGTTGATGACTTCTCTAGATTCACATGGGTAGCCTTCTCTTGAAAGAGAAATATGATACAATAGAAGTTTTCAGAAGTCTTGTAGTGAAATTACAAACTAAAAAGGGGAGCCCAGTAGGAAAGATAATTTGAATCTGAAGTGATCATGGTAGAGAATTTGAAAATGAATGGTTCAGTTCCTTCTGCGATGAGCTTGGAATCTAACATGAGTTCTCGGCTCCTATCACTCCTCAACAGAATGGTATTGTAGAACGAAAGAACAGAACTCTCCAAGAGATGGCTCGAGTTATGTTGGCAGAGAAAGATATGCACAAGAAATGGTGGGCAGAAGCAATCAATACAGCATGTTATACAATCAATCGAGTGTATCTTTGACCATTCACCAGCAAGACAGCCTACGAGATTTGGAAGGGCAGGAAACCAAATGTTTTGTATTTTCACGTGTTCGGGAGTACATGTTATATTCTCAAAGATAGAGAACAGTTGGCAAAGTTTGATAATTGAAGTGATACAGGAATTTTTCTAGGGTACTCAATCAACAGCCGTGCCTACAGAGTTTTTAATCATCGAACCAACACTCTCATGGAATCCATAAATGTTATTGTGGATAATTCAGAGAAGGAACAACAACCAGAAGGTGTAGAGGAAGAACATAGCAACACTCATGTTCTAACACAGTCTCAAAACTCAGACAAGGAAAATCCATCAGTTGACTCTCACCAACGTGCTACAACAACTGAGCCATAGAATCCTAACCCTGCCGAAGCTGACCATGTTGGAACACAGTCCCCCGCTACTGACACCCATGTTCCAACACATGACTAACCTGGTTCCACCATGAGAAGCACTCGATCAGTGCCTCAATTGATTACCGACGACTGGCTGGACTACACTGTTTTATTTCTCTAATTGAACCCAAGAACTATAAAGAAGCCTTACTTGATGAATATTGGATTGCTGCAATGCAAGATGAACTTGGTCAGTTTACAAGGAATGATGTCTGGTATCTTACTCCTTGCCCCAAAGGCATTAATGTCATTGGTACGAAGTGGATCTTCAATAATAAATCAGATGCAGACGGCTTAGTCACCCAAAACAAAGCTAGACTTGTTGCTCAAGGTTATACACAAGTGGAAGGTGTTGATTTTGATGAAACCTTTGCGCCAGTTGCCAGGTTAGAGTCTATTCAAATTCTACTAGCTATTGCCTGCTCTTTGAACTTTACTTTGTATCAAATGGATGTCAAGAGTGCTTTTTTAAATGGAGTGGTGAATGAAGAAGTATACGTAAAACAACCTAAAGGCTTCGAAGATCCTTATTATCCACATCATGTATATCATCTCAAAAAGGCTTTATACGGACTAAAGCAAGCACCCAGGGCATGGTATGAACGACTTACTACCCTTTTTCTTCAGAAAGGTTATCGTCGAGGGGGAGTAGATCGCACTTTGTTTGTGCTTGACAAGGCTTCAATTTTTCTGATTGCTCAAATCTATGTTGATGACATAGTTTTTGGTTCTACTTCACCATCTATGGTACATGATTTTCTCACCGCTATGCAATCTAAATTCGAAATGAGCATGGTAGGAGAGCTCACTTACTTTCTGGGATTGCAATTCAAGCAAGGAAAGAACGGCTTATTCATAAATCAAAGTAAGTATGCCTTGAATTTAGTTAAAAAGTTCGGTCTGAGTAGTGCTCGAGCAGTTCGAACTCCGATGGGTGTTTCTGATAAATTGGTGAAGGATGAAAAAGGAGTTGTAGTCGATCAGAAATTATACAGAGGCTTGAATTGGAAGTTTATTGTATTTAACCGCAAACAGACCAGATATATGTTTCAGTGTTGGAAAATGTGCGAGGTTTCAAGCTGATTCTAAGGAATCTCATCTCACTGCAGTTAAAAGAGTTATTCGATATGTAAGTGGGACTTCTGAGTATGGTGTTTGGTATTCTAAGAGTCAAGACTCAGAGTTGGTTGGGTATAGTGATTCTGATTGGGCTGGTAATGCTGATGATCGAAAAAGTACCACAGGTGGCTGTTTCTTTATTGGAACAAATTTGGTGTCTTGGTATAGCAAGAAACAGAATTCGATCTCTCTATCTACTGCAGAAGCGAAGTATCTTGCAGCAGGGAGTTGTTGTGCACAACTGTTATGGATGAAACAAATGTTGAAAGATTATGGAATTCATCAAGGCCCTTTGAAAATTCTATGTGACAACACAAGTGCTATTAATATTTTTGAAGAATCCAGTTCAGCACTCGAGAACCAAACATATTGACATAAGACATCATTTTATTAGAGATCTGGTTGAAAGAAAAGAAGTGGAAGTAGTCTATGTTCCAACACACAAGCAATTTGCAGATATATTTACAAAGCCGTTGGATGCCACCACTTTTGAGAGCCTTCGACAACACCTAGGTGTTTGTCAAATCTGAGGTAATTTTTACCAAAATTATTTTTCCCTGTAAATATTTCTTTTGGGTATTTTCGTTTTGCAAAAATAGAAAAAACATTTTAAAAAAATTGAAGGAGCAAATGTGTACAAAAATAGGAGATGGTAAGTATGGTGTGTTGGAAGTTAATTAAGGAATGACAACTTGATGTGACAAGAAGAGAAAGGGCCATCATTACCATGTTTGGGAAATCTAAAAAGGGCTTCGCGGGAAAAGAGGTGAATAAGATGAAGAGTTAAAGTAGGATTCAAATTTGGTATACATTCTTTCGCATCTCTGCTCACTAGACCAATTATTTTCTCCCCAAAATCCTTGCCGAAAAAAAAACTTATACGCAACACTCCTCTCCATCTCGGCATTGTGCCAAAGAATATCAAACCCAAACTCGCCTATAGTGGAAGCTGTGGTACCAGAAATAATGGAGGAAGTTCAAGTTTCATTGAATTTGGAATTGATAGTGGGTATTGAGCCGAGAAAATATGATGAACAAACTCAGATCGGAGGAAGTATAGAAGATGCAGAGGTCGAGGAAAGAGTTGAGCTAGAACCTGATGAAGCCAAAGAACAAAAGGAAGAGGAAGAGGCGTCCGTCAAAAGCAAACAGAATGGGGAACCAGAAATTGAACCCGATACACAAAAAGAATCTTCTGGAACCAAGAAGAAGAAGAAACCTACGGTAACTGGTCCTGACCCTCGTCCATTAAAATTCATGGGAATTGAATGTAGAAGTGTGGATGAAGTTTTTGAATGGCTTGAAGCTAATAGAGTTGCAGTTGATTTAACCAATATTAAAATGATTAGAGGAGAATATTTGACTGTTAAAGTAAAGGAGTTAGTAGCTGGGAATCTAGGAGGAAAAAGACTTGAGAATCATACTGTGAAATTTGTTATGGGAAGATATGCTGAATTTTGGGAAAAAGACAAATTTTATGTACATTGCTATATTCCGGTGCCGAGGTATGCTTATTTGAGAGAGATATATGAAAGTGAAGTGGCTGGAAGTGAAGTGGTTAGGAATGGAGATAAACTTCAGGTGGGGTTCTATGATACGAATTCAGCAAAGAGGATGGAAGAATTGAGGAAGCCAGAGGCGGATCTAGCGTTACGTGTGGTGGGGCTCCAGCCCTACCTGAGTTTCCGGCGTGAAGGTAGTAGTAGTAATGAGCGGTTCCGGAGCTTCAACGCGCACGTATGCATTTTTCTGGCGAAAATTGCGATTTTCTGGCGAAAATGACCGGGGAAGAAGACCTGAGCTTCCCCTTTTTTTTGGCCAGAAAACATCAAAACGACGTCGTTTTGGCTTAAGTCAAACGACGTCGTTTTGATAAGGGAATAAGAAAAAAAAAGCTGATGGGTTTTGTTATTGGGCCAAAATCCAAAAAATGGCCCAATACAAAACCCAAGTCAAATATTCAATAAACCCAATTGGCAATTTGCTATTTCTTCAAGCATAGAAACGGATTCAGAGCAGCAGCTCAGCTTCCGCCTCCAGCCTCCTTGCTGCCGACCGCGCCTCCGCTTGCCTCGCCCGCCGCCGCCGTCGTACCGCCACCGCCGGACGCTGCTCCGTCCGTCCAGGCACCAGCCCTTCACTTTCCTCTTCATCTAGTCTCCTCTCCTCTCTTTGTGGTAATTTAATTTTAGGATTTATTGTTTATGGTATTTTTTCCTTCAAAAATTTAATTTATATGAATATTATTTTTAGATTGGATGTAGAATTTAAATTATATTGTTGTATAACTTGTATCAGTTGAATTGCACATGTATAATTATAAATTATAATTGTTTGATTTATTATTTGTGTGAAATTGACAAATTATGGAATTAGGGATATTTGTTAAATTGAATTTAGATGAATATGATTTTATAAATTATTTGTTATTATAATGTATTATTGTTTCATAATGCTTTTGAATTTTATAAGAATGGATTCAATTTATACATTTTTCCTATTTGATATTTAATAGGTTATGGACAAATTTTTAATTCGAAGTAGAGGATTTCCATCTTCTAAGAGATCGAATGAGCCTAATGAACCAAGGCACAATGAAGAGGGAGAGGGTAGTAGTAGAAAACAATCTCGCGATGAATTCAATCGGAATGATGTTATAAGTGATCCTGGGCAACGTAAACCTATTGAAGAGATTGATGTTTCTATTAGAGATGAAGTGCTTAGAGAATATATATTAAGATGAAGTGCTTAGAGAATATATATTATTTTAGTAGTTTAGTGAAGTTGTAAAAATATTATTGTATGCTACTTGATTTATTATATTATGTAGTATTTTTCATTATTGTTGAGTTGAATTTTTAAAATTTATATGCCATTAATATTTATCATCCTTTCTTCCCTCCGTCAATTCCCTCCTCAGCTGAGAGCCCTCCGCCACCGCCGTCTGCCACCAGGTCTCCGCCGCGGCGCCACCGGAAGCTGCCTCGTCCAGCCGCACGCCGGACGCCGAAAATTTTTCAGCCCCCCTGAAAAAAATTTCTGGTTCCGCCCCTGGAGGAAGCCTATCATCATTGTTATGTCGGACAGTGATGATAGTGTTCCAACACACAGAGAGGAACCTGACTATATGGAGTTAGATTCTGATAATGATCTGGGAGGTGCAGGTAATGGTGATTTTCATGAAGGGCAGACGGATGAAGTACCTGAAGGAAGCCTGTCTAACCTGAAAGATGTTTCGGAGAAGGAGGAAGAATTTGAGAAGGATGCTGAAAGATCAGGGAGTGTTCCAACACAGGATATTCCTGATCTTGAATATTCAAGTGATGAGGTATTGGATGAGTACTATCAGATGGCAAAAGGAAAGAGAAAGGCTAACAAAGCCAAGGACTTTGCTCAAGCGAAGAGGAGCAAGAGAAGACATGATAGCAAGGAAAATAAGGTTTTACCTCCACCCTCTGTTAGCAAGGCATTCTCTGCTGTTTATTTTGATGAAAAAGGTGCAGAAATGGGAGATTTTTTCTCAGAAAAGAAGTTCATAGCAGAAAGCCCTCTGGATTTAAAAGCCTATAAGGAGAGCGGCTTCACAGATTTTCTAAAGCTGTCTGGCATGACAACAGCAGCAACAATCCAGCTACAGTACAACATGCAGGTTGTACTTGAGGTATACTCCAATCTTATGCCTGGTAATTTAGAGATTAGCTCCCCATGGTATGGTAGAGTATATGTACGGGGGAAGGTCATAGATGTCTCTGCTGCTAGGATTAACATGTTGATGGGTCTAAAAACACCTGAGAAAGGGGGAGTCTTTCCTGAAAATATGAGATTGTCTGATGATGAGATCTTAGGTGTTATATCTGGTGGTTATAAGGTTAAATGGCCAGCAACTGGGTACTCACAAGCATCCTGCTTGTTATCAAGATTTTTTTGGCTTATATCAGGTAGTTGTGCAATGTTGGTTGCCCTCGAGTAATACTACAGCGCTGACAAGGGAGATGGCTAAATTGCTATACTGTGTTGGAACACAGAAAGAAGTTAATCTTGGACTTCTCATTCAGCAGCATTTGGTTAGATAGGCTACTGCTCCGAAAGTAAATGATGCTATTATCTACCCTGCTTTAATCTCTGCCCTAGCCAAGAGTACAAAAGTGAAAGGGAAGGCTTCAGATGTGGTGATTGACACAGAGTTTTTGAGGCCCAACAAGAAGACATTTGGGCTGAGACATGTTCATGATCTCCCGTGGAAACCTTTTGGATCGATTTCTTCGTCAGCAGCAGAAAAGGAGGCTCGACTGATGGTTCTGAATGCAAGACTTGGAGCTTTAGGCATACAGATGGCTGCGATAGTGGCAGAAAAAGCAAGTCTAGAGGCAGAGAAGTCAAGGTTGGAAGCATGACTTGAAGGTTGGATGCAGGGGAGCACTGTTTATTTTGCTGTTTTTGATAGTGCATTTGGCCTATGTGTGGTCCCAGGGGGAGAAATTTTGGATGGCATGATTTAGACTTTGATTCAATTTGGCTGTAATGATTTTTATGTTTTGGATTTCTGGTTTCTAGTTTCGGATTTCATGCCTAAGAGAATTCTGGACTTCTGATATCTTGTTGATTGATGGTTTACAAGTTTATGATATTGATGCTGACAGTTACTATTTAGGAATTACATGTCCAAAATATTATGGGTCCACAAAAATGCCAAAGGGTGAGATTGTAAAGTCAAGGGATTTGCAAGTAAATATTTTATTGGCAATTTTGTGTGAATTAATTTTGAACAGAAATTCTGACCATGTTGGAACATGCTGGTGCAGAATATTTATGCCAAGGTTTTATGGAAATCAAAGTCAGAATATTGCAGTAGTTTGGAATAAATGGAATTAGTATATCTGACTATATGTATCAGGCGTGTGAAGCATAATTGGTTTATGAAAAATCCCTACTTATATGGAGAAGATTTATTCGAATATATGGGATAAAATGATATAAGGTAAATTCCTTTATTTGTGGGATTTGGATATGCTTCAAGAAACAGATTTGGAATAGTAATATTGTGGAGATAATCAAGGAGTATTCCAATCTGTTCGTGGATATAAATTGGGACAAAACACGGCTGCATACTCATGGATTTAATTGAGCAAAAATCTGCATACAGATTTTTGAGACTTTCGAGAATTGCAAAGAGTCAGACTACTGTGTTCCAACACACCTGACCTACCGTACTAAGTTCAGAATCATAAACCTTAATTCCTCGGGAGGAGGAGATCTTACGTCGATGGAGTTCGAGATCAGAGGGAGTCTGATCAAGGCAGATCGGTAGCTAGGGGAGCTAGCAAAGTCCACACGCTATAGTTAATAAAGATAAGTATTTTGTAAATTGTACTTTGTACTATATCTTTCTAATTAGTGGATTCATTCTGAACTGGGCCAGGCCCCGCAGATGTAGGTGGATTGCACCGAACTGCGTAACAAAGTCGTGTGTCTTTTACGTGTTACGTTATTATGCACTTGGTTAAATTAGTCATGTTGGAACACACTAGTAAGTACTAGAAAAATTGGTAAAACTAAATTTTAAGGACCTTCACCAGGAATTGGACCTCGTAAACTATTGTAAGAAACATTGAAATACTCCAGGTATGGAAGCTTCTGAAATGACAAAGGAATAGAACCAGAGAGATTGCTGTGGGATACGTTCAGTGAGACCAAGCTTAGTGAAGTAGCCAGTGAGTCCGGAATGGATCCATGAAAGCTATTGAAAGCTAAGGACAGGTAGCTCAAGCTTTGTAGACCTCCAATTGAGCTAGGAATGGCGCTGGACAAGTTATTCATGGACAAATCTGTTGGAAAATGATGGTTAAAAGGTTGAAATTCGTCAACTTTTTGGGCTTCGTTTGAGTGGGACCCAAATGGATTTTGGGTCGGTGGATGTTATTTTTGAGTTCTCCTCCGCGAGTACTATAAAATCAACTATTTAAACTCTCAAAACGGATCAAGGGTGAATGAGATATAGATGTTTGAAATGTCACTCTTGAAAGAGAAAAAATTAGGCGGAAATTGGCCCAAATTAGTTTTTCTCTGGACTGTCCAAAATGCGTATGGACCGCATAGAAGTCTTTGGAATGCCCAACCGCATAGTATATATGGAATTTCTTGTGTGTAATTCTTAAGAGATAAGAACAAAATACTTCCATATTTTGTGAAATATCTTGTCTTAAATAAATATGCGGTTTACCATGTTTAATACGATGACGAATATTTGTGCAAATATTTCTTCCGTTTCCAGCATATTTGATTCGAGTATTCATGGAATGTTTCGGATTTGGTGAGTTGGTGATTAGAGGTTATTCTTCTCTAATTACTTGAAATCAGAATATCATATTTCCATGATTAGGGTCTCTTAGAGTAGCATAAATAGAGCCTCTAAGTCAGTCAGAAAATACACACACCATTTTCTCAAGTCCCTCCATATTCTAAACTTGAGTCTTCTGTCTGTCTTTCTCGAAGTTTCCATTTGGTGCTCTGTCGAGGTGATAGTCCTTCGGGCCTTGTGTGTATCCGAGGTAACTCTTACGTGTTAATTGTTACCTTCGATGGTTTTATCCTAGGGAACGATGTCCACGACAGGACTCATTCGTTTCAAGGGCAGCGAGTGTTACTCGTGACTCCATCATTACTTAAACATGATTTATGCTTTGATTATTTGTAATTTAAGCGTTTCGATTGTATGATTGAATAATTAATAAAAGTTTATTATTCTTGCATATGATAATTGCTCGTTCAATTTTTTTATTTAATTTTTCACATGATATAATTAATATATGTCCAACAAAATCTAGTTTCACAACCACCTTTAACTTTCCGACTTCATCGGGTATTGACCCAACAAAATAGTTGGAGGAGAGGTTAAGCTCCAACATGTCTTTGATGTTGAATAAGGCCGCGGGTATAGTAGAAGTTAATCTGTTGGAATCCGAAGAAAATACTTCTTCATTTCCAATCGTTCATTTCCATTCGGTCTACTGCAAATAATTTCTTCATTTCCATTCGGCTGCATACCATTGACAAACAGGGGTTTCGATCTCTCGACTCCCCGACCTGTTCGTGGTATTTCAGTCCGAAGGAATAATAGGATAGACCTCTGTTAGCACAACAATGTTCTCTAGTCTTTTTCTCTAGCTTTGAATTGGTGGAATCACCGCTTTTGGAAGGAAGTGCTCAATTGCTTCAAGAGCTTATTTCGGCTATTGGATTATCAATTGGATGATCTATTGTAATGAATTCTTTCACGTTGCGCCTTTATGGCTTATTTCAATATGGTTAGGGGAGCCTAATATATTCCCCTCATCTTCGGATGGTTAAATTTAAAAAAAAAAAAATCTGTTGGAATCCAGGTGCAGATTTCTCAAAGAAGTGATATTTCCCAAACAATTTGCAATTGGCCCTGACATTTTATTTTCGCCTAAATAAAAACTCGCCAAATTTCGGAGGCCGCAAAATATGTTAGACATGGCTCCGTTTAATTGATTTTGTCCCAAATCCAAAAGCTGGAGTCCATCTAATTTCCCCAGGCTCTCTGGGATAAATCCAGTCAACTGATTCTCCGGTTGAGTTAACCAAGTCAGCTGACTTAAGTTTCCAAAACCCGTTGAAATGTGGCCCTTGATTCCGCAATTAACTGCATTGAATATTTTTAGAGAAGACGATAGATTCCCAAAAGTCTCTGGAAGTTGAGCGTTTAGTTGATTTTCACTGAGTGACAATGATCTCAAGCTTTTGCAATTCGCCAAGGAAGTAACAAAGGTCAAATCAAGGGATGAAGCATCATTGGAGAAATAGTAGTATGCTACATTCAGTATTTCAAGTTGCCGAAGATTTCCGAGAGAGCTGGGAATGGAACCCACAAATTTATTGTGTGATATTCCGACAAGATTGAGGTTGGAACAGTTTGAGATGGACTCTGGTAATGCGCCATCAAAGTTATTATCATTTAGATAAAGATACATGAGATTGGGAAGCCCTTGACACATGTTGGATGGAAGCTTTCCTGACAAGTTATTGAATCCAACTGCAATCTGATTTAGGGTTGAGATGTTGAAAATTTCAACACAAATATCACCACTCAAACTGTTGTTTGTCAAGTTAATTATTTCAAGATTATGAAGATTGGCGAGCTCTTTGGGAAATACTGCCAAATTTAATGTAATTTGTGAAATCAATTCATAATCACATTAGCTTTTTCAAAAATAATTCCAAACGCTTATAGTTAGGTATTGTTAGACCAGTAACTTTAGTTACAAATGGTGTATTAAAATTTGATATTTAGAAAATACATCATGCATGGAATCTAACAATATATCACGTTATGATATTATTTTTTTTTTAATTTTAAACCATCCGGATAGATGGGAGGAATTTATTAGGCTCCCCGAACCCAAACGGAATAGACCCAAAAGGTGCTACATGTAGAGTTTTTACAAAAGATCATTCATTTGATGATCCAAGAGCAAGAGAAGCCCTCGAAGCAAATAGAAAGTTGCTTCCAAAAGCGCTATGTTTAGTCAAATCTAAGCTAAATGAACGTGTGAAAATACAGATTGCTAGTCTTATATCCATCCAGCATAAATAACACGAACATGGTCAGGGAAGCGAAGAATCGAAACCCTTATTAGTCAATGTTATTCAGCCGAGTAAGACGTAAGACCGCCTGAGTGTCCATTGTTTGTTGCCATCCTCGATTTCTCCTATGTTCAATCAGTGCTTCCTCTCCTATGATCAAAATCCTCCTTTGCTTCAGATGTGGCTCAGAACTGACCTGAGCAAGAGATCTGCAAAACAGAAAGACAGCAGTCTCTGTTCCGCAACAATTATATGAATTATAGCCAGAGACAAATACCAGCCTATGTGTAATCTGAGTTCCCATTTACAGTTCTTATTCTTACCCCCTGAACTCCAATTTTATCTAGCATAATCAAGCCTTTAAGGAAAGAAGGGGCATTGCTAATTTTAAAGACTCCATTTAGGGATTCCTCCCTTGCAAATTTTGCCAAAAAATCAGCCACAGTATTAGCTTCCCTAGGAGCATATTTGATTGATGATGCTTTAAAATCAGCCACGTTATGATATTAATGATGCACGTATACTAGTTGAAACTTATGGTCAAACGTGTGTTGAAATAGCTGACTAAAATGTGTGCAGATCCGGATGAGATGGAGGTAGTAAAATAAATAATAGGTGTAAGTTAATTAATTAATTTTAAAAACAAGGCAATAAAATTAGCCATTTTTCTAATTTTTCTCAAATATAAATTTTTGTAGAGTAATTTAAGGTGAGGATATGATTTAAATTACAAAAGAAAGTATTATTGTATAATAAATGTCAAAATCGGTAAAATAAAGAGTTTTTTGGAACTAGAGAAAATATATGTACTTAAGAATATGAATTTTGAAACTCCATTTTAGAGAAATTATTAGAAAATCGGTTAGAGTTGCTCTGAGTAGGTATGATATGACTTACCTGAGAGTTTGTTGTGTGAGGTGGATAATACTTTAAGCATGGTCAAATTACCAATCTCTCGAGGAATTTCCCCTGGAAAAGATAAATAAGTTCAAGCCTAAGGATCAAATAGTTAAATTAATATCATTATCAAGTTTCTTTTCCAAAAGAATGAATAATTTTTTAGACCAAGTTCCAAAAGCTGAAGAGGTTACAACAAAATTTGAGTGGAAGATTCCAACCCCATTTTCCATAATTGCATTATTATGGCTTTTAAAAAAAGAGAGTGAAAGATTCCATATTGTCTACTTCCTCCATTCAATTAATATTGACACTTTTTTTAGTCTACTTTCTCAAGTTATGTTTTACCACAAATTTAATCTGATATATAAGTAGTAATATTTTCATGTGAAGTATATTTAGATTCTTCGTAATATGTACTTTTCAAATATCAAAATTTTACACAACATTAATACCTATGACAAAAGTTATAAGTGGTCAAATATGCCTCAAAAATTTTAATTAAAAAATGTGCCATAATAAATTGAATGGAGGGAGTATTACCTTTTAATTATATGTATGTGTGAATTAGTTTTACCATCACTAGTAATTCAACTCTCTCTCTATATAAAATTATTATTTTCTCCGTCCCAATTTTATTTGCAGAGGGAGAAAGAGAAAATAGTTTTTTTGTCTTGGATTATTTAATGAATTAGAGTGATGTGGAAATGGGGTAGGAATATTTTTTTTGGGGTTGATGGGTTAGTTAGGCCTAGAAATTCAAACAAAGAGAAGGCCAATCCTATTAAAATAATGAGCAAAACTTATAAATAAGAAAATAAAGTGTGGAGTGCAAATTCAATTGGTATGTTCAAAATAAATTTTAAAAAATGTAAATAGAATTAGGACCGAGGGAGTATCAAATTATATTTATCATAGTTGTACCAATGAATTATATTCACATGATAAAAACGATCACAACTCTCCAACGGTCTGTTTACTGTTTGTGTGTGCGACCAACGGTGCGAACTACGGTGCGATTTTCATCTCCTCTCCTCCTCCTCAATTCCAATAGCCTTGTTCTTCCAACCTAATTCTGATAACTGTTGCAGTTTCTGGCAACGAATATACGCCGGCAATTGGCCGATTTTTAAGCCTAGCTGTGGTGGTAGCTATGGCGACCGCTCTAACTACTTCCATCCCGGAAAACGGTAACCTAAATCAACCGCCTCCTATTCCGCTATCTTTCGCTGCAGCCTTATAGAGTAAATCCCCTCCTTTAACTAAGACCTTACCCAGCAACCCGGAGTTAATCCCTAAATCCCAACACCTTGGTGATGTGGCATGTTTATACTCTGAGGAGCAGATCGCTAAACTATCTTCCCACTATGCAAACGCTTTGGTAGGCAAATTCACAAAAGGAAGATGCTCGATGGAGCAACTGGAGCAATTCTTCAGAACGGTTGGTTTCTCAGGTAAGTATCAACTTGGTTCTTTAGACTATAAGCATGTGCTCATTAGATTCGAATTGCTTAATGATTACCAGCGTTGCTGGATGAAGGGAGTGTGGAATTTTAGTGGCATCCTGCTCAAACTCCTAAAATGGACCCCTGAATTCTCAATCCATAAAGAATCCCCCATTGTTCCTGTGTGGTGTATAATTAGAGAAGTCCCCCTATACTATTATAACTCTGCCTCAATAGAATCCATTGGTAATAGTATTGGGAGTTTTATCAAAAATGACATTGCAACTGATATGCTTACAAGGCCCTCAGCCATTAAGCTCTGTGTTGAAATTGATTTGCAAAAACCACTGTGTAATCACATTCGTTTGGGATCTGTAACAAATAATAAGAAATATCAAATTGAGTATGAGGATATCCCATTATACTGTGATCAGTACTCTAAACTAGGTCATTCTATGGCCCAATGTAGAGCCTTTCCTCCAAATCATAATGTTAAACCTCAGGAAGAAATCAGGAAAATTAACCAGGCTCTGTGGCAGCCAACTGGAAAAAGTTTGAGACTCCTCCACTGATCATACTTGATGAACAATCTGATCAAATTAACATGGAGAAAGACAAGACTATGGATATGCCTTCATCCTCTCAAAATCCCCAATCCACTCCCAACATTGAGACCTCTGATCCACAGACTGATATCACACCTGACAAATCTTTCGGTCCCAAAACTAATGTGAGCCCTGATAACTCCTTAATGAAGCTACTCAATGACTCTGCTCGTATAAACTTCACCCCGAGGACATATGCCATTGATGATATCCAATTGGGAAAGCATACATTATTTATGGAACAACAAAAGGTTATTGCTAACTCTCCTCTTGGAAGTGTGGGAAATAGATTTGCTATCTTGCAGGACCAGCAGGAGGACCTAAATGGTATCCAGGATGAAGTGGCAGCTTTAGAAAACAACACCAGTAACCAAGCCATCATTGCATCTCCTTCCAACCTGGGCCCGGATACATTGCAAGGTAAGTCCAGAGGTAAAAGGACTAACTATTTCTCCCAGATTAATAAAATGATGCTTAGATCATCTACCAAAAGTAGTAAATCTGGTGAACAATGACTAGTCTCCCCTCAGTAAATTTGTTAGTGTGGAACATTAGGGGAATGGAGTCATCAATGTTAAGATTAACTAATTTGATTAGACTCAAAAAGATTCAAATGTTGTGCATCATTGAACCGATGCATGATATATCTAAACTTCATTCTTATCAGGAGAAACTTAACTACCAAAATGGCATGTCACTGTTTAACAGTAAGATATGGATTATGTGGTCTAACTCTGTCATAGTCTCCCTACTAGCCTCCCATGAACAGTTTTTACATGTGCATATAGAGCATCAGACTTTTAATTTTCATATGAATGCTGTTTTTGTCTATGCACTTAGAAATAGAGAAGGTAGGAAGACTCTTTGGAAAGATCTGACTCCTATCTCTAATGGAGATACCATTTTTATTGGTGATTTCAACACTATAATCTCTCTTTCTGAGTATAGGGGTCCAAGTACTCCATCTTTAGGCAGCATTAGAGATTTCAATGCATGGATAAATACCTCAGGTATTTAGGAAATTAATACGGTTGGGAACCTGTTTACATGGTGTAACTCTAGACTTAGAAATCCCACATCCAAAAGGCTAGATAGAGGTCTATCTACTATATCATGGAACCATAAATTTCCCTCCTCCTCCATTCAGATTTTGAACAGACAAACCTCTGACCATTCACCACAGCTCCTGCAAATTTCAAATTTAACCATGACTAACCCTAAACCATTTAGGTTCCTTAATGTATGGCTTAATCGTCCGGATTTTCTCCCACTAGTACAGGCAAATTGGGACAAAGATTTGAATGTTAAGGGCCTATTAGGCTTTTACCTTAAACTAATCAGACTTAAAAAGGAGATAAAAGTATGGAACAGAGAGTGCTTCGGGAACATTGATACAAACCTGTTAAATGCTAAAGAATCCCTTAGAATCCAGGAATCTAGATTTGATCTAAATCCCTCAGATTCTGAACTTATGGAATTAAATAGGCATAAAGCTTTATTGTTACGAGCTCAAAAGGAAAAGGAAAAGTTTTGGAAACAAAAAGCCAAGTTGAAATGGAATAAGCTAGGTGACGATAACACTCAATATTTCCATAAAGTAGTTCAAGAGAAAAATTGTAGATTACAGATTAGTAAGATCAAGAATAAAGATGGTCAATGGCTCAGTTCCCAAACTGATATTAATAATGAAGCCATCTCCTTTTTCACTGATCTGTTGAAGGAACCTAATCTTTTGCCTAATGACACATACTACTCACATTTTTTGAATCAAATACCTCATATCATTTCTGATGCTGATAATATTGATCTATCCAAGCCTGTAACTGAATCTGAAGTTGAGGTCATAATTAAAGGTTTGAATAGAAATAGTAGCCCTGACCCTGATGGATTCACACCTAAATTCTACTTGAAATGCTGGCCTATTATTAAATCTGATTTAGTTATGGCTGTAAATGACTTTATAGATGGCTCTCCTCTGCCCAAAGGAATATCTAGCACTTGGATTACTTTAATTCCAAAAAAATCCACACCTTGCTCATTTAATGACTTTAGACCTATCAACTTGTCTAATGTACTCAATAAAATATGCTCTAAGGTTCTAATGGAAAGGCTTAGACCTTATATGGATAATCTGATTTCCTCAAATCAGTCAGCATTCATGAAAAATAGGGACATATCAGATAATATCATCTATCTTCAGGAAATGATTCGATTTCTAGATAAGAAAGCTAGGACACCTAACTGTATTCTGAAGTTGGATTTACAGAAAGCTTTTGATAGAGTAAACTGGCATTTCTTGAGAAACATATTGTTGAAATTTGGTTTTCAAGGAAAATTTTTACATGCTGTGATGTCTAACCTTTCCCAAGCTTATTTTTCTATACTTATCAATGGCAATCCTGTGGGTTTTTTTAGGGCCACAAGAGGAATTAAGCAAGGTGATCCATTATCCCCCTCTCTTTATTTTCTCTGAAGCATTCTCTAGAAGTTTATCTTTCATTTTCCATAATAACAAGCTTGCATACTACCAGCTACCATCTCCAATCCCTGCTGCAACACATCTTATGTATGCAGATGACACCATTATTTTTATGCAAACATCTAACTCAAATCTGGTTAGAATTAAGGCTTTCCTGGATGTTTTTTAATATACTTCTGGCCAAAAATTTAACTTTCATAAGTCTGATTTTTATATTAGTAAGAGGGCCTCACTTGGCAAAATATATCAGATTAGGATGATTCTCAAAATGAAGCAGGGATCCGTACCTTTTCAATACCTAGGATGCCCTATTTTTAAAGGTAGAACACTCACTAAATACTTCCAGCCACTAATGGAGAAATATGATAAAAAATTTCAAAACTGGAAAAATCTGTGGCTAAGTTCGGGGGGTAAATTAGTGCTAATTCAATCCTGTTTGTACTCAATGCCTCAACATCTCTGGAATGTGACTAATCCACCAAAATTAGTAATCAAAAACCTAGAAAGAAGGTTGTTTAGATTCTTTTGGGGTGAGACGGCTGGTAAAAGAAACAAAGTTTGGAAAAAATGGGCTCACATAGCTATTCCAATTTCCAACTGTGGTTTAGGGTTTAGGTCAATCAGAGACATTTTGGATGTATGTTCCCTTAAGTTATGGTGGAAAAGTCAAATAGGTAGCACACTATGGGCTCAATTGCTATGGTCCTTTCCTGAGTCACATAAAAAATCAGTCACCTGGAAAAGGATTTGTTCGGTTAATCTGTTTGCTGAACAAAACTCCTTAATAATTCATGGTAAAGGTCTTTGCAATTTCTGGACTTCAAATTGGTGCTTGATAGGTCCACTGATTAACCAGGTTCCAGATCATATTTCTGCATCATTTCTGTATTATACTGTGGCTGATTTTATCAGGAATAAGCCTAACATTATGCCAGTGATCTCTCCTTATTTAGAAAATTATACTCTTTCATTTCTACAGGAAGCTCAACTTGAGGAAACAAGAGATGATAGGCTTATCTGGAAACCGGATCCTGTTGGAAAATTTTCTTCAAAATCAGTATATCATGCAATCACTGGCTCATCAGGTAACTCCCTGGTTTTCAAACTTCTATGGCATAGGGCTTTACCAAAAAAGATTTCAATTTTTGCTTGGAAGATGTTGCTTTCTCTACTTCCATTTGATAATGTGCTCACTACATGCGGTTTTAGTCTTGCATCAAAATGTCCTTTTTGTTGTCATAGGGACTCCCTGGAACATTTTTTCATCAAATGCCCCCTGGTCAGATCTGTATGGAGACACATGGCTTCTTTGGTTCATTTCCAACTACCTAAACCTCAAACCTTAGTTCAAACCTTCTTCACTTTTTGGGATTGTAGGGATTTACCTAAAGGCTATCAGTTGCTTTGCAACATAATTCCTATCATTACTTGCTGGTGCCTCTGGAAATCAAGAAATAGATATCTTTTCGAACACATTCCTTTCTCTACTGATTACACTTGTAAGGAAGCTATTGACATTATCAGGCTAGCTCTGTTCTCCAACCCTACATATCTGAAATACACAAATGGCATGCCTCAGTCTATAAAGAATCTATTGCCTCAGCTCAGACCTCCTCCGAAACCGATTATTAGATATGTTTTTTGGGAGAGACCTACACAACATTGTATTAAAATTAATACTGACGCATCTTGGTTCCCGGATAAGGCTTCTGTGGGGGTAATTATCAGGGATTACATTGGTTCACCTTTACTGATCAAATCTGTCTCCATCTATGCAAATTCATCTTTACTTGCTGAAATACTTGCGGTTAAAATTGCTTGTCAGTCCTATATCAACTTGAATGCATCTGTTATCATTGAGTCTGATTCTTTATTGGCGGTAAAGATGATATGTGAACCCTATACTGCTCATTGGACTCTTTTTGATGTTGTATACAAAGTTAACCAACTTCTTAGTTGTGCTATACTTAACTATGTTCCTAGGGAGTGTAATTTGGTTGCAGATGCAATTGCTAAATATCATTATTCTGTACATAATCTATCTTTGGATCTCAATCATGTTCCTGTGCATATTCGAGGTCCTATTGCTCTCGATAGAAGTCAAACTCCACAGATTAGGACTTCTATCCATGGCTTGTGATAGGATTGATACTGCTGATGGTCCTTTTTCCAATCATGCAGGTCACTCCCTACTGACTTCAGCACTGGAAATCTCACTCCCAACTGACTTCACCATTTGCTGTGCTGCTACTCGGCCACCTTTTGGAGATTAATTGCTACCCTGTGACTGAAGATCTGCCTCAATTAGCATGGCTATACCACTCTTGCTACATCACTTCATAACTAGTTTTAATTGTTAGTTGCCTGGCCAAAGTGCGAATTAACACGGGGTGTGGAGATTCGTAGCTTTGGAAACGCAACTAACAAAACCTGACCGATATTTTCGGATCATGTACTGCTTTTTAGCATAGACTTACTTTTACGGGCAATGTTGTTGCCTTCTGTAAATTTTCACTCTCTATACACTGGTTCTATTTGGCTTGGGGTACCAAATATATATACCCCCACCCTCGGGTGCTTTCCATTTAAAAAAGAGTAGTACTGCTATCATCCTCCCTGTACTGTGAAAATTATGCTAAGTTAGGACACTCACTGAATCAATGTAGAGGCCTAACCCAGACCAACACAGCTCCACAATGGCAACCCACAGGGAACAAGTTTGAGAGGATGCCTAAAATTGTTAATGATCCACAACCTACTAACAGCACTCATCTCAAAGACCAACTACTGCATAAAAAAGCCACTACTAATCCTACACTGCAACCATCCTCCTACATACCCAAGCACCTGGAAAATAACTCTGCTAAGATCATTGCACTGTAAGAAGTCAGTCCAGTAAGTAACACAACACACACACCTCATCCATCTCTAATCCTTGACCTCACAGACTCACCCCAAGCTGACCCAGTATCACCTACTACAGAGTTGATCAATGCAACAGCATAACCAAGCCATAACAAAACTCACAAGGTCTATGCTCAGGATGATATACAGATAGGGTCCCAAAAAGTTTTTACCCACAAATTCTCTCACACTAATCCTCCACTTTCTCAACATAGAAAGATGGCAAATAGATTTTCTGTTCTGCAGGACACAGGTGTATCCCCAGAAGCAGAGGAAGAATTGAACCATCCACCACAACAAACACTGCTAGGAGAAATGGAGGAAGAAGGATCTTTCCTGGATGACACAACTATAATACCTGTGCAGGTTAATGTCCAATCTCAATCAACAGGTAACATAAATACTACAGGTAAGTCCAAGTCTAGGAAGAACACTTACCTGAATCAGTTAAATAAGATGATGTTAAGATCCAATACTAAAAGCCACAAATCAGGTGAACAATGACATACACCACTTCCATTAATTTCCTGGTCTGGAACCTTAGGGGTTTAGAGACTTCAATGCTTAGATTAAAATACATCGTTAGGAAAAACAATATTGAGCTGTTGTGTATAATAGAGTCATTACATGATAACAGTGAATGTCACTCCTACATGGAGAAACTTAGTTATTCACATTTCTTACCTCTTCAAAATGGGAAAATATGGCTGTTCTAGAATGACACTCTAAATGTTGCCTTACTGTCCCATCATGAACAATTTTTACATGCTAAAGTTACACATGTTAGAACAAAGATTAAAATGGATGTTGTTTTTGTATATGGCCTTAGGAATAGAGAAGGCAGAAAGGTCCTGTGGCATGACCTGAGTCACCTTCCAATTTCAGAAACAATTTTCATAGGTGATTTTAACACAATCTCTTCACTTACAGAATACAGGGGACCCTCCAACCCAAGTCTAGGTAGTATAAGAGATTTTAATAATTGGATAACCACTAATGGAATTCAGGAAATCAATACAGTGGGAAATCTCTATACATGGACTAACTCTAGGTTGAGAAAACCTACTTTCAAAAGACTATATAGAGGTCTTAGTACCATGCAATGGAATGCTAAATTCCCAGCATCTTCCATTCAAGTACTAAATAGGTAATTCTCAGACCACTCCCCTCTTCTTCTGCAAATCTCATCCACAGTCCCCTCCCAGCCAAAACCCTTCAGATTTCGTAACACATGGTTCAACAGATCAGAATTTATAGAATTGGTTAGGAATAACTGGGCCATACCAAACCCTAACCAAGGAATGCTCAGACTTTATCTTAAACTAATAAGGCTCAAAAAGGTAATTAAGGTCTGGAATAAAGAGTCTTTTGGAAACATTGATTCTAATGTATTAGCTGCTGAAGAAAATTTAAGACTGCAGGAGATAAACTACGACTCCATAGGCACAGATACAGAATTAATTAAACTGAATGAGAAAAATTCCCTTCTAATTAGAGCTTTAAAAGAAAGTGAAAATTTTTGGAAGCAGAAATCTAGAGCTAACTGGACCAAACTTGGAGATAATAACACAGCTTTTTTTTCATAAATCAGTTCAGGAAAAGAACTGCAAGCTACACATCTCAAAAATAAAAAATAGACAAGGTCTCTGGTTAGAAACTCATACTGACATACAGGAGGAGGCTGTGTCTTTTTACTCTGACCTGCTCTCTGAACCTAATCAGCCCAACACTACCACATATTATTCCCACTTTCTCAGCCAAATCCCATAACTAATATCTCCCCAGGACAATCAGTTTTTGTCCAAACCGGTTTCAGAAGACGAATTAAAAAAAGTGGTAATGAGTTTGAATAGGAATAGTAGCCCATGCCCTGATGGTTTTACCCCAAAATTTTATTCTAAATGCTGGGATATAATCAAACAGGACCTAATAGATGCAGTAAATGATTTCCTGCTAAGCTCAGAAATACCAAGAGGAATTAGCAGCACATGGATAACCTTAATACCCAAAAAACAGACACCCTCCTCTTTTGATGATTACAGGCCTATTAGTCTATCAAATGTTGCAAATAAAATCTGTTCTAAGGTGCTAATGGAAAGAATGAAACCATACATTGACAACTTGATTTCCCCCAACCAGACAGCTTTCATGAAAAATAGAGACATATCTGATAATGTACTCTACCTCCAAGAAATGATTAAGTTCTTAGACAAGAAAAATAGGATACCAAACTGCATCTTAAAGTTAGACCTTAGAAAAGCTTTTGATAGAGTTAATTGGCAATTTCTGGAAAGGGTTCTTAGTAAATTTGGATTCACAGGGAGTTTTTTAAAAGCTGTAATGAACAACCTTTCTCAGGCCTACTTTTCTATTCTTATAAATGGTAATCCGGTTGGATTTTTCAGAGCTACAAGGGGAATCAAACAAGGTGATCCTCTATCCCCTTTTCTTGTCAACATTTTCTCTGAAACTTTCTCCGGAAGCTTATCTTTTATTTTCATGAATAAAAAGCTCAGTTACTATCAGCTCCCCATTGGTATCACACCTGCATCTCAACTGAGCTATGCTGATGATATTATCATTTTCATGCAAGCATCAAAGTCTAATCTGATCAGAATAAAAGCCTTTTTAGAAATTTTTGAACTAACATCTGGGCAAAAGATAAACTATGATAAATCTGATTTCTATGCTAGCAAAAGAGCAACAACTGTTAAGATAAATCAGATAAAATCAATCTTAGGGATGAAGAAAGGAAATTTTCCATTTAAATACCTGGGATGTCCAATTTTCAATGGTAGGACTTTAAATGTATATTTTGAACCTTTGTTGGAAGCTGTAGATAGAAAGCTTCTGAACTGGAAAAATAGGTGGTTAAGTTTGGGAGGAAAAATGGTGCTTATTGAATCTTGTTTATATTCCCTCCCACAGCACATTTGATCAGTCCTAAAGGCCCCTAAACAGATAATAAAAGCATTGGAAAAGAAGATGACAAGGTTTTTCTGGGGGGAAACAGACGGAAAATTACACAAAGTGTGGAGGAAATGGACTGACCTGTGTAAACATAAATCCCATAATGGTTTAGGATTTAGATCTGTAAGAGCTATAATTGACTCATGCTCAGCCAAACTATGGTGGAAAAGGCAACTGGGTACAACCATGTGGTCAAAACTGCTATGGGCACTTCCACAGTCCCAAAAGAAATCCCATACCTGGAAAAGGATATGTAGTATTAACTCCTTTGCAGAAGAAAACTCTCTCATCATACATGGTAAAGGATTGAGCAATTGCTGGAATGCAAACTGGTGCCCAAATGGTTTGCTCTCTAAATATGTTCCACTCTTAGCCCTGTCACCCTTTTACTATCACACCATTGCTGATTTCATCCGAGAAAAAAACCAGATACTGCAGAATATCTCACGTTATCTGAAACATGATACTTTGACTTTCTTGCAGGATGCACAACCTCACACAAATAGGGAAGATAGACTAATATAGAAACTAGAAGATATAGGTATCTTCTCTTTCAAATCAACATATAGAGGCCTTACCCAGCAACCAGGTAATTTTCCAGCCACTGCATATATTTGGAACCCTAGACTACCAAAAAAGATTTCCATTTTCACATGGAAGCTGATGAATACCCTCCTTCCTTTTGATGATGTCCTAGTCCAATGTGGTTTTAGCTTAGCCTCGAAATGTACTGCATGCCATCATCCTAATACAATAGAGCATTTTTTCACTTCATGCCACTTAGGTCAAGCAGTTTGGGATAATACTTCTGACATTCCGGGGATAAAAATGGATACATTAGACAGCTTAACCCTAAGATTTTTTGCCTACTGGAACAATACTGAACCCTTTAAGGTGCATAGAGATATTGGTAGAATGTTGCCATCTCTGATATGCTGGTCATTATGGAAAGCAAGAAATTCCTTCCTCTATGACAACAAAAATTTTTCCCAGGTAATAATTATTAAAGAAGTGAGGGATCTTATCTTTCTGTCATTCTTAGCTAAACCTACTCAGTCCAATGTGTATCTTACCAGAAGCTATCCTATTTCCTCCCTAATTTCGCCTCTGAGATCACCACCTAAGCCTTCGATATCCATTATTTCTTAGAAAAAGCCTCCACAAAATAGTATAACTGTGAATATGGATGCATCATGGTCTCCTAACATGTCCACAATTGGCCTAATAGCTAGAGACTGGACTGGTAAACCGTGCCTAATACAATCCTTCACTACCATTGCTAGTACACCTTTAGAGGCGGAAATGAAGGCCATCCAGGCAGCAGCTAGATGCTTCCCCAGTTTAGACCCCGGATGTTCCTATATAGTGGAATCAGATGCCATGAACACGGTGAACATGATAAACAATCCCAGATATGCCAAATGGTCTCTATATGTTTTAGCTTTCCAAATTCACACTGAGCTTAACCAAGCTATTTTAAGACATGTATATAGAGAATGTAATGCAGTTGCTGATGCAATCTCAAAGCATAAACCGACCCACCCTCCCCAACATGACATTAGCATCTCTAACATTCCAGCTTTCATCAGAGGTCTTATCGAACTGGACAAAAATGATTTTCCTTACATCCGAACACAGAAGCATGCTGCTAAATAATAGATACTGCCGAGTTTTTGCTTTTGTTTTGCGCAGGGACACACCTTTGAGCTTAGTCTACTTCCACCTCGAGCCTGGAGCGTTGAACACTTGAACAGGGAGCCCTAGAGCCTCCGCACCCTCGACCAATCAACCTTTGGTAGCATCGTGTATTGGAACCCTCGAGATATAGAGCAATCAAGAACTGGACACATAGAAGGATATCAGTTTGAACCACGGCATTGTACATAGACAATTCCCTTGCTTGAGCCTGGAGCATTGAGCACTTGGGGCTTCGAGCACTCGGGGCTGGAGCATCGAGCACTTGAGGCTGGGGCTTCGAGCACTCGAGACTGGTGCATCGAGCACTCGAGTCTGGAGCATCGAGCACTCGAGACTGGAGCATCGAGCAATCGACACTGGAACACAGAGCACTCATACTTGGAACCTGGAGCATCAAGCATGGAGCATGGAGCACTCGAGACTGGAACATCGAGCATTCATCCTTGGAACCTGGAGCATGGAGCATGGAGCATGGAGCATGGAGCATGGAGCACTTGAGATTGGAGCATCAAGCACTCGAGAATGGAACATTGAGCACTCGACACTGGAGCCTGGAGCAACGCACTGTCAGTTTGGTGCCTGGAGCATCGAGCACTCGAGAATGGAGCATCGAGCAATCAAGGCGGGTTTTCGAGCACTCGACAATGGAGCACCGAGCAATCGAGATGGGTATTCGAGCACTCGAGAATGGAGCATCGACCAATCGAGAAGGGTATTCGAGCACTCAACAATGGAGCATCGAGCACTCGAGACAGGAGCATCAACCACTCAGGAATAGAGCATCGAGCACTGCTGGAGTCTGGATCATCGAGCACTCGAGCCTGGTGCACCGAGCACTCGAGCCAGGTGCATTGGGCACTCGAATACTTCCGCTTGGAGCATTGACCACTCGACTTTGGAGCATCGTGCACTCGAGCTTCGAGTACTTGATCACTAGCGCATCGAGCACTCGAGCATGTGATGCATCGATCACTCGAGCACTCGAGTCTGGAACATCGAGCACTCGAGATTGGTGTATCGAGCACTCGAGACTGAAGCACCCGAGAATGGAACATCAACTACTCGAGACAGGAGCAGCGAGCACTTGAGACCGGCGTACACGAGACTGGAGACTCGAGAATGCACCCCATGGAGCATCGAGAATTCGAGACTAGCAACGAGACCTCGAGACTGGAGCATCGAGAACGCGCCCGCAAGACCTTGCCCCAAAGACCTTGCCCCATGGAGTCCCAACAACATGGAGCCCTCGAATCTTGAAGCCCTCGAATTATGGAGCCCTCGAACACGAGCACAACACCCCTCGAGAACTAAGGCACTCGATAACTATGGACCTCTCGAACACGAGCACACCACCCCTCGAGAACTTCAGCACTCGACACCCAGAACACATCACCCCTAGAGCACACTACCGGACCCCGACACAGCAAGTTTCAACTCCTCTCAGTTTACATCCACCAGTCCACTACTATTAGTTTATTCTTTTGAAGGCAATGAGGTTGCCTTACCGATGTAACATCCTAAACTTCTTTGTACATCTTTTGGTTTCTACATAAGTCTGGGGAACCTAATACATATCCCCCACCTTAGGGTGCTTAAAATTTTAAAAACAAATAGAGTAGTATTGCTATCAAAACCCAGCTCTATCCTAGTTCTCAAACAGTTTAAAAAAAATTAATTTGATTTCTTTTACTCATTGATGATAAATGCTGAGACTATCACACGAGCCCCTAAGTACATGTATATAGAGATGTAAATCTTTGACCCAAATTTTTGATTCGATCCGAACCAATTTGGTCGAATTCAACCCAAATTCAATTCTGATCCGCAAAGTATTGACACAAATGCAAACTCGGCTCGAATCGAACTCAGCTCAAAACCTGGTTCTGACATGATAATTTGGACTAAAACTCAAACCAGACTCGATCTGAACTCATTCCAAAATCCGATTCTGACCTGTAATTTAGACCTAAACCCAAACCCAATATGACCCAATTTCAACCTGAAACCCGATTCTGATCTGGTAAAACATATTTTAAAAAATAAATTAATTAAATGCAGTCCTAGCACTGGTATATTATAACCTATACTATGACTAGCTATTTTCCCATTACAATATTATCCACCAAAATTACTATTCTGGTCATAGGCATCGGTATAACACCGGTATATGTCATTAAGCAAAAATAGGTGCGAAAAATTATTAAGTTCAAATAGTTTTAACTTCAAAAGCACCGATATCTTGCAGTAGTATTCAGTGAGCCGATGTTAGATTTATTTATAGGTACCATTTTTTTGGTTTGTTTGCCAAATTGTCGATACCGATGAAACTCCTAGAACATGTATTGCTCTTCCAGCAGTGACATACCAGTGACTATGTACCTGTTTTCTATTAGTGTAACCTAACCCGACCTAACCTGAGGAACATTACAGACCCGCCAGAACCTGACATGACATTTACCTGATCAGACCCGACAAACATATTTTGACATTTTTCAACCCGAACACGTTTTGACACAACCCGACCTAACCCGACTCGACAAACAGACTTCGACACGTTTCAACCTGGACCCGTTTCGACACGACTCGACCCGACAAATAGATTTCAACATGTTTAAACCCGAACCCATTTCAACTCGATCCGACAAATAGATTTCGACCTGTTTCAGCTTGACCCATTCCAACACGAACATGTTTGACCCGAACCCGAACTCAACCCGAATAACCAGCTCTACATGTATATGCATTTTGACAAACAAACACAATCAAGTACTAGTAACAAAATCCTAAACAGGTCTATACTAAAGTTACAGTTTAGCATTAGGAAATATCTAACCTTCTAGGTTGTTACCATCCAGGAAAAGTCGCTGAAGCAGCTTCAAGCTTCCCATTTCCTTTGGAACAATACCATCAAATTCGTTAAAAGCCAGAGCAAGGAACTGAAGTTCCACACATTGAGCTAAACCTTATGGTATCTGACCATTAAACTTATTGTAAGCTAGGTCAAGATGTCTCAGCTTCTTATAAGGACCGCTGCACATAGACATTGGGAGACCTCCTATACGGTCATTATCCTGGAGCCCAATAATTTCCAGTGATGAAATACTGAACAATCCATAAGGAATAGGACCTGAAATTTGGTTATGCTCAATAACCAATTTCTTCAAACTATGAATATTACCAATATCTTGAGGGATACTTCCATTAAGATTATTGTAGGCAAGCCATAACTGCTCAAGTTTAGAAAGATTGGAGATGGAAGTAGGGATAGTACCAAGAAAAGTATTGTTATGGAGATCCAGGCTTTGAAGCTGGTGCAATGAACCGATCCACGAAGGTATTTCACCACCAAGGCCGTTGATCCCTAGGCGGAGGACTCTCTGTCGTCGCAGATGAGACCACTCCATTGGCAACTCGCCGTAGAAGTTATTTTGACTTAAATCGATCGAACCATGAAATGAGAGGTCCCCCAGTTGGGGAGGTAGGGTACCCGAAAGATTCAGGTCATGAAGATCTAATGCAGTCACTCGGTGATGAACAGAGCCACAAGTGACTCCCATCTATTCACAAACGGAATGAGTGATAGACCAGTTCTTGGAAAGAGTGCTGGAATTAACAAGATCTCTGAAGGACAGAAGAGCAAACTCATCGGTGGTGATATTCTTAGTGATGGTGTCTATCCCTAAACAAAGTTGTAGAGGGCTAATAGAAAGCAAATATAGAAAAACTGACAAGTGCACCTTATGCATCTTGTAAGATATGTTGTGTGATTGCTTGGATATATTTTGTATTTGTTCAAGATCAGATGGTGAAAGACCAGCAAAATATATAGAGTATTGGCATGAAGCAGAACACCACTTACCCCTGGCCTCCGTTTAATAAGAAATTATGCATGCATGTTACCATGATTTATAAATAGTTTTCTATGTTCAAATAAAGCGCAATTTACTCTAGTTGACTTTCTCTGGTGTGATGCCGAGGAATATTATTTTTTATTTTTTTATTATATATTTTCTATGTCTTAACAGAAATTACTCCTATTTTTGTTTGCCTTTTAACCTTTAGGGCAGGAAAGGTTTAAACGGATGCATTCAACGGAGGTTCTGCATGTTTTCTTTTTAAGCCATCGTGCATCCGAGACACTGTCGAAGTAGTGCATCGCCGATCTTGACCTTCGACTTACAAGAATAAGGCCCAGGGAATCTTGAGCATTCAAGTCACGAGTGCTTTCTTGTTAGGGGTGTAATAGATTCGATCAAGATGCAATTATAGCGCACAACTAGACTATACCCTCTATTACAACCAATTTTAACAACAAAAAATTAAATTAACAACAAAAGTTCTATAGTAGTTGCAATTGCTTCATGTTATTCACAACAACGAAAATATGTTATTAAGGAATAGCAATATTATGTGAATATTACTTGTGTATATGCTAGAATCTCTTTCCTTTTATGATTATATATAGGTCTCTTGTACATCTATATTTCATTAATACAAACACAACATTATTCCCTTACTTTCTTCCTTCATGGTATCAAATGCTAAAATCCTGAAACCTCTAAAATTCTAAAACCCTAAATTCTGCATCCTCGCCGTTACCGATCACCGGGCAGTCGATGTAGATATCTCGCTGCCACTGCATCTGATCGCCACCACCACTTGCCACCGCCGCGCTAATCGCACGCGTCACCGCCGTCGTTCATCCACTGCCTTTACGCTCCGGCAATCTACCGCTGTTTCGCGCCATTACCGATCTGCACTACCTTACACAGTCTACCATTCATGCATTGCTGCCGTCGCAATTGATCCGACTCTACTCGTTTTCAATCTGATCCAATCTAGCCTACCTCTGATTCGCACCACCGCACTACGGTACACGGTCCGTCGTTCACCGGCCCCAATGTTGCCTCACGCGCCACTGCCGTCGCCACCAATTCGAAACTACATGCTGTCAATCTAATCTGTTTCTGCTCGGATGTCTACCTCTGAATCTAAATCTGTTGTCCACCGTTTGCAGGCGCCCTCACTTGGCCGCCAGGATTTGCGGCTGTGGCCTCCGGCTTCCCAGCTAGATCTGATTTTGGCCCTTTTCAGTTTGACGACCAACGGAGTGCGTCCCTTTAATTTATTTAATTAGTTAAATTCCCTTTTTGACCATGAGTCAGATAAGTCAATCAATTCAGGGGCCTTATATAACATAACTCGTGACAAAGGTTCTCTTATTGACATTACTGTTGTACAGATTCTATTAAATGTTCTTCTACCCGATCGATCGGTGTCATCTGATACACAATTTAGTTCTTTGAATTTCAGAGATGCCACTCTTACTCATCTGCTTTATATACCTATACTACATTGCAACTTATTATCATGCTCTAGTTTGTTGTCTTCTTTAAAATGTCTAGCTTTGCATTCTGACAGTTATTGCTGATTACAGAAAATTAGTATGAGGATTGTGATTTGCATGGGTGAACAACAAGGGTATTGGTTTCGTCAGTTGGATACACATGTTTAGTCCAATATCCCACAGTCACTTTCGCCAGGTGCTTCAGTTTCTGCATACTCATTTGATTTATGGCATCAACGTGTTGGTCATTCATCTTCTACGATGTTGTCTTTTGTTCCTACTCTTTATTTTAGCACAAATAATACTTCTACACCTTACTATGTGTGTCATAGAGCGAAGCATTCTAGACGTAGTTTTCCTTTGAGTTGTTCAAATGCTACTTCTTTGTTTGAATTGGCACATTGTGATGTTTTGGGCCTGACCCACCTCTACTCGAGTTCGTAACAAATGAGCAGCTAGCCTGAGCGGAGGACGTGTGGTCAAATATAGAGATTTATATTCTACTCCCAAACTTACTACTAAGCTATCTACAGGGTAGGTAGTGGCAAGACCGGGTTTTTCCACAGAGATGCTAAATGTTCGAAAGTCAACTAAACACAGCCACGTACAGGTCATCAATCCGCCCGTGTGTTATGAATAGCAAAATATTGCACAATAGGTTTTTAAGGGATTTTCAACTAACAGCTACAAGCATATGAGATCACACGAGATTAAACTATATAGACTAGCACTTGGGGGTCTTTGCTTAATATGATTGATAAATGGCTCTTATCCTCAATTCATTCACATACAAACACATAAACCTATCTTATGCCTACGTCACATAGTGTGGAGATAGCCATGTATTTCTCTTTGTCTGCACTGAGGTACTTACCACCAATACATACATATCTCACCGTCTCCGTAATTGGGGATGCACTCTGATCCTAGGACTCCAAAGACCATTCCCGTCATCTCACTCCAAATTCTAACGCGCCCCCACTTAGAGGATCAAAGCCCACCCAAAAGGGAAATGCCTCGCATAGGTCACAACCGTTAGATATGAAAGTGAGGGCATTACATCCCAGACACTCCACTATGGATCTCAATCCCTAAGCCCATAGAGGAAAAGGAAATGACGGATTGTGATGACTTTAGATTCGGCACAACTCTAGTTGCTACAAACAATCATTGTAATCTATCGGGTTAAGCCATGGGTTTTCCCTCGTCAAAATTTTTGAAATCGACCGTCCGACATGTGATTTCTCACACAACTAACCAATTAGAATTATAGTTTAACAAATATAAAGATATTCTCTCGAGGTAACATGAATGCACTCATCTCCCAAGTGTTCTTGAACCTACTCCATAATCTAACACTCCCAAGATAGCAATGAAGCCTAACACTACCATACATGCATGGATGCATCATAATAATGGCATAGCATAAATCTCACAAAATTGAAAAGCATAAATCAAGCACAAATATTTATAGAACATAAAGATGGGGGTATCAATAAATCTCAAAAAGACAAAATTAATTCATGAATACAAATACTACACCAAGCACTGAACCCTAGTATTTCATTGGATTCAATGCCTTCGGGCAAAGGAAAAATAAAAGGAAGAAAACAAAAGATTCTAGAGATAGTGAAGAGCTCATTCTCTCTCTATTCTACTCTTGGAGACTAAAAATGAGCATAAACTAAAACCCTAGTAGACATAGGTCTGTATATATAACATAGTAGGGAATTCAGTCTTGAAATATGCCCAAAATAGGCCTAGAAACCCTAGCAGCCGCAATTGGCATGGCCAGTGAGGAACGGCACGATCCGTGCTAGTTAGGTTGCCTTCATGCTGGCACAGGCCACTTGGTCTGGATGGCCCTTGGGGCCTGGTGCTGGCGCAGTCTACCCGGTCTAGCACCGGCAGTGTGTCTCGTGTTGTCCCGGGTAGTGTCACCCAGCATTGACCATCGGTTGGAGTCTCATTTTAAACTTTTGATCGTGCGCCCTGTGTCGTTTGGCATGGGCCGTTGGCTTGAGGCACTCTTTACTCAGTAAAAGATCCCAAGCCGTGTGATTTTTCACACCCCGTGGGATGGTTTTCCCATTTAGGACTTGAAACGTCGTAGATCGTGTGAAACAGCACGATCTGCACAAATACTTAGCCACTTTGGAGTGAATTTTGAGCAAAGGGACACAGGTATCACAAATTGGCACAATCCGTGCTGAGGGTTGTAATATAACCACTATTGATTGCATGGGTCATGTAATTTAATTGACACCTTGTAATGTTACTACGTACGATCCTACGTGCGAAAAACACACACACATTACTGTTCTTCGTCTTCCCCATTTTACTCTGATAATGGTCATATTCACAACTTCCTTCTTCTGGTGGACAACGATGGCGTCTCTGACGCCTATTCCTCCTCCAGCCCCTCCCCCACCGGTTAACAAAAGCTTTCTTCAAGCTCTCAATTCGAAACCCTCTCCTCTCTTATCTTCTCTCCCTGACACTCCCAATCTTCACCCCATTACGGAGTATAAGGGTAAGATCGCATATATCCTCCCTCTGGAGGAAGGCAATCTTCTAGCTTTGCATTATCAGAATGCTTTGGTCGGGAAGTTCAATAAAAGGAAACCACCAATGGAGACCCTTTTATCTACTTTCAAATCAATAGGTTTCAATGCTAAATTTCAGCTAGGATCAATTGACTATCATCATGTTTTAATCCATTTTCAGGATAGCGAGGACTACCAGCGCTGCTGGATGAAGGGTCAATGGATGATACAAGGAATGATGATGAAGGTACAGAAATGGACCCCTGACTTCTCTCCGATCGCTGAATCCTCTACAGTTCCAGCATGGGTAACAATTCATCAACTTCCAATTCAATTTTATAATACGTTGGCTATTATAGGCATCAGTAGTCAGATAGGTAGTTTTCTGAAAATGGATGCTGCTACTAAATCTCTGACTAGACCCTCTGCTATTAAAGTATATGTAGAAGTTGATCTGTTAGCTCTGCTCCCTTCTACTATTGTGGTAGGAATTGGAAACAAAGTAGCAGACTATCCTATAGAATACGACCAACTGCCATCTTACTGTACTCACTGTAGGATAATAGGCCACAGTCATCTAAACTGTAATTTCTTGCATCCTGAACTGAGAAACAACAAAGAGAGTAAGGTGAGAAAACCTCCAGTTCAGAACGAAATAAAGACAAACTTAAGCAATCTCCCTAAAGTCACATTGGAATTAGAAGGATCTTCAGCCCTATCAGTTTCTCAAAAGGAAACTGATTTTCAAACTCAGGAAAAGAACTCAGCCTCTATGGTGAATAATAAGCTTAATCCTCTCAGAGTCAATCAGATGAAGAGAAATACTCCTTTTTACTCACTAGATGATATTTCAAAACCAATCACAAATTTCTTTTGGAGAAAGAAAAAACAGTCAGAGCTATCTCCTATCAAAGAAGTTTTAGGTAATAACAGTATGGTTTCAATATCAAATGCTTTTCAATCTTTGAATGATCTAAAGGAGGATGACAATGAGGTTAAAGAGGATGATCTAAATGATGATGAAAATGAGTTTAAAGAGGAAGATTTTGTTGACATTTTCCATGAGTCTTTAGAATCACAGGAATTAGCTGAACTTCCCACAGAAGCAGATAAGGCTGTTCAGACCAATCATGAGGTACTGGTAGCTGTACTGAGCACCTATGATGAGGGGCAAATGGATCCCTCCGAGAAACTCTCCAGATCAGTATCTGAATCTACCAGTCACCTTGCTATTCCAGGTAGCAATAAAGAACATATCACTCTTCCGGAGGTAAATACTCTAATTCAGGAACTAAGGAGAATGGTGAGTTTAGTTTGATAAAAAATAGCAAGGCCACTGTAATGAAACAAAGGATCCTAAGGTCATCACAAAAAGCTACCCCAGCTAGTTTTAAATGATAAAATACACCAAATTCAGGAATATTTTAGTCTGGAATGTTAGGGGTTATGGCACTTCACTTGATAGATTAAAGGCTCTCAAAATGAAACATAAGATTGACATTTTATGTTTAATAGAACCATGGCATGATAATCATAATCTGATTAATTTGAAGCATGTTCTAGGTTTTGAAAATGCACTCCATGTCCATAATGCAAAAATTTGGCTCCTATGGAATCATGAATTCACTGTAGTTAGTTTACAGGAGTCTGATCAATTCATAAAAACTAAAATATCTGATAAAGCCACCTCTTCATCTTGGAACTGCTTTTTCATTTATGCTAGTGTCTATAGACATTTGAGGGAAGTATTATGGTCTGACTTACAATCTACTGATTCTGACCCAGCAATTTACATAGGAGATTTTAATACTGTTGCCTCTGTATCAGAATATAAAGGCAGGAAGTCCACCCCCATAAAAAGTATGAAACAATTTAATGACTTCATATCTAATATGGATCTGCATGAAATACCCACAGTAGGAAATTCTTACACATGGAGCAATAACAGATATCTAGACAAATGTAAGGATCTACAGTTTCAGAGACTTGATAGGGGAATGAGCAATTTAGATTGGTTTGAACACTTTCCAATAGCTCTATACATGTTCTAAATAGACTAACCTCTGATCATTCTCCCCTATTACTTTCAGTCCAATCTGCTATAGAACAGGTTCTAAGGCCTTTTAGATATCAAGAAATGTGGTCTAATAGAGAAGAATTTCAGGAAATGGTAGTCTCTAATTGGAATTTAAGTTCTCCCTTCAATGGTATGCATAATCTGGTACACAAACTAAAGAGACTAAAGACTGTAATAAAAGACTGGAACAGAACCACTTTTGGAAATGTGAATCAGAATCTTTTTAATTCTGAGACTAGAGTAAATGATCTTGAAATACTTTTTCAGCAATCTCAAGATGATGCAACTCTAATGGAACTCACAAAGTCAAAAGCTGATCTTTGAGAGCGCAGAAAGAATACAATATTTTTCTTAAACAAAAGTCTAGGCTTCATTGGATAAAACATGGAGATGCTAACACTAGTTTCTTTCACCACTCCATTAAGGAAAAGAGAGAAAGAGCAAGAATTAGCAAAATTAAAGATGGCAATGGTAACTAGATATCGGATCCAAAATTGATTAAGGAGGAAGGAGTTAGGTTCTTTCAGGAACTACTTAATCAGGATGTCTCACAAAAAGAGGGAACCTATCTTAACCATTTTCTTAATGAGATTCCTAAAGTTATCACAGATCAACAAAATCTTCTTTTGCTGAATCCCATTAATTTACAGGAACTTAAATTTGCAGTTTATAATCTTAACAAATCTAGTGCTCCGGGCTCTGATGGTTTTCCAGGGGAATTTTACATTCATTTCTGGGAAACCATTAAACTAGATCTTTTAGATGCTGCAAATAATTTTTTAAATAATGGCAACATTCCTAAAGCTATTTCAAGTACTTGGCTCATATTAATCCCAAAAAAGCCAATCCCTACCTCATTTGCAGATTTTAGACCTATCAGTCTATCCAACTTTGTTAATAAAGTTTTCTCTAAACTGCTGATGGAAAGGATTAAACCTCTAATGCATATACTGATCTCTCCTGAGCAAAGTGCCTTTATCAAAGGAAGGGATATTTCAGATAATGTGATTCAAATGAAGGAGATGACCAGATTATTGTCTAGGAAATCTAAAGTTACTAACCTGATAGTCAAACTAGATATGCAAAAGGCTTTTGACAGGGTCTCTTGGTCATTCCTAAATTCAATACTCCTAAATTTTGGTTTTCATGGTAAATTTGTAGGACTTATAATGCATAACATTGCTGCTGCACATTTTTCTGTCATAGTTAACGGAGTTACATCTGGTTTTTTCTCTTTTTCTAGAGGTATCAAACAAGGGGATCCTTTGTCCCCTTTCCTGTATAATCTACTATCTGAGGCATTCTCCAGAGGTTTAAAAAAAATGTTTAGTGAATGTTTTTTGCAATATTTCAGTCTCCCCACTTCATGCTCCCCCCTCACACACCTCATGTATGCGGATGATACTGCTATTTTTTGAACACCAGGCCAAACAATCTGAAGCATTTTAAACAATTCCTCTTAGCATATGAGCTTACATCTGGTCAAAAAGTTAACTTCTCCAAATCAGAATTTTATGTAGCTCATAACACTTCTCCTCAAACTGTTCTCACAGTCAAGAGGATTCTGGGAATGGAGAAAGGCTCCTTCCCTTTCAAATACCTAGGAGTACCTATATTTGCTGGTCGCAATTTACAGGTTTATTATCTTCCAGTATTAGAAAGAATGGATAAAATGATTAATAATTGGAAGAATAGATGGTTAACTTCAGCTGGAAAGATCATTCTGATAAATCACTGTTTCCTTTCGATTCCTATCCATATTTTTGCAGTTTTAAGACCCCCTAGGATCGTTTTAAAAAATGGAAAGAATGGCATCTAGCCTATTCTGGGGGAAGTGTGAAAATACTGAAAGAAAAAGGTGGAGATCTTGGAAAAAAATGTGTTTCCCTGTGGGGGAAAATGGCTTAGGCTTTAGAGACCTAAATGCAACAGTGGAAGCTTTTTCATGTAAACTATGGTGGAAGTTGCAACAAAACAATACCCAATGGGCTTCTCTTTTATGGTCTTTACCTGACTCATATAAAAAATCCCACACATGGTCTAGGATTAGTAGAATTACTGCTAGGGCAAATAGTGTTTCTAGAGTTATTTATGGAATTGGGGACTGTTCTTTTTGGAATGCTAATTGGCTTGGTAATGGAGCCTTATGCTATAAATGGCCTGAAGATTTGAATATTCCTTTTCAGGAAATATCTCTAAGGTCTTTCATTATTGACAAAGCTTCTTTTCTTCCAATCTTGGAGCCACATCTGGCTACCAACATTTTCAATACTTTGCAGGCAGTCACCTTGGATTACTCACACAAATATAAGCTTGTCTGGACCCTCACCATGGATGGAAACTTCTCAATCAGGCCAGCTTACTCTCTGTTCAGACAAAGAAGACCTAAAATCAGAGATTTTCAAAAGGTTTGGTCTCCTTTTCTTCCTGGAAAAATGTCTGTTTTGCTATGGAGAGCACTAAACGGTATCTTACCATTTGATAATATCCTCAATAGGTTTGGTTTCCCCCTTTCTTCTAGATGCCCTATTTGCATGAATCAAACAGATAATCTTGAACATTATTTCAATTCATGCACATCTTCAAATGCTGTTTGGAAAAAAGTCCATTCTCTCCTACAGTTACAACTAATTGGATTCAGTAGTCTAAAATATAGAGTGGAATTCTTTTTAGCATACAAAGCCGAATCCAAGATACATGCTAATTTGATTGCTGTTTCCCTAGTTGCTACAATCTGGTTCTTATGGATTTATAGGAACAAAATCATTTTCGAAAACATTTCTTTTTATGCTGAAGCATGTTTTCATGACATCAAAGGGATGATTTACCAAATTTTTACAGCTCATCAATTTTTTGGGAACAGAGAAAAGAACAAGAGATGGATCCAGGCAAAAATCATTCCACAAATTTCTAAAAAGAAGAAAAAAATAATTTCTACTGTCAATTGGCAAAAACCACTAACTGGATACAAAATTAATACGGATGCATCTTGGAAAAATGGTGGTTTTTCTTCTATTGCAGTGATAGTAAGGGACTGGAGGGGGGTTTTAGTAAAAATGAGAGTTAAATCATTCCACTGTCTTGCTCCTTTACATGCCAAAATTATAGCTATTCAGAGTGCTTATGAAATCTGTTCAGAACTTTCCTTACATACCTGTGTAATTGAATCAGACTGTCTAACTGCTGTTAGAGGTATTATCAACCCCTCATGCTGTCCTTGGAAACTTTTCTCTCTCTGTAGTACACTTCACAAAGAACAGCTCACAACCCCAATCCAATATATCCCTTGGGAAGCTAACCTACCTGCAGATTTCTTGGCTAAATTTGCTATGGGAAATAATCTTCAGGGGGATGTAGATATCCTGTCAACTCCAAGTTTTCTTCATGGTCTCCTTTCACTGGATAATATCGGATTCCTAGGGATTATAATAGGAGCCTCCTAGCTCAATCGTATGCTTTCATAGGCTGATCCATTGACTCAGGAACAATTGCTAAATTTACAGCTGCCTCTATCACTTCCCCTTATCTTTTCTGGTTGCTGTACTCTCAATTCTTTTCACTATTAGTATAGATACTGTTGTTTTCTTCATGCTGATTCTCAGGTATCTAGGGGTTAGCTCGGCTAGGACAAAATGGATTCATGTAGACATTTTGCTGAAGATGATGCTGCAAGGAAGTTTAATTACGCTACCAGGAAGCTGAGAGGATACTGCTGTAATCTTGCTAAAATGATGCTCGCTCTGCAGTCCAAGTGCTGCTACAAAACTCGCCTAAAAAATGGTCTGCTTATCTATGTTCCTATTGTCTGAATATCATTGACAAACAGGGGTTTCGACAACCTTGATTCCCCGACTCATTTGTGATATTACAGTACATCGGAATAATAAGATAGACCTCTTCTGCCACTTTGACTCATTCTTAGTATTAGTTTCTTTTTGTATAGGTGTATACAACGCTTTTGTAAGCAATTTCTTAATTAATTCAAGAGCTCTTAGGGCTCTTGGATCATCAATTGACTGATCTTTTGTAAGGAACAAACTCATGTGGCGCTATTTTGGCTTTTAATTATAACGGTTAGGGGAGCCTAATATATTTCCCCCCATCTTCGGATGGTCTTAAACTTAAAAAAAAGATGGCATGGGTCATGCTAGCCACCCTTGGTACGGAACGTGCTAGGCATGGCTGGCTCGTGCCAGGACTTCGCACCGGCCAGTCGGCCTGGAGGTTGATTTGGGTGGTTGATGCCTCCTTCAATTCTTAACCCTTTTGAACTTCAACACCACCATTTTCTGGCAATTCCATCTAATACCACACTTTACGTTTGCAACCTTCTTATTTTCTATCATTCTTCCAATTTGCCTTCAAATATCTTTTACCATTCTTGTGAATGAACTTTTACAAAATGATGCCAAAATATTCATGAGAATCCTACTAGTAAGATTACAAATAAAGATCTCGATGCACATGAATAAAAAGTGTCCATTATCTTCAATTAAGTAAAAAAACTTGGGATTTAGAACAGAAAACCAATAGTGTTCGTCTAAACCCTTTGTCGTATAAACCTAACTAAAACTAGCAATCAACCAAGTAAAAAAAGTAACAATTTTGTCAAATGCATTGGTTAACGCATGCAATACAGTGCACATCAATCCCCTCACGCTTAAACCTTTACTCATTCTCGATTAAACAAAAATGTGAAAAAAATCTAAGAGGAATGTAGCATGCAAAGATGACCCGCCTCCACTCGGGGTCGTTAATTATAGCTAATTAACCCCAAAGAAGGACGGTAGGTCAAAGATAAAATTTATAGCTCTGCACCAAACTCACTACTATGCTACCAATTGGGTAGTTAGCAGTAAGCCCTAAGTATGTCCACATAGATGCTAGGGCCTAAAAGTAAATTAAACACAAACCTTGACTAGGATGTCAATCCATACGAGTTACTAGGAAAAACTAGTATAGTAAAACAAGTGGGATGGGAGGTTGGTTTTTTGAATAACTACAAAACATGAAAGTAAGAAGCAAGTAATCTATATGACTAAAAACTTGGGGAATGATTGTGTAGCATGGTTGATTTAATGCTTCGATCCTCGATTCATTCACATGTAATATTTAGACAAAACTAATATAATTCTCATAACATGTGGTGTGACCGATGGCATACACTTCCCCTTACGTGTCACGTCGGGTGCATCGACACCGGCTTTGTAATTAGGGGGGTACAGCAAGATCTGACCATTGTTACAGGTCTATTTCTCCCCAGTGCAATTACGTCTCGGGCTTCCACCAAGGATGCTCTACTCCCTAGGCCTATAAATGAGGCAAAGGGAAGTAGGCACCTTATCTATGACACTAGGACCTTTTACAACTATAGCTTGCTACTTTTCACTCTCTCTAGATACAACCCATTGGACCACTTTACGTAACCAGATAAGACTCGTGTGTTGGAACGCAACAGACACAGTAGCCAGTACTCGGCATCCCCCGTGCACACACCCACACGCACCGTACCTTATTACCCATTACACATCTGAGGTTTCTCTTCCCCGGGGGACATCAATATTTGTACCAACATGAATATAGACTAGATTGTATGCTTATAAGGAGTGTACTATTCATGAAATTCTAACATTCAAGAGCAAGTTACAATAATATCATAAACACAATAATTTTGGTGAACTAGGAATCTCACAAAAGCACAAATCAACACATGAATACAATTATCCCCAATCTATGGAAACTACTCCCTGGACATAGAATTAAAATAAATATTTGAATTCCACATCATAGGATGAAATCAAAATAAAAAGAAAAGAAAGAAAGAAGAGAGAGTGTTTCTCTCCATAGAATGCTCTCTTAATTACAAGAGTAAAGTGAAAAATATGATCTCCTTTATTTCTAACCCTAGTAGAATAAGGCTTATATTTATAGTAGTAGGGGATCCCCTCGAGCCATGGAGCCCTAGAGCCCTCGAGACATGTAGCCCTCGAGTCCTCGAGACATGGAGCTCTCGAGCCCTCGACACATGGAGCCCTCGAGCCCTCGACACATGGAGCCCTCGAGATGGAGCCCTCGACACATGGAGCCCTAGATACATGGAGCCCTCAAGACACCGAGCTCTCGAGACTTGGAGCCTTCGAGACATGGAGTCCTCGAGCACAGGGAACCCTCGAGATGGAGCCCTTGACACATGGAGTCCTCGAGCACGTAGCCACCGAGCACTGGAGCTTTTGAGACACTGACCAATCGACACATGAAGTACTCGAGACATGGAGCCCTCGATACATGGACCCAACGAGACAGGGAGCCCTCGAGTCCTGGGGCCTTCCCGACATAGAGCCCTCGAGCCCTGAGCCACTAGTCCACAAATATTAGAGGTCAATGACGTTGCCTTACTGATGTAAGTATTGAACATTTGGTGCTACATAGGTTTGGGGAACCTAATAAATATCTCCCACCTTAGGGTGCTTTAAATTAAAAACAAATTATAGTAGTAGGGGATTAGGACTAAAAATAGGCCAAAAATTGCCAAAAATGTGTAAACCCTAGTTTAATCGCCATTGGCGCGGACTGTTGCAGATGCTGCGGTCCGTGCCGTGTACTAGGTCTGTGCTGGCATGCGCTGCCAGATCTGGTGAAGTCCGTGCTTGCTCCATTGGTCTGGACCATCTGCTCTAACGTGGTCCATGCATACCCCTTGGTGAGGGTCGTGTTATCCTTTGTGGGTCGTGTCTGTGTGGTCTATGTCGTTTCATGCGAGATCCCATCAGAGTCCTCGTTTTTGCACTTTTGATCTGCAAGACATGACCTTTGGTGCGAAACGTCATAGTAAACCTACTTTTATTTAGTATTTTAGCATGGACCACTTGATTCTTCACATCCCATCTGCTGGTCTGACATTTTCAATTTTCAACGGTCCTTGCTGTAAAAAATGGGATAATATGTGCCCCAACTTAGCAAAATTTGGAATTTATGCTCGTGGCATGTCGAGTTTGGCGTAGTCTATTCCAAAGGGATTTGTTGCAGACCACATCGTCTAGTGTGGGCTGTTAGTGTCATCTATGAGCGGTCCACACCGACCTGTTTGTACTTCGGCTGGTTGAACTTGTTTTCTTTGCTACGGATTAATCGTGAGTCTGTTTTGAGAGTTCTTGTAGTTTTTTTTATGGTTCTTAAAGAGGGAAATTAAATGGAACCAACTTCGGAGGCTTATTGTTCTTGGATCATTCCCAAAAGTTGGGACAACTCTCTCAGACCATGATTCTCCATTTCTTCATTTCCACCTTGAACTCCAATGTAGCTTATCTTTGGATCCAACCTTTCCTACCACAATTTTATGTTCGTGGACTTTATCTACTACCATTCTAGTGTGAATAGCCTTCAGTTTTATACCGTCCTTGCGAATGACCTTCAATATCCTCAACCGCCTTTGCTGATCTGCACTATTTTGCATGCTTTAATCAATGTATTTGACATAGTTTTTAGTTACTTTTGGTTGGAAGTTTGGCAACATTAGTGGAGTTTACATGACAAGGGATTTAGATAGCCATGTTTGGTTTTCTATTCTAAATCCCGCGCTTTGCATACTCAATTAGTGATTCTTGACACCTCGTGTTCACGAGCTCCTTGGTCTTCATTATGAGTGCCTTTAGTAGGTCTCTCATGAATGCTATTTTACATTACATTCTTACGAAGGCAGTTTACTTTTAACGGTAGAATATTTGAAGGCAATTCACATTTGAATGGTAGTAAACAAAAGCCACGAACATCAGTGCATGGTAGAAGGAGATTGAAGTCAAATATAGGCAGCTTCAGAGTTCAAGATGGTTAAAGGAGAAAATGGTGAATTTTAATCTGATAAGTGTTGCCTTAGATGGAGAATGGTCTAGGAAGAGTTAGTCATCAAGGCTGGTTCCATTGGATTCGTATTCTTGAGTTCTACAGAATAGACTACTAGAACTCCTGATTCAGACTAACAGTTCACCCGTGACAAGGGAAAAAGGTTCAGCCAATGAAGCACCAGCAGCCGGTCACGGACCGTGCTTGTTCAAGCTGTAGCGGCCCATGAAAATCTTTATAGTCCATAATACACAAGAATTAGGGGGTTTTGTAAACACCTGCATGAGACTAGCATGAGACCTTCACAAGGCAAAGGCGCCAGGCCGTGACAAAGACCCCTGGTCGTTGAGCTTGGAGATGAAGAATTAAAGATTTGGCTAAGTATGAAGCCGATCCGTGAAAACCTTCACGAGCCGTGACAAATGTTTGGAGCAAAGATAACAGATTACTCGCGGTCTGTTAAAACCATCCCGGAACGTGGGAAAACACTGAGCAAAAACCATGTACTGTTCGCGGTCTGTGAAAAACTTCATGAACCGTGGCATGAGAAAAACTTCACAGACTACGCTGGATCCCACAGACCATGGCTATGAATGTTCATAGACCGTGCCAAATGCCATGCCACGTGTTTCAATGCTTCACTTCCTTCTTCTTTTCCTTTCTTTTCTCCTTTCATCTTATTTTGTAGATCCATGGCATCTAACCTACTATTTTCCATAGATCTAACCTTTGTTGAGTAGATCTTTAGCTTGGGATTCATCTTGGCATTTGGTATGTTTTATTTTCTTTATGAGATTCAATAGAATTATCATATCTTTGTGTTTACGATATTCTTATGATTGTTCTTATATGTTATAAATTCATGAAAAGTTAGGAGGTCGTCGTTGTACCTCTCAAAGTTAATACTTTTAAGCCCTAAGGCTTCCTATCTACAATTAAGTAGATAATCGCAAGTCAGGGTGGTCCACGAGAAGAAGGATCTTTCAAGTGTTAAACATATATAGGAGAAAACATACTAGACATATATATATACATATAAAAGCATGTAGAAAATGGAGGTTTGGTTGGTTTTTTATCCTAAGTTATCAAATTGAAAGACAACAATTAGCAAAACAAGAGAACTATGCTAATCATGCAAGACAACTAAAGATAAGATTAAAACAACAATTTATGAAACCTTGGGCGCAATTGACTTCCACTTCCAAGCCTCTTATCCATCATTGAACATGCAACCTATTTGATACTTTCACTACTTGTTGTGAACACTAAACTTCTATCCTTCTTAGATAGTAGTTTGCAAGTGTGAATTCAAAATCTCTTGTCAAACATCACCAATGAATCCCTTAGTGGAAACACGACTAAAAGTATCCCGTTCATGGCATTGAGCACGAAGAATCAACAAGTTTGGAAACACTTATAAACACTACACCGTATCTAAGCATTTAACAAATTCTTGCATTTACATAAGATTAGTCAAGAATGATCGACATTCATAGACTTCTCTCATTTGCTATAAGAAACAAACATGACAAAGAGTTCAACATTATCATATTCATCTAGTAATTATCAATCCATCAACAAAATTAAAAGCTCTAAATCATACTCTTGGATTCCTATCAAGAAAAAGGGAAAATCAACCCATTTCCCCAAACCCTAACAAGTATATCATACAAGTACTTCATATACACAAGCTTTCAAGAAAATTACTGACACTATCAAACACTTTCAATGCTCCATAAATGCATAATAGTATGAGTATCAAATAGGCTACAAATTGTTCTTAAGACATGGGCTTAGAAGCCTTGGTCAATTGCTCCCCCAAACTAGATTAGCTACAAGAGTTCACGCTAATTAATGCTAACAAACCAAACATAATACAAGTGAATTCAAAGTTGAAACATGGTAGAAACTAGGGTTAGGAACAGTACCGAAAATGCAGGAAAGAAGAGATATGAATGAGAGGAAAGAAAGTGCTATTTATAATACAAAAGGATAAGGTTAGGTTCTGGCCACCCATTGGTCGCGACTCGCGACGGGGCCATCGCGAGTTGATTTTTTTCTTCTTCTTGTGGTAGAAATTTATCTTCACAATGATTCCTCTCATTTTTCAATTCTTCAACCCTTTGAAGAAAGTCTTCAAAAATGGTCTTTGACCGCCTCCGGTCTTCATGTCTTTATGTCTTCAAAGCAAGTTTTCAAAGTCTTCGAAAAGTGATCTTTAATGGCCTCCGGTCTTCAAGCCTCCATGTTCTTCCTTTGTCACGCAAAATCCACTTAGAAGAGGTAAAAGAGCGTAAAGTTTCTCTTACCCTTCCCAAGAGAATTTCAAGGTAAAACAAAAGCTCTTGATAATAAAAGAGCACAAAAGTGACCCCAACAGTTACAAAATTATACACATAAAATGGACATACCAAACCTCCCCACACTTAAACCTTACCTCGAGTAAGAAAAGGTCCAAGCATATGAAGGAAATGATGTATCCATTGCCTAACTACTATTCCCCCAAGTCAATACCTCACAAAACTCTCAATATCACACATCCCAATGTTAAGTTCAAATGAGAAGTTTCCCACAACCCCCATTCCTAAATCTACCCAAACCATATCAGCCTATTGATTCATTGATATCCCCTAAAACATCTCTAAATCCCGAATTGATAATCCCAAATCCAATGGTACAAGGTGAAGCTAAATATATGTATAAGGTTCAAACACATGCTCTATTTTATACCAATATATCAACCTAAAAGTGAAGTACATTAATGATCAAGAGTTTCATAACTCACTTCGTCTAATCCTGCTAAATTTCCCACTCCCAAGAGGTCCTCAAGATGTCAAGCTACCCAATTTATCCATATGGACACCGCAACCATATGACTCCAACTTCGGAAAATGAATAAACACATACCAATTTTTTTAATTTCTCTCAATTTTCCTAGGAGCCCTTTCGGGTTTTCATCGTAGCCACACGTCATGTTTCTTTGGCTTACATCTCACCTTTTTCCACACATTTAGCCACTTATTTTTTTCTAGGCCTCCCTCTCAGGTTTTCAACCTATCCGGGCCCTTATGTTGCCTAAGATGCCCTCTCAGGTTTTCAACTTAGCGGGATTCTTTTTATTTGCATTTGTTTTTCATTTTCATTCTTTTATCTTTCAAAATTTTCAATTTTTTCATGCTTCTCCAATCTAAAACACTACATTTAAAAGCATCCCAAAACAAAAGGGAAAAATATCCAAAACAAAACAAAAGAATTATCCAAAAGTAGCAAGTATAACAAAATATTTCCAACCTCAACAGTGCAATCAGTAGATACCATTCCTCACACTTAGAACACTACATTTCCCTCAATGTAGACAATAGGGCCAAAGAGTACAAAGAGAAGTATGGAAAGGGTACAGATATGATGCTCACAAATCACTGATGTGAGGAAGAAGGGCCACCGCCAGAGTAGCACTTCTGATAACGAGCTAGCCAATCCGTGCTCCTATGCCTTCTCGCTCTCCCCCTCTCTGCTCATGGATCAAGGCCTAAAGTACCACCTGCCTGGGACTGCAATTCATGGATGCAAGCTGATAGGTGGTTAATCTCCTCATCCATGTCGATTAAGCTCTGGGAGACAAACATGTTGTGCTCCAATATCATGTTGTCTTGGCGGTAGAATCCATCTAGCATGGTTTACATCATATGCTCATAGAAATCCGATGGAGGCTGCGAGGAGTAGTAAGGTGGCACATCAGCCTCCTGAATAGGCTTGGCTCTGGTGGAGGCTGCGGGGACTGTCGCTCAGAGAAGGATAGGCTGCCATCCTCACGCTGGATAAGGGATGAGCCAAGGTCATGGAACTCACACTGGAATTCCTCTCTACATGAGGAGTTGGGTGAAATAGCCAAATATGCTAGAGGTGTATCAAAATTTTACTCCGTCTTGCTGGGCTGAGGAAGTGCCATGAATGTGACATTCCCGGCGCCATATAACAATTGGAATACCCTTGTGGCCCGTGTGGCACTGAGTATCTTGAATCTGACCAGCCTCTCTGCAGTGATGAGGTAGGAAGTGCTCCTCCCTAAGTGCGGAAAGTCAGCCGGTGGAACCAATCCTAGGCACTCAGCCAAGATGCCTATCATACCTCTAACCAAAATCTTTCCCTTTGGTTTCCCTGCTACCTCTACAATCCTCTTCATCCATAGCTCAGCCTAAAACCCGTATCATAGTCCCTCACTCATTAAGTGCCATAGAAAGTGAATGTCGTTGTCTGGCACATTTGTCGGCTCCGTCGAGCAAAAAACTTTGTGAGCCAATAGTCAGTGCACATAACGGAGTACAGGGTGGATGATGACACTGATCTTGTCATGGGAGTTCTTCGGCCTGATGTTGATAACACTCTAGAATTGCATGTTCTCCTCAATCGATCGTTCTTGGGCCTGTGGGTCCAACCTTTCCCATATCTCCACAGTGTCCCATCCGAAAGCTTTCTTAATCTACGGGACGGTTATCTCCCAAGACATATTATCTAGGTGAAAGGTGATATACCTCTCGCACGGTTGGTAATTCCTCATGCTGCATACCCTGACTGTGGACAGAAACTCCAGTGTATATCACCGGGCGAGGAGGCATCGGACTGGCTGGGTGAGCCCTGGAGTGTCCAATGTGGGCAGATCCACAAAATTCATCTCCTTAAGCTGACGGTTGGCCAGGGCATCCCATCTCTCCTAGTACAACCTGATGATCCGGTTCAAACCCATGTACCTATTAGGAGGAGGGGGTACAGGGCTTGGCTTTGGATCCGGTGATAAAGGTAGAGGTGGAGCGGCGGTGTGCCCACCTCGTGGAGATGCCCTCGATCTCTTGGTAGGGGCCATATCACTTAGGTGCCTAGGATTACAAAGGAATGAAGCACACAAGCAAATTGAATTTTAATTGCCAAAACTAAAAAAATTCCCAAATTCTAGGGTTTTGTGTTTTTCAACAATTTTAGGTTGATTTGTGGGTAGAGCTTGGGAAGAGGGAATATGGGTATGGAGTGGTGGTGGTGAGCAGCGGTGAGGTGGAGGTTAGAGAGAGGTTGCTTGGTTGGAGGTGGTGGAGAAAAAATGATTATGTGTGAGTTTGTGGCAAAAATGATTGTGCCCGTCTTTTTTAAAATAGGTTTGCACGACCATCGCAACTCGCAATGTGTTCATCACAACTCGTGATGGTCTATCGCAACTCGTGATGAGGCCAAGGTCATGGAGCTCACGCTGGAAGTCATCTCTACATGAGGAGTCAGGTGAAATTTCCAAGTCTCCTAGAGGTGTATCAAATTCCAACTTCGTCTTCTTGGGCTGAGGAAGTGCCATGAATGTGACCTTCCTGGCGCCATACAACTAGTGGAATAGCCCATTGGTTCAGGTGGCACTGAGCATCTTAAATCTAACCAACATCTCAGCAGTGATGAGGTAGGAAGTGTGCCTCCCTAAGCAGAGAAAGTCAGCCGGAGCAACCAATCATAGGTACTCCGCTAAGAGGCCTATCATACCTTCAACCATGATCTTCCCCTTTGGATTTCCGGCCACCTCTACGATCTTATTCATCTACAACTTAGCCTACAACCTATATTATGGTCCCTCACTTGTTAAGTGCTACGGAAAGTGAATGTCGTTGTCTGGCACATTTGTCGGCTCCACCGAGCAAAGCACTGTGCCAGCCAACAGTCAGTGCATATAACAAAGTGCAGGGTGGATGATGACACTTCTCTTGTCATGGGAGTTCGTTGGCCTTATGTTGATGAAATTCCAAAATTGCATGTTATCCTCAATCAATCACTCCTGGGCCTGTTAGTCCAGCCTGGCCCGTATCTCTGCACTGTCAAATCTAAATGCCTCCTTAATCTGTGAGACAGTCATTTACCTAGATATATCATCCAAGTGGACATAAATGTACCCCTCACATGGTTGATCATCTCTCATGCTTCAGATCCTGACCATGGACAGGAACTCTAACGTGTATCTCCGGTAAGATGGTGCGTTCCTGCTCATGAATCATTCCAATCTTCCCTTGGCGAGGAGGCATCTGACAGGCTGGGTGAGCCCAAGAGCATCTAGTGTGGGTACATGTACAAAACTCATCTCCTTCAGTTGATGACTTACCAGGGCTTCCCATCTTTCAACATAGGACCCGGTGTCCCGGGTCAAATCCATGTACCTATCTAGCGGGGGAGGTAGAAGGCTCGATTCCAAAGGCGGTGGTGGAGACAGAGGTGGAGCGGCGGTGTGCCTTCCTCGAGGCAGAGCCCAGGGCCTCTTTGTAGGGGCTATGTCTAACAACCACATCAAACAAGTTAAATGCACAGGAATATGTGTATATGCAATATTGCAATTTCATACTCAACCTTAAACTTTTTTATCATCACAAGCCAAATCAAGTTCAAGCTTACTAGTTCAAGTTCTACTTACAATTGCATATACAATCCATATTATGTCCCACATGCCCATATTCTCAAGTCCATGAAGTTCTCACATAGTTGAAATTGCAAATATTCATACAATCCTTCCAAACCAACTTGCAAGCACAATATATTCAACAACATCTACAATGTTTCAATCAATCAAACTAACCTAGGGTATCACACAAAGTTCATACAATATCTCACAAAATAATTGATTCAATCATAATCACAAGTAAAGCTTAAGAGATTAATGAAATTGTACCACTTAGATGCCTAGAATTAGAAAGGAGTGAAACCCACAAGCAATTTGAAGTTGAATGTAAAATATCATAAAACCCCAAAATTTTGGGGTTTTGTGTTCAAATATTTTAGGTGGATTTATGGGTGGAGCTTAGTAAGAAGAAATGGGGGTATGGAGTGGTGGATGTGAGTAGCGGAGGGTGGCGGTTACTGGCAGTGAGTGGCGGTTGAATGGAGATGGCTTGGTGGAGGAAAGGCGGAGGGACATTAAGAGCGGTGGAGAAGATGTGTGGTTGTGGAAAAAAATGAAATCTGCCTTTTTTTTAAAACAGGGTTACACGCCCATTGCGACTCGCGATGTGTTCATCCAAACTTTTGACGGATAGGTCAAAGAATGCGAGAAGTCACTATTTACATCACAACTCATGACCACTTCGTCGTGACTCGCGATGGTCCATCGCAGCTCGTGACCACTTTATCACGACTCGCGATGAGGCCACCGCGACTCACAAAAAGTTGAGGCCGAGAGATCTATTTTCACAAAAAATTTCAGATTTGGTCGCGACTCCCAACCACTTTTTTGTGACTCACGACGAGGGACTTGCGACCGACTACTAACCTGGTACTTACAAATTTTTTTGATTCCTCCTCTTGTCCAAGTCTTGCCTTCTTGACTCCAAGCATTTCTACCTTCAAAAGTCCAATGCCTTGGTTTCAAAATTGGTACAAACTCATGGAAAAACAACCCGTGAAAAACATAAAGCAAAAAGATGAAACTAATGGCAAAATCCAAAACTAGGAAACATCAACGAAAAGTTACAAATGACGATTCGGATGATCAAAACCAAGTTTATTTAACATCGTCGACAGGACTTACTACCTTTTCTTGGAGTTTACTCACAAACCGGATCGAAGAGATCAACATCCTCTCCTTTTTCCGGTACAAAATTCTCGAGGTAAGGTTTCAAACGTTGTCCATTAACCTTAAATTTATTGGACTTAGCTCAATCTAGAATCTCCACCGTGCCATGCGGGAATGACTTAACCACCTCAAAAGGACCGATGCATTGGGACCTTAACTTACCTGGGAATAGGTAAAGGTGGGATTGGAATGGGAGGACTTTTTGACCAACATCAAATTCCTTCCGAGTGATCATCTTGTCATGCCTCACCTTTATCTTCTCTTTATAGATTTCAGTATTCTCATAGGACTCCCTCCGGATCTCATCTAGTTCATCCAATTGTAACTTCCTATTCAAGCCAGCCTTATCTATATCCAGATTGAATTCTTTGACTGCACAGTAAGCCTTATGTTGAATTTCCACCGGTAGATGACAGGGCTTACGAAACACTAACCGGTATGGTGACATATTGATTGGTGTCTTTTAAGCCGTCCTATACACCCACAAGGAATCATTTAACCGAGAACTCCAATTCTTCCAGTTAGGGTTAACCATTTTTTTGAAAGATTGATTTGATTTCCTGATTGAAAACTTTGGCTTGCCCGTTGGTTTGCGGGTGATAGGCGGTGGATGTCTTGTGAGTGACGAAATATTTCTTCAAGAGTGCCTCTATGGTCTGATTGCAAAAATGGGTGCCACGGTCACTAATCTAGGCTCGGGGTACCCCAAACCTAGAGAAGATGTTATCCTTCCAGAATTTTGCAACCACATTATAATCGTCAGTCCTTGTGGGTTTTGCTTTAACCCACTTCGACACATAATCAAAAGAAAGAAGAATATATGTAAAGCCATAAGAACTAGGGAAAGGTCCCATGAAGTCAATACCCCAAAAATCAAAGATTTCATAAGATAGCATAGCTTTTTGGGGCATCTCAGTTATAGATGAGATATTTCCTACTCTTTGGCACTTGTCACCAGCCTTACAAAATATGTATGCATACTTATTCAAAGTAGTCCAACAAACACCACTTTCCAAGACTTTCCTAGCGGTCCTCATAGCTCCAAAATGACCGCCGCATGCATGAGAATGACAAAAAGTGAGAATTAAATGCACTTCAATATCGGGGATGCATCTCCTAACAACTTGGTGTACACAATGTTTCCACAATAAGAGATCATCCCACACATAATATATAGCATCACTCTTTAGCTTATCTTTTTGTGCTTTAGAAAAGTGAGGAGGAAATTTACCAGAGACAAGAAAGTTCACAATGTCGGCATACCACGGTTGGACGTCCCTGGTAGCAAAAACATTTTATCAGGGAAGTCCTCCCGTAGTTGTTCCTTCATTAATAGATTTACCTCACTATCTTGGCAGGGTGTGAAACTGGCTTAGGTGATCCGCCATGAGGTTCTCCGCGCCCTTCTTGTCTCGCACCTCTAACTCAAATTCACTCAGGAGAAGGATCCATCTAATCAATCTTGGCTTGGCCTCTTTCTTTGTCATTAAATGATGAAGCACTGCATGGTCAGTGTACACAATAACTTTTGTACCAAACAAGTAATATCAAAAGTTTTCCAAAGAAAATACCACTTCTAGCAACTCCTTTTCGGTGGTGGAATAGTTTCTTTGGGCTTCATTTAGAGACATGTATATTTAGTAGATGGCTTGAAGCACACTCCTAACCCTTTGACCAAGCACCGCTCCAACGGTGTAATCACTAGCATCGCACATAATCTCAAAATGCAATGACCAATCCGGGGGTTGTATAATAGGGTCCGGAACTAACCTTCTTTTAAATGTATCGAAGGCCCCTTTACAACCCTCATCCATCACAAATTCCACCTCTTTTTGCAACAAATTTCGTAAAGAAGATGCTCTCTTTGAGAAATCCTTGATGAACAGGCTATAGAATCCTGCATGGCCAAGAAAATAGCACACTTCGCGCACATTAGTATGATAAGGAAAAGTTTGAATTGTGTCTATCTTTGTCCTGTCAACTTCAAAACCCTTACAGAAGACAACATGGCCTAAGACAATGCCTTGCTCTACCATAAAATGACACTTCTCTGAATTTGACACAAGATTAGTATCAATGCAACGTTTAAGAACTTGTGCCAAATTTGCTAAATATTTGTCAAAAGAATTACCATGAATGGTGAAATCATCCATGAATACCTCGACAAAAAGTTTCAACAAATTCTGAGAAATTGCATACCATACAATTTTGGAAAATTATGGGGGGTGTTACATAACCCGAAAGGCATATGCCGGTAAGTAAACATACCAAAGGGGCACGTGAAGGTGGTCTTTTCTTGGTCTTCTGGGGTGATAGCCACTTGAAAATACCATGATTACCCTTCTAAAAAGCAATATAAAGGGTGGCTTGCTATCATATCAAGTATTTGATCAATGAATGGTAACGGGAAGTGATCCTTCTGCGTTTCCGCATTTAGTCTCCGGTAATCAAAGTAAACGCGCCACCCATTTTGAACTCGGGTGGAAACCATTTCACCCTTCTCATTTTTGTCCAATGTCACCCCACTCTTCTTGGGTACCATTTGAGTTGGACTCACCCACTTGCTATCCGAGATTGGATAGATCATGCCCGCTTGGAGTAACTTGAGGATTTCCGCCTTTACCACATCCATCATAGGTGGGATTAAACGGCATTGGGGTTGTCAGACGGGTCTTGCATCTTCTTCCAACAAGATTCTATGCATGCAAGTGGATGGACTTATGACTTTGATGTCTGCAATAGTCCATCCAATTGCTTTCTTGTTCTCCTGCAACACCACCATCAACTTTTCTTCTTGCTCCTTTGAGAGCTTGCTTGAAATGATGACCGGAAGCATCTCCCCTTCCCCAAGAAATGCATACATGAGGTCACTTGGCAATAATTTAAGCTCAATCACCAGAGCTTTCACAAGTGATGGGAGGAATTCCGGTTCTTCGGGTTCCTCTAAGAATAGAGGTTTGGGACTTTGCACCACTTCCTCAAGAATGCTTAACTCCTCAATGCTTTCCTTCAAGTTAGTACTCATTGAATACACAAGACATGCATTTTCAACATCATTTTCCAATGTAACTAACAAGGAATCATCACCACTCAATTCAAAAAAATCTTGCATAACATTGTCAACAAAATCAATAGCATGGCAAGAATACTCTTCAAGAGGATACTTCATAGAGTTATTTATGCTAAACTCTACTTTAATCCCATCAAATTCCATGGTGAGGGTACCGTTATGCACATCAATGATGGTCCTAGAGGTCTTCAAAACTGGCCTCCCCAACAAGATTGTGGCGGCATGTTTATCATTCTCCATGTCTAGGACATAAAAATCCATGGAGAATATTAAAAATTCCACCCTAACCAACATATCCTTGACGATACCCTTAGGGTACTCACTAGAACAATCGGCTAGTTGGATCACCACTCCGGTTTTGTGCAATGTACCAAGATTGAGGCTTTCATACAAAGAATAAGGAATCACATTTATTGATGCACCTAAGTCAAGCATTGCTTTTTCAAAATGTGTATTTCCTATCATGCAGGGGATCATGAACATGATGGGATAGCTACATTTAGGGGGTAACTCCCTTTGGCACAAAGCGGAGACATGTTCACTTCTCCAATTTTTAACCTTGTTCTTCATTCTTTGTTTCCTATTCACTACACATAATTCCTTCAAACATTTTGCATAGCTATGAAAATTTTCAATTGCATTCAAAAGAGGGATATTTAACCCCATTTTCTTTTCTTCTTCTTGTGGTAAACACTTATCTTGACAATGATTTCTCTCATATTTCAAATCTTCAAAAAATGGTCTTCGATGGCCTCCGGTATTCATGTCTTCGAAGAAAGTCTTCAAAAGTCTTCGAAAATGTAATCTTTAATGACCTCCGGTCTTCAAGCTTCTGTGTACTTCCCTTGTCACGCAAAATCAACTTAGAAGAGGTAAAAGAGAGTAAAGTTGCTCTTACCCCTCCTAAGAGAATTTCAAGGTAAAACCCAAGCTCTTGATAATAAAAGAGCCCAAAAAAGACCCAAAATAGTACTAAATTATGCACATAAAATGGCCATATCAAACCTCCCCACACATAAACCTTATTCGTCCTCGAGTAAGAAAAGATCCAAGTATACGAAAGAAATGACGTATCCACATCCTAACTACTAATCCACCAAGTCAATACCTCACAAAACTCTCAATATCACACATCCCAATGTTAAGGTCATATGAGAAGTTTCCCACAACCCTCATTCCTAAATCTACCCAAACCATATCAACCAATGAATTCCTTGATATCCCTAAAACATCTCCAAATCCCGATTTGACAAACCCAAATTCAATGGTACAAGGTGAAGCTAAAGACATGTATAAGGTTCAAAAAATATGCTCCATTTTATATCAATGTATCAACCTAAAAATGAATCATATTAATGATCAATAGTTTCATACTCTTGCCTTCTTGTGAGGAGGGGATGAAGGTTTGGAAATAGAGGTTTATTTCTCAACGAAGATCTCCTCTTCCTTCTCCTTTCCCTTCCTTGCTTGTTCCTTGGCCTCCTCCTCATTCTCTTCTTTCACTTCTTTCTCAAACATTTAATGATTCTTAGGTTTGTCCTCAACAACTTCACCAACCATAGGAAATCCAACCTCTTTACCACTTGTCAAAGTTATAGCATTTGCATTTTATCGAGGGTTGATCTATGGTTGGGAGGTTAGCTTACCCTTTTCCCGGGCTTCTATCTGAATCACCACTTGAGCTATATTGCTCACTTGAGATTCCAAGTTCTTGATACTTACCTTGGCTTCATCTTGGAATTTCTCACTTTTCTCCGCACACATGCCCAACCGGTGAATGGCTTGCATCACCTCATCCTTTGTTAGCCCCCAGCTCTCCCCTTGGTCTCGGGGTTTGTCTTTGAGCCTTTGAAATTGTTGAGGTGGCCTATGTTGTTATTGAGGTGGCCGATATGGTTGAGGGTTTTAGCTTTCTTTAGGGTTTCCATGCCAAAGGTTCGGGTTATCACGATTTCCCGAATTGTACCGCTAGTTTTGGTACCCTTAATAACCTTGGTAGCCTTGGTAACCCTGGTAGCCTTGCACACCTTGATATCCTTGGTTGCCCTGGTAGCCTTGATTTCCTTGATATCCCATGGCACTCACCTCCTCCACATAGTCCTCTTGCAAAGTAGCGCAAGTGTCCGTAGGATGCGCCAAGTAACAAATTTCACATGATTTAACATGTGGTGCATTTTGGGCTTTGTCATCAAAGATTTCACCATGGATGCAAGGACCATGACTTGATCCTCGAGCTTCCCACTATTTGAAGAGTCACTTGTGGGGATTGGATTTATCCTTCTTAAATCGGCCCTTGAGCTAAAGTTTCTGGATTCTTCCGCTAGCCCCTCATACAATTGCATAGCCTCGGAGGATGTTTTATCCCAAGGGTTCCACCACAAGAACTTCTTACCAACCTTTGATCTTCATCAAGAAGGCAATTGTAGAAGTAATAAATGAAATCCCCCTCCGAATAACTAGGATAAGGGAAACTTGCAAGAAGCTTCTTGAACCTCTCCCAATTTTCGAAGTGAGATTCTTCATGCTATTGGAAAATGTTACTTATGTCTTTCTTCAAGGTGGAGGATCTAGAGGCTGGGAAGTATTTGGCTAGAAACTTCATTTTCATATCAACCCAACTCTTGATGCTCTTGGGCGGTAGGTAGTGGAGCCAATCTCTTGCACCATCCCTTAGTGTGAATGGGAATGCCTTCAACTTATAGAAATATTCATCCACTCTATGGGGGACCGTACCACCACACAAGAAGTGAAATTTGGTGAGGTATTTGTTGGCATTCTACCCTTGCCTACCAAGGAAGATGGGTAGCATGTTGATGAACCCGGTCTTTAGCTCAAAGTGCCCGTTCGGTCCAACCACGGGATACTCAATGTACATTGGTTGTTGGTCAAGGTTGGGGGCTATGATGTCTCTTATCAAAGCTTTCCCCAAAGGATCTCCCTTTGGTGGAGAGGAAGAGCTCGCCCTTGGAGAGGAGGATGTTGAGGTCCCCCTCCCATATGCTCATCTTCGTGCTCAAGTTGATGTTCTATAAAGGAAGATGTATCCACAAAATGGTTACTAGGATGAGAGTTATTCACACTTTCCAAAGAAATCCTCCTAGCCCATCTCAAATTCAACTCTAACTCAGGGTCATAGTGTAAGGTTCTTGTGAAGAGGATCACGTACAAACCATACACCAAGAACTTGAACAATAAGTCTCCAAGCCAAGTGAAAATCACAAATCAACTAAGAAGTAAAAATAAAATCAAACTAAAAAATATTTACAATTAGCATATAATCACACCTAATATGCCCAAACAATTGAAAATAAATACCTCTTTCCTAGCAGCGGCACAAAAATTTGGGAGGTTATCGCCCTACCTCTCAAAGTTAATAGTTTTAAGCCCTAATGCTTCATATCTACCATTAAGTAGATAATGGCAAGTCGGGGTCATCCATGAGAAGAGGGATCTTTTCAAGTGTTTAAAAATATATAGGAGAAATCATACTTGGCATATACATACATAGATACATATAAAAGCACGTAAACAAGGTGGGGTTTGGTTTGTTTTTTACCCTAAGTTATCAAATTGAAATACAACAACTAGCAATGCAAGACAACTATTCTAATCATGCAATACAACTAAAGATACGATGTAAATGATAATTAACGGAGTCTTGGGGGAAATCGACTTCCACTTCCAAACTTCATATAGCCCATTGATTCATTCATTCATTCAATTACATTTATTTTCTATGGAGAATGTTATCACTTCTCATTCAAAGATCAACATTCATTCCTCCTTAAGAGTAGTTTGCAAAGACAAACAAAAGCCATTTACAAACCTCATTGATGATCACCCTAGACAAATAACATCATAGGGGTATTTCATCAATGGCATTTCACCCAAAGGACCATAGGTTTGATAACAACAAGTCTTCTACCAAACACATAGTCATTTAACCAAACAAAGCATTTATTATGTTAGACTTAGAAAAAACAACATTCAAGGTTCAACCTTTCTTTGCATCTATGAGAAAAATATGAAAACAAACCATATTAACATACTCATCTAGCAAGAATTACCACACATTATACACAAGAAGTTCTAAATCAATGCTTTTGGATTTCCATATCAAATGAGTTAAGAAATTTGCAACTTTCCTAACACTCTAACATATCAATCTTCCAAACATTTCATATACTCAAACAACCCATGGTATAAATAATGTAAAACATAAAATTAATGGCATAATAAATGTTCTCCAATAAATGTTCATAAATGAGCAAACATAGAATCTTACTACATAAGTTTGGAAGCTTCAATCAATTGCTCCCAAGAACTAGATTTAGCTACAAGAGTTCATACTAATTAATGCTAAACAACCAAATATAATACAAGAGAATTCAAAGATGAAAATTGAAGAAAATAGGGTTTGGAACAGTACCAAAAATGCAGAAGAAGAAGATATGAATGATAGGAAAGAGAGTGCTATTTTTAGTAACAAAAAAAATAAGGTTAGATTCTAGCCACATACGGCTCGCGATGGGCTGGTCGTGGCACGCGATGGGCCCGTCGTGGCTCGCGATGGGCCCATCGCGGCTCGCGAGCGCGATGGGCTCGTCGCAACTCATGACGAGTGCTAAAATTTAACCCCATTTTCTTTTCTTCTTCTTGTGGTAAACACTTATCTTCACAATGATTCCTCTCATATTTGAAGTCTTTAAGGTCTTCAAGAAATGGTCTTTGATGGCCTCCAGTCTTCATGTCTCTGAAGCAAGTCTTCAAAAGTTTTGGAAAATGTGATGTTTGATAGCTTTCGGTCTTCAAGCCCCCGTGTTCTTCCCTTGTCATGAAAAATCAACTTAGAAGAGGTAAAAGAGTGTAAAGTTGCTCTTACCCCTCCTAAGATAATCTCAAGGTAAAAAATAAGCTCTTGATAATAAAAGAGCACAAAAGTCCCAAACAATACTAAATTATGCACATAAAATGGACATATCATACACAAAACTTTGGATTTAGACATGAAACCAAACATGGTCGTTTAAATATTTTGTCGTGTAAATGTAACTAAAACTAGCAATCCAACAAGTAAAACATGCCAATTATTATGACGAATGCATTGGTTAACGCATGCAATAAGGTGTACATCAATCCCCCACACTTAAACCTTTACTCGTCCTCGAGTAAATAAAAACAATAAAAGGTCTAAGCGAAGTGTTGCATGCAAAGTAAAATTAGCCAATGCATTCAACTTATACCTAAGCTACACTAGTTCCCCCAAAGAAGTAAGAATCTCACAATTCTCACACTCTCCGAAGATGCTAAAGTAACCTTAATATGCTTTATTATGTGTGCTTTAATGACCTGCCTCCACTCAACCATCGTAAAAACACACACGGAGGACTTATTGGTAAAGAAGATGAAATTTATAGTTCTTCACCCTGATCACACTGCTATGCTACCTAAAAGGTAGTTAGTGGCAAGCTCTGGGTTTGTTCACAAGGATGCTAGGGCTTAAGTATTAATTAAAACATAATCTTGTGCAGGTCATCAATTCGTACGAGTGAAATGAACAACCAGTAGTGTAGAAATACAACTTCGGGGTGGTATTTTTAACTATCAACTAAAAAGCATAAAATGAACAAACGAGAAATTATTTATACTAGGCACTTGGGAATCATTTAGCAAAGCGGTAGTTCTAATGCTTCAATCCTCGATTCATTGACAAAAAGAGTTACAAAAGATCTATCAGTGTGTTCAAAACATGTGGTGTGGCCGATGGCATACACTTCCCCAACACTATCACAGTGGGTGCGCTCGCAACCCTCCATCGGTACCTTCATTGTAATTAGGGGAGTACAATGAAGTTTGACCATCATTGTAGTTCTACTTCTCCCCCATGCTATTACGTCACTAGCTTCCACCACGAATGCAACTACTTCTCCTGGGTCATATACATGCTAGGCACAAGGGTTGCAGACACCTTATCTGTGATACTAAGGTTTCAACACAACACCTAGCTTGCTACTATTAGCTATCTCTACCTACAATCTCCCGGACAACAGTTACAAATTCAGCTAAGACTGGCACAATGACAAATAGGTCAGAGCATTCTTGAATCCCCTATGCACACACCCACGCGGACGCGTTCTCCCTTACCCATTTTAACATCCAGGTTTCTCTTCCCAATGGAGCAACAATTGCACCATACATGAATATAGCCCAAAGTGTGTGCGTATATATTGTGTACTATTCATGCATTTATAACATAAAGAACAATCACAATAATATCATAAACACGAGGAAAAGGTGAATCTAATGAATATCAATAAGCTTTTAGAACTTACCAAAAGCCACAATGAGTCCCAAGCTAATAATTTACCCTACAAAGGTTAGAACCATGGAAAATATTAGGTTAGATGCCATGGATCTAGAAAATAAGATGAAAGGAGAAAATAAAAGAAAATAAGAAGGAAGGAGAAGAAGAACTTTCCTCTTCCTTCTCTATAAACTAGAGAGAAGATCTACTTTACATTATCCCAAGGGTCTTTTCTACTTCCTAGGTCAGCCACCAAGGCTTCATGGACCAGCCCAAATGTCACGGTCTGTGAAGAATTCAAGCACAGTGCATGGGATCTGGCGTAGTTCGTGAAGCGATCTCGTGCCACGATCTGTGAACAATACACGGTTTTTGCTCAGAGTTTTCCCACGGTCCATGAAGGTTTTCATGGACTGCGAGCAGCCTATATTCTTTGCTTAGAACATTTATCATGGCCCATGATGATTTTCAAGGACCGGCTCCATACTTGGCCAATAATTGAATTCTTCATCTCTAAGCCCCACTATCTGGGGCCTTTGTCACAGCCCGGTGCCTTTGCCTTGTGATGGTCTCATGCATGTCTTCATGGAACTCCTAGATATCTTGTGTAGCATGGCTGAACTTCATTTGCTTGCTAAGGGTGAACCGTTAGCCTGAATTGGGAGTTCTAGTAGTCGATTTTGTAGTACTCAGGACAAAAAATATAATGGAACTATAATTGAAGACTAATTCATCCTGGATCATTCTTGGACTAAGGAAACACTCCGTGGGCTATGATCCACTATTTTCTCCTTTGTCTGTCTTGAACTCCGAAGCCACCTATCTTTGGCTTCAATCTCATTCTACCACACATAAATGTATGTGGCCTTCATATTCTACCATTATAATTTGAATGTCCTTCGCCACTTCTACCATCCTTGAGAACGACCTTCAATCTTCTATGGCTCTAGCGAACAACCTTCACATAGAATGTAACCAAAAAGTACCCACCTGACTTACTAAAAATGATCAAAATGAAGACCAAGGGGTCCGTGGATACAATATTTCCATTAGGACCAATTATGTCTACAAAATGCTGGATTTAGACAAGAAAACAAAACATTTCCGTCTAAACCTGTTGTCACGTTAATACTAGCAGTCCACCAACTAAAACTAACCAACAAGTATTCCAAATGCAACGGTTAACACAACAAATGAAGTAACTGTGGATTACTAGTATTAGTTGAGTTTACGTGACAAGGGGTTTAGTCGATTTTATAGTACTCGAGAAGAAAAATCCAATGGAAAAATCTTTGAAGGCTAGTTATTCTTTGATCATTCTCAGACTGAGGCACAACTCATAGGACCACGATTCCCCATTTCTCGATTGGCCGCTATGAACATGGACGTCTAAACACCTTGTCACGTAAACTCATCTAATACTAGCAATTCACCAAGTAAAAATAACTAAAAAATGTGTTAAATGTATTGCTTAATGCATGTAAAATGAAGCAGATCAGACTCCCAAAATTTAACCCTTTTACTAGTCCTATAGTAAATAGGAAACAAGAAAAAGAATCAAGAAAAATGTAGCATGCAAGAGTAAGTTAACCAAAGCATTCAACTTATTCCAAGATTACCTTGTTTCCTCCAAGAAAGTAAGAATCTCAAAACTCTCACACTTCCTAAAAGACATAAGTAATCAAACCACCCAAAAGTAAAGTGTGGAAAAAGGTAAGCCAAAACGATAAGCGTCAAGATAGCTTACTTTTCCCAAAATGATCCCAAAAGCAATCAGAGAGTAGTCTTCAAAAACAATCAACCGCAGAAGCATGCATTCAACCTAGTTTTTTGTTTCTCTCAATTTCTCTCATTTTTTTCTAGGAGAACTTTTGGATTTTCATCCTAGCTTTAACACACAAAGGGTACTCATTTCTCACTTTTTTTTCCATACGACCTCTCATTTTTTCCTAGGCTTGTAAGCCTAGTCGGGCCTATCCTCTCATTTTTACCTACATGTTTTGACCTATCCCGGATTTTTCTCATGTTACCCAAGTTACCTTTTCGGGTTTTTGACTTATACATGTTTTTGTATTTTTTCAAGTCTATTAATGTTTTTGATTTAGCACAAAAATGCCCCAAAAGTGGGTTTCATACTACAAAAGATAGTCAAAACATCAAAGTACACCACCAATTACTAAAACATCCTACCCTAGTAAAACTAGAAGTCCTAGCATAGCATGTCATACCACCAAATGTTCATAAAAAAATATCCATCAACAAAACCAAACATAATCAACAAACAAGACAAACTACAAAAGAAATCAAGATGCACAGAGGAAATCCAAGAATGAAACTCCCTAAGTGCTCACTACTCCCTCCCCACACTTTTCCCATGCAAAGTGTCCAATGCACAAAAATCATGTCAAAAACAAAGGTTAGGTAGGGAGAATAGTAGTACTCCTTGAATCCGTTTCCATTGAAATTGAGGAATCCTACATCCAAAAAAAAATAAAACCCAAGTGTAATTCCATTCCAAACAAATTTCTCAAAAACACACACTTATTCAAGAATTATGCTTTAAATAACATCACCGTAATGTCGAATAGAGCACATATAGACAAAGCATTCAATGGTTCCCCCACAATGTGAAGCTATGAATTGTAAGACTCACTCAAAAAATATATTCCCAGTTTTTGGAAGAGAGTTTCACGTTTTGGGATTTACCTAAAGTGTGTGAGAATAAGTGTTTCTTGAGAAGGAAGAATGTTTAAAATAGGGATGAGATTTAGAATTCTTAATTTGTAGGAAAATAGGGTGAAACAATTATTTTCCAAGGGATATTAGAAGCATTATAAAAAATCCCAAGAAATTAGGGAGTTTCAAAATCCTTGAACCAAAAATGTAATTTTGAATTTAAGAATCAGAATTTTTGAAAATGTGCATTATCGGAGCAATGAAAATTGAAAATTTGGTGTAGTGCACAAAGCACACAACCACCTGGCACGAGACATATCCTTGTGCCAAACCTTCTGGCACGTGGCATAATCTCACACCATTCCAGTCCTGGCATGAATGATAGCCTCGTGCCAGCCTACCTGTCATGAGGCACGCAACAATTGTTTCCCTAACCCTCAATTTTCTCCCTCTGTTTCAAAAGACTATGTCACCCTTTCAATTTATTCCATTTAAAATACAATCACGAGTCTCGGCTTCAAATTTCCAAACCAGCAAGAGTATCATTTCAAAACTTCACATAGAAAAATATAAATTCATGCAAAAACTATCAAAACACTAAAGAAAAACAAACATCATATTTTTATTATCGTCCTCATGAATTATTTTACTATAATTGAGTTTTTATTAACTTGGTTCACCAAGGAGAGGATCACCCTTCTTGGTTATGCTCAAAGCTCCCCACTCAAAATAAGGTTTCAATTTTTAGAAATTAACCACTAGCTTCGTTCCTTTCTTTTCATTTTTTAACCTTGTTTACTCCTTGATCGAGCACCTTTGTCACTTCATACGGTCCTTCCCATCTTAATCTTAATTTTCCCAAAAAGAGATGGAGCTTAGACTGGTAAACGAGAACTCTTTGTCCCACAAAGAATTCTTTCTTCAATATAACCTCGCATATCTAGCTTTTGTTTTCTCTTTATAGATCAAAGGAGTGTCATAGGAGTTGCGCCTATGTTCTTCAAGTTCTAGTAATTGCAACTTCCTATGCTTCCTAGCTTTATTCAAGTCTAAGTTAAGGCGTTTGACTGCCCAATGTGTCTTGTTTGAATTCAAACTCAACACGGAGGTGGCACCTCTTTCTAGAAATTATCTTGTAGGTGACGTACCAATTGGAGTTTTGTATGCAGTACGGTAGGCCAAGAGAGCATCCACCAACCGATCACTCCAATCCTTTCTATATGTATTCGTTATTTTTTCAAGGATGGCCTTGATTTCGAGATTGGATATTTCCACTTGGCCAACTGTCTGTGGGTTGTAGGCAGTGGAAGTTCTATGGTTTACTCACTATTTTTCAAGCAATATTCCCATGACCTTGTTGCAAAAGTGGGTTGCTCTATCACTAACCAGGAATCGGGGGACTCCAAATCATGAGAAGATATTAGATTTGAGGAAAATGATCACAGTTGATGTTGATGTGCCCCAATTTTTAGCCACTTCTACGCCACCATCTGTTATACCAGAATATGCAAGAAAAAGGCCCCAGAGTTGTCCAGGGAGAAGAGGCTCCGACGGCCAAGAAAGAAAATAGTATATAAGATTGTCATTAGGAATGAATAGTTTGGTGTGTAGGATTACTTTAGCCTTTATATAGGGCTAATGTTTTGTTTGCTTGTGGAGAAATTACTCCACCTCGGGCCGGCCCTAAAAGGAAGCTTTATCCAAGGGGTAAAGCTTTGTGTTGATGGTCAGACGCACAGGCTATTAAGCTCATACATTTTTGCACATTATCAATAGGCCCTAGAAAATTGAGGGTTTGGCCTTTGAATTTTATCCCCGGACTGGGGGTTCGAATCTGTACTCGCCTTCGGAACTTCCCAATGCCTGAGGGGTATGCTTTTGGCATCCCTGTGGTAAGTTGAGGGTCCGTTCTAGGTGGCCGTCAAACATTTTGTTCCAGCAGATAAAATGTGTCGAGGGTCCGGCCCTCAGCTTTCTAGTCTATGATAGGGCCTAAGGGCTTAGATTGCACCTCTTTTATATCCCCTGGTGGCCTTCGGACCCATGTGACCAAGGTTAAGGGTTTGCACCCTGGTTTTCCAATCTGTCTTAGGAACCGAGAGTCTCCGGTCCTTACTAGGTAGATAAGAGAGGTTCGGTCGTTAGTTTACAGATCTTTATCAGGGTCTAAGATCCGTTATCCCCACTATCTTGAATGTGTTGGATTGAAAACATATCTTTTTAGAATGTGCTAAAAAGTGAAGTGTTCAAATATTTCTACTAAAGAGTTGGGGTTTCAAAACTGCTGCTTAGTGTAAAGAGATTCAACCTCTAGCCCTCTTATTTTTGTCAAAAAGTAAGGCGTTCGAATCCTTCCACTAAGAGATAGGGGTTTTTAAATTATTACTTAGAGTAAAGGGATTCGACATCTAGCCTTGTGATCTTTGTCAGAAAATGAGGCGTTCGAATCCCCTTACTAAGGAGTAAGGACCATGGAGTAACGGGCCCTATCCTGTTGAGTATTAAAGGTGTTCGTATACGAAGTCATAAGGGGTTTAGACCTTAGCCTCCTTGCTTTTGTTAGGGAGCTAGGCATTCAAAAATTAAAAATGGGAAATGGAAAGTCGTATGGGACTATAATTTGAATTCAAAATAGGAAAAGGAATTCAAAGTAAGGAGTGGAAAATGCGCTCATGATGCTAACCCTTTCTTCTCTAAGTGCATGGAGCCCCTGTTGGGCTACACGTGCACCACTTCCCCATAATTACCTCAATCTACGTGGCTCACTTACCCAAGTAACAACGTTTTCACTTGGCGACCTGAGGTAGTAATTGCACCTTTTTTCTACTTCCTATACATACACACAAATAATTTCATTGTTCCTTACTTTTTACTCTCAAAACTCCCATAACTTTCAAACTTTTCTCTCTTTATCTCAGAGCAGGTTCCCAGCGCCCTTTTTTCACTTTTTTGAGAGCTCCTGCTACCTTTTTCAGCCACTACCTAGTAAGTCCCTTGACCCTCTATCCTTTATTTTGCGTAAGGATGTTGCAAATGCCTTCATACGAGAAGGGTTCTATTCTGAATTATTTCTCGGCTACTTCGGCCACCGACGCTGATGATTCCCAGCTCCAAGATTCTGGCACAGTTCAATCTTCAGCGACCAGCTATTATGCTATGGGTTCAGGTGCTGGGGGGAGTTGTAGCAATTGCTCTGTACTATCTGTGGGTTTCCACCAAAAATGGATAATGTCAAGGTCTTGGGTCCCAAGTTGGGCCTAAGTTTAGGAAGATGAGGTAAAAAGGCCTTAATTTTTTGGAATGATATTAACTCCTGATCCCATAAGCCTGGAAACACTAGCTTCGGAGATAGCTAAGCTGGGTTAGAATTCCAGAGGACTTGAAGGTTGAGGTCCTCCAATAAGATGAAAATACGAGGGATACAACGCTCGCTCAGTGCGCTGTCTATGAGTGCCACTTCAAGTTTGGATTATGTTTCCCTCTACCCCCCCATCCTTTTTCATGTTCTTGAGGGGCATCAAGTGAGCTTGGCCAAAGTGCATTTGAACGTCATCCTGCTAGTTATGGGATTTATGAATGACGTGCCCATTTTATACGATTATATTAGGACTTTTAGGATTCACTTTTGAATACTTTTGTGCTCTAAATGGGACATTATGCCTTGAAGTTCTCTAAGTAGGGTTAAAAGCAACCTTTACACTTTTATTACTTTTCTAGAGAATTTTGTGTGGCAAGGTAATTTGTTTGAAGACTTTAAATACTTTCAAGAATACCTTTGAAGATGTGAAGATTTGAAGACTTGTAATTGAGCTTTTGAAGATTTGAAGAATTGGAGAAGTGAAGAGAAGAGGAGGATATGAAACAAAAAGGAGAAAGAAGAAATCGTGCTGGACTTGGAGTCAGTCGCGAGGTCATCGCGAGCACGTCGCGACTCATGACAGACGAGGGATTAGAAACCCTTCTTGATTTTGGAACTAGAAATACTCACCCTATCATCTCCTCTTCAAGAAGTTTTTTTAGGATAGCCTCTTCTTCCTGCATTTTCTGGGTTCAAACCCTATCTTTTCATTCTTTCTTTTCTTAGTTTTTGCAGGTAAATCATGTCTTTTAATTGTCTAGCTTAATTTTATCTTAGGAGCAATAGATTGAAGCTTCCATTTCTATGTAGTAAGAACCATATATATATATATATTTGGTGCTTGTGCTATTGTGCATTTATTGAGCTTTGAATGTGAATTGTTAATGGCATTGATGTTATTGGAAGATTGAGTATATGAATTTCTTGTATGATTACTTGTTAGGGTTGGGAGAAAGTATCTAATTCTCCCCTCTTTTAATGTGGAATCCAAAAGCATGAGTTAGAGCTTCTTAATGATGTTGATGTCTTGATTATTGGTTGATGAATGTGATGATGTTAAATTCGTTATCATGTTTGTTTTAGGTAGTAAATGTGAGAAATCAATGAATATCAATTGTTCTTGGCTAATCTTGTGTAAATGCATGATTAGTGGAAGTAGTGAATAGGTTTTGTCATTCGTTCTTGAATCCTTTGTTATTTAGCATTCATGTGTTCTTAAAGCTATGTTTCACTTCATTTATACCACGTGTTGTTTGATAATATGAAGTGTTTGTATGATTGTAGTGTTAGGGTGTTAGGAAAGTGACGAATTCCTTAGCTCCTTTGCATGAAAATCTAGGAACCTGAACTTAGAACTTCTTGTGCATAATGTGTTGTGATTCTTGCTAGATAAGTATGTTAATGTGGATTATTCTCATATTTATCCTATAGATGCAATGAAAGGTTGAACTTTGACTGTGGTTTGTTCTAGGTTTAGCATAATGAATGCTATGTTTGGTTAAATTGCTATGTCTTTGGTAGAAGTCTTGTCGTTGTTAAATCTATGGTCCTTTGTGTATAATTCCATTAATGGAATACCCCTATGGTCGTTGTTTGTCTAGGGTGATCATCAATGAGGTTTGAAAATGGCCGTTGCTTGTCTTTGCAAACTACTCTTAAGAAGGAATGAATGTTGATCTTCCATTGGAATTCCCCAAAGATAACAATGGTGATAGGATGAGTGAATGGTTCAATAATATACATTAGATGTGGAAATGGATATCCATTTTACCCAAGGCTTTATCTTTTGTAGTTTTAAATATACAGAGCTTTGTCGTGCCGATGATGTAAATAAACCCAGCCTTTTATTTTGGTTTTTGTTGTTTAGTTTTTGTTCTTTTGTCTTATTCTTTTTACGGTGTGTTTTATTGCGATTTTGTAGCAAAGTGAAGTGCATTGCATTGGAGGAAATGAAAGAATGAAATACATGAGGAAGGGAAGAAATCTTGGAATGTTGGTGAGAAAAGATCGAATTCTTTCTAAGTGCTGAGAGGGCTTGTGATCACGAGTCGCGACTACCTTGCGATGACCTTGCGATGACCTCACAAGGGACCATCATAAGTTGTGATGTGATCAGATGTTTCATGTAGAAAACATCAGCTCTCATCCACCACTTTCTGCGAGTTGCGACAAGGCGTCGTGAGTCGCGGCCAACAGGTCCTTAAGACAACATCCACTCGAGACCTCGAGTTGAGCCAAACCCAAAAAGCTATCAGTCCTCGAGGCCACAAGCCCTTGATTTGAGTTGAGCTCAATAGTAAAAGACCTCGATAACCTTGGGTCCTCGAGGCCAAAAGCCTTCGACTCGAGTTGAAGCCCTCGAGCCAAGTGAAGCTCTTGAAACCTTGGGTCCTCAATTCTGTAAGCACTCGAGTCGAGCTGAGCCCAACAGTGCAAGCCCTCGAGACCTCGGGTTCTCTGGGCTACAAGCCCTCATTTCGAGATGAGGCCCTTGAGACCTTGGGTCCTCGAGACTGCAAGTTTTGACTCAAACTGAAGCTCTCAGGACCTCATCCCCTCGAGATGTTAGATCCTTGAAGCTAAGGCCCTCGAGGCTACAATCCCCCTAAACCCCTCGAGATGGAAGCTCTCGACTCAAGCAGAAGTTGAAAGTTCATCAGCCCTTAAGACCTCGGGTCCTTGAGACCATCCCTCTAGACATTATCCCCTCGAGACTTCAAGGTAGCAAGCTTCGACTAGAGCTGAATTTGATAGTCCATCACCCTCTCAAGGTTACTTCTCGAGACCAACCCTCAAGACATCATCCCTTGAGACCTCGAGGCTGCAAAGTCCTTGGCTCAAGCCGAACCTGAAAGACCATGATTCCTCTAGACAATTATTCCTTGAGTTGAACCGAAGCCCCCAATGCATCAGCCCCTTAAGACCTAAGGTTCTCAAGGCCAAAAGCACTTGATTCGAGTAGAAACCCTTGAGGTCTCTTGTGGATGAAATACCCCTATGGTCGTTGTTTGTATAGGGTGATCACCAAATATATATATATATATATATATATCCATTTGGTGCTTTTGCTATTGTGCATTTATTGAGCTTTGAATGTGAATTGTTAATGGAATTGATGTTTTTGGAAGCTTGAGTATATGAATTTCTTGTATAATTACTTGTTAGGGTTGGGAGAAAGTAGCTAATTCTCCCCTCTTTTGATGTGGTAACCAAGAGCATGAGTTAGAGCTTCTTAATGATGTTGATGTGTTGATTATTTCTAGATGAATGTGATGATGTTGAATTTGTTATCATGTTTGTTTTAGGTAGTAAATGAGAGAACTCAATGAATGTCGATTGTTCTTGGCTAATCTTGTGTAAATGCATGATTAGTGGAAGTAGCGAATAGATTTTGTCATTCTTTCTTGAAGCCTTTGTTATTTAGCATTCATGTGTTCTTAAAGCTATGTTTCACTTCATTTATTTCAAGTTTTGTTTGAGAATAGGAAGTGTTTGTATGATTGAAGTGTTAGGGTGTCAGGAACGTGACGAATTCCTTAGCTCCTTTGCATTAAAATCTAAGAACATGAACTTAGAACTTCTCATGCATAATGTGTTGTGATTCTTGCTAGATAAGTATGTTAGTGTGAATTGTTCTCATATTTATCCTATAAATGCAATGAAAGGTTGAACCTTGAATGTGGTTTGTTCTAGGTTTAGCCTAATGAATGCTATGCTTGGTTAAATGGCTATGTCTTTGGTAGAAGGCTTGTTGTTGTCAAATCTATGGTCCTTCATGTATAATTCCATTGATGAAATACCCTTATGGTCGTTGTTTGTCTAGGGTGATCATCAATGAGGTTTGCAAATGGTCGTTGCTTGTCTTTGCAAACTACTCTTAAGAAGGAATAAATGTTGATCTTCCATTGGCATTCCCCATAGATAACAATGGTGATAGGATGAGTGAATGGTCCAATAATCTACATTAGATGTGGAGTGGATATCGATTGCCCCCAAGGCTTAATCTTTTGTAGTTTTAAAACCCCTTTTCTTAGTTTTGTTTGATGACTTTGCATAGTTGCTTGACTTTGCTAGTTGTCTTGTCTTTTAACTTTCATAACTTAGGACCACTAAACAACCGAACCCCCCTCCCCCCAATTCACATGTTTTTTATGTGTATATGTATATATATATATATCTATATCTACTTCTAGCCTAATAGCAACCTTCTGTGCTTAAATTCTTGAGAATATCCCCCTTCTTCGTGGAGGACTCCGACTTGCCGCTATCCACTTAGTTGTAGATAGTAAACATTTAGGGCTCATAAATATTAACTTTGAGAGGTACGGCGATGGTCCCCCAAGGAACAGGTGCAATAGCTTAGGTGTCACTGCTTGGTATGAGATGTTTAGGTCATTATACTATATCTCCAACAACAAATCTATCATGCATTCAATTAGAAGTTAAGATACAACTCTTGGATGGACCATGACTTTGTGCAATAGATTCTCGGATAACCCCATAAAGATCGCCACAAGTTACAAAGGGTGGAACAAAGCCCCTAATTTTACTTTTGAGAAGGAGGCCAAGGATTACTTTGTTTCAGATTGGAATCTGAAGCCTAAGTTCAAGAATGTGGCCGCATATGTCACTCTAGAGAGTGTTGTGAAGCATAGAGATCTGTTGCTGAGCAGTTTTCTCGATATCTGGGAGGTCATCGCCATACCTCTCAAAGTTAATATTTATAAGCCCTAAATGCTTACTATCTACAACTAAGTAGATATCGGCAAGTCGGGGTTGTCCACGAAGAAGAGGGATCTTCCTAAGTGTTCAGGCACAAAAGGTTGATATTAGGATAGAAGTAGATATATGTACACATATAAAGCAAGTAAAAAGGGGGGGCTTGGTTGTTTGGTGGTCCTATGTTATGAAAGTTAAAAGACAAGATGACTAGCAAGGTTAAGTAACTATGCTAATCATCAAACAAAACTAAGAAAATAAAGGGTTTTAAAACTACAAAAGATAAAGCCTTGGAGGGAAATTGATATCCACTTCCAAACCAAATGTAGATCATTGAACCATTCACTCATCCTATCACATTTATTACCTATGGTGAATGCTAATAGAAGATCAACATTCATTCCTTATTAATAGTAATTTGGAAAGACAAACAACGACCATTTGCAAACCTCGTTGATAATCACCCTAGACAAACAACGACCATAGGGGTATTTCATCAACGGCATTAGACACGAAGGACCATAGATTTGATAACAACAAGCCTTCGACCAAAGACATAGCCGTTTAACCAAACATAGCATTCATTAGGCTAAACCTAGAACAAACCACATTAAAGGTTCAACCTTTCATTGCATCTATAGGATAAGCATGAGAACAAACCACATTAACATACTCATCTAGCAAGGATTACCGCACATTATACTCAAGAATTTCTAAGTTCATGCTTGTATATTTTCATGCAAAGGAGCTAAGGAATTCGTCCCTTTCCTAACACTTCAATCATGAAAGCACTTCCTATTCTCAAACAACATATGGCATAAATGAAGTAAAACATAGCATTAAGAACACATGGATGCTAAATAACAAAGGCTTCAAGAATGAGTAAAGCAATCTATTCACTACTTCAACTACTTGTTGTGAAGATAAATCTTCTATCCTTCTTAGATAGTAGTTTGCAAGAGTGAATTTGACATCTCTTTTCAAACGTCACCAATGACTCCCTTAGGACTAAGAGGATCCCATTGATGGCATTTAGCATGAAGAATCAACAAGCTCGGCAACACTTATAAATACTACACCGTATCCATGCATTTAACCAATTAATGCATTTACACAAGATTATTCAAGAATGATCGACATTCATAGACTTCTCTCATTTGCTACCTAAAAAAAACATGACAACGAGTTCGACATCATCACATTCATCTAGCAATTATCAACACACCAACATCATTTAAGAAGCTCTAACTCATGCTCTTGGATTCCACATTAAAAGAGGAGAGAATTAGCTACTTTCTCCCAACCCTAACAAGTAATCATACAAGCAATTCATATACTCAAGCTTCCAACAACATCAATGCAATTAACAATTCACATTCAAAGCTCAATAAAAGCACAATAGCAAAAGCACTAAATAGATAGATATGGAAGCTTCAATCCATTGCTCCCAAGATAAAACTAAGCTAGATAATCAAAACCCATAACATAAAACAAAGATCTACAAAGAAAGAAGAAGAAATGGAAGAAAAATGGTGAAAAACTAGGGTTTTGGAGCCCCCAAGTCGGGCTTAGGAAAATGGGGAAGAAGGGGGGCTATTTATAGCCCAAGTTGGTAAAACATAAGGTCAAAATGCATCGCCCGGGCGGAATAGGCATCGCCCGGGCGGCGGAGGTCTCAGCCCATATTCAGAAATGACCTTGCCCGCGGCTTCTTGTTTTGCTTCCCACAGGTGAACCGTTGATCCATTTTGGGAGTTCTTGTAGTTGATTTTATAGTACTCAAAAAGAGGAATCCAATGGTACAACTCTTTGAGGCTGATTCTTGTGGGAAAGTTCTCAGAACACTGCTTCAAAACAAATATCATTCTTCACCCTTTGTTTTGCTCTCCATTCTTTACTTTATCTTCTACCACTTTGTGAGTGGCCTTCCATCTTCTACCATCCTTTCGAATGGACTTCACTAAACCACTCCTAAGTGGTCACGAGCAATCTACAAGTTAAGCTTACAAAAAGGAATCTAGATGCTCGTAAGGAACAAAAATCCATTAGACTAAACATAGGTTACAAAATAAAGGATTTAGATATAAAAACCAAAAATGGTCATCTAAACCCCTTATCGTGTAAACCTATGTAAATCTAGCAATCTTACAACAAAAATATGACAAAAGTGATGTTATATGCTTTGGAAAATACATGCATTTGACGTCTCATCAATATCTCAAAAAACTTTACTTCGTAAGGCCAGAGGAAGTATATGACTTGATGTCTAATCTAGGAGTAGTTCAGATTAAACCTCCAACGGAGGCTGTGGAATTTGTTTTCGGCAAAGGGAAAAAGAAGAAGAAGCTTGCTGAGAAATAGAAGATTGCTAAGAAGAGGAAACCTATCGCCAAGGAGCAGGTTGTTGCAATCAAGAAGAAAGATGCGGGTGATCAACCACTCAGGAAAAAAAGTAAAAATGAAGCTCTCTTCGGCTGGTGTTGAAGGGGGTTCAAAGGACGCGAAGAAGCAATAGACTGAGGGTAGCAACATTAAACCTTCCCAGCGTGCCTTTGAAACTACTAAGGCCATGTTGGAGCCTGCCCTAGCAGAGAACACCGAAGAGGGTTACATAGGATCTTTTCTTCATCTTCTAAATGTGTTTGCAGAATCCTTAGTTTTTTTGTTTCTTACTCTTTTATCTAGTCTATCTTTTTTTTCATTGGATAATTTTTGTTTTCCTCTTTTTCCTTTTGCTCAGTGGATTTTCCTGCAACTCTTGGCTTCAGTACTGAGACGGGGGTCGAGGCAACTTTTGTAGAGGCATCTCCAGATGCCCCTCATAGCCACCCTAATTTTTACCCCATTTGATAGGAGGTTCACTCTGAGGTTCAGACGGAGCTCCTGGGTAAAGGCGGTGCCTTCCCCTCAAAGGCTAAGGAACAATCTGCCCCCCCTCCATTCAACCCCACAACCAAACCTTGTCTCTCAGAGAACTCTAGCTCAGAGGTCGGCCCCCTTTCGGGGAAGAACAAATTGCCACCTCTACATGTAGAGGGTTGCCTCACTCTCATCCTGGAGGCACTCTTCTCAGTTGCCCTAGATTCTGTTGTCCATGCTTATTTGATGAAGGTTCAAGAGGTTGACTAAGCTATTTCTAAGTCTAAGAAGCTTGAGGGGATGTTGTGCGAAGCTGCTTCCCATTACATGAAAGTTCTATAGAAGGTGGCCTCCGAATATGATGCCGAGCCTGCTGTCGCTATCCTTCCCTATTGGGCATAGTTGGGGAAAATGGCTCTTATTCACAAGGGGGGCTTAAGGAACAAGCCCTAATTCACAAGGGGGAGCTTGAGAAACAAGCCCTTGTTTACAAAAGGGAGCTCGAGGAACATATTGCCGAGAAAGACAGTCTTCTAAAAGGGCTTGAGGAAAAGCTTTCAGAGGCCCAAGTAGAAATTTCAAAGTTGTATAGCCTTTTCCCTCCCAAACAACGGGCTTCGAATTTTGAGGCCTACACCAATAGGGTGGTCAAGACCCAGAGGTTCTGGGATTTTTTCTCCTCCATTTCTACGCTCTTGGTAAGGGATACCTTGAACAGTTTGGCCCACTCCATCTCCAAGGACCTTTCGACTGAGTATGCTACTATGCTCGATTGTTACAAGAACAATTCGGAGCCCAAACAACTGATTCATCTCTGGTGGAACTCTATCGAGGATGGGAGAATCAAACTCCCCTTGTTCGACAATTTGAAGGCCTCCGAAAAGTATTTCTCGGTGGAGGAGATCCATGGCTGGGAGGTGGATGAAGAAACTAAGTGGAATGAACAATATCCCCTTATCACTCTGAGATCTCGATGTAGGCCACCCCCTTCAAGTTCATCTCAGGAGGCAATCAGCGTAGGAAAAAATCTTTGAAAATGTCTCCCTTTGGGGGCTCCTGATGTACTCATTTCTTTCCATTAATGAGGACTCCTATTTTCCCATACTTATCTATTTTTTATTTTGTCTTTTGTGGACTTTAGACCTGGTACCATTCCCCCCCCCCAATTTGCAAAGGGATACCTCTTTCGTTTTCTTCTTTCAAATCATGAAGAAGTGGTATCACCATATCGAGGAAAGGGCTTGGGAGCATTGGATTGAGGCATCCTAGTTTTAGTACAAGTCTGTCCGGCTCAAAGAGGAGCTTAAAGCCGTATTCAAGGAACTGGGCTTTAGACCAGTGGTCTTCATGAAAAGCGACAGTAACTCCTCGAAGGGCTGATCCGTTCGAGGGAGGAAATGGATTCCTTATCTTCTGCTAAGGATGGAATTTTTGGAGATGTTAGATCCCTCAAATCTCAGCACAATGAAGTTGTCAAAGAGATAACCACCAAGGCCAGGTTTTCTTCTATGCGTGAATGTCTTTCGCCTGCTAAAGTTTACAAAGCCACTGGTGGAGCATCAACTTCTCGGTCGAACGACTCCGTCGAAAGCTACCATTGTCAAGCTTAGGTGGCCTGAGAAAATGTGGAGGTGGCTCAAACAGCCTTAACGGTTGCTACCAAAAAACTTAAGCAGTGGAAAGATGAAGTTTGAACCTATCAGCGAGACCTGGTTCCAGCTTTGGAACGAACCAGTAAGGATAATTAGGCCCTCATTGTTTCCATTTATAGGGAAAAGAGAAGGTTGATAAAGAGCTCTTGTAACTGTATTCAACCTACGAGGCAACATGCAATATCCTTCGAGCATACGAGCTTCGACTCGAGACAGTTGAAGCTCCACTGATTGATGATTTGAAAGGATTTCTTTAAGACACTATCAATATCAAGAAGAAAAATATTATTATTCGGAACCCCAAGTGTCATGAAGCATATGAAGAGGCTAAGAGGTGGTTGGACAGAGTGCAGGAAGCAAAGGGGAGAGCATCAAGTTCTTGTACTGCCCCTAGGTGAAGCCCCTCCTCCTGTGACTTCAGCTCAAAGAGCTAACACAACTCGAAGACACTCTTTCGATGGACAAGGAAGAGGTTCTTCATCTTCCTCTGGTCAAAGTCGACCAAAGTCTTTTGGTGACGAAGAAGAAGAATCTTTAGTTAGGAGACCCCGACGCTAACTCTTAAGGTTCCTATTTTGTAAAATACTTGTAATCTATTTCCATGTAACTTTAAAATAGCCATGTTGTCCTAATAATGATAAGTTCTCTTTTCTCCATTGTTGGAGCATTTTTTTCTTTTTTAGGTAGGGTTGCCGCTAAGCTAAATTTCTTTAACTTGTTTCCCTAACCTTTTTTCAAGAAATTTGCGAGGTCTTAGCCTTGTATAATTCACAAAATTAAATGGGTCTTTGTTTACCCTTCGTGTATTTTTCCAGGCCTAAGCCTTGAGTAATTGTTTATTTCAAATATTTCGAAGGTATCTGTGTTCATATGGTCGTCGTTGGGTAGTTCGTACCCATCGGAGTTGTTGTCCTATGGGGTCAGTGTCCCTAGGGCCTTTGGAGGGAAGTTTGAACCCTTTCCAAATTATTACCCAGAGGGATTAGTGCCCCTAAGGTAATCTCCGAACATCTGAGGAGAACATGCCCAAAGGAAGTTTGAGGATATGAATTTCAAGGATCAGTGTCCCTAAGGTCTTCGAAGGGTAGTTTGAACCTTTCCGAATAGTTGGCCTACGGGGTCAGTGTCCCCGAGGGCCTTCGGTGGGCAGTTTAGACCCTTTCTGAATTGTTAACCGGAGGGATTAGTGCCCCTAAGGTGATCTCAAAACATTCGAGGGGAATATGCCTGAAGGACATTCAAGGAGATACATTTCGGGGATATGTGTCCCTAAGGTCTTCGATGGGCAATTTGGTCTGAATTGTTGGCATACAGGGTCAGTGTCTCTAGGGCCTTCGGTGGATAGTTTGGACCCTTTCCAAATTGTTAGCTAGAGGGATTCATGCCACTAAGTCAATCTCCGAACGTACAAGGGGAATGTGCCCAAAGGATATTCGAGGAGACCTATTTCAATTTCGTTTAAGGGATCTGCATCCCTAGGGTCTTCGATGGGCAGTTCGGACCCTCTGAACACCTCTGACTCTATTTCTAGGAAATAAATTCTAATTTTATTAAAGGATCAATTATAATGAATGCTGTTTCATATAAAAAGGGAGCTCGAAGATACAAAGAATTACCAGACTTAAAGCGCTAGCTGATCAAGGACATCGTTTGACCCATAGCTGCTTCGGGATAGGCTATTTGTCAACCTCACCAAGCCATTTGTATTTTTGGGCATAATATCTTCTAAGGTTTGAGGCATTCTATCAGCGCGGTATTGCCTCACCTTTGGGGGTTTAAATCGCAAAACTACCTCCAGGGCTTACTTCCACAATCTGATAGGGTCCTTCCCAGTTAGCTAATAGCTTCCCCTCCGAATCCTTTAGACTTCTTCCATTTTTTCTCATCACGGGGTCTCTTAGTGAGAACTGAACCTTCTGGACCTTTCGGTCATGGTATCGCTTAACCCTCTCTTTAATCTTGGCTTCATGAAAGGATGTTTTCTATCTTTTCCCTTTGAGAAGGTCCAGATCCAATTGACGATGCTCGTTATTAACTTCTTGGTATTCATTGTTTATTTCATTCATTTGGAAGGTTGGAAGTCTCACCTCCATAGGGATAATCTTCTCTGAACCATACACTACGCCATTAGGGGGGTTTCACCCATGACGGGTGACTCCATTGTCCAAAAGTGGGTGGTAAACACTGGTAACCTTTTGGAAATTTTTTTATTCCTTACACCAGCTCTTAAAGGGATCATTAACAAATTTAGCACCTTCATCGGTTATAATTGTTCGGGGGATTCTGAAGTTGCATATGATATTTTTCCAGCAAAAACCGATCACCGACTTTCCCTTCACACCCTTTAAGGCTTCGACCTTGACCGACTTTGTGAAGAAGTCAATGGCCACAATCAAGTATCGAAAGTGTCCACGGGCCTCCGAGAAGGGACCCAAAAAAATGATCCCCTATTTGTTGAATAACCAAGAGCTGCTGATGTTCATAATCTCTTCTTGGAGGGGGCGTGGGTGATTGGCGTATTCCTTTGACATTGGTGAAAGGCCTACATGTGCTTATGGACTTCGTCAAACATCTTGGGCCAATAATACCCAGCCGAAAGGATCTTTTTTCCTATCGAGCGAGACACCTGGTTAATTCTGCAGGCTATTTTTTAGCCTCGCGAATTAGATAATCAGCCTCATGGGAGGCTACGCAAAGAAGGAGCGACTGCAGAAGTTCTCGACAATATAGCACATCCCCATGGATTACGTACTTAGGTGCTTTAAGACTAATTTTCCTTGCTTAGATAGTATCTTTTGGGACGGTACCATCTCGAAGGTAGCATATGATGGGCATTATCCACAATCTTTCTCTTCTACCATCATCACCGTTGCTCTTCATAAAAGCTTGATTTACTCAACGCCTCCACCATCAGAAGCCCTTGAGATTGCAACTCCAGATTAGATGAAGCCAACTTGCTTAGAGTGTTGGCCTTGTGATTTTTCTCTTGAGAGACCTGTGTGAGGGTATAATGGTGGAAATGTCCGAGAAGGGGCTTCACCACTTCTAGATAGAATTGTAGGGTCCTTTCACTAGCCTTATATTCCCCCTTGAATTGAAGGATCACGCTATGAGAATCGCTGAATGTGTCCAAACTTTGAACACCCAAGTTCTTGGCTATTTGAAGGCCTGTCATCAGGGCTTCATATTCCGCTTCGTTATTCAAGGCCTTGAAGTCAAAGTGTAAGGCATAGGGGTATTATTTCTTCTTGGGGCTTGTTAGCAAAATGCCGGCCCCACTACCTCCAGAATGTGACAAACCGTCCACATAAAACTGTTAGGCCTCTTTGGAAATTTTCTCTTCATGTACTACAATTAGTTCAGTAGTTTCTACAAGAATCCTGCTAAAGCTTGGCCCTTTATTGTTGTTCTTGGGTGGAATTGGATGTCATGCTCACCCGGTTTGATGGCCCACTTCATCATTTTTCCCGATGACTCCGGCTTGAGAAGTACTTGCCTTATCGGATGACTTGTGAATAAGATTATCCTGTGACTTTGGAAGTACGGTCAAAGATGCCTCGCAATGTGGACAAGGGCCAATATAAGCTTTTTGAGGGTAGTGTATCTATTTTCCAAACCATGCAAAGCTCTTCTTAAAAAGTAGATAGGGTGTTAGGCACTGTCCTTTTTCCATTATCAGAACTGCACTGATGGCCAGGGGGGACGCAGAGATGTAAAAATACACATCCTTCTCCTTGTCTGGCTTCATTAAGGTGGGTAAACTTTACAAGTGGTCCTTCAACTCCCAGAAGGCTTTGTCACATTCTGCCGTTCATTCAAACTTCTTTGCATTTCGAAGGACGTCAAATAATGGCAAGTGTTTTTTCCCCTTTCGAAAGGCATCCACTAGGGGGCTATTAATCTTTGGACGTCCTTTAACAGCTGAGGGGGCTTCATCTGTAGTAAGGCTTCAATTTTTTGTAGGTTAACATTAATACCCCTGTCTGAGACCATAAATCTGAGGAATTTTCCTGCTCCTACTCCGATTACACACTTCACTGGGTTTAGCTTTAGTTTGGCTTTTTGAAGAGTGTGAAATGTTTCCTCGAGGGCCAAAAGGAACTGATCAAAGCTTCTACTTTTCACCATCATATCATCTATGTATATTTCAACATTTCTTCCAATTTTCTTATGGAACAACTTTTCAACCAATCTCTGATAGGTGGCTCCAGCATTCTTCAGGCTAAATGGCATCTTTTTATAGCAAAGTGTACCAATGTCTATTATGAAAGACATTTTCTACTTATCCTTTGGCCATAGGTATCTAATCATAGCCTTTATAGGCATCAAAAAATGCCCAAACCTCATATCCTGCAATGGCTTCTACCAGTACGTCAATAAAGGGTAAGGGATAATTTTCCTATGGGCAACATTTTTTAAGGTCTGTAAAATCAATACACATTCGCCAAGCCCCATTGTGCTTGGGAACCATCACCGGATTTTCTATCCATTCGGGATAGAACACCTCTTCCATCACTTCAGCTTTAAGTAGCTTTTGGACCTCTTCTTTTATGGCCTTCGCCCTTTCGGGGGCATATGATCTTCTCTTCTTATTTATCGGCTTTTAGGAAGGATCCAAATTTAGTCTATGAACCATCACCTACTTCAGAACCCCTGTTACTTTGAAGATGTCCTAAGAAAACACATCGACATAGTTATCCAACAGGTCATTCAACTCTTTTTTATCGAGGAGGGTATCATTTTTCCCACAGGCACTATTCTTTTTTCCCAAATGACCACTGACTCCGTGTCTGTGGGTTTGATCTCCTTATTGATTTAAGACACCCTGTTGTCCCTCTTAGCTTCTTTTAGCGCAATGGGCAAACAACTTCTGGCTGTGGGTGATCCCCCCTTATGACTGCTACTCCCTTCTTTGTGGGGAATTTCATTGTCAGATTGTAGGGGGGCCACACGGCTCGTGCTTAGCACATCCAAGGTTTTCCCAATATCACATTGTAGGGGGATATCACATAATTTACTGTAAAATTGCAATCAATCATGACCTCTTTTTCTCCGCCTGCCACTCTAACTGGAAGGTTTATGACCCCTTAAGAAAAAACCATTTTACCATTAAAGATGGAGAGGGGGGAGGTTGTTCTTTTCAAACTATCATGACCGAGCCCTAGCTGATCAAAGTGATTGGCAAACATCAGTTCTACCACGCTCTCATCATTGAAGAACATCCTTTTAACAAGAAATCCCCAATTGTTACATGTATGACCATTCGATCCGCTTGGGGGATTCGGCTAGGCATTGGGTCTACTTCTGAGAAACTGATCTCTTCTTCTGGTTGAAACTGCTTCTGAATGGGCTCTCTTGGGGGAATGTACTAAGACAGTGCCTTAATGATGGTGTTCGATGATTGGTCACCTATTATACCATTGATGAAATTAATTACTCAGTTCTGCCCATCTCTTTGGTCTCGATCTGCACTCTCTTCGACCTCGGGTCCATCATTCTCCCTCACCCTATTTCCTGTTTGTTTTTCCTAATTTCCTTACTTTTCTTTGGCCCCTCTATTTCCTCCCTCTCTTCCAACCTTCCAATGGCTTTTCTTGCGCTTCGAAGAGGTTCTTCCCTTTGATCCTTCGATGTAATCCAAGAGAAACCCTTCTTTAGCACATGTCTCTATCTCTACCTTTAGGTAGCAGCACTCATTTAAGTCATGACCCCATTCTTGATGGAAGTCATGGCACTTAGGTGAGTCTTTTTTTCCAAGGAAATCATTTCCTTTGGGTGGTCTTTGGAGCAGGCCCTTATGGATGGATTATATTTCTATCATGGACTAAGTTAGGGGGATGTAGTTTCTGAAGCTCTTTTTTGAAGTCTGTGATCTCCTGGATTTATCAGGGTGCTTGGGGTTGATATCAGACATCCCGTTCATATACCCCAGGATAACATCATTCTCAGTATGGTTGTTCACACTGAGGCTCTCATCCACATTTCTATGATAGTATGCTTGGGTCGACTCCCCCTGATTTTGCTTGACCTGGTAAAGTTCTACCAAGGTTCTGGTAAACCTCTTCTTCTAAAAGAACTGACCTAGCAATGCCCGTCAAAAGTCCCTATAAGAATGCAATGATCATTTGGACAACTTGTTGAACCACTCCTAGGCCTTCCTTCTGACCAGCGTACACGTCAGATGTTCATCAATGTCTCTTCAGTTTATTGAACTGAGGAAGGTCTGGATGAATTCTTGAGGTGCATACGGGGAGCCCTTTGGGAGGTTTAACATTGCCTGGCCATCAGATGACCATTATAGTGGGGCTGATGGGAGAAGTACCAGCTTGGTCCGAATGGCCGATTAGTGTATCGAGCTCTCTCGTGAAAGTCACTTGACTCCCACCCCCTTATTCATGGATCTGCCCACCAATTTAGCCCCTTATTCATGGATCTGCCCACCAATTTAGCTAGGACGCTTCATTGGTGAGCTCATGGTTTCAGGCTATGTACCCCGGTCGTGATCCTCCAATAGCCGAACTAATCGCATCTGCTGATGTCCCAAGTGATATGGATCGTATGGAGGCATCTCTGGTCGAGACCATAAGTGCATTTGGGCTTTGAACCTTGGATGTCCACTCATTTTCCAAGGTATCGAATAAGGGATCATCGACCTTTCAAAATTAGGGATCGAATTTGGTACTGATTAGCCATGGTTTGAGTGAAAGAGTTCAAGAGGAACATTGGCTGAGGCCAGTTTTGATCCCCTATATTAAATGGGTGGATTGATCCTGGAGGAGCCTACATCTAAATCCTTTGGTTTATCGCCAGGGGCATTAAAGGTGGGACCCCCACTAGTTGCTGGGCCATCTGTTGCTAAAGCATTGGGTGTTCTACCTGATACCTTGATGATCTGAGAGTCTGGGCCAATTGCGATGGGAGGATTGCACTGATCATGCCCCCCGTCCTCTGAACAGCCCCTGCCATAGGCTCCACTTATGAATCGGCCGTAGCCTTTGTGAATTGTGGCTCATCCTCTCCGAGCCACCATACCTAGTTTTGTATGGTAGGGGTTGTAACTCCCCCCAACCAAGGCTTGACGCAGATATATTTCATCCCCAAAGTATTTGGTTGTGCGAGGGCTTGCATCTGATGGCCCTCCAGTCCTCTTGTTTCAAGGATTTGATCCCAGACGCTCTCCATGTGTTGGTAACCAGCGCCTGGGGGGGTAGGATCCATCTGATTGATCCCATTCCTTTTTCTTCTTTGGTAAGGAGACTGTACTTCTTCTTTGGTGGCAGAAACTCCTCTATCCTTCAAAATTGTGCTCCTACACAATGAACTCGTCGTAGGGGCAGACAAAAACCACTTAACGGTGTAGATATGACTCTAATGGGTCACACTGGGCGTGCCAATTTGATGCATTCCAATTTTCTGCCGCTTCTACGCTGCTAACCACCATGACAGAATCTGCAAGAAAAAGCCCTTGGAGGTGTCCAAGGGGAAAAGGCTCCGACGGTCAAGTAAGCAAATAGTATATAAGATTGTAATTTGGAATGAATAGTTTAATGTGTAGGATTACCTTTAGCCTTTATATAGGTACGAAAGTAGGGCTACTGTTTTGTTTGCTTATGGAACAAGTATTCCACCTTGGGCTGGCCCAAAAAGGAAGCTTTATTCGAGGGGTATAGCTTTGGGTGATGGTCGGATGCACATGCCGTTAAGCCCGTACAATTTTGCACATTATCAGATGCATCATTTTTCTTTGTGGCTATGGCTTCTACCCACTTGGACATATAGTCTACTAGCACTAATATGTATTAATTTTCATTGGATTTTGGAAATGGTCCCATGATGTACATGCCCCACATATGAAAAACCTCTACTGGCATCGAAAAGGTTTGGGGCATCTTATTTTTGGAAGAGATGTTCCCTATCCTTTGGCATTAATCATATAATATAACCAAAGTTTTGCATCTGACAGTATGGTAGGCCAGTATAGACCACAGTGTGTTAATTATTTGTGGTTCTTTTATATTAAAATGCCCCCCGACTTGGGACAAATGACACATATTAAGGACACGACTTATCTTATCATCAGGGATGCACCTTCTATTTTCTTGATCAGTATAGTGCTTCCACAAGTAATGGTCATCCTAGACATATTCCTTTGCTTCATTCATCAATCTCTCCTTCCTTAATTTATCAGAAGACGGGGGGAACTCTCCAATGGTGAGATAGTTTATTATGTTATCATACCAAGGTTAGCTAGTTATTATCCCGAATGGGTTCCAACCTTGTTTTTTCCTTGGCTAGTTCTGGGTCCTAAAAGACTGGTAGTCTACTAAGTGGTCTGTGAATGCATTTTCAGTGCCCTTCTTATCCCTTGCCTCAAGGCCAAACTCACTTAAAAAAAGAATCCACCTAATGAGTCTCGGCTTAGCTTCCTTCTTCGTTATCAAATGACGAAGTGCTGCATAGTCTGTGCATACTATTGCCTTGGCTCCTAAGAGGTTTCGATAGAAATTTTCTAAGTTAGAGACTACGGCTATTAACTTCTTCTCGGTGGTAGAGTAGTTGCATTGGCCATCATTGAGAGTTACTGACGCATAGTATATGACGTGTGGTGTTCTACCTATTCTTTGGCCTAAAACAATACCTATAGCTTAATCACTTGCATCACACATAATTTCAAAGGGAAGGGACCAATCTGGGGGTTGGAGGATTGGGGTGGTCACTAATATGTTTTTTAAGGTGTCGACATCTTTTTGCAGTAATTTTCATAGAGGTGAGGATATTTTGGAGAAATCCTTAATCAAGCGATGGTAAAAACAGGCATGACATAAGAATGATCTAACATCCTTGACATTGGTGGGGTAAGGAAGGGATTTGATCGTGTCGACCTTAGCTTTATCAACTTCTAAGCCTTGAGTCAACACAACATGTCCTAGAACTATACCTTTATCCACCATGAAATGACATTTCTCATAATTTAGCACGATATTCGTGTCCATACATCGCTCTAGCACCCATGCTAAATAATGTAGGCATGAATCAATGGAATCCCCATGGATGGTGAAATTATCCATAAAAACCTCAACAAATTTCTCAATAAATTATAAGAATATGCTGACCATGCACCTCTGAAAAGTGCCTGGGGCATTACAGAGACCGAAGGGCATTCGGCTATAAGCAAAGGTACCAAAGGGCAAGTGAATGTGGTCTTCTCCATGTCCTCTAGATTAATGGCTATCTAGAAGTATCCAAAATATTCATCAAGGAAACGATAGTAAGCTTGACCAGCTACCCTTTCAAGCATTTTATCGATGAAGGGTAGGGGAAATGGTCTTTACGAGTCATCACATTTAAGCGATGATAATCAATGCACACTCTCCACCCATTCTGAACGCGGGTGGGCACAAAGTCCCCATCCTTATTTTTTTACTACAGTGACCCACTTTTCTTAGGCACCACTTGGGTGGGACTCACCCAAGTGCTATCACACATAAGATATATTACCCTAGCCTTAAGTAGTTTAAGGACTTCACTTTTTACTACTTACATCATAGGCGGGTTTAATTTCTTTTGAGGTTGACGTATATTTCTTGCACCCTCCTCTAATAGGATATGGTGCATGAAAATGAAAGGGCTTATACCCTTAATGTCGGCCAAAGTCCATCCTAATGCTCCCTTAAGCATTTTAAGCACATCAAGCAGTTTACCCTCTTGATCATCAGTCAACCTACTCGAGATAGTCACAAACAGGGTTTCCTTTTCACCCAAGAAGCCACACTTAAGTTTTTTGGGTAAAGGCTTAAGCTCAATTGCTGGTGGTTCCTCTATTAAAGGTTTGCTCTCTGGTAGAACCAGGTCATCTAGGTTTTTGGGTAGGGATTCCACACAATTCTTATCGGGAAGATCAACCACTTCCACACTCTCTAATATATTAGCTTCTAAGGCATTCATAGGCATGTCACTGAAAGAATCATCCTCAAAAGCTAACTCCTTAAAGATATCTTGCACAATCTTTTTATACACATCAACCAAAGGAGGATGATATTTCACATTTTGATCAATTGATTCATGCTCAAATTCATATTCAGGAGCACCCATTTCTTTAACAATGTTCTACACTCGTGGAATATGTTGTTGGTGTTGAAATAAAAAATACTAAACTTATCGTGACAAGCTGCACCACATCTTGGTGGAGGTGATTCTTCATCGGTAAACTTACACCTTCTTATCAACCGGTTCATTGTGCCTATTAACTCATTCACCTTCCCACTTATCCTATCAACACCATAAGACATTTGAACCCCACAATTTTTATACAAGAAAACACTTAATTTTGCAGAGTTTCACTAGTCTTTGCAAAACCTGTCAGAGCTTTGAGTATTTCTTTGCCTAAAGACTTCGGACCTGGGATTGATTTTGGTGAGCAGTGGTATGTGCACCACTCTCGTTCCCACTGAGCTTTCTGAACTGAAAGCTCCATGTCTCTCCTATAGTCACTTAGCCACATGCAACACTCTACAGAGTGGTCAAAATTACACACCCTACACATTTCCACATGCTGAGTGGTATCTTGCCACATCAGTACATTCCACCTCCCAAACAACTCCACAATTGAATTAAGCAAAAAGAATAAAAGAAACTACTAACTATTCTACCAACGCTTTATGCCTAAAATGATACTTAGACTGATAGCATCTCTGGAAATAGGAGCATAATTTGACCCACCTCAACCTGGGGTCGTTAATTGTAGTTGATTAACCCAAGCGGAGATTGAGGGGGTCAAAGATAAAATTTATATTATGCACCCCGATCTCACTGTTACACTACCTAGAGGATAGTTAGTGGTAAGCCCTTGATTTATCCATAGAGATGCTAGGTTAAATGTATCAACTAGAAACACAACCTCCTACGGGTCATCAATCCGTACGAGAAAAAGGAATAACTAGTAAAGAAAACATGCAAATGAGGGGTTTGGATTTTGAATCTAACAACTACAAAACATGCAAAGTAAATAACACAAGTACGATATAAAGCTAGTACTTGGGGAAATAATTGAGTGACTTGGTCAATCTAATGCTTCTATCCTCAAATGTTTCACATAGAGATCTAAACAAACCTAATAGTGTGTCCATAACACATGGTGTGGCTGATGGCATACACTTCCCAGTCCCTGTCACGGTGGGTGCTCTTGCAACCCTCAAATGAGACCGCCACCATAATTAGGGGAGTACAACAAGGTCTGACTATTGTGGTTGGTCTGATTCTCCCCCATATGATTACGTCTCAGGCTTCCACCACAAATGTAACTACTCCCATCGGGTCCTATCAATCAGGCCAAGCATTGTAGCCAACGTATCTGTGATAATAGGGTTTCTAATAACCCTAGCTTGCTACTATTTAAGCTATCTCTAACAAAAACCTCTCATACAACTTTACAAAGTCGGTTAAGTCTCGTGCGACGGTGAGTAGATCAGGGTGACCTCAAAACTCCTGTGCACACACCCACGCAGACTCGTTCCCCTCCACCCATACAAGCATCCAGGTTTCCCTTCCCAAGGGGGCATCGACATTTGCAACTAGCATTAATACAGCCCAATGCGTGTGCTTATATATGGTGTAAAACACATGGATTCAAACTCAAAAGAAAATAACAATAATATTATGAACGCAAAATTAGGATGAACTATAGAATTTTAAAAATCATAAAGATATAACGAAGTCACTACAACTATCCCCAAGCTATAGAAACTAATTCCTTGACATGGAATTCAAATAAAGATTTGAATTCCACATCTTAGGATCAAAGCAAAATGAAAAGAACAAAATGTTTCCTAAGGAGAGAATCTCTTCTAGTCTTGAAAGTGAAAAAGAGATCTAAAATATGAAAAGTCTCTTAACCTAGTAGACATAGGTTCTATCTATAGAAGTAGGAGATTGGGCCTAAAAATAGGCCCAAAATAGGGTAAACCCTAGCGCAGCCACCGCCCGGTGTGGGGAATCACGGATGATGCGGCCAGTGGATATACTTAGAGTGGGATGCTAGGCCTTGGAGAGGAATGCAACAGTTCATGGGTGTGGGGCACATGTTCTTGAGCTTGGCTCAGATCTTCAATGCCACCTGGCTTGCGTTTGGCACTGGCCCAGGCCGCATTGTCTCTTGCGGGGTGCCATCAGAGTGTTGGAATTTGAGGTCCTGATCTGCACCCGTGGACGTCGGTGTGGGTTGTGCTCAGACTTGGTGCTTGATCAGAAAACTTGGTGAGGGCCATGTAGATTCCCACACCTTGCCAGCTGGTCTTGACAAAATGGACTTGGAACGACACGGGATGCCTAAAACGGGACGTCCTGCACCTATACTTAGCCACATTGAGGGGTTCGTTTCTTGATGATGCAGCTCATTATGTCTGCCGTGGGTCGTGTCAATGCCCCGTATCAATCTCCTTGACACGGGGAATCTTCTCTGGCATGGGACGTTAGTGTGAAACCATGCACGGCTCACGCTGTCTCGTTGGTGCTTCAGCCTGCTGAACTAGTTTCCTTCACTATGGGAGAACCGTTAGTCCCATTTGAGAGTTTTAGTAGTCAATTTTATATTAATCAAGAAGATGAATCTAATGGATTCATACTTAAAGGCTAATAATTCTTGGATCAATTTCAAACTGAGGCACAACTCATCGGGCCACAATTCCCCATTTCTCCATTGGCCACTATGAACTCCGAAGCTGCCCATCTCTAGCTTCAATCTCTTTCTACCATTGATGATCATGGCCCTTTTCTACTACCATTCTAATGTGAATGGCCATCGTCTCTAATATCTTCCTTCAGAACGGTCTTTGATATCTTCTACCCTTCTTACGATCAGCCTTCACATAGAATGTACATAAAAAGTACACACGGGCGACCTACTAAAGATGATCACAATGAAGAGCAAGAAGGCCCTTGGATACAAGATTTCCATTAGTGCCAATTAAGTTTACAAAATACAGGATTTAGACAAGAGAACCAAACATGGCCGTCTAAACCCCTTGTCACATAAACTCAACTAATACTAGCAATCCACCAAGCAAAAGTAACTAAAAATTATGTCCAATGCATTGGTTAACGCAGGTAAAATGAAGCAGATCAACGATCCAAGAAGAATAAGCCTTCAAGGTTGGTTCCATTGGATTTTTCTTCTTGTGAACCACAAAATCGACTACAAGAACTCTAAAAAATGACTGATGGTTCATCCTTAGTGAAGGAAAGAAGTTGATCAAGCTGAAGTACAAACTAGTCGGTGTAGACCGCTCATGGATTGCACCAATGTCCTATACCAAATACCGTGGTCCATGCCAAATGTCTTTGACATGGACCGTGCCAAGACCTAGTGCGGACTGCGCCTAACTCAATGGGCCATTGCATTCAAGTTCCAAGTTTCACTAAAAAATGGCTAAGTATGGTCGCAGACTGTCCCTTTTTTGACAACCTGCGCTGTTCCAACTGTAGAACGTCAAGACTAGCTGTCGAGATGTGAAGCATTGAGCAGCTAGTGCTAAATTACTGAGTAAAATGAGGTTTATGATAACAGTTCAGGCCAAATATCACGTTCCGCAGATCAGAAGTGTAAAAATGACCATTTAGACGACGAGTTGCGCCAGATGCCACGGAGTGCACATGCACGGCCCTATGCCAAGCACTATGGTCCATGATAAATAAAACGATGCAGACCTGCCCAGATCAAGTGGTTCCACCAAAAGGAGAAGCATAGACTGCTGATGTGCCCATTTTATACGATTATATTAGGTCTTGTAGAATTCACTTTTGTACAATTTTGTGCTCTAAATGTGGCATTTTTCCTGAAATTCTCTAAGGAGAGTTAAAAGCGACTTTTACGCTTTTATTACTTTTCTAGAGAATTTTGTGTGACAAGGCACTTTGTTTGAAGACTTTGAAACATTTGAAGACATTGAAAAATTTGAAGACTTTGAAGAATACCTTTGAAGATTTGAAGACTTGTATTTGAGCTTTTGAAGACTTGAAGAATTGAAAAAAAAAGTGAAGAGAAGAGGAGGACATGAAACAAGAAGAAGAAAGAAATCAAAATGCTGGAACTAGGCACCATCGCGAGGTTGTCGTGAACCCATCGCAACTCGCGACGGACGAATGGCCGAAAATTCCTCTTGATTTTTGTACTATAAATACTCACCTTATCCTCTCCTCTTCACAAAAACATGAATCCATCTCTTCTTCCTGCAATTTTCTAGGTTCAAACCGTAGTTTTTCTTTCTTTCTTTTCATATTTTTTGTAGGTTAATCATGTCTTTTAGTTATCTAGGTTAGTTTTATCTTGGGAGCAATGGATTGGAGCTTCCATATCTCTATAGTAAGAACCATATCCATCTATTTGGTTCTTTTGCTATTGTGCATTTATTGAGCTTTGAATGTGAATTGTTAATGGTATTATTGTTGTTGGAAGCTTGAGTATATGAATGGCTTGTATGATTACTTGTTAGGGTTGGGAGAAAGTAGATAATTCTCTCCTCTTTTAATGTGAAATCAAAGAGCATGAGTTAGAGCTTCTTAGTGATGTTGGTGTGTTGATAATTGCAAGATGAATGTGATGATGTCAAACTCGTTGTCATGTTTGTTTTAGGTAGCAACTGAGAGAAGTCTATCAATGTCGATCATTCTTGACTAATCTTGTGTAAATGAATGAATTGGTTAAATGCTTAGACATGGTGTAGTGTTTATTAGTGTTACCAAGCTTGTTGATTCTTCGTGCTCAATGCCATCAATGGGATACTTTTAGTCGTGTCTCGACTATGGGAGTCATTGGTGAGGTTTGACAAAAGATGTAGAATTCACTCTTGAAAACTACAATCTAAGAAGGATGGAAGATTTATCTTCACAACAACTAGTCGAAGTAGTGAATAGATTGTTCCACTCGATCTTGAAGCCTTTGTTATTTAGCATTGATGTGCTCATAATGCTGTGTTTGACTGCATTTATGCCATGGGTTGTTTGAGAATAGGAAGTGTTTGTATTAATTAAGTGTTAGGGAGTTAGGAAAGTGATGAATTCCTTAGCTCCTTTTCATGAAAATCTAAGAACATGAACTTAGAACTTCTTGTGCATAGTGTGCTGTGACTCTTCCTAGATAAGTATGTTAATGTGGATTGTTCTCATATTTATCCTATAGATGCAATGAAAGGTTGAACCTTGAATATGGTTTGTTCTAGGTCTAGCCTAATGAGTGCTATGTTTATTTAAAGCTATGTCTTTGGTAGAAGGCTAGTTGTTGTCAAATGTATGGTCTTTTGTCCATAGGTAACAATTGTGATAGGATGAGTGAATGGTTCAATGATCTACATTTGGTTTGGAAGTTGATATCAATTTCCCCCAAGGCTTTATCTTTTGTAGTTTTAAACCAGTGTTTCTTAGTTTGTTTGATGATTAGCATAGTTACTTGACTTTGCTAGTTATCTTGTCCGTTAATTTTCATAACTTAGGACAACCAACCAATCACCCCCCTGACTTGCCGCTATCTACTTATTAGTTGTAGATAGTAAGCATTTAGGGCTTATAAATACCAACTTTGAGAGGTACGACGATGACCTCCCAACCGTGCTAGATCCTGCGGCCCACGCTAGCACGGTTCAAGCGAGCCACGCTAGATTAGGCACCCCATGCCAGCACAGTCCCACTACATGGTGCAAACCATACCATCCACGAAGGTCAATGCCAAGTGGCGGCTGAACTAGGGTTTCACACTTTTTGGCCTATTTTGGTCCTATTTTTAGACTCAATCCACTACTACTATAAATATAGCCTTAGTCTACTAGGTTGGGATCTAATCTTTCATTTTCATATTCTACTCTTGTAATTATGAGAGAATTCTAGAGAGAGAAACATTCTCTCTTCTTTCCTTCTTATTTTTCTTTCATCCTATGATTTGGAATTCAAATATATATTTGGATTTCCATATCTAGGGAGTAGTTTCCATAACTTAGGGATAATTGTATTCATGTGTTGATTTATGCTTTTGTGAGGTTCATAGTTCATCCTAATTATTGTACTTATGATATTATTGTGAATGTTTCTTGAATGTTATACTTGCATGAATAGTAAACCCCATTAAGCACACACTCTAGTCTATATTCATGTTGGTGCAAATATTGATGCCCCCTCTGGAAGAGAAACCTCAGATGTGTAATAGGTAATAGGGTATGGGTCTACGTGAGTGTGTGCACGGAGGCCTTTTTCGAGTATTGCTCCATTATGTTTCCAACACACCAGTCTTAGCTGATTGCGTAAAGTAGTCCAATGGGTTACATGTAGAGATAGTGAACAGTAGCAAGCTAGGGTTGTAAGAGGCCTTAGTGTATCAGATGGGGTGCATACTTCCTTTTTCCTCATTTATAGGCCTAGGGAGTAGAGCATTCATTGTGGAAGCTCGGGATGTAATCGCACGAGGGAGAAACAGACCTACAATAATGGTCAGACCTTGCTGTACTCCCCTAATTACAAAGCATTGTCGATAGAGGGTTGTAAGTGCACCAGTCATGAAAGGAAAGAGGAAGTGTATACCATCAACCACACTACGTGTTATGAGCACTATATTAGGTTTGTCTAAATCTCACATATGAAAGAATCGAGGATCGAAGCATTAAATCAACCATGTTACGCAAGCATTCCCCAAGTGTTTAGCTGTATAGATTACTTTTTTTTTTACTTTCATGTTTTATAGTTTTTAATCGAAAAACCAAACCCCTCTTGTGTGCTATAGTATCTATTCCCAACAACTCGTATGGATTGACAATCTGGATGAGGTTTTGTTTAATTGACTTTTAGGCCCTAGCATCTCTGTGGACATACCCAGGGCTTACTGCTAACTACCCTATCGAGAGCATAGTAGTGAGTTGGGTGCATAATATAGATGTTATCTTTGACCATTGATCTCTTTGATCTCAGCCTTTACTCGGGTTAATTAGCTACAATTAACGACCCTAAGTGGAGGCGGGTCAAACCCAACCACCCAAAATAGTGTAGAAAAAGGTAAGCAAGAATGATGAGTGTGGAACTAGCTTACTATCCCAAATAGTTCCCCAAAAGCAATCCAAGAGTCATTGCCAAAAAACCACAAAGGAAATCCAAAAGATCTTGACTTGATTGTAACCAAGGATAACTCTAGATTCTCAGCTTAGCTACAACCAAGGATAATGCCAAATGATCTTCAACTTAGTTTCCATTTTATCTCAATTTCTTTCATTTTGCCTACGAGCTCTTTTGGGTTTTCATCCTATCTTTCACACATATTAAGCTCACATTCTCACCTTTTACCACATGACCTCTCAATTTTTGTCTAGGTTCATAAACCTAGCCGGGCCTAACCTCTCATTTTTACCTGGGTCTTTTGACCTATCTAAGCTTTTCCAATTTTTACTTAAAATTCCCTTTTAGATTTCTGACTTGTCCGGGTTTTTTTTTTACTTTTTCAAATTTTCTATTTTTTTAAAAAAATGCTCTTAGAAGAGCTATTAGCTGCATATAAACAACTAAGAATCATAAATGTTATCCATCCCCCCCCACATACACACGCCCATACAATTAAAGCTTGCATTGTTCTCAATGCATATACACAATCATAGAACATATGCCAAGGGAAGGAAATAGGAGAACACTTATAATGAAAAATGGACACCAAAATCTACCCTTGATGAGACAATCATGGAATGTAATGAAAAAACTACCATCACCCACAATATACTACCCCTAACATCTAATAAATAAAGTTCAATCCAACCACTATAATGCCCCACAAATCGAAATAAAGAATTGAATCACAATGGAGAGTTACCTCTTAGGTTTCGAGTTGTGTGTTTCAAGGGTTTGAGGGAAGATGGGTTTTGGGGGTATTTATGGGGGGTGGTAGGGAATAATGGTGATTTGGATGTAGGAAAGTATGTGAGCTTCACGGGTTGTGCAACTCTACACGCCCCATGAATTTGGGGTTTGGTTCTCCTTTAAATCCACCATTTTGAGCATCACAAACCATGTACGTCAAAATGGTCCATGAGTTGGACTCCCCGTTTGCTTGGCTTTCTCCAAAAACCACATACTTCTTACAAAATAAACATGCACACTAAGGGTAATAGTGTCCCAAAACCAAAAGCTAAAAATAGGAAAGCACACCAAAAATACTAAACATCTATGACCCACCTCTACCCGGGGTTGTAATTGTAGCTAATTAACCCGAGCGGAGGCTTTCCTGTGGGAAAGGTCCAAGATAAGATTTATAGTTTCACATTCGTTCTCACTGATATGCTACCTAAAAGGTAGTCAGCGGTAAGCCCTGGGTTTATCCAAAGGGATGCTAGGGCTCAAGTATCAACTAGAAACACAATCTTGTACGGGTTATCAATCCGTACGGGTCATCAATCCGTACGGGTCATCAATCCGTACGAGTGAATGGAATAGCTAGTAAATACAAAAAAAGGGGGATTGGTTTTTCAAATTAACAACTATAAAATATGAAATTAAAAAGAAAGTAATATAATAAAGCTAAGAACTTGGGGAGTCATTGAGCAACATTGTTAATCGAATGTTTCGATCCTCGATTCCTTCACATGTGAGATTAACTAGACAACCTAATAAAGTGTTCATAACTCGTGGTGTAATCGATGCTGACACTTCCCCATACCTGTCATGCCAGGTGCCCCCACAACCCTCCATCAACACCACCATCATAAGTAGGGGAGTACAACAAGGTCCAACCATTGTTGTAGGTCTATTTCTCCTCAGCGCAATTATGTTTCGGGCTTTCACCACGATCGTACTACTTCCCCCTGGTCCTATCAATTAGGCCAATGGCCTCTTACAACCCTAACTTGATACTTTTTCACTATCTATACTTGCAACCTATTGGAAAACTTTGTATAATCAGCTAAGACTGGTGTGATGGAAAATAAGTCATAGTAATATTCGGGCTCCCGTGCACACACCCATGCAGATGCAACGTACTCCCTTACCCATTCTAACATACAGGGTTCTCTTCCCAAGGGGGCATCAATATTTTCCCCATACATGAATATAGCCCAAAGTATGTGCTAATGTGGTGTACTATTCATGCAATTCAAACATTCAAGAACAATCACAATAATATCATTAACACAAAATTAGGATGAACTCTAGAATCTCACAAAACAATGATCAAACCATGCGCCTACAATTTATCCCCAAACTAGGGAAACTACTCCATCTATATTGAATTCAAATATGGATTTTAATTCCACATCTAGGATCAAAACAAAAAATAAAAGGAAAGAAAAGAAAAGGTGAGAGTGTTTTTCTCTCTAAAGTTGTTCTCCTAATAGTCTAAGAATGAAATAAAACTATTTACTCTCTACTCTACATTTTTAACCTAGTAGACTAAGGCTATATTTATAGGAGAAGGATATTATGCCTAAAAATAGGCCCAAAATAGGCCGATAATATCTAAATGAATGGCATGCACCGACCTGTGGTACCTTGGCTGGCTGAACTTGTTCCCTTCACTACAATTGAACTATTAGTCCAATTTTAGAGTTCTAGTAGTCGATTTTGTAGTAACCGAGAAGAAGAATCTAATGGAATCAGCCTTGATGGCTAGTTCTTCTCAGATTGGTCTCAAACTTTGGTACAACTCAATGGACCACGATTCCCCATTTTTCATTGACCGTTTTGATCATCATTGCCGCCTATAATTGGCTCCAATCTCCATCTACCATGCATTGATGTTTGTGGCCTTCGTCTAGTACCATTCTAGAGGTGAATGGCCTTCGATCTCTTGTACCATTCTTGCGAATAGCCTTCAATATCTTCTACCTCCCTTACGAACAACCTTCACAAAGAATATAACAAAAAAGTACCTAGGGAGACCTTCTAAATATGATCAAATGGAAGATCTTGGAGCCTATGGATACAAGATGTCCGTTAGTACTAATTAATTCTACAAAATGTGATATTTAGACAAGAAAACCAAACATGACCGTCTAAACCCCTTGTCACGTAAACTCAACTAATATTAGCAATCCGCCAAATGAAACAAACTAAAAACTATACCGGATGCAATGGTTAAAGTACACAAAATGAAGCACATCAGACTCCTCACATGTAACCCTTTACTCGCCCTCGAGTAAATAAAGACAAGATAAAGAATAAAGCAAAATGTAGCGTGCAAGCATAAGTTAACCGAGACATCCAACTTATTCCTAGATTACTCTAATTCCCTCAAAAAGAGTAAGAATCTCATAACTCTCACACTCCCCAAAGAACATAAGCAATCTGACAAGCCAACAGTAAAATGTGGAAAAAGGTAAGCCAAGAAGATAAGTGTAAAGCGAGCTTGCTATGAGGTCGTCGATGTAACTCGTAAAGTTATAATTTATAAGCCCTTTAATTCTTACTAAATACAATTAAGTAGATAGTGGAAAATCAGGGTCGTCCACAAAGAAAAGGGAATTTGTTAAGCGTTTAAACATACAAGGTTTATATTAGGCTAGAAGTAGATATATATATATATATATAGATATATAAAAGGCAAGTAAAAATGGGGGTTTTGGTTGGTTGTGGTCCTAAGTTATGAAATTAAAACACAAGATAGCTAGTAAAGTTAAGTAAATATGCTAATCATCAAAGAAACTAAGAAAAAGGGGTAAAAACTACAAAAGACAAAGCATTGGGGGCAATTAATGTCCACTTCCAAACCTAATGTAGATCATTGAACAATTCCCTCATTCTATCACATTCGTTACCTATGGGGAATGCTAAAACATATCATTCCAAAATCAACATTCATTCCTTCTTAATAGTAATTTGCAAAGACAAACAACGACCATTTGCATACCTCATTGATAATCACTCTAGGTAAACCACACCATAAAGGTATTTCATCAGCAAGCCTTCTACAAAAGACAGCCATTTAACCAAACATAGTATTCATTAGGCCAAACCTATAACAAACCACATTCAAGATTCAACCTTGAATTTCATCTATAGGATAAACATGAGAACAATCCACATTAACATATTTATCTAGCAAGAATCACAACACATTAAGCATAAGAAATTCTAATTTCATGTTCTTGGATTCTCATGTCAAAGAGCTAAGAAATTTGCAACATTCCTAACACCCTAACACTTCAATCAAAAAAACACTTCATATACTCAAACAACCCATAGCATAAATGAAGTAAAATATCACATTCAAACACATGAATGCTAAATAACAAATGCCTCAAGAAAGAGTGAAATAGAGGTTGTTACTACATAGGTGTGAAAGCTTCAATCTATTGCTCCCAAGTATAAAACTAAGCTAGATAATCAAAACCCGTGACATAGAAAAACTGTCTACAAAGAAAGAACAAGAGATGGAAGAAAATGGTGACAAACTAGGGTTTTTGAGCCCCCAAGTCGGGCTTTTAGAGTTGGGGAAGAAGGGGGTGAAAAGCTATTTATAGTACAAGAAAAAAGGGAGTAAAAAGAAAATTGCAGGGCAATTATCGTGAGTCACAACCGGATCCAAAAATTTTGAGCTCTCAGGTCAACATTTCGCGAGTCGCGACACACTTGTCGGAAGTCGTGACAGAAAAAAGTCTTGTTTTGTTTTTCTTCCACCGGGACCGTTGATCTATTTTAGGAGTTCTTGTAGTCGAATTTATAGTACTCAAGAAGAGGAATCCAATGGTACCACTCTTGGAGGCTTATTCTTCTCTGAAAATTCTAAAAAATCTGCTTCAAAACATAGATCATTCTTCACCCTTTGCTTTGCTCTCATTTTTTCACTTTATCTTCTACCACTTTGTGAGTGGCCTTCCATCTTCTACCATACTTTTGAATGGCCTTCACTAAACCCCTCCTAAGTGCTCATGCGAAATCTACAAATTATGCTTACAAAAAAGAATCTAGATGCTCATAAGGACCAAAAGTCCATTATACTAAACATAGGTACTAAATGAAGGATTTAGATATAAAAATAAAAAATGAATATCTAAAACCCTTATCATGTAAACCTACCTAAATGTAGCAATATTAGAACAAAAATATCACAAAAGAGATGGTAAATACTTTAAAAATACATGCATTTAACGTCTCATCACTTGCTTCCCCCAAAATGATCCCTAAAAGCAATCCAAGAGTCTTCTCCCAAAAACTATCCACCAAGTAAATCCAAGAGCCGTTGACTTAGTGGTAACATAGGGATAATGTGTGATTCTCAACCTAGTTACAACCAAGGATATAATGTATCGTCAACCCAGTTTTTTGCTTTCTCTCATTTTTCTTACGAGCCCATTCAGATTTTCATCCTAGCTTTATCATACAAAGGATAATCACTTCTCACCTTTTTCCACACGGCCTCTCATTTTTACCTAGACTCGTAAGCTTAGTCGAGCCTAGCCTGTCATTTTTACCTAGGTCTTTCGACCTATCTGGGCTTTTCCCAATGTTACCCAAGTTGGCTTTTCCAATGTTACCCAATGTAGCACAAATAACCCGTTAGTGGGCTTCTTACTAAAAAAGATAAGATTAATCACAAAAAACATACTCCAACAATTTCGTAAAACAACCTAACCCATGCAAACTAGAAACCCTAGCATAGCATGTCATGGCACCAAATATCAATCCAAAAATATCCCTTAACAATCAAAAATCAAAATCACCACAATCAAGAAAAACTACTAACAAAAGCATGAAAATGTACCGTGGAAATCCAAGAATGAAACTCCCTAAAAGCTCACTACTCCTTTCCCCGCACTTAAATGATGCATAGTCTCCAATGCAAAAAAAACCATTTCAAAACATAAGTGAGGTTGGGAGAAATAGTGACACTCACTCTTGCGGCCCCCAAAGGGCCTTCCTCCTCATCGTGACTAGTGAAGCTCATCTCAAGGTATCCTTTTGCTTGAAGCCCGCCCTCGATGCGATCCATCCTTGAACTAAGCTCTTCCACTTGCATCCTCACTCATTATATTTCTTGGACTACCTCTTGCAACACTAGGGTAGAGCTCGAAAGCTTATTCCCAAGTGCTTTCAATTGGTATATAATGTTTGTGGATAGGAGAGAGTGGCTATGATGTATCCTCGAAGATATCCCACCTTCGGTCTCCTCAAGGTCTATCTCCGGGGTGGCTAAGACTCTATAGAACTCTCTCCCAAAGCACAAGTCCAGCTCAATAAATAGGTCATCTAAGCATGTGTCATGGTTGATGGTGGTGGGCTTTGGCTTTGGAAGTAACATGAAACTACAAGTGCTCGCTCTGCCATAAAGCCATACATATGTACCCTCCGATCTCGTAGGTTCCAACATTGATGCTTTGGCTAAATTCTTGATATTATACCTTGTACCCAATCTTCCCAGGTTATCCACCGCTCTCTGTGTGATCGGATGCCCTACCATGCAGCCTATAGCCATTTTACCACTCTTTCTTTCCCCCATGATCATTCACTCATACACTAAGTTCCCCACCAAGTTCGGGTAGAAATTACCCCCGGGAGTCATTGCCTAAAGGAAATTAACATCTGAACCCGTACATTGAGTTAACTCATCATGGTAGAAAACCCTCATTGCCAATAGTCGATGACCGTAACGAAATTCTAGATGAACCTAGGCGGTGATCTTGCACACATTCTTCCAATCAATCCCTGTCAGTTGCCTCTAAAAGTTCCCAAGAGAAAGAGGCATCCCTTGATGGTGTGTCCTAAGAATCTCCTTGTCGTACCTCCATCTGAAGGCATGGGCTATATCCCTTTGTGCCATCTGATCCTTCTGTCATTAAGATTGAACTTGATCACCTTGTGTACATTCTCGTCCATGATCGACCGAAAAGTAGCTAGGAACTCTAGCGTCAACCGAATATAAGTCTTAAAAAAAATTCTAAGAACCCCTCTAGACCTACTCATCCCAAGAGATAGGTCACGGTCTCGAGTAAGCCTAGAGCCGCCAGTGTGTCTTTGCATGCGAAACCGATTTCTAGTATACTCCTCTTTGGCTCTCTAAAGTTCCTCCACCTCCATGATGCAGTCATGAATATATTGGATGGTCCCATAAACTCATCGGTCACAATTATGGGGTTTCGAAGAGTAGGAATTACTGGTTCATGGTTTGCACCATTCACCAGTTTCTTTCTCTTCTCACGCCGAATGGACTTGGTCTCCTTTGAAGCATTCCTTTTGGGTGGAATCCTAACAAAATGAGGCAAAAAGTTATAATGTGTTCTTCAAAACAAGGCATAGTTCACATTGTCATTCAAAAAGTATATGCTACCCCAAATATCATAGACATTCCAAATATGATAATCTAAGCATGAAGGCTATTTAAACAAGAATATCATCATTGAACAACAATCTCATGTAAGTCATTAACAACCTATCAATAAGACTATGCAACTAAGATTCATCTCCTCCCAAATTACCCAAATACGTGAAGAACATTTCCTTCAAACACAATAGCTTATCGAACCACCGAAACCTTCTTCAACACATGGTCATACATACAAGCCCAGACATATATCTCAACAACACACATACTCACTTGAAAATCATGCTTGTCCTAACATCACAAAATTTTGAATCAAGCATATAAACAAAGAGTTCAATGGATTACTCACAATTTGAAGCTAAGAATTGCCAGATCCACACTATAAGAAGCAGGAATTGCTAATTTTTGGAAAACAATCTTCGATTTTTTGAGTTTCACCGAGAGTGTGAGTGAGTGAGTGTTTCTTGAGAAGGAAGAATGTGTCAAATGATGAAATTATGTGAAGAAATTTACCATGAGATTAGAATTTCAGCACAGGTGAAATAGGGAGAGAAGTACAATTAGGATAAGAATGGAATTTTAAAATTGGAAATTAGGGGAAAATAGTACCATCAATTAATTCCGAGGAATATAGGAAGTACTATTTCTATCAAATATTCTATGGGATCAGGGAATTTCAAAATTCTTGAACCAAAAATGCATTTTTAGTTGGAAATTCATAATTTTCAAAAATTTGCATTTTTGGATCAATTTGGCAATGGAAAATTGATTTTCAGAGCAAAATGTGCTTGCCACAATCTAGGCCTCGCGCCAAACATTCTGGCATGAATCAACCCTCGTGCCAAACTCCTTGGCATGAGGCATCCCCTTCCGCCAACTCTCTTGGCACAGACTCAAGCTCTTGGAGGGGACCGTGTCAGGTTTAGGTATGAGATTGCCAAAACTTTTGACCAAATCCTTAGTTTTTCCCTCTTTTTTCGAAAATCTGTCCCACATTAAATCTAATTCTATCCAAACACAATCATGAGTGTCGAACTCTAATTTTCAATTCAAACTAGAGTTTCACCTCAAAAATCCTGATCGCAAACAAGAACATACAAAATCTATCTAATCACTACTCAAAACATTAAAGCAAAAGGAAACACCGTGTATTTATTGTTGTGCTTACAATTTATTTATTTTTCATGGAAGTCTAGTTAGAAATGCATACCTTTGAGTCTTCGGAATCGCCATCGGCGACTCCATCAACGATGACATTGTTGTGGAGAGGTCTTCACAATGATCCATCCTTACCTTCAGACCTCTTGTCCGTGATGGGAAATGAATCTCCATGTCTTGCTAGCATTGATTCCGTGAATGTTACTTTGGGGTTTTTGGAGGTCGAGGAGGTTTTGAACCCTTGACAATCTCCATTTCCTGCTGCAAGTTAGTTGGCATGGAAAAACAATCTAGCACAGACATATTATCCATAGAATCATGCAATTCATCGGACTCATCAACAATGTCATCAAAATGGGATTCATCCAAATGTTCATTCTCATTGGTAACACAAGAGGTTACAACTTTGAACATGAAAGAAGAATTTGTCGAATCATGCCCGGATTTATAGATATCAAATTCACCTTAATCCATCTCATATTCTGGAGTCAAGGTTCCCAAGTGGACATCAATTTTAGTCCTAGACATTTTAAGTAAAGTTCTCCCCAAAACTATTGGGGGTGCACCACCGTCGTGCACCACGTTTAGGACATAAAAGTCTGCCGGTAAAACCAATCGGTCAATCCGCACCATCATATCCTTTACTGGTCTACGAGGACCAGCTTGGGAAAGATCAACGAGTTGAACAATCACTCTAGTTTCCCTAAGCTCACCTATTTCAAGGCATTTATATAGACTATATGGGATCACATTGATGGGTGCGCCTAAATCTATCATGGCATTTTAACTAAGTCTACCACATAAGAAGAAGTCTACAACATAAGGAGATAGGGATAGAAAACATTCTGGGGTCATCGCATTTCTTAGGAAAATATTTATGGTTCAAAACGGAGACTCCCCCCATTTTTAAATGCCCCAAACTTTTAGTTGGCCTACTTCTTTTCTTTGTACATGAAAATTTAAGAAATTTGGCTTATGATAGCAGATGTTTAATCAATTCCAAGATAGGGATGGTTACCTCAACCTTTTTGAAGATTTTTTGAATGTTCGAATTTGGAAATGGAGGTGGAATTGATTACCACCTTTGGCTTTCCCTTCAAAGTATTTTGAAATGGAGGTGGAATGGTAGCTTGTTTCTCGAGCGGTCGAGGCTCCTTGGAAGGTGACTCCTTGACCACAATCTCATCTTCTTTGAAGTGTGCCTTGGTAGTCTCCAATACCTTATAATCCTCTTGCATAACCCTCTTCTCGGACTCACAAACTTCCTTCCCAGTTCTCAACTTTAGTGCGCTCATATTCCTCGGATTGATCTCTGGTTGGGAAGGGAGTTTGCCAAACTCCATGGCTTCAAGTCGGCTCCCCAGTTGGCAAGTTGCCCAACTTGAACTTCAAGATTTTAAATTCCCGAGAAAGCTCTACTACCAAGGTCTTCAATCTCACGCCTTGTCCTCTCCACAAAGACTTCATTTTTTATTTACCATTCTTACTTCTACGTAACACAACTCTAAGTTACTCTAGAATATATACTAGCGCTTGTCAACATATCACCTAAAAATTAATATTATATATATATCTATATTTTGGCAAGAATAACAAAATTTATGTATTTCGGTTCAATAGATTATAGGGTAACACAATTTTGGGTCATAGTGTAATTTTTCAAGATTGTGTAGAAGTAATCAATGTTGACTTTCACCCCTGCATGCCCAATTTGCAAAATTGCAACTGTATATTATTAGATTAAATTTTTTATCTTGCCAATTTCGTGATGCTACAATTCCAACTTTCTTTGAGTGACGTAAGTGCAAAAAGTAAAAACTTCACTCGTAACTCCAAATTAAAATCCGCTTGAATGCGATGGTACCCTACACATCGAAGTTTTATTTTCCATGTCCGTAACATAGTATTTATCAATAAAATGCACAAGAATATATTTGTAATTTTTTCCGATTTCTATGTATAAATTATTCAAGTGAGCCAAATAGCTCAAGTGGTGAATCAGATGGAGGCCTGGAAAAAGGGAAAACTTCCCTCCCAACCAGAAATCAACCCTCGACAAAATGTGAGTGCAATCTCATTAGGAGTGGGAAGGAAGTGAATGAGCCTCAAGGCAAGTTTGTTGTTGAGCGGGTGATTGTGAAAGAGGAGGATGTTGAGAAGAACGCCGAGGAGTTGGCTAAAGAGAGCAAATGCGAACAAATTGAGATGGAGACATTTGTACCAAGACCAGGATCAAATCCCGAAACCTAATCCCCGCCTCACAAGAATTCAAGAGGGGTGGAGATCCCTATCTATGTGTCGGAGCCACCATTTTCAAAGGCATTAAAGTATATGAGGACCAAGGAGGACAGCAAGGACATCTACAAAGTCTTTCGTAGATGCGAGGTAAACATTCCACTCTTAAATGCTATAAATCAAGTTCCTAGGTATGCTAAATTTCTTAAGGAATTGTGTATCATTAATAGGAAACAACAATTGAAGAAAAAGAAAAAGTGTTTGAAGAGTGAATATGTCTCCGCCGTGTTTGATGATGAAACACCTCCTAAAAGTGATGATCCTGGAAAGTTTTCGATCCCTTGTAAGATAGGAGGAAAATGTGTTAACAAGACCATGCTAGACATAGGTGCTTCCATTAATGTGATCCCATATTCCTCGTATGAAATTCTAGATCTTAGAACTTTTCACAAAACCGGGGCTGTTATCCGACTAGACAACCACTCTAGCACATACCCAAAAGGTATTGTGAAGGATATGTTGGTGAAAGTGGGCTCCTTAACATTCCCCGCCGATTTTTATGTTCTTCAAATGGAAGGTGGTAATAGTGCTAAACCTATTCTCTTAATTTGGCCATTTTTTAAAACATCAAGGACAATAATTGATGTGTATATTGGAACTTTAACCATAGAATTTAATGGGCAGATGATAGAATTCGACACTCACAATTCTTCTGAGAATCCGAGTAAATACTATTCTTACCAAACTATTAATGTTGTTGATGATATAGAGAAAGATGTATTTGAGCCCAATAATGGTAGTTCCTTAAATGTTCCCATATATGTTGCTTTGAGTGATGCTTTGATTGCAAATGTCGTTAGTTGGGAGGTCGTCGCCGTACCTCTCAAAGTTAATATTTATAAGCCCTAAATGCTTACTATCTACAACTAAGTAGATAGCGGCAAGTCGGGGTTGTCCATGAAAAAGAGGGATCTTCCCAAGCTGTTAGGCACAAAAGGTTGATATTAGACTAGGAGTAGTCATATATACATACATATAAAAGCATGTAAAAGGGGGGGTTTGGTTGTTTGGTGGTCCTAAGTTATGAAATTAAAAAGACATGATAACTAGCAAAGTCAAGTAACTAGGCTAATCATCAAACAAAACTAAGAAAAATGGGTTTAAAACTACAAAGATAAAGCCTTGGGGGCAATTGATATCCGCTTCCAAACCTAATGTAGATCATTGAACCATTCACTCATTCTATCACATTCATTACTTGACTTAACATTAACATACTTATCTAGAAATAATCACAACACATTATGCACAAGAAGTTCTAAGTTCATGCTAACAGATTTTCATGCAAAGGAGCTAAGGAATTCGTCACTTTCCTAACACCCGAACACTTCAATCATAAAAACACTTCCTATTCTCAAACAACCCATGACATAAATGAAGGGAAACATAGCATCAAGAATACATAAATGCTAAATAATAAAGGCTTCAAGAACGAGTGAAACAATCTATTCACTACTTCAACTACTTGTTGTGAAGATAAATCTTCTATCCTTCTTAGATAGTAGTTTGCAAGAGTGAATTTGACATCTCTTGTCAAACCTCACCAATGACTCCCTTAGGACTAAGAGTATCCCATTGATGGCATTTAGCACGAAGAATCAACAAGCTTGACAACACTTATAAACACTACACCGTGTCTAAGCATTTAACCAATTCATGCATTAACACAAGATTAGTCAAGAACGATCGACATTCGTAGACCTGTCTCATTTGCTACCTAAAACAAACATGACAACGAGTTCGACATCATCACATTCATCTAGCAATTATCAACACACCAACATCATTTAAGAAGCTCTAACTCATGCTCTTGGATTCCACATTAAAAGAGGGGAGAATTAGCTACTTTCTCCCAACCCTAACAAGTGATCATACAAGCAATTTATATACTCAAGCTTCCAACAACATCAATGCAATTAACAATTCACATTCAAAGCTCAATAAATGCACAATAGCAGAAGCACCAAATAGATAGATATAATGGTTCTTACTACATAGAAATGGAAGCTTCAATCATTTGCTCCCAAGATAAAACTACACTAGAGAACTAAAAGACATAATTAATCTACAAAAACTAAGAAAAGAAAGAAGAGAAAACCTAGAGTTTTAACACCCAAAAATGCAAAAGAAAGAACTGGGCAAACGCTGTTGAAGAGGAGAGGATAAGGGGAGTATTTATAGCACAAAAATCGAGAAGAAATTTACACCACTCGTCCATCACGAGTTACAACGTGCTCGCGACGAACCATCGAGTGTCGCGACGGTCTCGCGACAGACACAAATTCCAGCATTATTTCTTCTTTCTCTTTTATATCTCATATCCTTCTCTTCTCTTCACTTCTTCAATTCTTCATATCTTCAAAAAGCTCAAATCCAAGTCTTCAAATCTTCAAATCTTCAAAGATATTGGTCAAAGTCTTCAAAGTTTTCAAAGTCTTCAAACAAATTACCTTGTCACACAAAATTCTCTAAAAAGTGATAAAAACGTAAAAGTCACTTTTAATCCTCTTTAGATAATTTTAAGGCAAAATGTCACATTTAAAGCATAAAAGTGTACAAAAGTTAATCCCAAAAGTCCTAATATAACCGTATAAAATGGGCACATCAAACCTCCTCGCAGTTAAACCTTACTCGCCCTCGAGTAAGAAAAGATTCAAGCACACGGAGGAATTCATATGTCCATATCCTAAACTAATATTCCCCCATTCAAAGCCTCACAAAAACTCTCAATATCATAAATCCCAAAATCAAAGCTCACATGAGAATTTTTCACACACACAACCCCAATCCTAAATCTAACCGAACCTACCACTTATCAATTCACTACCCATAAAAATGTTTCAAATTCCTGAATTGATATTCCCAAAGTTCAATGACACAAAATGAAGTTAAAACCATTTAAGAGGTTTAAGCACATACTTCACCTAATTCCAATATATCAACCAAAAATGAAGTATAAAGGAATCAAGAATTTCATAACCATACTTCGTTTCCTAACCCGCTAAGTTACCAAATCCCAAGATGTCTCTAGATGTTGAGCTACTCGATCCATTCTATGACAACTGCAACCTTATGACTCCAACACCGGTAAATGAGTGAAATCATAGCATTTTCCTTTTCTCTCTTTTTCTCTCATTTTGCCTAGGAGCCCTTTCGAGTTTTCATCCTAGCCACACATCATGTTTCTTCGGCTCACATCTCACCTTTTTCTGCACATTTTAGCCTCTCATTTTTTCCTAGGCCGCCCTTTTGGGTTTTCGACTTATCCGGGCCCCAATGTTGCCTAAGTAGCCCTCTCGGGTTTTTAACTTAAAGGGTTTTCTTCTTTTCTTTTCTTTTCTTTTTTAAAATTTTTTTTAAATTTTTTTGTTTTTTTTTCATGTTTTTCCAATCAAAAGTAGCAAAATACATTCTAGAACAAGCTAGCATACATTGAGTCCTCTAACTCCTTCCCGCACTTAAAACATTATGTTGCCCTCAATGTAAACATGAAAGGCAAGAACAATAAAAATTCAAGGCAAGAGGTAGAGTGACACCCGTTTATCCACGTAGTCACGGTGATATGGAGCAATCCCATGTACTAGTATAGAATTGGTCCCGCCATTGGTTTCGGAGCCGAAAAAGGGAGACAAAGTGCCGTAGACGAACTTACCCTTCGAGTAAAACATTGCCTCCTTGGCGCCGTTTGATCAAGACTACACCACAGAGAACAACATCAAACTCACAAGTACATAAGAATTTTTAATACTAGGTTTAGCATAGAGAATTAATAACCATAGTATTCTCAAAGAACAACCAATCCACCCTGCAACCACCACTACAAGATTATTAATTAAAAATATCCAACATATATCTGCACATATACAAGCATCATTATAGGATATGCAATTACAGTCACAATGATGTAGGCGGCATACTACAATTAACATAGGTACTATAAAGATGCAAGAATGTTCATATGTCGATATATGTAGGATGTTGGAGGAATGAGCGGAGGTGAAATGGTGAGAGGCAGAGAAATGGAGAAGATTGAAGGTTTTAAGAAAAATTGAGCAGCACGCCGTTGCGACTCGCGAAGGTAGGGAAGGCATGGTCGCGACTCGCGACGGTCTCATCGCGACTCGCGATAGTCCGTCGTGAGACCATCGCGGCTCGTGGAATGTGGAAGCCGGGAGCAGATTTTTAGCAAACAAGTTCTGATCTCGTCGTGACTCGCGACCTCCCTGTCGCGACTCGCAATAGGCTATCACGAGGCCGTCGCGGCTCGCGAAATGTTGAGGCCGGGAGTAGAATTTTAGCACAAAATTTCTGATCACGTCACGACTCGCGACCTCCTCGTCGCGACTCGCGATGGGCCACCGCGGTGCCATCGCGACTCGCGATGGGCCACCGCGACGCCATCGCGGCTCGCTGAAAGCTGGTGCTGGAAATAGATTTTGCTCCCCTGTTCGTCGTGACTTGCGACGAGGCCATAGCGACTCGCGACAACAGGGTTTCCCAGCACTTGGAAAAAAAATTTCTTACCAAGCTCTCTCCCCTCTCTTATGGATCTTATTCCTTCCTATCCTCCAATGCAATACACTACACTTTGCTAAAAAATCATAGAGAAACACACAATAAAAAGAACAAGACTAAATAACAAAAACTAAACAACAAAAACTAAAACAAAGGCCGAATTTATTTACGTCGTCGGCACGACAAAGCTCCGTATATTTAAGGTCGTCGGCATGATAAAGCTCCGTATATTTATGGTCGTCGGTATGACAATGCTCCGTATATTTAAGGTCGTCGGCACAACCCTAATGTTATCCATATTGTGAGGCTTGAGCCCCTTCACCATGAGCTTCCAAAAGTAGAGAGGTGGGGGTACGAAACTTTCAAGAGGAAAGTTTTGTTGACGTGGAGAAGGTTTGAAGGGAATTGAGTGGTTAGGGGGCTTGGGATAATCTTTCGGCTCCTCTCTCGTCTTCCTCAAAACTTCCGAAAATGATAGAGTTGGTTCACTAGGTGTGAGAAGGGGTGATGATGCTAATGAATGTAGCACGATCACCTCTTCCTCCATTTTTCTATCCTCAACAACCAACTCCTCATCCCCTTCGAACTCAAAATCATTTCCCTTGGGGACCTCACTCACCGAATCCTCGAGTTTGATTTGGGATGGTGTATTTTTGGAATCACGAGCTTCCATTCGGGCCAACACTTCTAATATACTCCTCACATACCCCTCAATAGCCTCAACACTAGAGGAGAGCTGAGTGTCTGGCTCCTCACTAGTAAAGGAGTTCAAGTTTGCTATTATATTCATGACTTCCTCACGTGTCAAACTTGAACGTCCTTTTTGAGCTTGGTTTTGGGGTATGGTATAAAGTGGTTATGGCCAACTAGTCTGCTCGTATTGTTGGTTTTTTGGCTTATTCTCATACCACCAATCCGGACTACCACTCCATTCCAGATTGTAAGGATTGTGGTATGGATACCATTCTTGAGCATCTTGCCCTTGAAAACAAACATCTCCTACCTCTTGGTAGCACTCCTCATAATATCCTTGGTTTTCGAAACCAATGGTTCTTTCTCCCTCAAAGTGCTCTTCCCACAACAAATAGCAAGACTCGGTAGGATGGTCAGAATGACACATCCTAAAAAACCTTGCTTGTTGAGCCTCTCTTCTCATCATGAGTTCCCTCAAGGTGAGACGCTCCATTTTTTAAAAGAATTTTTTTTCAAAAGTCTGAAATCATATTGCAAGTGTTCTCGATAAAAGCTCACCAAGAACTCAAGCAATACCCACTCCGAACAAAAACAACCACCAAGAAGTGGAAAATAAAAACAACTAGCTAATGTGCAACCAAAAATGCCCAAATATTTAAAAATAAATGCCTCTTCCCCAGCAGCGGCGCCAAAATTTAGTAGGCCATTGCCGTACCTCTCAAAGTTAATATTTATAAGCCTTAAATGCTTACTATCTACAACTAAGTAGATAGCGGCAAGCTGGGGTCGTACACGAAGAAGAGGGATCTTCCTAAGCATTTAGGCACAGAAGGTTGATATTAGGCTAGGAGTAGTCATATATATATACATAAAAAAGAATGTAAAAGGGGGGGTTTGGTTGTTTGGTGGTCCAAAGTTATGAAATTAAAAAGGCAAGATAACTAGCAAAGTCAAGTAACTAGGCTAATCATCAAACAAAACTAAGAAAAATGGGTTTAAAACTACAAAGATAAAGCCTTGGGGGCAATTGATATCCACTTCCAAACCTAATGTAGATCATTGAACCATTCACTCATTCTATCACATTCATTACTTGACTTAACATTAACAAACTTATCTAGCAAGAATCACAACACATTATGCACAAGAAGTTCTAAGTTCATGCTCATAGACTTTCATGCAACTTTCCTAACACCCGAACACTTCAATGATAAAAATACTTCCTATTCTCAAACAACCTATGACATAAATGAAGTGAAACATAGCATCAACAATACATAAATGTTAAATAATAAAGGCTTCAAGAACGAGTGAAACAATCTATTCACTACTTCAACTACTTGTTGTGAAGATAAATCTCCTATCCTTCTTAGATAGTAGTTTGCAAGAGTGAATTCGACATCTCTTGTCAAACCTCACCAATGACTCCCTTAGGACTAAGAGTATCCCATTGATGGCATTTAGCACGAAGAATCAACAAGCTTAACAACACTTATAAACACTACACCGTGTCTATGCAGTTAACCAATTAATGCATTTAAACAAGATTAGTCAAGAGCGATCGACATTCATAGACCTCTCTCATTTGCTACCTAAAACAAACATGACAACGAGTTCGACATCATCACATTCATCTAGCAATTATCAACATACCAACATCATTTAAGAAGCTCTAACTCATGCTCTTGGATTCCACATTAAAAGAGGGGAGAATTAGCTACTTTCTCCCAACCCTATCAAGTAATGATACAAGCAATTCATATGCTCAAGCTTCCAACAACATCAATGCAATTAACAATTCACATTCAAAGCTCAATAAATTCACAATAGGAAAAGCACCAAATAGATAGATATAATGGTTCTTACTACATAGAAATGGAAGCTTCAATCCTTTGCTCCCAAGATAAAACTAAACTGGAGAACTGAAAGACACAATTAATCTACAAAAACTAAGAAAAGAAAGAAGAGAAAACCTAGGGTTTTAACACCCAAAAATGCAGAAGAAAGAACTGGGCAAAAGTTGTTGAAGAGGAGAGGATAAGGGGAGTATTTATAGCACAAAAATAGAGAAGAAATTTAGACCATTCATCCATCGCGAGTCGCAACATGCTCGCGACGAGCTCGCAATGAACCATCGCGTGTTGCGACAGACACAAATTCCAGCATTATTTCTTCTTTCTCTTTTATATCTCATATCCTTCTCTTCTCTTCACTTCTTCAATTCTTCATATCTTCAAAAAGCTCAAATCCAAGTCTTCAAATCTTCAAAGATATTCAAAGTCTTCAAACAAATTACCTTGTCACACAAAATTCTCTAAAAAGTGATAAAAACGTAAAAGTCGCTTATAACCCTCTTTAGATAATTTCAAGGCCAAATGTCACATTTAGAGCACAAAAGTGTACAAAAGTTAATCCCAAATGTCCTAATATAATCGTATAAAATGGGCACATCATTAGTACTAACTTGAAGAAGAGCAACAATGGTGAATGATCTCTTGGAAAAGCAACATCCGGCACATGTTGTGTGTCCACATGTAAGGCAATGGGGGTGAGTTTCCCACCTTCTTCTTCCTGCGATTTTCGGGTTCAAACCCTAGTTTTTCCTTTCTTTCTTTTCTTAATTTTTGTAGGTTAATCATGCCTCTTCATTATCTAAACTAGTTTAATCTTGGAAGCAATCCATATCTATATAGTAAGAACCTTTGTTTAAATATATCTTGAAGCATATGTTATTTAGCATTCATATGTTTTTATGTGATGTTTTACTTCATTTATATCATGAGTTGTTTGAGAATATGAAGTGTTTGTATGATTGAAGTGTTAGTGTGTTAGGAAAGTTGAAAATTTTGTAGCTCATTTGACATGAAAATCCAAGAGCACGGACTTAGAACTTCTAGTGCATAATGTGTTGTAATTCTTGCTATATATGAAGAGTGCTACCAAAACCAAGGGTATTATGAAGAGTGCTACCAAGAGGTAGGAGATGTTGGTTTTCAAGGGAAAGAAACCCAAGAATGGTATCCAAACCACAATTATTACCATCTGAAATGGAGTGGTAATCCGGATTGGTGGTATGAGAATGAACCGGAAAACCAACAATACGAGCAAAATAGTTGCCTATCCCACCTTATACTATGCCCCACAATCAAGCCCAACAAGGAAGTTCAATTTTGCAAGTTAGGAAGTCATGAATGCTATAGAAAACTTGAACAACTTTACTAGTGAATAACCAAACACTCGGTTCTCCTCTAGTGTTGAGGCTATTGAGGGGCATACGAGGAGTATTTAAGAAGCATTAGCCCAAATGAAATCTCGTGATTCTGAAAATACACTATCCCAAGTAAAACTTGAGGATTCGGTGAGTGAGGTCACCATGGGAAATGAGATTGAGTTCTAAGGGGATGAGGAGTTGGTTGTTGAGGATGAAAAAAAGGAGGAAGATGTGATCATGCTACATTCATTAGCATTGTCACCCCTACCCCCACTTAGTGTACCAACTCAACCATTTTCAGAAGTTTTGAGGGAGAAAAGAGAGGAGCCAAAAGACTAGCCCAAGCCTCCTAACCACCCAACTCCCTTTAAACCATCTCCACCTCAACAAGACTTTCCTCTTGAAAGTTTTGTACCCCCACCTCTCTATTTTTGGATGCTCTTGGTGAAGGGGTTCAAGCCTTCACAATTTGGAAAACATTAGGGCCATGCCGACAACCTTAAATATACGGAGCTTTGTCGTGCCAATGACGTACATAAATTTGTCCTTTATTTTAGATTTTGTTGTTTAGTTTTTATTATTTTGTCTCGATCTTTTTACAGTGTTTTTTTCTTTGATTTTTTAGCAAAGGGAAGTACATTTCATTGGGGGAGAAGAAGGAATGAGATCTATGAGAAAGGAATGAAAGCTTGGAAAGTTGGACTGAAAAAAACAAATTCTTTCTAAGTGCTGGGAAACCTTGTCGTCGCGAGTTTCGACAAACATGGGAGCAAAATATGAACTCCCAGCACAAGCCTTTCGCGAGTCGCGATATGGCCATTGCATGTTGCGACATGGACATCGTGAGTCACAACCGAATCTAAAAATTTCTGAAAGAATTGAGCTCATAGACTCAATATATCGCAAGTCGATATGGCTTAGTCGCGAGTCGCGTCAATGCATCGTGAGGCGCGATGGAGAAACCAACCTTTCAACTATGCTTAAACACTGCATAATCATTTCTTGTTCTCCACCAAATACTCCCAAGAACCACCACACCTCCACCATCTTTCATATATTGACATATGAAGATTCTTACATCTTTATATTATCTTTGTTGATTGTTGTATGCTGACTACATCATTGTGACTATAATCTCTATATTATATACTGATGCTTGGATATGTGTCAATATATATTGGATATTTTTATTGGAAAATCTTATAGTGGTGATTGCATGATGGATTGGATGTTCTTTGAGAATACTGTGACTATTAACGTTTGAGGCTAAACCTAGTATTGAAAATCCTTATGTACTTGTGAGTTTGATGTTGTTCTCTGTAGTGTTGGTCTTAATCAAACGGCGCCAAGGAGACAATGTTTTGCTTGAGGGGTGAGTTTGTCTACGACACTTTTGCTCCCATTTCTGACTCTGAAACAAATTTTAGAACCGATTCCATAAAAATACATGGGATTGCTCTGTATCACCGGTGACTATGCATAGAAACGAGTGTCACTCTACCTCTTACCTTGAGTTCTATTGTTATTGCCATACATGCTTACATAGAGGGCAATGTAATGTTTTAAGTGCGGGGAGGGGTTAGAGGACTCACGTGCATGCCAGCTTGATTTGGAATTCTTTTCGCTGCTTTTGATTGGAAAAACATGTGAAAATGAAAGAAAAAATTTAAAATTTAAAAATTTTGAAAAAAAAGGAAATTAAAAAGAAAAAAAATTAAAAAGAAAACCCATTAAGTTGATTACCCGAGAGGGCAACTTTGGCAACATCGGGGAAAAAATGAGAGGCTAAATGTGTGGAAAATGGTGAGATGTAAGCCAAAGAAACAAGATGTGTGGCTAGGATGAAAACTCTAAAGGGTTCCTAGTCAAAATGAGAGAAAGAGAAAAAAAAGTGGAAAATGCTATGATTTCACTCATTTGAAATGAGAATCGAAGAACATGGACTTAGAACTTCTAGTGTATAATGTATTGTAATTCTTGCTATATAATTAGGTTAATGTGGATTGTTCTCATATTTATCTTATAGATGCAATGAAAGGTTGAATCTTGGATGTGGTTTGTTCTAGGTTTAGCCTAATGAATGACATGTTTGGTTAAATGACTATGTCTTTGGTAGAAGGCTTGTTGTTATCAATCTCTGGTTCTTTGTGTATAATGCCATTGATGAAATACCTTTATGGTGTGGTTTGCCTAAAGTGATTATCAATGAGGTTTGCAAATGGTTGGTGTTTGTCTTTGTGAATTACTCTTAAGAAGAAATGAATATTGATATTCAATTGAGAAACTTTAGCATTCCTTATAGGTAACGATTTTGATAGAATGAGTGAATGGTTCAATGATCTACATTTGGTTTAGAAGTGGATGTAAATTTCCCCCAAGGCTTTGTCTTTTGTAGCTTTTAACCTTTTTTTTTCTTAGTTGTTGCATGATTAACTTAGTTACTTGACTTTGTTATTTAGCTTGTCTTTTAATTTAATAACTTAAGAAAAGTAACCAACCCCCCCATTTACTTTCTTATATATATATATATATATCAAACCTCCTGGCACGTGCACAGGCTGTGCAATCTGTGGTGCCTAATGTCAGGCGACGTCTGCTAGGTTTTTGCCTAATTTGGACCTATTTTTAGGCCAAATTCCCTACTACTATAAATATAGCCTTAGTTTACAAGGGTTAAGAGCTTTGGATCATTTTCATAGTTCGTTTTGTGGATTTTAAGAGTAGCTTAGAGATTGAAACACTCTCTCTTCTCTCTAGGTTCTTTCTCTTTTCCCTTTTTATTTTTCTTTTGCCTAAAAATGTGGAATTTTATGAAATACATGAATTCCTTGTTTAGGGAGTAGTTTTATAGTTTGGGGATAATACTTGTATTCACATGTTGATTTATGTTTTGTGAGATTCATTAGATCTTTATAATTTTATATGCTTGTGATATTATGCTAGCTTCTTCTTAAATTGTTATAATTGTATGAATGATACACTCCATTAGCACACACTCTAGTCCACATTCATGTTGGTGCAAATATTGATGCTTCCCGGGGAAGAGAAACCTAGATGTGATATGGGTAACGGGGTCTGGGTCTATGTGGGTGTGTACAAATAGGTCTTTTCCAAGTTTTACCATTACAATGATAGCACATCAGTCTTAGCTGGTGAGTTGGTCTGAAGGGTTACGGGAAGAGATAGCATTTCGCAGAAAGCTAGAGTTTTATGTAGTCCCCGTGCCATCAATAAGGTGCCTATCTCCCTTTTCCTCTTTATATGAATAGGGGTGGAGCATTCATGGTGTAGAGCTGGTACATAATCGTACGGGGAGAAACATATATGCTCAACGGCAAGGCAGTTGTCGCACTCCCCTAATTACAGAAGCGGTGACGATAGAAGATTGCAAGAGCACCCTATGTGACAGGTATGGAAAAGTGGTGACCATCAACCACACCATGTGTTATGAGCTCTAGATTAGGTTGTTGAGGTCTTATATATGATAGAATCAATAATCGTAGCATTTAATAAAACATGTTACAAAAATATTTCTAACTGCAAGTTTATGTAGTTTAATCTCGTTTTATCTTTTATGTTTGTAGTTAATAATTGAAAATTCCAAAAAACCCCATTTTACTAAATTACCTATTCCTAGCACATGGATGGATTGAAAACCCATACTTAGTTGTGTGTAATTGGCTATTAGACTCTAGCATTTCTGTGGACAAACCCGGACATGCCACTGACTACCCCATAGATAACTTAGTAGTGAGTTGGGTGTAGAACTATAAACTTTATCTTTGACAACCCATTGCATCTCTTTTGGTTTGTTTAGAACACCTTCGTTCATGTTAGCTAATACACCAATTTAACGATCCTGAATGTAGGTGGGTCAAATTTTAGCACCGCAGCCGGAGATGCTAGTTTAAAAGTTTAATTGTCAATTTTCATAACCTGTTAGTTGAGTACCTAGTATTACTTTGGTTTTCTTTGTTTTGTTGGTTTTTGTCTATGAGCCTTTGTGATAGTAATCTTGTTACCTTCAATCCTATTTGCTAGTGTTTCCTCGGGTAGGGTATTATTAATTCCTTGTTTATTGTGTATACCCATGCCACGAACTTAGGAGTTTTACACTACCCCACTAAAAACACAGGTACTAGGAGATGAAGGAAATGGAGAGCTAAAGTAGGGGTTCAGCCTAGACCAATTTTGGTGGTAGAAGAGCCTCTGGAGATGGCAAAAGACAACAAGACACTAAGGAAGCTCATGGCTCTGAATCTGGAGAGCCAACTATTGTGTATCACTTTACCTCCATTGCCACCAAACGTGAACTGTGAATTGAAGAATGGGATGATACACTGTCTCCTCACTTTTCACGGTATGCCGGGGGAAGATCCCAACAAACACCTATCGATGTTCCACCTTGTCTGCACAAATATGAAGCCTTTAGGGGACTCAAAGGATGACTATAACCTAAGGGCGTTTCCATCATCTCTTCAATATGGGGCTGACGATTAGATATACTACCTTCCACTCGGTTGTATAAGCTCCTGGATATATCCGAAGACAAGATTTCTAGAAAATCACTTTCCAGCATCCAAATCCGCCGGACTGAAAAAGAAACTATCTAATATTACCCAGGGGGCTAGTTAATCACTCTATGACTAGTGGGAGTGATTCAAGCAATTATTGGTAAGTTGTCCGTACCATCCTTCATGGAAGGACCTATTCTACTACTTTTTTGAAAGTTTATGCGATGAAGACATGCGGATGGTGAATGCCTCATGTAATGGATCAATATCCAACAAAATCTGGAAGGGCACGATGGATCTTTTTGAGAAAATGGCCAATAGAATGAGATAGTTTGGCACAAGAAGAATGGTTTAGGTCTTATTTAAACCCTCCCAATCCCCCAAGTTGGAAGAGAAAGTCCAAGCTCTTGCTTCCATGGTGAAGGAGTTCTTCAATGGAAAAATTCATCAAGTAAAAGTGTGCGGGATATGCAACCTTGACCATCGCATTGAGGCGTGTCCCAAGTAGTATAGGAATTAGAAGAGGTGAAGGCCGTTGAATAAAACAATGGGAATAAACATTTGTTTGCAAGGGGTTAACGACCACAAGGATTTTGGGGGGAATGAAGAAGGTTGAAGACAGGATCCCTTTGCAAACTCGTTTAACCAAAGGTACCAATACCATCCAAACTTCTGTTGGAGGGAGGAAAACTAAGCTCAAGGGTATCGAGGCAGGCAAACTCCACCTCAACCCTATCCAAGGGGCCATGTCTCTCTCTACAAGTCAGACCGAGAAGAAATCTTGGAAGCCATAGGACTATTGGGTAAAATCATGAGGTATTCGATGAAAGAACAAGGTGCAAAATTGAAGATCCTTGCAATAGGGCCTTCTTGAGTATAAAAAACCTCAAGATCCAAGTCGAGCAACATGCCACCTCGGTGAGCCAACTTGTGGCCAAAGATTCTAGCAAACTCCCTTCCCAATCGGAGGTCAATCTAAGGAATGTGAGCGCACTAAATTTGAGAAGTAAGAAGGATTTTGGAGGAAAAAAAGACAAATTTTGAGGAGCATGAGGTTGTTATCGAGAAACCACCTTCAAAGGAGATTTCACCACCCGAGGCACAAGTGACCATCTCACTGATATATTTAAGTGTATTGAGGGGGAGGCTAAAAGTGACAACCAATGATGAAAGCATCTGAAGAATGATTTGTTTGGTTAAATGACTATGTCTTTGGTAGAAGATTTGTTGTTAACAAACCTATGGTCGTTTGTGTGAAATGTCGTTAATGAAATACCTCTATGGTGTTGTTTTCTTAGAGTGATTATCGATGAGTTTTGCAAATGGTTGTTGTTTATCTTTGCAAATTACTATTAAGAAGGAATGAATGTTGATATTCGAATGCAAAGTGATAACGTTCCCGTAGACAGTAAATGTAATTGAATGAGTGAATGAATCTAGGATCAATAAGAGGTTTGGAAGTAAGGATCAATTGCCCCCAAGACTCTGTTAATTGTTCATTTAATAATCTTTTTAGTTGTTGTTTCATGATTAGCATTGTTCTCTTGCTTTTCTAGTTGTTGTCTTTAAATTATATAACTTAGGAAAAACCAACCAAAAGCCCCCCCTTTACATGCTTTTATAAGTATCTATATATGTCTATGCCTAGTATGTTTTCCACCTACATGTTTGAACACTTGAAAAGATTCCTCTTCTTGTGGATGATCCCGACTTTCCATTATCTACTTAATTGTAAATAGGAAGCATTAGGGCTTCAATATATAACCTTGAGATGTACGGTGATGACCTCCCAAATTTTGGTGCCGCTGCCGGGGAAGATGCACTTATTTTTAAGTGTTTGGGCATATTATGTGTGATTACGTGCTAGTTGTAATTATTTGTTAGTTTGCTTTTATTTTTTTTATAGTTGACTTGCCATTTTCACTTGGCTTAGAGACATATTGTTTGAGTTCTTGGTGTATGGTTTGTACGCGATCCTTTTCACAAGAACCCCTATACTACGGGCCCCAAGTTAGAGTTGAATTTGAAATGAATTAGGAGATTCTCTTTGGAATGTGTGAATAACACTCCTCCGAACGAACATTTTGTGGACACTTCTACATCCATGGAACATCAAGATGAGCATGAAGGTGACATTCTGAGAGGAGGACCTCAACATCTTCCTATCTAAGGAAGGGAGATTCCTTTGGGGCAAGCCTTACTGAGGGACATTATGGCTCCATCCTTGGCTAACAACCAATGTGCATTGAGTATCCTTTGGTTGGATCGAATGGGCATTTTGAGCTCAAGACCGGGTTTATAAACATTCTACCTATCTTCCTTGGTAGGTATGGGAAAAATGACAACCAACATCTCACCGAGTTCCATTTTTTTATGTGGTAGTATGGTTCCCCACGGAGTAGATGAAGACTTATACAAGCTGAAGGCATTCCCATTCATATTGAAGGATGTTGCAAGGGATTGGCTCCACTACATACCACCCAAGAGCATCAAAAGTTGGCTTGACATTAAGATGATGTTTGTACCCAAGTACTTCCCGGCCTCGAAGTCCGCCGTTTTGAAGAAGGACATAAGCAACATCCTCCAATGGCATGAAGAAAATTTTTTTGACTATAGGGTGAGGTTCAAGAAGCTTCTCATGAGTTTCCGTACCACGGATATTCAAAGGGAGACTTGGTCTACTATTTCTACAATGGTCTTCTTGACGAGGACCAAATACTAAAGAGGAGTTCTTGTGGTTGTAACCTTGGGAAAAAGACTTCAACTAAGGCTATGAAGTTATACGAGGAGCTAGCTTAGGAGTCAAGGAACTTTAGCTCGAGGGTCTTTTTGAGAAGAAGAAATCCAATGCCCACAACTAACCCTTCTAATAGTGGAAATCTCGAGGACCAAGCCTTGACCCTTAATTCTATGGCAAAATCCTTAATAACCAAGTCCAGAAATGTTCCACATGTTTAATCTTGTGAAATTTGTTAATCGGTGTATCCTACACACACTTGCCCTACTTTACAAGATGATTATGTCGAGGAGGTGAGTGCCATTGGGTATTAAGGTGGGAAAGGCTATCAAGGAAACCAAGGATATCAAGGAAACCAAAGTTATCATGGTTATCAAGGCTATCAAGGGAATCAAGGGTACCAAAACCGGCTGTACAATTTGGGTAATCATGATAACCCGAATCTCCGGTATGGAATCCCTTAAGGAGATGAAAATACTAAACCATATTGATCTCCTCAACAATAATCAACCACCTCAACAAAAATACCAAAGGCTTCAAGACAAGCCCAAAGATCAAGGAGAGAGCTCGGGCTCGGGCTTGTCAAAAGATGAGGTGATGCAAGTCATTCACCAGTTAAGCATGTGCATGGAGAAAGGCAAAAAATTCCAAGATGAAGTCAAGGCAAGCATCAAGAAGTTGGAAACTCAAGTGATCCAAATAGCTCAAGTGGTGAATGTGATGGAGGCCTTGGAAATGGGAAAACTTCCCTCCCAATCAGAAATGAACCCTCGACAAAATGTGAGTGCAATCTCATTGAGGAGTGGGATGGAAGTGAATGAGCCTCAATGAAAGGTTGTTGCTGAGTGGATTATTGAGAAAGAGGAGGATTTTGAGAAGAAGGCCGAGGAGTTGGCCAAAGAGAGCCACCGAGAAGAAATTGAGGTGGAGACATTTTTGCAAAGATCGAGATCAAAACCTGAAACCTCATCCCCACCTCACAAGAAGTCAAGAGGAGCGGAGATCCCTATTTATGTATTATAGCCACCAATTCCGGAGGTATTAAAGGATAGGAGGATAACACGGACATCTACAAAGTCATTTGTAGATGTGAGGTAAACATTCCACTCTTAAATGCTATAAATCAAGTTCGTAGGTATGCTAAATTTCATAAGGAATTGTGTACCGTTAATAGGAAAAACAATATAAGGTTAAGAAAAAAAGTGTAAAGAGTGAATATGTCTCCATTATGTTTGATGATGAAATGCCTCCTAAATTTGATGATCCGGGAATGTTTACGATCCCTTGTGAGATAGGAGGAAAATGTGTTAACAAGGTCATGCTAGACATAGGTGATTCCATTAATGTGATCCCATATTCCTTGTATGAAAGTCTAGATCTGGGCACTTTGCACAAAATCAGGGTTATTATCAAACTAGTTAACAACTCTAGCACATACCCAAAAGATATTGTGAAGGATGTGTTGGTGAAAGTTTGCGGTTTAACATTCCCTGCCAATTCTTATGTTCTTAAAATGGAAGGTGGTAATAGTGCCAAACCTATTCTCTTAGGTAGGAAATTTTTAAAGAATTCAAGGACAATAATTGATGTGCATAGTGGAACTCTAACCATGGAATTTAATGGGCAGAAAATAGAGTTTGACAATAACAGTTTTATTTAGCATCCGAGTAAATACCATTATTGCCAATTTATTAATGTTGTTGATGATATAAAGCAAGATGTATTTGAGCCCAAGAATGGTAGTTCCTTAAATGTTTCCATAGACGTTGCTTTGAGTGATACTTTGATTGCAAATGTTGTTAGTACTAACTTTAAGGAAAGCAACAATAGTGAATGCTCTCTTGGGAAAGAAACATTCGGCACCTTTCATGTCTCCACAGGTAAGCCAAAAGGGTTAGTTTCCTATCTTCTCTTGATAAGACTTCGGTAGTAGAGTGCAAACCACCATCAAAAGTTCTTAAACGTTCATCCCTTGGAGAAGAAGAGAAACCCTCGAATGGTCACTTGATTGAGATCACCCTGGAAGAAAAAGGTGAATTAGTGGAAATGCTAAAGGAACATGAGGAGACCCTAGCCATGGTGCACCAAGTCTTGTTTGGGGATGATGTGGATCCCATATGTTTTGATTCGTATCGGGGAAAAGAGACTGAATGCTTCGGATCGTTTTATGGGTAAACTCCCAGGAAAGGATTAAGTCATGGCAACGACGTTAAATAAACTTGGTTTTGATAATCTGGGTCATCATTCATGACTTTTTGTTGAAGTTGTTTGATTTTGAGTTTTTGTTGTTATTTTTGTTATTTTTCATGGTTCTTTATAAAGTGTGTTTTTCCATAATTTTGTAGCAATTTGAAGAGCTTTGAGTTAGATTGATGAAGTGAGAAAAGCTTCGACAAAGAAAGGAAAATCTTGGACATTTGGTGATTAAAAATCTTTGTAGGTGTTGGGAAAGCTCATAGTTCACAAGGGGCGAATAAGTCTTTGCGGGTCATGAGCAACTGTTTACCCATCGCAAAGATATCTTCGCCCAGTGCGAGGAAATCAGAAAGATGGGCAGAATATTGAGCTTTTATATTCTCCACTGCTTGGGGGGTGGGGTGAACGAATATTTGCCTGTTTCAAACATTGTTCATGCGACTTGAAGGTTTCTTTGCTCGTCACAAGGAAATCAGAAAGTTTGCCAAAACATTCAGCTCCTAGGTGCATCAATTTGTGAGAGGCAAACCATTATTTTCCCATTGTGAACATTATCTTTACGTGTCACGTAGATTGCCCAGAGGGTTTAAGAACGGCCAGTACCCACTTTTCTTCCGCATTTCCTCATCTTTTTCCCTATACCCGCCGCCCCTAAGATACCCTCTCTTACTCGCCACAACAAATTTAACCTCCAAACTCCTCACTTATGCCGAAATCCATTCACTATCCACATTCCATCAATCTCATTCCATCTCCTTCCACCAAATCCACCCTAATTTCGAAAGAAATATAAAACCCTAGGTTTCAGAAAATTTTCAAAATCAAGCTAATTAGTCCAGGATTGCTTGTGGGCTTCATTGTTTCATCCTCCTACACACTATTGCTAATTTTGTAATGGTGGTTCATTCTCATAGCAGTGATTGTGAGCTATATCTTCTTGCACTCCCCATAGTTTGCTATGTATGCTTTTACCATGTTTTGTCTACATTGAGGGAAATGTAGTGTTTTAAGTGTGGAAGGGGTATTTACTGCTTTTATTGCTCATTTTTGGGATGTTGTTCTTTCTAGACTTGGATGTTATGGGATGCTTTTCTTGTTTGGGGATGTTTTCACATTGGATGTATTTGAATTATCTTTGATTTGACATGTGAAAGCTTTTGCTACTTTTGCTTGGAAAAAAACATGGAAACAATAAAAAAATCTGAAATTTTTGAAAAAAAAGAAAATAAAAAAGAAAATAATAAAAAGAAACCCTCTGAGTTGAAAACCCGAGAGGGCAAAGGGATTGGGTAGCTCAACATCTTGAGACCTCTTGGGATTGGATAATTTAGCAGGGGAAACGTTGTAAGGTATGGAATTCTTGATTGTTTGATAGACTTCATTTTTGGGATGATATATTGGTATAGAGTACAGCATGTGTTGGAATCGATGCATGTTTTTTACTTCACTTTGTGCCATTGCATTTGGGATTGTCAATTCAGGACATAGAAATTCTTTTATGGATACCAATGAATTAATAGGTTGGTATGGTTTGGGTAGATGTAGAATGGGGGTTGTGGGTGAATTCTCATTTGATCTTAACTTTGGGATGTGTGATATTTAGAGTTTTGTGTGGTTTTGATTTGGGGAATTGTAGTTAAGGATGTGGATACATGAACCTCTTCGTGTGTGTTTGAATATTTTCATACTCGAGTACGAGTAAGGTTTAAGTGAGGGGAGGTTTGATGTGTCCATTTTATGCGCATATTTTGGGACTTTTTGGGATCACTTTTGCGCTCTTTTGTCAACTAAAGCTTGCGTTTTGCCTTGAAATTTCATAGGAGAGGTAAGAGCGACTTTTGCACTTACCCTTTCGAAGTGGATTTTGTGTGTCGAGGAAGTAACATTAAGACTTTAAGGCTGGAGACTGTTGAAGACCACCTTTTGAAGACTTTGAGGACTTACTTTATAGATTTGAAGACTTGAAGAATTGAAGAAAATTGAAGTAAAGAGGAGAATTTGAACCAAGAAGAAAAAGAATTTAGGATTGCTGACTGTAGTCTTCGCGGCGGGTGAAGATTAGTTTGCGCACTGCGAACTTCGGGTGGCCAAAAATATTCTTTTCTTTTTTGGTACTATAAGTACTAAATCCTATCCTCTCTATCTTACCTTCTCTTCCAACCCGTTTTCCCTCTTTCAAACCCCAGTTTTCCACCATTTTCCTCCTTGTTTTAGTTTGATTAATGTTTTAATTGTTGTTAATTTGTATGGATTGTAGTAGCTAAATCTAGTTTTTGGGAGCAATTGATTAAAGCTTCCAAACTTATGTGGTGAGATTCTCTATTTGCTCATTTATGAACATTTATATGAGAGTATTTATTATGCCATTAATGTTGTGTTTTGCCTCATTTATACCATGGGTTGTTTGAATATATGAAATGTTTGTATGATTGAAGTGTTAGGGTGTTAAGAAAGTTGCAAATTTCTTAGCTCTTTTGACATGAAATCCAAGAACATAGATTTTGAATTTCTTGTGTATAATGTAAGGTGATTCTTTCTAGATAAGTATGTTAATGTAAATTGTTCTCATACTTATCCTATGGATGCAAAGAAAGATTGAACTTTGAGTGTGGTTTGTTCTAGGGTTAGCCTAGTAAATTCTTTGTTTGGTTAAATGACTATATCTTTGGTTGAAGGCTTGTTGTTATCAAACCTATGGTCCTTCGTGTGAAATGCCATTGATGAAATACCTCTATGGTGTTGTTTTCTTAGAGTGATTATCAATAAGGTTTGCAAACGGTCGTTGTTTGTCTTTTCAAATATCTATTAAGAAGGAATGAATATTGATCTTCGAATGCGAAGTGATAACATTCCCTATTGAAAATAAATGTAATTGAATGAGTGAATGAATCCAAGATCCAAAAGAGTTTTGGAAGTGAGGATAAATTATCCCCAAGGCTCCGTTAGTTGTTGACATAATCCTCTTTTAGTTGTTGCATGATTAGCATTTTTCTATTTCTAATCTAGTTATTGTATTTAAATTTTGTAACTTAGGAAAAACTAACTAAAAATCCCCTCGTCACATGCTTTTATATGTATCTATATATGTGTATGACTATTATGTTTTCCACTATATATGTTTAAACACTTGAAAATATCCCTCTTCTCGTGGATGACCCCAAATTCCCATTATCCACTTAATTGTAGATAGGAAGCATTAAGGCTTAAAAATATAACTTTGAAGGGTATGGCGATGACCTCTCACGCAACTACTTGCAGTTTCATGTGTTTCCATAGTCGGAGCACACCGCCATTGATCATGAGAAGAGTTTGGATGATTTGTTCCTGGATCCTGACCCACGATTAGTGAAGGGGCTCTATAGGGTTCTATCCAACCCGAAGATAGAGATCAACGAGATGGATGGTGAGACTTCATCTAGAGCGCAACCTAGTCGTACTCACTTATCTGTGGACATCCTTGACCAATTGTGTACTCTTGGGAACTGTTGAGAATTGATGAAATCTAATTTAGCGGAATATCAATAACCATATTCAAGATCTCATATATGTATTCCATTATAATATACTTAAGGGTTTAGATTACCTTCGTAGCATGCGTAGAAACGTTTAACTACAGAGAATAAAATCTCCGATGTGATCCCTCTATGTATCCACATAGCACGATCAGACCACATACGCCGTTATCAGCTTAGAATAGATCAACAAGCAAAATGGTCACATCCATCTTCCTTCTTCTCTTTTGTGGCGAGGTTGGTTTTATGAGAATGGCAGGGTTATTCTATTTCTGCCGTCTGGAACGGCCAGGTTCAAATGTTTTTTCATCATGTTTATTCCTGTAAAGTGTCTACTTATACATAATAAACAAGACAGTAAACCCTAACCCTTAGTCAATCTTGGCTTAGCCTAATTAGACTTAATGAGTTCTAAACTCATTTCTCATATTATCACTATCTAGGCTCTAAGGCCAATAGTTATCTCTTTCATCTAATTTCATACTTTGTGTGTGACCCTATAGGTTCCTTCATAATAGGCTGCTAGCCCAATATACTGATCAAAAGTTGTTTCCAGCGAAACATTTCGATCACTTAAAATAACTAAATTAACTATCTCCTTATTTAATCCTCCAACTATATGATGGAAACTTCACATTGTCTGAAGGATACTATTCCAAAAATATCCCACTTGTCCTTTAGAACACGTGTGCATTCGTATTCCTTTGTCACTTAATGTCTTCATTTGAACATAAGGTAAGATAATGTGTCATCCTCATCGATTTCAAATGCATTTCTCAAATTTTTGAGTCAAAATGTTAAGACAGATGATTAATCCTTAATCCATCTGAGCACGACCATGTATTTTATAGTCCAACTCTATGAGAGGCCCATAAGACAACAATCTCATTTAAATGAGATGACAATCCCACTCTTGTACATTCAAGTTTTCTCCACTCGATTCATGGCAATCCAAGAACGTCCTTTATAGTCTCCTTTTACGCTGTGATGTTTGACAACCTCAAGGTACACTAATCAACAAGCAAGCAAACACTAAATTACTTAGGTATGAGGAATACAATACTATAGTCAATGAGACATACTAATGACATTATGAATATCTTAAAGTACTCTTATGGCGGGTTTGTCCAATACAAGTTCCCAACTTGCATCCATGAAATCGATTCATGGCATCCCACATCCTTCAGCACATGAAACATCACTGTGAATCAACTTGCAAACTATCTTTCTTCAGACATGAGTGTCCACTCTCAGTGACCTAAAATAGGGACATAATCAATCTTACACTCCAATTCACTAAATAAGGTTTCATTATCCAAGACACTTGATAACCAATTTGGAGATGTACACTAAACCAAGTTAAATGAATATGAAATGGTAATTCCATAATATGTTAAACGGTTCAATCTTCAATGTCTAAAATCACAAAATTATGATAACTAGAACATCATGGAAATCACAGCCATTATCCAAAGTGCTAGATTTTTTATCATAAATGTGTGAGCCCTGGGCTTCATCTGTGGAAGAGGTTTAAATTTTGGATAGAAAATTTGTCATCCTTTCTCACCTGCATATAAAAACATCATAATTCTCTACATATTCTCAAAGAATGCCAAATTTTTGAGGAAATATTTGAACTCATTAGGTTCCCTTGGCTTCTTTTCCTAGGTAATTACTCGACCATTTTCTCAATGGAGAGTCACTGAGTCAGCCAAGATAGGGACCGTATCAAGTTTAGTGATGAATATCCTAATTCAAACACCAACCTATGTAGCTTCCAAAGCACCAATGTACTCATGTTCAATTGTAAAATCAAACAATAGTGATTTACTTATAATATTTTCACAACCAACTCATTTTCAATATAGACTCAAGAATATATCTTTAGTCGATTTCCAACACTAAAACATTTTCTTGGCCACACACTAATACGCCTCACCTTAGTCTATTTTATATCTCACTGTCGTGCTCTAAGCATGCGAGATATAACCGTGAATAAATATTATAACATACATAATAGACCCTGGTGCATATGCATAAGTGGTCAGACTCATTCTCTTTTGCTTATTGGATTTCAATAAATGTTGAGTCTTGCTAAGAGTCATGCCATGAATCATGGGAAAAAAACCTTTCATATTGAACCTGTCAAACATCTCACCTAGTAGGTTTTATGTCTAAAGTTCATCATCTTCTTTGATATACCTGTGTAGATATTGATGCTCAAGATGTACTTTACCTCTCCTAAGTCATTTATCGCAAAACACTTTCCGTACTAAGTCTTCACAGACTCCAGCTCCGGTTAGTTATTTCCAATGTCATCGACATAAAGGAATAGGGATTCAATCTTACTCTGGCTAACCTTCTTAAATACACAAGATTCCATAATATTTGTTTGAACGCCAGTCTCTTAATTGCTTCATTGAAACGTATATTCCAACTCCTTGATACTTGCTTCAATCCATAAATAGACCTCTGAAGCATGTATATTTTCCCAGCTATTTTGGCCAATAAAACCCTTAGATTGTGTTGCATACACATCTTCTTCCAAAATACAATTAAGAAAGACGGTTATGACCTCCATTTGCAAGATCTCAAAATTAGAATGACCTACAATTGCTTGGAAAATTCAAATAGACTTAGGCATTCTAACTAGAGTAAAGGTCTCATCATAGTCCATCATGTAGACTTGTTTATACCCTTTACCTACAAGTCTAGCCTTCAAAACATAAATGCCTAGTTTCATTTTGAAGAAAATCTTTTTAGTCTTACCCTTTTAGTAATCCAAGTAAATAAAAAATTGGGTTTCATACATACAGTCAATTCCAAATTTCATGGCCTTAAGTGATATGTCCATTTTATGTGCATAATTTAGTACTGTTTTGGGTCACTTTTGTGCTCTATATTATCAAGAGCTTGTGTTTTACTTTGAAATTCTCTTAGGAGGGGTAAGAGAAACTTTACGCTCTTTTACCTCTTCTAAGTGGATTTTGTGTGACAAGGGAAGAACACAGAGGCATGAAGACCGGAGGCCTTAAAGATCACATTTTCGAAGACTTTTGAAGAGTTGCATCGAAGACTTTTGAAGACTTGCTTCAAAGACTTTTGAAGACTTGCTTCAAAGACTTTTGAAGACTTTCTTCAAAGACATGAAGACCGGAGGCAATCGAAGACCATTTTTTGAAGACCTTAAAGACATGAAAAATGAGAGGAATTAATATGAAGATAAATGTTTACCACAAGAAGAGGAAAACAAAAAAAGGTTAAATTCTGGTACTCGTCGCGAGTCACGATGGCCTTGTCGCAAGGCTGTTGCGATGAAACCGGCGCGAGTCACGACCAATGGGTGACCAGCATCTAACCTTATCATTTTTGTACTATAAAAAGTACTCTCTTTCCTCCCATTCATATCTTCATCTTCTGCATTTTTGGTACTGTTCCAAACCCCATTTTCTTCCATTTTCATGTTTGAATTCTCTTGTACTATGTTTGGTTGTTTAGCATTAATTAGTATGAACTCTTGTTGCTAAATCTAGTTCTTGGGAGCAATTGATTGAAGCTTCTAAGCTTATGCAGGAAGATTCTATGTTTGCTCATTTATGAACATTTTTTAGAGAGCATTTATTATGCCTTTGTTTTATCTCATTTATACCATGGGTTGTTTGAGAATATTTAATGTTTGTAAGATTGAAATGTTAGAGTGTTCGAAAAGTTACAAATTTATTAACTCATTTGATATGGAAATCCAAAACCATGGATTTCAAACTTGTTGTGTATAATGTGTGGTAAGTCTTGCTAGATGAGTATGTTAATGTCGTTTGTTTTCATATTTGTCACATATATGCAAAGAAAGGTTGAACCTTGATTGTTGTTTGTTCTAAGTTTAACCTAATAAATTCTTTTTTTGGTTTAATGACTATGTCTTTGGTAGAAGGCTTGTTGTTATCAAACCTATGGTCCTTTTTGTGAAATGCCATTGACAAATTACCCTATGATGTTGTTTGTGTAGGGTGATCATCAATGAGGTTTGTAAATTGTCGTTTTTTGTCTTTTCAAACTACTCTTAAGAAGAATGAATGTTGAATTTTGAATGAGAAGTGATAACATTCCCCATAGACAATAAATGTTATTGAATGAGTGAATCAATCAATGAGCTATATAAAGCTTGGAACTGGAAGTCGATTGCCCCCAAGGCTCCGTTAATTATCATTTACATCGTATTTTTAGTTGTGTTGCATGATTAGCATAGTTCTCTTGCTTTTCTAGTTTTTGTATTTCAATTTGATAAGTTAGGATAAAAAACCAATCAACCCCCCCTTGTTTACATGCTTTTATATGTATCTATGTATGTGTATGCTTAGTATGTTTTCTCGTATATATGTTAAAACACTTGAAAAGATCCCACTTCTCGTGGAAGACCCCGACTTGCCATTTTCTACTTAATTGTAGATAGGAAGAATTAGGGCTTAAAATTATTAACATTGAGAGGTACGACGATGACCTCCCAAATTTTGGCGCCACGGCTGGGGAAGAGACATTTATTTTTAAGTGTTTGGGAATATTATTTGTGATTATATGCTAATTTTAAATATTTGTTAGTTTTCTTTTATTTTGACTTCATAGTTGATTTGCCATTTTCACTTGGCTTGGAGACATATTATTCAAGTTCTTGGTGTATGGTCCGTACGCGATCCTCTTCAAAGGAACCCTTACACTATGACCCCAAGTTAGAAATGAATTTGAGACAGGCTAGGAGGCTTTCTTTGGAAAGTATGAATAACACCCCTCCTAGTGACCATTTTGTTTATAAATCTTCCTCTATAGAACATCAACTTGAGCTCAAAGATGAGCATCCGGGATGGGGACCTCAACATCCTCCTCTCCAAGAGCGAGCTCCTCCTCTCCACCAAAGGAAGATTCCTTTGGAGCAAGCTTTGTTAAAGAGAAATCATGGCCCCTAACCTCGACCAATAACCAATGTGCATTGAGTATCCTATGGTTGGACCGAACATGCACTTTGAGCTAAAGACTGGGTTCATCAACATGTTACTCATCTTCCTTGGTAGACAAGAGGAGAATTCCAGTAAACACCTCATCGAATTTCACTTCTTGTGTGGTGGGATGGTCTCCCATGGAGTGGATGAAGATTTCAATAAGTTTGGCATTCCCGTTCACACTATGGGATGGTACAAGTGATTGGCTCCACTACCTACCGCCCAAGAGCATCAAGAGTTGGCTTGATATGAAAATGAAGTTTCTAGCCAAATACTTTCTGGCCTCTAGATCCGATTCCTTGAACAAAGACATAATCAACATCCTCCAATGGCATGAAGAATCTCTCTTCGACTATTGGGAGAGGTTCAAGAAGCTTATTGCAAGTTTCCCTTATCACAATTATTCGGAGGGGGATTTGGTTTATTACTTCTACAATGGCCTTCTTCATGATGATCAAATGTTGGTAAGAAGTTCTTGTGGTGGCACCCTTGGGAAAAAAACAACCTCCGAGGCTATGCAATTGTATGAGGAGCTAGCAGAAGAATTGAGAAACTTTAGCTCAAGGGCCAATTTCAGAAGGAGAAATCCAATGCCCGTAAGTGACTCTTCAAATAGTGGGAAGCTTGAGGATCAAGTCTTGTCCCTTGCATCCATGGTGAAACCTTTGATGAAAAATCCCAGAAATGCACCACATGTTAAATCAGGTGAAATTTGTTACTTGGCGCATCCTACACACACTTTCCCTACTTTACAAGAGGACTATGTTGAGAAGGTGGGTGCCATGGGATATCAAGGAAATCAAGGCTACCAAGGTAACCAAGGATATCAAGGTGGGTATAGATACCAAGGTCACCAAGGCTACCAAGGTTATCAAGGATACCAAAACTAACCGTACAATTTGGGAAATCGTGATAACCCGAACCTCCGATATGGAAATCCTCAAGGAAGCCAAAACCCTCAACCATATTGGCCTGCTCAACAACAATATAGGCTACCTCAACAACAATTTCAAAGGCTTTAAGAAAAACTCCGAGACCAAGGGGAGAGCTCGGGGTTAACAAAGGATAAGGTGATGTAAGCGGTTGGGCATGTGTGCGGAGAAAAGTGAGAAATTCCAAGATGAAGCCAAGGCGAGCATAAATAACTTGGAAGCTCAAGTGAGCCAATAGCTAAAGTGGTGAATTGGATGGAGGCCCGAGAAAAAGACAAACTTCCCTCCCAACCAGAGATCAATCATCGATAAAATGTGAGTGGAATCTCATTGAAAAGTGAAAGAGAGGTGAAGGATCCCCAAGCAAGGGTTGTTACTGAGCGAAAGGTTGAAAAAGAAGAAGATCAGGAAAGATGATCAACTATGTGAGAGGTACATTGCATTCCACTTGGATGATATATCTAGGCAAATGACTATCTCGCATATTGAGGAGGCATTTGGATTTGATATTGCAGAAATACAGGCCAGGCTGGACCCAAAGGCCCAGGAGCGATCGATCGAGGATGACATACAATTTTAGAATGTCATCAACATGAGGCCAAATAACTCCTACGATAAAAGAAGTGTCATCATCCACCCTGCACTTCGTTATGTTCATCGACTGTTGGCTGGCACATTACTTTGCTCGGCGGAGCCGAGAAATGTGCCAGACAACGACATTCAATTTCTGTGGCACTTAATGAGTGAGGGATCAGGATATGGGTTATGTGCTAAGTTATGGATGAAGAGGATTGTGGAGGTGGCAGGAAAGCCAAAAGGGAAAATCATGGTCGGAGGTATGATAGGTCTCTTAGCGGAGTACTTAGGATTGGTTCCTCCGGATGACTTTCCGCGCTTAGGGAGGCGCACTTCCTACCTCATCACTTCTGAAAGGTTATTTAGATTTGAGATGCTCAGTGCCACCCATACCATGAGGCTATTCCACTGGTTGTATGGCGCTAGGAAGGTCACTTTCATGGCACTTCCTCAGCCCAACAAGACGAAGCTGGAATTTGATACACCTCTAAGAGACGTGGAAATATCACCTGACTACTCATGCAAAGATGACTTCCAGCATGAGCTCCATGACCTTGGCTTAGCTGCTATCCAGTGCGATGATAACACCCTACCTATCTCTGAGCGACAGTAGCAGCATCACTCCCCGCATCCTTCACCAGAGACCGAGCCGATGCAGGAGGTCGATGTGCCATCTCACTACTCCTAGCCTAAAACCTTATTTCTATGAGCAGATAATGTAGACCATGAAAGATGGATTCCAATGCCAGTACAGCTTTATATTGGAGCACAATGTGTTTGTCTCCTAGACCTTGATCGATATGGATGGGGAGATTGATCGCCTGTCAGCTCGTATCTATGAGATGCAGTCCCAGGCAGGCAGTGTCTCAGGCCTCGATCCAGGAGCCGAGAGGTGGAGAGCTAGGAGGTAGAGGAGCATGGAGTGGCTGACTCATTATCAGCAGCGCTATTTTTGCGGTGGCCCTTCTTCCTCACATCATTTATTTGTGAGCACCATATCCTTACCCTTTTCATACTTTTCTTTATATGTTTTTGCCCTATTTTCTACATTGAGGGCAATGTAGTTTTCTAAGTGTGGGGAGGGGTATCTACTTTGAGGTGATTGGGGTTGAAGATACTTTTGGAGATACTTTTCCATAGCTCTTTTGTTTGTTTTGGATATTTTTCCCTTTTGTTTTGGGATGTTTTTTTATGTACTTGGATAATGTTGACTTTGATACTTTTCTTAGTCTTAAAATTTGGAAAGAACTTTGCTATTTTTTTGGATTGGAGAAATGTGAAAAATTTTGAAAACTAAAATTGAAAACTAAAAAATAAATAAATAAAAAAGAATCCTGCTAAATTGAAAATCCGAGAGGGCATCTTAGGCAACATTAGGGGCCCGGTGAGGTAAAAAACCCAAGAGGGAGACCTAGGAAAAAATGAGAGGCTAAATGTGTGGAAAAAGGTGAGATGTAAGCTGAAAAAAAAGAAGAAAAAAAGGAAGAAAACATGACGTGTGGCCAGGATGAAAACCCAAAAGGGCTCCTAGGCAAAATGAGAGAAAACCAGAGAAATTGGAAAATGTTAAGTGTTCACTCAATTGCATGATTTAGTACTATTTTAGGTCACTTTTGTGCTCTTTTATTATCAATAGCTTGTGTTTTACCTTGAAATTCTCTTAGGAGGGGTATGAGCAATTTATGCTCTTTTACCTGTTCTAAGTGGATTTTGCATGACAAGGGAAGAACACAGAGGCATGAAGACCAGAGGCTGATGTGTCCATTTTAGATGGTTATTTTAGGCTTTTTAGGATTAGGTTTTGTGCAATTTTGTGCTCTACATGTGGCATTTTGCCTTGAAATCATCTAAGGAGGGATAAAGGCGGCTTTGACGTTTTTATCACTTTTTAGATGCTTTTAAGTGTGTGTAAATATGGTTACTCCTATCCTAGTATCAACCATTTGTGCTTGATTGCTTAGGAAGATCCCTCTTCTCATTGGACGACCCCGATTTGCCGCTATCTACCTAGTTGTAGAAAGTAAGCATTTAGGGCTTATAAATTATCTTTTGCACGGAGGGCGCGACGACCGCCCGCCTGTCAAAATGGCGCCGTTGCCGGGGAAGAGGCGTTTATTCTTAAGTATTTAGGTGTATTTGGTTGTGTATTAGCTAGTTGTTTTTATTTTCCACTACTTGGTGGTTGTTTTTGTTCGGAGTAGGTATTGCTTGAGTTCTTGGTGATTTATTTTATCGAGAATCCTTGCACTATGATTCCGAACTTCTGAAAGAAAAAAAAATTCAATGGAGCGTCTCACCTTGAGGGAACTCATGATGAGAAGAGAGGCTCAACAAGCAAGGTTTTGTAGGATGTGTCATTCCGACCATCCTACCGAATCTTGCCCTTTGTTGTGGGAACAACACGATGACCGAGAAAGAACCCTTGGTTTCCAAAACCATGGGTACTATGAAGAGTGCTATCAAGAGGTAGGAGATATTGGTTTTCAAGGGCAAGAAGCTCATGAATGCTATCCATACCACAACTCTTACAATCCGGAATGGAGTGGTAGTCCGGATTTGTGGTATGAGAATGAGCCGGAAAACCTATATTACGAGCAACCTAGTTGGCCATCACCACCCTATACCATACCCCAAAACCAAGCCCAACAAGGAAGTTCAAGTTTGACACGTGAGGATGTCTTAAATAGGATAGCAAACTTGAACGCCTTTACTAGTGAGGAGCCGGATACCCAGCTCTCCTCTAGTGTTGAGGCCATTGAGGGGCATGTGAGGAACATATTAGAGGTATTGGCCCGCATGGAAGCTCGTGATTCCGAAAACACACCATCCCAACTTGAACTCGATGATTCGGTGAGTGAGGTCACCAATAAAAATGATTTTGAGTTTGAAAGGAATGAGGAGTTGGTTGTAGAGGATAGAAAAATGGAGGAAGAGGTGATAGTGCTACATCCATTAGCATCGTCACCCCTTCTCCCACCTAGTGAACCAACTCCACCATTTTTGGAAGTTTTGAGGGAAACGAGAGAGGAGCCGAAAGATTATCCCAAGCTCCCTAACCACTTAATTCCCTTTGAACCATCTCCACCTCCACAAGACTTTCCTCTTGAAAGTTTTGTGCCCCCACCTCTCTTATTTTGGATGCTCATGTGAAGAGCTTCAAGCCTTCACCATACGGATAACATTAGGGTCGTGCCGATGACCTTAAACATACGGAGCTTCGTCGTGCCGACGACGTTAAATAAATTCGGCATTTCTTTTAGTTTTTGTTTCTTTTAGTTTTTGTTTCTTAGTTTTTTGTTGTTTTGTTTTGTTCTTTTTATGGCTTGTTTTTCTGTGATTTTGTAGCAAAGTGAAGTGCATTGCAATGAAGGAGATGAAGGAACGAGATCAATGAACGAGGGAATAAAGCTTGGACAGTTGGTAAGCAAAAGAAAAATTTTAAGCCTGGGATACCCTGCCGTCGCGAGTCGCGATGGGTTTCGTCGCGAGTCGCGACGAACAGGGGAGAAAAATCACTCCCAGCGCCAACTTTCCGCGAGTCGCGATGACTTCGCGAGGCTCGTCGCGAGTCGCGACACACTTCGTCGCGAGTCGCGACGAGCTCAGAAAATTTTGAGCTCTCGGACTCACCTTTCCGCGAGTCGCGATGACTTCGCGAGGCTCGTCGCGAGTCGCGACACACTTCGTCGCGAGTCGCGACGAGCTCAGAAAATTTTGAGCTCTCGGACTCAACTTTCCGCGAGTCACGATGACTTCGCGAGGCTCGTCGCGACCTCATCGTGAGTCTCGACGTGCTCAGTAACTGTTGAAAATTTTTTGAGCCCGGATTTCAAATTTCCAAGCTTCCAAGTTTCCAAATGATTTTAAACATTGCATGATCCTACCTTCTTCTCCACCCAACACTCCCAAGAACCACCACATACCCACTCATTCCTCCACCATCCTACATATGTTGACATATGAACATTCTTGCATCTTTATAGTACATTTGTTGATTGTAGTATGCCGACTACATCATTGTGATCGTAAGTGCATATCCTATAATGATGCTTGTATACATGTCAATATATGTTGGATATTTTTCATGATTATTCTTATAGTGTTGGTTGAGTGTGATTTGGTTGTTCTTTGAAAATACTATTGTTATTAACTCTTGATGCTAAACCTAGTATTATATATCCTTATGTACTTGTGAGTTTAATGTGTTCTTCGTGGTGTTAGTCTTGATCAAACGGCGCCATGGAGACAATGCTTTTCTCGAGGGGTGAGTTCTTCTACGGCATCTTTGCTCCCCCTTCCGGTTCCGAAACCGATTTTGGGACCATACAAGTGCTTGGATTGTGCCATATCACCGGCGAATTGCGGAGACACGGGTGTCACTCTACCCCCTTACCTTGATTGTTATTGTTCTTGCCTTATCTGTTTACATTGAGGGCAATGTAATGTTTTAAGTGTGGGGAGGGGTTAGAGGATTCACATGCATGCTAGCTTGTTTTGGAATACTTTTTGCTACTTTTCATTGGAAAAACATGAGGAAAAAAATAGAAAAACAAAAAGAAAAAAAATAGAAAAAAAAAAGAAAAAAAAAAAAAGAAAACCCGCTAGGTTGAAAACCCGAGAGGGCAACTTAGACAACATTGGGGGCCCGGATAGGTCGAAAACCCTTAAAGGGCGGCCTAGGCAAAAATGAGAGGCTAAAATGTGCGGAAAAAGGTGAGATGTGAGCTAAAGAAACATGATGTGTGGCTAGGATGAAAACTCGAAAGAGCTCCTAGGCAAAATGAGAGAAATTGAGAGAAATTGAAGAATGATATGATTTCACTCATTTGTCGGCGTTGGAGTCATAAGGTTGCGGTTGTCACACGGATGGATCGGGTAGCTCAACATCTATAGACCTCTTGGGTTTGGGTAGCTTAGTGGGTTAGGAAACGAAGTGTGGTTATGCAATTCCTTATCTCTTTCTACTTCGTTTTTGGTTGATATATTGGCATTTAGTGAAGCATGTGTTTGAAACTCTTATATGGTTTTAGCTTCATTTTATGTCATTGGATTTTGGTTGATATATTGGCATTAGGTGTAGTATGTGCTTAAACCTCTTCAATGGTTTTAACTTCATCTTGTGTAATTGGACTTTGGGAATATCAATTCGGGGCTTTGAAATATTTTTATGGGTAGTGAATTGATAAGTGGTAGGTTTGGTTAGATTTAGGATTGGGGATGTGTGTGTGAAAAATTCTCACGTGAGCTTTTATTTTGGGATTTATGATATTGAGAGTTTTGTGAGGCTTTGATTGGGGGATTAGTAGTTAAGATAGGGCTATATCATTTCTTCCATGTGCTTAGATCTTTTCTTACTCGAGGGCGAGTAAGGTTTAAGTGTGGGGAGGTTTGATGTGGCCATTTTATGCGGGTATTTTAGGGTTTTTAGGATGTGGATATGTCATTTCCTCCGTGTGCTTGAATCTTTTCTTACTCGAGGGCGAGTAAGGTTTAAGTGTGGGGAGGTTTGATGTGTCCATTTTAGATGGTTATTTTAGGCTTTTTAGGATTAGGTTTTGTGCAATTTTGTGCTCTACATGTGGCATTTTGCCTTGAAATCATCTAAGGAGGGATAAAGGCGGCTTTGACGTTTTTATCACTTTTTAGATGATTTTGTGTGACAAGGTGATTTGTTTGAAGACTTTGAAGATTTGAAGACTTTGAAGATTTATCTTTGAAGATTTGAAGATTGGAAGACCTTTACATTTGAGCTTTGTGAAGATTTGAAGAAGTGAAGAGATGAAGAAAGGAGAGCAAAGCAACGGATGAATGATGATCCGGGGTTCTCAGAATTTTCCGAGAAGAATCATCCTTCAAGAGTGGCACCATTGGATTCCTCTTCTTGAGCACTATAAAATCGACTACAAGAACTCCCGAAACGGATCAACGGTTCACCCGGAGGAAGCAAAACAAAACAGGGCTGCAGTTTACTGATTTGGTCGCGACTCGCGACGAAGCTCGTCGCGACTCGCGACGACAGCTTAAAATCAGCCCTGTAGCAGCGTTTTCTCCCCTGTTTCTTCCCCCTATAAATACCCCTTCACTCCTTCTTCTCCATAGCTTTTGGCCCCTGTTTTTGGGCCAAAACCCTAGCTTTTCTCTTCTTGTTTTCTTAGTTTCTATGTCTTTTGTTGTTCTAGAGTAGTTCTTGTACTTGGGAGCTATGGATTGAAGCTTCCACTTCTATGTATTGATAACCATTTCTATCTATCTATTTGGTGTTTTTGCTATTGTGCATTTATTGTGCTTTGAATGTTAATTGTTGATTCCATTGATGTTGTTGGGAGCTTGAGGATATGAATGCTTGTATGAATTGCTAGCTAGGGTTTGGGGGATTTGGGTTAATTTCCCCCTGTTCTTGGTAGGCATGTATGAGTGTGAATTAGAGCTTTTGATTGTGTTAGTGTGTTGACAATGTGCTAGACGAATGTGATTGATGTCGAACTCTTCGTCACGTTCGTTATGTGTAGCAAACGAGAGAGTCATATGCTCGTGGGTGAATGTGCTTGCACATTCATCCAATCTCGTGTAATTGCATGAATCGGTTAAATGCTTAGTCACGGTGTAGTGGTCATAGGCGTTGCCGAACTTGTTGGTCCTTCGTGCTAAATGCCACCAATGACACCTTGAGTCGTGGTCGCGACTCGGGAGTCATTGGTGAGGTTTGACGAGCGATGTCGAACTCACACTCGCAAACTACGAACTAAGAAGGATAGGAGTTTAGTCTCCACGACAAGTAGTTGAAGTATTGAATAGATGATTTAAATTCATTCTTGAAGCATTTGTTATTTGGCGTTTATGTATTCTTGACGGTGTGTTTCACTGCATGTGTGCCATGAGTTGTTTGAGCATAGGTAGTGCTTGTGTGGTTGAATTGTTTAGGTGTAGGAACGTGACGAATTCCGTAGCGCCTTTGCATGAAGATCTATGAGCATAAACTTAGAACTCCTTGTGATGTGTGTGTTGTGGTACTTGCTAGATGGGTATGTGAGTGTTGGGTCCTGAATGCTATATGATGGAATGTGTGAATGATTCGATGAACTACATTAGATTTGGAAGTGGATATCCATTGCCCCCAAGGCTTTATCTTTGTAGTTTTAAAACCCCTTTTCTTTAGTTTTGTTTGATGATTAGCATAGTCACTTGACCTTGCTAGTTATCTCGTCTTTTTATCTTTGTTAACTTAGGAAACCAACCAACCAACCCCCCCTTTTACTTGCTTTTAAGTGTGTGTAAATATAGTTACTCCTATCCTAGTATCAACCATTTGTGCTTGATTGCTTAGGAAGATCCCTCTTCTCATTGGACGACCCCGATTTGCCGCTATCTACCTAGTTGTAGAAAGTAAGCATTTAGGGCTTATAAATTATCTTTTGCACGGCGGGCGCGACGACCGCCCGCCTGTCAGAGGCCATTAAAGATCACATTTTCAATGACTTTTGAAGACTTGCTTCGAAGACATGAAGATTGGAGGCCATCGAAGACCATTTTTTGAAGACCTTGAAGGCTTGAAAAATGAGAGGAATTGCTATGAAGATAAACGTTTACCACAAGAAGAAGAAAAGAAAATAGGGTTAAATTCTGGCACTCGTCGAGAGTCGCGATGGCCTCATCGCAAGCCCATTGCGAGTCGTGATGAACCCGTCGCGAGTTGCCACGAATGGGTGGCCAGCATCTAACCTTATCCTTTTTGTACTATAAATAGCAGTCTCTTTCCTCGCATTCATATTTTCTTCTTCTGCATTTTTGGTACTATTCCAAACCTTATTTTCTTCCATTTTCATCTTTGAATTCTCTTGTATTATGTTTGGTTGTTTAGCATTAATTAGTATGAACACTTGTAGCTAAATCTAGTTCTTGGGAGCAATAGATTGAAGCTTCCAAGCTTATGTAGTAAGATTCTATGTTTGCTCATTTATGAACATTTATTGGAGAGAATTTATTATGCCTTTAATGTTGTGTTTTACCTCATTTAAGTATATGAAATGTTTGTAATATTGAAATGTTAGAGTGTTAGGAAAGTTGAAAATTTCTAACTCATTTGATATGGAAATCCAAAAGCATGGATTTAGAACTTCTTGTGTATAATGTGTGGTAATTCTCGCTAGATGAGTATGTTAATGTGGTTTGTTTTCATATTTGTCACATAGATGCAAAGAAAGGTTGAACCTTGAATGTTGTTTGTTCTAAGTTTAACCAAATAAATGCTTTGTTTGGTTAAATGACTATGTCTTTGGTAGAAGGCTTTTTGTTATCAAACCTATGGTCCTTTGGGTGAAATGCCATTGTTGAAATACCCCTATGATGTTGTTTGTCTAGGGCGATCATCAATGAGGTTTGCATATTGTCATTGTTTGTGTTTGTAAACTACTCTTATAGAGGAATGTATGTTGATCTTTGAATGAGAAGTGATAAAATTCCCCATAGACAATAAATTTAATTGAATGAGTGAATGAACCAATGAGCTATATGAAGTTTGGAAGTGGAAGGCGATTGCCCCCAAGGCTCCGTTAATAATCATTTACATTGTATCTTTAGTTGTATCGCATGATTAGCATTGTTCTCTTTCTTTGCTAGTTGTATTTTAATTTGATAACTTAGGATAAAAAACAAACCAAACCCCCCTTGTTTACATGCTTTTATATGTATCTATGTGTGAATATGCTTGGTATGTTTTTCCTATATATGTTTAAAGACTTGAAAAGATACCTCTTCTTGTGGACGACCCCGACTTGCCATTATCTACATAATTGTAGATAGGAAGCATTAGGGTTTAGAAGTATTAACTTTGAGAGTTAGGGCTTTCAAAGCTGAACTTTAAGTCATAGGTTCATCACTTTATAAATGTATGATTTCATAGTTTTCAGTTGCAAGGACATAAATGTAACTTCTTCCAAATTCTATACCTTTCTAAACAACTAGGGGCAAGAGCATTTTCAGTACTCTCTAAGACTTTTCCCGTATTCATCTTCACTACTTAACATGAAGGGATCAATGTTTCTAGAACTTATTGTTGCTCACCTCAAAACTTATTGAAGTTCAAATTCCTCCCACTTTTCATTTTGGAAAGATGATACTTCTCCAAAATGACACATTCTCAAGCAACAAAACACAGTTCTCAGAATGAATGTAGAAGTAAAGCCTCTTTATCTCTTATAGATATCCCACAAAGAGACATCAATCTGACTTGGTGCAAGCTCACTAGGAAACCTCATTTCACATATGCTTTGCTAATCCAAATGTTTAAGAGAAAATACTTTCAAGGAAACCTTTCTTGCCTATCCCATATGGTGTCTTTAATACCGCTTTAGACAATGCCTGGTTTGGAGTGAACGTTACCTTTTTTAGAAGAGCATGTTCCTCATAAGAAAATTGGAAGACTGGATTGATCCATCATTGAACTAACCATATACAATGAGGTATCATTTATCCCTACGGACACACCATTCATTAAGGTGTTCCTACAATTAAATTATGAAAGAATGTCACATTCTCTCTGATGCTTAACAAATTCCTAGTGTCTCACTTTCATATCTAAGAGTTGTGACCTACACAAGGCATTTCCCTTTTAGGTGGGCTTTGTTCCTCTTACCGGGGGATGTGTTAGCATTGGGTGTGAGACGATGTGGATGGATCGTAGAGTCCTAAGACTAGAGCACATCCCTAATTACAAGATGGTGAGACATGCATTTATTGGTGGCAAGTACCTTTGTGTGACAGACAAAGGGAAATGTTTGCCTATCTCTCCACTATGTTATATAGGCATAAGATTGTTTTATATATTTGTATGTGAATGAATCAAGGATAAAATTCATTCATCGATCATTTTACGCAAATAATCCCAAGTCCTAGTTTATATGATTTATTCTCTTCTGGTCTCGTATGTTTGTAGTTGTTAGTTGAAAAACCACCAAAACCCTGTTTTTCAATATTTAGCTATTCCTAACACAAAAACGGATTGATGAGCAGGATGTGGCTGTGTTTATTTGGCTTCTAGATATGTATCATATCTGTGAACAAGTGTGGGCTTGCCAGTATCTACTCTCTAGGTAGCATAGTAGTAACAATGGGAGTAGAATATAAATCTTTATATATGACCTTCCTAAGCCCTTTGATTGGGTTATTTTCTCATTTGTTACAACCCCGAGTGGAGGTGCGTCATTACGCAAATATCCCCCAAGTGATAGTTTATATAGTTTTATACTCTTGTGATCTCACATGATTGTAGTCGTTAGTTAAAATCCCCCCAAAAACCTATTTTGCAATATTAGCTATATCTAACACACAGACGGATTGACAACCCGGACATGGTTATTTGTAGTATGCTTTTAGACATCTAGCATCTCTGTGGACAAATGATGTCTCTCCATTATCTACCTTCCGTGTAGCTTAGTAGTGGGAACGAGAGCAGAATATAAATCTTGATCTTTGAACGCCCTCTGCCTTGGAATAATGTAGTTGATCTCCCGTGGATCATTTTTACGAACCCAATGTGGAGATGGGCAAGGTTTTGGTGCCGTTTCAGAGGATGCTAATCTAAAAGTTCAATTGTTAACTTGCATAGGACATTAGTTGAGTAGTTTGTATTGTTTTGTTTTTGTTGCTTTAGTTGGTTTTTCCCATTGAGCCTGTTTTTATAGTTGTTCCATTTGCTCTTATTCAGTTTTCTAGTGTTGTTTTTGGGTAGGTTTTTGTTTATTTTCTAGTTTATGGTACATACCCATACCACAAACATAGGAATTTTCCAAGAACTACCAGAAGGCACAGGTTGTCGGAGGAGAAGAAGGAGGTGGACTAGAGCAAGTGTTCAAGAAGAATCGGTAGTAGTTGAAGAGTAAGTAGTCAAGCCGGAGGACAACCACACCTTGAGGGAGTTTATGGCTCCATATTTGGAAAATCAACCCCTGTGCATCACTATTCCCCTGCTGCCATCCAATATCACATGCAAGCTAAAAAGTGGGATGATCTAATGCTTATCGACTTTCCAGGGATGGTTGGGGAGGATCCAAACAAGTATCTCTCAAAGTTATATCTTTTATGAACAAACATGAAGCTGCCTAGAATATTGGAAGAGGATTACAACCTTTGATCATTTCCTTTTTCACTTCGAGATTCGGTAAAAGATGGTTATACTATTTTCCACAAGGGTGCATTATATCATGGATGGATATGAAGCGAAACTTCCTTAAAAAGTATATTCTAGCTTTAAAATCTGTAGGATTGAAGAAATAATTATCCAACATATCTCAGAATGCAAACGAATCCCTATGTACTCATTGGGAAATATTCAAAAGGTTATTGGCTAGTTGTCCTTATCACCCATTCAAGGAAGGCTACTCATTGAATTACTCTTCAAAGGGCTCTGTGATGATGGCATGAGGATGGTTAGCACAACTTTCTATGGTTTCATTGCCAACAAGAGTCTGAAGGACACAATGACTTTGTTCAAAGAAATGAACAATGTAACGAGGCAATTTGGCACAAGATCAAGAGTTAAAATGTTAGATAAGCCAACTCAATCTCCAAGTTGGTAAAGAGAGTGCAAGCGCTTGACTCTATGATGAAGGAATTCATCTAGGGGAGAATCCAACAAGCCAAGGTGTGCATATTATGCAATTTAGACCATCCCACCGACATGTTTCCACAAGTGGTCAAAACTCTCGAAGAGGTGAAGGCGTTGGATTCAACAGAGGCAATATGCAATTTGCAAGGGGAAAACAACAACAAGGGTTCCGGGGGAACCAAGGAATTGAGAGGCAAGATCCCTATGAAATACCTTCAACCCTAGGTATTATGATCACCCCAATATTTGTTGGCGAGGAGAATCAAGGTCAATGGTACAACCAAGGTCTACAACCTGAACCATATCCTACGGTGAAAGAGTCTTCCAACAACAACATTGCCTTAAACAGGCCGGATAGGGAAGAGATCTTAGATACTATTGGGAAATTGATAAAGAAGCATAATGTGTTCCCGGAGTGGATAAGAAGAGAAATTGAGAAGCTTGGCATTAGAGCATTCTGGAGCATTAAGAATCTCGATGTCCACCTCGGTGAGCCTACTTAAGGCTAAGGAATCCGGCAAGGTACATTCCCAAGCATAGGTAAGCCCAAGGAATGTAAGCGCATTGAAGCTAAGGAGTGGGAAATAGATACGAAAGGCCAAGAAAGATATTGTGGAAGAGAACGATTAAATTGTAGAAGCCGACAAGACTAACTTTTATGAGCAAGAGAAAATTGTAGAGGAGGATCCTCCAAAAGAGCTCCCAACCACCAATGGGAGAGTTACCCTTCCGATGCCTTTTCCAAGTGCACTTAGGGGATGACCAAAGGTGGCAATAAATGATGCAAACATTCGGAAGATCTTTGAAAAGGTTGAAGTAACCGTTCCTATCTTGGAGTTAATTTAGCATGTCCCTCTTATGCTAAATTCTTGAAAAATGCATGCACTAAAAAGGGGAACAAACCATTTAGGAAAGTAGAAAAATTGAATATAGGAGGAGTCACCAGTCTAAATCATAAGAATTTTCCTAAGAAATGTTATGTCCCCGGAATGTTTTGAATACATATTTCCTTAGGTGGGAAGCTAGTGAATAATGCTATGATTGACTTAGGTGCATCTATTAATGTGATCTCTAATAGTCTTTATGAAAGCATAAACATAGGTCAACTTAGGGACACTAGGGTGATTGTTCAACTAGCCAATCACTTCAAAACTATCCCTCAGGGGTTTAGTGAAAGATGTAATGGTTAGAGTGGGAGACTTAGTGTTTTCAGTGGACTTCTATGTCCTTAACATAGCGTATTATGGTAGTGCACCTCCAATTTTATTGGGGAGTAAATTTCTAAAAATGTCAAGGACAAAAATCAATGTTCACTTGGGATCACTAACCCTAGAAGATGACATTGATAAGGTGGGGTTTGATATTTACAAGTCTAAGCATGATTCGTCTAACTCCTCTCTTATGTACAAAGACATAACCTTGTTTAATGAAAATGTTCAATTTGACAACTCTTTCATGTTGAATGAAAAATAATTTTTATGTGAATTGTTTGACAATTATTTTGATGAGGTATTTCCCATTATTAAAACCTTATATGTCTTATCTGGTTTGAATGATCATTGTTATGATACAATTTGTGTTGAGCATGTTTCTCCAGGCTTGAATGAGGATGTTTTGCCTCTTATTTTCATGACTAACATGCATTGGAGAAAGAAGCGAGCTAAGGAATTAAAAACTTCTCAGCCCTTTCCTACTCCCAAAATCAACAAGAATGTATCGACTATTGAAAAAGATGGATATGTTTGGTTTGTTCTCCAAAGGTAAATGGAAAATCGAGAATGATGTGGAGGCCTATCCATAGGGACGTGGTCACTGGTGGTGTCAAGGATGGTGATTTTGGTGACCCATCAATCCACTCTTCTTAATTTTTTGAAAATTGCATGAAATGATAAGTCGTGAAGACGATAATAAAGAAATGATGTTTTATTTCAAGTGAGTAGTTTTTCAAAATTTTAGTGAATATTTGGGAATGTGATTGATTTTTGGTGGTATTTTTAGGGAATATTATTCCTTAATTTTTCTTGGAACAGTGCTACCCCTACTGGAAAACAGGTACATACTCACCGGTATAAATTCATGAGTACAGGTATACCGGTGCGTATGTGACCAATTGCACCAGTATTTATCATGGTAACATCAGTACCGGTGCAAATAATTACATACGCACCAGTATCCTGTCAGCTGGTGTAAAGTTCACCTAATTTCGCACCGGTGCTGGTTCTACCGGTGTGTAATTTCAAAAATTTTGCACTGGTATTATCTGTATAGTTGGTTATGACCAGCGTATTTTCTTACATGTGCACCGGTAACGATTACCGGTATGTACATATTTCCCTTTTCTATTAATTTGCGCCAAGAAGACAACTTTTTAAACCGATAATGGGAAATTACCGGTGCAGAAATTAAAAAACAAATGGCAAATATTGCATTCGTACACCAGTTACTATTAGAACCGGTGTAGGAATTAAACACGCACCAGTATTTTATTAATACCGGTGCATAGGAATTTTCTTTTTTTTTAGTATCTGGCACCAAAACTATTCATTTTTACACTAGTACTATGAACATATCGGTGCAGAAGCAAAAAATACTCAGAATTGGGCTAAATATCTACACCAGTGACTATTTTTAGCGGTGTAATGAGTTATAAATGCACCGGTAAATTTTTAATACCAGTTTGGAAAATTGCATTAAATGCTCACCTACCAACTTTTTTTAGTGGGTAAAAATGGGATTTTTGGTAGTAGAGGTTTATCAATGGTGTTTATTGGTTGATGAAGGCATTGAATTCTCCAAAATGAAGACCTTTGAAGGTACCATTTTTTCAATTACATTTATGTATATTAATGATCTCATGTGTGGTTTTGGTTGGTAGAGATATTTACATTTTGTGTTTGATCATTTGATTGTGATCGAGGTAGAATTGTTGATATTAATTTGTGCTTCTCAAGGTTGTTGTAGTTATAATCCTATGACTTTTGATTCCTATAGTGTTAGACATGTTAAGAATGTTGTAATTGTAATGTGGAATATTGGTGTATATTGTGCATTTATGATGTAGCATGATTAGGAAGTTGTTATGAAAAATACTGTTGTATTAAATGTGTTGAAGTTTGATTGTTGGACATTTATTGATATGTAGAGTTGTATCGTGCCATTGAGAGGCATAAGCATGTGCTAGCCACTGCAGTAGGGTGAGCGATGAATATATCATGTTCGTGGATGAGTTATTGGAGCATTATTTTAGTCGAGAGAAGCGAATATTATGTCCCTGTCATGATTGTGGAAATCAAAATTCGTACTGATAAGAAAGACATCCTGAAACTCCATTTCTATAGCCGGGGGTTTGCGAAAGATTATGTTCCGTGGTCCTTTCATGAGGAAATATCACCACCGAAAGTGAGAGTTAGTAGTGGGGGAGAGTTTTTTGGGGATGCTAAGTTGGATAACATGTGTGAGGAGTTTGTTAATGAGTTTAGAGGGAGGCTCGAGGTTTTGGCAAACTTCCTTGGTGAGAATGATGCACCATTGTATCCCGGTTGCAAGAGGAAAGGCATGGCCATATTGATTCGTTGGATTTGTTTAATTTGAAAGCTGTAGGGTCATGGAGTGATACTAGCATGAATAAATTGCTTATGTTTTTGAATGAAAAGCTTCCACCCGCTAACGGGGTTCCTGATAACCTTTATGAAGCGAAGAGAATTTGTGTCTAATGGGATTGGAGTATTAAAATATACATGCTTGTCCGAACGATTATTTCATATATAGGGGTGACCTTAAGGATAATATTGTTTGTCCAGTATGTAATGTGTCGCGTTATAAGAAGAAGAGAAATGTGGCTGTCGGTAGAGAGCGTGTTGTGCCGGTGAGGAGGCGGTTGCCTGCCAAATGTATGTGGTATTTTCCAATTATTTCGAGGGTGAGAAGGTTGTTTAAGAATGAAAAGGATGCAAAGAACTTGACATGGTGCATTGATAGGGAGGTTGTAAAGATGATGATATAATTCAACACCCGGCTGATGTGGACCAGTGGAAGAAATTTGATAAGATGTATCCACACTTTGCTTACAAACCTAGGAATTTGAGATTTTCTTTGTTACTGATGGTATGAACCCATCTAGGAATATGTTCTTGAAACACAGTTTGTGGCCGTTTATGCTTTCCATTTACAATCTTCCCCCGTACTTGTGCATAAAGAAAAAATATATGTTGATGCCCATTATGATTTTAGGCTGGAAACAACCTGGAAATGACATAGACACTTATCTTTCCCCTTTGATAGAAAATTTGAAGGTGCTTTGGTTTTAGTGGTGAAGAGTTTACATTGAGGGTGATACTTTTTTGTACCATAAATGATTTCCCAGCATATGATAACCTTTCTGGGTATGTGGTCAAGGGTCACATGGCTTGCCCAATTTCTGACGATGAGAAAGATTACCATTAGTTGAGAAATGGTTGGAAGACTGTTTATTTGGGTCACCTTAAATTCCTGCATGTGAACCACAAGTTGTGGGATAACGCAGTTGTATTCGTTGGTGGGAAGGAGAAGAGAAAGGCACACAAATCTTTGACTGATGTAGCTATTCAAAAAAAAGGTGAAGAAATTGAATGTTGTTCTTGGTAAGAAGTTATCGAAGAGTGGTGGGGCTATAGATTAACCATGGTAGAAACGATCCATTTTCTTTGATTTGCCGTACTGGGAAACTTTGGAGGTTCGCCATTGTTTAGATGTCATGCATATCGAAAAGAACGTTTGTGAGAATGTAATTGGAACGTTTCTAAACATTCTCGGGAAGACTAAGGATAGTTTGCATGCAACTGCTTCTTTTTCGTTTCTACACTGGTAACCCTACCAGTGCTAAACGGTTAGCCATTTTCAAACCCCTTTTTACAAATATTACACCGGTACTCTACATATTACTTGTGTAAAAAAATGGCTTCATATGTTTTTCAACCTTTTCAAATGGACATAACTCCCACAACTCATTCTCTCCTCATTAAACACCTTCAAATTCTATATGAAAACTGCCATCCACCACTTCAACCATTCAATTTACAGTAAATTGAACCACCATAACTCCTCATCAATCATTATAACTCCCATCATCTTTCCTATACAGGGTTGAGCAACACAAGAGAAGAAACACAAGAGAAGCAACCTTTCATCAACCCTTGAACAAGAAAAGAGAAGCAACACAAGAGAAGCAACCTTTCATCAACCCTTGAACAACACAAGAGAAGAATATACTTGCATTGGTTCATCCCATTCCATTTTTGGCGAGTTCAAGCCAATGTAGTAGTAACACAAATGCTCCATTGGTGAAGGTAAGTGTTGTTTATGTAAGCATGGGTTACCATAACAATTTGTCTTCAAAAAACCATTCCAACCCTCACGCACAACACATGTTCGACTACAAGCTTCGATGAACAAAAAAAATGTAAATTGAAAAAAAAAATTGAAAGGGTAACTTGAATGGTATTGTTATACAATTTTGGGGTTAAAATGTTTTGCGACTTTTGTGGAAGGATGATGTAGTACTATAGTTTTCTGGTTGTTAATAATGTTGATAGTCAAATTAGGGGGGAGTGATATTTTCTCGGTTGTAGGCCTATTTTTTTAATCCAAAGAGGTTGGTATGGTTTTCTATAAACTTTTATGAGGTTTCATTTCATTTTATATCAGGTTCCAAGTCTTTTTTGTTCAAGTTCTATGCCATGTTATATGAACTTTTATGCCATACATAATGTAGTTTTATGTAGGTATTGTTCAATTTCTATGCCATTTTTTGCTCAAAATTTTTATGTTCAAACCTTGTTTTTCTCCATGATCACATGCATTGGGGACAATGCATGAACTAAGAGTAGAGGAGGGGTTGGAACACAACCATGGTAGATTTTCCCTTTATCTTGTGATTCCTTTTGTGTTGCATGTTTTAGACAATGATTATTGTTTTCCCTTGATTTCATTTTTCCCTCATTTGAATTTTTGAACTCTTGGTTGTTTGTTTTCTTTTGGGTGAGGACACCCTTTTTTTAGTTTTTATTTGGGGGGGGGGGGGGGGGGTTGTTTCATAAACACTTTGGTGGTGTCATATTTGTTTTGATTATCTTCATGTAGTATGAAGCCTAGCTTTAAGGCATTTTTTTCTAAACCAAAAAAAATTGAATTTTTCTTTTTGAAAAAATAAATATATACAATAGGCTAAGAAAAAAACCCTAGAGGGTGACTTAGGCAACAGTGGGAAAGGCCTAGATAGGTTAAAAAACCTAGGCAAAAATGAGAGGCCTTTTGTGGAAAAGGGTGAGAAATGAATACCATTTGTGTGTTAAGCTTGGATGAAAATCCGAAAGGGCTCCCAGGAAAAATGAGAAAAATTGGAAACTAAATCGAGCATCTTTTGGATATTCCTTGGTGGTTTCTTTGGTAACATCTCTTCGATTACTTTTGGCAGACTATTCAGTGGAGTAAGCTAGTTTGACACTTATCTTTTTTGCTTATATTTTTCTTAAAGCGAAGTGGCTGTATATATTACTTAGTCTATTTGGGTGTGTGAGAGTTGTGAGATTCTTAAGTCCTTGGGGGAACTAAGGAAATATAGGAATAAGTTGAATGCATTATTTAACTTATCCTTGCATGCCACATTCCTCTTATCTCTTTGCTTGTTTTTGTTAACTTGAGATTAAGTGAAGGTTTAAGTGTTAGGGAATTGATATGCACATCTATGCATACGTGAACTAATGCATTCGACAGATTTTTTATTATGTTTTGTTTGGTTGATTTCTAGTTTTAGTAAGGTTTACACGACAAAGGGTTTGGATAACCATTGTTGGGTTTTCTTTATCTAAATCTAGAGAATTGTAGATTTAATTGGAACTAATATATACTTTATATTCATGAGCACCTAGATCTTCCCTTGTGATCTTACTAGTAGGTTTCTAGTGAGTAATTTCCCATCATTTTGTAGAAGGCCACTCATAAGGGTGGTAGTAGATATTAGAAGATCTTTTGTAAGGGCGGTAGTAGACAAGAAGGCCACAAGCTAAAAGTGTGGTAGTAGATGGAAAAAAGTCGAAAAAAGAGTGGAGTTGAAGTTAAAGATCTCAAGATAAGGAACGGCCGCATAGGCCATCTGTGTCATTTAAACATAACATTCAAAAACCAACTTATGGGGTGTGATGTTTTACATGGTCGTGCCATCGTTTTGCTCAAAAATCAACTCCCAGCTGATGATTGTGAGATTCTACATGGACCTTATCATTTCACTGGTTGAGACACCACACCTAATTGACGGTCCGTGTTAGTTGGTATTGCACGTGCCAAAGGTGGCCAATACAACTCATGCCAACCAGCATGGCCCATGAAAATCTAGACAACATGGCCGTGCCTGGCTGCAAGGCCCATGCTAGCGCCACCCTGCACGACTGTGTCACACGCGATGACCTATGCCGTTTGCGGCTGCTAGGGATTTTTTGGCCTATTTTGGGCCTTTTTCAAGGCCTATTTCTCTACTACTATAAATGTAAGGCTATGTCTACTAGGGTTTAATTTGGGAATATTATTCTAATCTTTAAGAGAAGTTAGAGAGAGAAAGGGAATTACCTTTATCTCTGCTTTTATTTCTTTTCTTCTTGATTTTTCGCAAGGGCGTTGAATCTAATGATATGCTTGGGATCAATGCTTAGGGAGTATTTAATTTACTTGGGGTTTGTATTTGTATTCATGATTTGGTCTATGTTTTGGGATATTCTTTAGATCTACCTATTTCTAGGTGTTTACGATATTATGTTGGGCTTTTCTTCATATTCTTGTTAATTGCATGAACGTCACACAAAGATTGGAATACACCATAATATACATTCATTTTGGTGCATCTATTGATATCAATGGGGGTGGAGAAACCTAGATGTTATATAGGTAGCGGGCTTCGGGTCTTTGTGAGTGTGTGCACGTAGGTTTTTTTCAAGTTACCTTTAAGATGATAACACACTAGTCTATCAAGTGAGTTGGTCCAAAAGGTTACCGGATAGAGATAGCATTCGTAGCAAACTAGGTTTAGCGAATTTACTATCTTAGAGCCATCGATAAGGTGCCTGTCCATTTGCCTCTGTAGGCTTAGGGAGAAGCATTTGTTTTAGAGTGCCCGGGACATTATCGTATGGGGAAGGGCGATTGTTTCACTCCACTAGCTATAGAGGTGGTGCCAATAGAAGATTGCAAAAGCACCCTACATGATAGGTATGGGGAAATGTTTACCATTGACCACACCATGTGTCATAAGCATTAGAGTAGGTTCACATATCTTGAACGAGATTGAATCAAGGATCGAAACATTTCACCAATCATGTTATGCAAATATCCCCAAGTGCTAGTTGGGAGGTCGTTTTCGTACCTCTCAAAGTTAATACATTTAAGCCCTAATGCTTCCTATCTACAATTATGTAGATAATGGCAAGTCGGGGTCATCCACGAGAAGAGGGATCTTTTCAAGTGTTTAAACATATATAGGAGAAAACATACTAGGCATATACATACATAGATACACATAAAAGCATGTAAACAAGGGGGGGGAGGTTTGGTAAGTTTGATCCAAAGTTATCAAATTGAAATACAACAACTAGCAAAGAAAGAGAACTATGCTAATCATGCAATACAACTAAAGATATGACAAAAACAACAAGTAACGGAACCTTGGGCGCACTTGACTTCCACTTCCAAGCCTCTTATCCATCATTGAACATGCAACCTATTTACTACTTTTACAACTTGTTGTGAAGACTAAACTTCTATCCTTCTTAGATAGTAGTTTGCAAGAGTGAATTTGACATCTCTTGTCAAACCTCACCAATGACTCCCGTAGTCGAAACATGGCTAAAAGTATCCCATTAATGGAATTTAGCACAAAGAATCAACAAGCTTGGAAACAATTATAAACACTACACCGTGTCTAAGCATTTAACAAATTCATGCATTTACACAAGATTAGTCAAGAACGATCGACATTCATAGACATCCCTCATTTGCTACAAGCAATAAACATGACAAAGAGTTCAACATTACCATATTTTTCTAGCAATTATCAATTCATCAACACAATGAAAGGCTCTAAATCATACTCTTGGATTCCTATCAAGAAAAGGGGAAATCAACCCCTTTCCCCAAACCCTAACATGCATATCATACAAGTACTTCATATACTCAAGCTTTTAATAACATTAATGACATTATCAAACACATTCAATGCTCCATAAATGCATAATAGTAAGAGTATTAAATAGGCTACAAATTGTTCTTAAGACATGGGCTTTGAAGTCTTAGTCAATTGCTCTCAAGAACTAGATTTATATACAATACTGTATACTAATTAATGCTAAACAACCAAACATAATACAAGATAATTCAAAGATGAAAATGGAAGAAAATAGGGTTTTAAAGAGTACCAAAAATGCAGAAGAAGAAGATCTGAAGGAGAAAAAACAGAGTGCTATTTATAGTACAAAAGGATAAGGTTAGATTCTGGCCACCCAATAATCGTGACTCGTGAAGGGCTCGTTGCGACTTGCAACGGGCTCACCATGAGTCCATCGCAACTAGCGACGAGTGCCAAAATTTAACCTTCTTTTCTTTTCTTCTTCTTTTGGTAAACATTTATCTTCATACTGGTTCCTCTCATTTTTCATGTCTTCAAGGTCTTCAAAAATGGTCTTCGATGGCCTCCGGTCTTCATGTCTTCGAAGAAAGTATTCAAAAGCCTTCGAAAATGTGATCTGTAATGGCCTCCGGTCTTTATTCCTCCGTGTTCTTCCCTGGTCACTCAAAATCTACTTAGAAGAAGTAATAGAGTGTACAGTTTCTCTTAAGAGAATTTCCAGATAAAACACAAGCTCATGATAATAAAGGAGCACAAAAGTGACCCAAAATAGTACTAAATTATGCACATAAAATAGACATACCGCTAGTGGATATAGTTTTATAAATTGATAACCTAGACGTGGCTTTGTGTAGTTGCCTTTTCGACTTCTAGCATCTCTATGGACAAACCCTGCCTTGCCTCTATCGACCCTCTATGTAGGTTAGCAGTGAGAATGGGAGAAGAATATAAATCTTTATCTTTGATTTCAAAGCCTTCACTAGGGTTTAGTTGATTAGCTACTATTATTTGAAGACCCTGAGTGGAGGCAGATCAGGTGTTATAGATCAGTATATCCCCTTAACAATTGGTCAGGGGCCTTGTGGATTTTATGGGTAACCGGATATGTATCTTATAGCGATGGGGCCCTGGCCGCATTATGGTTACATGGGTTCTCAACCTATGTACCAGCCCCCTTTTTGCAATGCTACACAATCCATGCATCTATACAAGGATCCGCTATTGATAGAGTATGGGAGAGATACTAGAGATTCACCGAGATGAAAACTAGATAGGTTAATTGGGCCTACTAAGAAGGTAGCAGGTTCTCCCTTCAAACCATTATAACTCACCCACCTCCACTCGGGTCATTAAAATTTGTAGCCTAAACTAACCCGAGTGAAGGTGTGTAGCCAAACAGTCCCAAAAGGGATGCAATAGGTACTCAAGGATAAAATTTTTATTCTTCACCCAACTCACTAGTAAGCTACCTATGGGGTAGTTAGTGGCAAGTCCAGGTATGTGCATAGAGATGATAGAGTTTTTATATCTAATCAAACACAACCACGAATTGGTTGTCAATCCGTCATGTGCTTAGAAAACATAGTATAGTAAAATGGGGGGAGAGGGAAGGGTTTGGGTTTTTGAATTAACAACTATGCACATGAAAGATAAAATGCAAGGAAACTATATTACCAGGCACTTGGGGAATATTTGTGTAACATAGTTGATTTAATGTTTTGATCCTCAATTCAATCACATGTAAGACATCCAGAACCTAATTTAGTGCTCATAACACATGTTGTTGATGGTCAGCACTTCCACATACTTGTCACATAGGGTGCTCTTGCAATATTACATCGGCACCAACTCCGTAATTAGGGAAGTTCAACAACTGTCTGACTGTTGTGCATACTTATTTCTCCTCTGTACGATTATATCTCGGGCACTACTCCACAGATTTTCTCCCCCCTAGGCCTATAAATAAGGCAAAGGAAGGCCGGAATTTATCGACCTAAGTCTATCATGGAATTCTAAATGAGCTTTCAACCTAAGGAGATTGGAATAGAGAACATCCCAGGGTCATTACATTTCTTAGGAAAATTGTTGTGGTTAAAAATTAGCTCCAATAGCATATTTTGTTGTTCAAATGCTTGCATCATTGGTCGGCACCTTTTCTACCCCAAAGCATTTGGAAATAGAGGTGGGATAGCCCATTGTTCCTCAGGTGGTGGTAACTTCTTGGAAGGGGGTTCCTCACAAACTTCCTTCCCACTTCTCCACTTGAGTGTTCTCACATTCCCTTGATTGATATCCGGTAAGGAATGGATTCAGCCGCACTTTTTTGCCTCAAGTCGGTTCACAAGGGTGGTGAGTTCCCCGACTTGGACTTTTTTATACTCAAAAAGGCCATATTGTCATGATTTTTGATTTCACACCTTGTCCTTTCCACAAAAACCCCATGCCTCTTCCCCAATTAACTGATGGCTTCTAAAATCTCTTCCTGGCCCAACTTGTAGTGAGAGGTGTGGTCGTTACAAAGGCCCTCACCCCTTAGATATGGTCGAGGTGGAGATTGTCCGTCTTGATACCCTTGAACTTGGTTCTCATCCCTCCAAGGGAAATTTGGATGGTCCCGATACCTTTGGTTGAACAAATTTGAATAGGGATCTTACCTTGCATTACTTTGTTTCCCTTAGAACCACTGTGGTTGTTGACCTAGAGAAAATTGTTGCTTATTCCCATTGTTGTATTCCATAGCTTTAACTTCCTCTAAATCCCCCGCTACATACGACATGCCTTAGTGTTGAGGTCAAGGTTGCACAGTCTGCACACTTTAACTTGATGGATATTTTCTCTTAAGAGCTCCTTCATAATGGAAGCAAGAGCTTGGACTTTCTCTTCCATCTTATTGGGAGGGTTCATCCAAGACCTTAACCCTTGACCTTATGTCAAACTGTCTTATTCCACTAGTCATTTCTTCAACGAGAGCCATCACATCCTTCAGGCCTTCGTTGGCGATTAATCCATTACATGCGACATTCACTATCTGCATGTCTTCATCACATAACCCTTTTAAAAAGTAGTAAACTAGGTCTCTCTCCTTGAAAGGATGGTACAGACAACTTACCAATAACCTCTTGAAATGTTCCCAGTAGTCATAAAGTGATTCAATAGCTCTAAAGGTGATATTAGATAATTGCTTCTTCATTCCGGCAGATTTTTATGCCAAAAAGTACTTCTATAGGAACCTCCTCTTATATCCATCTAGGAGCCTATACAACCGGGGGGTAAATAGTACAACCAATCCTTAGCCTCATCTTGAAGAGAGAACATAAATGCTCTAAAGTTATAGTCATCCTCCAAAACACGCGGAGGCTTCTTGTTTGTACAGACCTAGTGAAACTCCAACAGGTGCTTCTTGGGGTCTTCCCCTACCATACAGTAGAAGGTGGGAAGATAATGGATCATTCCACTATTGAACTCGTAGCTCACATTTGGTGGCAATAGGGGAAACGTGATGCACAATGGCTGACTTTCCAAATTAGAAGCCATGAGCTCCCTTAATGTCCTATTATCCTCCGCCATCTCTTCCAACTCTTCTTCCACCGAAACCTATCTAGGTTTAACCTCTACTCTCACTCTTTGCTTCCTTAGTTTTCAACTACCTGTATTTTTTCAGTCGGGTAATACAAAATCCTATGTTTGTGGTACGATTATTTACCATAAACTAGGGGCTAACAATACCCTACAATAGGAAACACCAGAAAAATATTTAAAGGCAACAAGATTACTATCACAAAAGGTTCAATCAACTAAAATAGATAAAACAAACAAAGAAAACGAAAGCGATACTAACTACCCAACTGACACGTTATGCTAATTAACAATTAAACTTAACTAGCATCCACGACAATTGCGCCAAAATTTGACCCACCTCCACTCAGGGCCATTAAAAGTCATAGCCTAAATTAATCCAAGTTATGTAGCCAAACATTCCCAAAAAGGATGTAAGGGGTGGTCAAAGATTAAATTTATATTCTCCACCCAACTCACTAATAAGCTACCTATGGGGTAGTTAGTGGCAAGTTCGGGTATGTCCATACAGATGTTAGAGTCTAATAGCCAATCAAACACAACCATGACTAGGTTGTCAATCCGCCGTCTAGGAATAGAAAGTATGGTAAAATGGGGGGGGGGGTTGGGTTTTTTAATTAACAACTACAAACATGAAAGATAAAATGCAAGTAAACTATATTAACAGACACTTGGGGAATATTTTCTTAACATGGTTGATTTAATTTTTTGATCCTCAATTTTATCACATGTAAGACATTAAAAACCTAATCTCGTGCTCATAACATGTGGTGTAGTCGATGGTCAGCACTTCCCCATACAGGTCACGTAGGGTGCTTTTGCAATATTCCATTTCCACCACCTCCATAATTAGGGGTGTGTAACAACGGTCAGACCATTGTGCCAATTTGTATCTCCCCCGTACGATTACGTCTTGGGAACTACACCATGAATTCTCTACCCGCTAGGCCTATAAATGAGGCAAAGGAAGGTAGGCACCTTATGGACGATAGTAGAACATTTTATAATTTTAGCTTGCTACAATGTGATATCTCTACCCATAATCCTTCAGACCACTTGCAAGCTATGACTGTTGTGCTATCATCGTAATGGTAAAACTAGGAAAATACCTATGTGCCCACACCAACGTGGACCCCGACCCTACTACCCATATCATATACAGGTTTCTCTTCCCCGGGGGATATAAATATTTGCACCAACATGAATGTAGACTAGAGTGTGTGCTAGTGGAGTGTATCATTCATACAATTATAACATTCAAGAACAAGCCATCATAATATCACAAGCTCATAGAATTAGAAAGATCAAATGAATCTCACAAAAACATTTATAAACACATGAATACAAATCTATCCCCAAGCCATAAAAACTACTCCTTAGACATGAAATTCAATGATTTCATTGAATTCAACATCTTAGGGCTAAAGCCAAATAAAAAGAGATGAGAGAAAGAACCGAGAAAGAAGAGACAATGTTTCTCTCTCTAAGTTGCTCTTAAAACTACAAATGAAATAATAAAAAATGGTCCAAGACTTATAAGGTACAAAACCACAGTAGTCTAATCCTATATTTATAGTAGTAGGGGATTATGACTGAAAATAGGCCCATAATGGGCCAACAACCCTAGCTACTGCTGCCTGGCACGGACTGTGCAGATGGTGTGTGATGTGTCCATTTTATGTGCATTATTTAGTACTAGTTTGGGTCACTTTTGTGCTCTTTTATTATTGAGAGCTTGTGTTTTACCTTAAAATTCTCTTAGGAGAGGTAAGAGCAACTTTACGCTATTTTACCTCTTCTAAGTGGATTTTGCATGACAAGGGAAGAACATGGAGGCAATGAAGACCGGAGCCCATTGAAGATCACATTTTTGAAAACTTTTGAAGACTTGCTTCAAAGACATGAAGACCGAAGGCCATTGGAGACCATTTTTGGAGACATTGAAGACTTGAAAAATGAGAGGAATTGCTATGAAGGTGATTGTATACCACAAGAAAAAGAAAAGGAAACAAAGAAAAATTTAGGGACCCGTCGCGAGTTGCGATGGCCTCATCGCGAGTCGCGACCATCGTGTGGCCAGAATTACACCTTATCCTCTATGTACTAAATATAGCACTCTCTTTCCTCTCATTTTACAACTTCATCATCTGCGTTTCTTGGTACTGTTTAGAACCTTTTTCTTACATTTTCATCTTTGAATTCTCTTGTTTTATGATTAGTTGTTTAGAATTGATTAGGATGAACTCTTGTAACTAATCTATTTCTTGGGAGCAATTGATTAATGCTTCCAAGCCCATGTCTTAAGAACAATTTGTAGCCTATTTTATACTCTTACTATTATGCATTTATTGAGAATTGAATGTGTTTATTAATGTCATTAATTTTATTGAAAGCTTGAGTATATGAAGTACTTGTATGATATACTTCTTAGGGTTTGGGTAAATGGGTTGATTTCCCCATTCTTGATAGGAATCCAAGAGTATGACTTAGAGTTTTTGATTGTGTTGATGGATTGATAATTGCTAGGTGAATATGATAATGCTGAACTCTTTGTCATGTTTGTTGCTTGTAGCAAATGAGAGAAGACTATGAATGTCGATCGTTCTTGACTAATCTTATGTAAATGCATAAATAGGTTAAATTCTTAGACACGGTATAGTGTTTATAAGTGTTGTTGATCTTGTTGATTCTTTGTGCTAAATGCCATCAATGGGATACCTTGAGTCGTGTTTCAACTACGGGAGTCATTGGTGAGGTTTGACAAGAGATGTCGACCTCACTCTGGCAAACTACTATCTAAGAAGGATAGAAGTTTAGCCTTCACAACAAGTAGTGAAAGTAGTAAATAGGTTGCATGTTCAATAATGGATAAGAGCTTTGGAAGTGGAAGTCAATTGTGCCTAAGGTTCAGTGAATTGTTATTTTTATCATATCTTTAGTTGTATTGCATGATTAGCATCGTTCTCTTGCTTTGCTAGTTGTATTTCAATTTGATAACTTAGGAACAAACCAACCAAAACCCCCCCCCCCATGTTTACATGCTTATATATATATATATATATGTATGTACATGTTTAGTATGTCTTCTCCTATATATGTTTAAACACTTAAAAAGATCCCTCTTCTCGTGGACGACACCGACTTGCCACTATCTACTTAGTTGTGGATAGGAAGAAACAGGGCTTAAAAGTATGAACTTTGAGAGATACGGCGACGACCTCCCAAATTTTGGCACCGCTGCCGGGGAAGAGGCATTTATTTTTAAGTGTTTAGGCATATTATTTGTGGTTATATGTTCTTTGTAAATATTTGTTACTTTGGTTTTTATTTTGATTTCTTAGTTGATTTGCCATTTTCACTTGGCTTGGAGACGTATTTTTTGAGTTCTCGGTGTATGGTTCACAAGCGACCCTCTTCACAAGAACCCCTACACAACGACCCCAAGTTGGTGTTGAATTTGAGACGGGCTAGGAGGCTTTCTTTGGAAAGTGTGAATAACACCCCTCCTAGTGATCATTTTACGGATACATCTTCATCAATGGAACATCGAGCGAGCACAAAGATGAGCATCCAAGAGGGGAACCTCACCATCCTTCTCTCCACCAAAGAGAGATCCCTTTGGGGCAACCTTTGTTGAGAGACATCATGGCACCCAACCTCGATCAATAACCGATGTGTATCGAGTATCATGTGGTTGGACCAAACGGCCATTTTTAGCTAAAGACCGGGTTCATCAACATGCTACCCATCTTCCTTGGTAGGCAAGGGGAGAATGCCAACAAACACCTCACCGAGTTTCACTTCTTCTGTGGTGGTACGGTCCCCCATGGAGTGGATGAAGATTTCTATAAATTGAAGGCATTCCCGTTCACACTGAGGGATAGTGCAAGAGATTGGCTCCTCTACTTACCGCCCAAGAGCATCAAGAGTTGGCTTGATATGAAAATGAAGTTTCTAGCCAAATACTTCCCAGCCTGTAGATCCTCTGCCTTGAAGAAGGATATAAGAAACATCCTCCAATGGCACGAAGAATCCCTCTTCAACTATTAAGAGAGGTTTAAGAAGCTTCTTGCAAGTTGCCCTTATCACGGTTATTCGGAGGGGGATTTGGTTTATTACTTCTACAACGGCCTTCTTGATGAAGATCAAATGTTGGTGATAATTTCTTGTGGTGGCACCATTGGGAACAAAATATCGTCCGAGGCTATGCAATTGTATGAAGAGCTAGCAGAAGATTCGAGAAACTTTAGCTCAGGGGTCAATTTGAGTTGGAGGTATCCAATGCCCGCAAGTGACTCTTCAAATAGTGGAAAGCTCAAGGATCAAATCTCGACCCTTACATCCACGGTCAAATCTTTGATGGCAAAGCCCAAAAATGCGCCACATGTTAAATCATGTGAAATTTTTTACTCGGTCCATCCTACGAAAATTTGCCCCACTTTGCAAGAGGACTATGTTGGAGAGGTAAGTGTCATGGGATATCAGGGAAATCGGGGCTACCAAGGCAACCAAGGATATTAAGGTGGGCAAGGCTACCAAGGTAACCAAGGCTACCAAGGTTATCAAGGGTACCAAAACTGGCCGTACAATTCGGGAAATCGTGATAACCCAAACCTCTAGTATGGAAACGCTCAAGAAAGCCAAAACCCTCAGCCATATCAGCCTTCTCAAAAAATATATAGGCCACATTAACAACAATTCCAAAGGCTCCAAGATAAAACCCCGAGACCAAGGGGAGAGCTTGGGGCAAACAAAGGATAAGGTGATGCAAGTCATCACCGGTTAGGCATGTGTGAGGAGAAAAGCGAGAAATTCCAAGATGAAGACAAAGCAAGCATCAAGAACTTGGAAACCCAAGAGAGCAAAATAGTTCAAGTGGTGAATCGGATGGAGGCCTGAGAAAAAGGCAAACTTCCCTCCCAACCAGAAATTAATCCTCGACAAAATGTGAGTGCAATCTCATTGAGAAGTGGAAGGGAAGTGAATGAGCCCCAAGCAAAGGTTGTTGTTGAGCGGAAGGTTGAGAAAGAAGAAGATCATGAGAAGAAGGTAGAGGAGTTGGCCACGGAGAGCCAAGGAAAAGAAATAGAGGTGGAGATATTTGTCCTAGGACTGAGATCAAACCCCGAAACCTCATTCCCACCTCACAAGAAACCAAGAGCGGCGAAGATCCCTATCTATGTTCCGGAACCACCGTTTCCGGAGGCACTAAAGGATAAGAGGACCAAGCAAGACACCAAGGACATCTACGAAGTCTTTCATAGATGCGAGGTAAATATCTCACTCTTAACGGCTCTAAATCAAGTTCCTAGGTATGCTAAATTTCTTAAAGAATTGTGTACCGTCAATAGGAAACAACAATTTAAGAGTAAGAAAAAGAGTGTACAGAGTGAATATGTCTCTGCCGTGTTTGATAATGAGATACCCCCTAAATGTGATAATCTCGGAATGTTTGCAATCCCTTGTGAGATAGGAGGCAACTGTGTTAACAAGGCCATGTTAGACTTAGGTTCTTCAATCAATGTGATCCCATATTCCTTGTATGAATGTCTAAATCTAGGCACTTTGCACAAAACTGGGGTTGTTATCCAACTAGCCGATCACTCTAGCATATACCCGAAAGGTATTGTGAAGGATGTGTTAATGAAAGTGGATTCTTTAACATTCCCTGCTGACTTATATGTTCTTGAGATGGGAGGTGACAGTAGCTCTGAACCTATCCTTTTAGGAAGGCCATATCTAAAGACTTCAATGACCATAATTGATGTGCAGAAAGGAACATTGACGATGGAATTTATGGGGCGGATAGTAGAATTTGACACTAATAATTCTATTGATCACCCAAGTAGATATCATTCTTTCCAAATTGTTCATGTTATTGATGACAAAGGGCAAGATGAAATTGAGCCCAGAAATGGTAGTTCCTTGAATGTTTCTATAGATGATGTTTTGAGTGATAATTTGATTTCAAATGTTGATAGTACTAACTTGAAGGAAAGCAACAGTGAATGCACTCTTGGGGGCGAAGCATCTGACCCTTTTCGTGTATCTGCAGGTAAGCTAGTAAGGGTGTTTTTCCCTCCTTCTCTTGAGAAGACTTCGGTGGAAGAGTGAAAACCACCACCGAAAGCTCTTAAATGTTCATCCCTTAGAGAAAGAGAACTACCCCCAAATGCTTACGTTCTTGAGATCACCATGGAATAAAAAGGTGAGTTGTTGGAGATGGTAAAGGAACATGAAGAAACCCTAAGCTACTTGAAGGAGGTTTTGTTAGGGGACAATGCTACTCCTAATTGTTTTGACCCTGACCGAGGAAAAGGGATCGATCATCTCGGTTCATTTTGTGAGTAAAACCCAAGAAAAGGGAAGTAAGTCGTGCCGACAACGTTAAATAAACTTGGTTTTGATCATCCGGATTGTCATTCGTGACTTTCTGTTAATGTTGTTTGGTTTTGAATTTTATCATTAAGCTTCATTGTCTTGCTTTATGCTTTTCATGGGTTGTTTTCTGTATAATTTTATAGCAATTTTGAAGCCAAGGCATTGGACTTTTGAAGGGAGAAATGCTTGGATTCAATAAGGAAAGACTTGGACAAGAGAAGGAAATAGAAAAGTTTTCTAAGTACCTGGTTAGTAGCCCGTTGCGAGTCGCGATGGGCTCAGTAATTTTCGGTGAAATTTTAGCCCTCGAATGCACTTTCTGCGAGTCGCGATGACCTTGTGAGGCCTCGTCACGAGTCGCGACCATATCATCACATGTCGTAATGACCTCGCAAGGCCTCGTCACAAGTTACGACCACATCGTCACGATTCGCGATGGGCTCAAAAATCTTAAATGAAATTTCAGCCCTTGGTTTCCACTTTTTGGAAGTCGTGATGACCTCGCAAGGCCTCATCACAAGTTGCGACCACATCGTCATGAGTCACGATGGGCTCAGATATCTTATGTTGAAATGGAGGTCTCGACCTCCACTTTTTGTGAGCCACGATGGCCTCGCGAGGGCCTCGTCGTGAGCCCTTAAAGTGTACCCCCTCAAGAGCTCAAGGCAGCAAGCCCTTTAATCGAGCAGAACTTGAATGACCATCACATCCTCGAGGGCAGCCCTTCGAGACATCACCCACTCTAGACCTCAAAGCCCTGAACCCTAGACTCAAGCAGAACCATAAAGTCCATCACTATCTCGAGGCCAGCCCTTTGAGACATGACCACCTCAAGACCTGGAGGTAGCAAAGCCTCGACTTGAGCTAACCCTTCGAGACATCACCCCTTCGAGACCTTGAGGTAGCAAAGGCTTGACTCGATCCGACCTCTTTGAGACATGACCACCCCTTTGAGACATCACCACCCCTTTGACACATCACCACCCTTTCGAGACCTTGAAGCCCTGAACCCTCGAGCCAAACTTAAAGTCCATCATTCTCTTGAGGCCAGCTCTCGAGACTAGCCTCACAAGACCTTGAAGCCTCAATCCCTTGAGGTGTGCTCTTTCACTCTCGAGACTAGCCTCTTAAGACCTTGAAGTCCTGAGCTCTCGAGGTGTGCTCTTTCATCCTTGAGCCTATCTTCTTGAGACCTCAATGCCTCGAGCCCTCGAGGTGTACCCTTTCATCCTCAAAGCTGCGAGCCCCTGGAGAACTCGAAGCCTTGAGCTCTTAAGGTGATCTTTAACCCTCGAGGATAGCTTCTAGAGACCTCAAAGCCTCGATCCCTTGGGGTGTGCTCTTTCATCCTCGAAGCTGCCAGCCCCTCGAGACCTTGAAGCCTCGAGATCTTGAGGTGTGATCTTTATCCCCCGAGGCTAGCTTCTCAAGACCTCAAAGTCGTAAGCCCTTGAAGTATCATCTTTCATTCTCGAGCCTAGCTTCTCAAGGCCTCGAGGTCTCGAGCTCTCAAAGTTTCATCTTTCATCCTGGAGCCCAGCCAGACCTAATGCCCCTCGAGATCACCCGTCGTAAGTCGCGACGACCACGTCGTGAGTCACAACCGTCGTACATAATGCTTTAAGTGATGGGCTAAACCAATTTTTCCACAAACATATCCATAATCTTTCATCTTCTCCAGCTACTCTTTCATCTTATCCACAAGCGCCGCCGCTCGCCACCACCGCTTACCGTTCGCTGCTGCTGCTGCTCTACCTCTCATAACCACCACTCCATACCCCATCATTTCTTCCCAACCTCCACCCACAAATTGAAAAAAATCATTGAAGAACACAAACCCTAGAATTATAGAGTTTTGTCATTTTGGGCAATTCAATTTTGAATTGATTGTGGGCTCCCTCTTTTCTTCTTCCTATGCATCTTTCACTTTATTGAGCTTGAGTTGTGATGACGAATGTCTACTCTACTTTTTTTATGGATATTGTGTAGATTATGTGTGATGCCTTAGGAAATTGAATTGTTGGATATTGGTTGATTTTGGTGAATAAATTGTGTTTGCAATTCAATTTGATGGATATTGTGTGCATATTTTGTGGTTGCGGTTTGGATTGTATTGTCCTTATTTAAGTTAGGATTGTGTGCATTTTGTGTTGTTGTGGCTGAGAACTGATTGTGACTTATGCTAGATAGGAGGCATGTTGGCCCTTTTTTTTAGTTTAAAACATCCTAGGGTGAGGGATAATATATAAGGATTCCCAAGCCTTCAAGAAAACAAATACATACAGAGAAGTGGTTAGTACATAGGGATCAAATGAGGCAACATAATTTCCGCCAAAAGACTACCTAGCATCTAGTAAGGAAAGTGAGTTTCTTCGGAACTTGTGAATAGAAGAATAGGGATAGGAATGGTAGTTACGATTCCAAAGGAAAGAATCTCCATCCCTTGTGTTAATTCTTTCCTTTGGCCAGGCAACTTCATTCTAGCACGTCAAGATTAAGAGCCTAAAACCAAGCACAAGGCTTGCTGCACTGTTGCGAGGAAGCTGTAGATTTGAGCACTCCATTCTGAGGTCGACAGCAGCCTGAGATGCTGTGAAGTGGAGATGGATTTCTGGAGGTGGAGATATCAGCACCAGTAGAGATTTTGAAGTAGAGATTAACATGAGTACCTATATAAAACCAAAAGACAAAACACCAGCAGTATCAATTCTACTAAAAGTCATGCCTTTGTGTCCAGTGTGATGAGTCCTCTGATGTGTAGGTATATTGGAACAGTGACCGTACAATATCATGAAACAGCTCTAATCCCAGGAATTCCACATCTGTCTAGATGAAGAAGTCCCTTAAGGAAAGGTGGGGCTGCCTGCAAGTCCAGATCACCATAGAAATCATTTGCTAAAGCAAATTTTGCAAGAAAATCAGCTGCATTGTTAGCTTCTCTAGGGGTGTGTTGAATTGGGTATATATGGTGCTTAAAATTCAAGGTGTTGCAGATGGAGAAGATCCTCCATGGAGAATTATTGGGGTTTTGAATACCCTGTACTGCAATTAAACAGTCTGATTCCACCACACATCTATTTAAAACCAGCTCCGAACAAATCTCATAGCCACATTGAATGACTTTGATCTCTGCCTGTAAAGGTGATGGAGAATGGATAGATTTTGCCCTCATTTTAACAACATCCCCATCACAGTTCCTAACTATCATAGCCATAGAAGAAAGACCCCCTCTAATCCATGTGCATCTGTATTAATCTTATATCCGGAAAGCGGTCTCTGCCATTTTACTGCACTAAAAGATTTCCTTGTCTTTTGTAAAATATGAGGAATAATATTATCCTCTGTCCAATATCTATGCTTGTCTAAATTTCCTATCAAATTATTCACTGAGAAAATTTGATAAATCATTCATTTTATTCCTTAAATACAAGCAACTTGGGAGAAGGACGCACTTTCAAACAAAATTTTATTCCTTCCAATCCAGAGAAACCAAATTGTGACAAGAAGTGCAGCAATGGTAATATTGGAGTGAATTTTGGATTCTGCCTTAAAAGATAGATAAAATTCAACTCTAGTCTTTAAATTTGCAAAAGATTTTTGTTGGAGCCTTAAAAAAACATTGACACAATGCCAGACAGCAATAGATGAGGGGCAAGAGTTAAAAAAATGATCCAGTGAGTCACTGTGTTTCTGACAAAGAGGACATGTAGAGGCTAAATTGAAACCTGACCTATGTAAAATGTTATCAAATGGCAATAAGCCATTTAGAGCCCTCCACAAGAGAACAAACATTTTTTTGGGAACAAAAGAGGACCAAACCTTATGAAAATGTAGGATCTTTGGTCTCCTCTGTCTGAAAATATTGTACGCTGATTTGAAGGAGAAAATTCCATTTGTAGATGGCATCCAGATGAGCCTATCTTCATGAGTGTGTTCCAATTTAGCTTCCTGCAACAGGGAACACAGATTGGTCGCCAAAAATGGCTCCAGTTGAGGAAGAAATGAGGCTTTGTTGTTAATAAATTACCTAAGTGAAATATCCTCAAAGGGGGTGTCTCTTTCTTGAGGCCATTTATAAAACAAAGCCCCTTCTCCAGTCCAGTTAGCTTTCCAAAAGGAGCAGTCACCTTTTCCGTATAGTACTCTGGAATTGCTATTTGCTTTAGCTGTAATAGAACAGATTCTAGACCATGTATGAGAGGATTTATAAGACTTAGGAAGAGACCATAAGAGAGAAGTCCATTGAGTGGAATTGAGCTGCAATTTCCACCATAATTTACATGAAAAAGCGTCAATGATGGCCTTTAAATCCTTAAAACCTATTCCATTTTCTTCGACAGGTACACTCATATTTTTCCAAGACCTCCATTTTTTCTTACCAACATTTTCAAAATACCCCCAAAATAGGCCAGAGGCCATTTTCTCCATATTCTTTAAGACTATTTTTGGGGGACTCAAAACAGTAAAAATATGCGATGGAATTGAGAGAAAACAGTGATTTATCAGGATGATTTTACCTGCAGTAGAGAGCCATCTGTTCTTCCAATTATTGATGGATTTATCCATTCTTTCCAGTAAAGGTTGGTAGTGTACCTACAAATTTCTGCCAGGATAAATAGGGACTCCCAGATATGTAAATGGAAAAGATCTTTTTCCATTCCCAAAATCCTTTTTACAAAGTTAACTGTAGAATATGAGGATCTATGAGATACGAAAAAATCAGATTTTGAGAAATTGACCTGTTGTCCTGAGGTTTGTTCATATGCAAGCAGAAACTTTTTGAACCTTTTCATGTTTCTAGGGTTAGTATTCAGGAAGACTGCTGTGTCATCAGCATATATTAAATGGGAAACAGGGCCACAGTTATTAGAGAGACCAAAATTCTGAAGATATCCTATGCTAAAAAGTTTCTTTAAACCTCTAGAAAAAGCTTCTGAAAGCAAATTGTAAAGAAATGGTGAAAGAGGATCGCCTTGTTTAATGCCGCTAGAAGATGCAAAAAAACTTGAGATTGATCCATTGATTAAAATAGAAAAATGAGCAGAAGATATGTTATGCATAATTAGTTTGACAAATTTCCCGTGAAAGCCAAATTGAAGAAGAATGGAATTCAAAAAGGACCTTGAGACTCTATCAAAAGCCTTTTGCATATCTAGTTTAACTATCAAATTAGAAAATTTTGATTTTCTAGACAGCATCCTGGTCATCTCCTGCATTTGAATGATATTATCAGTGATATCCCTACCTTTAATGAAAGCACTCTGCTCAGGAGAGATTAGTTTGTGAATTAATGGCTTTATTCTTTCCATAAGCATTTTTTAAAAGACTTTATAGACAAAATTGGATTAGCTAATAGGTCTAAAGTATGAGAAAGAAATTGGGATAGGTTTTTTGGGAATTAAAGTAAGCCAAAGAAATTGGGATAGGTTTTTTGGGAATTAAAGTAAGCCAGGTGCTTGTGATAGCCTTTGGAATATTGCCACTGCTAATAAAATCATTGGATGCCTCAAGAAGGTCTACTTTAATAGTTTCCCGGAAGGTGGTGAAAAATTCACCAGAGAAACCATCTGATCGAGGAGAACCTGATTTATTTAAATCAAAGACTGCAAATTCAATTTCCTGGATATTGAAAGGTTGAAGCAGATGATGGTTTTGCTGATCAGTAATCAAAGAAGGGATCCCTACTAAAATAATTTTCAGGTAATTTCCTGATTTTTGAGGAGTATCCTCATTAAGGAGTTCCTTAAAAAATCTGACTCCTTCTTCTTTAATCAGATTTGGGTCAGTAATCTTGTTCCCATTTCCATCCTTGATTTTACTAATTCTAGACCTAGCTCTCTTTTCCCTTATAGAGTGGTGAAAATAGCTAGTATTTGCATCCCCCTGTTTAAGCCAATTTAACCTTGCCTTATGTTTTAAAGAAATTTTTTTTTCTTTCTAGGATCTAATAAGTAGAGTTTTAGAATTATTGAGTTCAGCTAGGTCAGTTTCAGCTTGGGAATGTTGAAATTTTATTTCTAGGTCACTGACTTTTGCCTCAGCTTCAAACAGGTTTTGATTGACATTTCCAAAAGTGTTTTTGTTACAAAATTTAATGTCAATCTTAAGTCTCTTAAGCTTATGCACTATCTTGTACATCCCTCTTGAGGGGGATGGCAAATTCCAGTTTTTTTCCACTAAATTCTGGAAGTCTGGTCTATTTGTCCACATCTCTTGATATCTAAAAGACCTGGGTACCATTTCTTCAGAAGATTGAATAGATAGTAATAATGGGGAGTGATTAGAAGTTAATCTATTTAGCACTTGAATTGAGTTGTGTGGAAAAAGTTCCAGCCAGTCCAAATTACTATGCCCCTGTCTAATCTCTGAAGCAGAAAGTCCTTACATTTATTCTTGAATCTATTATTACACCATGTAAAAGAGTTCCCTACAGTGGGTATTTCATGCAAGTCCAGATTATTAATGAAGGCATTAAATATGTCATGCTTCTTGTAGGGGGAGATTTTCTTCCTTTATACTCAGAGACTGAGACAACTGTATTAAAGTCCCCAATGTATATAGAGGGTTCTGGAGTAGGGGTTTTTAAATCATTCCAAAGAATTTCCCTCGACTGTCTATTGACACTAGCATATATAGAAAAGCAGTTCCAACTGACAGATGAGGAAACATCAGTAATTCTAGCCTACAGAAATTGATCTGACTCATTTAAACTGATTACATTAAAGGCATGGTTCCATAAGATCCATATTTTAGCACTTTGAGCAGGGAGAGCATTTTTAAAGCCTAGTTCATGCATCAGGGTGTTTATCTTCTTTTTGTCGTGCCAAGGGTCAATCAAACAGAGAATAGCAATCTTGTGAGACAGCATAAGAGATTTTATTCTATCCATAGATGTTCCGTAGCCTCTAACATTCCAAACTAACATGTTTCCTATTATGTTGTATTTAATCATTTAAAACAGGTGGGGGTTGCTTTCTGTGAGGATCTAAGGTTTCTTTGTTTAATAGAAGTAGCATTACTGTTATTAGATTGCTTACTCTGGACTTTACTACCCATCCAGAAAAGTTCAGAAAGTAAGCCAGGTGCTTGTGATAGCCTTTGGAATATTAGATTGTATTTTCTATTGCTGAACTTTTCTGGATGGGTAGTAAATCAAGCTGATGGTCTTTCTTTCTCCAGAAAGTGGCAGTGATTGGCTTTGAAATGTCATCCAGTGAATAAAAAGAGCCAGTTCTTTTCTTGTGGATACCAGGGAAAGCTTGCACAATACTTGTGGTATTTTTCTGATGAATGCCTGTCTTGCTTTGTTGTGTTTGATAATCAGCTTCCTTCTGTGAGGCAGATAGAGCCGAGGATCCAGCAACATGTAAAGCCAATGTAGGAAGAGAATCTAAAGCTTGCAGGGGTGCAACCTGATCTGGCACTTTGTTAACCTTTTTTTTTTATTTTTTGGGGGTGTAGAAAGATACTTTTTCCTCAACTCTGGATGCAGAAAGTTACAAGTACCATGACTATGACCAATTATCCTACAATGAGTACAGTATAAAGGCAGTTCATCATATTCTATAGGATACTCTGCTACTTTGCTACCTATTCCAACCACTATGGTAGAGGGTAGCTGAGACATAAGGTCAACCTCTACGCACACTTTGATGGCAGATGGCCTAGTCAATGAACTAGTTGCTGCATCGATTTTTAGGTATCTACCAATCTGACTACTCATTCCTATAATTGCAGAGGTGTTATAGAAATGAATAGGAAGTTTATGAAGTGTTACCCAGTCTGGAACAACTGAAGACTCTGATACTGGGGAGAAATCCGGTGACCATTTTTGGACTTTTATGATTGAGCCTTGAATCATCCACTGTCCCTTCATCCAACACCTCTGATAATCCTCACCATCCTGAAATCTGATTAGTACATGGCGGTAATCCAGAGATCCCAATTGAAACTTGGATTTAAATCCTATAGACTTAAAGGCTGGAGACTCTTCAATGGAGACTCTTCAATCAGCCTTTAAGGCATGTTGGCCCTTGATTCAACACGGTTGTTATTTGGATGAAATGTTGTTGTGCTTTCCAATGTATCTTGCTTAGGGTAGTTTAGCCATGGGACATGAATGTTAACATTATGAATATACTATTGGTGGCTAAGCTAGTTGGGTACTACTGTGGTTTTGAGATATAGCATATTGATTTCAACTATGTGAGAACTTCATAGATTTGAGAATATGGGATTGTTGGACATAGTATGGATTGTATATGAAATTGTGTTTAGGACTTGAACTAGTTGACTTGATATTGGTTTGGCTTGTGATGATGACCTAGTTTAAAATTGAGTGCAAATTTGCAATATTGCATATACACATATTCCTGTGCGTTTGACTTGTTTACTGTGATTGTTAGATATGGCCCCCACAAAGAGACCTAGGGCTCCCCCACAAGGCTGGCGCACTGCCGCTCCACCTCCACCTCTTCCATCGGCTCCGTAATCAAGCCCTATACCTCCCCCTACGGATAGGTACATGGGTTTGACCTAGATCACCGGGTCCTATGCGGAAAGGTGGAAGCGCCAACTCAAGAAGAAAAGCTTTGTCGTTGTGCCCGCATTAGATGCCCTCGACCTCACTCAGCCTGTTAGTTGCCTCCTCTCAAAAAGGGGAATGAAAGGTTTTATAAGTATGAGCGCGCCCTCTTACCGGAGGTACACACTGGAGTTCTTGTCCATGATCCGTATGAACAGCATGAGAGGTGATCAACCCTATGAGAGGTACATTTATTTTCACTTAGATGATATATCTAGGAAATTTACCATCTCGTAGATTGAAGAGGCCTTTGGATTTGAAACTACCGAGATACGGACTAGGCTGGAACCACAGGCCCAAAAGCGATCAATTGAGGATGACATGAATTTTTATAATGTCATCAATATGAGGCCGAAGAACTCCCACAATAGGAGTAGCACCATTGTCCACCCTGCACTGCGTTATGTGCACCAACTCTTGATTGGCACAGTACTTTTCTCCGCGGAGCAGACGAATGTTCCAGACAATGACATTCACTTTCTGTGGCACTTAACGAGTGAGGGGCCAGGATATGGGCTGTGGAAAAAATCGTGGATGAATAGAATCGTGGAGGTGGCAGGAAAACCCAAGGGGAAGATCATGGTTGGAGGCATGATAGGCCTTTTAGCAGAGTACTTGGGATTGGTTCCTCCAGCTGACTTTCCATGCTTAGGGAAGCGCATGCCCTATCTTATCACCATTGAGAGGCTAGTTAGATTTTAGATGCTCAGTGTCACATGGACCACGGGGCTATTCCATTGGTGTATGGTGCGAGGAAGGTTACATTTATGGCACTTCCTCAGCAGAGCAAGACGAAGATGGAATTTGACACACCTCTGGGAGATTTGGTGATTTGACTGGAGTCCTCATGTAGAGATCATTTCCAGCGCAAGCTCCGCAAACTTGGCCCTGCTCTTGTCCAGCGTGATGATAGCACTCTACCTCCCTCCGAGCGAAAGCAGCAGCAACACTCTACGCGGCCTTCACTAGAGACAGAGCCCATGCAGGAGGAAAATGCTCCACCTCACTATTCCCAGCCTCCATTGAACTTCTACAAGCAGATGATGTAGACTATGCATGATGGATTCCGCTGACATGATAGTATGATATTGGAGCACAATGTATTTGTCTCCCAGACCTTGATTGATATGGACGAGGAGATTGACCGCTTGTCAGCTCACATCCATGAGTTACAATCCCAGTCAGGCAGTGTTTCAGGCCCCGATCCGGGAGCGAAAAGGCAGAGAGCGAGGAGGCAGAGGAGCACAGAGTGGCTGGCAAAGTATCAGCAATGCTACTTTGGCGGTGGCCCTTCTTCATCACAGCATAGATTTTGTGAGCACCACATCTTTACCCTTACCATACTTTTTTTTGTACATTTTTGCCCTATTGTCTACATTGAGGGCAATGTAGTGTTCCAAGTATGGGGATGGGTATTTACTACTTTGAGGTGATTGGGTTTGGAGACACTTTTGCATAACTCTTTTGTTTTTTTGGATATTTTCTCCCTTTTATTTTGGGATGTTTTTCTTTTGATGTACTTGAATAATGTTGGTTTTTATACTTTTCTTAGCCTTAACATTTGGAAAGCAATTCTCTATTCTTTGGATTGGAAACACGTGAAAAATGCTGAAAAATTAAATTAAATTAAAAAAAAGAATCCTTCTAAGTTGAAAACCCGAGAGGGCAACTTAGGCAACATTGAGGGCTTGGATATGTCAAAAACCCAAAAGGTCGACCTAAGCAAAAATGAGAGGCTAAATGTGCGGAAAAATGTGAGATGTGAGCCAAAGGAACATGATGTGTGGCTAGGAAGAAAACCCGAAAGGGCTCCTAGGCAAAATGAGAGAAAACGAGAGAAATTGAAAAATGTTAAGTGTTTACTCATTTGCTGGCGTTAGAGTCATAAGGTTGCGGTGACCACACAGATGAATCGGGTAGCTTGACATTTTGATGACCTTTTGGGAGTGGAAAATTTAGTTGGAGAAGACGAAGTAAGTTATGAAATTCTTGATCATTAATATGCTTCATTTTTAGGTTGATATATTGATATAAAGTGGAGCATGTGTTTTGAACCTTATACATACCTTTAGCTTCACCTTTTATCATTGGATTTGGGATTGGATTCAGGATTTGGAGATGTTTTAGGGATATCAATGAATTAATGGGTTGATATAGTTTGGGTAGGTTTAGGAATAGGGGTTGTGGGAAATTTCTCATTTGACCTTAACATTGGGATGTGTGATATTGAGAGTTTTGTGAGGTATTGATTTGGGGGAATAATAGTTAGGATGTGGATATGTCATTTCCTTCGTATGCTTGGATCTTTCATTACTCGAGGGCGAGTAAGGTTTAAGTGTGGGGAGGCTTGATGTGTCCATTTTATGTGCATAATTTAGTACTATTTGGGTCACTTTTGTGCTCTTTTATTAACGAGAGCTTGTGTTTTACCTTAAAATTCTCTTAGGGTAAGAGCAACTTTACATTCTTTTACCTCTTCTAAGTGGATTTTGCGTGACAACGGAAGAACACGGAGGCAATGAAGACCAGAGGCCATTGAAGATCACATTTTCGAGGACTTTTGAAGACTTGCTTCGAAGACATGAAGACTGGAGGCCATTCAAAACCATTTTTGGAGACATTGAAGACTTGAAAAATGAGAGGAATTTCTATGAAGGGTATTGTATACCACAAGAAGAAGAAAAGGAAACAAAACAAAATTCTGGCACATGTCGCAAGTTTTAATGGCCTCGTAGTGAGACTGTCGCGAGTCGCGACGTGCCCATCGCGAGTTGCAACCAACGAGTGGCCAGAATCACACCTTATCCTCTTTGTACTATAAATAGCACTCTCTTTCCTCTCCTTTTACAACTTCATCATCTGCATTTTATGGTACTGTTTAGAACCCTTTTTCTTCCATTTTCATCTTTGAATTGTCTTTTTTTATGATTAGTTGTTTAGCATTGATTAGCATGAACTATTGTAGCTAATCTATTTTTTGGGAGAAATTGTCTAAGGATTCCAAGCCCATGTCTTAAGAACAATTTGTAGCTTATTTAATACTCTTACTACTATGCATTTATGGAGCATTGAATCTGTTTGTTAATTTCATTAATGTTATTGAAAGCTTGAGTATATGAAGTACTTGTATGATATGCTTGTTAGGGTTTGGGGAAATGGGTTGATTTCCCCCTTTCTTGATAGGAATCCAAGAGTATGATTTAGAGCTTTTGATTATGTTGATGGATTGATAATTTCTAGGTGAATATGATAATGTTAAACTCTTTGTTATGTTTTTTTCTTGTAGCAAATGAGAGAAGTCTATGAATGTCGATCATTTTTTACTAATGTTGTGTAAATGCATAGATCGGTTAAATGCTTAGACACGGTATAGTGTTTATAAGTGTTTCCGAGCTTGTTGATTCTTCATGCTAAACGCCATCATTGGGATACCTTGAGTCGTGTTTCGACTACGGGAGTCATTGGTGAGGTTTGACAAGAGATGTCGAATTCACTCTTGCAAACTACTATTTAAGAAGGACAGAAGTTTAGCCTTCACAACAAGTTGTGAAAGTAGCAAATAGGTTGCATGTTCAATGATGGATAAGAGGTTTGGAAGTGGAAGCCAATTGCTCCCAAGGTTCCATCAATTGTTATTTTCATCTTATCTTTAGTTGTATTGCATGATTAGCATCGTTCTCTTGCTTTGCTAGTTGTTGTATTTCAATTTGATAATTTAGGAATAAACCAACCAAATCCCCCCCCCCCCCGTGTTTACATGTTATATATATATATATATATATATATATATATAAAATCATAGTCATGCTGAGAACAGTTTACGTCGCTCGGCGAGGCCATTGTCTACAGCTCCATTTTTGCACCTCTGATCCATGGTCCGTGTCGTTTGGCACAGACCATCAACTAACTATTTTTTTCTCAATTTCTTGTATGGGCTGCCTCATTCTTCACACCCTGTTGGCTAGTATTGACATTTTGGACTTGGAACAGTGCATTCTGCGTGTAATGGAGCTGTCCGCGCCCATATTTAGCAAAATTTGAGGTGAAAAAGGCAAGATTCGGATGCAGCCCGCTGGTGTTGGCACGACCCATTCTTGATTTTGGTGCGAGCCATGTGGCCTGACATGGCTCGTGCCCTTAGTCCTTGGCATGGTCTACGTGGCATGGTGCAGGCTACACGCTTGGTCATCATGCCTCCCATGCGCAGTATGCTCCCCCCGTTGCTGCTTTGGCTGGCTAACTTCTTTGCTTTGCTATAGATGAACCGTTAGTCTAACTTGGGAGTTATTGTAGTTAATTTCATAGCTCTCGAGAAGAAAAATCCAATGGATCCAAATACAAGGGCATATTCTTCTTGGATCATTCCCAGAACTTTGTGCAACTCATGGAAATCAATCCTCTATTTCTTCTCTGGCCATTTTGAACTTCAATGCCGCCTATCTTTGGCTCAATCCTTCTATTACCATGACGTAGTGTCCATGGCCTTCATATACTACCATTCTAATATGAATGACCTTTAATAGCTTCTATCGTCCTTGCGAATGGCCTTTTATATAAAATGTGAGGAAAAGTACCCATGAGCAACCTAATAATGATGATAATAGTATAACGACATATACCTCAATTCAAATACCACTGGACACGAATCACTAAAAGGGCTCCCAATACATGGTGGAGATTCGGGTCCTGGAGAATTTATTCAGACTTTTCTAAGTCTTATGAACTCTCATGGTTTCGATGAGAGATTAACATGTAACTTATAGGAAGTTACTTTCAAGGGAAAACTCAAGAATGGTTCAAAAGGTTTCCTAGGGGTTCTTTGTATTACTATCAAGATGTGATTTGAGGACTTTGGAGTCAGTATTACCACGAAAAGAAGTTCAAAAATATGTCACCCGAGTTATACTAGACTAAGAAAAATGCTGGGGAATCTACTAAGTCATTCTACCATAGGTTTGTGGATGAGAGTTTGGGAGTTATAGAAAACACGTAGAATGAGGTGATTATGGGATACCTAATAAGGATGTCAGATGTAGAGTTGTATAAAAAGCTAGCTACTAAAACGCTTCAAACTCTTCAACAATTTTAGGAAGTGGTATTGTGACACTTGAAGGTGGAAGAAGCTGCTAGGAGGAAGAGAGAGGGATTTGCTAAAAATCATGGTGAGCCCAATGATCATCATGAAAAGAAGCGGACTAAGATTGCTATATCCAGTTTTGAAAGGTATACACCCATGGCTAGATCCTAGGCTAAAACTCTGAGCATACATCAAGGTGTGTTTCGGGCACCCCCACCGATGAGGGAGTCCATTGCGCTTGTGGTGGCATGGAAAGCCACGAATAAATAATGCAACTACCACAAGGATTATTATCATAATACATATGATTGCACTCACCTCAAGATGAAAATTGAGGGGTGTGCAAAGGTGGGTGTTCTTCAAGATACAAGACCTCGACATGGCGCTTGAGAGGAACACTCAAAGCAAAGAAATGAACGAAGAGCTTCGCAGTCGTATAGGAGGAATTTGAATTAGAATGCTTGAGACTAGGTTGGTACAGGGCCTCAAGGTCGAGAATGGTAGTGAAAAGAGGGGTTACTTCATAATCAGCCTGTCGAAAAAACCAAGAAAACATAAATGGAGGGAATCCAGTTGTCCATAGGGTGATTAATGTTATTAACGAGATTGTGGTTAGAGATTTTGGAGCATAATTGTGAATACAGATTCATGCCATATTCCTATGGGGAAGCCACGACATAAGAGATTGTGACCAGATGGGGTTCGAAATCAAACTTCACATAAAAATCTCATGGTTGCCTCAGCTTTTATCTGAAATTCTCTAGTAAAGAGGCTATTTATATATAATGGGAGTGAAGTTGAGGTGATGTTTTTCAACTACTTTTATCAGCTAGATATAGGTTTTAGCAATTTGAGGGAGTCATTACCTTACACGTTAGGATAGCTGATAGAGAGGAAGGGGTGATGATAGATTGAAACTTTGCAGTAATCGATGCATCCTCATCCTATAATGTGATCATATGGCGACAGTTCATGTGTCAAGCTAGAGCCATTTGGTACCCTTATCATTTGATGATGATTTTTCCTATGAAGAAGAGAGTGACTGTTATTCGAGTGGATGACATTGCCTCACTGCATGGAGAAATTGGACTTGGTAACACAAAATAACTCCCAATTCATGATTTAGGAATTCTTGTCATAGGAAAACTGATGCCTGAAGATTTGAAGTTGGAATTGAAGACCTTAATTGATGGGTACATCGATGTGTTTTCTTATGGGGGTTCCTTCGCAACTAGCAGTCCACATGTGATGTGTCCATTTTATATGCATTATTTAGTAGTAGTTAGGATCACTTTTGTTATATTTTTGGTGTAAGATTGCTAGATTTACGTAGGTTTACATAATAAGGGGTTTAAACGACTATTTTCGGTTTTTATATCTAAATCCTTCATTTTTGTAACCTATGTTGAGTCTAAGGGATTTTTAGTCCTCATGAGCATCTAGATTCCTTTTTGTGAGCTTAATTTGTAGATTGCTCATGAGCATTTAGAAGTGGTTTAGTGAAGGCCATTCAAAATGATGGTAGAAGATGAAGGACACTCACAAAGTGGTAGAAGATAAAGTGAAGAAAGGAGAGCAAAGCAACGGGTGAAGGATGGTCCAGGGTTTTCAGAATTTTCCGAGAGGAATCAGCCTTCAAGAGTGGTACCATTGGATTCCTCTTCTCGAGCACTATGAAATCGACTACAAGAACTCCCAAAACGGAACAACGGTTCACCCGGAGGAAGCAAAACAAAACAGGGCTAGATTTTACTGATCTAGTCACGACTCGCGATGCTTGGTCGCGACTAATGAGGACAGCGCGAATTCAGCCCTGCAGCAGCGATTTTTCTCCCCTTTTTCCTCCACTATAAATACCTCTTCACCCCCTTCTTCTCCAGAGCTCTAAACCCGACTTGGGGCTCCAAAACCCTAGTTTTTCACCATTTTCTTCCATTTCTTCTTCTTCCTTTGTAGATTTTTGTTCTATGGTATGTGTTTTGATTATCTAGCTTAGTTTTGTACTTGGGAGCAAAGGATTGAAGCTTCCATTTCTATGTAGTAAGAACCATTTTTATCTATCTATTTGGTGCTTTTACTATTATGCATTTATGGGTATTGAATGTGTTTGTTGATATCATTAATGTTGTTCAAAGCTTGAGCATATGAAATACTTGTATGAATTGCTTGCTAGGGTTTGGGGGATTTGGGTTAATTTCCCCCTTTTTCTTGTTAGGAATCTATGAGTATGATTTAGAGCTTTTGATTGTGTTGATGGATTGATGATTGCTAGATGAATGTGATGATGTCGAACTCTTCGTCATGTTTGTTTTAGGAAGCAAATGAGAGAGGTCTATGAGCGTTGATCGTTCTTGACTAATCTTGTGTAAATGCATGAATTGGTTAAATGCTTAGGCACGGTGTAGTGTTCATAAGTGTTGCTAAGCTTGTTGATTCTTCGTGCTAAATGCCATCAATGGGATACTCTTAGCAATAAGGGAGTCATTGGTGAGTTTTGACAAGAGATATCGAATTTACTCTTGCAAACTACTACCTAAGAAGGATAGAAGATTTATCTTCACAACAAGTAGTTGAAGTAGTGAATAGATGGTTTTACTCATCCTTGAAGCATTTGTTATTTAGCATTTGTGTATTCTTGATGGTGTGTTTCACTTCATTTATGCCATGAGTTGTTTGAGAATAGGAAGTGTTTGTGTGATTGAATTGGTTAGGTGTTAGGAACGTGACGAATTTCGTAGCTCCTTTGCATGAAAATCTATGAGCATGAAGTTAGAACTTCTTGTGCGTAATGTGTTGTGATTCTTGCTAGATGGGTATGTTAATGTTAAGTCATGTAATGAATGTGATAGAATGAGTGAATGGTTCAATGATCTACATTAGGTTTGGAAGTAGATATCCCTTGCCCCCAAGGCTTTTTTATCTTTATAGTTTTAAACCCCCTTTTCTTAGTTTTGTTTGATGATTAGCATAGTCACTTGACTTTACCTTTTTCTTAGTTTTGTTTTAAACCCCACTTTGAATGGGATTTTACCTTTTGATAATATCCTAAACACTTATGGTTTCAATTTTGCTTCTAGATGCCCAATTTGTATGAACCACCTTGATAATCTTGATCATTATTTCAATTCATGCTCATCTTCAAAAGCAGTGTGGTACAGAGTCCATTCTATGCTACAGCTACATGTAACTGATTTCAGAAGTTTAGAACAGAGAGTTGAATTTTACTTAACTTACAAAGCTGAATCTAAGATACATGCAAATTTGATTTGTGTTTCTTTAGTTGCTACAGTGTGGTTTCTGTGGATTTCTAGAAACAAGATCATTTTTGAAAAAAAAACTTTCTCTGCTGAAGCATGCTTTCATGACATCAAAGGGATGATTTACCAAATTTTTACAGCTCATCAGTTCTATGGTAATGGTGAAAAGAATAAGAAATGGACTCAGACTAACATCATTCCAAAAATTTTCAGAAAAAGGAAGAAACTGATTACAGCTGTTAAATGACAAAAACCAGAAAAAGGTTTCAAAATTAACACAGATGCATCTTGGAAAATTGGTGGTTTCTCATCTATTGCAGTGATTATAAGGGATTGGAGGGGATCTGTATTCAAAATGAGAGTTAAATTAACTCACTGTCCTAATCCTTTAAGTGCTGAACTAATAGCTATTCAAACTGCATATGAAATGTGTAAAGAATTCTCTCTATGCTCATGTGTCATTGAGTCAGACTGTTCGACTGCAGTTAATGGTTTAATCAACCCCTCAGCCAGTCCTTGGAAATTTTACTCAATATGTATCACACTTAACAAGGATAATTTATAGTTCCCAATTCATTATATTCCTAGGGAAGCTAACCAACCAGCAGATTTTTTGGCCAAATTTGCTATGCTTAATAATCTGCAGGGTGATGTAGACATCATGTCAACCCCATCTTTCCTTAGGGGTCTACTTTCGTTGGATAATTTAGGAATTCCAGGGATTCGAATAGGAGTATTGGATCACACGCACATGGAAGTCTAGTATATATCTGCAGTTTGTTTCTGACATGAATCAGAATTCATTTGATTTCCTTGAGACTTCTAACATCTACTCCTCCTCTATTTTGCTCCTTTTTTTATCTTCATGCTAGTCCAGATACTACTGATCTGCTTCTCCTCTTATAGGTACCTATGTTTTGCGCACGGGTTTGGACTATTACGGTGGACATGCACTACATCACAATCAGTCACCGGGACTCTGATCAACAACTGTCATTTAGAACAAATTTATCAAAGGAAACTGAAGATGGTATCAGAAACACAGGAACACTTAACTAATAGATCGTTGACATATAGGAGTTTCAAATTTTTGCTTCTCCGACTTGTTCGCGATCTTTTGGCTAAGTATCTTTCTGTACTTTCTCTTAGGAACTAGCTACTTTTAGTTTAGGGTGGAAGCTCAACCCCTTTTGGAAAAAAGTGTCTTTGCTTCAAGAGCTAGTTCTAGCTCTCTAATCATCTAGTTCATGGAATTTTGCCACTCGTGATGTAAACTGACTTTCAGCGCCAATGCGGCATTTTCAGTCGGTCCGGGGAGCCGAATATATTTCCCTCCATCTACAGATGGTTTAATTTAAAAAAAAAAGCATAGTCACTTGACTTTGCTAGTTATCTCGCCTTTTAACTTTCATAACTTAGGACAACCAACCAACCAAACCCCCCACCCCCTCATTTACATGCTTTTATATGTATGTATATATATCTACTCCTAGCCTAATATCAACCTTTTATGCCTAAACGCTTAGGAAGATCCCTCTTCTTCGTGAACGACCCCGACTTGCCACTATCTACTTAGTTGTAGATAGTAAGCATAAAAGGGCTTATAAATATTAACTTTGAGAGGTACGGCGAGGGCCTCCCAACATGTTGAACATCGAGCTTTCAAGGTAGGTGTTATTGAAGAAGTGCTCTATCTAGAGTGCCTCGCTACCTAGCAATGGCTCTGAAGCATAATGGAGCTTGACGCATGTGCATTGACTGCACTGATCTAAACAAATGTTGTCCCAAAGATAAATATCCTCTATTGCCAATCGATAAGTTGGTAGAAGCCATAGCTTTGTATCAGGTCTTGGCCTTCTTTATGGTCACAAGAGATATCATTATATGTGGATTTCTGAGGAGAATATGGATAATACTTTTTTCACAACAAATATGGATACTTTTTGTTACAAAAAAATGCTGGTTGGACTTAAAAATGTTGGTTAAACTTATGAATCATTGGTGGATAAACTCTTCAAGAATGAGATAGGGATAAATATGGAGATATGTATGGATGACATGGTGGTAAAGAGCAGGGACTAGAAGCAATTCTTACAGGACTTGGAAGAGACATTTGAAGAACTTCATCGATCGAAGCTGAAGCTAAAACAATCCAAGTGTGTGATTAGAGTGGGGCCTAGAAAATATCTAGGATTCATGGTCTCGGAGAGGGGTTTCGATGTAAATCCTGAGAAGGTTGAAGCCTTGGTAAAAATGAAGGCTCCACAGACTCTGAAGGATGTTTAAAAGCATAATGATCAATAGCTTCCCTAAGTCAATTTCTATCAAAGGGGGAAGAATGGAATTTTTATTTTTTCAATGTGTTGAGAAAAGCTAAGAAGTTAGAGTGGAAGGAAAAGTGCAAGGAGGCATTCAGAAAGCATAAGGAACATCTTCTTGTCTTGCCGACGTTGATGAAACCCAAGAGGGAAGAAGTGCTGTACCTTCACATTTGTGCTTCTCCCCTGGCTATAAGTGCAATTTTGGTGAAGGAAAAATAGAGGTAGTAACATCCAATATACTTGGTGAGCAGGGCTTTACAGGGACCTGAAATAAGGTATACGACCCTCAAAAGGTTTGTTCTTGCACTGGTTCACACGGCACGATGGTTGCATCCTTATTTCCTGGGCCACACCATAGTGTTACTAACTAATCATCCTATCAGAGAAATTCTCTTGAAGCCTGACCTGCCTCCATTCGGGGTTGTCAACTTGTTGCTAAATTTACCCAAGCAGAGGGCAACAAGTCAAATATAAAGATTTTTATTCTACTCCCAAACATACTACTAAGCTACCTGTAGGGTAGTTATTGGAAAGACTGGGTTGTTCACAGAGATGCTAGGGTTTAATATCCAACTACACACAACCACGTACGGGCTGTCAACCATTCGTGTGGTAGGAATATCAAGATATTGCAAAATGGAGGGGTTGGGTTTCTCAATTAAGAACTTCAACTACAACAAATAGGATCATTTACCTTGGTTTCTAACCGAAGTCAGTAGCATTAACTTGCGACGTCAATTTACAGAATAAGCCCCTCCTAATAGATCATATCTGCCAAGTCATTTGGGACAAAGTCTACGACATCATCAATGCGATGTTGGTTTGTGCTGGATAACAGGCGGATGAAGATCCTATGTTGTGAAGTCGATGTAAGCAACCTCGGTCTACTAGTTGGCGATGGCGCTGATTATTCAATGTGACATCACTCAATGTTGGGGACTCACATAATTTTCCAGCTGATGTGGAACGTGGTTGAGTAAGATATCATTTTATGTAACAGGCGTTGGTAACCACAAACAAAGTTGGTCAGTGTAGCCTCGGTCACGTTCAAATTCATTACAAGTTCATGGGACATACCTTTTTCATCGGTATACATTACATAATATTAAAATATTTATTTTTCAATGACACAACTTAGCATTCATTGGTAGCTATTACATGTTATTAAAAAAGTGATAAATCGTGAAATGGCTAAATGTAATAAAATAATATAATTGTGTTCATTTAATGTGTGATGGGAATGACGTATTCAAAGCAGCAAAACTATCTCAACTAATACGATAACATGTTAAACCATTATTGAAATGCCAATATCAATAATGAAAAATAAATTTTATTGAACCACCATTTTCCACATTGTATGACATTGTGAATGTAAAGGTGACTAAGTAACTGACAAGTCCATCGAACTAGATGTTGGTAGTCCATCGATGACTCTCTTTGTCCCTATTATAACAAATATATAGTAATAAAAATATAGGTAAGAATTGGGGAGTCCCCAAAAGAATTTTACAGAATGGAGTGAAACGTACACAACATTAATCCCAAATTCAAATTATTTAATCTGGTCCCTACCAATGTCGCATATTATTAAAACGATGTCCCAATCATCGAATCATTAGCGACCTCAATTTTACAATATAAAAATGTTTGAAAATTCTTGAGAGTACAATGCGACCGAGGATAAGACAGACTTGATCGTAGGAGTATTTTTTTCCCATAATCACTTTCGGGACTAACTGTGCAGACTAAGAAGATCAAGAAGTAGACAACCAATGTTCTATAAGAATGGACCACTGCATCATTTAGCGCTGACTGTGAGGACAAAAATATTTTCATTTCAAGGTCACTCTGGTAAGCAATGGTGTTCACTAGGAGTTAGAAAATCCATAACCCCCAGCCACAAGAGCAAACACTTTGACATAATGGAGGAGTGCAACATCAAAAACATCATACCCTGAGTAGAGAAAAAAAGCATAGTAAAGAGGAGACAGATAAAGAAGAAGCAAAATTCCCAAATAAGGATTATGACAAGGAAAATATGCCGTTTGCAGCATTCTTGGAAGCAAACGGAGAAGATCTGTACAATCAATTTTTGAAGACACAGAGGAAAAAATCCTCAAAACCACATAAAAGGGTAAACCAAGAACGCAAGAATCTCAACTATGAAAAGGAGTTGCGTGACATTGTCACGGAGGACGACGCAAACAAATTGCTTCTCGCACTTCATTTTCGAGACTTCTAGATGCAAAATGATTTTAAGATTTCTTTGCAAGTTAAAGTCTACAATGGAACCATGGACCCAAAAGAATTCTTGCATTCTTATAGAAACATCAAGTGATTTTGTGATGCAAGCACAAAATTAGTTTGCAAGTCATTTCCCATATTTCTGCCAGGCACAATGATCACTTGCTTTAAACACCTTCCGAATGAAAGTATCAAGTCTTGGGCACAATTATGAGACCTATTCCTTGGTCGTTTCTACCAAAAGCAGAAGTTCACTAAGACGATCGTTGACCTTAATAACATAGCACAACATAGTGATGAATGCCTTGTGGAGTATCATAACTGATTTGTCATAGAGAGTTTACAGGTTCACAACTTGCCATTTCAATCATCACTAGGGGATTTTGTAGGGGGCATCGAATCCAGGAATTTTACAAAGAGCTGGCGAAGAACATACCTGAAAACCCAAGAGAACTACAAAAGATGATTGAACAACATGTGCGAACACAGGAAGCAAAAAATAGAAAAATAGATAATGAGCAAGGAAAGAAGTGAACAATGGATGATTCGCAGAAGAATTTCCCTAGAAAGGAAAAAAGAGACATTGCCTTCAATAGAGCAGAAGAAGGAGTGCATGGCTGATTATTCCAGAACAGGCCTTTGATGAGAACAAGGAAAGAGATATGGCTAGTAAAAAAGGATCTATTTCTGGAGCTAACACCTATTATTGCACCACAAGAAAAGAGGTTTAGGGAGTTTTTTACACCACCCACAAGGATCATGTCCATGATATAGAATATTGTAGAGACTTAAGAAGACGAATTGAAGAAAATCTGAGAAATGGCAATTTAGGCCAATACCGGAAAAAAGGGGCAAGCTAATATGGCGATGCAAGTAAGACAGCATGCCTATCTAGAAGAAGCCAATGCACTGCAATCACAATGGAAAAAAATTAAAAGATAAATGTGGCTACAGATTACAACAACAATGTAGATAATGAAGCACCAGATACAGTCATCTTTTCCATACGCATATCTGCAGAGTCATTGTCCAATAATGCTTGGAAGGCTAAGGCATGATATTCTCCCCAACAAGAGGCATTTGATAAAAGGTTTTGGTCAAATGAAGCAAAATATTTTAGTGAGGAAGATGCGGTACCCAACGCTTCACCGCACAACGATCCCATGGTCATCATAGCAAAGATCCGAAATGTAACTATTCTCAGAGTGTTTATAGATGATGGGAGTGCAGTTAAGATACTATTTGCAGTTTTCTTTGACAGGCTGGGTTTCAAAAGATCAGACCTAAAGAAGACCACATCTTCATTAGTTGGATTCATAGGCCGAGCAAAGATGCCTTTGGGGAATATATAGTTTTCTGTCACGATTGGAGAAAATGGATGAAATTGCACCATTATGTGTGAATTCATGGTTATGGATGCCCCAAGTACATTTAACACCATAATTGGCAGACCATGGATGACAAGGCTAAGGTAATTTGGCATCCTTACAACCTGGTAATGAAATTCCCAGCCCTCGATGGTATTGTGACCATAAGAAGAAACCAGCTAATGGCCAGGTAGTGTATGGTCATAGCAATGAAGGAAAGAATGTTAGGGGAAAAAGCAAAGATGGTGAATACAATCTCAGGTTGTAACCTACTGGAATGGTCATACCATTCGACTTGGGAGAAGAAACAAAATTGGTAACCATAGATAACGAAGACAAATCTAGATGCTTAAAGATTGGGAAACACATTCCAAAAAAAGATAAGGCAAAGATTATTGAAATCCTGCGAAGCCATAAAGATATGTTTGCATGGAAAGTACAAAACATGGGAGGAGTAAGCCCAAACATTGGTAGTTATCCATTACATATCAGTAGCTTAGCCAAAGCGGTTAAACAAAAAAACTTTGCTTTGCTAGCGATAGGCAGAAAGCAATCGAACAAGTGGTAGCATCGCTGCTGCAAGCCGGTATATTAAATGAATCAGATATCTAAAGTGGTTAGCGAACCTAGTCATGGTAAATAAATCAGATGCTGGATGGAGAATGTGCATTGATTTCACATATCTGAATAAAGCATGCCCAAAAGACTGCTACCTATTTCTAAAAATCAATCAGCTGGTTGAAGCAATTTCAGGATATGAAGTCTTGCCATTTTTCGACGTAAATAAAGGATACCACCAAATATTGATGAACCATAATAATGCAGAGAAAACAACCTTTATAACAAGTTTTGGAATGTTTTGTTATGTAAAGATGTCGTTTGGACTCTAGAATGCTGGAGCAATGCATCAGAGGATAATCGATAATGAGTTTCACTGTCAAATAGGGAGAAACGTCGAAGCATACGTTGACGACATGGTAATCAAAAGTAGAAGGGTGGATAGCATTGCTTTGGATTTAAAAGAAAATTTGGACACATTTAAGGCTATAGGAATGACGCTCAACCCTAAGAAGTGTGTAATTGGAGTAGGCGCTGGGAAGTTCTTAGGATACCAAGTTTCCTCAAAGGGTATCAAAGCCAACCCAAACAAAATTCAAGCGATAGTAAACCTCTCCCAGCCACGAACGGTTAAAGAGGTGCAAATTTTATTGGGAAACACTTCCCACTTTTTGAAGTATCGGAAAATGCAAAATATTCAGCTGGAGCGGGGATTGTCAAAAAACATATGATGGGTTGAAGGAGCAACTCCATGCATTACCAACATTGAAATTTCCCACCCCTAGAGAGACACTATGCTTGTACTTAGTGATATCACAAAATGGTGACAGCTCAATAATGGTTCCCTTGGATGGACAAAAGCAGGTACCAGTCTACTGCATAAGCGGAATCTTGCAAAACACAGAAAAAGCTTACAAGCTAGTGGAAAAGTTAACTCTAGCTTTAATGTATTTTGCATGAAGGTTGTGAATGTATTTCTATAGTCACCACATAGTGGCTCACATGGGGTTTCCAATCAAGAACATCCTTACCAATCCCGAGTCTTCAGGGAGATTAACAAAGTGGGCCTTGGAATTGAACAAAAACACAGATTCTCATTGCATTTTGATTTCCCGTTCACCAACAATAAAGAGGAATACAAAGCTTTGATCTTTGGGCTAGATCTTACTGTCAGAATGAAGGTCATAGGTGTTCGTGTATCCAACAATTCCTTAATTTTTGTCTAGAAAGTGCGAGGAGACTATGAGGGCGAGAAGAATAGTTGGGGAAGTATTTAGGAAAAGTGCAAAAATGCATAGCCTAGCTCGAGTACTTTGACATACAGCATGTACTGCGAGGCAAAAATACAAAGGTGGATGTGCTAAGCAAGCTAGTAATAGTAGGATTTGATTCTCTTATTGAGCAGGGGGATGTCATCATTGAAGTCATTCCAATTAGAAACACGATGTCAACTATCATGTCAACGATCCAAGCAGATGAAGTAAGATGGATGTCTCCATTAATAGATTTCTTTGTGAAAAGGAAGCTGCCAGATGATAAGATGGAAACTAAGAAGTTGGATTCATGTGCTACCAATTATTCTTACGAAGGCAAGACCTTATACAAAAAAAGGTTTCTTGTATCCATGGATAAATTGCACAGGACCAACGAAGGTAACATATATTTTAAAAGAGGTACATAAGATCTATGTGGAACACATAAAGGTGCTAAAACAATAGCAAAAAAGATTATCCGAGTTGGATACTACTCAAAGACTATGTTCAACAATGCACACAACTTCGTCCTTAAATGTAGAAGTTTCCAAATTAATGCCTCACTGTTGCACAAACCACAATCACCTTTAAGAGGTGTTTATGGAACCTGACCATTTGAGAAATGGAGGATTGACCCAGTCGGACCATTCCCGAAGGGCAAAAGCAATGCCAAGTTCTTAGTAGTAGCAATCAACTACTTTACTAATTGGTTGGAATAAAAACCATTAGGACGTGTCATAGCCAAATTCACCAGGAAATTTGTATGGAAAAACATAGTGTGTCTCTTTGGTGTGCCACAACCATTGTCTAATACAATGGTACACAGTTCACGGGTCGGATGTTCAGTGATTGGTGTTCGAAGCTAGGAATTCTCTAAAAGTTTACCTTTTTGGCACACCCGTAAACTAATGGCCAAGTGGAGGTAATGAACATGACTATAGTTCAAGGAATACAGAAGAGATTGGAAGGAAAGTGAACTGGCTGGGTAGACGAGCTACCAAACATATTATGGTCATGTTGAATGACTATCCGGGATCCAACGGGGAAGATGCCATATAGCTTAGTTAACAATCATGAAGTGGTTATATTCTTAAAGATTGGTAACTCAAGCCTTCGTGTAAGGGATTACAAGGTGTAGACAACCTGGATAGGTCGAGACTTGAATTAGATGAACAGGAAGATAAAGGGACCTAGCAGCGATCAAAGAAGCTAAATACAAAGAAAGAATAGCCATAGTGTACAATCAGAAGGTGAAAGAAATATGGTTTCACATTGGTGACTTAGTGTTGAGGAAGAACAAAGCTAGCCTAGAAGAAGAGAGAGGAAAGTTATGCCCAAAATGGGAAGGACCCTATAGGTTGCAAAAGCTCACATGTCTTAACAACTACAAACTAGAGAGGGTGGATGGTACCCTAGTCCCAAACACGTGCCATGTGATCAACTTAAGAAGGTTTTACGTCTAGAGGAAAAATAGCAAACATCCGCCTGTATAGAAACCTGAACATTATCCTTGGTTCCTTTTCCCCATTGTTCTAACACGACATGATTGGGATCATACATATTTAATATAAAAACCCATTTTGCTGGACAATGAGTATGTTTTTCATTCTTTACTGGCACGTGTTAAAAGATAGCTGGTTTATAACATACTGTGATCAAGTTACTAAGACTTCACAATTGAACAGCAAGCTATAGATCCTTCACATCTATTGATGATCGCAAGCTTTAAATCTTGCAAACTCCGCAAATAAAACAACCGTAAGCTATAGATCTTGCTCAATCATAAATGCCTGCAAGCTTTGGATCTTACAATGTCACGAAGCACATAACCACAAGCTATAGATCTTGCACAAATTGCTGATGCTTGCGGGCTTAGTATCTTTCAACTTCGCAAATCAAGTAGCCACAAGCTATAGATCTTGTACAATGTTTTATACCTACAAGCTTTAGAATTTTCAACTTTGCATGAAAAATAACTGCAGGTGTAGATCTTGCACAATCATCGATGCTTGCATGCTTTGGATCTTGCAACTTCGTGAATGACACAACTGCAAGCTATAGATATTGCACAAATTACCAATGCTTGTAGGCTTTAGATCTTGCAACTTCGTAAATCAAGTACCCGCAAGCCATAGATCTTACACAATTTTTAATGCTTGCAAGCTTTAGATCTTGCAATTTTGCATACAAAACAACTGCAAGCTATAGATGTTGTGTATTTATTGATCTTTACAAGATTTAGATTTTGCAAGCTCGGCCACATATGCAAAATATATAACTTGTTCGTGAGCTTAATTGCTTATAAATATAGCATATGCACATTGATGTTGCGTACCATGATTCATAAGGCTTCGCCATAATAATTAGGCAAGCTAAAAAAAATTTACAAATAGCTTGAAACATAGCTAATCAAAACAAAGTGATAAGAGCTAGCCATATTTTTCAGGTTAACAATTTATAAGATTCAAGAGATGAAACATAGAAAAAAAATGTTTGCATAGCAAGGGCAAAGATGCATGCTTTGTCAAGTCACTACCAAATTTATTACACGATAAGTCAATCAAAATAGCAAATCTATCTAAGCCTTGAGGCCCGTGAAGATCCAGAACATGACGATTCACCACAGTGGCCGCCATGTTTGGCAGTCTCATCTTCGCTAACAAAAGACTCATATCACCACTTCATATGCAAGCATGCAGGATGGTGTATAAAACCTCTTCATTCTATATGTCTGAGAAGTTTAGCATAATATGCCTTAAAGTTAGAAATGAGACCAAACTCCTTGCGATCAAATTGCATACTCATAACACTGACAGTTTCCTCATATCTTTTCATCTCAGCTCTTAAGTCATGAACTTCTCTCTCTAGAGACCAAATGTGTAACTAAATGGACTTAGACAAGTTAATTCTTTGACCACAAAGTTCCATTGTAAGGTCACCATGACTAGAAGCCCTGCGAGGTGCTAAAGGGAGAGCCTGGAGCTTGTCTTTATATTCAACACAAGCCTGCTCAAGGTGATGCACATAACTATCAAGTCGATTGACCTCAATGCAAAGCTTATCATTGTCACTTCGCAGCTGTGTATTAACAGCAAACTGCTCATCGAACTTTGTGTGACAACAAACAACATAGTGATGATCGCATTCCGCTTGCTTTTTCTTCAATCGATTGTACAAATTGTCAATACGGGTACACTGCTTATATACGATCGCTGTTTTCTGATAGACTTTGCATGTCTTATCTGCAGCATAGTCTCTAGTCTGCTCCTGTTGGCGAAGCATCTTCACCATGTTCAAATATTTCTGATACATAAGATTGTTCTAGTCATTACAAATTCTTCGTAGATCACGAATAACATCCTGAGTATCTTTCACAGACTTATCTCACTTTTCTTCAAGATTATGAACACCTAGCAGCATGTACTTTAGACAAATACCCAAGTTAACGCCCATTCTTGGACCCAAATAGGAAGGTTAAGCAAACGCAAGTATACGAAAGCTTATTCATGGTCAACTAAACAGCGAATAATATCTTTCCCAAGAGAATCAACATTATAACCATTGGGTATAAGCTTACTACAAGGACAGGAAGAGGAAGAAGACGAGATTGACGAGAATGTCAGAATATTCAACCCAGTATACAAAGTGATGGAATTTTCTTCAGACAAGCGATCAGAATACATAAATTGAGAATATTCTTTTGTTATACGCTTAGTTGCCTCAATCAGATTGATATGGAAGCATCCAAAAGACAAAGTAAAAAAATTATCACAAGGAAAACAAGAGTAATAGCCCAGTTATTCAACACTTTTCAAAAAAATTCTATCAACCATTATGTCAAAGCCCTACAAGTAAATAAATGTAAAAACATCGGTCAAATTACAAGAAGCAAGCATAATGATCAAATCTGTTGCCATTGAGGCAAAAATCATACAAATATATTCCACGGTATTGTTATAAAATTACATAAAGCAAACATAATAGGCTTCAAGTCTATGGCACTTGACTAACTTTGGCAGGAGAGGAGGGTGAAGAGTGGACCACAACAATGACATCCTCTGTGCTTGCAAGATGAACGAGAACTTTGCTGTTCAACTCAATCCAATGGTTTGTAGCATTATTAAGAATATTTTCTTGCCCAGGATGGAGATCCTGAGAGTGTAAACAGTTGAAAGGAAGCTCCTAATAGTAGTCAATCATGCATTTCTTCAGCTCGGCCGCAGAAGGAAAAGTTAGCAGACCTGCAAGATACGACAATAGTGCAAAGGAATGCCAACCATCAGAGACATTCTTCACATAACCATCATTAATAATTTTTTCTGCTCTGCCAAAATCTTTTCAGACTTGGCCAACTTCGGCAGCTTCTCAAGCTTCACGTTTGGATTCAACTTGTGCAGCTCAACTAAGGCCTCACAATAGCCAACATTACGAGCATTAATTGAAAGTTCCACGAACAATTCGTAGAAAGAATTAGTCTTCAAGAGTCGGTCAACCAAAAATTGGGGATATCTAGGAAAAGATGGACTATTCATCCACATCTCCTTCAACTAAAAGCACATCTTTTCAATTTCTCTTTCAACGGCCACAACACACTCCTCTGCAGCCCACACTTACTCCTTAGTATTTTTAGTAGTGGTACTCAACACACAACACTCCACCTTACTGGCCTGCAACTCAGCCTGTATTGCTCCTTCTCCTTTACCAAAGCTAGCAACTCAGTCGCTGACAAGTTGCAAGCTCTCACCAACCTTAATTTTTAAGCATACAAAAAGTAAGAGTGGTCGTACGATAAGGAAAAGCATATGATTTATGATAAAGTTTCATTACAACAAAAATGTACCACTATCATGGTTTCTAAAAGGGAAAGCTTAGCGAGCGTAGTAGGAACAATCCCTTCTACGAACAACTCGTGGCTTAGCATAAGAGAACATGGAGGAAGTTTGTCAACGCACCCCTTCTTCTTGATAGGATCCTAGTCGATACAAGTATTGTTAGTCCTCTCTTGCACTTCCTCTAGTGGGTTATTTCTTTAGGTTTCTGCTTATCGTCTCCCTCGATTTTTTTATTACATGAGCCAAACACAATATGCCGAATACTAGTGCCAGCAGTATCCACTTGGGGATGAACAACCTCAGTATTTTTGTTGACCTCGTGAGTTAAGTCTCTATCTCTTTATTCTCATCTGCAGAAGCAAAGTTCCTCTCTGTAATATGATGAGTCAGGTTCATATCTGCAATCTAGCAAGTGTAACCAGTTAAACAAGCACATGAACATAAGAAGCAGCAACTAAGCACATATTAACTACATCATGCTGGGAAGACCAGTAACAACTAAATGATTAATTAGTTCAACACCTTTGCTTAAAGTGCTAGCTGGGCAAAGTTTGATGGAATACTGTTTAACTGATATTACAATTGCGGATTCGACATCCAGATGAACCCCAGCCTTAGGAAGCTTCACTTTAGGAAAGCTGTAATTCCATACTGAAAAGGTGACTACTGTTGGGGTCAAGTTTTATATGGAAGATTTTTTTCACACCACACCCCCCATTTATTGGAAAACCCACTAATGAAATGAATGTAGGGATCACATGGTAAATAGTGAATTCATAAGAGAACTTTTTTGTTTTGCAAAAATGAAAAAAGTTACAAAATAGATCAATAAAAAATTGACATCGGCCGCTTCACACACATAATAAAAAAATACAAAAATTGAGACTGCTTTTGGGTGCAACTGATATAGACCCACTTTATAGTAAGAGAGGAGATACAAAACATGTTGGGTCAAGGGAAACAATAGCCCAAACTTTAGGTAGTCTAAATCAGAGGAAACATAACCAGGAGGTGGAGTACGAACACCCTCAGAGGCCTCGGATGCCTTAAGCTCATACGAACGCAAAAAAGGGAAAGTATTTTTCAAATCCTCAACATAGGAGTCTGTATGGAGGCTACTAGTGATGGGCGATCTGGTATAGTGGTTGGAATAATCCCCAAAATCAACAAGGATTTCACGTGCGTTTAGAGCAGGAACTCCATGGCTGCTAGAAGTAGACATTAATAAATGGGTGCGTCAATTAAATGATAAAATCCAGAAAACACTACTCAGGCTAGAATCTAGAACAAAGCGACAAAGAAAGAAGAACAAAAGTTCCTCAATTACAATGAATGCAGGCTACACTACAAGAACAATAGATGCACACATTGAAAAGTACACAAATTTCTCAAGAAAAAGAAAAGAAAAAAAGATAAAACAGAAGAAGACGCAGGGAAACTTACTATTTTTTAGTACGGAATACGAGAGAAAAATGGGAGAAATATAGAAGATGGAAGAAGATGAATGGTTTTGAATTTGCGTAACATTTAAAGTAAAGAAGGAGAAGAGCTAAGAGACAAAATGGGGACTTATGTGCAATAATGATGATTTGACATAAAGTGGTTACCTTTTTGGATTCTCAAAACGGCTGCAGTAGGAATACTCTGAATTAGGGAAGTTTTCAAGGTACTAAATTCATATTAATTATAGAAAAATATACTCGTAATGGCAACTCGGTAATTAAATGAGTGAATGAATGAATTCAAAGGAGCAAATCTCGGTTACGAGATTATAACGGCCATGCATTATGGGGATAAGAAAGACTTGCAGATTTTGAAATTCAAAATGAACGTGTGATTTCAGGAAACATCAGTATACAACCAAGAAATATACAAAACTCCTCGAAAATGGTTGGCATTAGGAACAAGAGAATGTCCTACAACACATAAATAGAAAGTGAGATAACAATTTTGTTACGCAGCTTAGAAACCCAACCATTGCTTCGTGTAGTATTGGTTTTGTGGCTGGGGGGGCTTGTGTTGTGTACATGGCTCAGCAAGCAAGGCTAAAGGCAGCTTAGTCCAACCCAACAATATTCAGTAACGAGGTCAAACCTTTTCCATCGCAAACCATTGAAAGCCTACACGCACACTACAAAGAACATGGGCTGATAAATAAGGAGCGAACGGCGACCACGAACTAAAAATGTGGGTATCATGATGTACCCCCACAATATTTGTTCCTAAGAATAGGGAAACACGTCTGAATAAGTCTACAAATACAACAAATAGAGAAGAAGCTAAGGTGCGTGCAACTCTCGATAAAAATTCTAAATCTCAACGAAAAAGACTTACTTGATTGTCAGAGGTGGTTCCCAAAATCTCTTTCGGGACTAACTGTACATGCTAAGAAGATCAAGAAGTGGACAACCAGTGATCCACCTCAATGGACCACCACATCATAAAGAAACTGGGACTAATCATCGTATGCTTCCACAAGTTCTTCCGAATGACACCTTGTGTACTTGTAAGTAATGTGCTATAACTTACTCTAGGTCCTGTGATATTGCTTTAAAATTCATCATGGAAAGAATTCTATTGCAGTTTTATCTGCTAGAAAACCACGATTATGAAATTTCAATGCGGTGGAACATATTGTTCTCATAATTCTTATCGTAGAGGTATAAATGGAATACTAAGAAGAATGACGGGCAATTACCCCAGTGTATCTGTCCATGACCATAACGGAACATTTTCGTCAATTGATGATTCGGTTGAGTGTATCTCCAGTTTAACATTTCAAGTTCTCCCAATTTGTCAGAGGGGCCTCTGTGAATATTTTTTAAAAACACACTTTATGCCAAAAACCCGATTACGATCACTCCAAAAAGAATGTTTTAGATCTAAAGTTGAACTTATGCTATTCGATTGTAATAAAGAAACTAGGACTAATCAACATATGCTTCCACAAGTTCTTCTGAATTACACCTTGTGTACTTGTAAGTAATGTGCTACAATATGCTCTAGGTCATGTGTCATTGCTTTAAAAATCTTCATGGATAGAATTCTATTACAGTTTTAATTTCTAGAAAACCACGAATATGAAATTTCATGTGATTTAATGCGGTGGAAAATTTCATTCTCATAACTCATATTGCAGGGGTATAAATGGAATACTAAGTAGTGACGGATGACTACCCCGGTTTATCCGTCCATGACCCCAACAGAACATTGTGGTTGTTAATTGATGATTCGTTTGAGCATATATCCAGCTTAACATTTCGAGAGGGACCTATGTGCAAAATTTTAAAAATATACACTATATGTCCAAAACCCGATTAAGATCTGTCCAAAAAGAAAATTTCAGATTTGAAGTTTAACTTATACTATTCATGTGTAACAAAGAAACTAGGACTAATCAACATATGCTTCCACAAGTTCTTCTAAATGTCACGTTGTGCGGTTGTAAGTAATGTGCAACAATTTACTCTCGGTCATGTGTTATCGCTTTAAAAATCATCATGGGCAGAATTCTATAAATCCACGAATATGAACTTTGATGCGATTCTATGTGGTGGTTCCCATCAAACTAGTAGATATCAATAAATTCCATCGGTTCTGTTAAAATTGATTCCCATCAAAGTAGACGTCTATAAAGTTCATAGAAATTTATAGATGTCAATTCGTAGTATACAATATACCAGTAATTGTTACTTAGGTCATCCATGCTCATTTTTGCCAAATGCGAGCCCAGTTGTTCTGCTAGTGGGCCAAAATGTTCATGCCCACGTTAATAGAAGCGGTGTCAGTCTTATTTTGATCATGAATCTGTATTCCTGACGGATTTCCGATATCGCATATACAGTGGGACTGTCATAGGCCTTAGCCTATGCTCATGGGCTGAAATGTTAAGGCCTGCAAGTAGATTACACGACGTCGCGCATGATTCGCTACCCTGTTGATCAGATCAATTTATGTGTCACCTCGCATGTTAGGGGATGAAATACACAACGATTCATAATTATTATACATGGATATCACAACTAGATATCACTTCAAACATTTAACTTCTTAGCAGATTTTTGCACTCTCCGTTCTTCTCGAAGGTATGCTCTCTAGACTCCCGATATTACTTTCTTTTTTGTAATTGTCATTGTATTTGAAATGCATATATGGTGGAAATTCCATGGCATTTTTTTTTGTATTCCAATTTCCATGGATGTTTGCTCCAGGTAGTAGGAATTTGGGGGTTGAAGTTCTTGTTTGTTAACCGGTCATAATTTCTTGTTTTTACCTATTATGTGCTCTAGTTTTTATCTGGTGAGAACGCATCTGTAACTTCTAAATGCAACCTCACTGGTACATCGGTCATACTTCTTCTGGAAGGAACCATTAGCCACGTTGGTTACACTTTTCGCTCTTAACCCTATTAGTATGCGATGTAGACTTCTATTCGTTAACAGATCGGTTTTAACGACAAGTAGCCAACGTATCACAAACATCGATTATGAATGTATCCTATGTAATTTTTGTGGGCCCCACAATAGATTAAATTCACCAATTCTTATCAAAATTCAGGAATCATGTCTAATAGTGCTGGTTCGAGTAGACGTACCCCCACTGAGGTCATTTTTTGTTTTGATTTAAATTCCATTTCATTTTATATTTTGTTTCTAATAATAATATTGAAAGTTTCTATGATCAAAATGCATATCCCAAGAAAATTCAGATGCAGATTGTTATCCCATGACTGCATCTGGGGAAGCCATTACACACTTTGTACACACAGTTACCAGGACGAACCTGGTGCCCTTACAATTTTGGTAAGTCTGAACTTGTTACATATGATGTATTATTTTTTCAATGCACTTTCTCTACAAGTTACTTTCATATTTACTAAATGTTGTTCTTTTTTTATAAATCAATACGTCCCAAGCAACATTTCAGAGCACCTACCGTTGTACAAGACCCGCGATGTTCTGCGATGTAATGAAAAGGTGTATGAGATGCTCTACCCGGGGGACAAGAAGTACAAGACCCTCACCCCTAGGGGCTTTGGCAAATTTCTTAATGAGGAGAAACTCGTGATTGGGAACACGCTACATTTTGAGGTGGTAAATGGTGTTGGGCTCATAGTTTTTAATGTAACCATTCTTCCCTGCATATTTGACTGATTATTGACTTTAGAATATTTGTTTAAAACAAATGTAATCAAATTCAGAACAACATTTCTTGAATTTTATTGTAATTCTTGAATTTTATATCAAGAATTTTATTGATTGAGTTTTATTTCATTGTTATTGAATTCATCATATTTATGTAACTCCGGTCCTTTCCATCTTTCAACATATGTACCTCTTTCTCCCTGTTAGCAAATTGTTGTTGCAAACAAATATTGTAATGGAAGTTGAACTATAGACCACCTGCATTATGGGTTGTGATTGTTAAGGACAAACAATTATGCGACATCACAAAGTGGTCGACATCATGTCGCTTGTTCCGAGTGCAGTGCAAAGTCGTACAAGGTGATGGACCACACATTGGCTTCAACCGATGCCGGTCTATGATCGACATCATGTCGCTAGACCCAATTCAGTATGCGACATTCCATAATTCAAGGTAGTTCAAAACGACGTCACTACTAGACTAGTATAAATAAGGGAAGCCTAAAAAATACTTTAAGCTTTCATCCACAAATTTCCAGCGCCTTCCAACGGTCTCTAGCTTCCTCCCCCCCTTCTCTTCTACCTTGGAAAAAGGTATGGATTTTCTAATCCCCTAACACATATGTTTTGTAATTCTTACTTTGCATTGTTCGATCTGTGGTCTGTGAATATGCCTAATTCTAACTTTATAATTCAGTTAGAAAATGTTTTGCTATGTTTCTAAAGGGTTTAACTTTATTGTGATGTGCATTAAGCTTCATTTTTTCTGGTTTTATGGGTTTCTTGCTGTTGTTGCCTCTTAATTATGCAGCATCAGTCTCTTATCTATCACAACTCGGTATATGCGGTGATAAACCGACCTCGCATATTCATGTATTCAGTTACACATTTTCCTAATTTGCAATGTTGGCTTTTGCTCTGTCTTCTGTTTGCTTTGACCGAAAAGGTCGTGAGGACGCATCTACATGTTACTAACCCACTGCTTTGGACCAACATCACCGAGTGACGGATGGTCCAACGTCGCACATTGCATTTTATACTCTAGTTTTGCACTTAACTTTTCCACATGTGATGCAGGACTAATGGCAGGCAAATGATCGTCTAATCAACCAACTTTTAGGTAATTTGCCTATTTTAAAATATTTTTGTACACTAACACAACTAGACACCTCATAACAACAAATACTTTTCGGTTATTGCCTAGTTCACTGCACAACGGGAGCACCCGGTGCCTTTTTTCTTCCAAATTGAACACCATTCAATGACTATTGATAGTCCACATTTTGACTTCACTTTGAAGCAACTAAAAATTGGGAAAATACCAACTCTGCTAAAGCTTTTAACTAAGTTTTATTTGTAGACAATTGCATATATGTGTATATATACATTTATATTTCTAATCACTATTTTTTACTCTAACTTTGTACATCCAGTGGGAGATTGTACAACTCCAACTGACTGAGAAGACCCTCGTGGTGCTATGGTGCAATGGGACAAACTAACATATGAACTACTCGGGGGGGGGGGGTGAGAAGATGAAGGCTCTTTCCCCAAAGGGTTTTGGCGAATTCCTTAGGGGAAACAAACTATGCATCGGGGACACCTTTTTCTTTGAGATGATAGAACCTAGGATACCAATCGTCTTCAAGGTTATCATTTTCCGAGCTTATTAAGTTTATTGTAATCTATGTTATGTGTGAACTAAGACAATTTTTATTCAAATTTATGTACTTGTAAGGATATTCTAATGCCTACGATTTTTCTAATAAATTATTTATCTTATTTGAACATTATGTAATTGATTGTATGTGTTTATATGGGTGACTTCATGTGAGCATTATTTTATAAATCATTTTTTGGTCCTGTGATTTAAAACATTGAACAAAGGGGGTACTTGTCGTGTACAAATCAGGGAAGTTTTCTTTTCTATCACGTAAAGTTCATGTATGCGACTTCACAACGTCATTCGCAAATCTATCGCTACAAACAACGTATTATAAGATATCAGTTTGCTTCTAACACAACAAAGAACAACGTCCCATGATGCTTGGTAACATTATTTATCTTGTTTTTTAAAATTTTTACTTTTGTTATTTTATTTACCAAGGTAAAAAACCAATTATTTACCTCCATTTTTTTATAACCGAGTTAAAAAAACCTTTTACTTTGAAAAAAGCACAACTGAGGTAAAATAACTTTTTACCTCAATTTTTTGGGGTTAAGAAAAAACCAAGGTAAAAGGGGGAAAATAAAAGATCATTTTTCTTTTAGTGTACGAACATAAGAAATAACATAAGAGAAAACTACATATGCAAGCAACATGATTGATTCAATGTCTCGATCCTTGATTCCATCACATACAAGATATTGAAGCCTATCCTAGTGTTCATAACAAGTGGTGTGGTCGATTGTCAGCACTTCCCCATACCTGTCACGTAGGGTACTCTTGCGATCTTCCATCGATACAGCCTCTGTAATAAGGGGAGTGCAACAATGGCTCTGCCATCGCACATATCTCTTTCTATCCCGTGCGATTATGTCTCAGGCACTACACCACGAATGTTCTATCCTTAGGACTAAAGAGGCAAAAGGGAATATGCACTTATAGATTGCACAGTGGTTGATAAATCCTAGTTTTGCTACTAAATTCTATCTCTACCTATAACCCTTCAAACCAACTCGCAGGCTAATACTGTTACGTAATGGCGTTGTTTGAAGAAATGGCCAAAGGAACAAGGAAATTCTACACTAGGTACCGAGTGAAAACATTGAATGAGTCGGCTGAATCTCCCAAGTTAGAAGACCAAGCGCATGTGTTTTCCTTGATGATGAAGGAATTCATGAAGGGAAGAGTTATCAAGTCATGGTGTGCAAAATCTATAGTATAAACCATCCTACCAACCCTTTTCGATAAGTAGTGGAAGATTTCAAAGAGGTGAAGGCATTAGATTTAAACGGAGGAAATGTGCAATTCACGAGGGAACAACAACAACAAGGGTTCTGGTGGAACCAATGAAATGAGTGGTTAAGTCTCTATGTGAATACCTTCAAACCTAGGTATCACAATTACCCCAACTTTCGTTAGCATGAGGAGAATCAATGTCAAGGGTACACCTGAAGTGCACAACCTCTACCCTATCCGAGGGGAGAAGGGTCTTCTAATAGCAATGTAGCCTTATACATGTAGGATTGGGAGGAAATTCTAGATTCTATTAGTCAATTGGCAAAGAAACATGTGTTTGCAGAGCAGAAAATGAGAGAAATTGAGGAGCTTGACACTAGGGAAATATTAAGCATCAAGAATCTTGAAGTCTATTTCGGAAAAGTTGCCACCTTGGTGAGCCGACTTGAGGCTAGGGAATCCAGAAATCTACCATCCTAACCCAAAGTAAACCTAAGAAATGTGAGTGCTTTGAAGCTAAGGAGTGGGAAGTAGGGGTAAGGGGCCAAAATACATTGTGCAAGAGGATAACTTGATTGTGAAAGGCAAAAAGGATAACTTCGAAGAGTGGGAGATATTATTCAGTAGGATTCTCTAAAAGAGCTGCCACCCATCAAGGCGAGGGTTATCCCTCCACCATCTTTTCTAAGGGCACTTAGGGGAAGGTCGGATGTGGCGACTAATGATGCACACATTCAAAAAATATTTGAAGGAGTTGAGGTAACCATTCCTATCTTTGAATGAATTAAGCATGTTCCTTTTTATGCTAAGTTTTTGAAAAATGCATGCACTAAAATGGGGAACAAAGGTTTTTTGGACTTCGAGAGTTTATTTTAGGATTTGGCTTCATTTTTTAGTCCAACCAAGTCAACCACAAATTATTCGAAGCAATGCAAAAATAGGGGGAGTCGCTACTCTAAATTATAAGAATTTTCCTAAGAAATGTGACGACCCCGATGTATTTAATTCCTATCTACTTGGATGCTAAGATATTTCAAAATGCAAAGATAGACTTAGGTGCATCTATTATTGTGATCCCTTATAGCCTTTATGAAAACCTAGGCATAGATGAACATAAGGAAACTAGGGTAATTGTTCAACTAGCCGATCATTTCCAAGCTAGGCCCGAGATTTAGTTTGGGATTTAATGGTTAGAGTACGAAAGTTAGGGCCTAATAATAAATTAAACAAAACATCATATGGATCGTCAATCCACACGAGTGATATGAATAACTAGTATGAAAAACAAAGGGGGTTGTTTTTTTAATTATCAACTACAAAACATGAAAGTAAAAAGCAATTAATCTATGTAACTGAACACTTGGGGAGTCATTCCGTAACATGGTTGATGTAATGCTTCGATCTGCAATTCATTTGTATAGAGATTTAGACAAACCTAATAGAGTGCTCATAACACGTGGTGTGGTTCATGGCATACACTTCCCCATGGTGTGGTTAATGGCACACACATCCCCGTACCTGTCACATCGGATGAGCTTGCAACCTTATGTCGACACTGCTGTGGTACTTAGGGGAGTGCAACAAGGTTCTACCATTGTTCTAGAACTGTCTCTCCCCCATGTGATTACGTCTCGAGCATTCCACCATGAGTGCTCTTCTCCCCAAGGCCTATAAACTAGGAAAAGGGTCGTAGGCACCTTGTTTATAACACTAGAGCCTCTTACAACCCTAGATTTCTACCTTTCACTATCTCTACCTGCAACCTATCAGATTACTCTACATAATTAGCTAAGACTGGTGTGATGGAAATTAATCATAGTATTACTCGGATCCCCCGTTCACACACCATGGGGACATGTACTCCATTACCCATTAACACATCTAAGGTTTCTCTTTCCAAGGGTGCATCAATATTTGCACAAACATGAATATAGACTAGAGTGTGTGCTTATATAGAGTGTACTATTCATGCAATTCTAACATTCAAAAACAAGCCAAATAATATCATAAGCACGAATATTAGGATGAACTAAGAAATCTCACAAAACACTACATAACCATGAATACAATTTATTCCCAGGCTATAGAAACTACTCCCTAGACATTGAATTCAGATGAATATTTGAATTCCACATCTTAGGATTAAAGCAAAATTAAAATAATGAAAGGAAAGAAGAGAGAATTTTTCTCTCTTAAGAATGATCTCCTAATTACAAGAGTAAAATGAAAATATGATCTAACTCTCTAACCCTAGTACACAAAGGCTTATATATACAGTAGTAGGCCCAAAATAGGTCAAAAAATGGAAACCCTAGTTCAATCGTCGCCTGGCAAGGACAGTCATGGATCGTGGATGGCGCGGTTCATGCCATGTATTACGTCTATGTTTGCGTGGCCACCTGATCTGATACGATCTGTGATTGCTCCACAGTGTGAGCCATCATATTTGGCGTGGTGCATCCATCTCCATTAGAGCGCTCTGTGTCACCCTATGTGGACTGAGCATCTCAAGGATATCAGTTCTAAAAATGAAGGTGGCCCTAGCATAACCACGTGGGGTTTCTGCATCCAATCTCACAACTATGCTACCGAAAGCGTAGTGAGCGGTAAGCCCTGGTTATGTCCACAAAAAATCTAGGGCCTAAGAATCAATTAAACACAACCTCGTACGGGTCGTCAATCCGCAAGAGTGATGGGAATAGCTAGTATAACAAACAAGGGGGGTGTTGTTTTTCAATTATTAACTAAAAACATAAAAGTAAAAAAGCAATAATCTATAAAGCTAAATACTTGGGGAATCATTGAGTAACATGGTTGATTTAATTCTTCGATCATCGATACGTTGACATAGAGATTTCGACAACCCTAATAGAATGCTCATAACACGTGGTGTGGTTAATGGTATACACTTCCTCATACCTGTCATGTCGAGTGCGCTTGCAACTATCCATCAATGCCTCCATCATGATTACGGGAGTACAGCAAGGTCCAATCATTGTTTTAGAACATCTCTCCCTGTGCGATTACGTCCCGGGCATTCCACTACGGATTCTCTACTCCCCAAGGCCTATGAATTAGGCAAAGGGTTGCAAACTCCTTATCTATGACACTGGGCCCTCGTACAACTTTAGATTGCTACTTTTCACTATCTCTACCCGCAACCTACCAGATTACTTCAAATAATTATCTAAGATTGGTGTGATGGAAAATAATCAAAGTATTATTCGAATCCCCCGTGCAGACACCCACGCGGACACGTACTCTGTTACCCATTAGCACATCCGAGGTTTCTCTTCCTAAGGGGGCATAAATATTTTCACTACCATGAATATAGACTAGTGGGTTTACTTATATAGAGTTTACTATACATGCAATGAGAACATTCATGAACAAGTCACAATAATATCACGAGCACAAATATTAGGATGAACTAAGAAATATCACAAAACACTACATAACCATTAATAAAATTTATCCCCGTGCTATAGAAACTACTCCCTAGACATGGAATTCAAATAAACATTTGAATTCCACGTCTTAGTATTAAAGAAAAATAAAAAGAAAGAAAGGAAAGAAGAGAGAATGTTTCTCTCTCTAGAATGCTATCCTAATTAACAGAGTAAAATGAAAATATGATCCAACTCTCTTACCCTAGTAGAATAAGACTTATATTTATAGTAGTAGGGGATTGGGCCTGAAAATCAGCCCAACATAGGCCAAAAACGTGTAAACCCTAGTTCAGCCGTCACTTGGCGCAGACTGTCGCGGATGGCACGGCCCGTGCCGTGTACTACGTTCGTGCTGGTGTGAGCCGCCAGATTTGACGCAGTTCGTGCTTGCTCCATGGCGCAGTCCGTGCATCTCAATTGGCGTGGTCTGTGTCAACCAATGTGGACTGAGCATCTGAAGGATATCAGTCCTAAAAACGGAGGTGGCCCTAGCATATCCACGTGGGGTTTCTGCACCCAATCACAATACTTTGCTGCCAAAAGGGTAGTTAGTGGTAAGCCCTTGGTATGTCCACAGAGATGCTAGGGCCTAAGAATCAAGTAAACATAACCTCGTGTAGGTCGTCAATCCACACGAGTGATAGGAATAGCTAGTATAACAAATAAAAAGGGGCTTTTTGGTTTTTTAATTATCAACTACAAATCATGAAAGTAAAAAGTAATTAATCTATAAATTTGAACACTTGGAAAGTAATTTCATAACATGGTTGATATAAACAAACCTAATAGAGTGCTCATAACACTTGGTGTGGTCGACAACATACAATTCCCCGTACTTATCATGTTGAGTCCACTCGCAACCCTCTTTCGACACTTATGTCATAATTAGGGGTGTAAAACAATGTCCAATCATTGTTCTAGAATTGTCTATCCCCCCATGCGATTATGTCTCGGACATTCCACCATGAATGCTCTTCTCCCCAAGGCCTATGAATTAGGCAAAGGGTCGTAGGCACTTTATCTATGACTCAAAAGCCTCTTACAACCCTAGCTCGCTAAGTTTCACTATCTCTACCCGCAAACTATTGGATTAATCTACGTAATCAACAAAGACCGGTGTGATGGAAAATAATCAAAGAATTAATTGGATCCCCCGTGCACACACCTACGTGGACACGTACTCCATTACCCATTAATACATCTGAGGTTTCTCTTCCCAAGGGTACATCAATATTTGCACCAACATGAATATAGACTAGAGTGTGTGCTTATATGTAATGTGCTATTCATGAAATTCTAAAATGCAAGAACAAGTTACAATAATATCATAAGCACAAATATTAGGATGAATTAAGAAATCTCACAAAACACTAGATAACCATGAATAAAATTTATCCCCAAGCTATAGAAACTACTCCCGACACACGGAAATCAAATAAAGATTTTAATTCCATATCTTAGGATTAAAGAAAAATAAAAAGAAAGAAAGGAAAGAAGAGAGAATCTCTCCCTCTCTAGAATGCTCACCTAATTACAAGAGTAAAATGAAAATATGATCCAACTCTCTAACCCTAGTAGACTTAGGCATATATTTACAGTAATATAGGATTGGGCCTAAAAATAGGCCCAAAACAGGCCAAAAACATGTAGACCCCAGTACAGCCGTTGCCCGGGGTGGACCATCATGGATGGCGCGGTCCGCAGCGTGTACTACGTCCATGCTGGCACGGCCAGCCAGATCTGATGCAGTTTGTGCTTGCTCAATGGCACGGGTTGTCTGCTCTTGCATGGTCCGTGCATATTTATTGGTGCAATTTGTGTCACCCCATGTGGACCGAGCATCTCAAGGATATCAGTTGTAAAAATGGAGGTGGTCCTAGCATCTTCACATGGGGTTTCTGCACCTAATCTCACTACTTTTCTACTGAAAGGGTAATTAGTGGTAACCCCTTGGTATGTCCACAGAGATGCGAGAGCCTAAGAATCAATTAAACACAACCTTGTATGGATCGTCAATCCGCACGAGTGATAGGAATAGCCAGCATAGAAAATAGGAGGGGGTTGGACTTTCAATTATCAACTACAGAACATGAAAGTAAAATGCAATAATCTATAAATCTATACACTCGGGGATTCATTGCGTAACATGGCTGATTTCATGCTTTGATCCCTGATGGATAACTAGATTGAGAAGTTATTGGGCTCCTTGCCTAATTCTAAGAAAGAACCGCGGATGGATAGCAAAGGCATGGTGTTAATGGGCCTTAAGGGGCCATTTAACACCGACGCAGACTTGAAGGATATGCAACCCTAAATAGGTTTTAAGAGGAATAAATAAAAAGGTATGTCATTGTTTTTAGGATTATTCACTGCTCATCTAGTGGCATCCATACAATGACTTTAGCATCGGCGAGTATCAGGTGCCAGTAACCCCAAGTTTTTTGGGAGCGGGAGTATCTTCGATATTTTGGGAGCAGGTGAGAGCTCTATTCTTGGCAAGTCAGATGATGGGAATTCCGTACTTTGGGCATCAGGAAGGTACTCTGCCTAGACCACAACCTTCCTTCCCTGAAGGAATGCTTGGAAAATACACAAGACATTCGTAGACTTCGAGAATAGAAGGAATGCAATGAATATTCAAGGAGGGTACGACTACTATAACAAAATGGTAGTTTCGTTGCACTACCAAGGATACACTGGAGTGGGACCCTACTTATGGTAGGTATGGCTTGCCATTGGGAGATCGTCAGAATTAGGGCCAAAACAGAGGAATGTTAGTTGCAGATTCAGGAAATACGCTTGGAAGGGATCTGGACAGGTTAATAGGTCCAGCGGGGCAATCAACTAGATCCGCCTTCGATGAAACAATAACTGAGTGTCGTTGGATAGGGGATACAAAGCCACCGGAGAAAGTTACGTTCAACTTCTCAAGACTTGGCTCAGCCAAATCAGCCAACACGGGCCATGCCAACTCACACGCTCGTGCTAGGAACCATCAGCACGGTCGTGCCACATGCCCTCGGCTCGATCAGCTCAATCCAGCACCACCGTGCCACAGCCCTTTGGCACGGGCCACTTATTCAAACACGGCCCGTGCTAACTTGACCCTTCGTGCGGCTAAGTATTGAGATGAGTCATTCCCTTTAAAATGGAATGTATCCTTCCAACTCTAATACTTGAAGACCAGCCGATGGAGTGTGACGACCAACATGACCACACCATCGTTTTGCTCAGAAATTCATGCATTTGGTCAATGGCCTATAAAGGTTCACATGGCCTGCACCCTTCAATTTATCGAGGCAGCACTCCCAACTAACGGCCTATGCTGAACGATGAGGCGGGAGCTCAGAAAGGCCGAGGACAAGCCCCAGTCGATGCTCCATGCAGTTAGCTCGGCTTGTGCTAGAGCTAGCTAGCCCGCCTGTTCATACAGCACACACTGTGCTAGAGCTAGTCAGCACAGCCGTGCCAGGTAGCACGACTTGTGCTAGAGCCAGCCGCCACGGATGTTCAAGGCACCACTACCCGCTCCAATTTCAGCTGCTAGGGTTTTTGGGCTCATTTTTGGCTTTTTTCAAGGCCCATTTCCCTATTACTATATATAGGAGCCTATGTCTACTAGGGTTTTAGTTTGTATAAGTTTGGATCATTATTCTATTCTCCTAAGAGTAGGTGGAGAGAGAAAGTGAATAACTCCTCTCTATAATAACCCGTCTACTCTTCTTAGGGAGTATCGATTTAACTTGGGGTTTATATTTGTATTCATGATTTGGTGTTTGTTTTGGGAGATCTATAGATCTACCTATCTTTATGTGCTTGTGAATACTATGGCAGCTTGTGCTTATGATTTTTCCTAAATGAATGATGGTGACACCATGTTCGCATACACCTTAGTCTACTTTCATGTTGGCACATCTATTGATTTCTCCTGGGGAGTGAAACCTAGATGTATGCACGTAATGATAGTTTGGAACTGTATGAGTGTATGCACGTGGGTTGTCGAGTCTACGTTACAATCGACCATACACTTTAGCTGTCGAGTTTGCCCAAAGGTGTTACAGATAGATATAGGATTAGTAGCAATCTAGGGATAGTGTAATTCGCAACCTTAGAGTCATTGATAAGGTGTCTATCCTTTTGCCTATATAGGCCTACGGAGAAGGATTCGATGCGGAGTGCCTGAAACGTAATTGTAAGGGAGAGAAATAGATTAGCATAGCTGTAGGACCATTATGGCACTCCTCTGATTACATAGGCGGTGCCGATGGAAGAATACAAAAGCATCATAGGTGACAAGTATGGGGAAGTGTTGACCATCGACCACACTACGTGACATAAGCACTACGATAGGTTTGTATGTCTTGAATTTGATTGAATCAAGGATAAAAAAATATCCTCGATCATGTTACGCAAATATTTCCCAACTGCTAGTGATATATAGTTTTATTCTCTTATGATCTCGCATTCATGAAGTTGTTAGATAAACCCCTCAATAAACCATTTTTCAATATTAGTGGTTCCTAACACACAGTCAGATTAACGACCCGGTCGTGGCTATGTGTAGTTAGCTTTTAGATATCTTGCATCTCTGTGGACGATCCCAGTGTTGCCACTATTTACCCTCTAGGTAGCTTAGTATTAGAAAAGGTAGAAGAATACAAATCTTTATCTTTGATCCAACGCATCTCCTTGAGTTAGTAGATATCTCGTAAAAAGGTTGTTTATTACTAACCACTAAGGGAGGTGGGTCAATAGATAATGAAATGATTACTATGAAAATAATACTTATGGCCAAAAGAAGAGTGTATTCATTGATCAAAATCCCAACTTGAAATACAAGTAACAAAAAGGGGGAAATTCAGACATTGATTCCTACTCTACAAGTGGTATTTCCCACCTCGCCAGCATTCTCCTCTGGCTCAGTTCTCACTTCTTGAGGCTTTGCAGCTGCCTCTATTCCACCTTTCTTTGAAGTCTTAAGACTTTGGATTGGGCTTCAAAACCGATGTTGGGAGGGTGTCAAGGTAAATTTCCCTGTGCTCTTCGGTAGGGAGAAACTTATTCTTGTCCTTAATGAAATCGAGGAAACGATGCTTCAAACCACCATCACTGGTAGCCCATTTCCATTTCTCCATAAGTTGGACATCAGTGGTGCTATTGACGTGTTTAGCTAGATATTTAGCCTACACATGAGGCATCGAAGGGGGTAACTGCCGCTGTCACTTGGTTCCAGCCGATCTTATTTGCAACCTTAACAAACTCTACAAAAAGTTTCTGAAACTCCGGAGTCTTTATCACCTTGGTGGTGTAAGACTCAAGAAGGGAGTTGAAAGATGCGAGTTGGCAGTTCTCGGAAAGGGCCTCCTTTTTATCCTTCAACTTCTCGAGGTCCTCTTTCAATTTTTTATCCTCCCCTTCCAAAGTGGAGAGACTTCCATTTTTTGCTTTGAGCTTTGCTTGAATATTGCTGCACTCGATCTCATGCTCCTTCTGCATCGAGTTGGCCACAGCCTCGAGTGGGGCCTTGAAAAGAGATACGGAGGTTTCACGTTTTGTTGAAATAGAAGACTCGACATCCTCTGAAACTTGTTTGTTTTTTAAAATAATTAAAAATGGGAAAATAGATATACATCGTAAATAGATGAACTCAATAAAAAAAACATAACTTACCAAGGGGCTTTTCCCATCATCTCCCAAGAATTCCAAGCAGCGTGAAAGGAGGAATGTGAATGATAAGGTCATAAGAAACAGTTGACCTCCTCTTCGAGCAGGGGCCATCTTGAAGAAGGGACTGATTCAATATCCGCAGGAGGGTGCATGACATCCTCCGTCACTGTAGCCTCATATTCATCAACTTTAGGGATGGTTATCGACTCCTTGATGACGTCTAGAAGATTTACTGAAAGATAAAGTAAAGATGGTTTGTGAATAAGAAAAAGAAAATTTGAAATTTGAAATTTGGTTTTATCTAATTAATTCAATTATCACTACTATGTTCAAACATAACCTATCTAACCAAGTATGCAATAAAGTAAATCGTAAAGACACGAGATTTGGTTACACAGTTCGGTGAAATCCACCTACATGTGCGAGGCCTGACCCAGTTCAGAATGAATATACTAATCAGAAATATACTGTACAAAGTACACCATACAATTATACTTATCTTATCTAACTATAATGTGAATCCTGCAAGCTCCCCTTGCTACCGATCCGCCTTGATCATACTCCCCCTGATCTCGAAACACGTCGACGCTGGATCTCCTCCTCCCGAGGAATTAAGGCACATGGTTCTGAACTTTGAACATGTTACGTATGTTGAAACATAGAATTCTGGCTCTTGCAATACTTTAAAAAGATATAAAATTTGTATGCACATTTTTTCTATTAAGTCTGTAAGATTAATGCAGCTGTGATGTCCTCTATATATAGTCCATGAGCAGATCGGAACTTTCCATAATTATCTCCATAATATTCCTATTCCTTATCTGCTTTTGAAGCATATTCAAATCTCATACAATTTTCGTGGGTCGTCAACAACGGTGTGTGCGATTTTGTGATTGTGTGTGCGAAAATAGTGTGATTGTGTGTGCGATTTTGTGAAAATCTCGTCTTCCCATCCTTAACCTAAATCTTGATCTCTTCCCCAACTGTAATTTGTGCTAGACTCTGGTCCGAATCTGTTTGCCGGTAACGGCTATTTGGCCGTTAACGGTCACTATGTCAGACCTTCAGCAACCTGTAGCTCCAGCCTCCACTCTGGAAGCCAACCCCACTCCTCCGATCTCCTTTGAAAATATCCTAAAAACCAAAGCCCCGCCACTTTCCAAACTGCTCCCAAACAACCCTGAACTCGTTCCAAAATCCCTTCATCTTGGAGAGGCAGTCTGTCTTTATTCAGAAGAACAAATTGCCAAACTGTCCTCTCACTATGCAAACGCCTTGGTTGGGAAATTCACCAAAGGTAGATGCTCGATGGAGCAACTGGAACAAGTCTTCAAGACGGTGGGCTTCACAGGTAAGTACCAACTAGGATCTCTTGATTTCAAACATGTGCTCATCCGTTTTGAACTGCTAAACGATTACCAACGAGCTTGGATGAAAGGTATATGGAACTTCAATGGGATTCTTTTAAAAATACTTAAATGGACTCCTGACTTTTCAATACATAAAGAATCCCCCATTGTTCCTGTTTGGTGTACAATTAAGGAGGTTCCTCTGTACTATTATAATACTGCAGCTATTGAATCCATCGGCAATAGTATTGGGAATTTTATCAAAACTGATATGGCCACGGACAGCTTAACTAGACCTTCAGCCATTAAACTTTGTGTCGAAGTAGATCTTCTTAAACCTATTAGCATCTACATTAGACTGGGATCTTTGACAAACAATAGAAAGTATTACATTGAGTACGAGGACATTCCGGCATACTGTGAACATTGTTCTAAATTAGGTCATTCAAAAGCACAATGCAGAACCTTTCTTTCGAACCTCAATACTGAGATTGATGATCCCATTATACCTCAGATTCAACCAAAATGGCAGGCCACAGGGAAAACATTTGACACCCCACCTCTTATATCCACTCTGGATATAACAGAGCTGTCACAACCTGAAATCCCTACAAAATCTAACCCAGGGTCCCCAACCACCTTCCATCCTAATCTGGAAACTGAAAATGAACATACAGTGATTAAAACTCCTACAACTGTTAGGACTAATCCACAAACACTCTGTCCTAAGTCTCAGGTCCCTTCAACAAACTCTCTCTCCAAACTGCTTAATGCTACTGCTTCAGAAAAATTTACTCCAATGGTTTATGCTAATGATGATATCAGCATTGGAACTATTCCTAATGCTGGTAAAAATAGCAATGTCTATTCCTCTTTTCAGCACAGGTTGGGAAACAGGTATTCTGTATTACAGGTGGACATGGAGGAAATGGTTAATGAACAAGAAGCTACCTCTAACATGCCAGGTACCTCAAGCTCCTCACCAATGCTTAATCAGGGCCTTATGTCAGGTAAGACAAAAGGTAAGAAAACTAACTATCTAAGCCAAATTAATAAAATGATGCTGAGATCATCAACTAAGAGTCATAAGTCAAGTGAACAATGATAGGTCAACTCTCAATTAATTTTTTGATCTGGAACATAAGGGGAATGGAAACCTCCATGTTGAGACTGATTAATTTAATTAAATTGAAAAAAATACAGTTTTTGTGCATTATTGAGCCTATGCATGATAATTCTAAATTCAAATCATATATGGAGATTCTTAAATTTACTGATGGCCTGCCCTTGCATAATGGAAAAATTTGGATCATGTGGAATAATGGCTTCTCTGTTAACCTTATTGCATCCCATGAACAGTTTCTAAATGTACATCTCTCCCATAGCTCCTATAATTTAACTATGAATGCTGTTTTCATTTATGCCCTTAGAGATAGGGAAGGTAGAAAAAACTTATGGAAGGATCTATCTGCTATATCCTCCGGGGAAACCATTTTCATAGGAGATTTTAATGTTATATCTTCCATTTCTGAATACAGGGGTCCTAGTAGTCCCTCCCTTGGGAGTATTAGGGATTTTAATTCTTGGATTAATACATGTGGTATTCAGGAAATATCCACTGTTGGCAATCTCTTTACATGGTGTAATTCAAGATTAAGAAACCCTACCTCCAAGAGGCTAGATAGAGGACTAAGTACCATATCTTGGAATACTAAGTTTCCTTCCTCTTCCATTCAAATTTTAAATAGGCAGACCTCTGACCACTCTCCTCTCCTACTCAGTATATCTAATCTATCCAATCTTTATCCAAGACCTTTTAGATTTCTGAATGTGTGGTTCAATCGTCCTGAATTTATCACTCTCATTCGAAACAACTGGGATATAAGACCGAGGGAGACTGGTTTACTAGGTTTCTACTTAAAATTAGTGAGATTAAAGAAGCAGATTAAAACCTGGAACAGAGATTCTTTTGGGAACATAGATATTAATTTAATGCAGGCTGAAGAATCCCTAAGAATCCAAGAGGCTGTCTATGATTTAAACCCTTCTCCATCTGAGCTCACTAATTTAAATCTGAAAAAAGCATTACTGTTGAGAGCTCAAAAAGAGAAAGAAAAATTTTGGAAGCAAAAGTCTAGATTAAAGTGGCATAAAATGGGAGACAATAACACACAATTTTTCCATATGGTTGTCAAGGAGAGGAATTGTAGACTACAGATTTCAAAAATAAAAAACAGTAATGGTCATTGGATCAACTCTCAATCAGAAATTCAAAAGGAGGCCATAACTTACTTTTCATCCCTACTGACTGAACCAAATCAAGAATCAAATAATACTTACTGTTCTCATTTTCTAAGTCAAATTCCAACTATAATTACTGCTCAGGACAACTTAGATCTAGCAATCCCTGCCTCAGAATCTGAGGTGGAGGCAGTAATTAAAATTTTAAGTAAGAACAGTAGTCCTGGCCCGGATGGATTCAGTAACAAATTCTATACTAAATGCTGGCATATTATTAAAAATGATCTGGTGGCAGCAGTGAATGATTTCATTAGGGGATCCCAATTACCTAAGGGCATATCTAGTACATGGATCACCCTAATACCTAAAAAAGCTACCCCATCATCATTTGATGATTTCAGGCCTATCAGCCTTTCCAATGCTATTAATAAGATCTGTTCGAAGGTGTTAATGGAAAGACTTAGGCCTTATATGGATTCTTTAATATCTCAGAACCAATCTGCTTTTATGAAAAGTAGAAACATCACAGATAACATCCTTTATCTTCAGGAAATGGTAAGATTCTTAGATAGGAAGTCTAGGACTCCTAATTGCATGCTAAAATTAGACTTACAAAAGGCATTTGATAGGGTTAATTGGGATTTTCTAAAAAGTGTCATGAGAAAATTTGGTTTTAATGGTTTATTTTTAAATGCTATCATGTCTAACCTTTCTCAAGCTCATTTTTCAATTTTGATCAATGGTAATCCGGTAGGCTTTTTTAGAGCCACTCGAGGAATCAAATAAGGTGACCCTCTCTCCCCCTTCCTCTTTAACATCTTTTCTGAAGCTTTTTCAAGAAGTTTGTCATTCATTTTTCAGAACAGTAAACTTGCTTACTATCAGATCCCATCAACTGTTTCTGCAATCTCTCATCTTATGTACTCTGATGATACAATTATACTGATGCAAGCCTCTAAATCTAATTTGATTAGGATTAAGGCTTTTTTAGATATATTTGAACTCACTTCGGGCCAAAAATTTAACTTCCATAAATCAGAATTTTTCATTAGCAAAAGGGCTTCAACCAGTAAACTTATCCAAATGAGGCACATTCTGAAAATGAAACAAGGAGTTTTCCCTTTCCAATACTTGGGATGCCCTATCTTTAAAGGTCGTACTTTAAATAGATATTTCCAGCCACTTATGGAGAGGGTAGATAAAAAAGTGCAGAACTGGAAAAATAATTGGTTGAGTTCAGGGGGGAAACTAATTTTGATTAACAGTTGCCTGTATTCTCTGCCACAGCACCCGTGGGCAGTGACAAGTCCCCCAAAACACATCATTAAATCCTTTGAGAGAAAGCTAGCTCTATTTTTCTGGGGGGAAACTAATGGGAAAAGAAATAAGGTGTGGAAAAAATGGAAAGATTTGGCTATGCCAAAATCCCTAAATGGTTTAGGTTTTAGGTCAGTTAAGGATATAGTGGAGGCATGTTCCCTAAAACTTTGGTGGCATTGTCAGCTAGGAATCACACTTTGGTCTAAACTCTTATGGTCCCTAGCACCCTCACACAGGAACTCTGTAACTTGGAAATGGATCTGTTCGGTAAATATTATAGCAGAGGAAAATACTCAAATCATTCATGGTAAAGGGACAAGTAACTGCTGGTCATCCACCTGGTGTCCTTTTGGTCCTCTGACCAACTGGATACCACACAGCATCTATGAAACTTTTCAGTGGTATTCTATATCTGATTTCATACATAACAAAGAAGTTATTCTTCCTCTGATATCTCCTTATCTAGGAAATGATGCTGTGGTTTTTTTGCAGGATGCTCAGATCGTGGACAATAGAGAAGACAGACTCATCTGGAAACCAGATAACTTTGGTAATTTCTCACATAAATCGGCATATCGCACAATCACAAACTCACCAGGTATTTTCCCGGCTACAAAGTATGTGTGGAATAACATGTTGCAGAAGAAAATATCAATATTCACATGGAAATTGCTTCATGCTTTCCTCCCTTTTGATGATGTACTGATAAAGTGTGGCTACAGTATGGTTTCAAAATGTCCAGTGTGCTGTAATTCAGATTCAATTGAACATTACTTCATATCTTGTACACTGGCTAAACAGATTTGGCATAGTATGACTTCCCTGATAAATCTTAATATGTCTGCTCAACATACTCTAGTTCAGAGATTCTATGCCATGTGGAATTGTTTTGATTTACCTAAGGGTGTCCAAATGATATGTAATCTATTTCCATCTCTTATCTGTTGGAGTCTATGGAAAGCTAGGACCAGATACCTCTATGATCAGATTCCTTTCTCGGCTGACCACATCTGTAGAGAGATCCAGGACCTCCTTAACCTCTCTTTTTACTCCTTCCCTGTGAAATTTAATCCTTCATCCAGCTTTCCCAATTCCCTTAGACACTTGATACCATATTTGAGGCCTCCTCCGAAACCAATTATTAGAGCGGTTTACTGGGAAAAGACAGCTAATAGTTCCATTAAAATAAATATGGATGCCTCTTGGCTACCACACACTGCTGCTATTGGGATAATAGCGAGAGACAGCTCTGGCTCTCCGTTGCTCATTCACTCTGCCTCAATAGTAGCAAAATCCCCTCTACATGCCGAATTGTTAGCTATTCTCTCAGCATGTCAACTCTTTCCTAATCGTGATCCCACTGTTACATTTGAATCTGATTCTCTCTTAGCAATCAGGATGGTACTGGATCCTTACTCTGCCAATTGGGATCTTTTTAATTTGGCTTTTCAAATACACACCCTTCAAGATGGAGCGGATCTTCATCATGTATACAGATAATGTAACTCGGTGGCAAATTCAATTGCCAAATTCCATACAGCAAACAATTGGCCACTTAACCTTAATAACTTGACAATGCATATAAAGGGTCTCATATCTTTGGATAATGAACAATTCCCTTACATTAGATCCTACAGTCGTGGCCGCACTTGAACTTGATACTGCTAATGATATGGTTGGTCATGCAGGTAACCTGATTGGAATGCTTTACTGGAGATCGGATGTACCAAGGCTTCTGCAACTGCTCCTTTTTGCAACTAGGCTGCCTTCCTCATGTTTTGGCAATCACTTCCTGGTCATGAAGAACTTACCTTCCCTCCGAATTTGAAGATAGACTGAGGATTGTGGATCAGCAACTTAGAGTGTCTGGACGATTACCTCCTGCTGTTGTGCTCAGATATGAATCCACGGACCATTTCCCTTGACATTTTATCATTATTACTAGCTACTTCCTTGCTTGTGCAATGGGTTCTGCTTGTAGCAGATTTATTATAGACTATCTGGTTTTCGAGTTGCCTGGCCACAAGAGAGAATTAACACGGGGGGTGGAGATTCTCGCTTGTGGATCGCAACTCCTTACAGATCAAGTCACTTTTGTATAGCTGTCCCCCTAGTTTTAGGTAGTTTTTAGGACTTTTGGAGGCAACTGTGTTGCCTCACCTAAACGTGAAATACTATAACTTAACTCTGGCTGTTCAAATTTTAATTTGGTGCGCTCAACCACCCAACCTATACAAGGGGGGCCCGGGCTCGAAAGCCGGCCTTACTCAACAAGCACCTTTCTTAGTAAGGTTGCTTGTTTCCACTCATTTAAAATTATATCTACAAAAGAAGGTCAACGGGGGATACTAAAAAGGCTCTCACTGACCCCAGAGAAGGTGAGGTCGTCTTTCTTTCCAGCCGCCAATCCGACATGGACCCAGTGAAATTGAATTCTCCGTGAAGATGCGGAGTACCAACTGAAGGATTAGTACCCCTCGGTCCAATTCCAGCTGCTAGAGCTTAATATTTTTTCTTTCTTGGTTAATAACACTCTCTATACTTCTTGGAGAAGAAGAGCAATTTATTGCTTATGTAGCTTACCCCTTAGACCAAGAAAGAAAAGAATAGACTGATTCTGGGATCTCTTCTTGGCAAATTTCTCCGCTTGTAAATGATTGGTGTAATAGTCACTCGTAGATGTCATATTACAAATCTTACGAGAACTGCTCGTTTTTTATCAGAAGCTTGTGATTTGCTTTTTGAGGCAGCAAGCCAAAGAAAACAATTCTTTGTTGGTGGAAGTGACCTAGACATATTTTTATTTATAGGTCCTACCTGGATTTGAGATATTGATAAGGTGAATATTTAGTCTAGTCAATGCTAGGCCTAATGAGTATTTAAGGAGCTCAAACAATCTCTTTTCGTCAACCCGTCGCTGTCTCGGCTGTGCTACCGAAGGCTCGGGGGAAGTCCCAATAACCACTTCGTCAGCTAGAGATGCTTCGATGGATATAACATTGGGGGTTGAATTAGACCCCGTTTGAAGTCTCGATACAACACGGTACTCTTTCTACCACTCTTCTACTACCATTAGCCAAAATGAGCTCTCGGGGGAACCCAGTTCTTCTTCCTTACTCCATTTCCGTATTTGGCGTAAGCGGGAGTGAAATAGAACATGAAACCGTATGCTCCCAAGCAGTGGGAGGAGCCCGGGGCTCTGACCGCGTGCCTGTTGAAGAATGAGCTGGCGACTCATAGGTAGTGGCTTGGTTAAGGGAACCCACCGGAGCCGTAGCGCCTTTTCCATTTGCTTCCAATAGTTCGACCTACCCAGAAAAATTGTCGGCCTACGAATGTGGTTTCGATCCTTTCGGTGATGCCAGAAGTCGTTTTGATATGATTTTCCTTGTCGAGGGAGGAAGTCACAAGGGGGAGAGTTCCGAATGTTGGGCTTTGAAATCGCCTTCCTTCTTCCTTAGTCTGATGCTAAGACTGCTCCGAAACAATCTGTTCCAGGTTTCAATTTCTCTCTTTTTACCCATACTAGGTATTGGTATGTACCCTGATTTCTTTTTTTCACTATCAGTTGACAAAGTCTGCCAACAACAGTCTTTCTTCGGAATTATACTAAACGGGTCGATCCTCACTCTCTTTATTTTAGCATATACCGAAATTCCGTTATGGTCCAATTCTGACCGGTAATAAATACCGGGGATAATTTTAGTATTGGTTGGGAATCTTGTGAAAGATTCTCGTGAAAAATTGCATTAACAACGAATTTGTGTCGAGTAGACAGACTCGCATTTCTCATCTACAAAAAAAGAAGAATATTGAAAACGCTTCTAAAACCGAGATCCTTTTTCTCGAAATCTGGACAAACGGAAGTATAACTCCGAAAGAAGCACTTCTTGAAGCCTCTCGTTCCCTGGGATTGGCTCTGGGCCTTTCCTGCGGAGCTTAGGTGGAAGGCGAAGAAGGCCTCCTTCCGGGGGGGCCCGAGCCTTCAATGGCTCACTTCGCAGGTAAAGTTCTCTATTCTTCCTATTCTACTAGCACTAGTTTGGTTGCTTGGGAGCACGAGATCATAACTATAACTACTCGTAATATCCTTCGATCGCTTGTCGCGAAGATAGAAAGCGACTATCTATTCAAAGTATATTCTCAATCGGCGAAGTCTCGCAGCATTGAAAGCGGTAGACTGGTGCTTCTATCCAGTGAAGCACGAGAGATCGATACAGGATATAGACTATCCCTTTCTTTATTCTATTATTTTTCTGAAAAAAAAAGATGAGCCTTTACTAGGTTGGGGCTTGTCAGGGTAAGAAGGGGTAGAGAAAATGCCTCGAGCCAATGTTCGAGTACCAGGCGCTACGGCGCTGAAGTAACCCATGCCATACTCCCAGGAAAAGCTTGACTCTTTTCGTCCCCTTTTCGATGTCTGCCTGAGGACCTATGTGAATGTTTTGTAATGGGGAAGGAATTTACCTACCTATTCCGACCGAGGAGAACAGGCCATTCGCCAGGGAGATTCGAAAATAGCGGAAGCTTGGTTTGACCAAGCGGCTGAATACTGGAAACGTGCTATATCGCGAACCAAGATCCATGATATGAAAACCAAAATCTGAATGAGGAAGAAAAAAATATCGTACTTCCCTCGGTAAGGGAAGAATTCCTCCTTCTACTGTAAGGGAGACTGCTTTTGCTTTAAATGCTTACTCAAGCTCTTTGACAGGCTGGGCTGTGAACAAATCCTCTATATTAATATACCTGTGAAAGACTTTCTCGAAGGTGAGAGCTTCAAGCCCGATTTCTGATGGCGCACCCCCCACATAAGCACCTCCTCACAATATCTTCCATATATTTGATAATATCAATACCACATTTGTTGGGATTTTCCATAAACCTATTATGCTTCTACAACAAGGCTAAAATACCATATTGCGAAATCTCCTTTCTTCCCTAAATAAATATCCACGCAATATTCAATCAACGGTTAAAACCTTTTAGGTTTCATCTTTTCATATGTTTCAACATGGAAAATCTTCTTACGCATGCATTCTTGTGCAAATCCAATTCCTTCTCCACATAATATTCTGATTACAATCAAATCTCTTGAAGATAAGAATTACCAAATCCAATCCCTTTAAGTAAGGAATTAGAATATATCATCCATATCCTAACCACAACTGAATGTTCCAATTCCACAACATTAATCTAATCTCACATATATAGGAACTGATATATTCTCCAAATCAAATACAACTTGGACAAGATGTATATTTCTCAGATTCAGTCTTCAACATTTCCTTATTTCACAAAAATTCCTTCTTTTATGTTGCAACTCAATAATACCATATTTGCATAATTACCACAAATATCCAATTAGCCAAATCTGGACTTTACAATCTTTGTGGACCCACTAATCTTTTGGACTTTCAAAGTAACAACTATGCAAATATATATACATCAACCTTGAAAACCACTCTGGATGTTGAAACATAGAAACATAACGTCTCCCCCATGAATTTAATCTTCTTCTTGGTGACTGTACTTCATCTTTCACTAATTCAGCAGTCTGATCAGTAGTGCATTCAATAATCTGCTCACCTTGTGTTGGAAAAGTCACCAATGTTGGAACATAATAGCTCTCAGCTTCACCCGCTTTCTCTAACTTGGAACATAAGATCCTTTCATTGCTTCAGAATCAACACCTCAAGTCTGTATCAATGTAGGAACATCACCTACTCAGCTTCTGCCACTTCATCAGTACTTTCTCCCTCTATCTCAATGTCTCGTGTTGGAACATAGGCTTGTTCACCATTCAGATCATGATCTTCTCCAGCCACATTTACTTATGTTTAAACAACAGAATCTCTAATCACACCAAGCTCATCTATTTCCATGTCCACATCTTCTCTACCTGTCTCTATACTCTATATTTTGTTCACTTTTTTCTGATTTTTTTAAATTTTATGAAAAAAATAAAAACCTACAGCTAAATAAAAGCTTTAAAGAAATACCTCAAATATGACAAACACCTAAGTGTTGTCTGAGGAGCTCAACCCTAGCAGTGTCCAACGGCTTTGTGTAAATATCCACAAATAATCCCGATGTTGGAACATAGACTACCACAACTTTTCTCTCAACCTGAATTATCCTTTTGACTTCATTCAAGTGAGATTCCTTAAGATCATCCTGAAATCTTACAAATACTCCCACCATACTCATCATCAATTCAGCTTGCGTCAAAGTCACAAAATCTTGTACCAAGGATGGTGAAGTAGACCCAACGATCAATCATCAATATAAATTTGAGCAATCAGTGTATTTGATGATTCTTGAAAAACAAGCAAGGTGCAATCTTCTCCCCCTTGACGATAACCTTTCTGAATAGGAAAGGAAGTGAGTCGCTTATATCACGACCTTGGTGCTTGTTTTGATCCATACAAAACCTTCTTGAGTCGATGATATACTTCCTCATTAACCACACCATGTAGGGGAGCACTCTTGATAACTTTTTGGTATATCGTAAAATTAATAGTGCAAGCCATAACAAGGAGAATACGAATAGATTCTAACCTGGCAATTGATGCGAATGTCTCATCAAAATTAACTCCTTCATCCTGAGTGTAGTCCTAAGCAACTAATATTGCTTTATTATCTTTGGGTTCAATAAGGGAGAGAAAACATTGTAGGCCAATAAGTTCCCTATAATTAATTTGAGGGATCGACCGAGTCCTTCTTCGGCTTGATCCAGCCTGCACTGATGCTATAACATGGGAGAGTTCTGTGGAGGATGATGTTCCAACATTGCTAAAGTTATAAGAGTCATCAGCTTCATTTTTAAGATCTACATCATCTGATGTTCCAACATCATTACGTCCCTGATCTGAGAAATCAACCGATGTTGGAACATGGTCAGCCGTATTGATGTGTCCATTTTAGATGGTTATTTTAGGCTTTTTAGGATTAGGTTTTGTGCAATTTTGTGCTCTACATGTGGCATTTTGCCTTGAAATCATCTAAGGAGGGATAAAGGCGGCTTTGACGTTTTTATCACTTTTTAGATGATTTTGTGTGACAAGGTGATTTGTTTGAAGACTTTGAAGATTTGAAGACTTTGAAGATTTATCTTTGAAGATTTGAAGATTTGAAGACCTTTACATTTGAGCTTTGTGAAGATTTGAAGAAGTGAAGAGATGAAGAAAGGAGAGCAAAGCAACGGATGAATGATGATCCAGGGTTCTCAGAATTTTCCGAGAAGAATCAGCCCTCAGGAGTGGCACCATTGGATTCCTCTTCTCGAGCATTATAAAATCTACTACAAGAACTCCCGAAACGGATCAACGGTTCACCCGGAGGAAGCAAAACAAAACAGGGCTGGATTTCACTGCTGGTCGCGACTCGCGATGGAACTGGTCGCGACTCGCGACGACAGCACGAATCCAGCTCTGCAGCAGCGTTTTTTCTCCCCTTTTTCTTCCACTATAAATACCTCTTCACCCCTTCTTCTCCACAGCTTTTGGCCCCTGTTTTGGGCCAAAACCCTAGCTTTTCTCTTCTTGTTTTCTTAGTTTCTATGTCTTTTGTTGTTCTAGAGTAGTTTTTGTACTTGGGAGAAAGGATTGAAGCTTCCATTTCTATGTAGTAAGAAGCATTTATATCTATCTATTTGGTGTTTTTGCTATTGTGCTATTATTGTGCTTTGAATGTTAATTGTTGATGCCATTGATATTGTTGAAAGCTTGAATGAAATACTTGTATGAATTGCTAGCTAGGGTTTGGGGGATTTGGTTTAATTTCCCCCCTTTTCTTGTTAGGAATGTATGAGTATGATTTAGGGCTTTTGATTGTGTTGATGGATTGATAATGTGCTAGACGAATGTGATTGATGTTGAACTCTTCGTCATGTTCGTTTGTGTAGCAAACGAGAGAGTTATATGCTCTTGGATGAATGTGCGTTGCACGTTCATCCAATCTCGTGTAATTGCATGAATTGGTTAAATGCTTAGTTACCGTGTAGTGGTCATAAGCATTGCCAAGCTTGTTGGTTCTTCGTGATTAAATGCCACCAATGGTACCTTGAGTCGTGGTCGCGACAACGGGAGTCATTGGAGTCATTGGTGAGGTTTGACGAGAGATGTCGAACTCACTCTTGCAAACTACGAACTAAGAAGGATAGGAGTTTAGTCTCCACAACGAGTAGTTGAAGTATTGAATAGATGGTTTTAACTCATCCTTGAAGCATTTGTTATTTAGCATTTGTGTATTCTTGATGGTGTGTTTCACTTCACTTGTGCCATGAGTTGCTTGAGCATAGGGAGTGCTTGTATGATTGAATTGGTTAGGTGTTAGGAACGTGACGAATTCCGTAGCTCCTTTGCATGAAAATCTATGAGCATGAACTTAGAACTTCTTGTGCATAACGTGTTGTGATTCTTGCTAGATGGGTATGTTGATGTTGAGTCATGTAATGCTATATGATAGAATGAGTGAATGATTCAATGACCTACATTAGATTTGGAAGTGGATATCCCTTGCCCCCAAGGCTTTTTATCTTTGTAGTTTAAAACCCCTTTTCTTAGTTTTGTTTGATGATTAGCATAGTCACTTGACCTTGCTAGTTATCTTGTCTTTTTACTTTCGTAACTTAGGAACAACCAACCAACCCCCCCCATTTACATGCTTTTATGTGTGTGTATATATATCTACTCCCAGCCTAATATCAACCATTGTGTGCTTAGACGCTTAGGAAGATCCCTCTTCTCTTTGGACGACCCCGATTTGCCGCTATCTACCTAGTTGTAGAAAGTAAGCAAAAAGGGCTTATAAATTATCTTTTGCACGGAGGGCGCGATGACCGCCCGCCTACCAAAATGGCGCCGTTGCCGGGGAAGAGGCGTTTATTTTTAACTATTTAGGTGTATTTGGTTGTGTATTGGCTAGTTTTTTTTATTTTCCACTACTTGGTGGTTGTTTTTGTTCGGAGTAGGTATTGCTTGAGTTCTTGGTAATTTATTTTATCGAGAATCCTTGCACTATGATTCCAAACTTTTGAAAAAAAAATTTAATGGAGCGTCTCACCTTGAGGGAACTCATGATGAGAAGGGAGGCTCAACAAGCAAGGTTTTGTAGGATGTGTCGTTCCGACCATCCTACCGAATCTTGCCCTTTGTTGTGGGAAAAGCACGATCACCGAGAAAGAACCCTTGGTTTTCAAAACCATGGGTACTATGAAGAGTGCTATCAAGAGGTTGGAGATGTTGGTTTTCAAGGGCAAGAAGCTCATGAATGCTATCCATACCACGACTCTTACAATCCGGAATGGAGTGGTAGTCCGGATTGGTGGTATGAGAATGAGCCGGAAAACCAACACTACGAGCAACCTAGTTGGCCATCACCACCCTATACCATACCCCAAAACCAAGCCCAACAAGGAAGTTCAAGTTTGACACGTGAGGATGTCTTAAATACCATAGCAAACTTGAACTCCTTTACTAGTGAGGAGCCGGATACCCAGCTCTCCTCTAGTGTTGAGGCCATTGAGGGGCATGCGAGGAACATATTAGAGGTATTGGCCCGCATGGAAGCTCGTGATTCCGAAAATACACCATACCAACTTGAACTCGATGACTTGGTGAGTGAGGTCACCAATAAAAATGATTTTGAGTTTGAAAGGGATGAGGAGTTGGTTGTAGAGGATAGAAAAATGGAGGAAGAGGTGATAGTGCTACATCCATTAGCATCGTCACCCCTTCTCCCACCTAGTGAACCAACTCCACCATTTTTGGAAGTCTTGAGGGAAACGAGAGAGGAGCCGAAAGATTATCCCAAGCTCCCTAACCACTCAATTCCCTTTGAACCATCTCCACCTCCACAAAACTTTCCTCTTGAAAGTTTTGTACCCCCACCTCTCGACTTTTGGAAGCTCATGGTGAAGGGGTTCAAGCCTTCACCATACGGATAACATTAGGGTCGTGTCGACGACCTTAAAAATACGGAGCTTTGTCGTGCCGACGACGTTAAATAAATTCGGCATTTCTTTTAGTTTTTGTTTCTTAGTTTGTGTTTCTTAGTTTGTTTTTGTTGTTGTTTTGTTTTGTTCTTTTTATGGCATGTTTTTCTGTGATTTTGTAGCAACATGAAGTGCATTGCAATGAAGGAGATGAAGGAATGAGATCAATGAACGAGGGAAGAAAGCTTGGACAGTTGGTAAGAAAACGAAAAAAAATTTAAGCCTGGGATACCCTGCCGTCGCGAGTCGCGATGAGCTTCGTCGCGAGTCGCGACGAACAGGGGAGAAAAATCCACTCCCAGCACCAACTTTCTGCGAGTCGCGACGAGCTCAGAATTTTTGGGCTCTCAGAACCAACTTTCCACGAGTAGCGACAGACTCGCGATGGGCGATCGCGAGTCGCGACTAAGAGGTCGCGAGTCACGATGTGGTCAGAAAATTTTTCCAAAAATTATGCTCCCGGCCTCTACTTTTCGTGAGTCGCGATGAACCCGTCGCGAGTCGCATCGCGACTCGCGATGAAGTCCGTCGCGATTCGCGACCACTACAGTCGCGAGTCGCGATGAAAATTCCAAGTTTCAATTGATCTTAAACATTGCATGATTCTTCCTTCTTCTCCACCCAACACTCCCAAGAACCACCACATCTCCACTCATTCTCAACCATCCTACATATATTGGCATATGAACATTCTTGCATCTTTATAGTACATTTGTTGATTGTAGTATGCCGACTACATCATTGTGATCGTATGTGCATATCCTATAATGATGCTTGTATATATGTCAATATATGTTGGATATTTTTCATGATTATTCTTATAGTGTTGGTTGAGTGTGATTTGGTTGTTCTTTGAAAATACTATGGTTATTAACTCTTGATGCTAAACCTAGTATTACATATCCTTATGTACTTGTGAGTTTAATGTGTTCTTCGTGGTGTTAGTCTTGATCAAACTGCGCCACGGAGACAATGCTTTTCTCGAGGGGTGAGTTCTTCTACGGCATCTTTGCTCACCCGTCCGGTTCCGACACCTATTTTGGGACCATACAAGTGCTTGGATTGTGCCATATCACTGGCGAATTGCGGAGACACGGGTATCATTCTACTCCCTTACCTTGATTTTTATTGTTCTTGCCTTATATGTTTTCATTGAGGGCATTGTAATGTTTTAAGTGTGGGGAGGGGTTAGAGGATTCACATGCATGCTAGATAGTTTTGGAATGCTTTTTGCTAATTTTCATTGGAAAAACATGAGAAAAGAAAAAAAATATATAGAAAAACAAAAAAGAAAAAAAATAGAAAAAGAAAAAGAAAAAGAAAACCCGCTAAGTTGAAAACCCGAGAGGGCAACTTAGGCAACATTGGGGGCCCGGATAGGTCGAAAACCCAAAAGGGCGGCCTAGGCAAAAATGAGAGGCTAAAATGTGCGGAAAAAGGTGAGATGTGAGCTAAAGAAACATGATGTGTGGCTAGGATGAAAACTCGAAAGAGCTCCTAGGCAAAATGAGAGAAAAAGAAAAATTCTAAGATTTCACTCATTTGCCGGCGTTGGAGTCATAAGGTTGCGGTTGTCACATGGATGGATCGGGTAGCTCAACATCTATAGACCTCTTGGGATTGGGTAGCTTAGTGGGTCAGGAAACGAAGTGTGGTTATGAAATTCCTTATCTCTTTCTACTTCGTTTTTGGTTGATATATTGGCATTAGGTGAAGCATGTGTTTGAACCTCTTATATGACTTTAGCTTCATTTTATGTCATTGGATTTTGGTGGATATATTGGCATTAGGTGAAGTATGTGCTTAAACCTCTTAAATGGTTTTAACTTCATCTTGTGTCATTGGACTTTGGGAATATCAATTCTGGGCTTTGAAATATTTTTATGGGTAGTGAATTGATAAGTGGTAGGTTTGGTTAGATTTAGGATTGGGGATGTGTGTGTGAAAAATTCTCATGTGAGCTTTTATTTTGGGATTTATGATATTGAGAGTTTTTGTGAGGCTTTGTTTGGGGGATTAGTTTAGGATATGGCCATATGAATTCTTCCGTGTGCTTGGATCTTTTCTTACTCGAGGGCGAGTAAGGTTTAAGTGTGGGGAGGTTTGATGAGGCCATTTTATGTGGTTATTTTAGGGTTTTTAGGATGTGGATACGTCATTTCCTCCGTGTGCTTGAATCTTTTCTTACTCGAGGGCGACTAAGGTTTAAGTGTGGGGAGGTTTGATGTGTCCATTTTAGATGGTTATTTTAGGCTTTTTAGGATTAGGTTTTGTGCAATTTTGTGCTCTACATGTGGCATTTTTCCTTGAAATCATCTAAGGAGAGATAAAGGCGGCTTTGACGTTTTTATCACTTTTTAGATGATTTTGTGTGACAAGGTGATTTGTTTGAAGACTTTGAAGATTTGAAGACTTCGAAGATTTATCTTTGAATATTTGAAGATTTGAAGACCTTTACATTTGAGCTTTGTGAAGATTTGAAGAAGTGAAGAGATGAAGAAAGGAGAGCAAAGCAACGGATGAATGATGATCCAGGGTTCTCAGAATTTTCCGAGAAGAATCAGCCCTCAGGAGTGGCACCATTGGATTCCTCTTCTTGAGCACTATAAAATCGACTACAAGAACTCCCGAAACGGATCAACGGTTCACCCGGAGGAAGCAAAACAAAACAGGGCTGGATTTCACTGCTGGTCGCGACTCGCGATGGAACTGGTCGCGACTCGCGACGACAGCACAAATCCAGCTCTGCAGCAGCGTTTTTTCTCCCCTTTTTCTTCCACTATAAATACCTCTTCACCCCTTCTTCTCCACAGCTTTTGGCCCCTGTTTTGGGCCAAAACCCTAGCTTTTCTCTTCTTGTTTTCTTAGTTTCTATGTCTTTTGTTGTTCTAGAGTAGTTTTTGAACTTGGGAGCAAGGATTGAAGCTTCCATTTCTATGTAGTAAGGAGCATTTATATCTATCTATTTGGTGTTTTTGCTATTGTGCTATTATTGTGCTTTGAATGTTAATTGTTGATGCCATTGATATTGTTGAAAGCTTGAATGAAATACTTGTATGAATTGCTAGCTAGGGTTTGGGGGATTTGGGTTAATTTCCCCCCTTTTCTTGTTAGGAATGTATGAGTATGATTTAGGGCTTTTGATTGTGTTGATGGATTGATAATGTGCTAGACGAATGTGATTGATGTCGAACTCTTCGTCATGTTCGTTTGTGTAGCAAACGAGAGAGTTATATGCTCTTGGATGAATGTGCGTTGCACGTTCATCCAATCTTGTGTAATTGCATGAATTGGTTAAATGCTTAGTCACGGTGTAGTGGTCATAAGCATTGCCAAGCTTGTTGGTTCTTCGTGATTAAATGCCACCAATGGTACCTTGAGTCGTGGTCGCGACAACGGGAGTCATTGGAGTCATTGGTGAGGTTTGACGAGAGATGTCGAACTCACTCTTGCAAACTACGAACTAAGAAGGATAGGAGTTTAGTCTCCACAACGAGTAGTTGAAGTATTGAATAGATGGTTTTAACTCATCCTTGAAGCATTTGTTATTTAGCATTTGTGTATTCTTGATGGTGTGTTTCACTTCACTTGTGCCATGAGTTGCTTGAGCATAGGGAGTGCTTGTATGATTGAATTGGTTAGGTGTTAGGAACGTGACGAATTCCGTAGCTCCTTTGCATGAAAATCTATGAGCATGAACTTAGAACTTCTTGTGCATAACGTGTTGTGATTCTTGCTAGATGGGTATGTTGATGTTGAGTCATGTAATGCTATATGATAGAATGAGTGAATGATTCAATGACCTACATTAGATTTGGAAGTGGATATCCCTTGCCCCCAAGGCTTTTTATCTTTGTAGTTTAAAACCCCTTTTCTTAGTTTTGTTTGATGATTAGCATAGTCACTTGACCTTGCTAGTTATCTTGTCTTTTTACTTTCGTAACTTAGGAACAACCAACCAACCCCCCCCATTTACATGCTTTTATGTGTGTGTATATATATCTACTCCTAGCCTAATATCAACCATTGTGTGCTTAGACGCTTAGGAAGATCCCTCTTCTCTTTGGACGACCCCGATTTGTCGCTATCTACCTAGTTGTAGAAAGTAAGAAAAAAGGGCTTATAAATTATCTTTTGCACGGAGGGCGCGACGACTGCCCGCCTGTCACGTATGATCTACTTCATCAAATTTGACACTGAAGCAGTTCACTTCTTGTGTCAATAAGTAACATTTGTCTGATGACCAAATACCAGTAAGCACTTTGTTGTTGCCATGTTTCACTATGCACTTTTCCTTATGGAATTCCACGGTCATATTATCATTACATAGCTGGCTGATACTTAAGAGATTAGCCTTCCACCAACAAAACTCCAGTGAATACGGGGAATCCTTCAATGTGCAGTTCACCTTTTCCAACCGCTCGACTCTTTTTTCCATCGCTAAACGTAACAAAACCACCATCATATGGCTGGATGTTTGTCAGTAATTCCCAAGTTCCAATCATGTGGCAAGAGCAACCACTATCAAAGTACCACGAGTCTCTATAATGTGCAATGAGAGACGTATGAGAAATAAGGAAAGTACTCGTGCGTTTAACAACCCATACCTTCTGACCATTCTTGATCGCTGGACATCGTCTATGTTGGAACATGCTGACAGTTCTCTACATTAAATTCTTCCAGACACCTTTGCTTCACCACCTTGATTTCTAGCGAACTGCTGCTTTCCTTGTTCCAATCGTATTCCATGAACATTACTATGGTTTTGTGCTTTAGATCTGTTTCCACCAAATATTTCTTGTGATTTCTTGTTTACCACCTTCTTAAGCCTTTTGGGAAGTTTTAGTGATAGAAGCAAGCTCTTCAATTCCATCATCACTATCAGATTCTAGATGGCCCTTGATGAAGGGGTTTTGAAGGCCAACTCCTTCTGGACTTTCTATGCAGGTTGTTGCATTGTCATCTCATAGGTCTGTGGTGATCCCATTAGTTCATCTAAGGTCATGGTGGCTACATCTCTTGCTTCTTCTATTGCTGCTACTTTCATACAAAATCTCTTAGGAAGAGATCACAAAGAATTTTTCACCAGTTTTTCTTCCTTGTAAACTTTCCCAAGTTGATACGCCATATTGGAGATGTTTCTAAGTTTCCCATTGAATGTAACAAGAGTGTCATCCTTCTCCATTTTCAGTTCCTCAAACTTTGCTACCAACATCTGTAGTTTGGATTCATGTACATAACTTGTTCCTTCATGAACGGTCTGCAAGATATCCCAAGCTTTCTTTTCTTGGTGGCAAGTTGAGATGAGTTTAAACTGATTGTCATCCACCGCTGTGAAGATATCATTTAACACTTTTGAATTCGCCAGAGACGCCTTCAGGTTATCATGAGTCTAAGTAGACTTGTCTTTAAGTTTCTACTCCTTTTGACTTGACTCTGTTTCTTTTGCCTTAGAGCTTGTATTAGCATCTTCAGTAGGGTGATTCCACTCATTTTCAACATAGAACCACGCAAGTTCATCCAGTGAATTTATGAACACTCGCATGCGAGCCTTGCGGTAGTTGTAATTTGTTCCTTCTAGTAGTGGTGGCCGAGACACAGAAGCTTCTTCTCTGGTCACCATTGGTAAAACTGGATCACACTTTCCTTGTTAAAACCAAGGTAAAACAAGTGATCTAGATCTGATACCAATTGAAATTTGATTATACCTAATTAATTCAATTATCACTACTATATTCCAACATAACCTATCTAACCAAGTATGCAACAAAGTAAAGCATAAAGACACGAGAATTGGTTAAGCAGTTTGGTGAAATCCAACTACATCTGCGAGGCCTGGCCCAGTTCAGAATTAATCCACTAATCAGAAAGATACAATACAAAGTAAACCATGCAATTATACTTATCTTATCTAACCATAACGTGAACCCTACAAGCTCCCCTTGCTACCGATCCACCTTGATTAGACTCTCTCTGACCTCAAAACTCGTCGATGCTGGATCTCCTCATCCCGAGGAATTAAGGCATATGATTCTGAACTTTGAACAACAGGTTACGTATGTTGGAACATAGAATTCTGGCTCTTGTAATACTCTCGAAAGATATAAAATCTGTATGCAATTTTTTTCTATTAAGTCTGTAAGATTAATGCAACCGTGATGTCCTCTATATATAGTCCATGAGCAGATCGAACCTTTCCATAATTATCTCCATAATATTCCTATTCCTTTTCTGCTTTTCAATCATATCCAAATCCCATAAATAAATGGATTTCCTTATCACAATATCTCCAATACATTCGATAATATCAATACCATATTTGTAGGAATTTTCCATAAACCTATTATGCTTCGACCACATGCCTAAAATACCATATTGCGAAATATCCTTTATTCCATAAATAAATATCCACGCAATATTCAGTCAACGATTAAAACCTTTTAGGCTTCATCTTTCCATATGTTTCAACATGGAAAATCTTCTTATGCATGCAGTCTTGTGCAAATGTAATTCCTTCTCCACATAATATTCTGATTATAATTAAATCTCTCGGAGATAAGAATTACCAAATCTAATCCTTTTAAGTAGGAATTAGAATATCTCATCCATATCCTAACTGTAACTGAATATTCCAATTCCATAACATTAATCTAATCCCACATATATAGGAACTGATATATTCTCCAACTTAAATTCAACTTGAGCGAGATGTATCCTTCTCGGATTCAGACTTTAACCTTTCCTTATTTCACCAAAATCCTTCTTTGATGTTGCAACTCAATAATACCATACTTGCATAATTACCACAAATTTCCAATTAGCCAAATCCGGACTCTACAAAATTAACAAGTTCGAAGCCTAAAAAACCTCCAAAACATCCGAAGGGTTTAAGTCTTGTATCTGGATTCTTTGAAGGGGGTTCTTTCGTTTTCTTTAATTCGCGTTTGAGGGGCCACACCTAATGCACTTTCTGTTACCATCTTTAGGCTCGACCTTCGAACCCTTATTCCCCAATGTTGCTTGTCAAAGAGTTCAATGAGAAACAAGCTTATACACATACATATTATAAATTTCCATCAGGAAGCTAAATCCCCCTCCGCCCTTGGTATCCTGACGATTAACCCTAATGTCTAGAGCCTTAGTTTCTTGGAGGAGTAATACGTCTCCTAAAAGATCAGAAGAGATTGTGCAACCTCCCCTCCTTGTTGATTTCACCTTAACACTTGGGTTCCAAATATCAACACTCTAAGAGGTTAACTTGTGACATATCCCTCGCTTGATGCACCTTTCTGTCTTTGGAGGGGCTAGTTTTCCATAATTCTGACAAAATCACCCTTCGCTCCCTCAAAGTAACCCTTAGTTTTCAGGGTACTCTTAATGCTACTCTTACGTAGCATAAACCCCAAAGGCTGAATAGACACAATTGGGCTCATTTAGCCTAACAAGAGTTATCCATATCCAAGTCAACTGTAACTTGAGTGATTTAAGGATTTAGAATTAGAGCTATACATATTAACTATTAAGGTTTAAATGATAAAAATACTAAGGCACGTTCACTGTTTTATTCATTGATAATTACTTATTCAAAACTGTTACTTATTTAAGTTTCAGAGAGTTTTCCTCTGGCAATTCTCGGGGCTTGTTTCTTGTATATCAGCACAAAGGAACTGGAGATACAACTTGATCGAGTTTCAGACGCATCAGGTATTTTGCATTAAAACATAAACAAACTACCTTTTCAGTATAATACATTTGCTCCTTCATTTTCTTCATTATTAGATGTTTGAAAAGAATTTGACTCCTTACAGGGATCCTAGAAAATAATGCTACAAGGAATAAGAGCATCTCCAACGATGGTGTTTTTGGACGTGCTTGCAAAATTCCTTAAATTGCAGCACGCTAGCCTACCATTGTTGTAAAGTACACATTATCAGCTCCCAAGTAGCTGTAACTTGAGGTAGCAGGTTGCTTGATGTCTCCTACGTTTAATGCTTCGAATGTAAAAAAGTGTATTTCACATACAATCTTCATTTTAATAAGTGTGCAATCTCCACATACAACAAAAACTATAATATATCTATTCAAAAAAATATTATTTTATTTTATTTATCGATGATGAATAAAATTGTATAATAATCAATAAAATATATTTGAAAAATAATAAATATAGAAAAGTATGCAATGAAAATTATATATACTTGCATTGTTTTTTTAAAATTTAAACCATCCGGAGATGGGGGGAATATATTAGGCTCCCCAAACCAAATAGAAATAAGCCAGAAGGTGCCACTTGAGGGAAATCTTTACAAAAGATCATCCATTTGATGATCCAAGGGCCAGAAAAAGCCCTTGAAGCAATAAAGCACTTGTTTCCAAAAGCGGAGTTTCCACCTATTCTAAACTAAAGATGAAATGTAGTGGGCTAAACGAGGTGTAACTTATTTTCTATCCGACTGAAATACCACGAACAGGACAGGGAATCGAAAAATTGAAACCCTTATTTGTCAATGATTTGGAGCCGAATAGAAAAAAAATATACCATGGAGAATCATCCCAGACGTTCATGCAATCCTTTCCCGAGCATCATCTCTGGAAATTTGGTGTTTCTTGCAATCATCATTGACATCAGCTGAGGATATCAGTTGGGAAAAAGAAAAAGGCATCACAGTAACAGGCCTGCAAAGAAGAGAAGAGGGAACAACAGTTTCCATTCTAGCCAAGAAGGGAAAATATATGATTTACTAGTGGATGCACTATAGCAAAATGAGATCACAGCAAAGTTGTAGACCTAAACCTGGGCAAAACAAAGAAACTAGATGTTTGTACCGCCCAAAGGGGAACCAATTCGCACCCCAGGAAAACCATTTTTGTCAAGTAGTAAAAGACCCCTAAGAAATGGTGGAACAATATCAATATGTAAATCTCCCTGTAAATTATTTTCCATAGCAAATTTTGCCAAGAAATCAGCAACAGTGTTAGCTTCCCTAGGAGTGTGTTGGATTGGATTCACTATGTGTCCTAGGTTTAGTTTTCTACATATAGAGAAAACTCTCCACGGGCAGCACATATTGAATTCCTTTTACAGCTAATAAACAGTCAGACTCAATCACACAACAGTGAAGATCCAGATCTGAGCACAATTGATATCAACTCTGAATGGCAGTTAGTTCAGCATGTAAAGGAGAAGCAGATTGAAAATTTTTAACTCTCATTTTAATCACCTCTCCCTTCCAATTCCTCACTATAACTGCAGATGAGGAATGACCACCAATTTTCCATGTAGCATCTGTATTTATTTTGAAACCAATTAGTGGTTTTTCCCAACTGACCGCATTAATCAATTTTTTCTTTTTTGGGAGGATTTTTGGTATGATTCTAGCTTGTATCAAGTCCTTATGCTTGTCAATATTACCTTTCAATTGATAAGCTGAGAAAATTAGGTATATCAGTTCTTTGACATTCTGAAAACATGCATCAATTGAGAAGGATATATTGCCAAAGATGATTTTATTTCTGTGAATCCAGAGAGACCATGTTGTAACTATTAGGGCAGCCGTAAACAAGTTGGACATTATCTTAGAATCAGCCCTGAAGGAGAGAAATAATTCTACTCTGTTCCTGAAGCTTCCAAAAATTGGTTGTTGAAAATGTAATAGGTTATTAACTCTAAGCCAAATAGCAATTGAAGAAGGGCAGGAGTTAAAGAAATGATCCAGAGAATCTGAATGGTTCATGCATAGAGAACACTTAGAGGCTAAAGAGAAACCAATCTTACACAAGATATTATCAAATGGAAGAATTCCATTTAGTGCTCTCCAGATAAGAACAGACATCTTTGTAGGAATGAAAGGGGACCATACCTTGTGTAGGTGTCTGATGGATGTTCTTTTCTGTCTGAATAATTTGTATGCAGAGCTGATGGAGAAATTCCAGTCCAATGCAGAAGTCTAGACAAGCCTGTCAGCATGAGAGTTATCCAGTTTGACTTCCTGCAAGAAATGAATAGTATTGGTAGCCAGGTGAGGCTCCAGATTTGGAAGGTAAGAAACTTTGTTAAAAATGAATGACCTTAGAGAGATATCCGGAAATGGGATATCCATCTCCTGGGGCCATTCATAACACAAAGCTCCATCACCTGTCCAGTTAGCATTCCAGAATGAACATTCACCTATACCATAAATAACTCTAGTGAGACTATTAGCCTTAGCAGTGATCTTGCAGATCCTATTACATGTGTGTGATTTTTTGTAAGATGCAGGGAGTGACCACAAATGCTCAGACCAGTGAGTGTTATTTATTTGCAGTTTCCACCATAGTTTACAAGAGAAAGCATCTACTATAGCATTTAGATCTCTAAAGCCTATACCATTCTCCTCTACAGGTAGACTCATTTTTTTCCAGGATCTCCATTTTTTCCTTTCTGTGTTATCACAATTCCCCCAGAAAAGGCCAGAAGCTAGTTTTTCCATTTTTCTTAAGACTAACTTTGGAGGACTTAAAATTGCAAACATGTGTGTGGGAATTGAAAGAAAGCAATGGTTAATCAGAATGATCTTACCTGCAGTGCTTAGCCATCTGTTCTTCCAATTATTAATGGATTTCTCCATTCTTTCCAAGATAGGATGGTAATGAACCTGTAAATTACGACCTGGAAAGATAGGGACCCCTAGATACTTAAAAGGAAAAGTGCCTTTCACCATACCTAAAATCCTACGCACAGTTTGAACCCTTGCCACAGAGGTGTTTGGAGCAACAAAGAACTCAGATTTGGTAAAATTTACCTTTTGACCTGATGTTTGCTCATATGCTTTCAAAAATCTTTTAAAACTTTTTAAGTTTTTGTGGTTAGCATTCAGAAAAACAGCCGTATCATCAGCATACATGAGGTGGGTAATAGGGAACAGGGCCTTGGCAAACAAAAGTATTGTAGATATCCTATACTGAACAATTTTTTTAAACCTCGGGAGAAAGCTTCAGACAAAATATTGTACATGAAAGGTGAAAGTGGATCACCCTGTTTAATACCTCTAGTAGAGGCAAAGAAGCCTGAAGTAATTCCATTAATTAAAACTGAAAAGTGAGCTGCAACTATATTATGCATAATGCGATGCACAAATTTACCATGAAAACCAAATTGAAGGAGGATTGAGTTAAGGAAAGACCATGAGACCCTATCAAAAGCCTTTTGCATGTCTAATTTAACTATGAGATTTGAAACCTTAAATTTTCTAGACAGAATTCTGGTCATCTCTTGCATTAAGATAATGTTATCGGATATATCCCTACCTTTTATAAATGCACTCTGTTCAGGGGATATGAGTAAAGTCATTAGAGGTTTAATCCTTTCCATTATCATCTTAGAGAAAACTTTATTCACAAAGTTTGATAGGCTTATGGGTCTGAAGTCTGAAAAGGTGATTGGAATTGGTTTTTTGGGGATTAAAGTAAGCCAAGTGCTAGAGATGGCCTTAGGAATATTACCACTGTTTAGGAATTCATTGGCAGCATCAAGGAGGTCTCCCTTAATAGTGTCCCAGAAAGTAGTATAAAAAGCACCAGAATAACCATCAGGTCCTGGAGCACTAGATTTATTTAGGTCAAATACTGCAAATTTGAGTTCCTGTATATTAAAGGGTGACAGAAGAATGTGATTTTGTTGATCAGTGATCACTTTAGGAATTTCTTTGAGGAAGTGATATAGATAAGTTCCCATTTTTTGGGGGGCTTCTTCATTAATAATTCCCTGTAAAATCTCACACCTTCTTCTTTAATTAATTGTGGTTCTGAAATCCAATTACCACTACCATCCTTGATTTTACTGATTCTAGATCTTGCTCTCCTTTCCCTAATGGAGTGATGAAAGTAACTAGTGTTTGCATCCCCATATTTGAACCAATTTAAACTAGCCTTTTGCTTCAAGTAGATATTTTTTCTTTTTGAGCTCTCATAAGCAAATCTTTTCATTTAATCAGCTCAGCTAGGATCAATTCATCTTGTGTTTGCTGGAATGAGATTTCCAGTTCATTAACTGTATTTTCAGATTGTAGAAAATTCTGATTGACATTACCAAAGTGTAATTTATTCCATTGTTTGATTTTCCATCTTTAGCCTCTTTAATTTAAAAACTAACCTATGCATCCCACTGAATGGAGAAACTAATTCCCAGTTTGAGACAACTAGAGCCTAAAATTCCTGTCTATTTGACCACATTTCTTGGTATCTAAAAGGCCTAGAGACTTGTTCTTCGGCTGATTGAACAGATAAAAATAAAGGGGAATGGTCCGAAGTCATTCTATTTAGCACATGAATGGAGCTATTAGGAAATAGGTCCAACCAATCTAAGGTAGCAATACCCCTATCTAGCCTCTGAAACATTAAGTCCCTACATTTATCCCGATATCTATTATTGCTCCAAGTGAAGGAGTTTCCTACAGTAGGGATATCATGCAGGTCCATATTGTTTATAAATTCATTAAACTGTTTCATGCTTTTTTTTGGTGTTGATTTCCTTCCTTTATATTCAGATACAGATGCAACAGTATTAAAATCTCCAATATATATGGATGGATCATGTGTTGTAGTCTGTAAATCATTCCATAATGCTTCCCTCATTTGTCTATGTACACTAGCATATATGAAAAAACAATTCCAACTAACAGAGGAGGCAATATCTGATATTTTGACTTGTAAAAATTGATCTGCTCCCTTAAGGTTGTTATACTGAAGACATGATTCCATAAGATCCAGATTTTAGCACATTGAGCAAGAAGAGCATATTTGTATCCAAGGTCATGCATCAAAGCATTTAGTTTCTGTTTATCATGCCAGGGTTCTATTAAACACAAAATGTCAATCTTATGCTTAAATTTTAAAGCCTTTAGTCTATCTAGAGATGTTCCAAAACCTCTAACATTCCAGACTAATATGTTCCCTATTTTGGTGTGTATCATTTAAAAACTGTAGGGATTTCTTTTTGTGAAGATCTTAGGTTTCTAATTGTCTTAGCAGAATTCTTACTTTTGTTACCAGACTTGCCACTGCTATTCTCAATATTAACCGAAGTAGAAATCTGTTTAGAATTACTTACCTTGATCTGATAGGTATGCTCCACATTTGAAATCAGTTCAGATGATTCAGTAACCTGATCTCCTTCATTGACCACTGGGATGGTAATTTGCTCTGTGGAACCTGTTTGTGCATGCTCAAGAATAGACAAAGGAGCTGTTATAGTTGTTAAAATGTCATTAGAAGTAGACTGCACTGAAACTTCCTGTGATTCCAAAGATTCATGAAAAACCTCAACCACTTCACCCTCCCGATCATCCTGTAAATCATCTAGGGTTTGAAAAGCATTTGATATTGAGACTGTATTATTTTTAGTTACATCTTCCCGAATAGGAGAAAGTTCAGAAAGTTGATTCTTTTTTCTCCAGAAAGATGTGGTTATTGGTTTAGAAATGTCATCCAGGATCGACTATGAAGGTTCAGAAGTGGTCTCCGGACTTCTCACCAACCGTGGAATCTTCCATTGTTCCTGCTTGGGTAACAGTACACAAACTACCTATTCATTTTTACAATACTTCTGCAATTATTGGTATTAGCAGCCAGATAGGTAGATACCTTAAGATGGATGCAGCCACAAAAGCCTTAACTAGACCCTCTGCCATCAAAGTATGTGTCGAGATTGATCTATTATCCCAGCTCCCTCCTACTATTGTGGTAGGAATTGGTAACAAGGTAGCGGAATATCCTATTGAATATGATGACTTGCCAACATACTGCTCTCATTGTAGGATAATAGGTCACAGTCAGACTAATTGTAATTTCCTACATCCAGAGTTGAGAAAAAAGAATACTAACAAAACTGAAGTCAATGAGCATAAGGAGAGTAAATATCCAGTACATGTTGACACTCAGACAGGCTTAGAATCCCCTCCAAAAGAAAGAATAAACATAGAGGGATCCTCAACTCTATCTGTCTCACAAAAAGAGAAAGATTTTCAAACTCAAAAAGTGACTACAGGGTTTCAACATGAAAATAACCTCAACTCTTATAATGTTAGTCATAAGAAAAGAAATGCTCCTTTCTACTCTCTGGATATACTTGCATTGTCTAAAATTAAAATGAAAATACAAATTAATTAAACAATACATCAATATGAGCTCTTTCATCCACACTTGATGTATCCTAGAAGAGAAGGACAAAATATTGTAGTTTAATAAAAAAAATATTTTTATGTTATATATTTTTTACTTAATAAATTTAATTTAAAGTATAAAAATAATACTTATTTTATTATTTATAGTTTTTTATATACTAAATATTTTTATTAAAAAAATAAACATGAATATTGTAAAAAAATATGTGGGACCTATCAAACTATAGTAGCTTACTTGTGGAGAGTGTAACTTGTCACAGATTACTTGTGGAGTGTATAACTTGCTACATTATTATATTCAAATGATGACTTGGAAACTCAAGCTAGAACCCCTTGTAACTTATCATTCGAGATTGTGGTGTTTTTAACACTGCTTGCAAAATTTCACAAATTACAGCAGTGTAATTTACCGTTGTTGCAGAGTACACGTCTGCAGTTTCCAAACATGTGTAACTTATCATGTATACTATTACAAATGCAAAAATAATAATTAATCTATTTTAGGTATTATAATTATAATGATGAGATACAAAATTTATTTTTTACAAAAATATAATTTTATTTTTTCTAGTCTTTGTGCATCGGAAAAGAAAGTTATATATATTACATACGTGCATGGTTAAAAGGTATTAGATTTAAAAAAATAAAAATATATTTATCAGAAGGTATATAAAGCTATATAAATTCTAAGATAAAGCTATATAAATTCTAAGATAAAGCTATATAAAGCTATATTAAATTATTTATATAAAAAATTAATATTATTGTAGTTATTTATAATTGCATAAAAATAGAGCTAATATTTTTTTTTAATTAAAAACCATCCTTAGATGGGGGAAATTATATTAGCCTTCCCAAGCCGTAAATAATAAAACAGTTGAAGAGAAGCCGAAGCTTAGATAAGTTATACAAACCGAGCTTATTGCTCTTGAAGCAACCTTTGTTGCTTCCAAAAGAATGAAAATAGAGAAATGTAGAAACCAGAGGATTACAAATACTAATGAGTAGGTAATCGGATCTTGAACTTCTTAGTGAATCGAATAAACGAAACACAAGTCAGTCAAAGAAACCTTTACCTAAATCATAAGCCTATCCTCTAAGCTAATAGTGTAGGAGATAGCAAAAACCTTTCCAACTGTATTTGTGGTTAGCATCAGCAAGGGGTAATCCCTGTCCGTGATTGATGTCTTCCAAAACAGTGAATGAGATCAGTCATCACTGTGTCTGATATGATCTCTGTAGCTTCCATCAAAATTGATATAGCAGTAGATCACTTATGTCAGCAGAAGAAGATGACTAATTTGGAGATGAAGTCGAATGCCCGCCGTAATTGTTTCAGTTCTCTGAGTAGAAGCAATCCATCCACCTGAAATATGAAATACAGTCAGTAGCCTCTGTTTCAGATATCAATCCGAATAGAAGGAGTACCCATCTGATCCAATCTTATCAAACCTTGCACAAAATTAGTTAAACTTTGAAAATGAAGGAACGATGAGGATGACAGACTATGCAAACAATCCTTCGCTAGTTTATCATATGACACTCGATTAATATACAACTCAAGCTATAAAATCATAGTTTTACAAAATAATCCTTAATTTTATTCTTTAATTAAATTAAATTTAAATTATAATAATTATGCTTAATTTATTAGTTATTATTATTAAATATTCAACACTTATATTTAATTAGAAATAAATATGAATATGTTAAAACACATGGGACCTATCAAATTACACGTCGAAAATCATTAGTTACAAAAATCATTGTGAGAGTAAGTACCTTTCCAAATCATTAGTTTGAAAAATTACTTGGCAAATTAAGTTACAACACTTATAATTTACAATTTACTGTCTGAGATGCTTTAAATTGGCTAGCCACGTTGTCAGAAACCATACATTAATCATCTTCAAGCCAAACTTACGGAGAGTTATTTAGAATTCTTATTACTATAGCTTAATTTGGATCAAGACCAAGATCACTATCATTAACCTCTACTCCCTCCTTCCCATTGATTCTTACTTTTTTGTTTTTTCATGGTTTCAAATGATCATGTTTGACCTTCAATATCTCTAATTACATAAAAGAATTTTGAATAGAAAACTAATATTTAGAATATATATATATATATATATATATATATTAGTTGAAATGTCAAAGTTTATGAAGGTTGACTTTAGAAAAGCAATTAAGCAAGTTTTATAGGGACAAGGTAGGACATCTTTTGTCTATATTGCATGCCTCTTGTATATCTTTTGACCCTTTTTCTGCTAACATGAAAATGAATATGTATGAAAAAGAATTGGGCGAGACCGTTGACAATGTGTAAATCTATATTGGGCCCAAGTGCCTAAGCACGGCCGACTTATGTCCATAACACTACCTTTTAGGTAATATTCTTTAGGCTGGCTATGGGGAGTAGTACTTGCTCCACATGCAAACAAAATGGTTGCCCTACTTGCCGAACTATATGAAGGTAAAAAGACCTACACACTCAATATTCATTCCTACTAACACTTGTAATTCTATTTGCTTACTTGGTTGTCGGAGCCTCCTCCTCTGGACACCCCAGGGGACTTTGTTATGCATATTTTGGGTACGGACGGTGGTGCAGCGACGGCAGTATATTGGGGCGCATTAGGTTGGCATGCCCAGTGGGACCGTTAGTCAGATCTCTGTTCCCATGCTGTTTATATCCACTTCTATAGCAAGTGTCTTACATAGAAGTGAGCGGCTAAAAGGTAAGACTTTAGGCATCGGCGAAGAAGTACAATCCCCCTACTGGAGAACAAGATGGCAGAGGTCCAATATGCAATCAAACCTTACCCCCCTCAAACATCGGTAACAAATCCCTAGAGGTCGGTTGAGACTAGATCCCAGCAACAAGGGGATCAGAAGGTTCTCGGAAAATAGGTAAATAGTATAAATGGTGGAAAATAAGTAAATAGGTAAATCAGAAGGTTCTCGGATGACAGCTGATGAACCTCAAAGGAGCATGAAGGTCAGTGTTGAGCCTTGGGTAGGAGGCGTCAAAGCCCCTAAGTCACCAAGCAAGGCGCATCGCCCAAGGGAGGATGAGCCCTAGTTCACGGAAGTAAATGTGGATACGCAAACAGAAGCCACAATAGGGGCTGCTCAAGCAAAGAGGGGGACAAATAATACATGCCCCCGTTACTGAATGACCTAGCATAACTAGTTTAAACCATCATATTTGTTGGCTATCAGGTGGAGCCCTCAATGTTGTATCAGAGGATGGTGCAGCAGCAGGTGGTGCCCCCACCTTCGTTGTCCCTTATTTTGCAGTCGAGGTTTTAGTTGCAGGTCCCCCAGGAGTATCTTATTAAGTGGACATTGGGTCCCAAACCCGGACCCAACCAACGTTCCCCAGCACGAGCCAAACATTGGCATTTTTTGTGCCCATCTCAATAACTCTTGTTTCGAACCAGACAATCCATCACTCGATGGCCGGGCCGATGGGGTTATATCCAGGTTTTGAGAACCAGGTGTATTCAGGGCCCTGTCCAGAGGCCCCCTTTTATGATCCCTACCGCCAGAGTTGTATTACAACTTGGCTATAGAGAGACTATGGCCTGGGTACATAGCTTCAAACCAGATCCCCAATTTCAAAGCAAAATTCTAGCTAAGCCAATACCGAGATCCACAGAGGGAGGGGTATCGAGCGATGCCTTGACAAGGAAGCTGGACAAGTTGATTGGGCCTTCAGGCCAAGTCCTAGCCTCCCCTTAAGTCTAGCGATAGTGGCCATCCAATGGCCTAGCGACTTAAAACCACCTAAAGGGCTCCTCATGTACAGTGGAGACTCAGACCCCCGGGAGTTCATACAAACTTTCCCTAGTTTGATGAATTTGAGGGACTTCAACGAACAGCTGAGATGCAAGCTTGTAGGAAGCTATCTTCGAGGAAAGGCACATAAATTATTTAATAAGCCGTGCAGGGGGTCGTTACATTTGTATAGAGACTTTGGAAAGGCTCTTTTAGTATAGTTCTTCCAGAAGAAAAGGTTTACGAAGACCCTGATTGAGCTCTACCAGAACAAGCAAAGGTTCATCGATATGTGGACGAGAGCCTCAGTGTGATCAATCGTACTGAGGGTGATTATTAGTTATTTGAATGGGATGTCAAACCTCGAAATAGGTGAGCTTAGGGATACTAGACTAATCGTCCAACTTGCCGATCATTCCCAAGTCCACGTGGACTAATTAAGGATGTGATGGTGAAAGTTAGCAAGTTGGTTTTTCTGATGGACTTTTATGTCTTAGACGTAGCGCACGACGGAAGTGCACCCCCAATACTTTTGGGGTGACCTTTTCTTAAAATGTCTAGGACTAAAATCGATGTCCACTTGGAAACCTTAACTCTAGAAGATGTCTTGGATAAAGAGGTATTTGATATCTATAATTCTAGGCATGATTCAATAAATTCGTCTTGGATGTGCAAAGATGTAACCTTATGTGATGAGAATGATAAATCTTCTTATGTGACAAATGAGCATAATTGTTTTAGTGAGTCTCATGTTGATGATAATGATAATGATTCCAATGGATTTAATGATGCAATGGATATTATGTTGGTGCTAGATTGTTTTTCTATGCTGACCAAGTTGCAGTGGGAAAGGGAGATGGTCGAGAGTTTAAAACTTCATTAACTTCCCTTAATTCCTGAAATGACATTGACATAGTCAATGATGGCAAGACATGGAGATTCATTCATATTTGCAGGAAAAAGGTCTGAAGGTAAGGTTGGTTGTTGTGGAGACCTCTCCACGATGATGTCATCCTGGGTGTTGTCGCCGATGGCAATTTTTGAGACCCATCGGGAATTGTTTCTAACTAGGATGCATGAAAAAAGAAATTAAGTCATAAGGAAGACAATATATATATGGTGTTTGTTTCCCTTTCATGTTTTGATCAGTGAGTAGGTAGTTTTTGCATGAATCTATGTTTTGCTCTGTGGATTTTTGAAATGAACTATTGATGGTTTGGAAATTTTAGTTCAAGACACGTGATTGTGTTTTAAATGGAATTGAATTGAATGGGTGACATAGTCTTTTGAAAAAAAGGGAAAATCCGTGGATTAGGGATCTAGTTGTTGCATGTCTCGTGCCAGGTAGGTCACCGTGAGGCTATCCTTCCTGCGGGGACTGGAATCGCAGCCAGGTGGTTTAGAGCAAGGATATGCCTCGTGGCAGGTGGTTTGGCGTGGAGCATACCAAGCCCCTTGTGCACCTTAAACCAAAATTTCAATTTTATTTTCTTCGATAATGAAAAGTTTTCGAAAATTCTTATTCTGAAATTCAAAAATGCATTTTTGGTTGAAGAATTTTGGAATTCCCAAATTCCTTAATATTTTTTAAAACACTTCCAAATCTCTTGTAATTAATTGACTTTTACTATTGTCCCCTAAAATGAGCATTTAAATTCCATTCTTATCGTAATTGTACCTCTTAGTCTAGTCTCCTAGGCTGAAATTCCATTTCCATAGAACACATCTCCCCCTAATTCTCTCATTTGACACGTTATTTCTTCTCAAGAAACACTCATTCTCACATACTCTTGGTGAACTCAAAAAATTGAAGCTTTTCTTCCAAAAGTCAACAATTGTTTATATTCTTTTTTAGGTCTTGAAAATCATTGCTTCAAATTTTGGGAAACCCATTGAATTCTATGCTTATGTGTTTTATTTGACATTGTGGTGGTGTTATTTGGAGCATGAATTTTGATAAGTGTGTTGTGAGATATGTGTTTGTATTTGAGTTTGTGTGCATGATCTTGCATTGCAGAGAATGTTGGGAGGATTGATGTGCTATTATGCTTAAAAGATATGATCTTTGGTGTTTGGTGATTGGGGAGAGAGTGAATCTTGGTTGCATGATTTAATTGAATGGGTTGGTGATAACTTAAATAAGATTGATGTTTGATGAGGAATTTTCTTGTTTGAATAGCCCACATGCTTAGAATATCATTTTATGAATGCTTGAGTTATTTTGAAGATTGTTATCTCATTGAATTGTAGGCCATGCTTTGTTTATGATCATATCACCATTTTTGTCCTCATTTTGTTAGGATGCCACCTAAGAAGAATTCCTCGGAGAAGGGCAAGTCCACTAGAGGTGAGAAGAGGAAGAAGTCAACGAAGGGTGCAAACCCCGAGCCGACATCTTCCATTCTTCGTAACCCCGTATTTGTGACCAAGGAGTTTATGAGTTTATCTAATATTTTTGGGACTGCAGCCCGGAGGTTGAGGAACTTTACCCAAACTTTGTGGGGCACTTTGTGCAGTAATGTTTAGCGACGGGAGACAGGAAGAGTGGCAAAATTTCCATGGGAGGCATGACTGGTCTTTTGGCGGAGTATCTAGGTTATTAGGTCACATAAAGGGCTCTAGTTAACTTGGGGAGGTTACTCACAAGGTAAAAAAAAAGAATATAACGAAGGCATCTATGGTGATACTGACGACATCAGAGGGTACATATATATGCTTCTATAGCGGAGCAAGCACGGGAAGCTTCATGCTTCTTCCACAAACAGAGCCCACTGCCATTCACCATGATAGCTGCGATGACCTATTCATTTTTCCTGACCGGAAGTTTGAGATAGAGTTCTTTAGAGTTATGTCCAACCCGAGGATAGATAATGTGGAAGGCAAGGGTGAGTCCACTCCGAGAGCACCTCCTAGTATTCACTAGGGACATCATTGACCACTTGCATTCACTTGGGAAAAGATTTCGAGCTCTACTCAAGTGTTACAAGAGGTAGTCCAAACGATAGGAGGAATGGGCTCACAAGTGGAAGATCTTACCTTGAGGATGGATAGCATTGAGGCCACACTTCAAGCAACTGGTTGCATGGATACAAGCTTCATGACTCATGAGGACGAAGGCCCTTCGAGGACGCGTTAGTGAGCACCACTATTTTTCCACCTCACTTATGTTGTGACATGATTTTTTTTAGCACTTAGGGAGTTTTCTTTCTTTGATTTCCTCGATGCATTTCATGATTTTATTTTGTAGTTTTTCTTGTTTATTGATTATGTTGGTTTTTGTTAAGGGATGATTTAGGATGATCATTTGGTGGTATGACATGCTATGCTAGAACTTCTAGTTTGCATACGGTAGGATGTTTTGGAAAAATGTGGTGTATTTTATGTTTTGACTATCTTTTGTAGTATGATGGCAACTTTTGAGGAATTTTTGTGCTGCACCAAAAAATTTGAAAAAATGAAAAATATAAAAACCCAGACAAGTCAAAAGCCCGAAACGGAAACTTGGGTAACATGAGGAAAAGTCCAGATAGGTCGAATGATTTGAGTAAAATTGAGAGGCTAGGCTCGGCTAGGCTTACGAGCCTAGGAAAAGAAGGGAGCTACTCCGAAGAAGTTCCGGGGGATTTTAGCTCATATTTCGAATTATAGGCCGTGTGTAGAAAGGTGATAAGTTAGTACCCTTTGTGTGTTAAAGCTAGGATGAAAACTCAAAATGACTCCTAGGAAAATGAGAGAAATTGAGAGAAAAAAAAATTAGGTTGAATGCATGCTTCCGTGGTCGATTGTTTTTTAAAACTACTCTTTGATTTTTTTTGGGGTCATTTAGGGAAAAGTAAGCTAGCTTGATACTTACCGTTTTGGCTTACCCTTTTCCACACATTCCGTTTGGATGGTTTGATTACTTATGTATTTTGGAGAGTGTGAGAGTTGTGAGATTCTTACTTTCTTGGGGGAAAGAGGTTATCTTGGAATAAGTTAAATCTTTTGGCTAACTTACTCGTGCACACTACATTTTGCTTGATTCTTTTTCTTGTTTTCTATTTACTTTCGGACGAGTATATGGTTAAGTATGGGGAGTTTGATCTGCTTCATTTTACGTGCGTTAATCGATGCATTTAACATACTTTTTAGTTACTTTTACTTTGTGAATTGCTAGTATTATTTGAGTTTACGTGACAAGGGGTTTAGATGGCTATGTTTGGTTTTCTTGTCTAAATCCTACGTTTTGTAAACTTAATTGTTACTAATAGACATCTTGTATCCACGGGCTCCTTGATCTTCATTGTGATCATCTTTAGTAGGTCGACTGTGGGTACTTTTTGTTCACATTCTATTTGAAGTTCATTCATAAGAGCGGTAGAAGATATTGAAATTCGTTCGCAAGGACGGTAGTAGCGACGAAGGTCATTCACATTAGAATGGTAGTATACGAAGCCCACAATCATCAATGCATGGTAGAAAGAGATTGAAGCCAAAGACAGGCGGCTACAGAGTTCATAGTAGCCAACGGAGAAATAGGGCATCGTGGTTTGATGAGTTGTGCCTCATTCCGAGAAAGGTCCAAGAAGAATTAGCATTCAAGGCTGGTGTCATTGGATTCTTCTTCTCTAGTACTATAAAATCGACTAAGAAAACTCTCAAATTGGAGTAAAAGTTTTCCCATAGCAAAGGAAACTAGTTCAGCCGGCCAAAGCCCCAATTGGATGGTGCGGGTCGTGCATGGTTTGGCACCAACAGCCTGCACTAGAGGAAATGCCCCTTGCCAAGGATATTGACCCACACCAGACATGACGGGCCGCAAAGCATGAACTAAGAACTCATCCACATAGCTAAATATAGGCGCAAGACATTTCATTTTAGGCACCCCGTGCTGTTTCGAGTCCATTTTGTCAAGACAAGCAGGCGGGGTGTGGAAATTTAGACATCCCACACCAAATTTTCTGAGCAAAGCACCAAGTCTATCCATGGCCCAAGCAAACAGCCACGAGCACATATCACGAACTCAAATTTCAGCACTTTGATGGTACCTCGAAGGAGAAAAAATAGCCTGCGCCAATGCAAGACGCGTCTCCCACAACCCTCACACCCTGTGCCACGTTGCACGATGAAGAACTGGAGCCCTGCACCCATGAACTAGTGTTACCCGTACCAAGCCACGTCATTCATGATGCCCCGTGCCGAGCGGCGGCTGAGTTAGGGTTTACCCCATTTTTGCCTTTTTTTGGCCTATTTTTAGGCCCAATATATTACTACTATATATAGAACCTTATTCTTCTAGGTTAAGAGACTTTTCATACTTTAGATCCCATTTTAACTTTCAAGAGGTGATTCTTTCCTTTGAAAACTTCTTCTTCTTTTCATTTTTCTTTGATCCTAAGATGTGGAATTCAAATTTTTATTTAAATTCCATGTCAAGGGAGTATTTTCTATAACTTGGGGATAATTGTAGTGACTTGGTTATATCTTTATGCATTTTTGAGATTCTATAGTTCATCCTAAATTTTGTGTTCATAATACTATTGTGATTTACTTTTCAGTTTGAATGCATGAGTATTACACCATATATAAGCACACACTTTGGGTTGTATTCATGCTTGGAACAAATATTTATGCCCTTTGGGAAGGGAAACCTAGATGTTTGTATAGGTGGAGGGGAGCAAGTCTGCGTGGGTGTGTGCACAGGAGATTCGAGGTCACCCTGATCCACTTACCATCGCACCAGTATTAGCTAACTTTGTAATGTTGTCTGAGAGGTTTCGGGTAGAGATGGCTTAAATAGTAGCATGCTAAGGTTACAAGAAACCCTGGTATTATTAGCTACAATCCTTGGGCCTAATTGATAGAACCCAAGGGGAGTAGTTGCATTCATTGTGAAAGCCTGGGATATAATCACACAGAGGAGAAACATACCTACAACAACGGTCGAACCTTGTTGTACTCTCTGAATTACGATGGCGGTGTCGATGGAGGGTTGCAAAAGCACCCACTGTGATAGGGACAAGGACTTGTATGTCATCGGCCACACCACGTGTTATTGACACACTATTAGGTTTTTTAGATCACTATTTGAAAGAATCGAGGATAGAAGCATTAGATTGACCAAGTCATTCAATGATTTCCCCAAGTGCTCGCTTTATATCGTAGTTGTGTTATTGGGAGGTCATCGAGGTACATCCCAAAGTTATATTTTTAAGCCCTAATTCTTATTATCTACAATTAAGTGGATGATGACAAGTCGGACTTGTCCATAAGAAGAGGGATCTTTCCAAGTATTTAAACATATATTGGACAACATACTAGATATAAGCATACACATATATATACATATATATGTATATGTAAGCATGTAAATGGGGGATTAGGTTGGTTTTGGTCCTAAATTATGAATTGAAAGACAAGTTAACTAATCAAGCAAGTTAAATATGCAAAGCATAGAACACCAACTAAAAGGGAATTAAACCAATAATTAATGGAACCTTGGGCGTAATTGACTTCCACTTCATAGCCACTTAGATAGTAGTTTGCAAGAGTGAATTCGACATCTCTTGTGAAACCTCAAAAATGATTCTCTTAGTCGAAATATGACTTAAAGTATCTCATTAATGGCGTTGAACACAAAAAATCAACAAGCTTTGCAACACTTATAATACTACACCATATCTAAATATTTAACCAATATATGCATTTACACAAGATTAGTCAAGAACGTTCAACGTTCATAGACTTCTCTCATTTGCTATAAGTAACAAACATGACAAAGAGTTCAACATTGCCATAATTATCTAGAAATTATAAATCCATCAACACAATCAAGAGCTCTAAATCATACTCTTAGATTTCCTATCAATAAAAGGGAAAATCCACCAATTTCCTCAAACCCTAACAAGGATATCATACAAGTCATATGCTCAAGCTTTCAAAAATATTAATAGCATTAACAAACACATTCAATGCTCCATAAATGCATAACAATAAGGGTATTAGATAGGCTATAAATTATTCTCAAGAGATGGGCTTGGAAGCCATAGTCAATTGTTCCCAAGAACTCGTTTAGCTAATAAAAATCATACTAAAATCCATACACAAATTCACGGAGAAATAAAGGGAGAAAAGAGGAAAAGGACGAAGAAGATAGGGTTTTGAGATGAGAGAATTCGGCCAAGATGAGAGGATGAGAAGTGGGTGGCTGAAAATTCCTTTTGTAGTACAAGAGAGAGTAAAAAAAAAAAGCAAAAAAGCAAAATTTTAGCAGGATCCCGCCCTGGCGGGAATGAGCTCTCCTGGGCGGGCTACTCATTTTCACCAATGTGTCAATTCCTCTATGCTTTGTCGCCTTAACTTCAAATCCTCGATTCTTCTTGTCTTCAATCTTCAAATCTAGTCTTCAAATCTTCAAAGTCTTCAAAAGTTGATCTTCAATGGCCTTCATTCTTCAAGTCTCGATGTTCGTCCTTTGTTACACAAAATCCACTTAAAAAGGTAAAAGAGGGTAAATTCGCTCTTACCTCTTCTAAGAGAATTTCAAGGTAAATACAAGCTGTTGATAACAAAAGAGCACAAAATATCCCAAAAAGTACTAAAATATAGACATAAAATGGACACATCAAACCTTCCAGCACTTAAACCTTACTCACCCTTAAGTAAGAAAAGATCCAAGCGCACAAAGGAATTGACGTATCCACATCCTAACTACTACTCACCCAAGTCAATTCCTCACAAAACTCTCAATATCACACATCCCAATGTTAAGATCAAATGAGAAGTTTCCCACAACCATATTCCTAAATCTAACAAAACCATATCAACCTATGAATTCATCGATATCCCTAAAACATCTCCAAATCCAAAATTGACAATTCCAAATCCAATGGTACAAGGTGAAGCTAAAAGCATGCATAAAGTTCAAACACATACTCCACTTTATACCAATATATCATCCTAAAAACAAAGTATATCAACAAACAAGAATTTTATAACTTCGTTTTCCCCGTTAAATTTCCCAATCCCAAGAGGTCTCAAGATGTCAAGCTACCCGATCCATCCATTTTGGCCATTGTAACCTTTTGACTCCAACGCCGGAAAATGAGCGAACACATAACATTTTTCCTTTTTCTCTCTTTCTCTAATTTTTCCTAGGAGCCCTTTCAGGTTTTCATCCTAGCCACAGATCATGTTTCTTTGGCTAATATCTCACCTTTTTCCGCACATTTAGCCTCTCATTTTTACCTAGGTTATCCTTTTGGATTTTTGACCTATCTGGGCCTCCAATGTTGCCTAAGATGCACTCTCGGGTTTTAAACTTACCCAAGATTCTTTTTATTTTTGTTCTTTTTCATTTTCAATTTTTCAAAATTTTCTATTTTGTTTTTGTGTTTTTCCAGTCAAAAGTAGCTAATTATATACATGTAAATCATTAAACCCCCTTCCCCACACTTAAAATCATGCATTACCCTCAATGTAAAACACCTAAGGTAACAAGTTTCAAGTATAGGGGTGAAGGAAAAATGAATTACAAACTCTTGATGTGAAGATTCCCTCATGCTCCAAGAACAAACTAGCTCCAGGAGTCCAACAAACAATTGACAATATAGCACAACACCACAAAAATTCCCACACCTCAAATCCACTAAGCACAAACACCCGTGATTGTGAAGAGGGTGACTAGGAAGAACACCTTTCCAACTGAGTCCAAGCAATTCGTTGTTTCCCAAGTGACAAATTCAACCCAAGAGCAAAAATCCCAAAAAGTTAGGGTTTCAGGAAAAATGTTTGGATTTGAAGATGTAATGGGTTGGAGGATGGATTTGATGAGTGGAAAGGATTGAATGTTGGCTTGGAATGGTGAAATTTGGAAGATGGAGATGGGTTATTTGGGGAAGTTCTTGAAATGGAGAAGAGAGGAGATGGAGAAGAAATAAATGGAAAAGAGGAGAAATTAGGGAGAGTAATTTTTTTAAAAAAAAAGTGCCCCCGCAACGGGGGCTTGGCTGCTTGGGCGGTAATGCTCCCAGCATCAGTGGTCAGCCCTACTCTTCTTCCACTTTTTTTCATTTTAAAAATATTTATTTTTCAATTCCCTTCTTTCCGTGGTCAGTTTTTATGGCCAGTTTTCATGCTCCAAAATTATTGCCGATTCTCCAATGCTCGACCTATTTTGCTATAAAATCATAGGAAATCACAACCGTCACAGAAATCAAATAAAATAATTAAAAATAACAATATGTATCAAATTGTAACGACATCAATGGAATATCGTGAATGATTATCTGGGTGATCAAAACCATGTTTATTTAGCATCATCGGCACGACTTATGGGAGGTCGTTACAGTACCTCTCAAAGTTATATTTTTAAGCCCTAATGCTTCCTATCTACAATTAAGTAGATAATGGTAAGTTGGGGTCGTTCACGAGAAGAGGGATCTTTCCAAGTGTTTAAACATATATAGGAGAAAGCATACTGGATAAAAGCATATACTTATATATAAATATATATATTTATAAGCATGTAAATAGGAGGGAGTTTGGTTGGACTTGATCCTAAGTTATAAAATTAAAGACAAGTTAACTAATCAAGCAGGTTAAATATGCAAAGCATGCAATAACAGCTTAAAGGTGATTAAACCTGCAATTAACGGAACGTTGGGCGCAATTAACTTCCACTTCCAAGCCTCTTATCAATCATTGAACATGCAAATTATTTACTACTTTCACTACTTGTTGTGAAGACTAGACTTCTTTCCTTCTTAGATAGAAGTTTTCAAGAGTGAATTCGACATATCTTGTGAAAACTCACCAATGACTCCCTTAGTTGAAACACAAATAAAAGTATCACATTGATAGAATTGAGCACAAAGAATCAACATGCTTGGAAATAGTTATAAACACAACACCGTGTCTAAGAATTTAACCAATTCATGCATTTACACAAGATTATTCAAGAAAAATCGACTTTCATAAACTTCTCTCATCTGCTACAAGTAAAAAACATGACAAAGAGTTCAACATTATCATATTCATCTAGCAGTTATAAATCCATCAACACAATCAAAAGCTCTAAATCATACTCTTGGATTTCCTATCAAGAAAAGGGGAAATCAACTCATTTCCTCAAACCTTAAAAAGCATATCATACAAGTACTTCATATACTTAAGCTTTCAAGAACATTAATGGCATTAACAAACACATTCAATACTCCATAAATGCATAATAGTATGACTATCCAATAGGCTACAAATTTTTCTTAAGACATGGGCTTGGAAGACTTTGTAAATTACTCTCGAGAACTATTTTAGCTAATACAAATCATACTAATCTTCTTAGATGAATTCATACACAAACAAAGAGGGGGAAGATGAAAGAAAATGGAGAACTAGGGTTCTTTGTGGACAAAGTTCGGCCTAAGTTAGAGGATGAGAAGTGGGTGACCAAACATTCCTTTTATAGTACAAAAGAGAGGAAAAGAAAAGAAAAAAAGAAAAAGTGTAGTAGGATCTCGACCGGGCAGTAATGGCCTTGCCCGGATGGGCTGCCCATTTTCATCCTTGTGTTGATTCCTCTTTCCTTTTTTGCCTTGCCTTCAAATCCTCGATTCTTCTTGTCTCCAATATTAAAGGCTAGTCTTCAAATCTTCAAAGTCTTCAAAATGTGATCTTCAATGGTCTTCGGTCTTCAAGTCTCGATGTTCTTCCTCGATCACACAAAATCCACTTAGACAAAGGTAAAAGAGTGTAAAGTTTCTCTTACCTCTCCTAAGATAATTTCAAGGTATAACGCAATATATTGATAACAAAAGTGCACAAAAGTGATCCTAAAAAGTACTAAAATATGCACATAAAATGGACATGTCAACATACTCCCTTCCTTGGAGTTTACTCATAAAATGAGCTGAAGTGTTTGATCTCTTCCCCGATCCGGGTTAAAACAATTGGGATTCACATCATCCCCCAACAAAACATTCTTCAAATAGCTTAGGGTTTCTTCATGTTCCCTCAATATTTCCAACAACTCACCTTTTTGTTCCATGGTGATCTCAAGCACGTGAGCATTTGGAGGTTTCTCTCCTTCTCGTAGGGGTGAACATTTAAGAGCTTTCGGTGGTGGTTTGCACTCTCCCACCGAAGTCTTTTCAAGAGACGGAGGAAAAACCACCCTTATTGGCTTACCCGTGGACACACAAAAAGTTGTGGTTAGTGCTTTCCCAAGAGTTTATTCACCATTTTTGTTTTCCTTCAAGTTAGTACTAACAACATTTGAAATCAAAGCATCACTCAAAGCATCATTTATGGCAACATTTATGGAACTACCATCTTTGGGCTCAATTACATCTCTCTTTATCATCAATAACATGAATAGCTTGGCTAGAATGGTATCTACTAGGATGATCAATAAAATTATCAATGTCAAATTCTACCTTCTGCCCATTAAATTCCTTGGTCAATGTTCCTTTCAATTATGGTCCTTGAAGTCTTTATAAATGATCTTCCAAAAAGAATAGGTTTAAAACTATTGTCACCTCCCATTTCAAGAAAATAAAAGTCCACAAGGAATGTCAAAGAATCCACTTTCACCAACACATCCTTCACAATACCTTTCAGGTATGTGCTAGGGTGATCGGCTGGTTGGATAACAACCCCGGTTTTGTGCAAAGTGCCTAGATTTAGACTTTCATACCAGGAATATGGGATCACATTGATTGAAGCACCTAAGTCTAACATGGCCTTGTTAACACTTTTTCCTCCTATCTCACAAGGGATCATAAACATTACAGGATCATCACATTTAGGGGGCATTTCATCCTCAAACATAGTGGTACAAAATTACTTAAGAAATTTAGCATACCTAGGAACTTGATTTAGAGCATTTAAGAGTGGAATATTTACCTCGCATCTACAAAAGAATTCGTAGATGTCCTTAGTGTCCTCCTATCCTTTAATGCCTCCAGAAATGGTGGTTCCGGTGCATAGATAGGGATCTTGACTTCTTGTGCGGTAGGAAGAGGTTATGAGATTTGATCTTGATCTTAGCACAAATGTCTCCACCTCAATTTTTTCTTCTTTGCTTTCTTTGGTCAACTCCCCAGCCTTCTTTTCAAGGTCTTCTTATTTATAAACCATCTGCTCAACAACAACCCTTGCTTGGGGCTCTTTCACTTCCCTTCCACTTCTTCATGAGATTGCACTCACATTTTGTCGAGGGTTGATCTCCCATTGGGTGGGAAGTTTTCCCTTTTCCTGGGCCTCCATTTGATTCACCACTTGAGCTATTTGGCTCACTTGAGTTTCCAAATTCTTAATGCTTGCCTTGGCTTCATCTTGGCTTCACACATAAGCTCAACCGGTGAATGGCTAGAATTACCTCATCTTTTGTCATCCCCGAGCTTTCCCTTTGGTCTCGGGGCTTGTCTAGAAGCCTTCCATATTGTTCTTGAGGTGGCCAATAATTTTTTTCATTTTTTCCTCCTTGAGGGTTTCCATACCAGAGATTTGGGTGATCTTTATTACCTGCATTGTAAGTCCGTGTTTGGTATCCTTGGCCACCTTGGAACCCTTGATTTCTTTGATATCCTTGCGCACCTTGGTAGCCTTGGTTACTTTGATACCCTTGCCCACCTTGATACCATATGTAACTCACTTTTCGACATAATCATCTTGTAAAGTAGGGCAAGCATTCGTAGGTTGCACCATGTAACAAATTTCACAAGATTTAACATGTGGTACATTTCCTGGCTTGGTCATCAAGGATTTAACCATAGAAGTAAGGGGCCGAGACTTTATCATCAAGCTTTCCATTATTGTAAGGTCACTTGTGGGCATTGGATTTCTTCTTCTCAAATCAGCCAGCGAGCTAAATTTCCTTGACTCCTTCGCTAGCTCCTCGTATAATTGCATAGCCTACGTTAAAGTCTTGTTCCCAAGGGTACCACTACAAGAACTCCTCACTAATCTTTTGTCCTCATTAAGAAGATCATTGTAGAAATAGTAGACCAAATCTCCCTCCGAATAGCCATGGTAAGGACAACTCACGTGAAGCTTCTTGAACCTCTCCCAATAGTCGAAAAGAGACTCTTCCTGCCAATGGAGGATTTTGCTTATGTCCTTCTTCAAAGTGGCGGATTTTGAGGCTGGGAAGTACTTGGCTAGAAATTTCGTCTTCATGTTAAGCCAACTTTTGATGCTCTTGGGTGGTAGGTAGTGGAGCCAATAACTATTACCATCCCTCAATGTTAATGGGAATGCCTTCAATTTGTAAAAGTTTTCATCTACTCCGTGAGGGATCATATCTCAACACAAAAAGTGGAACTCAGTGAGATGCTTGTAGGCATTCTCCCCTTGCTTACCAATGAAGATAGGTAGCATGTATAAAACCCTGGTCTTGAGCTCGAAGTGACCATTTGGTCAAACCAAAGGATACTCAATGCAAATCGGTTGATGATCAAGGTTGGGAGCCATGATGTCCCCCAACCAGTCTTTCCCCAAAGGAATCTACCTTCCTTGGAGAGGAGGAGCTCTCCCTTAGAGAGGAGAATGTTGAGACCCTCCTCTTAGATGCTCATCTTCATGCTCATTTTGATGTTTCATAAAAGTAGAGGTATCCACAAAATAGTCAATAGGAGGAGTGTTATTCACACTTTCCAAAGAAAATCTCCACTCAAATTCAACTCTAACTTGGGGTCGTAGTGTAGGGATTCTTCTGAAGAGGATTGTGTACGAACCATAAACAAAGAACTCAAACAATACGTCTAAAATCCAAGATAAAATGGCAAGTCAAATAAAAAATCAAAAGAAAATAAAACTAACAAATATTCACAAATAGCACATAATCACACATAATATGCCCAAACACTTAAAAATAAATGCCTCTTCACCTGCAGCGGCTCCAAATTTTGGGAGGTTGTCGCCAAACCTCTCAAAGTTATATTTTTAAGCCCTATTGCTTCCTATCTACAATTAAGTAGATACTGGAAAGTTAGGGTCGTCCACCGTAAGAGGGATCTTTCTAAATGTTTAAACTTATATATGGGACAACCTACTAGATATAAGCATGTAAATGAGTGGTGGGGGTGGGGTTGTTGGTTTTGGTCCTAATATATGAATTGAAAGCCAAGTGAACTATTCAAGCAAGTGAAATATGCAAAGCATGCAACAACAACTAAATCATAATTAAACCAATAATTAATGGAACCTTGGGCGTAATGGACTTCCTTTTCCAAGCCTCTTATGCATCATTGAACATGCAACCAATTTACTACTCTCACTACTTATTATGAAGACTAAAAGTGTAGAAGGATCCAGCCAAGGCAGGAATGGGCTCGCCCAAGCGGACTGCCCATTTTCATCCTTTTGTCGATTCCTTTTTTATTTCTCGCCTTGTATTCAAATTCTCGATTCTTCTTGTCTTCAATCTACAAAGCTAGTCTTCAAATCTTGAAAGTTTTCAAAAGGTGATCTTCAATGGCCTCCAATCTTCAAGTCTTGATTTTTTTCCTATGCTATACAAAATCCTCTTAGAAAAGGGAAAAACGCGTAAATACGCTCTTACCTCTCCTAGGAGAATTTCAAGGAAAAACACAAGCTCTTGATAACAAAAGAGCACAAAAGGGATCCCAAATAGAACTAAAATATTCACATGAAATGGACACATCAGTTATTTACTTTGCATGTTTTGTAGTTGTTAGATTGAAAATCCAACCCCCCCGACATGTTTGCTTTATTAGCTATTCCTTTCACTCGTACCGATTGACGACCCGTACGAGGTTGTGTTTCTAGTTGATACACTATACCTAGCAACTCTATAGACAAATCAGGGCTTGCCACTAACTACCCTATAGGTAGCATAGTAGTGAGATTAGAGTGCAGAATATAAATTTCTATCATTGTCCTCCATCCTCAGCTCGGGTTAATTAGCTACAATTAACGACCCCAGGTCGAGGTAGGTCAATATCATATGCCATTTTGGGATCCCTCAAACAATCATAACTGATAATGGTATCTAGTTCATCAATAACCCATTTAAAGGTTGATGTAAGGAATACAAGATCCATCAAAGAGTCACCAGCATTTACCACCCCTCAAGTCAATGGGTAGTGGAGGTCACAAATCAAACCATTGTCAATAGCATCCGATTGTGGCTTAAATGAGTACGCGAGAACTGGATCAATGAGTTACCCAATGTCGTTTCGTCATTTGGAACAAAAAAGTCATCTTCCATGGGTGAAGCCCCTTACGAGTTGGTCTAAGGTTCAGAGGCAGTCATTCCTATGGAGATAAAGGTGGCCACCTTTGGAAGGTTCACCATAAGTATCAAACACCAAGATGTTAATGATGAGTAGTGCCGATTGGATTTGGACCCTTTCGAAGAAAAAAGAGAGAAGCTACCCTCCACGAAGCCAAGGTCAAGGAAATGATCAAATGGTATCATGACCGACGAGTTTGAAATGTCCAGTTTTCCCAAGGATACCTCATCATGAGGACAAATGAGAAGAGAATAAGAGAGCTAGAGGGGAAACTATCAGCAAACTTGGAAGGACCCCACCGAGTCGTTGAAGCCGGCCCCGAAGGCAGCTACATGCTAGAAACCCCTCAAGGTGAACAGATTCCGCGTAGATGGAACATTTCCAACCTTAGGAGGTACTATTCTCCCAAGTCCCAATAGACTTGGCATGGCCTAAATATAGCCTGCCCCAAAGTAGCTATGGGTCGGAGGACTCCCTCGATAAAACGTTGTTGTAAGTCGACAGGGTTCCTTTGTTTTTGTTAAACTATTTATCAAAGTATGTTTCCTATAATTACTTCATGAACTAAAACACACCCCGCCATGGGGATACAAAAATTCCCCATTCTCCTCAAATTGGAGTATTAAATTTTTGAAAGGCCAACACAGCCCATCGAACAATTCGGGGCTGAAATCCCTTTAAAGTGCATGAAGCACCTAAGGCATAGATCTTGTACATATTCAAAGGGCCAACATAAACCATAAAATGATTCAGAGCCAAAATTCCCTTAAATCATATCAAGCACCCAAGGCACAGACCTTGTACATATTCGAAGGGCTAACACAGCCCATCAAACAATTCAAAGCTGAACTCCCCTCAAAGCGGATCAAGTACCCAAGGAACAAACCGAGTACATATTCGAATGGCTAACATAACCCATTGAATAATTAAGAGCCTAAATTCCATTAACGCATATCAAGGACCCAAGTAACAAACCTTGTACATATTCGAATGGCTATCGCAGCCCATCAAACGATTCCGAGCTCAATTGCCCTCAAAGTGTGTCAAGCGCCCAAGTCACAAACCTTTTACATATTTGAAGGGCTAACACAGCCCATCGAAGGATGCAGAGCCAAAATCCCCTTAAAGCGCACCAAGTGCCAAAGACACACATCTCGTAAACATTCGAAGAGCCAACACAGCTCATCTAACATTTTGGGGTCAAAAACCCCCTTTACTCATATCAAGAACCCAAGGCATAAACCTTGTAAACATTCAAAGGGCCAACACAACCATCGAACGATTAGGGACCAAAGTCCCCTGAACACGCATAAGGCACCCAAGGCACAGACCTTGCAAACATTCGAAGGGCCAATACATCCCATTGAACATTTTGGGGTTAAAATAACCTTAGCAAGCATCAAGTGCCCAAGGTACTAACCTTATATGTACTCGAGGGCAGACGTATTCCTTTGAACGCTCTATACGCATAGCAAAGCTTTGCAGGGAAAAAAAGAGTTGAATCACTGAACTCCACTAGAAGGGTTAATCTCTCTTACAAAAAATATTTTTGAAGGCTCAAAAGAAAGGATAAGTGCCAGAATTTTTTTTTCGAGCATAGAAAATGGTATAATGGCTTACAAATAAAATGGTTGAGTTACAATTATCCCCAAGCTATGGAAACTACTCCCTAAACATGGAATTTAAATAAATATTTAAATTCCAAATCATAGGATGAAAGAAAATTAAAAGGAAAGAAAGAAAGAAGAGAGAATGTTTCTCTCTCCATGATGCTCTCCAAATACAAGAGTAGAATGTAATAAATATGATCTAAGATCAAACCCTAGTAGACTAAGACTATATCTATAGCAGTAAGGGATTGGGCCTAAAAAATAGGCCAAAAATGTGCAAACCCTAGTTTATCTGTTGCCTAGTGCAGGCCATCGTGGATGGCGCTGTTCACGCCATGTACTAGGTCCGTGCTGGCGTGGGGCACTTGATCTAGTGTGGTCCAAGCTTGACCCATTTACGTGGATTGTCTACTCTGGAGCATTCCATGTATACCTCTTAGCGTGGGCCATGTCATCCTCTGTGGGTCCTGTCCATGTGATCCGTGTCCATACGGCCCTGTCATCCTCTGTGGGTCGTGTCCTTATGGCGACTATAAGAGTCCGTGTTTTTGCACTTATAATCAGCAAGATGTGACGTTTGACACAGAACATCATTATAAACCTCATTTTGCTCAGTATTTTGTATTGGCCTACTTGATTCTTCATATCCCACTGGCTAGTCTTGACATTCTGCACTTGGAACGGCTAGGGCCATAAAAAATGGGATGGGTTGCGCCCATACTTAGCTTTGTTTAAGTGAATTTGGAAGTTATTGACGTGGCACGTTGATTTTGGCACGATCTCACTAGGCCTTGGCACGGTCCGTGCTAAAGGAATTTGGTGTGGACCACGTCATCTGGTGTGGGCCTTTCGTGTCATCCATGAGCGGTCCATGCTGACACATTTGTACTTCAGCCGACTGAAGTTCTTTCCTTCGCTATGGATTAACCGTGAGTCTCTTTTGATAGTTCTTGTAGTCTATTTAAAGTTTCTCGAGGAGACAAATCCAATGGAACCAACTTTGAAGGATGATTCTTTTGGGATCATTCCCAGATGTTGGCACAATTTTCTCAGACCATTATTCTGCGTTTCTTCATTGGCCACCTAGAACTCCAATGCTGCCTATCTTTGGCTCCAATCTCATTCTACCACAATTTGATATTCGTGGCCTTTCTTTACAACCATTCTAATGTTAATAACCTTCAATCTCTTCCACCTTCCATGCAAACAACCTTCAATTTCTTCTACCACCCTTGCAAACGGCCTTCACATAGAATGTAACGAAAAGTATCCACGACAAACCTAATAAAGATGATCACTAAGGAAGATCTAGGAGCCCATGGATATAAGATGTCCATTAGTACTATATAAGTTTACAAAATGTTGGATTTAGATAAGAAAACCAAACATGGCCGTCTAAACCCCTTGTTATGTAAACTCAACTAATACTAGCAATCCAAAATATAAAACAAACCATTTATTATTCCGAATGCACTGGTTAATGTATGCATAATGGTGCACATCAATGACCTTGCGCACAAAACTCCATGTTTGGAATTTGGAAACTCGAAAGGGCAAGTTGAAAAAATATAAAAACAAGGACAAGTTGGAAACCCGAAAGGGAGATTTGGGTAACTTTGGAAAAAGCCCATATAGGCCAAAAGACCTAGGTAAAAGTGAAGGGCTAGGGCTGGCTAGGCTTACGAGCCTAAGTAAAAATGAGAGGTCGTGTGGAAAAAGGTGAAAAGTGATTACACTTTGTGTGTCAAAGCTGGATTGAAAACACAAAAGGGCTCATATGCAAATTGAGAGAAATTGAGAGAAAACAAAAAAGAAGGTTGATGATACATCTGCATCATATATTGTAACTAGGGCCATCAAATATTCAAGTAAGCCATATCATCACACTCATTTTCAAATTGAAAGGGTTGATGAGGGTTCTTTGCCCAACGAAGATCCAACATGACCATGTTTCGATGGAAGAGCATTTGCCTACTCCCGATTAATGCAAAAGAAAAATTTGATATATATCGTACCCTATTACGAGTGATGAGTCAACTGTACTTACTACATTTCTATTCATTGGATTATAATGAAACAAAATGGGATTGTATTGAGTTACCAATGATTTCATTTTTGTAGCAAACATTGGATGGTGGCCATCATCCTCCTCCCTTCAAATATGGTGTTCTAGTATGATCCATTACATCAAACATCCCCAGAAACAATTTCATTCAAAATTACAAAGGTGATGACATATCACGTGGAAGTTCCAAAAGGTCAGAATCAAATTAAAAATTGTATTATGAAATAATTATTTCCTTAAATACTTATCAATGTGTTTGAGAACAATTTTTTTGATCGACTAGCATAAAAAAATGGACGTGTGGAAAAATGGCTACTATTGCATGTGCTTGATGAAAGACTTTATCCTGCTTGTGAGGGAGAAAGAATTAAATCTACAAAAGGTATCTATTATTCTCACCTATTGAATCTAATCAATAACATCACGACTTTGCATAACCTATGTAACAATTATGACATTACTCCTTGTTGTAGTATTTTTACGACGACAAAGAGCCGTACCCCATCAAGCAATTAGAGGAAGTGCGCGACAGTTGGTCGACCTTCATGATTGTAAGAAAGAATCATTCTCTAAAATACCCATTGATACTTTCCAAAGTATTTTTTGACACCTTGATATTGATCTCTAGTTAGCTACATGGATTATTAATGGTATAGTTCATTTTGTGAGAATTTTGATAATATACTTTTTGTATGGATGGTGTAGCTCTTCTCGTTCTTGTCTATATGCTTTGTTGGTGTAGTAACATTCAAATTGAAAGGGCGTTCGACGCCGTGTCTTCTTTTTATGAAAATTTCTATTTCTCTATTTTATATGAGGACTGATGTCGCATAGTATAACAATCAATTCGGTACAGAGGATCAAAATTAAGCGACATCTCACACAGTTCTTATTGGGTTATCGGCGGTACGTTAAGCAGAGATACATCGTAGACACGTCGTAGAACACAAGATAGTACCCCAAATCAGACAAAAGCATGCAACATCGGACCCAAAAAATGATGTCATGTTTATTGAAATGCCACGTCATCTATTAGCCGATGTCGCCTTATGGAGAAATGGTTTGAGCAACGTCGCACTCTCTTTAGCTAGTCAACAATGCATTTTTTCTCTTTGATGTTGCTCAGTGATTGTTTATCACATTATTAATTACTACGGTTATTCTGCCAAAAAAACCGATGCCAAAAAATTTAATTTACCATGGTTCTAATCCACAGTTAAAAATAACGCAAAACCGATGTGATAACGCTTAAGATCATTATCGACGTCGGAAAATTTTACTTCCAACATTGACGTCCGCAAGCTCGTCCACTAGTCGATCATTAGTTCAACAATAAATAATTAACTATGGTCATTCTTCTGAAAAACCGATGTAATAATATAAATTTTTCGCGGTTCTAAATCGCAGTTAAAAATATAAGTCTGAAAACTTGGAACAACATTTTACAATATCAGTTATGGTCAATAACTACGTTGCAATGTTTATTTACGAAGTCGTATTATGCAACATCACGCGTAGTTTGGATGTCGACAAACCCACAATGTGGATTGTCGTTGCTCTGACTTTGGCATTGTAATCGGCTCAAGATTATCTACCTCTAATATTTTCATGAAAAACCTAGGTAAAAAATATTTTTTACCTCAATTTTGAACTGGGGTAAATAGAGGTAAAAAAACCTATAAACTGGAAAAAATAGGTGCTGTCTCATGTAGTGTCATGAGACAAAATGTGGTAGAAGATAGAAGGGATGAGGAAGGAAAACAAGGAAGCAGAGGAATTGATATTTGAGAGTTGTATAAATTTTTTGGTAAAGATCCTAGAGGAATCAGTGTATATGGGTGGTACCATCAGATTTGTCTTCTTGAGCACTATAAAAGAAACTACACTTTATACCAATATATCATCCGAAAAACAAAGTATATCAACAATTAAGAATTCCATACATTACTTTGTTTCCCTACAAAATTATCCAACTCCAAGAAGTCCCATGATGTTAGGCTACCCAATTCATCCATGTATCAACCACAACCTTATGACTCCAACGCTGGCAAATGAGTAAAATTGTAGCACATTTTTCCCTCCCTCTTTCATTTTACCTAGGAACTCTTTCGGATTTTATTCCTAGCCACACATCATATTTCTTAGGCTTATCTCACATTTTTCCACACTTTTAGCCTAGGCCGCCCTTTAGAGTCTTTGCCTAGGCCGCCCTTTAGGGTCTTTGGCCTATCCCGGCCCCATATGTTGCCTAGCCCTCTCGGGTTTTAACTTAGCTGGTTTCTTTATATATATGTGTGTGTGTATTTTATAAAAATCATTTTCTATTTTTATTTTCAAAATTTTCGTTGTTTTAGTATTTTTCCAATCAAAAGTGGCTAATTACATACATGATAATCATTAAACCCCCACTCCCCACACTTAAAATCAGACATTGCCCTCAATGTAAAAGACCTGAGGAAACAAGTTTCAAGTATAGGGGAGAAGTAAAAGTGACTTACAAACTCTTGATGTGAAGATTCCCTCATGCTCCAAGAACAAACTAGCTCCAAGAGTCTAATGACCAATTGACAATAAAGCACATCACCACAAAAGTTCTCACACCTCAAATCAACTAAGCACAAACATCCATGATTGTGAGGAGGGTTACTAGGAAGAACACCTTTCCAAGTGAGCCCAAGAAATTTGTTCTTCCCAAAAGACCAATTTAACCCAAGAATAAAAATTCCAAAAAGTTAGGGTTCTTGGATAAATTTTTGGATTTGAAGATTCAATGGGTTGAAGGATGGATTTGATGAGTGAAAGGATTGAATGTTGGCTAGGAATGGTGAAATTTGGTAGATAGAGATGGGTTATTTGGGGTAGTTCTTGAAATGGAGAAGAGAGGAGACGGAGAAGAAATAAATGGAAAAGAGCATAAATTAGGGAGAGAAATAAGAATTTATTCTTAATTAAAAAATAAAAAATTTTGAATAGTTCTCGCACATTTCATGCGGGCGGGAGCTTGGCCGCTCGGGCAGGAATGCTCCCAGCATCTGTGGCCAGCAATGCTCTTCTCCCCCCCCTTTTCATGGCCAATATTCCAAAATTATCGCCGATTCTCCAATGCTTGACCTATTTTGCTACAAAATCATGAAAAACACAACCGTGATTGAAATAAATTAAAATAATGAAAAAAAATAATAATAATAAATTGAGACAACATTGACAATCTGTATGATCAAAACCAAGTTTATTTAACATCATCGGCACGACTTACTCCCCTACTTGGAGCTTACTCACAAAATGAACCAAGATAACCGGTCCCCTTTCCCTGATCCGGGTCAAAACAATCAGTAGTCAAATTATCCCCCAAAAAATATTTCTTCAAATAGCTTAGGATTTTTTCAAATTCCCTCAACATTTCCAACAACTCAGCTTTTTGTTCCGTGGTGATCTCAAGCACATGAGAATTCGGAGGTTTCTCTCCTACGCTAGGGGGTGAACATTTAAGAACTTTAGGTGGTGGTTTGCATTCTTCAACCGAAGTCTTCTCAAGAGAAGGAGGGAAAACCACCCTTAATGGCTTACCCACGGACACACTAAAAGTGTTTAATGTTGCTTTCCCAAGATTGTATTCACCATTGTTGTTTTCCTTCAAGTTAGTACTAACAACATTTGAAATCAAAGCATCACTCAAAACATCATCTATGGCAGCATTTAAGGAAATACCATCTTTGGGCTCAATTACATTGTGCTCTTTATCATCAATAACAAGAATAGCTTGGTAAGAATGGTATCTACTAGGATGATCAATAGAATTATTAGTGTAAAATTCTTCCTTCTGCCCATGAAATTCCATGGCCAATGTTCCTTTATGCACGTCAATTATGGTCCTTGAAGTCTTTAGAAATGTCCTTCCTAAAAGAATAGGTTTAGCACTATTGTCACCTCCCATTTCAAGATCATTAAAGTCCACGGGGAAAGTCAAGGAGTCCACTTTCACCAACACAATACTTTTCATGTATGTGCTGGAGTGATTGGCAAGTTGGATAACAACCTCGGTTCCGTACAAAGTGCCCAGATTTAGACTTTCATACAAGGAATATGGGATCACATTGATTGAAGAGCCTAAGTGTAACATGGCCTTGTTAAAATATTTTCCTCCTATCTCACAAGGGATTGTAAACTTTCACGGATCATCACATTTAGGGGGCATTTCATCATTAAACACGATGGAGACATATTCACTCTTCACACTCTTTTTCTTACTTTTCCATTGTTGTTTCCTATTGACGATACACAATTCCTTAAGCAATTTAGCATACATAGGAACATGATTTAGAGCATTTAAGAGTGGAATATTTACATCGCATCTATGAACTCACATCTACAAAAGACTTCGTAGATGTCCTTGGTATCCTCCTTGGTCCTTCTATCCTTTAATGCTTCCAAAAATGATGGTTCTGGCACATAGATAGGGATCTCCACCTCTCTTGACTTCTTGTACGGTAGGGGTGAGATTTCATCTTTGAATTTTATGCCTTTTTCCATGCATATGCTCAACCGGTGAATGGCTTGCATCACCTTATCTTTTGTCAAACTTGAGCCCTTCCCTTGATCTCAGGGCTTGTCTTGAAGCCTTTGATATTGTAGTTGAGGTGGCAGATATTGCTGCTAAGGAGGGCGATACGGTTGTGGGTTTTGACCTCCTTGAGGATTTCCATACCGGCAATTCAGAATATAACGATCACTCAAATTGTACGGCCGGTGTTGGTACCCTTGATATTCTTAGTAGCCTTGGTTGCCTTGATAACCTTGGTTACCTTGATAGCCTTTCCTACCTTACTATCCCATGGCACTCACCTCCTCAACATAATTATCTTGCAAAGTAGGGCAAGCGTCTGTAGGATGCGGCGATAAAAAGACTTTACAAGATTTGATATGTGCCACATTTTCGGGCTTGGTTATCAAGGATTTTACCATAGAATTATTGGCCGAGACTTGGTCCTCAAGCTTTCCACTGTTGGAAGGGTCACTTGTGGGCACTGGATTCCTTCTTCTCAAATTGGCCCTCGGGCTAAAGGTCCTTGACTCCTCTGCAAGCTTCTCATTTAATTGCATAGCCTCCATTGAAGACTTTTTCCCAAGGGTACCACTACAAGAACCCCTCACAAGTCTTTGGTCCTTATCAAGAAGACCATTATAGAAATAGCAGACCAAGTTTCCCTCCGAATAGTTGTGGTATAGAAAACTTGAGAGAAGCTTCTTGAACCTCTCCCATTAGTCAAATATGGACTCTTCATGCCATATGAGGATGTTACTTATATCCTTCTTCAAAGCGGAAGACTTCGAGGCTAGGAAGTTCTTGGCTAGAAATTTCATCCTCATGTCTAGCCAACTTTTGATGCTCTTGGGTGGTAGGTAGTGGAGCCAATCCCTTGCACCATCCCTCAATGTGAATAGGAATACTTTTAACTTGTAAAAGTCTTCATCTACTGTGTGGGGAACTGTACCACCACATAACAAATGGAACTCGGTGAGATGCTTGTTGGCATTTTCCCCTTGCCTACCAAGGAAGATAGGTAGTATGTTTATAAACCTGGTCTTGAGCTTGTAATTCCCATTCGGTCCAACCAAAGGATACTCAGTGCACATCGGTTGTTGGTCAATGTTGGGGGCAATAATGTCCTCAATAAGGTTTTCCCTAAAGGAATCTCCCTTCCTTGGATGAGAGGGGCTCTTCCTTGGAGAAGAGGATGTTGAGGCCCTCCTCCTATATGCTTATCTTCATTATCATGTTCATGCTCCATAGAAGTAGAGGTGTCCACAAAATGGTCACTAGGAGGGGTATTATTCACACTTTCCAAAGAAAGCATCCCAACCCTTCTCAAATTCAACTCTAACTCGGGGTCCTAGTGAAGGGGTTCTTGTGAAGAGGATTGCGTACGTAACATACACCAAGAACTTGAACAATACGTCTCCAAGCCAAGAGAAAATATCAAGTCAACTAAGAAATCAAAATAAAAGAAAACTAACAAATATTTACAACTAGCACATAATCACACATTAGTTGTGTATTGATCATTCTTCTCTCTCTTCTTCTCCCCCATTAACGTTCAGATCCCACCGAAATGGTCTTAATACAGTTCCCCCATAGCATTGCCACCGCCGATGGCGGAGTTGCCACCCCTTGAGGGGGTGAAATCCTTCCTCTTCGCCCTCACAGCCCGATCCCCTCCCCTAAACCCCACCCTACCACATACCCCTAACCTTACCCCGATCAAGGAATTCAAAGGAGAGCTTGCCTGCATGTATACTTCAGATCAGATCGCGCAGCTATTATCTCACTATCAAAATGCTCTAATCAGCAAGTTCAACAATGGCCGACCTTCAATGGAGGTTCTAGAAGCGGCATTCAAAACTGTGGATTCCAATCAAGATACCAACTTGGAGCAACAGACTACAAGCACCTGCTAATTCATTTCCAATCGAAGGATGATTACCAACGTTGCTAGCTTAAAGCAAACTAGGTACTCGGAGGTCATCAGATGAGGGTTTTCAAGTGGACTTTTAATTTCTCCACATCAACAGAATCTCCTATTGCTCCGGTGTGGGTTACAATCAGGAATGTTCCGATATTCTACTATAATCATGCAACAATTGAAGATGTCGGTAACCAGATCAGAAAATATATGAAGATGGATGCAGCTACCCTTGCTCTCACAAGACCATCAGCTATAAAAATCTGCGTTAAGGTAGATGTCAGCTCCCCTCTTCCTACTTACTTAAGGCTAAGATGTCCTGAAGATAGTGAAAGGTGTGAAATTGAATATGAATATGTTCCTTTGTACTGTAATCACTGTAAAAAGTTGGGGCACTGTGTTTCAAACTGTAAAATCCTGCACCCAAACACGCCTCAACCTAGACCCCTATAGGAAATTAGGAAACCTCCAAATGTAGCTCAGATAGAGGATAAGGGTAGGTAGCAAAATCATAGGAACAGACACCTAGCTGGTAACCCAAGATATCCTCTTTCACAGTCAGGAAATGCCATCGATAACAACCCTACAACCGCATGGAAAGCCACTGGAAGGACTATACAAACTGAGGCTCTGGACACTCTTAGTCAGGAAGTGACATTACAGATGGAGAAAAGTCAAAGCCAGGAGATGGTATTACAGAACCAAAAAAGACCGCAAGTTCTTCCCATTCAAATTCAGGCTCACTCAACTATTCCAACCTCATCTAATAGCTTGCTCAGTCACAAGGAAGAAATACAAGATCTCAAACCGGAGATAGTCTCTACTGATATACCTATACAGAGTACTCATAAGGTTTTAGAAGGTTTTGTGGAAGCAGAAATGCAGGAAGTTATTGCTCCATCTGAAAATCAAACACAGGGTTTTTACACAAGGACCACTCATTAATGGTTGTTACTTCTCAAAATCTCACAGAAACAGAAAGACAACTGTGTGATGGCATTGATCTATTTCCACATCCTAAGCTACATTTTAGCCATGATAACCTCACAGGTAAGTTCACAAATCCCTCTCATACCGAATTAGCATCTAATGTTTCTTCACCTCCACAGTCCCCAAAGGAGAAAATCCTGTCTCCGAATCGATTTGAGATACTGGGACAAATGATGGATAATGATGATGATGAGAGCAGTGAAGTACATATATCAGAGGAGGACAGGTGCAACCATCCAGCATCTTTGGAACCATCCAACTCAAAGAATGATCAATTGACTCTAGACAAGGACTTGGAACTCAAGCTCAATAAAGTGTTATCATCTTCCAGTTCTAATCCATCAAAACAGGTACTTCCAACTTTTTTCAATCAGGTAAATTTGAGGTTTTTAAGATCCTCGACAAAAATTTCCAAGAAATGTTACAGATGATTGATAAAATAATCATGCAGAAAATATTGATATGGAATGTTAGAGGCATGAACCCTGTAATGCTTAGATTAGAGAGACTCTTGAAAATACATCATATTGACTTTCTATGCATTATTGAACCTAAGCATGACAATATAGAGTGTACCAATTATATGCATGAACTTCATTTTGATAACTGCATGACATCGAGTTCAGGGAAAATCTGGTTAATGTGGAATCATAAAATGAATGTATCCCTGGCTATTGACCATCCCCAACACCTATCTGTTCATATTGAATGTTGCACACTTGATAGAAAAATGGAAGCATCTTTTATTTATGGTCTTCATAGTAGATCAGAAAGAGATGCATTGTGGGCTGACCTTGGAAAGATTTGAAATTCAGAGAGACTGATTGTTGGTGATTTCAACTCAATCTCTTCTGTTAATGAATATAAGGGACCCAGTACACCAAAAACAGGTAGCATAAATGATTTTTCTGAGTTTATCACACACAATAATTTACACCACATCAACACGGTGGGAAACGTTTTTACCTGGACAAATGGTAGGAAAGTTCCAACTTTCAAAAAACTTGATAGGGGTCTGTGTACATTATCCTGGAGTCAAACCTTCCCAAATAGTTCTATTCACATCCTGAATAGAACATCCATCAGATCACAGCCCTATGTTATTAACCATAGGATCAGATACTCCTTCAGTCCCCAAACCTTTTCCATTTCTGGAGATATGGCTCAACGGACCTGATTTTCTCCAGGTACTGGCAGAAAATTGGAACCTCCCTCTACCTGAGGGAGGAATGTTAGGTTTCTCTATCAAATTAAGAAGATTAAAGCCAGTCCTAAAAAAATGGAATAAAAATAACTTTGGCAATGTTCATGATAACCTCATCAAAGCTGAGGAAAATCTCAAGCAGCAAGAATTAATTTACCAAGCAAATACCACAGAAACTGAACTCACTAAACTCAATCAAAAGAAAGCTCTGCTGACCAGAGCTCTTAAAGAAGAGGAAGGTTTCTGGAAACAAATGGCAAGACTAAAATGGCTCAAGGATGGTGATAATAACACTTCTTATTTCCACAAGGTGGTTCAGGAAAAAAGATCAAAAACATTAATCACAAAGATAAAAGATCTTCAAGGTGACTGGAAGAGTTTACCAGCTGACATTGAGGAGGCTGCTGTAAATTTCTATAAAAACCTTCTAACTGAACCATATGATCAAGATGGTTAATAATAATGACCAAAATCAACAACTAGGAATAATAATAATGACCAAAATCAAACCCTAGTAGACTAATTTTTTCTTATATAGAAGGTTAGATTGGGCCTTAGAATAGCCCAAACTAGGGAACCCTAGCAGCCATGTCAGCACCGTCCGTGCAATAGTGCACAACTTGAGGTGCACAGCCTGCGCAAAAGCACAGTGGCCATGGACTGGAGATTCTTCCTTAGTGTTCTAAGCCTTTTGCCAGTGCAAAAGCACGCAGGTCACAGACTAGAGAGTGTGTCCTAGCGTCTATCAATCTTCTGAGCACGCTACCCGTGTAAAAGCATGCAGGCCGCAGGATGGAGTCTTGGTACTTCATACTCTGAGCGGGCGGAGCGTGTGAGATTGGGTGGCCTGGGCTTGGACATAATATCCTTCACACTTAGCATGGCACAGGCCATGCAAGTCTACACAAGTTGTGCTAGTCTTCATTTCTTCAGGACTTAACCCATTTTCTTTGGTGCATCCATCTTTACCATGTGTTTAGCTCGTGGCCCTCCGTCTTTTACCATTATTGCAAATAGCCTTCTACAATCTACTACCATTATTTCAAATGGCCTTCTAAACAATATGAAGTTCCTATGAGCAATCTACAAGTAAAAGCTCACAAAAGTGGATCTAGAAACTCAGAGGGACATAAAACCCATTAGATCTAAAGTAGGCTACAAAATGAGGGATTTAGATATGAAAACCAAAAACGGTCATCTAAACCCCTTGTAATTTAAACCTACCTAAATCTAGATATCAACACACAAAATATAATAAAAGAGATGTTAAATGCCTTTGGAAATACATGCATTTGACATCTCATCATGATGTTGCATCGACTCGTGTAGAATTTCGTCGGCAACGTGGAGGGGCCTAGCATTGTAACCTTGATCAATATATATATCATATAATTGGATGTTTAGAGTGGTATTAAAAAACTTATGTTAAATCAATGTAAACCCAAATACTTAGCATAGAAGTAAGTTATTTGATCATAGCTTTTTTTTGGGGGACATGATGGCTTTGATAATATTATTGCCTTCGTTTGTTGGTGGATCAAGAATAGGATGTTAGTTCATTTCAACTTCTCTCAGTGAGTGGAGGGATCATCTAGACGGTGGAGTCCAAACATGTGTCAAATCATCCAAATTCTCGAGTTGCGAGAGACTTGTGTTCTCGATTAACTTACGAATCAATATATCTTGTTGCTCCATCTGTTTGTCTTGAACAGGGGATTCCTTTTACAATATGTGAATTCTGAATTGTTTAGTCCAATCATAGGACCATTAAATTCTGAACGACTCTCTCTAGGACAAAAATGATCCCAATTCTATAGCACATCCTGGGTGGTAAGCTTTTTTGTAACCCTATCGTGCTTGCCCGAGGGAATGAATCAACCTTGTAATTGATCATGATTTAACTTCACCTATGCACGTTTAGTAGTTCAAAGAACAAAAGTTAGAGTAATAAATATACAAATCAAATTAGGAGTAATAAATACGTTCTTACCACTTGTTCTATGACTTCAAGTATGGGATCTTTATCATATCCACCCTTTTTGTTTTTCCGGCTCTTTAAGAAGAGACATGCCTCTCAATTTATTCAACATCAATTGGTGTGACCTATAACCTTCCCTCGTCCTTTGTCACCCCTCCCCCGTCGTTTGTAATTCAGATATCTCTTTCAAAATATTCTTGTACTTATTCGAGGGCCACCGATCTATAACCCCCCCCCCCCCCCCCGACTCTTCCGATGTGGAGTTATTTTTTTATGCATTACGTTGTCTTTTTACCCTTTCACCCTACATTAGGATGTCATAGCCATATTGATACTAAAGAATTGTAATCTTAAGGGACTATCAAAATTAAACTTAAAGGAATAACAATTTCCTCATTATCCAAGGTTCTTCTCATATGGATATCCGAACTTTCCGGTTGAATATGTGTATAAGTCAACCATGGATGATCCCCCTTTCTACTTGATAATATGTAATCTTATGTCAAGGTGTACTTGTGTTCTCTCCAATTCCTTGACATCATGGCCATTGCCTTCTTCAATCCTCCAAATTCTGAGAATCGATCTCATACGACCCCTATTAAAATTAGGTCACAATCATATACATTTCATTAAATTAATTTTAACTTTCTATAAAAAAAGTGTTTCTAGCATTATCAATCATTATTTCATTATTGGTACCCTGCACTTCATCCAAAGGATGTCTTTGTATTCTTTAGGGACCTCGTGCCAATTATCATAATTGATGTCTACCCTTGTTTTACCAACCTTCCCTTCCTAACTCGATGCCTTAGCACGTTCATCGGAAAAATATTTTTCCACTCAGTTTAATATCAACAAAGTAAACTCCTTCAAAGCCATTCTCCATTCTAAAGTCCTATAATGTGTCCTAGAAATCCTGACCTCCTCTGAACCCTTTTCCTCATCATCCCCATTTCCTAATTTATTGTAATTTCCACCGTGTGAACGTCTGGGTTCTTCACGAGTCCTTTCCCGTGACATTAATCTACCTAACAACACGAATTACAATTCATTTATAAATGACTACAATTCAAAAGATGGCATTCCAGACCAAAAAACACACAATAGAATTAGAAAAACACACACAATCTACCTACATTTTAAGAATAACACTCAAAGAAAAATGGAGCTAAAACACCCTCTTATACAAAAATACCGACACTTTAATATTTACCTTTTGAACAATAGATGGAGATTGGATGTTGAAATGATATCTTAAGACTACATTCTTCAAAGAGTAAATCCTAACCAAAAAAAAACTCTTTAATGGTGATTCTTTAGAGAGTAGGTTAGCTAGATGATAATGGCAAGGGTTTTTGGTGGTTCGGAAATTCATGTTTGAATTTTGGAGAAATTTTTGAATGATTGTGTAGAAAAATGAATGGGGAGGATTTCTGGGGAATAAAATGGGTAGGAACTTGTGCCACATCAAATTGGTATTAATTACCCATGATTTTAGAGCCTCTAATATAACCCTAAGTGTCGTTGACTTCGATAATCAATGAAAACATTTGGCTGGAATTTAATGAAATGACCATTTTACCCCTAAACAAAAACAAAAAAATTGAAAAGACATGAATGCCCTTCATTCCTCTTTCTTTTTTCCTTCTTGACCTGCCTCCACTTGGGGTCGTTAATGTAGCTAATCCGAGCTAAAGATTGTGACCAAACAAACAAAAATATTTAATGAGAGATGATCAAATTTAAATTTATATTTTGCTCCCAAGCTTACTAATAAGCTACCTATGTGGTAGTTAGTGGCAAGGTTGGGTTTGTCCACTGAGATTCTAGGTGTCTAATAGTCAACTTAACACAACCACGCACGGGTCATCAATCCGTCTGTGTCTTAGGAAAAGCTAAATATTGCAAAATGGGGGTTTGGGGGTTTTTCAATCAACAACTACAAGCGTAAAAGATAACACAAGATTAAACTTCATAGACAAGGAGTTGGGGGAATATTTGCATAACATGATTGGATAAATGTTTCGATCCTTAATTCCATCTCATACAAGACATCAAAACATATTCTAGTGTTCTTAACACATGGTGTTATCCATGGTGAACACTTCTCCATACCTGTCATTTAGGGTGCTCTTGCAATCTTCTATCGGCATTGTCTCCATAATTGGAGTAGTGCAACAAAGGCCCTAACACTGTGAAAATCTGTTTATCCCCCATTGTATAATTCATGGGTACTGCACCACGAATGATCTATTCCTAGGCCTACAAAGGCAAAGGAATATAAGCACATTATCGATGGCACTAGAGTCGAAAAACCCTAGTTTACTAAAAAATGCTATCACTGCCCGTAAGCATTTGGGGCAACATGCCAGCAAAGACTAGTGTGATGTCATCATAATGGTAAAACTCATAAGGAACCTAAATGCAAACACCCACTTGGACCCAAACCCCACTACCCATATCACATCTAGGTTTCTCTTCCCCGGGGGGTATCAATATATGCATCAACATGAATGTAGACTATGGTGTGTTCCAATATTAGTGTATCATTCATGCAATTTATAAGAAATTTAAGATAAAGCCAACATAATATCATAAACACATAGAAATAAGTAGATCCAAAGAATCTCACAAAACATAAACCAAATCATGAACAAAAATATCATCTCCAAGTAAATAAACTACTCCCTAAGCATTGAACACAAGTATTTCATTGGATTTAATTCCTTTGGGAAGACAAATAATAAAAGAAGAGATTCTTGAGAGATAGAAGAGCTCATTTTTCTTTCTACTCCACTCTTGCAGTCTAAAATAAGCATAAACTTTAACCCTAGTGGAGATATGTCCACATGCATAGTAGTGGGGAATTAGTCCTTGAAATAGGCCTAAAATAGGACTAAAAGCCCTAGCAGATGCAACAGACACGGCCAGTGGAAATCAGCACGATCTGTGCTGGCTAGGAGATCTTTGTGCAGGTGCGGCCTGTCCGGTCTGGCATGACCCATCGTGTCTGGCATGGGTTGTGACCTTTCTTCTAGAGTGAGATATGTCCATCGACACTAATTACCGATTGGACCTACATTTTGATGCTTCTGATTGCACATCCGTTGTTGTTTGGCACAGGCCATTGGCTGAAGCCTCGTTTTGATAAGTAGAATAGTGCATGCCATGTTATCTGTCCTACCCTGTGAGCTGGTCTTCACATTTTAGAATTAAAATGGCCTGAACTGTGTAAAACAGCATGATTCATTTCTATACTTAGTCAATTTGGAGTGAAATGGAGCAAAAAGAGATGTATGTTGCTTGAACGAGCATGGTTTGTGCACTTAGCACGATCCAAGCTAGGCACCCCTGGCATGGGTCGTGCATCATTTGGTTTATGTCGGGGTGTCACTGGTCACCCTATGAGGGTGTTGACCAGGTGTTCTAGTCATGCCAGAGTGTCATAACTACCGCCTTAGTTCCCACGTGTGTTGCACTCAGCTTTGTTGCTCTCAATACACCAAGCCTTCAGAAGGATGTGGTCAACTATGCAGTGGAAATAAAAGGTTTCACAAACACAAGCCAACAATGCAATACAAAGCCTAAAAATTGGGGAGTAAAGAATTGTTTTTAGTATATTGCAAAAAGGTATATGAATGTGGGTAGCTCATTACTCCACATATATGTTGTTCAAACGTTCTTGTGATTACCAGGTACAAAGACTAAACAAGGTCAAAGGAAACAAGGCACGTAGGCCTGGACCTAAGGAAAGGAACTAAGCTAATCTACCTAACTAAGTTTATTACAAGCCAAAGAAAAGACTTCTAGGACAAGGAGCTTGGGACATGTCTTCTCGGCCATGACTAAACACTTAGTGTGCTGCGTGCATGGGGATTGTGCACAAACGGCTTGGGCATTTTGCACAGCACATCGTATGCATAGAGGTGGACATCATGGACCATGGTTAGTTAGGTTTTTGGTACTGGATGACCCAGAGGTGTGTTCATTGCGGTTGAGGGAGACTACTTTGCAGACACGGGTTAAGTGGCACGAGACCGCAGCACAATTGTGGCGTGCAGTGGGCATACAGTTGTGTTCAGGTTGGGTGATAAGCCTGACCTTGTAACATTCTCTCCCACTCAATTCAATTCTCCAAGGTGCTTCTCTACCCACATTTTTCTCATACACTTCTGCCTTCAGAATGGGGTCGATTATGTTGCTAGCGATGGTGTACTGTGATTTAGCCGTGGTCCTCGGCTTCTCTTCAATTTTGGTTTGAGCTGGCTTGATTTTATAGCACCCACTCCTTGATCAATGACCAAAGGAATGTCCAAATCTGGATATTGTCCAATGCATCATCATCCATTCACATTTCTGCCTCTTGCTTCGTGAAACAACAAGGGGTTGTTGATGTAAATGATTACTCATTTTTCCCCGTCAAATTCTATAAGGATTAGCTTGCTAGAATGACTCAATATGGGAATTTTTATGGGATGCGAATTCCAGCAGATACATCTTTGGAATCCAGATCTTCTTGGCAAATGACAAACACTTCCTACCCTTCTTGCTCAACAAATCTTCATCCCTCACAGCTGGGGAGTGACCCACAACATGCTTAGTCTTTGGAATTTTTTCCTAAAGCTTCTCAGATCTAGTAGGAGAACCCATTGTTAGTGTAGACAATTGTGACACTTCATTTATGTTCTCCCCACGGGGATCCACAGAACTGCGCTCTTTATCTTGTTTTAACCGCGGTCCACTTGTCGAGCTGAAAAACTGAGAGTGCATCCGAAGGTGATCTCTTTGTAGTTGTTTTAACTATGCACAGATTGGTGTCTAAGACATAAAGGTAATTTTCATATGGGTATAACGACAATCCGTTCATCTCTAAGAAATCTATGCCGAGGACTAAACCGAACTCATCCATTTTAATGACATAGGAATCCACAATGGTCTCTATGGTGCCAAACATGACCAAGCATTGCCTCACAACATTTAGAACTTGTCGAGATTCACTGTTAACGGCCTTCATCCGGTCCACAGTTTTCTCCAACTTGAGCCCAAATCTTGATGCCTCTGATTTGGAGACAAACATTGCTAGCTCCAATGTTGACCTTTGCTAGGATGGGTTTTCCAATCATGCACAAATCTATGTACATGATTGCTCCATTGTTCTGATGTATTAGTTTCACATGAACAATCTCAGGCTTGTCAAGTTTAGGTGTGGCATTTTCCGCTTTACTTGAATGAGCAGCACCTCTCTTTGCACGCACAGTAGGAACCACCTGATCGATCTCAGGCTCCGTCAACGAATTCAACAGCCCTGGTTCTATTGATCCCACAATGGAATTACACTATAGATTCAATGCTCCCATGGAGCATAGTTCTTCTTCTTCGGGCCCAGACTCCTTAGCCAAATGCTCCAGAACCACCTTGCTTAATTTGTCCAGTGTCCTCAAGCAACATAGCATTGATCGTCTGCTCTGTTAGAAAATCAACAAAGGTGTGATTGCCTTTACACATCCCAGACACAGGTCATACCTTCCTGATCTGACCTTTGTTTGGACCTAGCTGAACTAGCCGCACTTGCACTAGGTCTTCCCTTATTCCTTCCTGCACCCAAATTGAGCTTGTAGCTGCCTTTGCCACTTGGAATGGGACTAAAGTTACCCCCCACCGTGGGAGAACTCACACCCGCACCATTTCCCACCTTGGCAACAATAGAACCATTCCCTTCCATATCAACTCTTTACAATCCTCCGCCCCCATAGTCCTTTAGGCTTTTGACGAATGCCACTACTGAGTTATGGTCAGTGCAACGAGCTTTCCTTAGCTCGAGTCTAGCCCATGACTTCAATCTCTGGCTGAAGTCATGGAGTTTATACTCATACAGATGGTCAGCAAGTTGAGTATACAAGCCTGGAAAGCCGACACGTATACCATAATACTGTCGATCTGCACAAGGGTTCTGATTTTTAACAAGGCATGTTCCTTCATATTGGTGGGAATGAATTGTTGCTTCACCTTGAACTTCAATTCATCCCATATATCCATGGCCAGGAAACCCGTCTTTATCTCCTCATTTTGGGTCGCCACCACACCTTAGCAGAGCCCTCTGGGTACATCATTGCAATAGTAACTTTCTTAACTTCTAAGTTTGTCTCGGTCGCCTTAAGGTATTGATCCAAGTTGTACAAGAATTTATCAAACTTTCTCACATCACATGGCCTGCTATATTTATTAGGCTCAGGAACTTTCCATTTGTGCACAACACAGACACCACCCCCACCGCCCCCAACTTGGGACAAGTTGACCATAGATTACATGAGTACATGCACGTCTCCGCAATGTTCGACTCACCATGATGCCTCTCAACTCAGCAATGTCCAACTCGGGAGATGCCAAAGATTTCCTCAGCTCAGAGATCTCCTTATCATGTCATGCAACCTTCGCGTTAGATATCTCGATGTCTCTACTGATACTGGCAACATCCATTTCCATCTGATGAAGTTGGTCACCTAGGCTCTCGAACCCTTTTTGCATCACTAAAGAAAGCCTTCTCAATGTTCTCCAATCGATCGGTCTTCTTCTATATAGTGACGACCTTTCACTATACGTTCAAGGATTGCTTGAGCATTGATACCAACTATCACGGGTCACCCTCTTAGGGGGTTAACCATGTGGCCTAACCATGCTAGAGTTTCATGCCTACCGCCTAATTTACCATGTGCATTGCACTAACCTTGGTTGCTCTCAGCACACCTATCCTTTAAAAAGATGTGGTCAAGTATGTAGTGGACATACACACAAGTTTAGATAGGGAGCAAGGCTTCACACACCCAAGCCAAAAATGCAATACAAAGTTCAAAAACTGGGAAGCAAACGCTCATTTTCAATTTATTGCAAAAAGGTAACTGAATGTGGGTAGCTCAGTACTTCACATATATACTATACAAACATTCTCACGAGTACCGGGTTTAAAGAACAAAAAGGATAGAGGAAACAAATCACGTAGGCCTAGACCTAAAGAAAGAAGCTAAGTTAATTTACCTAGCTAAGTTTATTACAATAAAAAGAGAAGAATTCTAGAACAAGGAGCTTGGGACATGTATTCTCGGGCCGTGACTAACTTAGTGTGATGGCCTAGCGTGCGACCAGGCCATGTGCGCATAGGCATTGAGTATGAATGGCTCAGGTGATGTGCACGCTCCATCGTAGGCACGGAGGGGGATGTCACAAGCCGTGAGCGGTTAGGCAATCAGAACTGGATGGCCCAGAGGCATGTGCAACGTGGTTGAGCGAGACTGGGTTATAGACATGCATTGAGTGGTATGAGACCACAACACAGTTGTGGCATGCATGCAAGCATAGGGTTGCGTTGAGTTTGGGTGATAAGCCTAACCCCGTAACACGGTGCATGCTAGCTCATGCTGGCCGGTCGCCCAATCGGCTAGTTCTGCTGGTTGATACCTTTCTTCATTTTTGACATTTTAAAACTTTAAATCCACTTTTCTAGGCTCAATTTCATCTACTACTACACTTTAAGTTGGTGGCCATCATATCTACTACCATTATTGCTAATGGACTTCAAATATTTTGCACCATTCTTGTGAATGGTATACTATGCAATGATGTTGAAATATCCACGAGCAACCTACTAACGAGATCTTAAATAAAGACCTAGGTGCCCGTGAATACAATGTCCCTTAGCTTCAATTAAGTCTACAAAACTTGGGATTCAGACAAGAAAACCAATAATGGTCATCTAAACCTTTTTTCATGTAAACCTAACTAAAATTAGCTATCTAACAAGTAGAACATGATAATTATTGTGTTGAATGCGTTGCTTAATGCATTCATTACGGTGCACACCAAACCCCCCCCAACACACACTTTAACCTTTACTCATCCTCGAGTAAACAAAAACAAGAAAAGATCTAAGCAAAGTTTAGCCTGCATAGATAAGTTAGCCAATGCATTCAACTTATTTCCATGCTAACCTAGTTCCCCCAAACAAGTTAGAACATTGAAACTCTCACACTCCCCAAAGATACTAAAGTAACCTAACCACCCAAAATATTGTGAAGAAAAATGTAAGCTAAATGATGAGTGTTGAACTAGCTTACTCCCCAAATAGTCATCCAAAAGCAATCCAAGAGTTGTTGCCAAAAAACCACCAAGGAAATCCAAATGATCATCAACCTGGTTGTAACTAAGGATAACTCGATATTCTCAACTTAGTTACAACCAAGGATAATGGAAAATAATCCTCAACTTAGTTTCTATTTTCTCTCAATTTCTCTCATTTTTCCTAGGAGCTCTTTCGGGTTTTCATCCTAGCTTTCACACATGTTGAGCTCACTTCTCACTTTTTTTCCACGTGGCCTCTCATTTTTTCCTAGGTTCATAAATCTAGCAAGGCCTAGACTTTCATATTTATCTAGGCCTTTCGACCTATCCGGGATTTTCCCATTGTTGCCTAAGTTTCCCTTTCAGGTTTCCAACTTAGATGGGTATATATATATCTATATATATATATACAAAATTTACATTTTTTCAATTTTTAAATTTTGTTTTGGTATAGCACAAAATGCCCCAAAGGTTGGCTAAATACCACGTAAAGATAAGAAAAACATTACACCACCAAAGGTGTCCAAACACATTCCACAAAACAAACTACAAAGAATATCAAACAAACCACACCACCAATATGCATTCAAAACATCCCCATACAAAAAAAACACCAAAAATAAAAACACAAAGGAATTTGAAGATGAAAAACTCCTAAGTGTTTCACTGCTCCCTTCCCCACACTTGAAATTTTCATTGTCCCCAATGCCAATGACCATATGAATCAAAGGTGAGAAAGAGATAAGTAGTGGAACTCACTCAAGTAACCGAAGGGTCCTTCCTCAAGAGCCTTGTCTCATGTCTTCTCCTTCTTTCTTTATGTTGCATTTCATGTCTCTCAATGGGAAACCATCCCAAAAGTCATCAAGCCTTAAGATGTTGAATCTCTCGATCAATTTCTTGATGGCGTCCTCTTGAACATCCATCCTCTCATCCACAATAGCGAATTCTTCCTACACTTCCCGCTCTACAGAGTCCAATCTAGACCCTAAAGTTGCATAGTTCCCTCCGTAGATTCCAACCTAGTACCAAAATCCTCCAATTGCAACTTCATTCCTCATACCACGTGACCTACCTCTTTAAATATTTGGGTAGAACTCGCAAGTTTTTCCCCAAAAATGCGCAATTGGTCAAGGTAGTTCATAGGTAGGTAATTGCGACTAGCCAGTGCTTTATATGCAGTCTCACCATCCTCCTCATCCATGTCCATCTCCAAGATTGATAACATCCTATAGAAATCTTTATCAAACTAAGAATTGGGTGCTAGAAATAGGTCCTCCAATAGAGTGTCATGGTTGATAGCAGTACGCTCCAACTGTGGCAGAACCTTGAAGTTGCAATTTGCTGCACTGCCATATAACCATATGAACCAGTCGTCCGAGGTGGTGGTGCTGATTATCAAAGCACGCGCTTCTTTTTCTATGGTGCATCTCATCCCCGAACTACCATAATTTTCCAATGAAAATGGAGTAGGGACCCGATGACCCAAGTGTTGGGCCAAGAGTCCTACCATGCCTCCCATTGATATCTTTCCACCTTTCTTCTCTCATGTGGACAAACACTCTTACAAAAAAAACACCTACCATGTTGGGATAGAAATTCCCCTCCAGAGTCATTGCCCAAAAGACATGAACGTCCAAACCTATAAATTCTAAAAGCTCCCTATTACAAAATACTCCCATGGACAAAAATTGTTGAACATAACACAATGTCGGGTGAACAATGGCAGTGCTCTTGCATAGATGATTTCTCTCCATGCCTGATAGGATTTTTCAAAATATTTCCAAGTGAAAATGGAAGACCATGTTGGTGTGTCCTCTGAACATCTTTCCCATACTTCCACCTGAATGCTTAGGCAACATATCGATGCAACACAGTGTACTCCTTGTCATCCTAATAGAAGTTTCTTGCCTCCATGTTCGTTGCTTGCTATAATGTTGCCAAGAACTCCAATGTCCATCTAATGTAAGTCTTGGAATGCTTGTCCAAGAAACCCTCTAGGCCTATTCGGCTGAGTAGATAAGTGACCTGTTCGAGTAGACCAAGAGCTCCCAATGTTTCTTTGCAAGCAGACTTTGTATTAAGAATGTTTCTCTTCAGACTATTGAGGTACATCCACCTACGTGCCACACTCCCAGAGATCTTGGTTAACCGCATGAATTCCTTAACAAGGAATGCTGAATTAGGAAGGAGGAAGGTTGTTGGCTCTTTACTCCAAACCTTGGCCAACTTTTTCCCTTTGTAAACACGGGAAGTTGTTCCTTTCTTTGACTTATTCCTTTCGAATCCATCCAGAAATTTGAAGCTAAGAGTTGAAAGATCAACACAAGAAGAAGAAAAAATGCTAATTTTTTTAGAGAAAAGCTCCTATATTTCAAGTTTCACCAAAAGAGAGTGAGAGTGAGTATTTTTGAAGAACTTGAATGAACTAAATAATTCACATAGATGAGGGAATATAATATAAATCTCTATTTTGGCCAAGAAGGTGATTTAGGGGGGAGGTACAAATGAGATAAAGATGACATTTTTTGAAATTACAAAATCTAGGGGACAAAAGTACCAATAAATTTATGCACAAGGGAGGCTTGAAGTACTATTTACATTAAGCAACCCAAGGAATAAGGGATTTTTAGAATTTATGAACCAAAAATGCATTTTTCAGCTTAAAATTTAAATTTTTTAAAAGGAATCTGCATTTTTGGCCCAAATGATAGCTCAAATGCGGTGCTGACATGTGTACCCTCATGCTGAGAGCACCTGACACGAACCCCTTTCGTGCTAAGGGCACCTGGCAGAAACCCCCTCGTGCTGATGGTTGAGGCACGGTCTATGTTGTTGGCATGAAATGTGCAAGCAGTACCTAGCACCAGGCTACCAAAATTTTGAATTTTTTTCCTTATTCCTACCCTTTTTTGAAAAAATGGTCACCCAACAACCCTATTTATTTCCAAAAAATATCACGAGACTCGGACTCAAATTTTACCAATGAACAAGAGTTTCATCTAAAAATACTCATCACATACAAAAACATGCAAAATCTATTTACTAAAAATCATGAAAAAAATAAACAAGAAGAGACACCATATTTTTATTGTCTTCCTCACGACTTATTTCTTTTTCATGCATTTAAATTGAAAGAACCTATTGTTGGGTCTCCAAAGTCACCATCAGCAAATCCACCCACACTGACAACATTGTGGAGAGGTCTCCAAAATGTGTCATCCTTACCTTAGAGCCCTTTCCTCGCCATGGAGAGTGAATTCTCTTACCTGGCCAATGTTGAGTCCCTAGCTATTTCCTTGGGTTTAGGAGGTGGTTTGGAGAGTTTAATGTCCTTGCCTCTCTTCCCTAACCGATGCATGTTACTGATCATAGAAAAACATTCCAAGATGGACATATCATCACTAAAATCATGTAATGCATAGGACTCATGATCGATGTCATCACTTTCAAGGAAATCATCTAGGCATTCTTTTTCATTAGTCATGCAAGGGTTGTCAAATTGATCATGTTCATCAAACAAGATAACACATTTGTACATAAAAGATGAGTTAGGTCAATCATGCCGAGACTTATAGTTATCGAACCACATCTTATCATTGTCATTCTCTGGAGTTAGCGTTCCCATGTGGACATCGATTTCAATCCTTGAAATTTTAAGAAATGGTCCTCCGAAAATTATTGGGGGTGCTCTTTTGTTGTGCACAACGTCAAGGATGTAGAAGTCCGCCAGAAATACCAACTTGCCAACTCGAACCATCACGTCCTTCACTAACCCTCGAGGGCTAGCTTGGGAGTGATTTGTGAGTTGGACGATCACCTTAGTGTCTCTAAGTTCACCTATATCTAGGCTTTTGTAAAGAGTGTACGGAATCACATCAATATATGCTGTTAAGTTGATCTTGGCATTTTCCACTAACTTCTCACCTAACAATACAGGTATTAAGAAAATCCATGGGTTGCTACATTTTTTTGGCAAATTCTTATAGTTCAAAATGATGTCTTCCCCCAGTTTCAAGTGTCCTACCTTCCTAGTTGTCTTATTCCTCTTTTTAGTGCATGCAACTGTCAATAATTTAGCATAAGATGGCACATGATTAATTAACTCTAGGATAGGAATGGTTACCTCAACCTTTTTGAAGACTTTTCGGCTATTTGCATCATTAGTCTCCACCTTCGGCTTCCCCCTAAGTGCAGTTGGAAATAGTGGTGGAATGGTCACTCTCGTCTTAGTGGCTGGAAGCTCTTTGGATGGCTCTTTCTCGAAAATGATCTAACACACCTTGAAATTGGTCTTGTTAGCTTCTAAGATCCGATCATCTTCTTTCAAGACTTCCGTCTCGGGCTCTCGCACTTCCTTCCCATTCCTAAAATTAAAAGCACTCATATTTCTTGGATTGACTACCAGTTTGGAAGGATGTTTGATGGACTCCTTGACCTCAAGTTGGCTCACCGAGGTGGCAAGTTTACCGACTTGAATCTTGAGATATTTTATGCTCAAAAAAGGCCTAGTTCTAAGATCATCAATCTCACACTCACTTGCCTCTACCTGGCCATCGTTAAAACATGCGCAGAGAACTTATGGGTCAAGAAGATGAAATTTATAGTTCTGCACTCTGATCTCACTACTATGCTACCTAGAGGGTACTTGGATGCAAGCCATGGGTTTGTCCAAAAGGATGTTAGGGCTCAAGTACTAGTTGAAACACAACCTTGTACGGGTCATCAATCTATATGAGTTAAAGGAAAAACTAGTAGTGTAGACATGCAACTTGGGTGGGTGCGCTCGCAACTCTCCATCGGCACCACTATCGTAATTATGAGAGTACAACGAGGTCCGGCCATAGTTGTAGGTCTGTTTCTCCCCTGTGCTATTACATCCCGTGCTTCCACCACAAGTTTAACTACTCCTCCCGGGTCCTATTATGCTATCCCAGAGGATCATAGGCACCTTATCTGTGATACTAGTGTTTCAACACAACATCTAGCCTGCAACTATTAGCTATCTCTACCCGCAACCTCTCGAGAAAAAGTTACAAAGTGAGCTAAGACTGGTACAACAAATAGGCCAAAGCATTCTCGAATCCCCATACACACACTCACATGGATGCATTCTCCCCTACTCATTCTAACATCCAGGTTTCTCTTCCCAAGGGTGCATCAATAATTGCACCATATATGAATATAGCCCAATGTGTGTGCTTATATGTGGTAGTATTAATTAATTTATAACTTTCAAGAACAATCTCAATATTATCATAAACACAAGGATATGGTGAATCTAATAAATCTCATAAAGAAAACAGAATATACTAAGTGCCAAGATGAATCCCAAGCAAAAAAATAAACTCTACAAAGGTTAGATCAATGGAAAATGTTAGGTTAGATGCCCTGGATCTAGAAAATAAGGTGAAAGGAAAAAGAAGACAAAAGAAAAAGGGGAGGAAGGAGATGAAGTATTCTCCTCTTCCTTCTCCCTAAACTAGAGAGGGAAGCTAATATACATTATGTCTAGGGTAGGGTTTAGAAGAAAACTAAGGATCCTATATAAAGGAGTAGGAGATTGGGCATAAACATAAGCCTAAAATAAGCCAAAAATGGAAAAACCCCAGGTCAGCCGCCCAGGCTTCGTGGACCGGCACAGATGTTACGGTATGTGAAGCATGCAAGCCCGGGGCATGGGATCAAGTGCATACCGTAAAGCATTCATAGCCGATGTCTGTGGATCAGGCGTGGTCCGTGAAGCTTCTCCCATGCCATGGTCCATGAATGTTTTCACAGTCCCCAAACTGTACACGTTTGTTGCTCAGAAGTTCTCACGGTCCGTGAAGGTTTTCATGGACTGTGAATGGTACATGGTCTTGGTAAAGAATTTCTTCACGCTCCGTGAAGGTTTTCAAAGCCCGGCTTCACACTTAGTTAAATCTTAAATTCTTCATCTCGAAGCCCACGGTCCGGGGTCTTTGTCGTGGCCCGGTACCTTTGCCTCGTGGAGGACTTCACGGATCCTATAGTGTCCCTCGTGTAGTAGGGGGCATGTGCTTTGTCATGGGCCGCTGGTTCTTTATCATGTGCAGTCCATGAAGTGCTAGCGGTGCTTTATTGGCTGACCTTTGTTTGCTTTCTACGGGTGAACCATTAGTCCAAATCGGGAGTTCTAGTAGTGAATTTTGTAGTACTTAAGAATACAAATCCAATGGATCCAACCTTGAAGGATAATTCTTCTTGGATCATTCTCAGATTAAGGAAACAATCCTTGAACAACGATTTGCCATATTCTCCTTTGTTGGTCTTGAACTTTGAAGCTGCCTATCTTTGGGATTCAATCTCCTTCTACCACGCATTGATGTTCGTGGCATTCACCTTCTACCATTCTAATGTGAATGGCCTTCGTCACTTCTACTTTCCTTGAGAACGACCTTCATCTTCTACCACTCTTGTGAACGACCTTCATATAAAATGTAACCAAAAGTACCCATGAGCGACCTTCTAAAAATGATCACAAGGAAGATCCAAAGTGGCTAAGAAAGAAATGGAGGATTATTATCCAGGAGTTGCACAGAGTTCTGGGAAAGATCCAAGAAGATCAGCCGTTGAGGGTGACAACATTAGATTCTTCTTATCGAGCGCTATGAAATCGACTACAAAAAATCTAAAATCCTACTACCAGTTCATCCACACCAGAGCAAAGAAATTGGCTGGCAGAACCAGTATTGGGTCAACACAGACCATTCATGGCAAAGCACGAGTCTCAACATTCATGGCCCATGTCGGGGGCCTTGGACATGAGCCGTTCCAAGCAACATCTATTGGCAATGTCTTCAGGTCTTCTTTTAACTCAAATATTGTTTAAGTATAGGTGTGGACCATTCTGTTTCACACGAACAGCGCCAATTCAAGTCACAAATTTCAAGACCAGCCCATGAGGTGTGAAGAATAGTGTGGCCCGTGCAAAGAAAATGAGCAAAAAAAAAGATCCGATTGACGACCCACACCAAATGACACAGGGTGTAGATTAGAAGTGAAAAAACAAAGCTCTAGACGATGACCCATGCCAATTGACGTAAACTATGCTAGCATGGTTATGCAATAACCAGTGCCCCATGTTAGCACAAGCTACACGGCTCATGCCAAGACTGGCACCCTATGCCGGCACGAGGTCATGTTAGCAGAACTGGTTGTGCCATGCGCAATGCCTCATGTCAAGTGGCATCATTTGGGTTTTTGGCCTATTTTATGCCTATTTTAGGCCTAGTCCCCTACTACTATAAATATAGCCTTAGTATACTAGGGTTAGAAATTTTTGATCAAATCTTACATCATTTTGGATTTCGAGAGTAGCTTTTGAGAGAAAACACTCCCCCCCCTCTCTCTAGGTTCTTTCTCTTTCTTTTTTTTTGCCAAAAATGTGGAATTCAATGCAATACTTTAATTACATGTTTAAGGAATAGTTTAGTAGCTTGGGGTTATTTGTATTCATAATTTGAACTTGGTTTTTTGAGATTTGGATTTCCCTATCTTATTGTCTTATGAATGTTTGTGCTTGAACTTGTGCTTTCTAAGAATTTGAGATTTATCCTATGTCATTATGATAATGCACTCATGAATGGATGGTAGTGTAGAATTGTGCTAGGCTTCATTACTATCTTGGGAGTGATAGAATTGTAGAGAACGTAAAGAACACAAGGGGAGATAAGTGCATTCATATCATTTGAGAGCAAATACATATATATGTTATATAATGATTCTAATTGGCTAGTTGCATGAGAAATCAAAATGTTGGGCGATCAATTCAATAAATCCCAATGGGGAGAATTCCCTAGCCTACCCTGATAGATTAGCGTGATTGTTTGTAGAGACTAGAGTTGTGCCGACTCTAGAGTCATAAGAAGGTGTCTTTTCCTTTTCCTCTCTAGGCCTAGGGATTGAGATCAATAGTGGAGTATCCAGGATAAAAATCACTCACTACATATCTAACAGTTTTGACCTACGCAAAGCATTGCCCTTGTAGGCGAGCTTGTATTCCTCTAAGTGGGGGGGCATTAGCATTAGGAGTGAAGTGATGGGAATGGTCAACAACATCACTGGACTAAAGTGCTTTCCCTAGTTACGGAGATGGTGAGATATAGGCACTGTGGTAAGTACCACGTGTGACAGACAGTGGGAAATACGTGGCTATCTCCACACTATGTGACATAGGCATAACATAGGTTTATACGTCTATATGTGAATGAATCAAGGATAGAAGCCATGCATTAATCATGGTACGTAAATACCCCTAAGTGCCTTTTTATATAGTTTAATCTCATTTTATCTTTCATTTTCGTAGTTATTAATTGAAAAACTCACAAACCCCTCATTTTACAATGTTAGCTATTCCAAGCACACAGATGGATTGAAAACTCGTATGTGGTTGTGTTTAATTGGCTACTAGACCCTAGAATCTCTATGGACAAACCCAGACTTGCCACCTACTACCCCATAGGTAGCTTAGTAGTGAGTTGGGTGCAAAACTATAAATTTAATCTTTGACCGCCATTATTCATTCTTTTTTTTACTTGGAACGCCTTGTCTTGGGTTAGTTTAGCTATGACTTTGACAACCCCAAGTGGAGGTGGGTCAAATTTTTACGGCAATGCAAGGGATGCTAGTTTAAAAGTTTAATAATCAATTTGCATAACACGTTAGTGGAGTAGTTAGTATTGCTTTTGTTTTTTGTTTTGTTGTTTTTCGTTGTTGAGCCTTTGTCATAGTGATCTTGTTACTTCGAATCCTATAACCTAGAGTTTCTTTTAGTTAGGTATTGTTGATCCTAGTTTATGGTAAACACCTGTGACATTAACTTAGGGATTTTACACTATCTGACTAAAAATGCAGGTAGTAGGAGAACAAGAAAATGGAAAACTAGAGTGGGGGTTTCACATGAACCAGTTTTAGTAGTAAGGAAGCTGCTAGAGATGGCGAAAGACAGTCAAACATTGAGGGAGCTTATAGCATAAAATCTAGAGAGCCAGCCATTTTGTATCACCTTCCCTCCACTGCCACCCAACGTGAACTGTGAATTCAAAAATGGGATGATACACTGCCTCCCTACTTTCCACGGGATGGCAGAGGAAGATCCCAACAAACACCTGTCAAAGTTCCACCTTGTCTGCACGAATATGAAGCCTCATGAGGTCTCAGAGTATGGGAGTTCGCCGTTGTACCCCTCAAAATTAATATTTTTAAACCCTAACTTCTTACTAACTACAGCTAAGTAGATAGTGAAAATTTGGGGTTTTCCACAAAGAAGAAGGTCATTTCTAAGGGTTTAAACATATAAGGTGGATACTTGACTAGATATAGATATACATAGATATGTAAAATCAAGTAAAGAGAGGGGTTTTGGTTGGGTTTTCCTATGCTAATAATGCAAAAAACTAAGAAAAAGGGGTAAAAACTACAGAAGACAAAGCCTTGGGGGCAATTGATATCCACTTTCAAACCTCATGTAGATCATAGAACCGTTCGCTCATTTTATCACATTCATTTCCTATGATGAATGCTTTCACTTCCATTTAAATGGATAGACATCCCTTTCTTCCTAATAGTAATTCACAAAGACGTTCAATGTCCATTTGCAAACCTCAATGACAGTCACTTTAGACGTTCAATGACTATAAAGATAATTCATCAATGGCAATATAAACAAAAAACCATAGATTTGATAACAACAAGCATTCGACCAAAAGCATAGCCAATTAACAAAACAAGGCATTCATTAGGTTAAATATAGAACAATTAACATTCAAGATTCAACCTTTTAGTGCTACCTCATGATAAATATGATAAAAATCTACTTTAACATACTCATATAGCAAGATTCACCTCACATTATACAACAAGTAGTTCTAATTTCATGTTCTTAGATTTTCATGCCAAAGAGGTAAGAAATTGTACACTTTCCTAACATTGTAACAATAAATCATACAAACACCTCATATACTGAAACAACCCATGGTATAAATGAATCAAAAATTCACATTAAAAACACATAAATGCTAAATAACAAATGCTTCAAGAAAGAGTGACATAGAGGTTCTTACTGAATTGGTTTAGAAGCTTAAATCAATTGCTCCCAAATACAAAACTAACCTACATAATCAAAACCCATAACATAGAAAAAAAATCTACAAATAAAGAAGAAGAAATTGAAGAAGAAGTGTATAACCTAGGGTTTTGGAGCCCCCAACCCGGGCTTGGACAAATGAGGAAGAAGAAGGGGCTATTTATAGCTTAAGTGGGTCAAGAAAGTCAAAAAGTGTAGCAAAGCACACGCGAAAGGATGCGTAGGGTGCTTATTCTCAATATGGAGGCCTAAGCCATGGGTATTATAAATTGTGCACGCTCGCGGTTAAGAGTGCTGCCCACGCACCCGGTCTTCTTGACCCGGCCGGTCGGCCAGGCAGTCTTCACGGAGGTCGACTGGCCTTTGTTCTTCAAATTTGGACTTTTCTTCTGCCACATTTTGACTCGTGGCCTTCAATCTTCTACCATCCTTACAATTTTCCTTCACTAAATCACTCCAAAATCCTTACAGTAAATCTACAAATAAAGTTCACAAAAAGGAATCTAGATGCTTGAAGGACAAAAAATCCATTAGAGAATAAATAGGTTACAAAAAGAAGGATTTAGATATGAAAATTGAAAATAGTCATCTAAACCCCTTATGATGTAAACCTAACTAAATCTAGAAATATTACAACAAAAAATGATAAAAGAGATGTTGAATGCTTTGAAAAATACATGCATTTGACGTCTCATCAGAGGATGACTACAACCTAAGGGCATCCCCCTTTTCACTTCAAGATGCTGTGAAAGATTGGTTGTACTACCTGTCGCCTAGATTTACAAGCTCATGGATGGATATGAAGAGAAGATTCATCGAGAATTATATTCTAGCCTCCAAGTTTTCTGGATTAAAGAAAAAACTATCAAACATCACCCAGGATGAAAATGAATCATTGTTTGATTACATTCAGATATTGTTGGAAAGCTGTCTGTATCACCCATTCAAGGAAGGAGACCTAGTTTATTACTTTTTCGAGGGATTGTGTGACAAAGACATGAGGATTGTGAACATCGCATCTGATTTGCTTCCTTACTCGTGCGTTAACCGATGCATTTGGTATGCTTTTTAGTTAGTTTTATTTGGTGGATTGCTAGTATTTGTTGAGTTTACGAGACAAGGGGTTTAGAAAGGCATGTTTGGTTTTCTAGTCTAAAACCCGCATTCTGTAGACATAATTTGTACTAATGGACGTCTTATATCTACGAGCCCCTTGATCTTCCTTGTGATCATCTTTAGTAGGTAGCCCGTGGGTACTTTTTGTTTACATTCTGTGTGAAGGCCATTTGTAAAGGCGGTAGAGATATTGAAGGTAGTTCGCAAGGACGGTAGTAGAGACGAAGGCCATTCATAGTAGAATGGTAGTAGACAAAGGCCACAATCATCAATGAATGGTAGAAGAATATTAAAGCTAAAGATATGCAGTAACGGAGTTCAAAGAGTCACATGAAGAAATGGGAAATCGTGGTCCGATGAGTTATGCTTAAGTCCGAGAACGGTCTAAGAAAAATAGCCTTTAAGGCTAGTTCCATTGGATTCATCTTCTCAAGTAATACAAAATCAACTATGAAATTCTCAAATCAAACTAACGGTATTCCCATAGGAAAGGAAACTAGTTCGGTCTATCGAAGCACAAATGGTTCGGTGCAGGCCATGCATGGTTTGGCACCAACGGCTCACACCAAAGGAGATGCCCCACACTAAGATAACCAGAGCGAGGTTGTGGCCTGGCCATTGCCAGAGGCCAGGGGCCGCCTTCACAAATTGAAGAACCCCTCCAGGCGGCTAAGTATAGGTGCGTGAAGTCTGATTTTTGGCATCCTGCGCCATTTCAAGCTCAATATGCCAAGACCAGCTGGAGGGGTGCGGGAAATCACATGGCTCACACAAAAGTTCTCAAGCAAGAAGCCTTCCGGACCATGACCTCCACCAAGAGCCATGAGTGCGGATCAGAACCCTAATTTATAGCACTATTCTAGTGCCCTGCACAAGACGGTGTGGCCCATGTCTGGTGTAAGATGTGGCTAGCTCAAAGCCCCACACCCTGTACAATATGAAGATAAATGCTATGACCCAGATTATGCACCCCACGCACATAAAGGAACACGACACAAGCCAATCCTCTCGTCTCACACTATGGACACGCCATGGGCTGCATCATTCAAGATGCTTTAGTTTTGGGCAGTAGCTCAGCTAGGGTTTACCCGATTTTGGCCTATTTTTTGCCTATTTTAAGGCCCAATCTACTAGGTTTTCATAGAATACATTAAATAGACTAGATTTCAAGAGTAGTTGGAAGACTCTCTCCTTCGTAGAAATTTCATCTTTTTATTGTCTTTATTTTGCTTTGATCCTAAGATGTGGAATATAATGTCGAGGGAGTAGTATCTATAGCTTTGGGATAAATTGTAGTGACTCGGTCTAATCTACAAGTTTTTTGAGATTCTTTAGTTCATCCTAATTTTGTGTTCATGATATTATTGTGATTAGCTCTTGGGTTCAAATGCATAAATAATACACTACATATTAGCACACACTTTGGGCTATATTTATGTATGATGTAAATATTGATGCCCCCTTGGGAAGAGAAACCTAGTGTTAGAATGGTTAGAGGAGAACGCGTCTGTGTTGGTGTGTGCATGGGGGATTTGAGGTCACTCTAATCTACTTACCATCGCACCAGTCTTAGCTAACCTCGTAAAGTTGTCAGAGAGGTTGCGGGTAGAGATAGATAAATAGTATCAAGCTAGAGTTACAAGAAACCCTATTATCATAGATAAGGTGCCTGCGACCCTTGGGCCTAATTGATAGGACCCAAGGGAAGTAGTGCATTCGTGGTGGAAGCCCGGTGCACAGGGGAAAAACATACCTACAACAAAGGTTGGACCTTGTTGTAGACCCCTAATTACGATGGCGGCATTGATGGAGGGTTGGAAGGGCATCTGACTTGACAAGGACATGAGAGGTGTATGTCATCGGCCACACTACATATTATAGAGACTCACGGGGTAGGATGTTTCAGGAATTTGGTGGTGTATTTTTTTTACCATCTTTTGTAGTATGAAACCCACTATTGGGGAAATTTTGTGCTACAACAAAAAAATTGGAAAACTTAAAAAATAAAAAAAAATCAAAAACCTGGACAAGTCGACAACCCAAAAGGGCGACTTGGGTAACATGAGGAAAATCTTGGATAGGTCAAAGACCTAGGTAAAAATGATAGGCTAGGCCCAGTTAGGCTTACGAGCCTAGGAAAAAAACAAGAGGCCGTGTGGAAAAGGTGAGAAGTGAGTACCCTTAGTGTTTTTAAGTTAGGTTGAAACTCGAAAGAGTTCCTGGGAAAAATGAGAGAATTTAAGTGGAAATAAACTAGGTTGAATGCATGGTTCCGTGGTGGATTGTTTTTGAAGATGACTCTTTGATTACTTTTGGGGTCATTTCGGGAAAAGTAAGTTAGCTTGACACTTATCTTTTTGTCTTACCTTTTTCCACACTTTACTTCTGGGTGGTTTGATTACTTATGGTTTTTGGGGATTGTGAAAGTTGTGAGATTCTTACTTTCTTGGGAAAAATAGGGTAATCTTGGAATATTTTTAATGATTTGGTTAACTTATGCTTGTACGCTACATTTCGCTTAATTCTTTGTCGTGTCTTCTATTTACTCGAGGAAGGGTAAAGGGTTAAGTGTGGGAATTCTGATCTGCTTCATTGCGTGTACATTAACCGATGCATTTTGCATACTTTTTAGTTAGTTTTATTTGGTGGATTGCTAGTATTAGTTGAGTTTATGTGACAATGAGTTTAGACGATAATGTTTGGTTTTCTTGTATGAATCCCCCGTTTTGTAGACTTAATTGGTACTAATGGACATATTGTACTCACGGGCTACATGATCTTCCTTGTGATCATCTTTAGTAGGTCCCCTGTGACTACTTTTGGCTTACATCATACGTGAAGGCGGTTCACAGGGGCGGAAAAAGATATTGAAGGTCGTTTGTAAGGAAGGTAGTAGAGATGAAGGTCATTCACATTATAATGGTAGAAGACGAAGGCCAAAATCATCAATGCATGGTAGAAGGATATTGAAGCCAAAGCTAGGTCGCAATGGAGTTCAAAGTGGCCAACGAAGAAACAGGAAATCGTGATTTGATGATTTGTGGTCAATTCGATAACGGTCCAAGAAGAATTAGCCTTCAAGGATGGTTCCATTTTATTTGTCTTCTCAACTACTATAAAATATACTACCAAAACTCTCAAATTGGAATAACGGTTCTCCTGTAGTGAAGGAAACTATTTCAGCCGACCGAGGAACAACCAGGTCGGTGCGGGCCATGCATGGTTTTGCTCCAACGGACCACGCCAAAGGAGATGCCCCATGCCCAGAAGACCAGCATAAGGCTATGGCAAAGACTGCATCCTAGACCACAGACTGCCAGTACAAAGTGAAGAACCCCTCCACGTGGCTAAAATGGGTGTGGGATGTCCTAATTTCAGCTTCCTGTGCCGTTCCAAGATCAATATGCGAAAACCAGCCAGCAGGATGTGGAAAAACACATGGCTCATACCAAAGTTCCTGAGCAAGAAGCCTTCCTGACCACAGCCCATGCCAATGGCCACGGGCGTGAATTAAAACCTTAATTTTTAGCACTGTGATAGGTCCCTGCAGAAGATAAATCGGCATGCACCAGGGTTAGACGCAACACACGCAAAGCCTCACGCCCCACAAGCCATGAAGACCTGCACCACACCCCAACCCACGCACATGAAGAGACATGTTTCATAATCTATTCTTGTGTTGACTGAAGCTCTCTTATTTTTGAATTACTATTTTCGTTCCGTAGCTCTTTCACTTTGTCTTGTTCAAGGCATCCATCGCAGCGGAAAGCCACACCATCTCGTCTTTATTGATAAAGATGGGCTTCTCAAGTGGGCTAGCCTTGGCCGGAAAAATTTTATTTAACATTTCCGAAAAGATCGCCTATTTGTTCGTTTACCGGGTTTAGCACGCTTGTTTTTCGATCAAGTTTTGAATGACTTTCTAGTCAGATCATTCCTGCGGGATTTGGAAAATGAGTTGTGTTCTTAGACTCAGCTTTCACATCTTTAATCCTCGATTGAGCTAGTCACTGGCAAACTCGGAAACAACTAGAGATTGATTAATGAAGTACTACCTTACCCTACCCCCTATCAACAATAGACTAAATATATGAAAAAGAGTCATATTCTATAACCAACCCCAAAATCCCCGATCTACAAGTGGATATTACCTTTTCATCGGTGGTAATTCTTCTTTCAGACTGGCCTAACAGTTTGGTCCCTGGTACTGTGCCTATTCACTCTTCCTAATTTTTTCCTATTTTGGGCCTAGGGTTTACTCTATTTTTTCCTATTTTAGGCCCAATCTCCTACAACTACATATAGAACCTTTGTCTACTTGGTTTTCATACAATACATTAGATAGATTAGATTTCAAGAGTAGTTGGGAGACTCTATCCTTAGTAGAAACTTTATCTTTTTATTTTCTTTATTTTTCTTTGATCCTGTTGAGGGAGTAGTTTCTATAGCTTGGGGATAAATTGTAGTGACTTGGTCTAATCTACATGCTTTTTGAGATTCTTTGGTTCAACCTAATTTTTTTCATGATATTATTTTCATTTATTCTTGAGTTTAAATGCATGAAAAGTACACCAAATATAAGCACACACTTTGGGCTTTATTCTTGAATGGGACAAATATCAATGCCCAATTGGGAAGAGAAACCTGGTTGTTAGAATGGTAGAGGAGAATGCGAGGGTGTTTTCATGAGGGATTTAAGGTCACTCTAATCTACTTACTATCGCACCAGCCTTAGCTGACTTTGTAAATTTGTCTGAGAGGTTACTGGTAGAGATAACTAAATAGTAACTAGCTAGGGTTACAAGAAACCCTAGTATCATAGATAAAGGTGCCTACGAACCTGTGGAACCTCAATATCGACGGGCTTACTTGCTAAATGGCAGTTGGCACAGAAAATACGCCCAGCGGCTTCTCGTGGATTTCCATAAACCTATTGTGCAAAAATAGGATATGCATTTGAAATAGCTGTCGGAGTTAGGATATTTATCATGAGCGATACAGAAATAGATCGATTAATCTGTTCCTTTATCTAATAAAAAATCTTTCGAGTTTCCATAGTCCAATCTTCATCCCAAAATTTCTACAATAAATGGGGTAAGTTGCTAGCATAGTTTCCTATCCACGATTCTGCTAGTTACTGGGGAATTATTTAAATGGAATAGTATAAGATAAGATGAACCTCGCAAATGGGTCAAAATAGAAAGCCTAAGTGAGATTTTTAATGATTTAGTTAGATTAATATTTTAGTAGATCCTCTATCAATCAATCATTCATTGAATGATAAATAACTACAAGTGAAGGAGATACGTGATTTAAATAATGAAAAATCCAATATTTAAAAATGGTATCCAAAATGACTGGAAAAGTAAAGACCAGATACAATTTCATCATAATGAACAAATCCAAAATGTTTGTAGACAGAGCCAACCATTAGTTCCCAACCGTGGAGTGAGTGGGATCCGATACATAAATCCATTAATAAAAGAATAGAAAAGGCTTTGACTGTGTCGCTTAAGTTATATAGGAATTTCTGGGCCGAAGAGTTAAGAATAACAAGTTCTTGATTACCCAAAACAAAATAACCGCTTAGAATAAAAAATAGATTATATTTTTTGATAAGTTCAAAATCGTATGGATCCCATCTTCATTATGTATCTTGATTAATTGAACCATTTCTTTTTGGATTCCTACACGCAGTTTTTGTAGATGTGTTTCCGAATATTCTTCAATTATTTCCTCCAAGATGAGGATTTCCTCTAATTTTATGATTTTTCTAGAATTCCCCTTTCTTGAATAGCATTCAAAACAATTTCAGATTTCCCAGCATTCCACCACTTGGTGACCCAAGATTCCAGGCTTTCATTAAATGAGAGAGAAAGGTACCAGGGTAAAAAATACTAGAAATAGAAGCTTTAACAAGGGAGGAAATGCTTTCTTTTTTGTCATTTTTTGATCGGTGAATTGTTAATCAACCCACCTCATTTGTTAACTCTATGCAATTAAATATTTCTTTCACGCATGAGTTATATACAAGTTATGAAACCTATAAATTCAATTGATTTTCTTTGTTGTTATTGAATCTAGAAAGAATAGAGAAATCAACTAAGATACCACTTCGAATGAAGAAATACTAACCAAATATTGTTTCGTGAGATCTCAATTGGTCAACAATTGTCTCCTTTGGATGAAGGATGGAAAGAACCCACCCCTTATAACTAATTAATATTAGTTAAATTGTGAGACAAAAGAACTCCCAATGTATCAAAATATCCAATATACAAAAAAAAACAAAATTCACGGATTACTCACAGTCAGGATTATAATAATTGACGAAAAGAGATTGCGACAAAAGAGAACCAAAATTTTCTAGTGATGAGATTGGATTGTTTATTAAGGAACACAAAATAAAGGATAAAAAGAAACATCGATTGAAAATAAAATTACAAGATAGGATTTATCAGGATTTAAAGGAGTAATTTCAACAATTATTAAACTTAACAAAAAAGAATAAATTTCTTTATGCGAAAATGGTTTGATATATGAATTTTTTTTATTTCTTACGTTTTTAAATTAAATTTCGTGTGGATTTGCATACGTATAAAAAACCACAAAAACGTTTCATTTTATGGTTGTTCTGTATGCTTTGGCTCAAATGAGACTTCACACCTAAACTTTGTTATGTTATCGAAAAAGAAAGATTCTTTTCATTTCATTTTTATCGCCTGTTGAGTAAAGGCCTCTCTTTTCCACGGATTTATCAAAATACTTCAAACGGTACACGCAAGAAATAGTCCAATTCAGCAGCCTTTTGCTCAATTTCTCGTGGAATCAAATTATCATCAGTAAGAGTTAAAGGAATGGACCCCTGTCTGCGGATGTCCATATAAAGAACACGATGAGCATAAATACCCTCTTTAACTTCTATTCGAATCGACTGAATATATTTTAGAAGGAATCGAAGGAATATGCGACAATTTTTGCCAGGGAATCCCCAACAAAAAATACACACTATGCCTTCCCTTCTATTGAATCGATCATAACCATTGCCTACATTCCAGGAAATTCTGCACAACAAATAGGAACTAACAAAGAGACCCGAGATTCTGTAGAAAGACATTACGATCCCTTGTGGAAAAAAAGATATCCAATTTCTACAAAGATAACTCGAAGTTACAATGAACAGGAATCCTAATGAACTTAAAAAAAGGAGCAGAAATTACTTATTTTTCGAGACCCCGTTATAAGTTCTATCCATATATGTTCTGATTGCCAACTCATACTTGATGTGATTAAATTTTATTGAAATTTAGAGCATACCAAAAATTAATTTGACTTTACTTTTTTTGTTTCCTAAATAACTGTCATCAACTAGCACTGGATGTAATCGCACTGAGGAGAAAAAGACCTACAACAAAGGTCGGACCTTGTCGCAGATCTACACTTTCTTAGATTTTCCTAGATCTCTATGTGAATGAATCGAGGATAGAAGCATTAGATTGACCAAGTTTCTCAATGATTCCCCAAGTGCTTAGCTTAATATATACTTGTGTTTTTTACTTTTCATGTTATGTAGTTGTTAGATTGAAAAACAACCCCCCCATATAAGCATGTTTGCTTTACTAGCTATTCCTTTCACTCGTACAGATTGATGATGAATTGGTGACCCGTAAAAAGTTGTGTTTGAGTTGATACATTAGACCTAGCATCTCTGTGGACAAACCCAGGGATTACCGCTAACTTTGATATAGGTAGCGTAGCAGTAGGAAAAGGGTGCAGAACTATAAATTTCTATCTTCTGATAATACCGCCTCTAACCAGGTTAATTCTAAGCTACGGTTATAATGACACCGGTGAGAGGTGGGTTAGGAATCCTAGGACGTAATTGCACGGGGAAGAAACAAACCTAAGATAACAGTGAAACCTTGATGTACTCCCTTAATTACGATGGCGACGTCGATGGACGGTTGCGAGAGCACGCGCCATGACAGGGACTGGGAAGGGTATGCCATTGGCCATACCATGTATTATAGACACTTGATTAGGTTTCCTTAGATATCTGTGTGAATGAATTGAGGATGGAAGCATTAAATTGACCAAGTTGCTTAATGGTTTCTTAAGTTCTTAGCTTAATATTGTACTTTTTTACTTTTCATTATTTATTGTTGTTAGATTGAAAAACTAACCCCCCCCCCCGATTTATGTGTTTGCTTTAAAAACTATTCATTTCACTCGTACGGATTGAATACCCATACAAGGTTGTGTTTGAGGTGATAAATTAGACCTAGAATCTCTGTGGACAAACCCATGGGATCTGCTAACTACTCTATAGGTAGCATAGCAGTAAGAACAGGGTGCAGAACTATAAATTCTATCTTCTAACCACACTGCCTCTAACCGGGTTAGCTCTAAGCTACGGTTTTAACAACCCAGGGGGGAGGTATGTCAGGAAGCCCGAGACATAATTGCACGGGGGAGAAACAAACCTACAAAAATGGTCGGACCTTTTTGTACTCCCTTATTTATAATGGCGACATAGATGGAGGGTTGAGAGAGCACCCACCATGACAGGGGCATGGACGTGTATGCCATCGGCACCACCATGTATTATAGACACTATATTATGTTTGCTTAGATCTCTATGTGATTGAATCGAGGATAGAAGCATAAAATTGACCAAGTTTCTCAATGGTTGCCTAAGTGCTTAGCTAAATATTGTACTTGTATTTTTACTTTTCATGTTTTGTAGTTGTTAGATTGAAAAACCAACCCTTCCCCTTATAAGAATATTTCCTTTAATAGTTATTCCTTTCACTCATATGGATTGACGACTCGTACAAGGTTGTGTTTGAGTTGATACATTAGACCTAGCATCTTTGTGGAAAAATCCAGGGATTACCACGAACTACGATATAGGTAGCATACCAAGAAGAAAAGGGTGTTAAACTATAAATTTATATCTTTTGAGAACACTGCCTCCAACCAGGTTAACACTAAGCTACCGTTATAATGACCCTGGGAGGGGTAGGTTAGGAAGCCTGGGACATAATTGCACAGGGGAGAAAAAACCAAAGACAATGGTCGGACCTCGTTGTACTCCCCTAATTACGATGACGGCATCGATGGAGGTTTGCGATAGCACCCGCCGTGATAAGGACTGGGAAGTGTATGTCATTGGCCACCCCATGTATTATAGACACTTGATTAGGTTTGCCTAGATCTCTATGTGAATGAATCAAGGATGGAAGCATTATATTGACCAAGTTTCTCAATGGTTCCCTAAGTTCTTAGCTTAATATTGTTTTATGGTGATAAATTAGACCTAGCATCTCTGTGGAAAAACCCAAGGCTTACCGCTAACTACACTATAGGTAGTGTAGTAGTAGGAACATGGTACAGAACTATAAATTTCTGTCATTTGACCACACCGCCTCCAACCAAGTTAATTCTAAGCTACAGTTTTAATGACCCTAGGGGGAGGTAGGTCAGGAAGCCTGGGACGTAATAGCACGGGGGAGGAACAAACCTACAACAATGGATGGACCTTGTTGTACTCTCCTGATTATAATAGCGGTATTGATGAAGGGTTGTTAGAGCACCCACTATTATAGGGACTAGAAAGTGTATGACATTGGCCACACTACATATTATGGACACTCTGTTAGGTTTTCCTAAATCTCTATGTTAATGAATGGAGGATAGAAGCATTAGATTGACCAAGTTTCTTAATGATTACCCAAGTGCTTACTGCGCTTAATTAGACCCAACATCTCAAGAGATAAACCCAGGCCTTACTGATAATACCTTATAGGTAGCGTAGTAGTATGAACAAGGTGCAAAACTATCAATTTCTAACTTCTGACCACACCGCCTCCAACGGGTTAATTCTAAGCCATGACTTTAACTAGCCCAGGGGGAGGCAGGTTAGGAAGCCCGAGATGTAATTGCATGGGGGAGAAACAAATATAAAACAATGGTTAGACCTTGTTGTAGTACCCTAATTACGATGGAGGCTCAATTGAGGGTTGTGAGAGTACCCGCCATGACAGGGACTGGAAAGTGTCTATCACTGGCCACACCATGTCTTATGGACACTCTATTAGGTTTGCCTAGATAACTATATGAATGAACCAAGGATAGAAGCATTAGATTGACAAAGTTGCTCAATGGTTCCTCAAGTGCTTAGCTTAATATTTTACTTTTTTTTTTACATTTCATGTTTTGTAGTTGTTAGATTAAAAAACCAACCCCCTCCCTCAATTTGCATGTCTACTTTACTAGCTATTCATTACACTTATACAGATTGATGACCCATATGAGGATGTGTTTGAGGTGATAAATTAGACCTAGCATCTCTGTGGACAAACCTAGGGATTACCTCTAACTACGCTATAGGTAGTGTAACAGTAGGAAGAGTGCAGAACTATAAATTTCTATCTTCTAACAACACTGCCTCCAACCGAAATAGTTCTAAGCTACAGTTTTAATGACCCCGCAGGGAGAAAGGTTAAGAAACGTGGGACATAATCACACAGGGGAGAAACAAACCTAAGACAATGATAAAACCTTATTATACTTCCCTAATTATGATGGCGGTTTCGATGGAGGGTTTTGAGAGCACCCAGCGTGACAAGGGCTGGGAAGTGTATGCTATTAGCCACACCATGTATTATGGACACTCTATTAGGTTTACCTAGATCTCTATGTGAATGAATCGAGGATAGAAGCATTAGATTGACAAAGTTGCTCAATGGTTCCCCAAGTGCTTAACTTTGTATTGTACTTTTTTTTTTTACTTTTCATGCTTTGTAGTTATATTGAAAAACCAAACCCCCCACTATTTACATGTTTACTGATGACCCATACGAGGTTGTGTTTGAGGTCATAAATTAGGCCTAGCATCTCTGTGGACAAACCCAGGGCATGCCACTAACTACCCTATATGCAGTGTTGCAGTAGGAACATGGTGCAGAACTATAAATTTCTATCTTCTGAAAACACCGCCTCCAATGGGGTTAGTTCTAAGCTACGATTTTAACAACCCCTAGGAGAGGCAGGTCAGAAACCCCAGGAAGTAATCGCATGGGGAAGAAACAAACTTACAAAAATGGTCAGATCTTGTTGTACCCCCTAATTTATGATGGCAACGTCGATGGAGGTTTACGAGAGCACCTGCCGTGACAGGGACTAGGAGGTGTATGCCATCGGGCACATCATGTATTATGGACACTCTATTAGGTTCGCCTAGATATCTATATAAATGAATCGTGGATAGAAACATTAGATTGACCAAGTTGCTCAATGGTTCCCCAAGTATATTTAATATTATACTTGTGCTTTTACTTTTCATGTTTCGTAGTTGTTAGATTGAAAAACCAACCCCCTCCCCCCTGATTAGCATGTTTGCCTTACTAGCTATTCCTTTCACTCGTACAGATTGACGACCCATACAAGGCTGTGTTCCAGGGTATAAATTAGACCTAGCATCTTTGTAGACAAACCTAGGGCTTACTGCTACTTACCATATAGGTAACGTATCATTTGGAACGGGGTGCAGAATTATAAATTTCTATCTTCTGACCACACCGCCTCCAACCAGGTTAATTCTAAGCTACAATTTTAACGACCCTGAAGGGAGGCAGGTCAGGAATCCTGGGACATAATCACACGGGGAAAAAACCTATGCCAATGGCCATACCTTATTGTACTACCCTAATTACGATGGTGGCATCGATGGAGGGTTACAAGAGCACTGGCCATGACAGAGACTGGGAAGTGTATGCTATCAGACACACTACGTATTATAGACACTCTATTAGGTTTTCCTAGATCTCAATGAGAATGAATTGAGGATAGAAGCATTAAATTTACCATGTTTCTCAATGGTTCCCCATGTTCTTATTATTCTGGTAAATTTCATGAATGTCACACTAAGATTGGCACGCACTGTAGTCTACATTCATCTCTATTATACCCTAGCATCTCTGTGGACAAACCTGGTATTGTCCGTAACTACCCCCAAGGTAGCTTAGTAGAAAGTTTGGGAGCAAAGTAAAAAATTTAAATAATATCTCCTTCTATTTGGAATGCCTTTGCTCGGGTTAGCTACATCATCGCATTAACAACCCTAAGTGGAGTTGGGTCACATAGCATCTCCTCCCATTATGATTATTTTGTAGAGACAAGCAGGCGTAACAGTCGTGGGCCTCCACCTAGCCATAGTCATGAGCCATACAAACACAGTGTCTCAATTCCTTCACAGCATAAGGGTCATCAATGGCATCACCCGCAGTTTAGCCTATTCCAGAAGCATAGTTCACCAGGTTACTAGTCAGTTTCTTCTTATCATATGTGGATATAGCCATTGAGGTACGAGCAAGATTAGGTGCAGTCTTTGGGAGAACTCTATCTTTAAGGCCAGGCAAGATGTACACCAGCTGTGAGCTCAGATAGACAACTACCGGAAGGAAAATACGGACATATTTAACCAAGTGGATGATCAATTATAGTATATCAGGGCCGATATGGGTTTATTACACAATGGTATGATGGAGATCACTGACGGGCTGAGGACAACAGGTTAGAGTGGGGTACTATCATCAGGATTCGCTCGGGAAGGCATCAGGCTGGTCGCCTCAAACGCCAATGATTACTATTTGGTGTGTCTAACCTTTTTTTAACCTTGGTCATATTCATTTTAGACAATGCATGAACTAGTTTTGAGGGAGGGGTTGTAACACGGCCATGGAGGCATTTTTCTTATCTACTTATTCCTTTTGCTTTTCGTGTTTGAGAAGATGACTATGGTTTTCCCTTTGTTTTTTTTCCTCATTATTATTTTCAAAATCTTGGTTGATTTTTTGTTTTTGGGTGTAAAGGCACCTTTTGCAGATTCTGTTATGGGATTTTTTTTGGAAACACTTTGGTTGTGTGGTGTTAGTAGTTTTTTTAGTTTGTTTTGGGGGGATATTTTGGGAACAATTTGGAAGTGTCATTTTTTTTGCTTATCTTCATGTTGTATGAAGTGAACCTTTGGGGAATTTCGTGCTACACCAAAATATTTTTAAAAAATTTTTAAAAATGAAAAAATATATACTCGGCTAAGTCGAAAACCCCGAGAGAGTGAGTTAGGCAACAATGGGAAAGGCCCAGATAGGTTGAAAAATCTAGGTAAAAATGAGAAGCCAAGGTTAGGCTAGGTTGAAAAACCTAAGCAGAAATGAGAGGCCATGTGGTGAAAAAGGTTAGAAGTGACTACCATTTGTGTGTTACGATAGGATGAAAACCCGAAAGGGCTCCTAGGAAAAATGAGAGAAATTGAGAGAAATCAGAAACTAAGTTGAGCATCTTTATGATTGTCCTTGGCGGTTTCTTTGGAAACATCTCTTGGGTTGCTTTTGGTAACCTATTCGGTGGAGTAAGCTAGTTTGGCACTTTTCATTTTTGCTTACCTTTTTCTTCACACAATTTGGTTGTGTAGATTACTTAGTCTCTTCAAAGAGTGTGAGAGTTATGAGATTATTACTTCTTTGGGGGAACTAGGGAAATATAAGAATAAGTTGAATGCATTAGTTAACCTATCCTTGCATGCTACATTCCTCTTGAATCTTTGCTTGTGTTTGTTTACTCGAGGACGAGTAAAGCTTTAAGTGTGGGGGAATTGATCTGCACCATTATGCATGCATTAAGTATTGCATTCTACACATTTTTTATTATGTTTTTTTTTGGTTTATCGCTATTTTTAGTTAGGATTACACGATAAAGGGTCTAGTTGACCATTATTGGTTTTCTTATCAAAATCCTGGGTTTTGTATACTTAATTGGAACTAATGGATACTTTATATTCACGAGAACCTAGATCTTCCCGTGTGATCTTACTTGTAGGTTTCTCATGAGTATTTTGTTTTCATTTTCTAGAGGGCCACTCACAAGGGTGGTAGTAAATATTAGAAGGCCGATCTGCTTCATTTCGTATGCGTTAACTGTTACATTTGGCATACTTTTTAGTTAGTTTTAGTTGGTGGGTTGCTAATATTAGTTGATTTTACGTGACATGGGGTTTAGACGGCCATTTTTTCTTTTCTTTTCTGAATCCCTCATTTTGTAGACTTAATTAGTACTAATGGACATCTTGTATCCATGGGCTCCTTGATCTTCCTTGTGCATCTTTAATAGGTCGCCCGTGGGAACTTTTTTATTACATTCTATGTGAAGGCCATTCGCAAGGGCAATAGAAATTGAAGGCCATTCACAAGGATGGTAGAAGAGGCAAAGGACATTCAAATTATAATGGTAGAAGATGAACGCTACGAACATCAATGCATGGTAGAATGGTATTGAAGCCAAAGATAGGCGGGTTCAAAGTTCAAGATGGCCAAAGAAGAAAATAATGAATCGTGGTTTGAGGAGTGTTTCCTTAGTCTGAGAATGATCCAAGAATAATTTTCCTTCAGTTTTGGTTCCATTAGATTAATCTTCCCGAGTACTACAAAATTGACTACTAGAACTTCTGATTCAGACTAACGGTTCACCCGTAGCAAGCAAACGAAGTTCAGCGGACGTAGAACCGGCGGCACTTCACGGACCCCGTATGGTCAAGCACCAGTGGCCCATGACAATCTTCATGACCCACAATACACAAGAGTACAGGGGTTCCATGAAGAACCAGCATGAGTTCTTCACGAGGCAAGGCGCAGGACTGTGACAAAAGCACCAAGTCGTGAAGCAAAGGGATAAAGAATTGAAGATTTGGCTAGGTATGGTGACAACCCATGAAATCCTACCTGGATCATGGAGAAATTTCTGAGTAAGACCATGTACTATTCACGGTCAATGAAAAAATTCATGGGTCATGAAAATTGCTAAACAAAAATTGTGAACTATTCGCGGTGCATTACACACGGACCGTGACAATCTTCACGGACCGAGAAAGATCCCATGGCCCACGGCTCTGAATGTTCATAAGCTGCACCAGATCCTATACCTTGTGCTTGAATACTTCAGGGACTATGACATCCGTGTCGGTCTGTGAAACCTTGGCGGCTGACCTAGGGTTTTGCTATTTTTGGCCTAATTTGAGACTTTTTTTAGGTCCAATAACCTACTACTATATATAGGAGTCTTAGTGTTCTACTAAACCATTAGGAAGTATAGGAGGAAGTATATTAGAACCTAGACATAATGTAGATTAGATTCTCTCTCTAGTTTAGGGAGAAGGAAGAGAAGAGTTCTTCTTCTCTTTCCTTGTTCTTTTTCTTATCTTTTGTTTTTTTTTCATCTTATTTTTTAAATCCATGGCATCTAACCTAGTATTTTACATAAATATAACCTTTTTATATTATATTTTTAATGTACGATTCATTTTGGCACTTGGTATGTTCTAAATGCTTTATGAGATTCATTAGATTCATCCTATCTTTGTGTTTATGATATTATTGTGATTATTCCTGAATGTTATAAATGCATAAGTAGTACACCACATATAAGCACACACTTTGGGATATACTCATGTATGGTGAAACTATTAAAGCCTCATTTGGAAGAGAAACCTGGATGTCATAATGGATAGGGGAGAACGCGTCTACGTGGGTGTGTGCACGAGGAATTCAAGAATGCTCTAACCTATTTGACGTCGCACCAATCTTGGCTGACTTCGTAACTATTTTCTGAGAGGTTGCAGGTATAGATAGTGAATAGTAGCTAGGTGTTGTGTTGAAACACTAGTATCAAATATAAGGTGCCTATGAATCTTGGGCCTAGCGTATAGAGGACCCGGGGGGAGTAGTTGCATTGGTCGTGGATGCCCGGGACATAATAGCACAAGGGAGAAACAACCCTGCAACAATGAACAGACCTCGTTGTACTCACCTAATTACAATGGTGGTTCCAATAGAGAGTTGTGAGCGCATATGGGGTTGTACTCCCCTATTTGTTTCTTTCACTCGTGCAGATTGACGACCCACATGGGATTGTGCTTCTAACTAGTACTAAAGCCCTAACATCCTTGTAGACAAAATTAGGGCTTGCTACTTACTTCCCCTTGGTAGCTTAGTAGTAAGAATGGGAATATAAATCTCTATCTTTGACCCATAAACACCTCGGCTCATGTTTTAACGACAATCGGGTTAGAGCAAGTCAAAGGCCATCCACAAGGGTGGTTGTTGATAGAATGCCACAAGCTAAAATGTGGTAGTAGATGGAAAGAAGCCAAAAAGAAGTGGAGTCCAAGTTGAAGTTTCTGAGATAAGAAGGGGCCATATCATCCAAAATGGTCTGCACCAACAGACACGGTCGTGCCAAAGGGAATCAGCATAGCCACCCGAGCTAGCACAGCCCGTGCCAGCGCCTCTTGGTATGAGAACCCTGTCCAATGTGGTTCGTGCCACTATCCCTTGGCATGAGCTGTTGGCCCCAGCACGTCCCGTGCCACCCAAGACCCCAGATCGGCTAAGTATGGATGGGGGCCATTTTTCTAAAATTGGCTCGTGTCATTTCAACTCAAGCTTAGAAGACTAGCCAACTTGGTGAGATGTTCAACATGTCTGTGCTATCGTTATGCTAAAAAAGTTAATCCCATTCAATAGCCCACAAAATTCCACACATCCCACATCGTTTAGAATTGAAAATCAAGAACCCAGCTGACGTCGTGCTAAGACTCACTTGGCCCACGTTATTCAACTAGTTGAGACTCCACTCCCAACCAACAGCCAATGCCAAATGATGTGGGTGCGCATCATCAGAAGACCAATGATCTATGTCAATCGGCACGGCCCATGTCAATGTAGGTCAACACAAGTGTGCCAAAGTTAGCCAGCATAGTTGTACCAGGCTGCAGGACCGGAATGACCATGCCACACGCGACAGCCCATGCTGTTTGCACCTGATGGAGTTTTTTTGGCCTATTTTTGGCCTTTTTCAAGGCCTATTTCCCTACTACTATAAATATAAGCATATTTCTACTAGAGTTTAAGTTTGACACATTATTCTAATCTTCAAGAGTAGTTGGAGGGAAAGGGAAATAACCCTTCTCTCTAGTTTTATTTCATTTCTTCTTTATTTTTCCCAAGGGCATTGAATCCAATGAAATACTTTGGTTAAATTATAAGGGAGTATTTAATTAACTTGGTTTTGGTATTTATACTCATGATTTGGTGCATGTTTTGGGAGATTCTTTAAATCTACCTATTTCTACGTGTTTATGATATTATGTTGACTTCTTCTTCATATCCTTCTTAATTGCATGAATGTCACTCTAAGATTGGCACAAACCATAGTCTACATTCATATTGGCGCATATATTGATATTCATTGGGGAAGAGAAACCTAGATATGATATAGGTAGCGGCGTTCGGGATCAAGTTGGTGTTTTCATGTAGGTCATTCTCAAGTTACCATTATGATGAGATAACAACACACTAATCTTGCTGGAGAGTTGGTTTGAAAAGTTAGTGATAGAGATAGCATTATTAGGAAATTAGGGTTAGTGTATTTGTAGGCATAGAGCCATTGATAAGGTGCAAATCTTTTTGCCTTTGTAGGCCTAGGAAGAAGCATTTGTGGTGGGGTGGCCAGGACGTAATCGTACGGGGGAGAAACACATATGCACAGTGGCAGGGTCGCTGTTTCACTCCCCTAGCAACAGAGGTGGTGCCGATAGAAGAATGCAAGAGCAACCTACATGATAGGTATGGGGAAGAGTTGACCCTCAACCATACAAGGTGTTATAAGCACTAGAATAGGTTTATATGTCTTGAATGTGATTGAATTGAGGATCGAAACATTTCACCAATCATGGTATACAAATATTCCCCAAGAGCCAGTAGTTAAAATTTACTCTCTTATTATCTCATATGCTTGTACTTGTTAGTTAACCCACCCCCCCCCCCAAATTTGTTTTTACAATACTAGCTATTCCTAAAACAGAGACATCTAACATCTGTGTGGACAAACCTGGTCTTGCCACTATCTACCCTCTAGGTAGCTTAGTAGTGGGAACGGGAGCTGAATGTAAATCTTTGTATTTGAACTTAGAAGTCCTCTCCTTGAGTTATAGTTGATCTACCATGGTTCATTTATGACCTTGAGGGGTGGTGGGTCCCAAAAAAAGCTAAAGTAACGTATCCAACTGTATACCAAGAAAAAAGAAAAGGTATAAACAATATATGTGAAACTAACTTACTCCATCAGAGAAGCCACCAAAGACAATTCAAGAGATGCATAACATAGTTTCCAATTTCTCACAAATTATCTCATTTTTTGTAAGAGCCCTTTAGGGTTTTAATCCTAGTTTCACAAAAATTGAGCCCAGTTCTCACCTTTTTGCACACCATGGCCTCTCACTTTTGCACACCAAACATAATCCAGGCTTTTCCCATTTTTCCTAAGCTACATATATATATCTATATATGTATATATGTATATGTATATATATTTCATTTTTTCAAATTTTTTTAAAGCACAAAATGCCCCAAAGATTTGCATCATCTACATAAAGAAAAAGAAAAACAAAATGACAGTATCAAGAGTTTTCCAACATCCTGAACAAAATGCTAAAGGTGCCCTTACACCAAAAACAAAGTTTCCAAAACAAACCAATAACAAAAGTTTCCAAAACCAAAAATGAGGGAAAAGAAAGGGAAAATGGTCATCCACTAACATCCAAATCAAAGCAGAGACTGATGAGCAGAAAAGCAAAGGAGATGCCACTCATATGAAGGTGTTCCAACCCCTTCCCCACATTTAGTTTATGAATTGTCCCCAATGCATGTGACCAAGGTAAGAAGAGTTCTCAATTCCATCCACTATATCTATGTCCACGCCCCTGCCGGGCAACTCCTAATGATCGTCCTCCTTGTAAAACCCGAATGGAGTCGCACCATGATGATAGTCGAACTTTGCCCCTAGTTGTTGCCTAGCTATCTTTCTTTTCATAATCATAGACAGGTCGTAGCACTGGGTGATGAAGTCATGAAAACATGGTCGTCTAAACCCCTTATCACGTAAAAATTTCCATCTAAACCCCTTGTCACACAAACTCATTTAATAGTAGCAATCCACCAAATAAAACTAACTAAAAATTATGCCAAATTCATCGGTTAACGTACGCGTGGTGAGGTATATCTTAGTGACAGCATTTAGTAGCGAAACTATGGTTTAGCGACCCCGGTGCCATTGATAAGGTGGCTATCTTCCTTTGCCTCTTTAGGCCTAGGAATAGCGAATTCATTGTTTAGTGCCCAGGAGATAATCGTATGGGGGAGAAAGAGATATGCGCAATAGTAGGCCCGTTGTTGCATTCCTCTAACTACAAAGGCGGTGTTGATGGAAGATTTCCATGGCACCCTACGTGTGTTAATGGTGGCCTCCATGGAATTCAACCTAGTGACAAACTCCTCCAATTGTGACTTCATACCCCTGCACAAGACCGGCCTCTTGCACAACTTGGGTAGAGCTCGCAAGTGCCTCCCAAGAGTGCGCTATTGGTCAAGAATGTCCATTGTTAGTTGAGTGTGGCTAGGAGGCGCTCTAGATAATGTCCTACCATCCACCTCATCAAACTCTATGTCTGGGTTTGATAAAACTCTATATAAACTCTTCTCAAATTGTTGGTCAGGCTCTAGAAATAAATCATCAAATTGCGTCTCATGGTCAATGGCGCTGCACTCCGGCTGTGGAAGGACCATGAAATTTCAAGTAGTTGCCTCGCCATACAACCACACACATTGGTCATCCAAGGTTGCAGTTGCTTTCATAGAAGCCCGAGTTAGCTTCTCTATAGTATACTTTGCCCCCGTACGTCCGAAACTAGCCAATTCAAATCAAAGAGGGATTGGATCACCCAAATTTTGAGCCAAGAGCCCTACCATACCACTCATTAAGATATTTCCTCCTTTCTTCTCACTCATTGCTAAGAATTCTTCTACGAAGGCTCCCACTAAGTTTGGGTAAAAGTTACCCTCATGAGTCATTGCCCAAAGGCAATGCACATCCTAACCCGGACACTGTATAACCGATGCATTTCAAATAATAGAGAAAGTGGCAATGCAATAATACACAAAGGCATGCCCACAATATCATTCAATAGCCTATTCATTTCAAATAATTCTATACTTAATCATAAAGGTTATTCAATTAAGAACCATTCTCCTTAAACAACAAACTCATGGCAATTCATATCATCCCATCAACAAGATCATGCAATCAAGAATCATTTATCATAAATTACCACTACACATGAAGATTATATCATTCAAGCATAATAGTACATCAATCCACCCACACTTACTTCAACACAAGATCATTAACACAACCCAAACAACATCTCAAAAACATACTCACTTTCGAAATTCATGCTTCACATAACATCACCACATTCTAAAGAAAGCAAGTAAACATGAATTTCAAATATCCACACAAGAAGAAGCAAAAATGATAATTTTTGAGAGAAAAACTCTAATTTTTTTAGTTCGCCGAGGGAATTTGGGAGTGAGTGTTTTTTGAAAAGCTTGAATGTGTTAAATGACTCAACTTGGTGGAAGAATGTATCAAGAATCTAAAATTTCAGAAAAGGAGTTATAAGAGGGGAGGTACAATTAAGATAAGGATGAAATTTTGAAATTGTAAATCTTGGGGACAATAGTACAAAATTTAAATTTATACTTCTGCTCCCAAAATAGCTACTAAGCTACATACGGGCTAGTTAGTGGCAACACTGGGTTTGTCTACAAAGATTCTAGGGTCTAATAGCCAACTAAACACAGCCACGTATGGGTTGTCAATCCGTAGTGTGCCAGGAATAGTTAACATTGTAAAATGGGGGGTTGGGATTTTTCAATTAACAACTACGAACATAAAAGATAACACGAGATTAAACTATATAAATAGGCACCTGGAGGTACTAGTGTAACATGATTGATAAAGGACTTCTATCCTTGATTCATTCACATATTGACGTATAAATCTATCGTATGCCTATGTCACACATTATGAAGACAACCAGGTATTCCCCCCCCCCACCGTCTTTCACACGTGTTACTTACCACAATGCCCATATCTCACCGTCTTAGTAAATTGGGAAATTTGCTCTAGTCCAATGACACCGTAGACCATAGCCCATTACTTCACTCCCAATGCTAACACACCCCCGCTTAGAGGAATACAAAGTCCACCTAAAAGGGCAATGACTCGTGTAGGTTGCTACTATTAGATATGTAGTGAGTGTATTACATTTGAGACACTTCACTCTAGAGTTAGCACAACTCTAGTTGCTACAAAAGATCATGCTAATCTATCAGGGTAAGCCAAGGAATTTTCCCGGTTGGGATTTTCCGAATCGACTACCCAGCATGTTGATTTCTCACACAACAAGCCAATTATAATCATGGTATAACATATATAAGGATTTTCTCTCAAAGGAAATGAATGCACTTGATAATGTGTGAATCAGTATGGGGCTGAATACCCATGCGACCGACCTTAAGTCTATAACTTTGCCCTTTGGGCTGGCCTAAGGTGACAATACTTGCTCCACAAGAAAACAAAATAGTTGCCCTAATTTCTTACCTATATAAAGGCCAAAGGTAACCATACATAACTCAACTATTCATTCATAATTACACTTCGGTAGCCTATTTGTTTACTTGGCCGTCGGAGCCTCCTCCCCCCAGAAACATCTAGGGGCTTTGTCTTTGTAGATTTGATCACCCACGGTGACGTGGAGGCGGCAACAAATTGGGGAGCATAAGTGGCATGCCCAGTGGGACCGTCAGTCAGATCTACGATCAAATACTTGTTATTTATATCCATATCTTAAGAAAGCATCTTTCGTAGGAGTGAAAAATTAAAAGGAAAAGCTTTAGGCATCGGTGAAGAAGTAAAATCCCTGTACCAGGTCCCTGAAGGGAGGGGTCACTCCCTCTAGAGCTGGTATTAAGCCTCCGAAAGCTGGCCAGGACCAGGTCCCACAAGGGAGGGGTATGCAAGCTCCTCATGAAGAAGCTGATGCATCCTTATAGACCATGAAGGTCAGTGTCGAACCTTGGGTAGGTGGTACTGAAGCTTCTACCTCACAAAGCCTGGTGCGTCAACAAAGGGCGAACAAACCACAGTTTACGGAGGCTACAATGGATTTGCAAACAGAGATCTGAAGAGGGGTTGTTTGAGCATCAAGGGGTACAAGCAAGGTAGTTCCCTCATCACAGCAAGATTTAGCATTGTGGGCTCAAGCCCTCAGATATGCTGGCTATCAAGTGGAGCCTCTAATGCTCTACCATAGGGCTATTTAGCAGCATATGGAGCCCCAACCTTCAATGCCCCCGGTGTTACAGCCAAGATTTCAGTCGTACATCCTTCTGGGAGTGTCTTATCAAGCTAATGTTGATGCCCTTACACGACCTTAGCCAACACTCTCAAGCATGTCGCAAGCCATGGCATACTCTGCACCGATCACGATGCCTATCTCAGGTCCCTCGGCACCGAGACAGACTATTTCACATTTGATGTTAGGGCCAATGGGAATTTTTCTAGGTTTCAAAAGCCAAATATATTCAAGAATTTGTCCAGAGGTCCCCCCCCTATGACTTTATCGGCCAGGGTTATATTATAGCTCAGCAGGGGGAGGGTCGCACTCAGGGTGCATGGCTTCAAATCATCTCCTTCCTACACCCCAAGCTTTAATGTCCTAGTTTAGCCCAGCCTATACGCAGATCCGTGGATGAGAGGGGAACCGAGTGACTCTTTGACAAGAGAACTCGACAGGCTGATCGGGCCTTTGGGTCAGGTTATAACATCCCCTTTCAGTCCAACAATAGTGACCACTAGATGGCCTAGAAAAATGAAACCACCCAAAGGGCTCCCCATATACAGTGGAGACTCGGACCCTCACGAGTTCATACAGACGTTCCTTAGTTTGATAAAGTCTGGGGACTTCAATGAACACCTAACATGCAAGTTGGTCGGAAGTTACATTCGAGGGAAAGCCCAAGAATATTTTTAACAAGCTTAACATAAGAATGCTACACCCGTACAGATATTTTGGAAAGTCCTTTATGATTCATCTTTTTCAAAAGAAAAGGTTCACAAAATGCTTAATAGAGTTGTACCAAAGTAAAAAGTGGTCGGGTGAGTCGACGGGGGTGTTCTACCATCGATATATGGATGAGAGTCTTAGTGTAATAAATCATACCGTAAAGGGGGCAATTCTCGGATATATGAATGAGATATCAAACCTCAACCTGTACAAAAAGTTGGTCTCAAAGAAACCGGAGACCATACAGCAATTACAGGAAATTGTAGAGAAAGTATGCAAAAATTGAAGAGGTTACTAAGAGAAAATAGGAGGGGGATAGATGGCTCAAAAAGGGACCTAAACACTCTGATCCTAGGTCAAAAAGGCATGATCACCCAAAAAAATGGTTCGAAAGCATTATTCCCCTAACCAAGTACTTGATGGAGATACATTTCATCCATAAAGGGATGTTTCAAAATCCCCCTCCTGAAAAAGACTACTATGGGAAAAGGACTCCCCAAAATTTTTTTATCACCACAAAGAATGGGGTCATTACAGAAATGAGTGTACCCATTAGAGAAGAGAAGTGGAAAGATGTGCAAGGGAAGGATCAGGCTTCAAACACAATCATCAAAGCTCAGTCCTAATATATGCCTCCTGGAGAACCCTATCAAAAATGTTTCCGACCCAAAGAAGCAATTACCTTCTCGGAGGCTAACTCAGTACCCTGTCAAACCCCTCACACGGATCCGTTGGTGATCCATGCAACCATAGGAGATTGTCATATCAAAAGGGTGTTCCTGGACGACAACAGTGGGGTCGAAGTAATGTTTGCCAACTATTTCGACCAACTTGGGCTCGGATGGGAAAGCCTAAGGAGAACAACCTATCCCTTGTCCATCTTCACAGGAAAAATTGTGCTACCTCTAAGGGTAGTTACCCTCCCGGTTAAAGTAGCTGAGGTGGACAAGGAAATCACAATCAATATTAGCTTCGCAGTATTTGACGTTATGTCCCCATACAATGTGATCCTTGGAAGGCCTTGGATATGCCAGGCACGAGCGATGTGGTCCCTCTATCATTTAACCATGAAGTTCCCCACGAAAAGGGGGGTATCAGTTCTTAGACAGGATCAACCGGTGGCATAAAGCTATTTGGCTCCTCCACTCAAAGAGGCTACAGAGGAGGACATGATGGCTTTAATTGAGAGAGATTAAGCCTACGAACACAGAGCCAGTGGCCATTCGAGACAAGGGAATGGTGCCTATAGGAAAAATTATTCCACCTGCAACAAAGCAACAATTGAAGGACCTCTTAGACAAGTTCGTCGATGTGTTTTTATGGGACACCATCGACCTCACATGGGTACTTAGGAAATTGATGGTCCACAGGCTGAATGTGGACCCCTCTAAAAAGCCAATCAAACAAAAGTGTAGATCTTTGGCCCCCGAAAAAGCCGAGGACATAAAGGAAGAAGTCCAAAAATTGCTAAAAGCTGAAGTTATCAAAGAGGTATTTTACCCTAAATGGATAGCATATCCTGTGAAGGTCCCCAAGAGTGATGGTACTTGGAGGATGTGTATTGATTTCATGGATTTTAACAAGTATTTCCCCAAGGACAGCTATCTCCTTCTTTCCACTGACATAGCAGTCGAGGCCATAACGAGATATGATGTATTGGATTTTTTCGATGCCCATAAGGGCTATCACCTGATACATATGGCAGAAGAGGACAAACCAAAAAAATGTCATTCATAACTGATAAGGAAACATTCTACTACAATAAAATATCATTCGGGTTGAAGAACGGAGGGGCCACCTATGAAAGGCTGGTTGATAAGCTCTTTGAAAAGAAAATTGGCAAAAACATTGAGATATATGTTGATGACGTGGTGGTTAAAAGTAGGGGCTTTGGCCAATTTCTTCCAGACCTTGATGAGACCTTACAAAAGCTTCGAGAAGCTAATTTGAGGCTAAATCCTGCAAAATGCATCATCGAAGTCGGACCAGGTAAGTTCCAAGGATTTATTATTTTGGAGAGGTGGATCAATGCCAATCCCCAGAAATTCAAGCAATCGGTTAACATGAAGACCCCAAAAATAGTCAAAAACATCCAGAGGCTCACAGGATCATTGGTGGCACTCAGTCGATTCCTCTGGAATTGGGATGAAAAACTTCTGCCATTCTTTGATGTGCTTCAAAATGCAAAGAAATTGAAATAGATGAATGACTGTGACAAAGCTTTCTATGAGCTGAAAAAGAACTTACGATTTTTACCCACCCTAATGAAACTAGAAAAGAGGGATGATCTATATTTGTACATCTCTGCATTCCCTCTAGCGATAAGCATCGTTCTGGAAAAGGAGAAGGAAAAATCCTAATTCCCAATATACTTTGTAAGCAGGGCACTTCATGGCCTGAAGACCCGCTACACTACCTTTGAGAAACTAATCTTGGCCCTTATTCACACTGCAAGACACTACCGGCAATACTTCCAAAGCCAAAGGATAATCCTTCTCACTAGTCATCTAATGAGGCAAGTGCTTCTGAAAAGCCAGAGGCCTCGGGAAGAATGATGAAATGGGAAATCAAACTGGGTGAACACAACATCCAGTTCCACCCAAGAATAGCTATCAAGGGCCAAACATTAGTAGACTTCATTGTCGAAACCACCAAACCAATAGAAATTGAATAGGGAAATGAACCAAATGAGATATAGCCATTGTACGTTCATGGGTCCTCACACTCCGGAGGTAGTGGGACTGGATTTCTTCTCATGAGCCCCAATCAGAAAGATTGCCCCTATGCATTACATTTTGACTTCAAAGCCATGAATAATGAAGCAGAATACGAAGCACTAATCATAGGCCTTCAAATTGCCAAAGATTTTGGAGTTAGAAAACTTCACATCTTTAGTGACTCCCAAACCGTGGTACATCAAGTCAAGGGGGAATATGAGGCTAGGGAAAGAAGTTTGCAATTCTACCTGGAAGTGGCAAAACCCCTCCTGGAACGCTTTCACCATTATACCCTCTACCAAGTCCCTTAAGAAAAGAATCACAAGACTAATGCCCTAAGAAAATTGGCCTAGTCGGATCTAGACTTGTAATCAAGAGGCATCTAATGGTGGAAACGCTGAATAAGTATAGATTCGAAGAGGAAACAACTGTAATGTTGGTCGAGGAGCAAAATTCTTGGAAGATGCCTATCATGAGCTATCTTCGAAATGAGACTATCTCGGAGGACCCCATCGAAGCTAGAAAGGTTAGGATGAAAGCACCTAGATACGTGATTCATGAAGATATCTTGTACCACCAAGGTTATCTCCAACCACTCCTCCAATGCATAGCCCTCCCCCCCACAAAGTTGATTACTTGGTCTGCAAAACCCACAAATAGGCTTGTGGAAGCCACCATGGGGCTCGATCAATAGCAAATAAACTTATCATGGCGGGATTTTATTGGCCAAAGATGTTCGAAGAAGTAAACAAACACATTCAGGCTTGCCACCAATGCCACAGGCATGCACCAATCACCCACGTCCCCTAGGAAATAATGATAAATATTAACAGCTCCTAGCCATTTGAAAAATGGGGGATCGACTTGGTGGGACCTTTTTCGGAAGCCCCTGGCCACTTTCGATACCTGATCGGGGCCATAGACTACTTTACGAACTGGGTCAAGGTCGAAGCCGTAACTGGCATAAAAGGAAAGGCGATGATTGGGTTTTGCTAGAAGAATATCATATGCAGATTCAAAATCCCTTGAATGATCATAAGTGACAATGGCGCTCAGTTTGTAAATGTCTTATTCTGAAGATGGTGCAAGGAGTACAAAATCTGCCAAAGGGTCACCAGCATTTACTACCCCCAAACCAATGGGCAGGTAGAGGTTACTAATCAAACCATTGTCAACAGCATTCGATCAAGGTTCAAAGGGGTAGGTGGGAACTAGATTTGTGAGTTATCCAGCGTACTTTGGTCATTTCGAACAATGAAATATTCTTCTATGGAAGAAACCCCATATGGCCTGGTTTACGGTTCCTAGGTAGTCATTCCGATGGAGATAAAGTTTCCTACCTTTCGAAGGTTTTCTATAAGAAATGGAAGATAGAAAAAAAATCATGATCAACATGGCTTTGACCTAGACCTCCTCGAAGAGAAATGAGAGAAAGAAAACATCCATGAAGCTAGTGTCAAGGAAAGGGTTAAGTGGTATCACGATTTAAGAGTCCAAAAAATCCAGCTTTTCAAAGGAAACCTTATGATGAGAAGGAATGAGAAAAGTCGTACAGAGCTAGAAGGAAAGTTGTTAGCAAACTATGAATGTACCAAGGTGTTGAAGCTAGCCTGGGACGCAGTTATGAGTTAGAAACCCTCCAATGTGAAGTGATTCCCCGCGGATGGAATGTTTCCAACCTCAGGAGGTAGTATTCCCCAAAATCCCAATAGGCTTAGGAAGGTCAAAAAATGGACTACTTAGAGGTACCTCTTGGTTGGAGGAGACCCACATTTCGATAGCATTATAAACTAAGAGAACTCCTCTACCTTTGGCAATTTTGTATCAAAACGCGTTACTTTCAAACAAGTTCTTAGTATCCACTCTCCTAAAATTAGAGTAACTCTTATTCGAAGGGCTAAAAAAGCCCCATCAAATGCGCAACAGGCGCCTAAGGCACATACCTTGTAAAACATTCGAAAGGCCAACAAAGCCCCATCGAACACGCAACAAGCGCCCAAGGTCAGACCATGTAAAATATTCGAAGGGCAACAAAGCTTCATCAAACATGCAACAAGCGCCCGAGGCACAGACCTTGTAACATATTTGAAGGGCCACCAAAGCCTCATCTAACACGCAACAAGAACCCAAGGCACAGAACTTGTAATATATTCAAAGGGCCAACAAAACCACATTGAACGCACAACAAGTGCCCGAGGCACAGACCTTGTAAAATATTCAAAGGTTTAACAAAGCCCTGTCAAACGCACAAAAAGCGCCCAAGGAAAAGACCTTGTAACATATTTGAAGGGCTAACAAATACCCATAGAATGCGCAACAAGCGCCCAAGGCACAGACCTTGTAAACTATTCAAAGGGCCAACAAATACCTATCGAATGCGCAACAAGCATTTGAGGCATAGACCTTGTAAAATATTTAAATGGCCAAAAAAGCCCCATCGAATGTGCAACAATCGCCCAAGGCAGAGACCTTGTCAAATATTCAAAGGGACAACAAATTTCCCTCAAATGTGCAGAAAATATGAGGCTTAGACCTTGTAAGTTACTCAAAAAAGTCAGCACAATTTGACAGAGGACCAGTGGAAAAAGAAACAAGCTAAAGAAGTTTAGCTTGGCAGCAAAAGGCCTTACCTAAAAAAGGAAAAATGCTCTGACAATGGCAAAGAGAAAAAAGTATTATTTTATAGTATAACGCCAGGACGACCTCTAAATGAGAAATACAGGAACCCTAAGACCTAGCGTTGGGGTTTCCTAACTAAAGTTTCTTCTTTGTCGTCGAGGGACCGTGGTCGACTTGAACTAGCAGTGTTACATCCCCTACTGGACGAAGAACCTCTCCCTCGATAAGTTTTGACAATCAAGTTGCCCCCCGTGTTAGTTCTCCAAGTCGAAGCCATGGGAGGAAGGGCTTCACCAGATCCTGACGTCTCGCTTCTTTTAGAGGCAGTATAGGAACTTGAAGCCCCCCCCTTTCACTTTCTGCACCCTGTCCAACCACCTCCTAGCTTCCTCATAAGCTTTGCAATACTTGGGTTTTCGAGTAATGTGTTTTTGCTCCATGATATTGATAGTTTCTCTAAGTGATAGGGACATCAATCCTTGTCCTCCTAAACTTTGTCCCAACTAAGAACCCGGGACCTCAAAGAAACCCACTTCTGACGATAACTGTGAAGCAGTGCCAACCAACTGGTAGAACTTCCCCCAGCCTTCAAACCCATTTGGAAGGGAACCAGCCGGTGATGAAGGAACAATACTGGAGTCCTGAAGATGAGAAATCTCTCCGCCACCAATGGTAGAAATAGTCGGGAAATAGATTGGAAGGGAGTTCCTCCCCGGCGACGGTGTTTTCAACATTATAAAATTCAAATGCAAGATTAGGGGAAAGGGAACTTACTGGTAGAGTTTCCAGGAAAAGGGACTTGAGATTTTCCAAGAAATATTTCCAAAAAATCCCGCGAAGTGAAAAAAGGGATTCTGAGACTAGGAAGCAATTTGGGAAAAACAGTAAAGTAAGAATAGTGGAGAGCCATGTTATATATAAAGGATATTTAAAGGTAATCATTACCTTAGGCCTCTATGCAAAATGTAATTGTATGGGTAAACGAGCAGCATAGGGGAGCCAAACCCAAGGCATTTATGGGGAAAGCAGCGCATGCATGGAATCCAACAGGGGCTTCACGCACCCTAAATGCAGAGATTCAACTCCATGCTCATGAATTCACCACTTCCCTCCTTGAATTTTAATTTTAGGAATCAAGGAAACCCCACACAACACTCCTGCTTCCCACTTTCAGTTTGAACCCTTCAGGTTCTAACGCAGATTAGCGGCCCAAAGGTTGAAACCCTCATCCATTTGATAAGTGGATTCAAGCTCCATGGATGCTAGCACATATTAGAACCCTGGAAGCCCAGAGCCTCTATGATTAAAGACCCAGATTTGAGCTCCAGGGATGCTAGCATAGACTAGAACCCTGGGAGGCCGAACCCGTTTACGCTTAAACACGCAAGTGCACAACACATACCAAATACTCAAAGAATAAACACACAGTACCAAGGAAGTGGATTCCTTGGATTTTGGCACAGTTCAGATGGTGGAAATTCGAACCCCATACAACCAGAAGCTCACATTCGGATGTACCAAACTTCTAGTGCAGATTGGGGTCGATGTCTGAATCTATCCTGGACTCCGAGAATTCAAGTGACCATGGGCTCTAACACAGAATTAGGGACCTGAAGGTTGTACCCCCTAGGGGGGAAAAGATAAGACTTGCATGGTCTCGGGCTCAGCATAGATTAGAAGGTAGAAAATCAAACTTCATGTTTCCATCCTCGGGGATCAAAAGTTCATTGGTCTCTAACACAGATTAGATGACCCAAAGACTAGATCACTCAAGAATTTTTATAAGGGGCTTGAAGGTCCCTAGGGAGACAAAGAATGCAATATTAAGGCCCTTGGGCTCTGGAACAAACTAGAAAGACAAGGGTCGAACCCCTGACACATTAATCAGCTTGAACGGTAAGTTCAAAGCCTTAACCTGGGACGAACCTTCAACACGTTGTTAGGGGTACCAACATTGTACCCCTGAAAGTGTTGAAGGATTTTGGAGGGTAAACCCCCCGCTCGAATGTCAGTTCCAAACACCCCTGTCGGAAAGGATTCATGACGAACCCGCGAACTCAAGCACAGATTCGAGCTCACAATCCCAGGATGAATTTTAAGGCCGAACCCTCAGTTTTCTAGGGGCTTCTTGATAATTTCTGAACCATTATGGGCCTAAATACCCATGCGGCCGACCTTAAGTCCATAGCGTTTCCCTTTGGGTAAAGCCTTTTGGGCTACCCCAAGGTGAGAGTACATACAAAACAGTTTCCCTACTTTCCTACCTATATAAAGGCCACAACTCAACTATTCATTCCTAATTACACTTTGGTAGCATGTTTAATTACTTGGCCTTTGGAGCTTCTTCCCCCAGGAAACCTCTCGGGGCTTTGTCTTTGTAGATTCCAATAACCCACAACAGCGCAACAACGACCTCAATAAATTGGGGCACATCCGCACTCATCTCCCTGGTGTTCTTTACCTACTCAACAATTCTAACATTCCCAAGATAAAATGAATCCTAGCATGACTTATACTACCACACATGCATGGGTACATCATCATAATGACGTAGCATAGATCTCAAAATATTAGAAAGCACAAGTTCAAGCACAAATATTCCCAGGACATGAAGATAGGAAAATATAAACCTCAAAAGGACATAATCAAAATGTGCTTACAAATTCAACCACAAGCTATTAAGTTACTCCCTAAATATGGAATTCAAGTATTGCATTGTATTCCACATTTTTTGGAAAAAGCAAAATAAAAAGAAGAAGGAAAAAGAACCTAGAGAGAAGGGATATTGTTTTTCTCTCTCTAAGCTACTCTTGAATTAAAATATATGATCTTGTCCATAAACCCTACTAGACTAAAGTCTGTGTGTATATATTAGCAGGGAATTGGGCCTAAAAATAGGCCAAAAATAGACCAAAACCTATAGCAGCCAAAAGTGACATGAGGCATCGTGATTGGCAGGGCCCTTGCCGTCCTCTTGCTAGCATGGCCCGTAGGTCCTAACACAGGCCATGTAAATCATACTGGCATGGGGCAACGATCTTTGAATGATTGTGCTAGTGCAGCCCGTGTCAACCGTCATAGGGCATCGTCTAGAAATCTGATTTTACATTCATTATCTGCACCCTGTGTTTGGCATGGGTCGTCAACTATGTTCTTATTTTTTCTTAGTTTCTGGAATGAGATGCATCATTATTCACACCCTTTGGGCTAGCCTTGACATTTTAGACCTGGAATAGCATGGGTCGTGGGAAACGGAACTTTCCACTCCCACACTTAGCCAAAATTAGAGTGAAACGAGGACTGGTGAACACCGCCAACCGAGGTTGGCACAGCCCGTGCTGAGTAAACCCGCCTCTACTTGGGGTCATTAAAGTCATAGCTAAATTAACCTAAACGATTTCATTCCAAACATAACAAAAGGGATGCAAGGGGTGGTCAAAGGTAAAATTTATATTTTGCACCCAACATCTTACTAAGCTACCTATGGCATAGTTAGTGGCGAGTTTGAGTTTGTCCAAAAACATGCTAGAGGCTAATAGCCAACTAAACACAAACACAAATGAGTTGTCAATCCATCATGTGCTAGGAATAGATAGTATAGAAAAATGGGGAGTTTTTGGTTTTTTTAATTATCAACTCGAACATAAAAGATAAAACACAAGTAAACTATATAGACAGACACTGGGGGAATATTTCCGTAACATGGTTGATTAAATGTTCCGATCCTTTATTCGATCACATGTAAGACTTCAACAACCTAATCTAGTGCTCATTACATGTGATGTGGTTGATGGTAAGCACTTCCCATACCTGTCATGTAGGGTGCTCTTGCAATAATCTATCTTAAGTAACTGAAATTACTAAACTATAGTTATTTCATTTATTATACTGGATTCATAATACGTGTATAGGCTGTACTCAATGTGTCCGAGCATGCCTGACTCGATCTCTCCCCCGGATGAACCATATAGCCAAGAGAAAGCAAAAATTCCTGCCTTTTGGTGACTTTCTAATGCGGCAAGAGAAGTCCGCGGGACACATTTTTTTATTAAGAATAAAATGAAAAACTTTTCCGTTGATTTCTTTTCCTTCAGTTAGTCTTTTACCCTTTCCTAATTTAGTAATAACAAAATGGATGTTGGCAATGTGTAAACTAAAAATTCTCTTATATTAAATAAAACAGGAAATTAAGAAACAATAAATTTAGTAACCGGGATCCAGAAAATAATGTTTTTAAAATCCATTTGATTTTGTTCAGGGAACAAGACAAGTAGAATCTCTTCGTCACATGATTCTTCGAAATATCTTGAAATTGATGTTTCAATCAAATTGGTAAGTGTACATTTAAGTGAATTTTATTCTGTTGGGAATAAATTCATTCAAGGAAAAAAATAGGTTCAATTTTCAAAATATTTATTGCACTAAAGCCATTTTTCACCAAAAATAAATCAAAGATTTTTTTTGGTCGGACCATGGATTTTCCTTCCTTTTCTTTTGCCGTATTTTGATCAAAGGAAGGGTGCGTTCGAGGTGTGAAGTGGGAGAGAGGGGATGTCATAATTGAGAAAAAAATGGGAAAAAATATCATTTGATTCGTCGATCCTCAAAAACAGAAGAAGCTCTTTGGAACTATTTTTCATTAAAATGAAAAAAAAACAATCTTAATGATTCGCTAGTTGGGATGGCGGAATAAGCCAAAAACCCCTTCTCCCAAAGTTACGGGGCTATTTTCTGAGTTCCTTAGAGAGAGTTATCTCACGGGAAATGACTGGGAAGATCAAAAAGTTGGAAGAATAATGGAGGACCATATTCGCGATTTATTTACATATAAAGGATGACCGTATTTTTGTATTAGCGATTTATTTACAAAAAATCCTGCATCTTTCTTAAAGAATTAAGAAAGACGCAGGGTTCCAACTTTTTCTTAATTCTTTATTCAATTACGATTGAATTAGGGGAGTGCAACAACGGCCCAGCCATTGCGCATATCTATTTCTCCCTCGTACGATTATGTCTCGGGCACTACACCACAAATGCTCTACCCATAGGCCTATGAAGAGGCAATGGGAGGTAGGCACCTTAACAATGACACTAGGACCTCTTACAACCCTAGCTTTCTATTATATGCTATATCTACCTGTAACCCTTCGGGCCAACTTGCCAGCTAAGACAAGTGTGCTGTTATCGTAATAGTGAAACTCGAAAAGACCTACGTGCACACACTCATGCGGACCCGGACCCCCCGCTACCTATATCACATCCACGTTTATCTTCCCTAGGGGGTATCAATATTTGCACCAACATGAATGTAGACTAGAGTGTGTACTAATGGAGTGTATCATTCATGCAACTATAACATTCAAGAACAAGCCATCATAATATCACAAGCACATAGAATTAGGAAGATCTAATGAATATCACAAAAACATTAATCAATATATGAATACAAAATTATCCCCAAACTATAAAAATACTTCCTAGACATGGAATTCAAGTATTTCATTGAATTCCACATGTTTGGGAAAAAGAAAAATAAAAAGGGAAAAGAGAAAGAACCTAGGAGAAGAGAGAGTGTTTCTCTCTCTATGTTACTCTTTAATCTACAAGTGAACTTAGAAAATTTATCCAAAGCCTCTAACCCTAGTAGACTAAGGCTATATTCATAGTAGTAGGGGATTGAGCCTAAAAATAGGCCCAAAATGGTCCAAATCCCTAGCATCCACCGCCTGACCCGGACCGTCGTGGATGGCATGGACCACCGCTGATGTGGCCTCGAGCCAGCGCGGTCCGTCAGATCTGGCGCACGCAGTATGCCTCATATCGGTGCTGGACGTGGGATTTGGCCTAGACGTGCTGGGCACGGTTTGTGTCATTTGGCAGGGCCCATCATATAGAGCTTTATTTTTGTACCTCTGATCCGGGGTTCATGTCATTTGGTGTGTGCCATCAACAGACTATGTGTTTTACTTAGTTTCTTGGCATAGGTATCTTCATTCTTCACACCTCATAGGCTGGGCTTGACATCTTGGACTCGGAATACTATGGTCCGCGAGAAATGGAGTGGTCTACACTACTTAGCCAAATTTGGGATGAAAATGCAACATGCAGACACAACCAGTCGATGTTGGCATGACCCGTTCTAGATTTTGCAATGACTCGTGCTGCTTAGCACGGATTATGCTAAAGTACCTCAACATGGGCCACATGGCATGGCACGGGCCACGTGTGCCTGGTCTCGTGCCTCCAATCATTGGTTAGTGCCATCTGTTACTGCTTCGGCTAGCTGACTTCTTTGTTCCACTATGGACCATTGGTCTAATTTGAGAGTTCTTGTGGTCGATTTCATAGCCCTTGTGAAAACAAAGCCAATGGAATCAAACCTAAGGGATAATTCTTCTTAGATCTCTCCCATAACTTTGCTCAACTCCCGGACAACAATCCTCCATTTCTTCCTTGGCCGTTTTGAACTTCAATGTCACCGCCTATCTGTAGCTAAATCCTTCTACTACCATAATGTAGTGTCTGTAGCCTTAATCTACTACCATTTTAATATGAATGGCCTTCTATGTCTTCTACCTCCCTTGCGAACGGCCTTCAATAAAAAATGTGATGAAAAGTACCCACGAGTCGCAACCAGTACTGTCGCGAGTCGCGATGAAGAAACCAATTTTTCAAATTAGCTTAAATACTGCATAATCCTTCCTTCTTCTCCACCAAATAATCCTAAGAACCACCACACCTCCACTCATTCTTTCACTATCTTACATTTATTGACATATGAATATTCTTTGACCTTTATAGTACCTTTGTTGATTTTAGTATGTCAACTACATCATTGTAACTATAATTTCCATATTCTATAACGATGCTTGGATTTTTGTCGATATATGTTGGATATTTTTATTGGAAAATCTTATAGTGGTGATTGCAGGATGGATTGGTTATTCTTTGAGAATACTATGGTTATTAACTTTTGATGCTAAACATAGTATTACAAATCCTTATGTACTTGTGAGTTTGATGTTTTTCTCCATGGTGTTAGTATAGATCAAACAGTGCGAAGGAGACAACGTTTGCTCGAGGGGTGAGTTCTTCTACGACACTTTTGCTCCCCACCCCCTTCGGCTCCAAAACCAAATCTCGGGGTCAATTATATACAAATATATGGGATTGCACCGTACCAGCAGTGACTATGCGGAGAAACGGGAGTCACTCTACCTCTTACCTTAATTTTTATTGTTCTTGCCTTACATGTTACAATGAGGGAAATTTAATGTTTTAAGTGCAGAGAGGGGTTAGAAGACTCACATGCATGCTAGCTTGATTTGGAATGTTTTTTTCTACTTTTGATTGGAAAAATATGAGAAAAAGGAAGAATTTTTTGAAAAAAAATATAGAAAATGAAAAAGAAAAAAATTTATTTAAAAAGAAAACCTGCTAAATTGAAAACCCGGGAGAGCAACTTAGGCAACATTGGGGGCCCAGATAGGTCAAAAACATGAAAGAGAAACCTAGGAAAAAATGAGAGACTAAATGTGGAAAAAAAGGTGAGATGTGAGCCAAATAAACATGATGTGTGGCTAGGAAGAAAACCCGAAAGGGATCCTAGGCAAAATAAGAGAAAGAAAGAAAAAAGGAAAATTCTATCATTTCACTCATTTGACAGCATTGAAGTCATAAGGTTGTGGTTATCATATGAATGGATCGGGTAGCTCAACATCTTGACACCTCTTGGGATTGGTTAACTTAGCGGGTTGAATAATGAAGTATGGTTATGAAATTCTTGATTCTTTTATACTTCATTTTGGTTGATATATTGATATTGGGTGAAGTATGTGTTTGAACCTCCTATATGGTTTTGACTTCATTTTGTGTCATTGGACTTTGGGATTATCAATTCGGGACTTTGAAACATTTTTATGGGTAATGAATTGATAAGGGGTAGGTTTTGTCAAATTTAGGAATTGAGGTTGTGTGTATGAAAAATTCTCATTTGAGCTTATATTTTGGGATTTATGATATTGAGAGTTTTTGTGAGGTTTTGATTAGGGGAATATTAGTTTAGGATGTGGACATATGAATTCCTTTTTTGTGATTGAATTTTTTCTTACCCGAGGGCGAGTAAGGTTTAAGTGCAGGGAGGTTTAATGTGTCCATTTTATATGGTTATATTATAACTTTTAGGATTCATTTTTGTACACTTTTTTGCTTTAGATGTGGCATTTTGCCTTGAAATTCTTTAAGGAGAGTTAAAAGTGACTTTTATGCTTTTATTACTTTTCTAGAGGATTTTGTGTGACAAGACAATTTGTTTGAAGACTTTGGAGAATGCCTTTGATGATGAAGAAGTGAAGACTTGTATTTGATCTTTTGAAGACTTGAATAATTGAAGATAAGTGATGTGAAGAGGAGGACTTGAAACAAAAACAAGAAAGAAATCAAGATGCAGAAACTGGGCTCGGTCACGACTAGCAATGGAGTGGTCGTGAGTCGCGATGGATGGGTGGCCTGAAAACTTCTATCTTTTTTGTAATATAAATACTAAATCCTATCCTCTCATCTTCTTTTCTTCTTCTTCTTCCTACGATTTTCTGGGTTTCAAAACCCTATTTTTCCTTTCTTTCTTTTCTTAGTTTTTGTAGGTTAATCATGTCTTTTCGTTATCTAGGTTAGTTTGTAGTTAAGAGCAATTGATTAAAGCTTCCATATCTATGTAGTAAGAACCTCTATTTCACTCTTTCTTGAAGAATTTTCTATTTAGCATTCATGTGTTTTAATGTGATATTTTTCTTCTTTTATGCTATGGGTTGTTTGAGTATATGAAGTGTTTGTATGATTTCTTGTTAGGGTTGGGAGAAAGTAGCTAATTTTTCCCCTCTTTTAATGAAGAGTCCAAGAACATGGAATTATAACTTCTTTTGCATAATGTGTTGGATTCTTGCTAGATAAATATGTTAATGTTGATTTTCTTATGTTTAACCTATAGATGCAATGCAAGGTTGAATCTTGAATGTGATTTGTTCTAGATTGAGCCTAATGAATGATATGTTTGGTTAAATGGCTATGTCGTTGGTAGAAGTCTTATTGTTATCAAATCTATGGTTCTTCGTGTATAATGTCATTGATTAGACACCTATATGGTGTGGTTTTCCTAAAGTGATTATCAATGAGGTTTTCAAATGGTCGTTGTTTGTCTTTGTGAATTACTATTAAGAAGAAATGATGATTAGCATAGTTACTTAATCATCAAACAAACTAAGAAAAAGGGTAAAAACTACAAAAGACAAAGCCTTAGGGACAACTAATACCCACTTCCAAGCCTCATCTAGATCATTGAACCATTCACTCATCCTATCACATTTGTAACCTATGGGGAATTCTAAAACATCCCAATTGAAGATCAACATTCATTTCTTCTTAATAGTAATTTACAAAGACAAACAACGACCATTTGAAAACCTCATTGATAATCACTTTAGGCAAACCACACCGTAAAAGTGTCTAATCAATGGCATTATACATGAAGAATCATAGATTTGATAACAACAAACCTTCTACCAAAGACATGTCCATTTAACCAAACATAGCATTCATTAGGCTCAGCCTAGAACAAACCACATTCAAGATTCAACCTTGCATTGCATCTATAGGATAAACATGAGAACAATCCACATTAACATATTTATCTAGCCAGAATCACAACACATTATGCACAAGAAGTTATAATATCATGTTCTTGGATTCCACATTAAAAGAGGTGAAACATTTGCTATTTTTCTCCCAACCCTAACAAGCAATCATACAAACACTTCATATACTAAAACAACCCATAGCATAAATGATGTAAAACATCACATTAAAACACATGAATGCTAAATAACAAATTCTTCAAGAAAGAGTGAAATAGAGGTTCTTACTACATAGATATGGAAGCTTCAATCAATTTCTCCCAAGTACAAACTAACCTAGATAATGAAAAGACATGATTAACCTACAAAAACTAAGAAGAGAAAGAAAGGAAAACTAGGGTTTTGAAACCCAAAAAATCGCAGGAAAAAGAAGACAAAAAGAGGAGAGGATAGGATTTAGTATTTGTAGTTACAAAAAGTAAGAAAGTTTCTGGCCACACGTCTGTCGCGACTCATGACCAATCCATTGCGAGTTGCGACCGAGCCCAGTTTCTACATCTTGATTTCTTTCTTCTTTTTGTTTCAAGTTGTCCTCTTCACTTCACTTATCTTCCATTCTTCAAGTTTTCAAAAGCTAAAATACAATTCTTCAAATCCTCAAAGGCATTCTTCAAAGTCTTCAAATAAATTGTCTTATCACACAAAATCCTCTAGAAAAGTAATAAAAGTGTAAAAGTAGATTTTAACTCTCCTTATATAATTTCAAGGCAAAATGCCACATCTAAAGCACAAAAGTGTACAAAAGTGAATCCTAAAAGTCCCTAATATAACCATATAAAATGGGCACATCAATGGGCGACCTACTAATGATGATCAAAAAGGATGATCTAGGTGCTCATGGGTACAAGGTGTCCATTAGTACCAATTAAGTCTACAATACGCAGGATTTAGACAAGAAAATCAAACATGGCCGTCTAAACCCCTTGTCACGTAAACTTAACTAATACTAGCAATCCAACATGAAAAAAAAGCCAATTATTATGTTGAATGCATCGTTAACGCACGTATAATGATGCATATCACACCCCAACAATTAACACTTTACTCATCCTTGAGTTAATAAAGACAAGAAAAGGACTAAGTAACGAGTAACGTGCCGGTATAAGTTAATCGAGGCATTCAACTTATTCTCAGATTACACTATTTCTCCCAAAGAAGCAAGAATCTCACAACAGCCTAAAGTAATAAAACCACCCAAAATAAAATGAAGAAAAAGGTAAGCAAAGAAAGATAAGTGTTAAGCTAGCTTACTTTTCCCAAAAAGTTCCCCAAAAGCAATCAAAGAGTTGTTGCCAAAAATAATCCACCAAGGAAATCCAAGAGTCCTCGACTTGGTTGTAACTAAGGATCACTTTAGATTCTCAACTTAGTTATAACCAAGGATGATGCAAATGTATTGCTAACCTAGTTTCCATTTTCTCTCAATTTCTCTCATTTTGCCTAGGAAACCTTTCGGGTTTTCATCCTAGATTTAACACATCTGGAGCTCATTCTCACCTTTTTCCACATGGCCTCTTATTTTTTTTCCTAGGTTCGTAAACCTAGCCGAGCCTAGCCTCTTATTTTTACCTAGGCCTTTTGACCTATCCAGGCTTTTCCCAATGTTGCCTAAGTTGCCCTATCGGGTTTCCAACTTAGCTGAGTATATATTTTTTCATTTCAATTTTTTTGGTGTAGCACAAAATGTCCCAAAGTTGGGCTTCATACTACATGAAGATAGGAAAACATAAACCATTACACCACCAAGTTTCTAAAACAATTACCCCCAAGACAAACTATGATTGCTACCAAGCAAGTCACACCACCAAATAAGGATCCAAAACTATCCCAAAACAAAAAAAAACACCAAAATCACCAAAAACTACAAAGAAAAACACCAAAAGCACCAAGGAATCCCAAAAACAAAACTTCCGAAGTGCTTACTACTCCTTCCCCCACACTTAAAATATACATTGTTCCCAATGCACAAAAAGTAGAAACACATAAGTAAGGTCCAGAAAGTAGTAACAATTACACTTGCGGCCCCGAAGGGCCCTCTTTGTCTTCCCTCGCCTCGGCATTGTTAAAGTACCCTGCCGATTGAATGGTGGCCTTCATAAACTCCAGTTAAGCGCCAAACTCTTCCAATTGTGATTTCATGCTACTAACTCTGAGAACGACTTCTTGCATAGCTTGGGTAGAACTTGAAAGTGGTTCCCCAAGCATATGCAATTGGTCTAGGATGTTCGTGGGTAGGTGAGCTCGGCTAGGCGACGCCCTAGAAGAGGTCTCTCCATCCACCTCATTGACCTCTATATCTGTATTTAATAGTATTCTGTAGAATTACTTCTCAAATCATGGGCTGGGCTCGAGGAACAAATTGTCCAAACTCATCTCGTAGGTAATGGTGGTACACTATGGTTGAGAAATGATCATGAAACTACATGTGGTCGCGTCTCCATATAATCACACATATATGTGGTCCGAGGTTGTAGTTGCTATCAAAGAAGCTTTGGCCAGCTTATCATCAGTGTACTTCATTCCCGAATGCCCAAAGCTAGACAATGGAGACTGAGTGACTGGATGTTCTAAATATTGCGCCAAAAGCCCTACCATGCCATCCATCAAAATCTTTCCACATTTTCTCTCCCCCATTGCTAAGCATTATTGTACAAAACCCCCACTAAGTTTGGGTGGAAATTACCCTCAGGAGTTATCGCTTAAAGGCAATACACATCTAAACCCAGACACAGCGTTAGGTCACCATGACAATATACTCCCATTGCTAGAAATCATTGAACATAATGCAATGCCTGATGAATTATAACAGTTCTTTTGCACAAGTTCTTCCTGTCTGTACTAGTCAGTTGCCTCTGAAAATTCCCAAAGGAAGATGGAAAACCCTGTCAATGTGTCCTTGGAACATCTCTACCGTATCTCCAACCAAAGGCTTAGGCCACCTCCCGATGTGTCATCGTGTTCTCTTTGTCGTCCAAGTGAAACTTGATTCTCAATGTCTATTTGCATCTGTAACTGGCCAAAGAGTAGCTAGGAACTCTAATATAGGTCTTCAAGTACTTGTTGAGAGAACCTTCTAGACCTACCCGACCTAGCAAGTAGGTAACAGGATCGAGTAAGCCTAGAGCCTCCAAAGTATCCTTGCACGTGAAGCCCATCTCCCAAATGTTTCTTCTTTGGCCCCTTGAAGTATCTCCACCACCGAGCTGCAGTCCCAGAGATGTTGGTCAATCCCATGAGTTCCTTTCTCACGAACGCGGGGTTGCGAGGAAGGGGAGTCATCGGCTCATGGTTCACAACCTTGGCCAGTTTCTTCCTTTTCTCACCCCTTGAAGATTTCCCTTTCTCTGACACACTATTTTTTGGAGGCATACTATCAACATCAAGGAGAAAGTTGTAACGTGATAATAAATGAGGGCATGCCCACAATATCATTCAAAAAGACAATTCCTCCTAAAAAACCTATTCATTTCAAATCATGATATTCTCAACGTGAATGGTATTCATACAAGAACATTCTCATTAAAATATGAACTCATGTCAAGTCATATTAAATCATCAACAAGATCATTCAATCAAGATTCATTCCTTCTAAATCACCCAACACATGAAGAACATATTATCCAAGCGTAATTGCATATCAATCCACCCAAATTTTCTCCAACACAAGATTATGCATAAAAATTTTCTCAACAACATACACTCTTTCAAGAATCATGCTTTACATAACACAACCACCATGTTAAATAAAGAAACTAACTAATAAGTTCTATGGATTACCCGGAATCTGAAGCTAGGAGATGCAAGATCCACACAAGAAGAAGAAAATTGCTAATTTTTTAGAGAAAAGCATCAAATGTTTATGTTCACCAAGAGTGTGTGTGAGTAACTGTTTCTTGAAAAGCTTGAATGTATAAAATGATTCAATTAGGTGGAAGAATGTACCAAGGATCTAAAAATTCAGCAAATATGGTAAGGTGGAGAGGTAAGATAAGGATGGAATATTGAAAATTGCAAATTAAGGGACAATAGTACCAATCAATTTAATCATAAGGGATGTTGGAAGTACTATTTGCATCAAAAATCCTAAGGAATAAGGTAATTTCAAAATTTATGACCCAAAAATGCTTTTTTTTTAGCTTAATTTCAGATTTTTCAATAATATGCCTTTTTGGAACAATTTGACAGCTCAAATGGGGTGACAACACGTATAACCTTGTGTCAAGGGTACCTGTGCAGACACCCTTGTGCAGAGGTTGTTTGCACCGACCGTATCGCATGGAACGAGCTGTGCCAAAACCTGGCATGAGGCCCCTCATGCCAACATGCTATGACATGAGCCGTATCTCTTGGAATGGCTCGTGCCAAATTTTGGCATGAGACTGCCAAAATTTTGACCCTTTTTTCGTAGTTTTTCCCTCTTTTTTGAAAAAATTAAGTCACCCATCAAGCCTGATTCCATCTAAAATAAATCACGAGAATAGAACTCAAATGTTTGGATCAAAGAGATTTTCATCTTAAAATCCCCATAAAAAATATGCAAAATTAATCTAATCATTAAAAATCACAAAAACCAGAGCAAGAAGAAACACCGTATATTTATTGTTGTCCTCACGACTTATTTCTTTTTCATGTACTTTAGTTAGAACAACCTACTGTTGGGTCTCCAGAATCACCATCCGTGACTCCACCCATGATGACATCGTTGTGGAGAGGTCTCCACAACATCTCACCCTTAACTGTAGACGCCTTGCTTGCCATAAAGATGAATTCCCAAACCTTATTAATGTTGATTCATCCGCCTTTACTTTAGGTTTAGGAGAAGGTCGAGGTGTTTTTATACCCTCGACATTACCTCCTAAATGCTGCAAGTTGGTTAGAATGGAAAAACATTCCGATATAGATATACTATCACTATATTATGTAGTAGAGGTCTCATCATCAATATCATCAATGTCATGGAATCCATCTACGCATTAATTCTCATTGGTCATGCAAGAAGGGTCACATATATCATGCTCATCTAATAGGATTACGCATGCAAAAGATGAGTTAGAATAATTATGCCTAAACTTATAGATGTCAAATCCAACTTTATCCATATCATCTTCTAGGGTTAGGGTTCCCAAATGGACATTGATATTAGTCTTTGACGCTTTAAGGAATGATATCCCCAATAATATTGGGGGGGGCACTTCCGTCGTGCACCACGTCATGGACATAAAAGTCTATTGGAAACACCAACTTGCTAACCCTAACCATCACATCCTTCACTAGCCCACGAGGGCTAGCTTGGGAGTGATTGATGAGTTGGACAATCACCCTAGTGTCCCTAAGTTCACCTTTTTCTAGGCATTCATAAAGACTATATGGGATCACATTTATGGATACTCCTAAGTCTATCATAACTTTCTCAACTAGCTTTCCACTGAAGGATATAGGAATAGAGAACATCCCGGGGTAGTTGCATTTCTTAGGAAAATTGTTTTGGTTCAAAATGGTGACTCCCCCCATTTTTAAATGTCCTCCTACCTTCTTAGTTGGTCTACTTCTCTTTCTAGTGCATGAAACTTTGGGAAACTTAGCATACGATGGCACTTGTTCGATTGGATCTAAGATAGGGATTGTTACCTCAACATTTTCAAAGATTCGTCAAATACTTGCATCATTGGTTGCTACCTTTGGAATGCCCCTCAAAGCATTTGGAAATGGTGGTGGGATATTAATGTGTGGATCGGATGGTGGAAACTTCTTGGAGGGCGCTTCCTCGACAAATATTTCATTCTCCTTAAAATTTACCTTGTTAGCCTCCAATACCCTATCATCTTCTTGCAATACCTTCTTCTCAGACTCACGGACTTCCTTCCCACTTCTCAACTTGATTGTGCTCATGTTCCTTGGATTGATCTCCGGTTGGGAAGGGAGTTTTCCATACTCTTAGGATTCAAGTCGGCTCACTGAGGTGGTGAGTTTCCCGACTTGGACTTCAACAATTTTTATACTCAAAAAAGCCCTATTGCCAAGATCTTCAATTTTCCACCTTGTCCTTTTAGCGAAAACCTCATTCTTCTTCCCCAATTCACTGATGGCTTCCAAAATCTCTTCCCGATTTAACTTGTAGAGAGGGGTGTGGTTGTTGGAAAAACCCTCACCCCTTGGATATGGTTGAGGTGGAGCTTGTCCACCTTGATGTCCTTGAGCTTGGTTCTCCTCCCTCCAATGGAAATTGGGATGGTCATGGTACCTTTAGGTGAACGAGTTTGCATAGGGATCCTTCCTTCCAACTTCTTGGTTCCCTCGGAACCCCTGTGGTTGTTGATCCCTAGAAAATTGCTGCCTATTCCCATTGTTGTATTCCATGGCCTTCACCTCTTTTAAGTCTTTAGCAGCTTGGGGACACCTCTCAGTGTGATGGTAAAGGTTGAATACCCCGCACACTTGGACCCGATGATCCTTCCATCTTAAGAGCTCTTTCATCTTGGAAGTAAGAGCTTGGACTTGCTCTTCTAACTTATGGGATTGGGAGGTTCATCCAAGACCTTAACCATTGACCTTGTGCTAAACTATCACATTCCATTAGTATTTCTTCAAAGAGAGCTATTGCGTCCTTCGAGATATTGTTGGTGATCAACCCATTACATACGACATTCACCATCTATGTGTCTTCATCGTATAACCCTTCAAAAACTTAGTAAACTAGGTCTCCCTCCTTCAAATGATGGTATGAACAGCATGCTAGTAACCTCTTGAAATGCTCCCAGTAGTCACAAAGAGATTTAGTAGCTTTATGGGTGATATTAGATAGTTGTTTCTTCAGTCTAGCAGATTTAGATGCCGGAAAGTACTTTTCTTGAAATCTTCTCTTCATATCCATCCAGAAGCTTATACAACCAGGGGTAAATAGTATGGCTAGTCCTAAGCCCCATCTTGAAGAGAGAATGGAAATTCCCTAAGGTTATAGTCATGCTTTGAAACACCCAGAAGCTTTATATACGTGTGCAGACAAGGTGGAACTCTGACAAGTGTTTGTTGGGATCTTTCCCTGCCATACCATGGAAAGTGGGAAGATAGTGTATCATCCCGCTCTTTAGTTCACAATTCACGTTCGGTGGTCGTGGAGGGAAAATGATACACAATAGTTGGCTCTCCAAATTTGGAGCCATGAGCTCCCTTGGTGTCCTGCTATCTTACTTCATCTCTAGCGAACATTCTACCACCAAAACATATCGAGGTTGAACCCATACTTTAGCTCTACGCTTTCTTCATCTCCTACTACCTGTATTTTCAGTCAGGTAGTGTACAACTCCTAAGTTTGTGGTACGAGTATTTACCATAAACTAGGTGTTAGCAATACTCTACCAAAGGCAACATTAGAAAATGGATTAACAGTAACAAGATTACTATCAAAACAGGTTCAATCAACAAAAAAACAAAGAAAAAGAAAAGCAATACTAACTACTTAACCAACACGTTAGGAAAATTGACAATTAAACTTTTAAACTAGCATCCCCGGCAGTGGCACCAAAATTTAACCTGCCTCCACTCGGGGTTGTTAAAGTCGTAGCTAAATTAACCCGAGCGAATGCATTCCAAATAGATTAAAAGGGATGCTAGGGGTGGTCAAAGATAAAATTTATAGTATGCGCCCAACTCACTACTATGTTACCTATGGGGTAGTTAGTGGCAAGTCCAGGTATGTCCGCTGATATGCTAGAGTTTAATAGCCAATTAAACACAACCACGAATGGTTTTTCAATTTTTCATGTGCTAGGAATAGATAGTATAGTAAAATGGGTTATTTTGGGTTTTTTCAATTATCAACTATGAACATAAAAGATAAAACACAAGTAAACTATATAGACAGACACTTGGGAAATATTTGCTTAACACGGTTGATTAAATGTTCTGATCCTTGATTCGATCACATGTAAGAGTTCAACAACCTAATCTAGTGATCACAGCACGTGGTGTGGTTAATAGTCAGTACTTTCCCATACCTATCACAATGGGTGCTCTTCCAATCTTCAATTGGCAACGCCTCCATAATTAAGGGAGTGCAACAATGGCCCGACTGTTGCACATATATGCTTCGTCCCTGTACGATTCCATCTCAGGCACTACACCACAGATGCTCTACCCCTAGGCCTATAAAGAGGAAAAGATAGGTAGGCACCTTACCGATGACACTAGGACATCTTACAACCTTAGCTTGCTACTATATGTTATCTCAACCCTTAACCATTCTAAACAACTTACCAGCTAAGGCTGGTGTGCTGTCATCATAATGATAAAACTTAGAAGACCTACGTGTATACACCCACGTAAACCCAGACCCCGCTACCCATATCATATTAAGATTTCTCTTCCCCGAGGGGTATTAATATTTGCACTAACATGAATGTAAACTAGAGTGCGTGCTAATGGAGTGTATCATTCATGCAATTATAACATTCAAGAACAACCCATCATAAAATCACAAGCACATAGAACTAGGAAGATCTAATTAATCTCACAAAACAATTAATCAAAACATGAATACATAATCATCCCCAAGCTATAAAAATAGTCCCTGGACATGGAATTTAAGTATTTCATTAAATTCCACATCTTTGGGCAAAACTAAAATAAAAAGGGAATACAGAAAGAACCTAGAGAGAAGAGTGAATGTTTCTCTCTCTAAGTTGCTCTTGAATCTACAAGTGAACTTAGAAAATTTATCCAAGGCTTCTAACCCTAGTAGACTAAGGCTATATTTATAATAGTATGGGATTAGGCCTAAAAATAGGCCCAAAATGGGCCAAAACCCTAGCAGAAGCTGCCTGACACGGACTTCCACAAATATCACGCCCTGTGCTGCTAATGTGGCCTTGTACCAGCATGATCTATATGATCTGGCGTAGGCCTCATGCCTCGTGCCAATGCAAGATGCGAGATCTGGCGCGGTTGTGCTGGACAAAGTTCTTGTCCTCTGGCGCGGCCCATCGCCTAGAGCTTCATTTTGTCACCTTTGATCCGCGGTCCATGTCATTTGGTGTAGGTCGTAAACCGACTCTACATATTACTAAGTTTCTTGGCCTTGGAATGGCAGGGGCTGCGTGAAATAGAGTGGTCTGGTCCTATACTTATCCTAATTTGGAATTAAAAGGGTAACATGCTAACACAGCCCACCGATGTTGGATCGAATCGTGCTGGGTGGTGCTTGATACGGCTCATTCCAAAGGTCTGTGTCATCCATTGGTGCAATGGATGACACAGCCCACACCAAAGTACTGATTGAAACGAGCCTCCAGCCGACGGCCGGCGCCAAATGACAAAAACAAAAGACATGCAATCAATGAATCAAAATGGAGATCCAATATGTGGCCCATGCCAAACTGAGTGGCCCACGCCAGCACAAGAGGTGAAACCCATGCCAGAATTGACAGACTGCACCAGCACAGACAAGTAGGCCATGCCAAACCGAGCCACCATGAAGGCTCCTTAGCCAGCATGGACCGTGTCAGTTTCCACTGGTCATGTCCGTTGCGGCTGTTAGGGTTTTTTACCCCTATTTTAGGCCTATTTTAAGGACCAATTCCCTACTACTATATATATGGACTTATGTCTACTAGGGTTTAGTTTATGCTTATTTTAGACTTTAAGAGTAGAGAGAGAAAGGAGTTTTTCTTCTCTCTAGAATATTTTCTTTTCATCTCTTTATTTTTCCTTTTCCCAAAGGCATTGAATCCAATGACATACTTAGGTTCAATACTTAGGGAGTAGTTTACTAGTATGGGGATAGTATTTTTATTAATGATTTGATTTGTGTTTTGTGTGATCCCTTAGATCTACATATTTCTCTGTGTTTATGATATTATGTTGGCTCATTCTTGAATTGTTTATAAATTTCATGAATGATACACTCCATTAGCACACACTCTATTCTACATTCATGTTGGTGCACATACTGATGCCCCCCAGGGAAGAGAAGCCTGGATGTGATATGGGTAGTAGGGTTCGGTTCAACGTGGGTGTGTGCACATAGGTCTCTTTCGAGTTTTATTCTTACCCCCCAGGGACTTTTTGAATGTTTGCATCATCGGTCACCACCTTTGGCCGTCCTCCAAAAACATTTGGAAATGGACGTGGAATACCGACTTGTGCCTCGGGCGGTGGAAGTTTCTTGGTTGACTATAATCTCTTCTTCGAAGTGTCCTTTGGTACCCTCCACTACCTTGTTATCTTTTTACATTGTCTTCTTCTCAGTTTCACAGACTTCCTTCCCACTTTTCAATTTAAGTGTGCTCACATTCCTCGGATTCACCTCCGATTGGGAAGGGAGTTTCCAGACTCCTTACTTCAAGTCGGCTTACCGATATGGCAAGTTACTTGACTTGAACTTCAAGGTTTTTGATACTAGAGAAATCAGTAGTGCCAAGGTCCTTAATTTCTTGCATTGTCCGCTCCGCGGAGATCTTCTGTTTCTTCCCCAATTGACTAATAGCTTCCAAGATCTCATTCATTTCCAAGATCTCATTCATCATCGGTCACCGCCTTTGACCGTCCTCCAAAAACATTTGGAAATGGAGGTGGAATAGCGACTTGTGCCTCGGGTGGTAGAAGTTCCTTTGATGAGACGTCAAAAGCATGTATTTTACAAAGCATTTAACATCTCTTTTATCATACTTTTGTTGTAAGATTGCTAGATTTAGTAGGTTTACATGATAAGGGGTTTAGATGACCATTTCCGGTTTTTATATCTAAATCCTTCAGTTTGTAACCTATGTTTAGTCTAAGGGACTTTTGGTACTTATGAGCATCTAGATTCCTTTTTGTAAGATCAATCTGTAGATTGCTCATGAGCACTTAGGAGTGGTTTAGTGAAGGCCATTCGAAAGGATGGTAGAAGATGGAAGGCCACTCACAAAGTGGTAGAAGATAAAGTGAAGAAAGGAGAGCAAACAAAAGGGTGAAGAATAATCTATGTTTTGAAGCAGAATTTTGAGGATTTTCCGAGAGGAATCAGCCTCCAAAAGGGGTACCATTGGATTTCTCTTCTCGAGTACTATAAAATCGACTACAAGAACTCCCAAAAAGGATCAACGGTTCACCCGGAGGAAGCAAAACAAAACGGGACTTTTTTCCATCGCGACTCGCGACGAGTGTGTCGCGACGAGTGAAATGATGACCTGGGAGCTCAAAATTTTACTGTTCTGGTCGCGACTCGCGTTGGAGGCATCGCGACTAGCGATAAATGCCCTGCAACTTGCATTTTACCCCATTTTTTCTTGTACTATAAATAGCTTTTAACCCCCTTCTTCCCCAACTCTTTAAGCCCGACTTGGGGGCTCCAAAACCCTAGTTTTTCACCATTTTCTTCCATTTCTTCTTCTTTCATTGTAGATCTTTGTTCTATGTTATGGGTTTTGATTATCTAGCTTAGTTTTATCTTGGGAGCAATGGATTGAAGCTTCCATATCTATCTAGTAAGAACCATATCTATCTATTTAGTGTTTTTGCTATTGTGCATTTATTGAGCTTTGAATGCGAATTGTTAATTGCATTGATGTTGTTGGAAGCTTGAGTATATGAATTGCTTGTATGATTACTTGTTAGGGTTGGGAGAAAGTAGCTAATTCTCCCCTCTTTTAATGTGGAATCCAAGAGCATGAGTTAGAGTTTCTTAAATGATGTTTGTGTGTTGATAATTGCTAGATGAATGTGATGATGTCGAAATCGTTGTCATGTTTGTTTTAGGTAGCAGATGAGAGAAGTCTATGAATGTCGATCATTCTTGACTAATCTTGTGTAAATGCATGAATTGATTAAATGCTTAGATACGGTGTAGTATTTATAAGTGTTGCCAAGCTTGTTGATTCTTCGTGCTAAATGCCATCAATGGGATACTCTTAGTCCTAAGGGAGTCATTGGTGAGGTTTGACAAGAGATGTCGAATTCACTCTTGCAAACTACTATCTAAGAAGGATAGAAGATTTATCTTCACAACAAGTAGTTGAAGTAGTGAATAGATTGTTTCACTCATTCTCGAAGCCTTTATTATTTAGCATTTATGTATTCTTGATGCTATGTTTCACTTCATTTATGCCATGGGTTGTTGGAGAATAGGAAGTTTTTTTATGATTGAAGTGTTTGGGTGTTAGGAAAGTGACGAATTCCTTAGCTCCTTTGCATGAAAATCTATGAACATGAACTTAGAACTTCTTGTGCATAATGTGTTGTGATTCTTGCTAGATAAGTATGTTAATGTTAACCCAAGTAATGAATGTGATAGAATGAGTGAATGGTTCAATGATCTACATTAGGTTTGGAAGTGGATATCAATTGCCCCCAAGGCTTTATCTTTGTAGTTTTAAACCCCTTTTTCTTAGTTTTGTTTGATCATTAGCCTAGTTACTTGGCTTTTCTAGTTATCCTGTCTCTTTAATTTCATAACTTAGGACCACCAAATACCAAACCCCCCCCCCCCCATTTACATGCTTTTATATGTATGTATATATGTCTACTCCTAGCCTAATATCAACCTTTTGTGCCTAAACGCTTAGGAAGATCCCTCTTCTTCGTAGATGACCCCAACTTGCTGCTATCTACTTAGTTTTAGATAGTAAGCATTTAGGGATTATAAATATTAACTTTGAGAGGTATGGTGATGACCTCCCAAATTTTGGCGTCGCTGCCGGGGAAGAAGCGTTTATTGTTAAGTGTTTAGGTGTATTTGGTTTCATATTAGCTAGTTATTTTTATTTTCCACTCCTTGGTGGTTGTTTTTGTTCGGAGTAGGTATTGCTTGAGTTCTTGGTGAATTCTTATCGAGAATCCTTGCAATATGATTTTGGACTTTTGAAAAAAAAATGAAGCATCTCACCTTGAGGGAAATCATGACGAGAAGAGAGGCTCAACAAGCAAGGTTTTGTAGGATGTGTCATTCCGACCATCCTACCGAGTCTTACTATTTGTTGTGGGAAGATCAATATGAGCGGGAAGGAACCCTTGGTTTCCAAAAAGTAGGGTATTATGAAGAGTGCTACAAAGATGTAGGAGATGTTGGTTTTCAAGGGCATGAAGCTCAGGAATTGTATCTATACCACAATTCTTACAATCCGGAATGGAGTGGTAATCTGGATTAGTGGTATGAGAATGAGCCGGAAAACCAACAATACGAGGAAAATAGTTGGCCATCACCACCTTATACCATACCCCAAAACCAAGCCCAACAAGGAAGCTCAAGTTTGACACGTGAGGAAGTCATGAATACAATAGCAAACTTGAACATTTTTACTAGTGAGGAGCCAGGCACTCAACTCTCCTCTAGTGTTGAGGCTATTGAGGGGCATGTGAGGAGTATGTTAGAAGCATTGGCCCAAATGGAAGCTCGTGATTCCGAAAATACACCATCCAAAATCGAACTCGAAGATTCGGTGAGTGAGGTCACCATGGGAAATGACTTTGAGTTCGAAGGGGATGAGGAGTTGGTTGTTGAGGATGAAAAATAGAGGAAGAGGTGATTGTGCTACATTCATTAGAATCACCATCCCTTCCCCCACCTAGTGAACCAACTCTACCATTTTCGGAAGTTTTGAGAAAGACAAGAGAGGAGCCAAAAGACTACCCCAAGCCTCATAACCACCCAACTCCCTTTAAACCATCTCCACCTCAACAAAACTTTCCTCTTGAAATTTTTGTACCCCCACCTCTCTATTTTGGATGCTCATGGTGAAGGGGTTCAAACCTTCACCATATAGATAACGTTAGGGTCGTGCCGACGACCTTAAAAATACGGAGCTTCTCGGGAGGCAACCTGAGCTTCTAAGTTAGATTAGCATTTTTCTTTTCTTGAAAAAAAAAATATTCCTCAACCATGTCCTCAAACCCTTTCCCAAAACCACAAGAATACCACCACAATCCACCACCAAAAATAAACCACTACCAAAACCACCATCTAGGAGTACTACTAGTTGTCTTTTGTGAGTGTTGATCGGGATTTGCATAGTTGTGGCTTTGTAGTTGATGGATCGAAGTTTCATATCGGGCGGAGTTGGAGAACATGGAGGAGAGAACACTCATTGAGATGTGAGCATTGCCATCACTGGGAAGGTCCTTCAAAATCCAAGTTGTGAGTTTTTTTTTCTTTCTCCCTTATCAAGTGCGGGGAGGTAAAGATAAATATATTTCATTGTATTGTATTGTAGTGTGCATATGATCCACTTTGATTTGTATTGTTTGAAAAAAAAAGAAAAAAATAATTCCCGCTAAGTTGAAAACCCGAGAGGGCAACTTAGGAAAAAGTGGGAGGCCCGGATAGGTTGAAAACTCGAGAGGGTGACCTATGCAAAAATGAGAGGCCAAATGGTGAGGGAAAAGGTGAGGGTGAGCATTGAAAAAGAAAATTGTGTGAAGCTAGGATGAAAACCCGAGAGGGCTCCTAGGCAAAATGAGAGAAATTGAAAAAAAAAATTATGCTTCTCTTGATCTGTCTATTGAGTGGCTTTTTCGGTGGAGTAAGTTAGCTTGGCATTATATGTATACCTCACTTTTGTTATGGTTTGTTGGTTTTTTAGATTATCTTAGGCTTTGGCATGTGAGAGTGTGAGAGATTCTTATGTCTTGGGGGTTAGGATAGTCTAGGAATATGATGTTGGATGTTTTGGAAAACATTAACATGCAAGTTTACGCTTCGATCTTTGCTTGTTCCTGTTTACTCGAGGACGAGTAAGGTTTAAGTGTGGGGAGATTTGATGAGATGTCAAAAGCATGTATTTTACAAAGAATTTAACATCTATTTTATCATATATTTGTTGTAAGATTGCTAGATTTAGTAGGCTTACATGATAAGGGGTTTAGATGACCATTTTCGGTTTTTATATCTAAATCCTTCATTTTGTAACCTATGTTTAGTCTAATGGACTTTTGGTCCTTATGAGCATCTAGATTCCTTTTTGTAAGATTAATCTGTAGATTTCTTATGAGCACTTAGGAGTGGTTTAGTGAAGGCCATTCGAAAGGATGGTAGAAGAAGGCCACTCACAAAGTGGTAGAAGATAAAGTGAAGAAAGGAGAGCAAACTAAAGGGTGAAGAATAATCTATGTTTTGAAGCAGAGTTTTGAGAATTTCCGAGAAGAATCAGCCTTTAAGAGTGGTACCATTGGATTCCTCTTCTCGAGTACAATAAAATCGACTACAAGAACTCCCAAAACGGATCAACGGTTCACCCGGAGGAAGCAAAATAAAATGGGACTTTTTTCCGTCGCGACTCGCGACGAGTGTGTCGCGACTCGCAAAATGTTGACCTGGGAGCTCAAAATTTTACTGATCTGGTCGCGACTTGCGACGGAGGCGTCGCCACTCGCGATAACTGCCCTGCAACTTGCGTTTTACTCCTTTTTTTTCTTGTATCTTTTAACCCCCTTCTTCCCCAACTCTTTAAGCCCGACTTGGGGTCTCCAAAACCCTAGTTTTTCACCATTTTCTTCCATTTCTTCTTCTTTCATTGTAGATCTTTGTTCTATGTTATGGGTTTTGATTATCTAGCTTAGTTTTATCTCTGGAGCAATGGATTGAAGCTTCCATATCTATGTAGTAAGAACCATATCTATCTATTTAGTGTTTTTGCTATTGTGCATTTATTGAGCTTTGAATGTGAAATGTTAATTGCATTGATGTTGTTGGAAGCTTGAGTATATTAATTGCTTGTATGATTACTTGTTAGGGTTGGGAGAAAGTAGCTAATTCTCCCCTCTTTTAATGTGGAATCCAAGAGCAAGTAGCTAATTCTCCCCTCTTTTAATGTGGAATCCAAGAGCATGAGTTAGAGTTTCTTAAATGATGTTTGTGTGTTGATAATTGCTAGATGAATGTGATGATGTCGAAATCGTTGTCATGTTTGTTTTAGGTAGCAAATGAGAGAAGTCTATGAATGTCGATCATTCTTGACTAATCTTGTGTAAATGCATGAATTGGTTAAATGCTTAGATACGGTGTAGTATTTATAAGTGTTGCCAAGCTTGTTGATTCTTCGTGCTAAATGCCATCAGTGGGATACTCTTTGTCCTAAGGGAGTCATTGGTGAGGTTTGACAAGAGATGTCGAATTCACTCTTGCAAACTACTATCTAAGAAGGATACAAGATTTATCTTCAGAACAAGTAGTTGAAGTAGTGAATAGATTGTTTCACTCATTCTTGAAGCCGTTATTATTTAGCATTTATGTATTCTTGATGCTATGTTTCACTTCATTTATGTCATGGGTTGTTGGAGAATAGGAAGTGTTTTTATGGTTGAAGTGTTCGGGTGTTAGGAAAGTGACGAATTCCTTAGCTCCTTTGCATGAAAATCTATGAACATGAACTTAGAACTTCTTGTGCATAATGTGTTGCGATTCTTGCTAGATAAGTATGTTAATGTTAACCCAAGTAATGAATGTGATAGAATGAGTGAATGGTTCAATGATCTACATTAGGTTTGGAAGTGGATATCAATTGCTCCCAAGGCTTTATCTTTGTAGTTTTAAACCCCTTTTTCTTAGTTTTGTTTGATCCTTAGCCTAGTTACTTGGATTTTCTAGTTATCTTGTCTTTTTAATTTCATAACCCCCCCCCCCCATTTACATGATTTTATATGTATGTATATATGTCTACTCCTAGCCTAATATCAACCTTTTGTGCCTTAACACTTAGGAAGATCCCTCTTATTCGTGGATGACCCCGACTTACCGCTATCTACTTAGTTGTAGATAGTAAGCATTTAGGGCTTATAAATATTAACTTTGAGAGGAATGGCGATGACCTCCCATCCTTGGAGGGTGCTTCCTTGACTATAATCTCTTCTTCGAAGTGTCATTTGGTAGCCTCCACTACCTTGTTATCTTTTTACATTGTCTTTTTCTCAGTTTCGCAGACTTCCTTCCCACTTTTCAATTTAAGTGTGCTCACATTCCTCGGATTCACCTTCGATTGGGAAGGTAGTTTCTAGACTCCTTGCTTCAAGTCAGCTTACCGATATAGAAAGTTGCTCGACTTGAACTTCAAGGTTTTTGATACTTGAGAAAGCTATAGTGCCAAGGTCCTTAATTTCTTGCCTTGTCCGTTCCACGGAGATCTTGTGTTTCTTCCTCAATTGACCGATGGCTTCCAAGATCTCATTCATTTCCAACTAGTAAAGTGAAGCATGATTGTTGGAAGGGCCTTCACCTCTAGGATATAGTTTAGGTGGAGCTTGTCCTCCCCAGTACCCTTGTGATTGGTTGTCCTCTCTCCATTAGAAATTAGGATGATCTCTATACCTCGGGTTGAATGAATTTGCATAGGGGTCTGACCTTGAATCTCCTTGGTTCCATTGGAACCCTTGTGGTTAGCCCCTAGAAAATTGTGATCTTTCCCGATTGTTGTAGTCCATTGCCTTCACCTCTTGTAGATCATCTACGACTTTGGGGCACACTTTGGAATTGTTTTTGAGGTTGCAAACTCCACATACTTGGACTTGATGCACTTTTCCTCACAAAAGCTCCTTTATCATAGAAGCAGGAGCTTTGACTCACTTCTCCGACTTAAGTGAGTATGTGGGTTCATCCAAGGCCTTTATGATTGATCTAGAGCCTAATTTTTGCATACCATTCGTCATTTCCTCAAAACGTGTCATTGCATCCTTGGGGCTCTTGTTTGATATTGAACAGTTGCATGCGACATTTACCATTCACATGTCTTCTTCGCACAATCCCTCAAAGAAGTAATACACCAAGTCTCCTTCTTTAAATGGGTGGTAAGGAGCCAAAAGTCGCTTAAAGCGCTCCCAATAGTCATACATACTCTCAACGGGCCCTTGTGTGATATTCGAAAACTGCTTCTTCAATCCAGCCGACTTGGATGCCGGAAAGTATTTTTCTAGGAATCTCCTCTCCATGTTCATCCACGATCCAATACATCCCAGTGGTAGATAATAGAGACAATCATTGGCACTACCTTGGAGAGATATTGGAAAGGCTCTTAGGTTGTAGCCATTTTTTAACACTCCTGGAGGCTTCATGTTTGTGCACACCAAATGGGACTCCGATATATGCTTGTTCAAGCCTTACCCACCAATCTATGGAATGTAGAAAGGCAAAGGATCATACCAGTCTTAAGCTCACAGCTCACATTAATGGGTACTGACGGGAAGGTGATTCATAGAGGTTGATTCTCATAGTTGGGTGCCATGAGCTCCCGTACGGTTGTCTTCCGCCATTGCTAACAGACCTTCTACTACTACTTTTTGCCTCTGTTGAACTTGTGCCCTAGTTCTTCACCTCCTTCTCTTCCAACCACCTGTGTTCTCAGTCAAGTAGTGTAAGACACCTAGATTAGTGGCACAGGTGTGTACCATAAACTAGGGCCAACAATACCCTTCTGAATATAATACTAGCAAACGGATCAAAAGATAACAAAACAACTATAACAACATCTCCAACCAAGAAACAACATATAAAGAAAAAAACAAATGAAAGCTAAACTAACTACTCTACTATCGCATTCCCCGGCAGCAGCGCAAAAATTTAACCCGCCTCGACCCGGGGTTGTTAATTATAGCTAATTTACCTGAGCGGAGGACGAAGGTCAAAGATATAAATTTATATTCTGCACCCCATTCTCATTGCTACGCTACCTAGAGGGTAATTAGCGGTAAGCCCTGGGTTTATCCACAGAGATGCTAGGTCTATTATATCAACTAGATACACAACCTTGTATGGGTCGTCAATCCGTACAAGTGAAAGGAATAGCTAGTAAAGAAAACAAGCAAAAGGGGGTTTGGATTTTCAATCTAACAACTACAAAAATTGAAAAGTAAATAACACAACTATGATTTAAAGCTAGAATTTGGGAAAATCATTGAGTGACTTGGTCAATGTAATGCTTCTATCCTCGATTCTTTCAGATAGAGATATAAACAAACCTAATAGTATTTCTATAACATGTGGTGTGGCCAATAGCATACACTTCTCCATTCTTGTCACAGTGGGTGCTCTCGTAACCCTCCATTGACACCGCCATTATAATTAGGGGAGTACAACAAGGTCCGACCATTGTTCTAGGACTAATTCTCCCATGCGATTACGTCACTGGCTTCCACCACGAATGCAACTACTTACCCCATGTTCTATTAATTAGGCCTAATGATCGTAGCCACCTTATCTGTGATACTAGGGTTTCTTATAACCGTAGCTTGCTACTATTTAAGCTATCTCTACCTAAAACCTCTCAGACAACTTTACAAAGTCGGCTAAGACTAGTGTGATGGTAACTGGATCAGGGTGACCTCAAATCTCCTGTGCACACACCTAAGCAGACTCATTCCCTTACACCCATACAAACATCCAGGTTTCCCTTCCCAAGGGGGCATCGATATTTGCATCTAGCATGAATATAGCTCAAAGTGTGTGCTTATATGTGGTGTAATACTCATGCATTCAAACTCAAAAGAAAATCACAATAATATTATAAACACAAAATTTGTATGAACTATAGAATCTCAAAAATCATTAAAATATAACCAAGTCACTACAATTATCCCCAAGCTATAGAAACTAATCTCTTGACATGAAATTCAAATAAAGTTTTGAATTCCACATCTTAGGATCAAAACAAAATGAAAAGAAGAAAATGTTTCCTAAGGAGAGAATCTCCTCTACTCTTAAAAGTGAAAATGAGATCTAAAGTATGAAAAGTTTCTTAACCTAGTAGACTAAGGTTCTATATATAGTAGTAGGAGATTAGGCCTAAGAACAGGAACAAAATAGGACAAAATAGGGTAAACCCTAGCTCAGCCGCCGCCCGGCACAGGGCATCACGGGTGATGCGGCGTATTGATGTACTTAGCGTGAGATGCGAGGCCTGTCATGGGTCACGCCACTGCATGGGTGCGGGGCACCTGTTCTTATGTGTGCTGTGGATCTTCAATATGGTACAAGGTGCAAGGGTTGGCGCGGGTCACTTCTGGCACTGGCGCGGGCTGCATCGTCTCTTGCGGGGCACCATCAAATGCTGAAATTTGAAGTCCTGATCTACACCCATGGCCGTTAGTACAGGCCACGGTCAGACTTAGTGCTTTACTCAGAAAACTTGGCATGGGCCATGTAGATTCCCACACCCTACCAGATGATCTTGACAAAATGAACTTGGAACGGTGCGGGATGCCTAAAATAAGATATCTCGCACCCATACTTAGTCGTGTGGAGGGGTTCGTTGCTCGTTGTTACAGCTCATCGTGTCAGGTGCGAGTTGCATCAATGTGTCACACCATTCTCCTTGGCATGGGGCCTCTTCTCTGGTGCGGGTTGTTGGTTCCAAACCATGCATGGCCCGCATTGTCCTGTAGGTGCTTCGGTTGGCTGAACTAGTTTCCTTCACTACGAGAGAACCATTAGTCTGATTTTGAGAGTTTTAGTAGTCAATTTTATAGTAATCGAGAAGAAGAATCCAATGTAACTAGCCTTGAAGTCTAATTCTTCTTGGATCGTTCTCACACTGAGGCACAACTCATCGAACCACAATTTCCCATTTCTCTGTTGGTCGTTATGAACTCTGTGCCGCCTATCTTTAGCTTCAATCTCCTTCTACCATGTATTAATTATCGTGGCCTTTATCTGCTACCATTCTAATGTGAATGGCCTTCATCTCTACTACCATCCTTGTGAACGACCTTCAATATCTTCTATCGCCTTTCAAACGGCCTTCACACAGAATGTAAACAAAAAGAACCCATGGGCCACCTAATAAAGATGATCACATGGAAGATCAAGGAGACCATGGATACAAGATGTCCATTAGTACCAATTAAGTCTACAACACGCGGGATTTAGACAATAAAACCAAACATGACTGTCTAAACCCCTTGTCATGTAAAGTTAACTTATACTAGCAATCCACCAAGAAAAAGTAACTAAAAGGTATATCAAATGTATCGGTTACCGCTCGCAAAATGAAGCAGATCACATTCCAAATCTTACATATGGTGGATATTAGAGTTCTTGTTAATATTGGAGCAAGCAACGCACACGGAGGGGAGGAGAGTCATCCACTTTCATTTGGATGACGAGGAGTAAATTATGTCACATCAAAATATTTCCCAAGCATTTGGATGGAAGTATGGGAGAGATGTTCCGAAGATGCACCGACAAGAACGTCCATTTTCCCTTGGAAATTTTTTGAATCCTATTGGGCACGGAGAGGAAGCATCTATGTAAAAGAACCGCCATTATTGACCTGGCATTGCATTATGTTGAACGACTTTTGTCCATGGAGGTATTTTGTCACGGGGAGCTTTCGCAATGCTCGGGTTCAGATGTTTATGTTCTTTAGGAAATGATTGAGGAGGGGAACTTCTACCCCCAACATGGTGGGTACTTTTGTGCAAGAGTGTTTTGCAATGGGAGACAAGAAAGGTGGAAAAATCTCAATAGGGGGAATGGAGGGATTCTTGGCTCGACATTTGGGCCATCCAATTCCAACTCCATTTGCATAGGAAAATTTTGGTCTTTCTAGGATGCGATACACCATTAGCACGTGCTTCGATGATTGCCACCACCACTTTGGACAATCGGTTTGTATGGTTATAGGGCGGTGCAACAATGTGCAACTTCATGGTTCTTCCACAGTCGGGGAGCACCGCTATCAACCATGACACTCTGTTAGAGGACTTGAGAAATATTTCTTTAGGATATTATCAAGCCCAGATATAGAAATTAATTAGAAGGATACTGAGACTTCATTTAGAGCACCACTGATATGCCCATTTTATATGGTTATATTAGGACATTTAGGATTCACTTTTGTACATTTTTGTGCTCTAGATGTGGCATATTGCCTTGAAATTCTCTAAGAAGATTTAAAAGCAACTTTTACACTTTTATTACGTTTCTAGAGGATTTTTTGTGACAAGGTAAATTGCTTGAAGACTTTGAAGATTACCTTTGAAAATTTTAAGATTTTAAGACTTGCATTTGAGTTTTTCAAAACTTGAAGAATTGAAGATAAGTGAAGTGAAAAGGAGGACTTGAAACGAAAAGAAGAAAGAAATAAAGATGCTGAAACTTAGCTCGGTGGTGACTCGCGATAGATTGGTCGTGAGTCCCGACGGACGGGTGGCCAGAACCTTTCTTACTTTTTTGTACAATAAATACTAAATCTTATCCTCTCCTCCTGCTCTCTTCTTCTTCCAGCAATTTTTCGGATTCAAAACCCTATTTTCATTTCTTTCTTTTATTATTTTTTTGTAGGTTAATCATGTCTTTTCATTATCTAGGTTAGTCTAATCTTGGGAGCAATTGATTGAAGCTTCCATATCTATGTAGTAAGAACCTCTATTTCACTCTATCTTGAAGCATTTGTTATTTAGCATTCATGTGTTTTAATGTGATGTTTTACTTCATTTATATCATGGGTTGTTTGAGAATAGGAAGTGTTTGTATGATTGAAATGTTAGGGTGTTAGGAAAGTTACAAATTTCTTAACTCATTTGGCATGAAAATCCAAGAACATGGACTTAGAACTTCTAGTGTATAATGTGTTGTAATTCTTGCTAGATAAGTATGTTACTGTGGATTGTTCTCATATTTATCCTATAGAGGCAAAAAAAGGTTGAATCTTGAATGTGATTTGTTCTAGTTTTAGCCTAATGAATGATATGTTTGGCTAAATGGCAATGTCTTTGGTAGAAGGCTTGTTGTTATCAAATCTATGGGTCTTCGTGTATAATGCCATTGATGAAATACCTTTATGGTGTTGTTTGCCTAAAGTGATTATCAATGAGGTTTGGAAATGATCGTTGTTTGTCTTTGTGAATTACTCTGAAGAAGAAATGAATGTTGATCTTCAATCGGGAAGTGATAGCATTCCCCATAGGTAATGAATGTGATAGAATGAGTGAATGGTTTAATGATCTACATTTTGTTTGGAAGTGGATATCAATTACCCCAAGACTTTATCTTTTGTAGTTTTTACCTCTTTTTCTTAGTTTGTTTGATGATTAGCATAGTTACTTAATTTTGCTAGTTATCTTGTCTTTTAATTTCATAACTTAGGACCAAAACCAACCAACCCCTCCCCCCCTTTTTACGTGCTTTTATATGTATCTATATATGATTATATCTAGTATGTTTTCTCCTATATATGTTCAAATACTTGGAAAGATCCCTCTTCTCGTGAACAACCCCGACTAGCCATTATCTACTTAATTGTAGATATGAAGCATTAGGGCTTTAAAATATAAATTTGAGAGGTACGGCGACAACCTCTCAACCACCTAGTCGCCATCACCCACATGCGGACTTCCTTGATCAATTATGCATTTTTGGGGAACAACTTGTGATTTCTACCAAAATTGTGCAAGAGGTCTGTCTAGCGGTAGGGAGAAGTTTCAGTGTGGGGGAGGGAGAAGTTGGGCACGTAGGAGTTTGTCTTGGGGTAGTTGTTTTGGAAACCTTTGGTGGTGTGATTTTTATTTTACTTATCTTCATGTAGTATGATGGCAACCTTTGTGGCATTTTGTGCTACACAAAAAAATTGAAAAAAATGAAAAAAAAAATATACCATGCTAAGTTGGAAACCTAAAAGGGCAACTCAGGCAACAATGGGAAAAGCACGGATAAGTCGAAAGGCCTAGGTAAAAATGAGAGGCTAGGCCCGGCTAGGTTTACGAACCTTGGCAAAAATTAAAGGCCGTGTGGAAAAAAGGTGAGAATGTGAGCTCAACGTATGTGAAAGCTAGGATGAAAACCTTAAAGGGCTCATAGGTAAATTGAGAGAAATTGAGAGAAAACAGAAACTAAGTTGATGATTCTTTGGCATTATCCTTGGTTGTAGCTAAGTTGAGAATCTCGAGTTATCCTTAGTTACAACCAAGTTGAGGATCTTTTGGATTTCCTTGGTGGTTTTTTGGCAACGACTCTTGGATTGCTTTTAGGGAACTATTTGGGGAGTAATCTAGTTCAACACCCATCATTTTACCTTACCTTTTTGTTCACTATATTTTGGGTAATTAGGTTACTTTAGCATCTTCAATGATTGTGGAGTAGTGAGATTCTTACTTCTTTGGGGAATAAGGGTAGCTTGAGAATAAGTTGAATGCATTGGCTAACTTATCTTTGCATGCTACACTTTGCTTAGACCTTTTTTTGTTTTTATTTACTCAAGGACGAGTAAAGGTTTAAGTTTGGGGGATTGATGTGCACAGTATTGCATGCACTAACCAATGCATTAGACACAATAAATGGGTTTTTTTACTTGTTGGATTCCCAAAACTGAAAAAACCTCGTTGGAAACTTAAATCACTGTTCATAGGTGCGATTTTGGTGCGATTTTGTGTGTTTTCTTCTCTTTCTCAGTAACGGTCTGATTCTCCCTTTCTGTTATTGCTGAAAACGGCTCCTGAGCCGGCATCGCCTTCTGGTCTCATCATCGGCCATCGCCGCTCATGATGGCCGATATGGTTATCAATCACCCTCCACCTCTAAAAACCTTCACCGCGGCTCTTCAGACCAAATCCCCCCCTCTTTCTAAACATCTTCCAAATAACCCTGAACTGATTCCAAAATCTACCCATCTTGGTGATCCTGCTTGCTTATACTCGGATGATCAAATTGCAACGCTTTCGGCCCATTACTCCAATGCCCTGGTCGGTAAGTTTACCAAAGGTAGGCTTTATATGGAACAGATGGAGGTAGCTCTTAAGACAATCGGGTTTGATGGTAAGTATCAGTTAGGTTCACTGGATTATAAACATATGCTAATTAGATTTGAGCAGGTTAATGATTACCAAAGATGCTGGATGAAGGGCATCTGGAACTTTAATGGTATACTGCTTAAGATGCTAAAGTGGACCCCTGAATTCTCAACTCATAAGGAATCCCCCATCGTTCCCATTTGGTGTACTATCAGGGAAGTACCTTTGTATTATTATAACTCTGCTTCCATTGAGTCAATTGGCAATAGTATAGGAAATTTTATAAAAAATGACCTAGCTACTGATCTGCTTACTAGGCCCTCTGCAATCAAATTCTGTGTTGAAGTTGATTTACAGAAACCTCTGTGCCATCACATTAGACTAGGTTCAGTATCAAATAATACTAAGTATCGAATTGAGTATGAGGATATTCCCCTATATTGTAACCATTGTGCTAAACTAGGTCATTCACTGACCCAATGTAGAGCAATTTCCCAAATTACTAAGGATAGAAATGAGGAAACTAATATAGGTCAGTTCCAACCTCCTCCACAGTGGCAGGCAACTGGAAAAAAATTTAACATTCCACCTCTGATCACAGACTCTACTACTGATCATCTTAACTCTGCTTCTGATATGGCTGCCAGAAACTTAGAGTCTAATTCTCCAGTAGAGATCCGTAAAACTCCTGTTCGTGGTAACCCTCTGGTGACAGGAAATCGTTCCTTAGTTACTCTAGATAACTCCATTTCCAGATTACTTAAGGAAACTGAAACTGTCAAACCTGCTCAGATAATATACGCTAAAGATGATCTCCAAATTGGTTCACTTCGGTTTCCACTGAACAATTCCACTAACAATCCTACACTTTCCTTACAAAGAAAGATGTCAAACAGATTTTCTATTTTGCAGGATGAAGTTTTTTGCTCACTAGATCAGGTAGGCATCAATGAGCTAATATCAGTGGATTTGGATATTGCTCCTGAGTTAGATTCCTCTGATCAACAAGACTTAAATGCTGCTTCTACTTCGGAGCAACCTGGTAAGTTTGATCACCAAGGTAAGGCAAAAAATAAAAAGATTACCTATTTGAGTCAGTTGAATAAGATGTTATTAAGATCAGCTACTAAAGGTAATAAATCAAGTGAAATATGACAATTAAGGTCAATGTTAATTTTCTGATTTGGAATCTGCGTGGTATGGAATCTTCAATGCTTAGACTGCTTAATCTACTCAAACTCAAGAAAGTACTGCTGTTATGTATAATCGAGCCTATGCATGATAATACAAAAATCCAATATTACATGAGTGCACTTAATTTCTCCAACAACCTGTTTCTTCCTAATGGGAAGATATGGCTTCTCTGGTCAAATCATGTATCTGTGTCACTTCTTTCCTCCCATGAACTATTTATGCATGTGAATATTTCCCATCTCTCTATTAATCTCTGTATGGAGGCTGTTTTTGTTTATGCATTAAGAAATAGAGAGGGTAGGAAGGAACTTTGGAAGGAATTACAGCTGATATCTAAGGGGGACACTATTTTTATAGGAGACTTCAATACAATAACTCCTGTGACTAAATATAGAGGTCCCTCTAATCCTGCCTTAGGTAGTATCAGAGATTTTAATACATGGATTAACTCTAATGGACTACAGGAAATTAATACAGTGGGTAACCTTTTTACTTGGTATAATTCTAGACTTAGGAATCCTACTTCTAAGAGGTTGGACAGAGGTCTTTGCACTTTATCATGGTACTCTAAATTTCCTTCCTCATCAATCCAGATCCTTAATAGACAAACATCATATCACTCTCCTCTCCTCCTCCAGCTATCCAATCTAGTTCTCTCATTCCCAAAGCCCTTTAGATTTATTAATGCTTGGTTCCAAAGGACAGATTTCTTAACACTAGTTCAGGATAATTGGGAAAAGCCAATCCAGGATAAAGGCATGATCAGGTTCTATCTAAAATTGGTTAGGCTTAAAAAGATGTTAAAAATATGGAACAGAGAATATTTTGGGAATATTGACTCAAATGTTACCCTAGCTGAGGAAGCTTTAACTTTGACCTAAACCCAACACTTTCTGAAAGAGTTACTCATAACCAGAAAAAAGCAATGCTACTTAGGGCTTTAAAGGAGAAGTTTTGGAAACAAAAGGCAAGACTCAAATCGCATAAATTGGGGGATAATAATACTCAATTTTATCATAAGGTAGTTCAGGAAAAGAACTGTAAGTTGCAGATCAGTAAAATTAAAAATCAAGGGGGTCAATGGTTAAATACACAACCAGAAATTCAGAAGGAAGCAGTTCTTCATTTTTCAGATTTGTTAACTGAACCCAATCATAACACTACTGATACTTTCTGTTCTCATTTCCTTACTCAGATTCCCACAATTATGACTGACAGGGATAATCAATCTTTAGGAGATTCAGTTTCTGAAACTGAACTACAGGCTGTGGTTAATAGTTTAGATAACAATAGCAGTCCAGGGCCAGACGGTTTCACACCAAAATTTTACAGAAAATGCTGGTCTTTCATTAAACAAGATCTAATGGATGCGGTAAATGACTTTATTTCAGGGTCTGAAATCCCTAAAGGTATATCCAGCACTTGGATAGTCCTAATCCCAAAAAAAGTAACAGTTTGTTCTTTTGGGGATTTTAGACCAATAAGCTTATCAAATGTCATAAACAAAATCTGTTCTAAGGTTTTAATGGAAAGATTGAGACCTCACATGGAGTCTCTGATCTCCCCTAATCAATCCTCCTTCTTGAAGAAAAGAGATATTTCAGATAATATCTTGTATCTTTAGGAAATGATCAGGTTCCTTGATAAGAAAAACAGGATTCCAAATTGTATATTGAAATTGGACCTAATGAAAGCTTTTGATAGGGTTAACTGGCAGTTCCTTAGAAAGATTTTAATTAAATTTGGTTTTAATGGGAAATTTTTAAATGCGGTTATGAGTAATTTATCTCAGGCCTACTTCTCTGTCCTTGTAAATGGGAATCCAGCTGGTTTCTTCAAAGCTACTAGAGGTATTAAACAAGGTGATCCTCTCTCTCCTTTTCTTTTCAATATTTTCTCTGAAGCTTTCTCTAGGAGTTTATCATTCATTTTCTCCAATAATAGTCTTACAGGTTTCAAATTACCTGCTTCTATCTCTGCAGTATCACATTTAATGTACGCGGATGATACGATTATCTTTTTGCAAGCATCTAAATCAAATTTGATAAGATTTAAGGCCTTCTTAGATATTTTTGAAGTCACCTCGGGACAGAAGTTCAATTTCGATAAATCTGAATTTTATCTGAGTAAGAGAGCTTCGAATTTGAGGTTTAATCAGGTTAGGTCAATTCTGAAAATGAAAAAAGGCTCATTCCCATTCACATATCTAGGTTGTCCCATTTTTCAGGGTAAAACCCTAAAGAGATACTTCCAACCATTAATGGCTATTCTTGACTCTAAACTTCAAAGTTGGAAAAATAAGTGGCTTAGTGCTGGTGGAAAATGGTTTTAATCAAACACTGCTTATATTCCTTGCCACAGCATTTATGGGCTGTCACTAATCCCCCAAAAACAATTATTAGAACTTTTGAGAAGAGATTAGCAAGGTTTTTCTGGGGTGAATCTGAGGGAAAAAATAAAAAAAAATCTGGAGTAGATGGTCTGCTATTTCGGTTTCAACTGAATTAAATGGACTTGGGTTCAGATCTATTAAAGGCATCATTGATACTTGTTCTGCAAAACTTTGGTGGAAGAGCCAACTGGGATTGACTTTGTGGGAAAAATTGTTATGGTCTCTGCCTATTTCTTATAGAAAATCTGTTACTTGGAAAAGAATTCTGGTAGTTAATTCCTTTGCAGAACAAAACTCTGGAATTATTCATGGTAAAGGTACATGCAGTTTTTGGCTAGCAAATTGGTGTCCTTCTGGTCCTCTCATTAACTGTATCCCTCTGCACATAATATCTGATATGCCATATTTGTCTGTGGCTGATTTCATTAACAGTAAAGCTACTGTTTTAGCTAAAATTGGTTCTCTTCTAGAACATGATACTCTTGCCTTTCTTCAGGACTCAGAACTAACTATGGACAGAGATGATAGATTGATATGGAAACCTGAGCCCTCTGGTAATTTTACATCTAAGTCTGTATATAGAACTCTAACTCTGCCATCAGGTAACTCTCTTGCTCCTAATTTTATTTGGAACAATGCTATCCAGAAGAAGATGTCAATTTTTACTTGGAAATTGTTACAATCTTTTCTCCCCTTTGATGAGGTTCTTATCACCTGTGGTTTCAGTTTAGCTTCTAAGTGTCCTGCTTGCTGTAGTGCAGACTCTATTCAGCACTTTTTTATATCATGTCATATTGCCCGGACTGTCTGGAGTAACATTGCACCCATAGTATATTTTCATCTTAATCAGGACCACTCCCTTTCTGAAAGATTTTTTATTTTTTGGGATTGCCATGACTTACCTGGTTGGAAGCAGTTTATCAGTAAAATTATGCCTTCTCTCACCTGCTGGTCACTTTGGAAAGCTAGGAATAGGTTTATTTTTTATAATAAGTCCTTCTCTCTAGTGGCAATTACTAAAGAAATAGAGGAGCTTATAAAACTGTCTTTGTTTACCTCACCTAGGACAAATTTCTCTCATTCTGCTATGTCATCTTCTCTAAGTCAATGGATTCCTTTCACTCGACCGCCTCCAAAGCCTAATATATCTATTGTTAATTGGGAAAAGCCTCCTCTAGGAACAATAAAAATAAACACAGATGCATCTTGGTTTCCAGATAAGGCTTCAGTTGGTTTGATTGCTAGGGATAATTTAGGTGACCCAATATGCATATTTTCTGATGCTATTACTGCTGCCTCACCTCTAGAAGCAGAAATTAAGGCTTTGATACTAGCTTGTAATAAGTTTCATGCACTTGATCACAATCTCATCTTTGAAACTGATTGTAAGCTAGCTGTTCAAATGATCAAAGATCCATATGCTGCATCCTGGAACCTTTTTTATCTGACTTATAGAGTTAAACACTCACTAGGCTCTTATCATCTACATCATGTGTTTAGAGAAAGTAATTCGGTGGCAAATGCTATTGCTAAACTTCATTTTAGTTCGGTTAAGAGTCTGAGCATTCATAATATCCCTCAGCATATCAAGGGACTGATTTCATTGGATAAGTTTCAGACTCCGCACATTAGAGTTCATCCTTTGCCTTAGGATTGATACTGCTAATCCAAGTTTATTCTGCAGAGTTGGATATGGACTTATGGATACAGACACGCATTTATGGTGGGCTCCTGGAAGCTCAGAGGTTACTACAATCCTGATCAAGCAATCCCTTTGGCTGATCAAGCAATCCCTTTGGAGGAGACTTGGATCTTACTCTCTCGGTGGTGAACTATTACTCTGTCTGTTTTTGGTTTTTTGGCTACAGATTTCCTGTAGGCTATCAACGTCCACTGATTGGAGTTGCCTGGCCGGAAGTGAGAATTAACACAGGGGGTGGAGATTCTCTCCTCCGGATCGCAACTCCATCAGCTAGTCTATTTTCTGGGATAGTTGATACATTTGTGCTAGTTACTAGATTCGGTAGGACTTTTGGAGGCAACGACGTTGCTTCATTACATACTATGAACAGTAGATACTGATTGTATAGTCTACTTTCCAAATGGAGGCTTGGGGAACCTCTAATATATTCTCCCCCACCTTCGGGTGTTCTTATTAAAAAAAATATAAAAAATACTTGTTGGATTCCTAGTTTTAGTTAGGTTTACACGACAAACGGTTTAGACGACCATATTTGGTTTTCTTCTCTAAATCCCAAATTTTTTTAACTTAATTGAAGCTAATGGACACGTTGTATTCACGAGCACCTAGATCTTCACTTATTATCTAATTAATAGGTTGCTCATGGATACTTTGACATCATTATACAGATGGACATTCTCAAGAACGGTGAAAGATACTCCAAGGTCATTCATAAGAATGATAGTAGATATGGATGTCACGTTCTTAGAACGTGGTATTCATATAATTGAGCCATAACTTGCAAGTCTCCTACACGAAAACTAGTCATAATCACAATATTTCATTGGATATGTTAGAATATAAAGATCCCACACTGAAAGTTAGTATATATTTTTTTCTACTGTATAAGGGTATAAGTCACTCCGAAAATTAGACAATTTATATTATAATGCAATTTGAAATGGCTTATGTGGCGGGCCCCGCATACGGGGTTTATGTGCTCGTGTACACACGATACATGATTTTTGGCCCTAATAGACCAATGCTCTTCTTTACTACTAACATACTGTATTGTTGAGTCTAGACTGTTTCTTCAATCACCATTTCACTTCCTTTTCTTCTCTCTATGAATATACAAGCTTTCAAGTTATCACTGGTTAAATCATGAAGTCACCTCTAAGAGAAGGCTAATCGATATAGTGTCCTAGAGGAATATCTTATTTTGGTTGATCGTGTGTTCTCCCACATAAATACAGGGAGAAATTTTAGTGGATTCCGAAAGGATACATTTTCCCTTTTAAATTTTTGAAACCCTTTGAACTGCAAATTTCAAGTTACTCGTAAAAAATAGCAATGTGACCATTACAATATAGTAGACTAAAATTCATTAAGGAATTAGAATATTACTTGTGTAATTATATACTATTACATTTTCCTATCTTATATAGGTATCTTTTACCACTATATAACGTACCCTGAGTTTATGAATAAAGACATACAATCATTACCCTTATTTTCTACATGGTATCAGAGCCTAAAATCCTAAAACCTCAATAGAAAAATTTCCACTGCCTTAAAACCCCGAGCTCCCGCCGTTGCCAAATCCGCCACACGCGCCGCCGCTTATCCGCCACGCGCCGACGTTGCGCTCTCCATGCGCCGCTGCAGCTGCTCTCCATCACCCGCTGCCTTCCACAGCGCCACCGGTTCCGCCGCATGGCCACAGCCCTCCAACCTTCACGCGCTGCCGCTAGTTCAATGCATCGATGTGTCCTGTCGATCTGATCTGCCGCCGGTTATTGTACTTACTGCTAACTTGTACCTGATTTTACACTATGTCTGCCTTCGAAGAATAGGCCCGTATTAATGCTGGACCTGAGGTTCGAAGCTTCAGAATATGAGTGGTTATGATGTGATTGCAACTTTACTGAAGCAGTTGCAATTGCAATCTGGCCCTCGGTCTGCTGTACCTATTGGTCGTATATCGACTAATCCTTACTTTATTGGCTCTGGGGATGGTCCAGGTTTACAACTTATGTCGAACATGCTGAAAGGTCAAGAAAGTTACATTGAATGGACTGACGCAATGTGTCACACATTCCTTGCCAAGAACAAAATTGGGTTCATTGATGGGTCCATTACTAAACCCCAGGATGGTCATCCTAATGCTGCTGATTGGCCTGGGGTTAGAGCTACTCTTGTCTGCTGGATCTTGCAAACCCAGGATTCGGTATTGAGATCTTCTGCAAGCTCGTTTGCCACAACTAAGGAATTGTTGGATTACCTAAAGGTCGTTTTATTCTTGGCGATGGTATGATGGTTTTGAAAATGCAAGAGGCTATTCAGAGTTGTAGGTAGAACGGTCAGCCCATCGACATTTACTTTGGCAAACTAAAAAAGTTGTTTGCATATTATCACTGCATGCGCTCTCCTCTAGTTTGTGACTGTGAAAAAACCAAGGCACTATGCCATTGCAATATTTCTTCGAGAGTCTTCTGAGAAAGGAAGAAGGATTTGATCTACCAATTCATCTCTGATCTCGACGAAAGCTTTCACACCTTGCGATCACATATCATAAGTATTGGCTAGTTGCTACCGGCCGCCACCGGTCAGTTACCGCTAATTGCCATCGATCAGTCGCCACCGACCAACATCGGTCCCTTATTTCTGGCCACCGCCTGTTCTCTGCCGCTGTTGGCCACCGCCAAGCCCTCATCGTCGGCGTCTTCCCGATCTCCGAACCTGTATGCCACCGGCTCTGATTTTCTGGATCAATCTCCTTTTACCGCATCTCCGGCTTTATATGGTTTCGCTACCGAGTTGCCACTTATCAGACAGAGTATTTGTGCTTGCCGACCGCCTTCTTATTTTCCAGATTGTGATTGTGATGATTTTACATGTGCTCTTACTACTGAAGACCCCCCCTACGTTTAGGTTCACTCATGCGTCGTCATTATCCTAAGGTGTTCTCTATCCTCTTACTAATTATGAAATTGTGACAATTTTTCTAGTATGCATTCTAGATTTTTGGGTGTAGAAATGTCTAGTGTAGATTCCACTACTTATTCTGAGGCTTCACATCATGCTCATTGGCGAGACGCTATGACTAAAGAGCTTACTGCACTGGAGCGCAATCAGACTTGGACTTTGGCTCATCTGCCTATGAATAAAAAGGCAATTGAGTGCAAATGGGTTTATCGGACAAAGTTCAGGCCAGATGGTACTATCAAATGTCATAAGGCACGCCTAGTTGAAGGAATCGCTAGGTTGAAGGAATTGAATATACTAAGACATTTGCTCTGGTTGCAAAGATGAGTTTTGTTCGCTTATTCTTATATGTTACGGTCATTCGTGGTTAGAAAATTGCATCAGATGGATGTCCATAATGCCTTCCTGCATGGTGATTTGCATGAAGAATTTTTTTATGCGCCCCACCCGGCCATGTTGTGCCCCATGGTCAGGTATGTTGCCTTCAGAAATATCTTTATGGTCTTCGTTAGGCTCTTAGAAATTGGTTTGCTAAATTGGCTCAAGCGTTACATGCATTTGGTTTTATCCAGAGTAAGGCAGATTACTCTTTGTTTGTCTTTTCCCGTGGATCAGTTTCTTTGCATGTTCTGGTTTATGTGGAGGATTTGGTCATTGCTGGTAGTTCTTCTGCGCTCATCTCTGAGTTCAAAAAATACTTAAGTTCTTGTTTCCATATGAAAGACCTTAGTCTTCTTAAGTATTTTTTGGGCATAGAGATTGCTAGAAGACCGAATGGGATGTTTATTTCGCAAAGGAAATATGCTTTGGACATTTTATCATATACCGGTTTATCTGCCTCTAAACCGACTGACTTTCCGATGGAGCGACAATATGATTAGTCACGTGTTGAAGGTCCAGCCTACCATGACCCGGAGCTTATATAGACGTCTGGTTGGACGCCTGATATATCTGACTATTACTCGTCCCGAACTTAGTTATTCGGTTCATACCCTTGCGCAATTCATGAAGTCTCCTTGTGTTCCTCACTGGCAAGCTGATGTTCGTGTGTTGCACTATCTTAAAAGCCATCCTGATCAGGGTTTATTTCTTTCTTCTAGTAGTACGTTGCAGTTGACTGCTTACTGTGAATCAAATTGGGCTGCATGTCTGATTACTCGGCGCTCTCTTTCTGGTCATTTTGTAATGATTGGTGATTCTCCGGTTCCTTGGAAGACTAAGAAGCAACCTACCGTTTCTCGGTCATCTGCTGAAGCGAAGTATCATGCAATGGCAGTTACCTGTTGTGAGTTGTTGTGGCTTAAGTTTTTACTGAATGACTTAGGGTTTCTGCATTGTTCTCCTATGTGTCTGTTTTGTGACAGTCAATCTACTCTTCAAATTGCGGCAAATCCATTTTTCCATGAATGCACAAAGCACATTAGAGTTGATTGTTATTTTGTTCTGGATCTTGTTCAATCTGGCACTATTGTTACTCAGCATATCCGCACGTCAGACCAACCTACAGACTCGTTCACTAAGACCCTCGAACGTAACCAATTTCATTCCTTACTTGGGAAGTTGGGCATTTCTGATCCTCATGCTCCAACTTGAGGAGGAGTATTAAGGAATTAGAATATTGCTTGTAATTGTAATTATATTCTATTACCTTTTCCTATCTTGCAAAGGTGTCTTGTACCACAATATAATATACCCTGAGTTTATGAATAAAGACATACAATTATTATCCTAATTTTCTACAAAATTAATCCACGAGATAAAAAATGTCATATTTTTATAAATGTTATGGTCGATAAAACGTACACATCCTAGAAAATTAGGATCTAAGAACATCATTATCATACGTGTAGGGATTCAAATAAATAATATTTCTCTTCACATTATTTTCGTAAATAGAATTTTTGCAATGTTCTACTAAGTCCTCTTGAAAGACGGTATTTCCATAACCTATGGAAAGATCAAGGTTTAAAGTGTAAATTAGAATAAATGAAATTAAAATTTTCATATTGCATGAATTGGGTTATAAATTTTATAACTACTACAACTTGCATAATAAATTTTTAATATTGCAATTAACACCTTTTACCTTTTATTATTTAAATTAAACTTCGTATTTGAAAATACAGGCTTATGGAAAGACGGTATTTACCAAAATTTTGCCATATCTATTTTTGTTTCTAAATAAATTCAATTGTGTAACATATCACATTATTAATATTATAGGTATTAATTAGGTGAGCACTTTGAATTTGATGACTAAATACCTCCATTCTCCATGGCAAAAGGTCCAAGTATTATTAAGGGTGTTAATTATGCTTCAGGCTCTGCTGGAATTCGTGATCAAACAGGTTCTGAATTGATATTTTTTTCTTGATATTTTTTTCTTTTCTTTGAATTAAGGGTCTTAATTTTACACTGTATTCACCCCTAGAAATTTGCTTAGGTCAAATTTAAAATATGTCCATTGAAATCCAGATGAAACCTTATAGTTTGTACTGTGACTTAGGAGTTTTAGCCTAGTTTTGACCCAGTATTATTTTGCATCGTTTATTTATTCAAAGTTGTAACAAAGTTCATGATCTTTCAATAATATATAAATTTAGTCTTCAATTAGACCGACACACATGTAGAATTGTCAATCTCTTACTCAAATTTCTGACCTGACCCGAACCGACTTGATCGAAGTCACACCGAACCTGAGCCTGACTCACAAAATATTGACCCAACCCTGAACCGGCCTGAACTCAACCCAAAACACGATTCTGACTTGAAATTATGGGTCCAAACCTGAACTCAACCTGACCCAAACTCAACCTGAAACCCGATTCTAACCTGATAATCTGAACCCAAACTCGACACGATCGAATCAACCCAAATTCTAATTCTGACCCAAACATGATTCAATTGGAATATGTTTCAACTTGAACCCGATTCAACCTGATCCATAATCAACTTGTAACCGATTCAACCCGAGAAATAACATACATAACTCGATCCATAATCAACTAGGAAAATAACTGACTTAATCAATATAATTTTTACCCTATGCATAAACCATGTTATGAATATACTTTGAATTTTAAATCCCTGTCTTGCCGCATCCCTCTCTCCAACTTTGTTGCTACCCTTCTTCTTCAATCTTTTTCCCCATTTTCCCATCTTTTTTACCCATTTTCCCATTAGGGGATATTGGGAATAACTGTGTATTTTAATTCATATTTTAGTAATTGAATAAGTGTGAGATTTGTCTCCAAAGATTAGTTTTCTTCTTCGACCTGATTAGTTAGATTATTGTGTTCATGATCCAAACACGTTTCAACCCAAATAGACTTCGACATTTTTCAGCTCGAACACGTTTCGACCCTGATGCGTCTCCAGTAACTGACCGGCTTGTGGGCTTGAGTTCTTCTTGAATGGTCCTGCGATAAAACTGTCCCTGGGGGTTCCAGGGGTCAGCACTCATATGCCTAAGTAAGTCCAAGTGTCTGATATGATTAAGAAAGAATGAATGATAAGTAATTGCGCACCTTGTATTTATACTCCATGTCCGAAATAACGTTCTCCATAATTATCGCCCTTAATTACCCACGAATGCGGTAATTATGTTAGGGTATTAAATACTCTCCTAACTGGGCTGCCACACCTTCGGCCCAATGGCCTTCTTGGGCTTAACCTCTATCAAGAGCCCCCAGAAAAGCAGGTTCTCGACCTCAGAAGAATGGAACGTCATGAAGGTTCTTCAAGGTCTAAAATGCATGGGATAATTCGAGGATTCTTCAGTTACTTGAAATGAACCTTGCATTTCGTTACTCTTGCCTTCGAGAGAGGGAACCTGTTTTTCTAATCAACTATAGCGTTAGGATTCCAAAAGACGCACGCGTGTTGTACAACCACGTGTATCGCTGCTCCCCAAACAGCGCGTTGTCAGAAGATAGAAAAGTAATTGCGTCTTTCCATTACTTTTTATATTTCCAAGCCAGTTATTAATTATCCATCGTTTCAGCCCCCCATTATTACCTTTTAACCGCTCTTTCTTCTTTCACCTTTTTTCATATACAGGAACTTTCTTACAAGCATTCTTTCTCTAAGCGATCTAACGTCCATCACCTTTCCCAGAAAATCAGTAAGTACCTTCATCTCCATTCTTATTCTAATCTTTTCATTTTCTCACCTTAAAAATCATGCCCCGCTCTGATAAGGGTTCCGCTTCCGAGAAATTTCCCATTGAGATTAGGGTAGGCGGGACAGGGGTTAGTACGCCATATTGAGCTACTAGCAACTCAGAATTCACTCATTCCAAAGAACTCTAATATGATTCAGAAGCTGAAGAAGGCATGTCTGATTAGATTGCCAACAGTCTTGGGGAAGAGAGGGTTTTCCCAGTGACTGATATGCCTCCCCGAGATCCTGTTGAGAACTGTCCACCAGGCATGGGCAAGACCTTTATAAGGAGATCCCTTGCGAGTGGAAAAATTGGCTTCTACCCTCCTCCGAATCTAGAGCTCGAATTGAAAGGGGGTCCAACACATCTCTGGTCTGCAAGGAAATGGCTCTCGATGCCATAGAGGAGGAGGAGAACGCGTCTCTTTCGAGAGAGAGGACGTCCCTCAAGGGGGAGGAAGCACCCTCGAGAGTGCCTCAGGTATCTTCTTTGGCTAAACCCTCTCAAAAGAAGAAAAAGGGGACTTCTCAAAGGTTAAGGCTAAGGGACTTAGGGAAAGAACCCCGAGTTCCAGTAGTGGGGACCGATGTCTCAAATATTTTAGACTCGATCCCTCATGGCCAATGAATAGCTCCAGATGTCAATTTTCAATCCTTTCAAGATGGAGATACCCCTATAATCTCCCCGAAGGAAGATCATCCATTTCCCTCAGGCATCTTTGCTGCGGGCTCACCTTTCCCTTTCTGCCCTTTTTTCCAAACTTCTCAAAATTTTCCAAGTGAGCCTTGCACAAGTCCATCCCAATGTCTTGGTGATCATCATAATGTTCTAGACTCAATGTGATGAGTTTGGTATCAAGCCCAGATATAATATTCTTTGCTTGCTATACTTTGTGTCTTATAGTGGGCGGTTAACCGACATGATTGTCACTGTTACCAGCCGAGAGGCACATCACAAGATTTTTAGAGTTCCTAGTAATTTGGGTGACTGGAGAAGTTGGGAAAAAGGGGTTTCATTTGACAATAGGAGGTATCGAGTTCCCCCATGGAATTGGGGCGTGCTAGTCGAGTCTCTCAAACCTGGGGAGTATATCTGTCCTAATGCCCTCGAGAGGGAAAGGCAAAAGCTGGTGTCTAGCTCCCTCGACTATAACCGCTTCAACAATCCTAATTCCCAGATTAGCGGCTTTACATTCCCTCTCGCAATCTACGAGAAGTATGTGTACAAAATACTCCGGAAGAATATCAGGAAAAGGAGAAGAGCTCTTGAGGGCCCCAAAGAAGGCCTCCCCTCGAGACCCTCGTTAGTGATTTTAGGCATTTAGAAGCCTCTAAAGGTACCTTAATAGAATTCTACTTCTCCTATTTGTTGTATTGTTGAGTTTACTGTTACTGATGCTCTCTCTCTCTCTCTCTCTCTCTCTCTCTCTTTTTTCAGTAGGTCTTGCTAGCGGCTTAAAGAAATAGAAGCCTACAAAGCAAGGTCAGGCTCCTTCCAAAGGGACTATTGCTTCCTCGAATCAGGCCTTCACTCCCTCGAACCAGGCCTCCCCTCTTATAGTAGGTGGCAAAAGGCCTACTCCAACCATTGGTGATGGCGAGCCTCCTAACACTAGGAATGTTCGCTAAAAGACAAGGGCGAGTGGAAACAATGTTGGTAACTCCTCCTTAACACCATTAATAGGAGGGCATGGTGGTGAGAACGTCCATCAATAGTCTCCACCTCCTTTGAATTATGCGGCTTCCATATCCAGGATTGAGCATCATATCTCGAGGATGGCCTTTGACCCTAAGGTTTTCCTCCATTCCTTTTCAAATTTTATTTAGCGTCCTATTTCCTAGCATTAATCTTAGTTGAACTATTTTTCTAGGTCCCTAATTTTTCCACGAGGGCACTGAGAAGATGGGGGCTTTTGCCTTTGCTTGTACCTTTGGCCGCGGTTCCCTCCAGGAAAATCTTAGCTAATAGGATGCTGAGATTTTGGAGTTGAAGAAAGCCCTCGAGGAAAAGAATAGGGTGCTCGGGAAAAAACAAAAAATGTTCCTCGAGGAAAAACAAAGAATCCTGGAAGGGGAGAGGCGAAGTGTTGAAGCCAAGAGGTATCAATGGATGATGGAGAAGAATACCCTCGAGAAGAGGGTTCAGGCTGCTAAGGACCCGGCCTTGCAGATTCAACTACTTGAAGCCTTCAAACATAAACTTTTGAATAGATCTGAGTTGCTTTCACTGTTTGTGGATATGTTGGGGGTAGCCAAACATCTTGGCTATAGCAAATCAACCGAGGAATTCCTGAAGCCACAAGTGTCCGCCTCCCTATCTGACGATTTTGCTAAATAGGTAGATGATCTACTCAACCTAGAGCTCAAAGCCACTCTGGATGTGAAATGGGATGAGGTGATCAAGAACGACAACCTTTGCTTTGCCCTGATAGATTTCATTAAGTCCTAATGGAAGCTCTTTATTGCTGAGGGGATTCGAGCGATACCCCTTCCAGAGGCTATGGATGCCTCCCCCGAGCAGAATTCAACCGTTGTCCGAGTGGAAGAAATGATTGCCACTCTGGATGTGAAATGGGATGAGGCGATCAAGAACGACAACCTTTGCTTTGCCCTGATGGATTTCATTAAGTCCTAATGGAAGCTCTTTATTGCTGAGGGGATTCGAGCGATACCCCTTCCAGAGGCTATGGATGCCTCCCCCGAGCAGAATTCAACCATTGTCCGAGTGGAAGAAATGATTGCTTCCACCTCAAAAGAAGATGATTTTAGGGTTTAGCCCTGATTGTAACTTTTCCAATTAGGTCCCCTAATTGTAAATTCTTTCTTTTGAGTATCAATATAAGAATATTTATTTTTCCATGACTTATTAATTTTGCCTTTGTTTTCTTTTCATAGTACAATTCATTGACTAGTGTGTTAGAAGGCGCTTGTGAGGAGCTTTTGGGTGCCCAAAAAGAGTTGAGTGAGACACACAAACAACTATTGAAGGCCACCCAGGATCTGTCTAACTGTAGACGAGACAAGAAGTCCTTGAAGGACAAACTCTACCAACTTGAAGCTGAGATGAAGCCGTGGCAATCTAAAGACCATTCAACCTTTAAGGGGGTTTGTTAAGGATTTCCTAATTAAATAATTTAATGGTACATATCCTTTAGAGGTGGTCGAGGTTCGTAATTCCACAGATAAAGACCTCGAAGAGCTGATGCATTAAATCTATTTAATGTTTGGTTCTTTAAAGTCTTGTATTGCTACTGCGACTAGGCTTCTAGTAGTGGAAGGGCGCCTAATTGGTTGCATGGGCAAAAATCACAGGCTAGTAGCCCAAGGGGAGTTACTTGTTGAGCAACATCTACTAGCTCAGTGAAAAGTAGCTAGCCTTGAAGAGGAATTGCTTGTTTTCAAGATAGCTAGCGAGAATCCCCATTCTTCAAGCGAGCCCCGTCCAGCCCTGTGAAGGAGCCCCTTGGTTGAAAATAGTTCTTTGGTAGAATCCCTTTTATCTGAGTATGCACGACTCATAGGGGAGATCAAGGCTTGGAAGGTACAGGCTAAAGAAGTGGAGCAGCATATCACTGATTTCGAAGAAAAAATTGCTGTACAAGAAGTAAGCCTTTGTGTCCACATGCTCTCTCACGGAATTCCTTCCTTATATTAATCAGCAACAATTAGCTTCTAAAATTTCTACTCAAAGCTACTCGTTACTAGATGGATGAAGTTAACACTCATGAGAATGGAACTCCTCGGCAGAAAAAGGCATTTGACCTAGTTCTTGATTGGTTGGCGGAGCTAAAGGTAAAAGGATTCACCCCCTCGAGTTATCGTTCTGCTCCTCGATCAAAAAAATCTTCCATCAAAGAAGCTGACAAGCATCTTGTCCCCTCGAGCAAAGTTACCAAAGGATCTACCTCAAAATGTCGCAAGAGTGTTGTGTCCTCCTCAAAGGGCCCATTCAAATCTTCCACAAAGAAACGGTGTAAGACTATTGCTCCCCTTGATCCTTCTGAATATCCTGTAGAAGAAAAACTGAAGAATATCCGGAGAGCCGCTATTATAAAGCTTGAAGAGCTCGAAGAGATAGAAGAAAAGGTTAAGGGGCTAGGAAAACCTATCTCGGCTGAAGATTTTTTTCAGGCGGGGTTTCCTCCAATTAGATGAATACATTTAGACGAATAAGTTTATGTACCTTTTAGTATCAAAATTGTACTTCTACTAATTGACAAAGTTTGAATAAATAACATGTTTCACTCTATCTCAAATATTTTACCCCTTGAATAAGAGTGCCACACACAACTTCCCTAGGCAGAGCATAGTATGAATATCTTTGGTAAGTAGAAATTAAAAAATTCAGAGACACAAGCATTTTATCCAAGTTCGGTGTTTCCACCTACATCCTGCCAATCTTGTCACTAGTTCATCATTCTAAGATTACAAAAGTAGCCCTTGAGTGCCGCTTAAAATCATATCACCTGAACATCATCCATAGCTGGAAATATCATCTAGAGCACTGCTTAAGAGCAACCCGTTCAAACATCAACTGGAGTGCCACTTTAGAGCAAACCACTCGAACATCATCAAGAGAACCTCTTTAGAGCAAACCACTCATACATCATCTACAGTGCCGCTTTAGAGCAAAAAAATCATACATCAGTCGTGGCTGGAAATATCATCTAGAGCACCACTTTAAAGAAACCTGCTTGAACATCAACTAGAGTGCCGCTTTAGAGAAAACCACTCGAACATCAGTCGTGGCTGGAAATATCATCTAGAGCACCACTTTAAAGCAACCCACTCGAACATCAACTAGAGTGCTGCTTTAGAGAAAACCACTCGAACATCATCCGTTGCTGGAAATATCATCTAGAGCGCCGCTTTAAAGCAACCCGCTCGAACATCAACTAGAGTGGCGCTTTAGAGCAAACCACTCAAACATCAACTAGAGTGCTGTTTAAAAGTAACCCTTTCATCCTAGATGGTAGTATTTTCTCAGGTTGGTAATGTTCCACCTCCTTGGTACTCAAACCCCATTCATCTCTTCGAGAACATAACTTCCTCCCGGGTGCGATTCGATCACCTTATAAGGTCCTTCCCAATTAGCAGCTAACTTCCCTTCAGGTTCCTTTTTGCTTTTCTCATTTTTCCTCATTACCAAGTCCCCCGGATTAAACAACACCTTCTTTACCCTTCTGTCATGGTATCTTCTGACCCGTTCTTTAACTTTAGTCTCATATGGAGAAGCTAACTCTCTCTTCTACTCCACCATATCAAAATCCAGACATTGGTTCTGCTGATTGATTGTCTCATTTGCAGCAGTCATCATCCTTGGGATAGGAACACCTATTTCCACAGGGACTTCTGCCTCTGAGCCATATACTAGACTATAAGACATTTTCCCAGTAGTGGAAGACTTGGTTGTCCGATATGCCCACAAAACATTGGGTAATTCCCATATCCGAAAACCTTCTGCCCCCTTGAAGCGTGCTCGTATTATATTTACTATCGTTCTGTTGGTCACTTCCACTTGTTCATTGGCTTGGGGGTGGTAAACTGATGTCACTTTTTTCTTAATCCGACATTCCTCGCACCACTTCTTAAAGGGATCCTAAGAAAAATGTGTTCCGTGGTCTGTAATGATCATCCTTGGGATTTCAAAACTGCACACATTGTTCTTTCAGCAAAAGAAGATGACCATTTTTTTCCTCTTGTGTTTGTCAGGGGCTCAGCCTCTACCCACTTCGTGAAATAATATATAGCCACTATTAAGTATCTGAATTTTCCTGGCGCTTCTGGAAAAGAGCCCACCAGATCGATCCCCCACTTGTCAAATGGCCACAAACTATAGATGTGTCTCATCTCTTCCTGTGGAACATGTGTTATAGGGGCATGTCTCTGACACTGGTGGTAAGCCTGAATATATCGATTCGTGTCCTCGAACATTGTCGGCTAGTAAAATCCCGCTCAAATAAGCCTCCTTGCCATGGACTTAGCTCCTTGGTGGTTGTCACATATCCCTTCGTAGACCTCCCTTAGGAGATATTAGCCTCATGAGTGTTAACGCATAGAAGCAATGACAGCAAATGACCTCTTCTATACAGCACTTCTTCCTGCAACGCATACCTTGGAGCTTCCAACCTTAGCTTTTTGGCATCCACTTCATTTTCCGGTAGGGTACCCTTTCGAAGGTATGCCACGGACGGTGTCATCTAGAAGTTTTTGCTTCTACCACCATAACCACAGGTTCTTCAAAACTTTTTCTGCTCAAAGTTTCCATGAGTAGTTGCTTCTGGGATTGGGTTCCCAAATCTGAAGAAGCGAGCTTACTTAGAGCATCTTCTTTATGATTGCTTTTCCTTGGAACCTGCGTTAAAGTATAAGATTAAAATTTTTAACAGGTTCTTCATTACCTCGAGGTATCTCTGCAAGCTACGCTCCCTGGCTCAGTATTCCCCATTCACCTGCTGAACCACAATTTGAGTCACTGAAAACCTCTAGTTCCTCCACATGCAGCTCCCTTGTAAGGCGCAATCCAGTGATCAACGCTTCATACTTAGCCTCATTATTAGTTGCTTTGAATGCGAAGTTAAATGCATTAGGGTAATCTCTGCTATTGGGGCTAGTTAACAAAACCCCGGCTCCACTTCCTCCTGAATATGACGAACCATCCACATACAACTTTCATACTTTTTTTTTGGCTCACTTCCACCTCTTGAATGTGATCCAAACATACCTTGAGAGGCTCTTTAGTTTCCACTATGAAGTCTGTCAACGCATGTCCTTTAATCGCAACTCGAGATTGATATTGGATATCATGCTCTCCCAATTCCACTGCCCACTTCATCATTCTTCCTAAAATCTCTGGCTCAGCAAGATCTGTTGAATGGGGTGGTTCATGAGCACCACTATTTTGTGTCCTTAGAAGTAGGGTCTCAATCTTCTGGCTGCATGTACGAGGGCTAGTATCAACCTCTTGAGAACAGTATACCTAGTCTCCGGCCGCTGAAAGGCACGGCTGACAAAGTAAATTAGATGTTGAACCTTTTCCTTTTAGTTTACCAGGGTTGTGCTAATTGCCAACGACGATGCAAAAATATACAAGTATATCATCTCATCTTTGTCTGGTTTCATTAAGGTAGGTAATTTCCCCAAGTGTTCCTTTAACTGCTTGAATGCCTCGTCGCACTTACCATTCCACTCAAAATTTCTTTGCTCTTCGAAGGACATCAAAGAAGGGTAAGTGCTTCTCCACCCCCTTCGATAGGACACTGCTAGACATTTCCAGGGTGAGACTCCAAGGTACTCCCGTTAGGCCAGAGGTGTCCCATGAGAACACGTCTCCATATTCTCCCAACAAGTCTCTTAGTCTCCCCTTGACATCTTCAAGAGTTAGCTTCCCCACAACTACTGACCCTATATCCCGAATAGGCATCTGTACTGTATTAGCCAATCCCATATCTGCGTGTACCATCGCTACATCTCCTTGCCTTCTCGCTTCTTGTACCACCGTAAGGTTACATTCCCGAGCTGAAGTTTGATCTCCTCAAATTGATGCTACCCCTTCTTAGTTGGGAACTTCATCATCAGGTAATAGGGTGACCAAACCACCCTAGCCTGGCACATCCATGGCTTTCCTAAAATCACATTATAAGGAGAAGATCACATTTATGTCATGGCTGTAATCCCTCTGATGATCACAATATCAATTTGTTTCCCTCCGCCCTGCAACCGAGTTGTGCAAACTCTGCAAAGGTGGGGGTGCTCAGGACAACCCTCTATGTATACTTAAGATCTATGCAGGGGTTCTCCCTCCGAGCATTGGTGGCATTTGAGTGTACCTCTCAAATGGTGTTCTTATGTGCCCGACCGACCTTTTTCCTCTATACTCTACATTTCTTCCCATTTTCTCGGTATGGCTATCCCTTTTCCTTCTAGTTGTCTTCTCTACCCTCGAGTACTCCTCTATAACCTCCTGAAGTTTTTGCAAAGTCTTAGGGGTATTAGTACTCAGCTTCTTATACAATTCTAAGTCCTGTATCCCCAGTAGGTACCCCTGGATTACCTCATTCTCTGTTGTTTCAATCACTCCCAAGCTCTCGTTCACATACCGATGATAGAAGGCTTCCGTGCTTTCCCCCGTCTTTTGCTTCGCCTGATAGAGTTTTGGTAAACTTCTTTTTTTGTGCATATTGGCTTGACAATACTTCGTTGAAGTCTCGATACGATCAAAATGAGCCCCTTGGAAACTTATCGAACCATTCCTGTGCCTTTTCCCGCTAGTAGCTACCAACCAGCTTGTATGTCAATTTCTCATCAAAATCCCTCGAACTCATCAAGCCCAGGAATTTGTGGATGAACTCTCGAGGGCCAGTCTCACCACTGTACATAGGAAGTCCTTTTGGAGGCTTCACTTCTTTTGGCCATCGAACTTCGGTGATCACCGAGCTGAAAGGAGACCCCGCAGCCTGGCCCAATGGTCCAATCAATCTATCCAATTCCATTCTTAATTATTCACTTGCATCCGAGGGTTCATGGATCGGGCATCCACCCTAGAAGGTTCAGCCCCCTATCGTGACTGCCCAACTATGGCATATAAGGAGGTTGAGTCACTTTGTATCTGGGGTTCATTCAAGGCTATCCGAGGATTGGGTATGCTGGTGGTGGTGGTGGTGGTTGGACATAGGGATTGAAAAACCCCATGACCAATTCTCATACTTCCGTATCCTTGCATGGAAGAAGAGGCCATTACTCCATATGTTGCTCCTGGATCGGCCAAGTCGAGGGTAGGAGCAGATGGGGGCTAGCGGAGGTAACGAATATACTGGACATTGGGAATAATCAGGAATAGAAGGCTGAGGCTTAGCCTGTAATGGTTCTCCAGCATATGCGTGATAAGGATAAGCTATTGGAGGTTGAGAGGCCCACCCTACAGTTATTCCTAAAGGTGAGGGCAGTAATACCCCGTGCGTGATCCTATCATCCCTCAGATGAGGGGTGATTCAATAGTCAGCCGCAGCCAGGACCTGAGCTGCTTGTTCTACATCTTGATTCGGGGTCGCCCTCCCCGTATTCTGATTTCCTTGCCCCTGCTGTCCCTAAACTTCCATATACAAATCTCCTAAAATCTCCATAAACCTTCCGTCCCTCGGATCGGCTACCCCTTCAAGTAGGGAATCGGGGTTTCCTTGTTCTTTTTGTCCCGCCATTTCCAGCGTCCTCGAGGGCCCCAACACATCGTTCTGGATTGGTGCCAAGGTATTTGTGCCAAATGCCACTGAGGTTTTGCCCCCCTTCGTGGCTTACGCTTGTAACAGGCTCCGCACACAACTCCGTTCCTAGCATTTGAAAGTTAGCCATTTCGATATCTTCGACACGGTCATCGTTTCCTACTCCTGGATTCTCCGTTGTTAACCTTGGTGGAGACCTAGCTCCTGTACCTATTAACCTCAACCTTTCACTCCTTCGAATACGTGTTCACATAAACTCTCAAAACCCTTGATCCTTCTTAGTCGGCACCACTTGATGCGTCTTCAACAACGGACTGGCTCATGGGCTTGAGTTCTTCTCGAATGGTCCTACAATAAAACTGTCCTTGGGGTTCCAGGGGTCAGCACTCTGATGCCTAAGTTAGTCCAAGCATCTGATATTATTAAGACATAATGAATGATATGTAAATACACACCTTGTATTTATACTTTATGTCCTAAATAACGTTCTCCTTAATTATCGCCCTTAATTACCCACGAATGCAGTAATTATGTTAGAGTATTAAATACTCTCCTAACTGGGCTGCCACACCTTCGGTCCAATGACCTTCTTAGCCTTAACCTCTATCAGACCCCACTCAACCTGACCCACCCGACAAATAGACTTCGACACGCACTACTACAATTACCCCCTTTTGCAACCAAATTTCACAACAGGATTTAGAAATAGTGGTAGAAAATATGTATTTACAACGAAACATGAAGTAAAATATGTAGTTGTAATTTGTTATAAAAACCGTTGTAAAAAGTATTTCTTATCCTTAGTTCTTGCAACATATTTACTTCTTTCGTTGGGAATTGAATGTTAGTCTAGCGGTTGAAGTCTAGTGCTACTACCATGATGTCATGGGTTCAATTTCCACTAAGGGTAAGGGGAGGGGGGATTTTATTGGGGGTTCATTTGAGTTATTACCCAATTTTTTTTAAAAAAAAATAAAAAAATACTTCTTTCGTTGTAAAAAAAATTTACTTGTTTAGGCGTACATTTTTTCACCTTTTCCCACGTTCAGACTCTAAAATTTTGGTATTTGTTTTTTATCATGATTGTAATATTCTGAAATTCTTTCTTGCTTAAACTGACGTGTTATTTTGGTAAAAAACAGGATGTTGAATCTTATATATTTCTGGTTTCAATGCCTGTTTTAGTTATAGAAACACGGCTTTTCGATTCTAATGCTTCTCTCCAATTCATAAATAAGGCACTAACATTGTCTCTCGTCTAATTGCTGGAATGGAAGCGGGGATACATAGCAGTTGATAGGACTATGTTCTTATTATATTGAATATGATGTTTTTCGGTTTTTAGATGTTTTTCGGTTTTTAGATGTTTTGAATCTTCTGAATATTAATATGGTGAATCTTTATTTATTTTTATTTTTATATACATTAGAATATATTTTTATACGAGCTCGGCTCAATTTCGGAATCGAGCTTGGTCAATTTCAAGTTCGAGTTGAGTTTTGACCGATTTTTACGCGAGCTTTTCGAGAACAACTCAGTACGTACATTTAAATTTAATAGTAAATGTTTTAAGTCAAAAAGATAATCTGGATTAGAATTGATCTTGAGGGTACCATAAATAAATGGATATACATGTCTAAATTATTATAACTCTTTTTTTTTTCTTTTGCAATTTTAGGTTATTAAAGATGAGTGTAAGTGAAATTCAAGAAATGTGGAGTTTTTAGCTACATGAACCCGATCTAATTGAATAGTGTTAAAATTACTTTCTCTTGAGAATATATAATGTAGTCAAAGATAACATTTTAGATGTCATGAATTAAAATACTTCCTCTGTATCATTCAATTCTGCACAAGTTGACTTTCGGCTGTTGAATAAAAAAATATTTGACATTGATATCTATAATTGTGTGTAAATATATGTTATAAAAGGTTGATATCGTAAAAATTCACGCCATTTACAACGGTTCGGTAAAAGTCATCGTAATGTCAACTACAACCAAGTCTATAACAACCACTTTTCAACTACAGAAAAATGCTCTCTCTAAGGTCCAATGGGAGAAACCTACTGTAGGCTACAAAGTCAACACTGATGCATCTTGGATATCAGGAGGTTTGTCATCTTTGGCTGTTATCGTAAGGGATAGATTTGGGAATGTAGTAAAAAAAAAAAAACTACAGATACTTGTTGTAAACGTCTATTACAATCACTTTATGATTTTTTACAATGAAATTTCCACTCGTTATAGGGGGGTCATTCTAGTAGTGACGTTTCAACATGACCCGACAAATAGCTTTCACACTTTTTAACCCAAACCTTTTTTGACCCAACCCAACCTGTCAAACAGATTTCAACCCATTTCAACTCGACCTGTTTTAACCTGAACCTGTTTGATCCAAACCTGAACCTGACATGAATACCCGAATTGACAGCTCTACCTATGTGACAAATAGTTGCCTTTTCTAAAATGGACAAAATATGGGGGGAAAGATAATCATATTTGCATATTTTTTAAGTCTTCTTCAACGTATAAATTAGGGTGAAAGGTGGCAGAAAAATAATATCAGAGAGAGAGGAAAATGGATGATTGTTTTAAAATGGTTGAAATCTAAATAAAAATAAATTGTATACATTGACCCTAAGTCCTAACTTGTATTTAGACTAAGTCAACAAACCATGGTTTAACTTTCAGATATATTTGCTTAATTTCGTTTTTAACTTTTATTGATTTTTCACAGTTGCTAAAAACTTTGTTGAATAATTTCTTAGGGCGACAAGATTAACTTCAATAAGCAGCTCCTAAACCATCACATGATAGTTTCAGAAGTTGCTTATTTTGTAGGAAATCAAACTGCAGCAAAAGAGCACCTGGGAAAATGCTTGTACAATGTTGTGATTGGAAGTAACGATTACATCAACAACTACTTTCGCTCATCATTTTATAACTCCTGCAGATGATATACACCTGATCAGTATGCTACGGCCTTAGTTGAACAATATTATCACCAGCTAAAGGTTTGTGTTATACCTATTATACAATTAAAGGATATTTACAAAGTCTTATGGTGTGGCTAAATCATCAATTTTCGCCTAATAAAAAAAAATCATGATTATGGACCAACTAGACAAATTGCGGAATTTAACCACAATGATGTTAATTTTAGTGCAAATTATTAATATTATGTTCATTTGAAAAAGCAAATCTTACACTTTTAATTATTAACATAACCATAATGATGTTTAGTTTTGGCTCCAAGTTTTAAAATAATATTTATTTTTAAAATACATAAAAGATATGTATTTGTAAAGTCAAGTGGTATTCATTGAATATTTTAATTGACAATTTTGTGAACATATTTGGAAACGAAAATCCTTCCATGTTGGAACATGCGGATTAGCATATATACGCCAATCAAATCTTACCAATAAAAGGTCAGAATATTATGGTATTTGTGAGATATGGAAATCTGAATATTCTGCTATATATTAGGCGTATAGAAGCATAGTTGATTTATGGAAAATCCCTACAAATATGGTGTTGATATTATCGAATATATGAGAGATATTGTGATAAGGAAAATCTCTTTATTTATGGGATTTGGATTTGCTTCAAGAAGCAGATAATGAATAGGAATATTATGGAGATAATCATGGAGAGTTCCGATCTGCTCATGGCTATAGAAGGGGACAACCACATCTGCATTCTATACGGTTTTAATAAGAGAAAATCTGCACACATATTTTCAATCTTTCGAGAGAATTGCAAAGAGCCAGAATTCTATGTTCCAACATACGTGACCTGTTATTCAAATTTCATAATCGTATACCTTAATTCCTCAGGAGGAGGAGATCCAGCATCGACGAGTTTCGAGGTTAGAGGGAGTCTGATCAAGACGGATCGGTAGCTAGGGGAGCTAGCAGAATTCACACGTTTAATTAGTAAAGATAAGTATTTTGTATGATGTACTTTGTGCTCTATATTTCTAATTAGTGGATTCATTCTGAACTGGGCCAGACCCCGCAGATGTAGGTGGATTTCACCGAACTGCGTAACCAAGTCTTGTGTCTTTAATCTTTATTTTATTGCATACTTGGTTAGATAGGTTATGTTGGAACATACTAGTAAGAATTAGAAAATTTTGGTAAAACAAAATTTTCATTTGGTATTAGAGCTTGGTCACTTATTTTTCCCTTAGTTGTGTCAAGGAAAGTGTGATCCGATTTTACCATGGCAACCAAAGAAGGAGCTTCGGTGTCTCGGTCACCTCTGCTAGAAGGCAACAACTACAATTATTGGAAGGCACGCATGAGAGTTTTCATTAACTCACTGGATGAACTTGCATGGTTCTATGTTGAGAATGAGTGGAATCACCTTACTGAAAATGCTGATACAAGCTCTAAGGTGAAAGAAGGAGAATTAAGTCAAAGGGAGCAAAAACACAAAGACAAAGCTAATTGGACTCCTGATGACCTCAAGGCATCTCAGGCGAATTCAAAGGCACTAGATGCAATCTTCACTGCGGTTGATGAAAACCAGTTCAAACTCATCTCTACATGTCATCAAGCTAAGAAAGCATGGTATATTCTGCAAACTGTTCATGAAAGAACTAGTTGAGTTCGAGAATCTAAACTACAGATGTTGGCTACTAAGTTTGAGGAACTTAAGATGAAGGAAGATGACACCATTTCTATATTCAATGGAAAACTCGGGGACATCTCCAATATGGCATACCAACTTGGAAAAGTTTACAAAGAGGCGAAATTGGTGAAAAAGACCTTGAGATCACTTCCTAAAAGGTTTGCAATGAAGGTTACGACAATAGAAGAAGCAAGAGATGTAGCCACTGTAAGCTTAGATGAACTAATGGGATCATTACAGATGCATGAGATGATGTTTCAACCAGCTACAAAAAGGGTCCAAAAGGAGTTGGCATTCAGAACATTTTCATCAAGGGACAATCACAAATCTGACAGTGGTGATGAATTTGAAAAGCTTGCACTTATCATGAAGAATTTCTCAAGAATGCTGAAGAAAGTAGTAAACAAGAAATCTTAAGAGAGGTTTGGAGGAAATAGACCAAGGCCACAGGATTCTGGTAATAATCGTGGAACAAGATTTGAGCAAGGAAATCAACAGTTCTCCAGAAATCAAAGTAGTGAACCAAAATAGTCTGGACAAATTCAATGCAGGGAATGTGAAGCATATGGTCATATTTAGGCTGAATGTGCAAATACCCGGAAGAAATAGGGAAAATATTATGTCTCCTCATGGAGTGAAGATGAAGAAGAAGAGAAAGACAAAGAGGAACTTGTAAGCAACTATGTGGCATTTGGAGCAAAAATTTATGATGTATCGGAGGATGGATGTTCCAACACACTGGATAAAGTCAAAGCTGTATGTTTCAACATTGACCCGTATGAAGCATCCAGTGATGAAGACGATGGACTTGCTGTTAGTGATGAAGAAATCTACAACACTTATGAAAAGATGCATGTTATGTGACCCCAAGTGGTTGACACAAACAAAAAGATGAATGAAGAAAAAATGCCGTTGATGGAAATAGAAAGAGAATTGCGTGTAAAAGTTGCTGAACTCAGAAAGGAGAATGAAGAATGAAGAATTAAATGAAAAGCTAATATTAGAAACCAAGAGAGCTGAAACTTCTGAAGCAATAATTTCTAAGCTGAATTATGGAAAAGCTAAGCTTGATGTAGGAATGAACTTTGGAGATCGACACGGAATTGGGTATTCCAACCCACTCAAAAACACACACACTCAAGCCTGCGGCACACGAGTTACTCAAGAGTCCAATGAATATCAAGACCAAGATTCGAGAGGTAAAGAGAAAGTTCAGCAAGCCCTATCAAAGGAAACCTCTCATCTGCAGCTACTGTTCATATCAAGGTCACTCCGAGGATAAATGCCAGAAAAATATTTAGAGATCAAATGGCTGGACGTCAACTCGTGGTATGTTCCAATATAGGTGAAGTCTTGAAAACCAGAATGGTCAGAAAGGTATGGGTTGTCAAAAGATCTGGTGCATACCTTGTTGCACATACTTCGCTTAATCATATTCCTGAGATTCGTGGTACTTTGATAGTGGCCGCTCTCGTCATATGACTGGAACTCAAGAATTCCTTACAAATATCACACCTTTCGATGGTGGTTATGCTACGTTTGGTGATGGAAAAAAAGAGTAGAGTGGTTGGAAAATGTGAACTACTGATTGAAGGATTTCTAGTATTCACTAGTGTGCTGTTCGTGGAAGACCTGAAGGCTAATATACTGAGCATAAGTCAATTGTGTGATGACAATATGACTGTGGAATTTCAGAAATATAAATGCATAGTGAAACACGGAGAAGCCAAGGTTCTTTCAGGCATACGATCATCAGATAATTTCTATCTACTGGAACAAGAAGTACGATGCATGATCTCGAAACAGGATGAAGGATTTTTGTGGCACAGAAAGCTCGGTCACATCAATTACAAAAACTTGGTGAAAATAGCAAATGCAAAAGTTGTACGAGGTATGCCTGCCTTAACAAGCCAGGACGGAATTGTGTGCGGACCATGTCAACAAGGTAAACAAATTCGATCTCCCCACTCGTTAGCTCAATATATAACCATCTCAAGAAATCTGGAGTTATTGCATATGGATTTGATGGGTCCAGTCAATACACCTAGTATAGGTGGAAAGAAATATATCTTTATATATGTTGATGATTTCTCCAGATATACATGGGTAGCTTTTCTTAAGGAAAAATCTGATATGGTGGAAGTATTCAGAAGTCTGGTGATAAAGTTACAGATTGAAAAATGAAGTCCAGTTGGAAAGATTGTTCAAATTCGTAGTGATCATGATAGAGAATTTGAAAATTCTCAATTTAGTGACTTCTGTGATGAGCTCGGTATTCAACATGAGTTTTCTGCACCAATCACTCCTCAGCAGAATGGTGATGTAGAACGGAAAATAGAACCTTACAGGAGATGGCTCGAGTTATGTTAGCCGAGAAAGAAATTCACAAAAAATGGTGGGCATAAGCTATTAACACAGCTTGCTATACGATTAATCGAGTATATCTGCGTCCATTCAAAAGCAAAACATCTTACGAGATTTGGAAGGGTAGGAAACCAAATGTCTCATACTTTTATGTGTTTGGAAGCAAGTGCTACATCCTCAAAGAAAGAGAATAATTGGAAAAATTCAATAATCGTAGTGATACTGGATTTTTTCTTGGGTATTCTGTCAATAGTCGTGCTTATCATGTTTATAACAATCAGACCAACACACTGATGGAGTCTAAAAATGTTATCGTGGACGATTCTTAAGAAGGACAAAAGTCAGATGTCGTAGAAGAAAAACCTGGTAACACTCATGTTCCAACACAGGCTCGTCAACCTAACAAGGCAGATCCATCACATCAACAGCAGACTGGTGTTGAACCAGTTGACATTGAGCATGTTGGAACATCATCCCCCACTGCCGCATCCTATGTTCCAACACAGGATCAACCTGAATCAATGACACAGAGTACTCGACCAGTTCCTCGGGTGGATTACAGGAAGATGGCTGGATTACAATGCTTCATCTCTCTCATTGAGCCAAAGAATTACAAGGAGGCATTACTAGATGAATACTGGATTGCTGCAATGCAAGAAGAACTAGGATAGTTTGCAAGAAATGATGTATAGTATCTCACTCCTCGCCCCAAAGGTGTAAATGTCATCGGCACAAAATGGATTTTCAAGAATAAATCTGATGCTGACTGATATGTTACTCGAAACAAAGTCAGACTGGTAGCTCAAGGATATACACAAGTTGAAGGTATTGACTTTGATGAGACATTCGCACTAGTTTCCAGGTTAGAGTCAATTCTAATTTTACTTGCTATTGCCTGCTCTATGAACTTTACTCTGTATCAACTGGATATCAAGAGTGCATTTCTAAATGGTGTGGTAAATGAAAAACTTTATAGGGAACAACCTAAAGGATTTGAAGATCCTCATTACCCCCATCATGTATATCGCCTCAACAAGGCCTTATATGGTTTAAAGCAAGCACCCAGGGCATGATATGAACGACTTACTAACTTTCTTCTTAAGAAAGGTTATGATGAGTAGATCGCACTTTATTTGTGCTTGATAAGTCATCAAAAATTCTGATTACTCAAATTTATGTGAATGATATAGTTTTCGGCTTTACTTCACCATCTATGGTATAGGATTTTGTCACGATTATGCAGGCTGAGTTTGAAATGAGCATGGTTGGAGAGCTCACATACTTTCTAGGACTGCAATTTAAGCAAGGAAAACATGGCTTGTTTATAAATCAAAGTAAGTATGCATTGAATCTAGTGAAGAGATTTGGTTTAAGCAATGCCCGAGCTGTTCGAACACCTATGGGGGTTTCTGACAAACTGGTCAATGATGAGAAAGGAGTTGTAGTTGACCAAAAGTTATACAGGGGAATGATGGGAAGTCTATTGTATTTAACAGCAAGTTTACCATATAGATGTCTTAGCATTGGGATATGTGAACGATTTTAGGCTGATCCAAAAGAGTCTCATCTCACTGTAGTTAAAAGAGTTATTCGATATGTAAGTAGGACTTCTGAGTATGGTGTCTGGTATTCTAAGAATTAAGGTTCTGATTTGATTGGGTGCAGTGATTCTGACTGGGCTGGTAATGCCGATGATCGAAAGAGCACTACAGGTGGATGTTTCTTTATTGGCACGAATCTGGTTTCTTGGTATAGCAAGAAACAAAATTTGATCTCTTTCTCTACCGCAGAAGCTGAATATCTTGCTGTTGGAAGCTGTTGTGTGCAATTGTTATGGATGAAGCAAATGATGAACGACTATGGAATTCATCAAGGCCCTTTGAAGATCTTATGTGACAACACAAGTGCTATTGATATTTCAAAAAATCTAGTCCAACACTCTCGAACTAAGCATATTGATATAAAGCATCATTTTATTAGAGATCTTGTTGAAAGGAAGGAAGTTGTGGTAGTCTATGTTCCAACATACGAGCAAATTGCTGATATATTTACAAAGCCATTGGACACCACCACATTTGAAAGTCTCAGACAACACTTAGGTGTTTGTCAAATTTGAGGTAATTCTTGCCTTTATTCAGCTGTAAATATTTTATTTGTTTTGTCAAAAAAAGTTCAGAAAAAAAACAAAAAAAAATAGAAAGAAGAAAAACTTTAAAAAATAGAAGTTGTATAGTTATTGTATGTTGGAAGTTGGTATGTTTTGAATTGATGTCTTGAGTTGACAAGAGAGAAAAGCTACATCATTGCTCATCTCAAAAAAGGGAAATGGTTTTGCGGCAACCAAGGAAGTTATGTGAAGAGTTTTGGTTGGTTTCAAAATTGTCTAAATCCTTCAAAGTTCCTCTCTTTTCGGCCACTATCCCACACATCTTTGTCTTTTTTTTTATTCTTGTCAAACTCCTTCCCGATTTTTCTCTACTCAACAAATCCTTGACAACCAAAACTCTCCCACGGCCGAAGAGAAAATTCAAGAAACTTTTCAACCTTCAGAAGACATGAATGATGAACAAATGAAAGCACCAGGAACAGAGGAATGGGTCAATTTCAAAAGGTAACTAACCCTGATCCTCCAACTCTTAAAATTCATGGGATGGAATTCAAGATTGTAGACGATGTATTTGAATGGTTGGAAGCAAATAGAGTTACAGTAGATTTGACCAAGATTAAGAGTATAGAGGATGAATTCTTGAATGTTAAGGCCAAAGAATTTGTGACCGGGGATATTGGAGATTTGTGGAATGTTAAAAACCATGAAGTGAAGTTCCTGAGGGGGAGGTATGATGTGTATAGAGGGAAGGACAAGTTTTACATTTATTCATCTATCCCTCGTCCGAGCTGTGTTTTTATGAGAGAAATTAGCGATGATGAGGTAGCAAGACATGATGTGATCAATTCCACAGATAGGTTTCTTGTAGGATGTTTTTATTTGAGGGCAGCTCAGAGATTGGAAGAACTGAGGAAACCTGTGATAATCAAAGTCCCGGACAACGATGAAGAAGACAGTGCTGCCTATGTTCCAACACAGCAGGTAGAGGCTGAAAATATGGAAGTTGATGATGAAGATATGGGGGGTGACGATCAGATTGAGGTATCAAGTGATGGAGAGCAACCTGGAGAGCCTATGTTTAGACAGAATGAACCGGACCAAGACCAGTATGTTGGAACACAGCCTGCTGAAGAAGATGAAGCTGAGGATACTGAGTATGTTCCAACACAGAAACATCATGAGATGAACTACTCAAGTGATAAGGTGTTGGATGAGTTCTTACAGTTTGCCAAGGGCAGGAGAAAGGTGGCTGCTACAGAGGTTTCCCCACCAATAAAAAGGGCCAAGAAGAATCAGGAAGTTCCCAAGAGGAAAGTAATGCCTCCTCCACCTGTAAGTGATGCTCTGTCATTCTCATACTTTGATATAAAATGTGAAGATATGGGAGAAGTATTTGCAGAAAGGAATTTTATCTTTGAGAGACCTGTAGGCCTGGAGGCACACATGGCTAGTGGTTTTTCAGATTTTTTTGAAATTAATACGAATGAAAAGGGCCGCTGCTATACAACTTCAATATAATAGGCAAGTGGTCATTGAGGTGTACGCAAACCTGATGGCTGGAAATTTAGAAGCTGACTCTCCTTGGTTTAAAAGGGTGTACTTGCGGGAAAAGATTGTGGACTTCTCAGCTCCCAGAATAAACAAAATTTTGGAGCTGCAAACACCAGAGTTTGAGGGGGTGTTTCCAAAGGATCTAGAAGTAAAATATGATCAGATTCTAGAGACAATCTCAGGAGGATACAAGACCAAGTCGCTCGAAACTGGTTATTCACAAGCTTCTTGTTTGTCATGAAGGTTCTTTGGTCTATATTAGGTAGCAGTCAACAGCTGGATTCCATCCTCGAACGCGACATCCATGACTAGAGAAATGGCTAAGCTGTTGTTTTGTGTTGGAACACAGAAATCAGTCAACCTTGGATTGTTCATTCAGTAGAATCCGGTGAGACATGCTACAGCTCTTAAGGTAAAACATGTCATTGTATATCCCTGTTTGATTTCGGTGTTGGCTAAGAGTGTCAAGGTAAAGGGGAAGGTAAAATATATGATTATAGACACAGAATTCCTATGGCTGAATAAGAAGACATTTGGGATAAGGTATGTCCATGATCTACCGTGGAATCCTTTTGGGTCTACTTCTTCAAATGCTGAAAAGAAGGCTAGATTGGTGGTTCTGAATGCAAGACTAGGGGCAATAGCCATTCAAATGGCATCACTTGAAGCAGAAAAGGCGAATCTGGAGATTGAAAAAGTGCAGCTGGAGGCCTGCTCCTGAACGAGTTTTTTTTCTATGTTCCAACCTAGATGTAACAGTCAGGGGGAGCCTGCTTTCTTCTTATGTTCTTTTTGGTTTTATTTGCCTTTGGCATATTTATGGCCCCAGGGGGAGAATTTTGGATAATTTGGCTGTAATCTGAAGATTATTTTTTATGGTTTTTCTGGAATTCTGGTACTCGGGTCTGGTATTCATATTTTTATGGAATTCTGGTATTCAATTTGATATTCAATTTTTTATCAGATTCAGTATTGTGCATATGTTCCAACGTAGGTGGAGTTGGGAAGACCTATGTGTTTGATGACAAGTTTTTCGTTGTGATATTAATGGCCAAAAAGTTCTGGGTCCAAAAAATGTCATAGGGGGAGATTGTAAAGTTAAGTGGTATTCATTGAATATTTTAATTGGCAATTTTGTGAACATATTTGGAAACAAAAATCCATCCATGTTGGAACATGCGGATTAACATATATATGCCAGTTAGATCTTACGAATAAAATGTTAGAATATTATGGCATTTGTGAGATATGGAAATCTGAATATTCTGCTATATATTAGGCGTGTAGAAGCATAGTTGATTTATGGAAAATTCCTACAAATATGGTGTTGATATTATCGAATATATGAGAGATAATGTGATAAGGAACATTCCTTTATTTATGGGATTTGGATATGCTTCAAGGAGCAGATAAGGAATAGGAATATTATGGAGATAATCATAGAGAGTTCCGATCTGCTCATGGCTATAAAAGGGGACAACTACGGCTGCATTCTATACGATTTTAATCAGAGAGAATATGCACACAGATTTTAAATCTTTCGAGAGAATTGCAAAGAGCTAGAATTCTATGTTCCAACATACGTGACCTGCTGTTCAAAGTTCAGAATCATATACCTTAATTCCTCCGGAGGAGGAGATCCAGCATCGATGAGTTTCGAGGTTAGAGGGAGTCTGATCAAGGCGAATCGGTAGCTAAGGGAGCTAGCAGAATTCACATGTTTAATCAGTAAAGATAAGTATTTTGTATGATGTACTTTGTACTATATCTTTCTGATTAGTGGATTCATTCTAAACTGGGTTAGGCCCCGCAGATGTAGCTAGATTTCACTGAACTGCGTACCAGGTCTTGTGTCTTTAATGCTTTACTTTATTGCATACTTGGTTAAATAGATTATGTTGGAACATACTAGTAAGAATTAGAAAAATTCGGTAAAACCAAACTTCAGTATTGTTGTTTTTTCCCATCTTAATATGTATTTTTACAAATAATGGGATAGTCTTTGGTTTTTGTAACATAGAAAGGAGAGGAATTTATGATTTTCTGAAGTTTCACAATGAGCAAATTTAATAGTTAATCTTATTTGTGCATGCCTATGTTTTGATATAACTGTATTAATTTAAATAATAATTTTATACATCACCATATTAAAGAAAAAAAAAAGGCTGATAAGATTCTGTGTCACTCCACTTTTAACTAATTTTTTTAAGATGAAAAGTCAATAAATTTAATATCTCTTCATGTCGCACACCTTTAAATTTTTACGTACAACTAAATGAAAGTATTATTTTTAACTTTTATACTAGACCTATTTCTAACAGTGATTTGTCCGCTTAGTTTAATAGTAGCATTTTAAAAATTATTTCTTTTTCGAACGAGAATCAAGGTTAAATGATAAAAAAATACTTATTAATTCTTTTTGTAAATATTAATTATACCGAAGTTACCATATATATATATTGTATCGTGTAAATAGTTTTGCCTTTTCCACTTATTACCATTTTACACATAGAGGGACATTTTTTTACATATAATTTTGTTTGTGACAGACTCTATTCAGGTATGGAGCCAGAAAAATTACAGTTTTTGGATTGGGTGCAACATGTTGTACTCCATTAGAGATATCATCTCATAATGGGACATGCAACAATTCTATGAACAAAGCAATTCAATTGTCAACTACCGTCTTCAATTACTGGCGGATGAGCTTAATCAGGAGCTAACCGGTGCTAAGTTCATCTATATTAATAGTTATACCCTCAAAGATATAGCAACAACTGGTAAGTCATTTAAATTTTAACTCTTTTTTGTTTTGTTTAAAACCACATGACGTGGGGGCATATATTAGCCTTTCCAAACCTTGTAAAGCTTTACAGACATACAAAAGGTTCAAATGATAAACTTGAACTTGACAAAATTAGTCCTTATACTAGATGTTATGCAAAACATGTTCCTAAGGTAGTACTGTGTTGATGCTAAACCAGAGAGAAGGTTTTGTGGTTGAAAAGGTGAGCACTTTGAGATAGCTTTGCAATGCACGATTCCTATCAAGCACAAACTCCACCCCCGTGTTATTCATGTTGTAGGCCAGGTGCATTGAAACTACTTGGAAGAGCTTATGCACTCCATTTTTTATCAGCCCTTTCTGTCAAGTGATCTCCGTTGATAGCCCTTGTGCTTCTTTCTTGAGTACTGAGAGTACATGTATCTATATAATTGCCATCAAAAGTCACATGATGGAATGATCTCCTTCTGGGAAGTTATTGCAATGTCTCATGCCGCATTTTGTTGATGGATTATAATTGAGTGTAGTCTCGGCTTATCTGTTGCGATTGCCGTTTTTGTCAAATTTGTGAGTTTGTGTGATTGCAGAATAGCAGGTGTAGAAGGGATTGCTTGATGAGTTTGTGCCAGGTGGTGAGCATAATTGTTTTGCTGCCAGTAAATATGCCCCCATGTAATGTGTTTGTCACCAATTAGCTTTTAAATCCCTCAAATGAGTCTCTGTAATTTCCATGGAGCCTTTGTGTAGTTTGTCAGTATGTTAATAGCCTGCAAAGAATCAGATTCAGCAACCAGGGGAAAAAATTATAATGTACACAAAGATTGACTCCTTCCAATAATGACCTTACTTCAGCTTCTAAAGTTGAGTCTGTACTATCTAAATTCTTGCATGCTGTGGGAACTGGGTTACCATATGTTTTTCTAACTATAATGCCAGCAGAGGAGAGAGAGACAATTGAAAAAGATGCATCAGTATTGAGTTTAAATCCATAGTCTGGGGGAGTCCACTTGTGTGCCTTAACCTTTTTAGGTTTTTTAGACCTAAAAGAAATCATCACTCCTATTCACCTAAGCTTATAACACTCACCAGTCAGTTTCTGATGATGAGTTTTGAAAATATCAGTTAAGAGGAGAATTGTTTCCTTTTTCATTCCAGGTATATTCAGAGTTATCATAAATGATGTTTCACATGGACTTCCAAATATTCCAACAAGTAACTGAGTTTTCTACAGAGTAATAATCTTTCCATTTTTGGTTTTGCAAGGATAGGACAACAAGCATGACAGATAATCGAAGATATGTTCTTTATGACCTGGTCTGATATCTAACATGTCCAAAACATATGCCCACAGAGATCTTGTAACATAACATGAATTGAAACAATGATTCATGGTATCCATGGATTGACAGTTGGGACACTTATGCACTGATATGATGCCCATATGATTCAATGTTTCAGAGAATGGTAAACAGTTGTCCACTAATTTCCAGACAAGAAAGGACATTTTTGAAGGGATAAATGGAGACCATACATGTTCCATACTTGTTACTGTATTTCTTCTTTTCCTAACCAACCGGAAAGCACTTTTAATTGAAAAAATTCCAGATGTAGAGGGTTTCCATACCATCTGATCTCTGTGAGTGTATAGAGCTATTGGCACATGCAATTTGTTAATAATCCACAGAGGTAGCCCTATGCCTAGGTGCTGAGTGTGAAGTGTAATATTCTCTTGGAATTGTGCAGAGATAAGGCATGTAGATGTTCAAATCTTGGTTCCAGTGGTCAATTAGACAACCTGAACCTGACCAGTTAGCAATCCAAAAAACTTACCTGTCTATCCCCAACTAGGATTCAGGTGTTTTTATTTGCTAACTGTGACACCTTACAGACTCTTTTCCATGCATCTGAACTACGTTCAAATTTTGGAATAGTATAGATAACTTTAGACCAGATAGATGTACCTTGTTGCAAGTTTCACCACATTTTTAATGAAAAACTTGTGATGAAATCTTGCAAGGGTATTAATCTCAAACCATTTTCTGAGAATGGATAACTCATTCTGGTGAAGGATTTTCAGTGTCTGTGACTATCATCTGGTTGATCTCCCCAGATAAAAGAATTAAATAGATGCTCATTTTTTTCTATAATGTGAGCAGTGGGAGACATTACACTCCATATATGGATTGGAATTAAGGTCAGAGTGTGCTTGATAAGGATCATTCTTCCAGCCGGGGCCAGCCATCTATTATTCCAATGAGATATTCTAAAGTTAACTTTTTCAACTATTTCATTAAAGAGAATGTTTAGTTTTCTGCCCTTGAAAATTTTAACTCCTAAATATTTAAATGAAAGGAAACCTTGTTGCATGCCAATTAGTGAGTGGATTTTGCTTCTTGTCACTGAACTGGTTTTGGAACCCATATAGAAGGCCCTTTTATCATAATTGACTTTTTGGCATGAGGCCACTTGGTAGTGCCTTAAGAATCTGATTAGATTATTGCAAGATTTCCTTGTGGCTTTGAAAAAAACCACTGTATCATCTGCACATGAGAGACGTGAGAGGGTGAATGCATTACCCGGGGCTGATAATGGATCTAATAACTTCTCTCTAAACATTGCCTTGAGTCCTCTGTTAAGAAGTTCAGTAATGAAATTGAAAAGTGTGGGAGAGAGGGGTTCTCCTTGCTTGAGACCCCTTGAACCTGTGAAGTACCCATGAGGGCAGCTATTGATTAGGACTGAGGAGTAGGCAGATTTTATGTTACTCATTATGAGTTTCACAAAATAGCCATGGAATCCATATTTGAACAATAAAGAATTGAGCATGGACCAGGAAACTCTGTCAAATGCCTTGGACATGTCCAATTTGGCTATGACATTGACTCCTTGGGCTAGTTTATCCAGCATTCTGACTAATTCTTGCAATACAAGAATGTTGTCAGAAATGCTTCTGCCTTGGATAAAGGCAGATTGCTTTATGGATACACATTTGTTGACCAAAGGGGTTATTCTATCAACAAGTATCTTCGAGATGACTTTATTACAGAAATTAGCCAAGTTGATTGGTCTGAATTCAGAGAATTGGACTGGAGTTTGGACTTTTGGTATCAGAGTGATGAGGGAGCTGGTGATAGATTTAGGCATTGGGACTCCACATATAAATTATCTAACACAAGTTAGTAAATCATGCTTGATAGTATCCCATGCCCATCTATATAAGTAGCCATTGAAGCCATCTGGCCCTCCACAGCTGTGTTCACTTAAGTTGAATACAACTTTATGGAGTTCTTCCATTTGGATTGACTTTAGCAAGCAGATGTTGTCTTGCTGGGTGATTATGGCTGGGATGAAATTGAGGAAATAGGAAAGGATGGTTCCTGAGTTGTCTTTCGTGTCCTCAGTGAGCACGTTTTGGTAGACTAGGGCTGCAGCCTTTCCTATCTGGTCTTGCTCAGTTTACATGACATTGTCATGTTTGATTTATTAATATTTAGCCTATTATGCTTATCTCTTACTGAGTTATGAAAGAAGGTGGTGTTGAGATCACCTTCTCACCTTCTTTGAGCCATTTTTGCCTTGACTTATGTTTCCAAAAGTCATTTTCCACAGTGAGTCTACCCGTGAGCTTGATCCTTGCCCGATTCAGCTTATTAAGGTTTTCTATGTATTCTAGGTTATCAAACTGGTATTTAGCTTCCCGAACATTCAGTTCAGCTTTTTTGATATTGTCAAAAAGGTTCCCAAAGTGATCCTTATTCAATAATTTAATGTCCTGTTTAAGCCTTTTTTTAATTTAAGACTGAATCCAGTCATTCCTTGTTCTTCTAAATGCTTAGACCAGGATTATGTAATTAAATCTTTGAATTTAGGTCTTCTAACCCACATTGACTGGAACCTAAAGGCTTTAGGATGAGTTGGTTGAGAATACTTATAGATTTGGATGAGGGGGCATGGTCTGATGTTAGTCTATTTAAGACTTGAACTGATGCATTGTTGAATTTCCTAAGAAATTCAGTGTTTGCAATAGTTCTATTCAATCTTTTATAGACTCTGTCTCTACCTTGTCTACCATTTATCCATGTATATAAATTTACACAGGTGGGGATTTCAACCAGATTGTTACCGATTATAAAGTTTTCAAAATCTAACATACTGTTAGATTTTGAAAACTTTATGTTAGGATTTTGAGGGGTTTTCCCTTTATATTAAGCAACAGTCCTGGTGACATTGAAGTTACCAGTTATGACTATTGGAATGCATGCTCCTATTAAAATACAGGTTATGTCATTGAACATCTTCTGTCTATCTGCCCTGAGGTGTTTACCATATACTGAGATAAGATTAAGTTTCTCACTTGAGGTTGTATCAGAGATAAGCATATGTGTATACTGATCATGTAGAGATATTATCAGACCCTGAAATCTATCCTTAAGAAAATTCCAAGTTCTACCATCCTATGCTGGTATTCCTTGGGTGAACCATAATTTATTGACATAAAAATCCAGTTGTTCAAGGCTTTGTTTAGTTTCAATTACTACAAGAATTGAGATATTATGAATCATAACTAGTCTATGCAGCCTAGTTATAGATCCATGTATTCCTCTTACATTCCAAGTTAGGAGATTAACATTCATGGGGAAATTTGGATTTAGCTTTCATGCGAGTGATTATCACATTTGGAGATTAGAAGAAGTTTCTCACCTGATCTGGTGGCTTGGGGTTACCTGGTGTCACATGATCTACTTGCAGGTGGTCAGTCTGAGTCAATATGTCTTCCATCCCTTCAATTGTATTTCCCAGGGTTGTATATGGACTTATCTCCAGTGTTGCAGTGGATTCCTTGTTCTCTGTCTGTGTAATTTCTTGTTGAGGGCTGGGAACCTATTTCGGTTTGATTTTAAAGAGGTACTTAGTACTGAACTCTTTAAATGTTTGCATGTACTTATCTCTGTTAATTAACAATGAGGGTTCAAAAGGATCCAGGCTTGAAGTGTCATCATTTGCTTTCCAGTTGTTGTGGTTTCTGGCTGTTGTAGCTCTTGGTTGTTGGACAGCTGATTTTGATTTTCCCTTGATTGTGGTTGAGTTCTCCTTAGGCTGAGTGTATTGCTTGAGTAGTTCCTCTTCTGTATCCAAAACATCAACAAAGACTTCCTGATCTTGAGCTTGTGTTTGTGAGGCTGAAGTCTATTCTTGCAGCAGTGTTTGCACCTGCGGGTAGTGATTATGTGCTTGTACTTGTAGGGATTGGACAATTGTATTTTCCCTATCTACAACTAAGTAGTTGTCAGCTGCATTTTTGTTGCTAGTTACCAGCTGCCATATATCCCCTAGCCTAGGGCCTTTTCATATGTATCAATTTTATCAGCTCTATTCTCAGAGTGTTTTGGCTTGGGAATGTATTTCTCCTTTGGGATTCCACACTCTATGGCCTTATGGACAATTTTAGAACACTTAGTGCAGTAGTGAAGGTGGTCTTCATAGTGGATAGGATACCATTTACTATCTTTAGTTGAGCCTAACCTTATTCTATCAGGAAAAGGGCTTGTTAATCTATTTCAACACAAATCCTGATAGTGGAGGGTCTTGACTGATTTAGGGTTGAGGTCCTGCAAAGATGAGTTCACCAAGCCTGGCTGCTATGATGGGGATGGCTTATTTGTGCAGATAATAGGCTAGGGGAAAGCTGATAGTTAACCATATTAGCACTAATGTGGGTTCCTCATTGACATCAAAGTTTCTAGTCCATTTTAGAACCTTCATATATGCACCTCCTATGTTCCAGTTTCTTTTTATCCAGCATCTCTGAATATCTTCCTCATGGTCAAACTTTACGAAAATATGCCTACGATCTAGGGAAGTAATGAGAGCTTCACCTTTGAAAACCAAATTTTAAAAAAACTGAGATAGTATAAAATTGAGAGTCAGACTACCCCGTGGGAATTTACCTACCAAGTGGCATTTGTGGTTCTGATAGCACATTGATTTCCCCTTCCTCAAATAGCACAGAAATCTCTCCTTTGTACTCCGTGGTAGGATTCAATTGAAGGCTTGAGGAGGATTGTTGCGTCTGATTTTGAGGGTTTGGGTCGGTGGCTTTAAGTAGTGTATCTCTGTAAGTAGAGTGGCTCACACTAGGTGGTGGAGCTGCCATGCTAGAGTGGTTGTTTTACGTCAGTAGGCGGCGATGATGGTGGTGGTGGTGGTGGTTGTAATATTACCGTTGGTGGTGGCATGCTGGTGGTTTCAGAAGTAAAAGGGTGGAAGGGTAAAGTAAGAGAGAGAAGAGAGCTTTTGAGTACAAATGTCACTTAATTACCCCATGTAGTACCATTAATCCATTTAAATTTTTACTCATAAAGTGTTAATCTTCATGCTCACAACTTGTAATAAGACACATGTTTGCATGGTATCATTCTGTTTAAAATGCATACAAAGTTTAATACAAAATATATTTTAAAACAAATTATATTTGAAGCATTTAAATATGATATAGATTATTTAATTTTTAATTATGCAATAATCTATGTTTTGGGTGATTTAAAACACGAACAAAATTTATGAATAGATTTTGATTGTTGAAGTTTATTTCTTCTCTGATTTCTCATTCACATATTAATTAATTTGAACTAGAGAATATGTGATTATATATTACACCATAAATGAAATCGAAGGAAACAAAAAAATATTTACACATTTAAAGTTTTCTTAACATATAGTTCATGTTTTAAATTTTAATAAAAAAAATTTCAATGTCTTTCTCTTTCATACACCACTGGTTATGACGGAAGGTTTGGTTGATCCCTACTTTTTTTTATTAAATTGAAAAGAAAATGTACAATAATAAAAAAAGACTTGCCTGCCTTACCTCCAAGACTAAACTGGCATAAAAATACATCATCCACGTAGTTTTAATATGCCAGTTTAGAAAGAAAAAAAATCTATTGAGTATTACTAAAACCCTAAGCTATCCTTAAATAAGGAAGAAAAAAAGTACTTTTATAATCTTACCTAACTGATATAAGTGTCAATATAATCTTTCAATATTTGAAAGTGCCAATATAACCCTCTCCGAAAACTTTTAGCCAGAATTTTATAAAATTATATATTTGTCCTTCTGAAATATTAAAATACTAAAAAAAAGGAAATGGTGTCATTACCCTTAGACTCATCAATACTCCAATATTGTCGGACCGTCACCAAATTAGGTTGGGTTATATCAGTACATTATGAAAATTAGTAGGGTTAAATCAGCTTGTAAACTAGTAGGGTTAAATCAGCACATTCCTAAAATTTATAGGGTCATACCAGCACATACTATAGAATATAGGGGTTTTAATGATATTTTATTTATTTTGTTGTATTTAGTCTGGATTGATGATTGGATGACCTATGGTGTTGTGTGTGATTGTTATTTTGATGTGTTCTTCGACATAGGGTTTTTAATGTTGATAAGGTTTAAAATGAGGCTATGATATGTGATAATGGTGTTTAATATTAATGATGATGCCATGATGTCAAATTTTATGTTGTATAAGATATTGTTATGATGTTATAATAGTGTATATGATGATGTGGTCGCCTATTAAGGCCAGCTGAGTACCACACACTTAATATTTATAATATATGTTGATATCATCCTATAAGTTTTAAGAATGTGTTGTTATAACCCTACAAACATTAGGAATGTGCTGTTATAACCCTACAAACATTAGGAATGTGCTGATATAACCCAATAACATTTCATAATGTGCTGATATAACCCTACCTATTATGGCGGCGGTCCGGCGAACTATGAGGGTAAAATTATTCACATAATTTCAAAGTTAGCCTAAAGGATATTTTGGTTAGTTTACATAAAGTCAACGCCAAAAAATTAAGGTCAATGTCGAAAATGGGGTCTGAAGGTTATATTGATACTTTCATTAACTAGTTAAGATTATTTTTGCACTTAAAATTATCATAGGGTTATATTGACTTGGGTTATATTGACTTATCCAATGAGAAAAAATCCTAGAATCTAAAAGGACTAAACCTTTGATTTTTCTTGGAGTGCCCTCAGAAGAGAAATTATTATTTACTAGTGTTGAGATTTCCATTTTTTTTAAATGCACCCTAGGGTGGGGGATATTTATTAGGTTCCCCAAGTCTATTTAGAAACCAAATAAATGCACAACGATGTTTTGAAAATTTTACATCGGCAAGGCAACATCGTTGCCTTCAAAAGAAAGATCTAAACTAGTAGACCAGTGATTCAAAAGGAGAGGATGTATTAGTTAAGATGTTAGGGTCTCGAGGGCACCAAGCTCGATGGTTCCAGGTTCGAGTGATTGTGTGTTAATTGGTTCGAGTGTCAGGTGTCTCGAAGGTGTCTGGGCTGGAGATGTCCGAGGTATCCAGTGAGATGGTGGCTCCACAAACTCGATGTATCTAGGGCTCGAAGGGTTGGGTGCTCGAGTGCTCGAGTACATGAGGACTCCCTTCCAACGGCCTGCTCCATTGCTCGAGGGGGTCCAGTTCTTAATGGCCCGAGAGCACGAGGGCTCCGGTGCACGAGGGCTCCAGTATCTTCAGTGCTCGAAGGATCCAGTGTCGTTAGAGCGTGAGGGTATGAGTGCTCGAGGATACGAGTGCATGAGGACTACAGTTCGAGGCCGTTCTTAGTGCTCGAGGCCTCCAATGCTCGATGTTTCCAGTTCTCGAGGGCGCCTATGCTTGATGTCTTCAGAAGCTCGAGGGCTCCAATACTCGGTGGCTTCAGTGCTCGATGGCTCCAGAGCTCAAGGGCTCTAGTGCTCGAGGGGTCTAGTGTCTTCATTGCTCGAGGGATCCAGCATTTTCACAGTTTGAGGTCTCCCGTGCTCGAGGGTTCCAGTGCCCAAGGGCTCCGATGCTCGAGGACTCTAGTGTTCGAGTGCTCCGTTGCTCAAGGGCTCCGGTGCTCAAGGGCTCCAATGCTTGAGTGCTCCGTTGCTCGAGTGCTCCGGTGCTCGAGGGCTCCAATGCTCGAGGGCCCCGGTGCTCGAGGGCCCCGGTGCTCGATGGCCCCGGTGCTCGAGGGCTCCAATGTTCGAGGGCTCAGGTGCTCGAGAGATCCAAATTGAGGGCATCGTCCAGTTGATGATGTCTCCAGAGCACGAGGGCTCTAGTGCACGAGGGCTCCAGCATCTTCAGTGCTCGAAGGATCCAGTGTCTTCAGAACTCGAGGGCATGGGTGCTTGAGGGCATGGGAGCTCAAGGGTACGAGTGCACGGGGACTACTTCGAGGCCATTCCAAGTACTCGAGGCCTCCAGTGCTCGATGTCTTCAGTTCTCGAGGGCTCCAGAGCTCGTTGGCTCCAGAAGCTCGAGGGCTCCAGTGCTCGAGGGGTTCAGTGCCTCCAGTGCTTAATTGCTCCAGAGCTCGAGGGCTCTAGTGCTTGGGGGGTCCAGAGTCGTAATAGCTCGAGGGATCCAGTGTCTCACACTTCGAGAGCACTCGTCCTCGAGGATTCTAGTGCCCAAGGGCTGTGCAGAGGGCTGTGTAGGGCTCCAGGTTTGCTCCTCCTGAGCTCCAGTTCTTGTTATTCCCAAGTACCTTCAAATAAGAGAAGGGACTAACACTCAGCAGTATCCATTCAAAGAAATGGTGTGCTTATTTAGTCTAATATATGGTGTCTGCTCTTTGTCCAAAGAAATGGGGCCCTTGATATGTCCAGGAGCATTAGAAAGATTTAGACTCAAACTATGAGTCGAATGGTGCTCTGCAATAGCATCTGCCACAGAATTACATTCTCTGTAAACATATTTCAGTTCAGCATTCTTTAATATGGAATGTATTTTAAAATTTAGATAAAAAAGTGTCCAATGAGCAGTATATGGATCTATAATCATTTTTACTGCTGTCAAAGAGTCTGATTCAATTGTAACAGAGTTATCTAGATTAGGAAAAGATAGACAAGAAAATTGAATTGCTAGAATCTCAGCCTGAAGTGGGGAAGTAGCACTAATATCTGTTGAATGAATCAGAAAAGGAGTTCCAGCACTGTTTCAGGCGATGAGACCTACTGTTGCTTTATTTGGGTTCCAGGAAGCATCTACATTGATCTTATAGCAGTTTTGCTTTAGACTCTCCCAGAAAATAATTGATATTATTGGCTTAGGAGGAGGTCTAAGCTTCGGGATCAGATGCAACAAGTTAGAAGGAATATGTGAAGAAGGATAATGGTGATAAGGTTTAGCATGGAGGGATAAGTATACTTGATCACAAATATCCTTACATATCCGTTCAGGACAAAAACTAGTGTTATCGAAGAAGAAACTATTCCTGGCCTTCCATAGACACCAACATATCAAGGGAGGAAGTATTTTACTTATCAGATGGTGCCATTTTGGTAAATATTTACTATTCCAGAGCAAAAAGAATCTGTGAGTAATTGAGTCCTGTTGATTTAGGTGAAAACCCAAAAAGGATGTCATCTGGATCCATATGTTATGAGCAAGTGAATAGGATATGAAGAAATGTTGAATGGAATCAGAGTGAGAGCATGCTGGACATTTGGAGGCTAGACTAAAACCACATTTGATAAGCACATCGTCAAAAGGTAAGAAAGAATGCAACATTTTCCATGTAAATATGGAAACCTTTTTTTGTAGAATTGGATTCCAGATCAAATTACTGGCTGGGAAATTACCTGGGGTATATGTTAGTTTCTTATAGGCATATTTGAAGGAGAAAAACCCTGTCAGTTTAGGTTTCCATATCAACCTATCTTCTCTGTTGGCATTAATTTATGCATCTTGAAGAAAGGATAGAGTATCAAAATCCAGAAAGGGGGAAATCATAGGTAAAATAGCATCCCTATGGCTAATAAAATTAGCAATAGTGTAAGATAGTAATGGCGAGAGGATGGAATTGGGAATGTGTGACATCAGAGGTCCCCTCGGGCACCAGTTTGCAGACCAGAGATTACAGCTACCATTGCCATGAATTATGAAAGTATTATTTTCTGCAAAGGTGTTAACAGAACAGATCCTTTTCCAAGTTACTGATTTTCTGTGTGTTTGAGGTAAGGACCATATCAATTTAGACCACATAGTTATTCCTAACTGACTTTTCCACCAGAGTTTAAGAGAGTAGGAGTCAATTATAGCTTGGATTGATCTAAGTCCTAGACCATTTAGTGATTTTGGCACTGCTAAAGCCTCCCATCTTTTCCATATTTTGTTCTTTTTACCCTCTGTTTCTCCCCAGAAAAAAGATGCCATTTTTCCTTCAAAAGTATGAACAATATTTTTGGGGGGATTGGTGACAGTCCATAAATGTTGTGGTAAAGAGTATAAACAAGACTGAATTAAAGTCAGTTTACCCCTTGAACTAAGCCATTTATTCTTCCAATTCAGTAGTTTTTTGTCCATGTTTTCCAACAAAGGTTGGAAGTATCTGTTTAAGGTTCTTCCTTTAAAAATGGGGTAGCCTACATATTTAAATTGGAAGGAACCTTTCTTCATTTTTAAGATCATCCTTACCTGATTGGATTTTGCTACTGTAGCTCTTTTGCTGATATAATAGTCAGATTTCTAAAAATTAAATTTCTGACCTGAAGTATATTCAAAAACCTCTAAAAAAGCTTTAATCTTAATCAGGTTTGATTTTGAGGCTTGCATAAAGATAACAGTGTCATCAGCATACATTCAATGAGAGGCAGGGTGATTGAGGACGACAACTGATAATATGACAAACTATTATTAAAAAATATGAAAGCAAGACTTCTGGAGAAAGCTTCTGAGAAAAATATTGAAAAGAAAGGGAGAGAGAGAGTCACCTTGTTTAATTCCTCTTGTAGCTTTAAAAAAACCAACTGGATTACCATTAAGCAGTATAGAGAAATAAGCCTGAGATAAATTATTTAGTACTGCACCTAGAAAATTCCCACTGAAACCAAATTTAACCAATATGTTCCTAAGAAAATCCCAATTTACCCTATCAAAAGATTTTCTATGGTCCAGTTTAAGAATGCAGTTTGGGATTCTATTCTTTTTGTCCAGGAATCTTATCATTTCCTGAAGATAGAGAAGATTATCTGAAATATCTCTATTTTTCATAAATGTAGTTTGGTTGGGAGAGATTAAATTCTCCATATGTGGTTTTAGTCTCCCCATTAAAAATTTCGAGCAAATTTTATTAATGACACTGGAGAGGCTAATTGGCCTGAAATCATCAAAGGAGGAAGGAGTTGCTTTTTTAGGGATTAGGGTTATCCATGTACTAGAAATTCCTTTTGGCATTTCTGACCCTGATATGAAATCATTAACAACATCTTTTAGGTCATTCTTTATAATAGACCAGCTTTTAGAATAAAATTTGCATAAGTAACCATCTGGACCTGGACTACTATTCTTGTTTAAACCATTAATGACTACTTTAAGCTCATCTTCATAAACGGGCCTAGATAACAGTTGGTTATCATGTTCAGTGAGGACAGTTGGAATTTGGCTAAGGAAGTGAGGGTAATAGAAAGTATTAGCCATAGGACTAGGTTCAGTTAGGAGTTCTGAAAAATAGGTTACAGCTTCCTTTTGGATATCTGGGTAAGACTGTAGCCATTGTCCCTGGGCATTTTTAATTTTTGTGATCTGCAATCTACAGTTTTTTTCTTGCACTGTCTTATGGAAAAATTGGGTATTATTATCTCCTAGCCTATGCCATATTGACCTAGCTTTTTGTTTCCAAAATTTCTCTTTTTCCTTTAGAGCTCTGAGCAACAGTGCCTTTTTCTCATTTAACTTAATCAAATCAGCATCTGAGTGGGTAGAATCAAAAGCAGTTCCTGGCTTCTTAGTGCCTCTTCTGCAGTGTTTACATTTGCATCAATATTACCAAAGTAGACTCTATTCCAGGTCTTAATCACTTTCTTCAGTCTAATTAATTTCAAGTAGAAGCCTAACATTCCAAATTGAGGAAGTGGGATAGTCCAGTTTTCCTTAATCAGATCCATAAATTCTGGTCTATTAAACCAAGCATTTATGAATCTGAAAGGTTTTGGGTGAGAAGCAGTCAGGGCTGAAACTTGAAGTAGGAGAGGGGAATGATCTGAGGATTGTCTATTCAAAATCTGTATAGATGAAGAAGGGAATTTTAGATTCCACTTAATGGTGGCAAGGCCTCTATCCAGTCTTTTTGAGGTAGGCTCTCCGAGTCTAGAGTTTGACCAAGTGAATAGATTACCTACTGTATTAATATCTTGAACTCCAGACGAACAAATCCAATTATTAAAATCTCTAATGCTACCTAGGGAGGGAGAGCAGGGACCCCTATATTCTGTAAGTGAAGTGATGGTGTTAAAATCCCCAATGTAAATAGTTTCATTATTTGGTAAGGTAGTCAGGGCTGACCATAAAACTTTCCTACCTTCTCTGTTCCTTAGGGCATAGATAAAAACAGCTTCCATATCAATATCTAGGTTCAGATGTGTAATTTAAACATGCAAGAACTGTTCATGTTGAGAGATAAATGAAACTATAACAGGGTTATTCCACATAAGCCAAATTTTACCATTTTGAAGTTGCATATTGTGTGAGAATTTGAGTTTTTCCATATAGGATCCACACTGAGAGTTATCATGCATTGGTTCAATTATGCATAGAAGTTGGATTTTCTTCTTAACTAAATGAATTAGTCTTAGCATGGAAGCATCTATTCCTCTAAGATTCCAGATTAAGAAATTAACAGTTGATGTGTGCATCATTGTTCACAAGATTTATGACTTTTAGTTGCTAATCTGAGCATCATTTTATTCAGCTGACTAACTGCGATTAATTACACTGTTCATACGTGCGATTTGTGTGCGAAACACACACTAACAATAAACTTTCTTCATCCTCCCTCTTCTTCTCTGATAACGGTTACTTTCTTTACTCCGGCCGCCGACCATAGCGGCTCCAATGCCAAATCCCTCGCCTGAGATCCCCGCTAACAAAAGTTTCTTGCAAGCCCTTAGCTCAAAACCTTCCCCGCTCCTTTCATCTCTCTCTGATACGCCTAATCTCCACCCGATTACAGAATTTAAGGGCAAGATTGCCTACATCCTTCCTCCGGAGGAAGGAGACATTCTAGCATCGCATTGTTAGAATGCTCTTGTTGGAAAATTTAACTGAGGAAAACCCCCAATGGAAACCTTACATTCGGCTTTCAAATCAATTGGTTTCAAATCCAAATTTCAACTTAGTTTTATTGACTATTGCCATGTTCTTATTCGCTTTCAGGAAAGCAAGGATTACCAACGATGCTGGATGAAAGGCCAATGGATGATTCAAGGAGCAACTATGAAGGTTCAGAAGTGGTCTCCTGACTCCTCCCCAACTGTGGAATCATCCATTGTTCCTGCCTGGGTAACAGTACATAAATTGCCTATTCACTTTTATAATACTTCTGCAATTATTGGTATCAGCAGCCAGATAGGTAGATACCTTAAGATGGATGCAGCCACTAGTGCTTTAACCAGACCCTCTGCCATTAAAGTATGTGTAGAGGTTGACCTCTTATCCCAGCTCCCATATTTTATTGTGGTAGGAATTGGTAATAAGGTACCCGAATATCCTATTGAATATGATGATCTGCCAACATACTGCACACACTGTAAGATTATCGGACACAGCCAGGTTAACTGTAATTTTTTACATCCAGAGTTGAGGAAAAAGAAAATCAATAAACCTGAAGTCAATGAACAAAAGGACAGATCAGTATATGTTCACACTCAGAAAGTTATAGAATCCCCTCCAAAAGAAATATTTAATGTAGAGGGATCCTCAACTCTATCTGTCTCACAAAAAGAAAAGGATTTTCAAACTCAAAAAATGACTTCAGGCTCTCTACATGAAAATAACCTTAACTCTTTTACTGTTAGTCATAAGAAGAGAAATGTCCCTTTCTACTCTCTGGATGACATCTCCAAACCAATTACCACTTGCTTCTGGAGAAAAAAGAGTCAACAATCTGATCTCACTCCTATCAGGGAAGATTTAACAAAAAAGAACACGATTACTATATCAAATGCATTTCAATCTTTAGATGACTTTCAGGATGATCATGAAGATGAAGTTGTTGATATTTTCCACGAGTCTTTGGAATCACAGGAAGTTAATGTGCACACTACTCCTGATGAGAACTTAATTCTATCTATAGCAAGGAAGCCTGTTCCCGAGGATATACAACCTGGTTCCACAGAGCAAAATTCCTCCTCAGCAATCAAGCTTCCAGTCAGCTGTAATGAGCTCTGTAAAGATGATCAGGTTAGTGAATCTAAAATACCAGAAATGATTTCAAATGTAGAACAAACCTCTCAGGTCAGGGTTAGTAACACTGAACAGACACCTACCTCGGACAACATGGAGAAAATTATGGGCAAGTCTGGAAATAAAAGTAAGAACTCTGTTACAACAACCAGAAACCTAAGATCATCACAAAAAGCAACCCCTACTGTTTTAAAATGATAAAACACACCATAATAGGGAATATATTAGTCTGGATTGTTAGAGGTTATGGAACTTCAATAGATAGATTAAAGGCTTTAAAATCTAATCATAAGATAGACATATTATGTTTAATAGAACCTTGGCATGATAAAACGAAATTAAAAACCTTGATGCATGTCCTTGGTTTCAAATATGCCCTTCCTACTCAGAATGCTAAGATTTGGATTTTATGGAACCATGTTTTTAGTATAACTAGGATACGGGAGTCAGATCAATTTCTACAAGTCAAAATTTCTGAAATTGCCACCTCTGTTAGTTGGAACTGTTTTTTCATATATGCTAGTGTAAATAGACAAACAAGGGAGGCATTATGGAATGACCTACAGACTCCAATACATGACCCTTCCATTTTTATTGGCGATTTTAACACTGTTGCATCTGTAACTGAATATAAAGGTAGGAAAACTACACCAAAAAAGAGCATGAAACAGTTCAATGGATTTATAAACAATATGGACCTGTATGAAATCCCTACAGTAGGAAACACCTATGCAAGGATTTAACTTTTCAGAGGGATTTCATGCAAGTCCATATTGTTCATAAATCCATTGAACTGTTTCATGCTCTTTTTGGTGTAGTTTTCCTACCTTTATATTCATGTACAGATGCAACAGTGTTAAAATCGCCAATATAAATAGAAGGATCATGTATTGGATTCTGTAGATCATTCCATAAAACCTCCCTATTCTGTCTATTTATACTAGCGTATATGAAAAAACAGTTCCAGTTAACAGAGGTGGCAGTTTCAGAAATTTTGACTTGTAGAAATTGATCAGATTCCCGTAACCTAGTTATACTAAAAACATGGTTCCATAGAATCCAGATCTTGGCATTCTGAGCAGGAAGGGCATATTTGAAACCAAGGACATGCATCAAGGTATTTAAATTCTGTTTATCATGCCAAGGTTCTATTAAACATAATATGTCAATGTTATGTCTAGATTTTAGGGCCTGTAATCTATCTATTGAAGTTCCATAACCTCTAACATTCCAGACTAATATATTCCCTATTATGGTGTGTTTTATCATTTTAAAACAGTAGGGGTTGCTTTTTGTGATGATCTTAGGTTCCTAATTGTTGTGACAGAATTCTTACTTTTGTTTCCAGACCTGCCCATAAATTTCTCCATGTTATCCGAGGTGTATATCTGTTCAGTGTTACTAACCCTGACCTGAGAAGTTTGATCTACGTTTGAAATTAATTATGAACTTTTAGCTTCACTAACCTGATCATCTTTACTGAGCTCATTACAGATGTCTGAAGGCTTGATTGCTGAGGTGATATTCTGCTCTGTGGAGCAGGGTTGTGTATCCTCAGGAACAGGCATCCTTTCTATAGATAGAATTAAATTCTCTTCAGTGTTGGGATGCACATTAACTTCCTGTGATTCCAGTGACTCGTGGAAAATCTCAACAACTTCATCTTCTTGATCATCCTGTAAGTCATCCAAAGATTGAAATGCATTTGATATAGTAATTGTGTTCTTTTTTGTTAAATCTTCCTTGATAAGAATGAGATCAGGTTGTTGACTCTTTTTTCTCCAGAAGCATGTGGTAATTGGTTTGGAGATGTCATCCAGAGAGTAAAAATGGACATTTCTCTTCTTGTGATCAACAATAAAAGATTTAAGGATATTTTCTTGTGAAGAACCTGAAATCATTTTTTGAGTTTGAAAATCCCTTTCTTTTTGTGAAACAGATAGATATGAGAAACCCTCTACATTAAGTATATCTTTTGGTGGGGATTCCATGATTTTCTGAGTGTGAACATATACTGTTCTGTCCTTATGTTCATTGACTTCAGTTTTATTGGTTTTATTTTTCCTCAACTCTGGATGTAAAAAGTTACACTTAACTTGGCCATGTCCGATTATCTTACAATGAGTGCAGTATGCTGGCAGTTCATCATATTCAATTGGATACTCAGCTACCTTATTGCCAATTCCTACCACAATAGAAGATGGAAGCTGAGATAGAAGATCAACCTCAACACATACTTTAATGGCTGAGGGTCTGGTTAAAGCACTAGTGGCAACATCCATCTTAAGGTATCTACCTATCTGACTACTGATACCAATAATAGCAGAAGTATTATAAAAATGGATAGGCAGTTTGTGTACTGTTACCCAAGCGGGAACAATGGATGATTCCACAGTTGGTGAGAAATCAGGTGACCATTTCTGAACCTTCATAGTTGCTCCTTGTATCATCCACTGGCCTTTCATCCAGCATCGTTGGTAATCCTCGCTTTCCTGCAAACGAATAAGAACATGGCGATAGTCAATAGAACCAAGTTGAAATTTGGATTTGAAACCAATTGATTTGAAAGCCGAAAGTAAAATTTCCATTGGGGGTTTTCCTCGGTTAAATTTTCCAACAAGAGCATTCTGATAGTGCGATGCTAGAATGTCGCCTTCCTCCGGAGGAAGGATGAAGGCAATCTTGCCTTTAAATTCTGTAATCGGGTGAAGATTAGGCGTATCAGGGAGAGATGAGAAGAGCGGGGAAGGTTTTGAGCTGAGGGCTTGCAAGAAGCTTCTATTAGCGGGGGTCTCAGGCGGGGGATTTGGCGTTGGAGCCACCATGGTCGGCGGCCGGAGTAAAGAAAATAAGCGTTATCAGTGAAGAAGGAGGAGGGAGAAGGAAATTTTATTTTAGTGTGTGTTTCACACTCAGATCGCATGCATGAACAGTACTCTATTGCGGACTGGTTTGATAGTATTTGTATTATGTTCGTATTATGTATTATGTATTAAGTTCAGAAGGGAAGTAAGCTTCGTATTATGTAGGAAACAAAGAGACACGTTAAGAACTTAACGTAAAATAACACCTAGATTTGAATTATAATTACTAAAACCAAACAAGAAAATAAAAGTGCAATTGAAGGTGATATAAATATAATGAGAATGAATTTTGAGTTTGATTGGTATCCACTGATAAATTATCAATTGATCCTTGAAATACACTATTCTACTCTAACAATTGATCACCTATTGTGGAGATGGATCTCCTATTATAGTTAAAATTCAGGATTGGTGACTCTTTTAAATCCTTACTAATGACTAACTTAGCCGATTGGCGGTAAAGTTTAAGCCAATAGTAGCAATGGAAACATAATTCATAGGATTGCCAATGTTATACCAGCGATAAGCATTCAATCAATTCATTTAATTTCCCTGAACACTAACAATGATCCGCCTTAATTCAAATTTAGGTCTTAGTTCTCTACCACATGATAAAGACAGAGAATAATCAAATTCTTCTCTCTACACCAGCAAACCATTGATCACCACCACATACTAGTAGTACTCCTAGCTAGGTTTTAGCACACGCAAGAGGGAAATAGTGTAATATTAAGAATATCACTCCTAATTCACTAAACTAAGCCTTCTAAAGGATTCAATACTAGCATCATATGAAACTTTTAAAGGGAACCCCCATCAAGCCACAAGCATAAGAAAAACACGAATCCTCATAATTTAACCAAATACAATTTTCACCAAAATGGCCAACCATATGACCTCATCTTCCCCAAAAACACAAAACAAAGTAACCAAGTCCAATCAATTTTAAACCCAACTATCCCACTCCAAACCAAATCTCCATCCTCCAAAAGACACCAATATGAGGCTAATTTACCAAAAACCTCCTTTTATCACCTCCCGTCTGAAACGAGGAACAATGAGATAATTTGACAATAATGATCTGATTGATATTGACAGAATGATGAGAATATATACCCCAATATGCATCATATGACTAAGGTTCTTACGTAAACTGCATAACCTATTACAACAAAAACATTGTAACTCTATTACTTCCCCTCAAATTGGATCGTGAAGGTCGAAATGCCCAATTTGGAACTAAGATGAGTAAAACTCGTTTGTCCTAGTGCCTTCATGAACATGTCTGCCGACTGTTCCGAAGTGGAAAAGTGATGGGTGGAGATAATATGCAAAGACACTAGATCACGAACGAGATGACAGTCAATCTCGATATGCTTGGTGCGCTCATGAAAAATTGGGTTTACTGCGATGTGGAGAATGACCTGACTATCGCAATAAAGGCAAACCAAATCAGAGTGACGATTACCGAGAGAGCGAGGAAGTGAGTGAAGCCAAAGAATCTTACAATAGGCATTTTCCATGACCATATACTCAGCCTCTGCTGACGAGTGCGACACAGTGTGTTACTTGATAGTCTTCCAAGAGATCAGCGACACACCCAAAGTGATAAAATAGCCAGTGACAGAGCGACGAGTGATAGGATAGATGGCCCAATCTGAATCACAATAAGCATTTAAAGCCAAGCTACTATCTCTAGAAAGAAATAGACCTTGACCCAGGCTTCTTTTGAGCATAGTGAAGAACCCGTAGAGCTACAGTCCAATGCTCTAACTTGGCAGCTGCATGAATTGAGAAAGAGTGTGAACTGCAAACCTGAGCTCAGGCCTGGTGATAGTCAGATAGACCAACTCCCCAATCAGATGACGATATTGATCAAGTTGAGCATTATCTGGACCATCGGCCTTAGAAAGATGAATAGTCGAGTCCATCGGCGAAGCAATCGGTAAAGCAATGGGCTTTGAACCAAGCAGACCAGCTTCAGCGACCACTTCTAATGCATATTTATGATGTAACACAAAAATTCCGAAGGGATTGCGCGCAACTTCAAGTCCTAAAAAACACTTGAGAATGTCGAGGTTCTTCATATGAAAACAGGATGACAAATACTGCTTAAATGTAGAGATGGCAGTAGAATTATCACCTGCGATAATCAAGTCATCGACATACACCAAGACATGAAGAGAGTGACCAGCTCGGCTGAGGCTGAATAAAGAGTAGTCTGTATAGCTCTTCTTGAAACCATACTGACGAAGAGCCTGTGCGAGCTTAAAAAACCAATTACACAAAGCCTGTTTGAGATTATAAAGAGACTTGTGTAGGCAACATACCTGACCAGGCAGTGCCTTTGAGTAACCCGGGGGTGGCATCATAAACATAATCTCATCCAAGTCTCCGTGTAGAAAGGCGTTGTGTACTCCATTTGATGCAGTTCCCATCCTCGAGCAGCAACAACTGATAAGAACATACGAACTATAGCCATCTTCGCAATCAGAGTGAACATTTCAGTGATCTAATGCCTTCAACCAGACGATTTCCCAACATAACAAGATGAGCATTATAGTGTTCAATGTCACCATTCGTCTTGTACTTAATGCAATATACCCATTTACAGCCAATCGATTTCTTGCCAGGAGGAAGAGACGTGAGAGACTAAGTTTCATTTCTCTCAAGAACTTGAAGTTCGGTGTGTATAGAATCTCACCAACAAGCATGTTAGACGGCCTCTAAGAAATGAACTCGCTCATAGCCAAAGGTGACTGCTGCCAGGAAGTGAGCATGGGCTGGAGCAAACCTTGCCGAAGAAATAAACTCAGTGGTTGGGTATGGAGTGGACGAGACAGCTGGCCTCAGATTAACATGAAGTATGGAGCCATAAACAAAATCCTTGATAAGGACACTTAGTTGACGTTGGCGAGAGCTGAGCCGAACATTTACCTGAGTGGGCTCAACTGAACATGTGTCTGCAGCTGGTGAGATAGGAGACGTCGGTGGCCCATCATCGGTGGCAGGGGGGATCAGCTGTGAAGGTCGATGGTATAGGGGATGCAGCCGAGGATAAACTGATGTTCTCCGATGAAGCGCTCCCCCTTGCTTTGGAGAAGGGAATATCCAGTTGATCAAATACAGCCGGATGAGGTAGAATAATTGGTGGGGTAAAGGACTGTGAAGATGACTGAACCCGAAATGGAAATTGATATTCACAGAGCACCACATCCCAAGAGAAGAAGAACTTTTCAGATTCAATATCATACAAAAGTCAACCTTTCTTGCTACTGGGGTACCCCATAAAGAAACACTTACAAACACGATCTGCAAACTTATCTCTAGGCCACAGACGAGTTGGGGTGAAATAGAGATAACCAAATACACGAAGATCATAGTATTTTGGATCTTTGTTGAAGAGAAAATTAAATGGTGTCTGGTTCTGAAGAACTAGAGTAGGATTTTGGTTTATTAGAAAAACAAGCTGTAAGTACACATTCTCCCTAAAACGTGATTGGAAGAACAACCTCAAACCGCAAAACACGCACCACATTTAAGAGGTAACAATGTTTGCATTCCACTCTGCCATTCTGTTGAGGGATGTAGATGCACGAAGTCTCATGTAGGATTCCATGTGCAAAAAAATAATCCTTAAGAATGAAAAACTCTATACCATTGTCCGATCGAAAATGACGAACTTAGGTCTGAAACTGAGTAACAGTCAGGGTGCAGAAATCCATAACTAGTCACGGAATTTTTTACTTAGATTTACCTAAATAAACCCAGGTAGCATGAGAGTAATCATCAATAATAGTAACAAAATAAGTAGCACCACTAGAAGAAGGGATTCTGTATGGATCCCAAATGCCGCAATGAACAAGTTCAAATAACTTTGAGGATTTATTAGAACTTAACTGAAAAACAGCTCTTGTTTGTTTGGAATGAAAAAAAATGTCACAAGGAGAAGTACTCGGTACAAAATCACAAAAAACATGTAAAGATGCTAAAACTGCAAATGAAGGATGCCTCAGCCTTCTGTGCCACAACTCGAACGAGGTCAATTGCTCGGACTTGGATGCATGCTCGGCATGTGTGAATTCTGATAAATTCTACAACTCGTAAACGCCTTGCCTATGCTCACTCACACCAACCACTGTCTTCGTAACGCTTTCCTAAAGGACACATAACTTATCGATTAAGAAAGCAAAACACTGAGCATTGAGAAGCAACCTAGAAAAGGAGAGGAGATTGCATTCCAAAGTTGGCAAATATAGAACATGATCAATCCTAGCATACTAAGAGAAAAACAAAGAACCTTCCTGAACTGCTATAACAACATGATTGTCCAGAAGCTTATTAGGAACAGGTGCAATATCAATAATATCATGAAGCAAGGCCTGAGTACCCATCATATAAAAAGAGGAACTAGTGTCGAGAATCCATAAAGAATGCTTACCAGTAGCATCAATGGAAGAAGTGTTCATGGAGTTGTACATTTGCAAGATATCCTGCCACTAATCAAGACTAAGATTTGAACCACAAACTACCGACTCCGGAATGGAGACATCATCAGAAGTTTCATTTTGGGCTTACTGCTGGGCTGAGAGGGTGACACCACCTCCCAGAGCTCCATAACCATGATCATCTCCACACCCAGCCAAACGGTGGATGAAGCCTTTGGGGATGTTGTGAATCTTCCAACAACAAGAGACATTGTGGCCTAGATTTTTGCAGTGAGTGCACTATGGACGCCCGACAAAAATTTTTTTCAACGTCGATGAAGTTGATTGGCAAGATGAAAAAATGAGCTTAGCCTGAGCTATGAATGCCATACCACAAGACTTGGTGTCAGGTTCGTGTATTAGGGTCTTGTGACTTTCCTCCTGAACAACCAGAGCATAAACTCTATTGAGAAAGGGAAATGGTTCTTGCGCCATGATACTGAAATGAAGAGTGCCAAACGTGTCATCGAGACCCAGAAGAAATTGATGAAGGTGCTCGACATCACGTTCAGTCCGAAGCTTAGACATGGTGTTACAAGAACAAGAACTGCAGAGACAAGCATGGAGATGGACATATGTGGTGACTTCATCCCAGATTTTCTTGAGTGCCCCATAGTAAGATATGCAACAGATTTTCCATCCTGGCTATTGCTAACAAAAAAATGAATTTGGAGCAGACAAGGGCCATTGCCAACAGAAAAATGATGACGCAACTCCTCCAAGAGTTTAAAAACTGTCTCTAGATAAGTGATAGAGGATCGAAGTGATAGGTCAATGAACTAAACAACCCAACCAATAAACATGGAATATGGCACTGCACCAATTATCAAGATGAACAGAAGCAACACCAACCTAGGAGATACGACCGTCCATAAAATAAGTCTTACATTTTCCCTAAAATCATTCTTCATTGAGGTGGTCCATTCCTGATAATAGTCGCCCATGAGAAAAACGGACAGAGAGACATGCCCGGTTGTTCTGAAGGATGAATTTAGAACGGAGACGAGTGATCAAGAAGACACAAAAATGGTCGAGGGCCAAGATCTTTGTTGATCGGTGGTAGAGGGGGAGGCGGCGGTGGTGTGTTGTTGCCGGTGGGAGTCTGATGGGGAGGGGGTAGATTGTGCTTTCCATGTCGCTCATGGCGAGTTGGTGGCGGCAGAATTACACAACAGTTGCTTAGGGTTTTGGTCGGAAACATTTCAGTTTCAGAGAGTAGGCTCTAATACCATGAAGCAAGGAAGAATGAGATAATTTGGGAATAATAATTTGATTGATATTAATAACATCACCCAAATGTACATGATATGGCTAAGGTAACTATGTAAACTATAAAACCTATTACAACACAAACATTGTAACTCTATTACATGTGTCACAAACATCAGCGAATGAGTAATTTTGAAATCTTTGTTTTCTTTTCTCATTTATTCTACCTAGGAACCCTTTCGATTTTTCTTTCAGATCTCTGATCATTTTTCTAATCTCAAATTCTCACTCGCTCTTTTAGTCATTTTTGGCATAAGTTTCCCTTTTGGTTACTAACTTATTTGGGCCCCCATTTTTCCTGAGCCATCTGCCCTTTCAGGCTTTCAACTTAGCAGGTTTTTCCTTTTTAAATATAAATAAATAATTTACAATCTAATAAGATATATATATATATTACAGTCTCCCATACTTGAAATTTACATTGTCTTCAGTGTGAGAAAGTACAGAAAAAGACATTGCTCAATAAACACCAATTTCAAATTTCTAAATATCTCTAAGACTAAACATGAACAAAAAACTTGAGAAAAATTAAAAGAGAATATAGATTGTATACACATCCCTGAGCCACGTGAATTTTAAGATAAAAGGAAACACCTAGTGACTAGCAAACCGAGTAACTAAACTACAACACATCTCGCAGCGCACGGGAAGAACTCCACCTCAAGAAGGAAGACTGTCAACACCCATGGTAACCCCCTTAAGGCCACAACTTGGTAATGATAGGAGTAACGTGGGCCATGATCAGTGGAGATCACGCAGTACACCAACTATAGAGGTTCAGGGTAAATAGACAGGTAATGGCATTTCCCCAAAGAAAGACTACAAGTCAAAACCCTTACTTAGGCATCATAACTGGATCTCTAGGACTTCCCTGAAACCTTTTTTTTATAGGATGATCATGAAAATACGCTACCCCATGCTGATTCTGGATATTATGTTGGCTCGGGAAGGATTCCAGCACATCAGTGGCGGTGTCTATATGGATTGATTTTTTTTCTTTCTTAGCCTTCATAATATCTGAGAATGGCTGGAATTCTCAGTCAAGATATCCATTACTTGATGCATTCGCATAAATTTCCAACATGAACAAAGAAAATTACAATGAAGTTGCATGTGCGTATAATAGGAAGGAAAGGGCGATGATAAAGACAACCTATATCTATTTTAAACCGACAATTGGTATCCTAGTCCCACCCCTAACTACAAGGCATGCTCCAACACACAAAACTCTATGCATGCAATAGCATTGGTAAGAATAAACAAAACATCACATGACTTATCATTAACTTTTCCGCTCAAGTCCCAGAATTTAGGCCTATCACAAAGACGTAGTTACGATAACACAGTAGTCCTGGAAATTAGATCGGTTGTAAAAGATATATATACATATAAGCCCTACAACAACTACCAAACAAAATACAACAAAAAAACTAAAGTAAAGGCTTGGTTAAAAGGGCCCAATAAATTTAATTCTTTTTTGGGGTCAGACAACCCAAGATAGACATTACAACAAAAGATTACAGCAATAGAATGCTACTCCTAATCCATTCAATTACATTGAGTAATGTTACATCATTTAAAATAGAAACTATTACAGCAGATCGAATAAGAAACTAAGCCTAACATGGAAGACAAACCTGTTTCATTGTTGGTGCAAAAAATACCACTGCTTCATCGAGCATAGAAAGAACGAGCCACCACAGTTCCACCTGTAGTGCCTCTTCATAGGAAGGGAAACCACCTTAAAGTAGGAAAGTATACGGATTAATCACTCTTCATGCCATCAGCATACTTTACCTCATCCTTGTACAACCAAACAAAGCCTCAGAACTAATCCATTCAAGTGCATCAATTGACCGTAAAACCTAGATGTCCCCAAGAACCAAGTTGCGTGAAGTCTGGGCCTCACCTCACACCGATTACCTATAGCCCCGGTCAAATATGGCAAGATAAATGGAGCTTCATAGTCACCTCCACTCCATTATTTGTTGATCCCAGTCACCGATCCTTGCAAACATAAGTAAGAAGATTAATAACCCATACTTGGGGTGACCCGTACCCCGCGGGGTCGTTATCTCTTAGGATGCTCTAAAGTTCAAAGATGATATTTATAAGTTGGTCCCCTACTCACTCTTTTCTAAAATAACATAGCTAGTGGTAAGTCTGGGTCTCGTCCATATAGATACTAGTATCGAAGAGTTAGCTAAACACAACTCAAGATCAGGTGTCACCCCAATCGTGTGTCCCAAATAACTGGTAGTAACAAACAGGGGGGTTATGTAACTAATAACTACTAGCATGCGAAAAACAAAGAAAACTATCAATTAACTAATATTGGGGGTATTTTCATAACATGACTACCATGTGGATTTGATCCTAGATTATATTCACATAAGGACCTATAGACCTAACTTTCATGTTATGTCACATTGTGTGGAGATGGCATGGAATTCCTATCTGTCAAATAGTGATTCATCTCCCTTCAAACCATTTCACCTCTTGCGTAATTTGGGATACACTTCGATCTTTCGATACAGCAATTCATCCCCATAAGCTTACTCCTGTTGCTAACGAGCCCCCGCTTAACGGTCTTCAACCTTGCGTAGGTCGCAACCGTTAATTGTGGGAGTAAGCCTATTACATCATCGGGTTCTCCATTTTGGACACTGATCCTAGGCCTAGAAAGGAAAAGTAATCGATGTATTGTGATGACTCTAGGGTCATTACAACCCTAGTCGCTTTAAACTATGAACCCTCAATTATCGGGGTAAGCCAAGGTTTCCCTCGATAGGAATTTCTATACAGCAGCCCCCGATCCACTGCACCTAACATAAAATTCCACACACGAATAGCCAATTAGATTAAAGTCCAAGTAATCACCTTGGTACTCACAAGACAGATTTAATACACACATCTCCCTGGTACTCTCAAGACTACAATGGCACCTCTAATATAACACTCCCAAAATAGCATTGAAGCCTATCATGATAGTATGCAATAATGAAATCATGTGTGTGTCATAAAACATATCATGGAATAAATCATATAAGAATGTAATCCCCACATCATACACGAATATTCATAACATAGAAAATTAAGATAATTTTAGAATCTAAAAAATCCAAGTCAAATCATGAATACAAATACTACCCTAAGTATTAAATCCATGGAAAATATAGGAATAAATGCCATTGATCTAAGAGTAAATGAAAAGAGAAGATAAAAACCCTATGGAGAGAGTTTCTAGCCTCCTCTTCCTAAAATTAATGCTAACTAACGACTTCTTGTTAAACCCTGGAAGACTAAAGGCTCCTTTTATAGGAGAAAAGAAACAAGCCTCAAAAGCCCATGTTTTTTAACCTAGTACCACGTTGGCACAGGCCGTTCCAAATTGCACGGCATGGCCAATCATGCACAGGGTGTCATCCGGGCACTCTAGAATTAATATTTGAGTGTACGAGTCATGCCAAGTTACACGGCCTATCATTTGGGTCTTCATTTTCTGGCCTTCCAACCACACGGGGGGTGCCTAAATATACTTCCCATCATCTAGAGTTGAAGTTTCCTCCGATATTTGTGCATGGGCCGTGCAGGGGAATTGACATGGGCATTGTAAAATGGCACTTGTTTGGCATGGGGAATTGGCACGGGTCAAGCCATTTTATACTGCCGTGCCACTTCTTCGATACTTCTAAGACTTGGCTCTTCTTCAACTACCTTCTACCACGTTTTGACTCGTGGCCTTCAATCTTCAACCAATTTTCTAATTGGCCTTTAATATTCTACTCTGAAGTGCTTACAAGAAATCTACAAATAAGCTAACAAAAGAAGATCTAGACGCCCGTGAGGACAAAAATCCACTAGACTTAAAATGGGCTACAAAATCAGAGATTTAGTTTTAAAAAAACAAATAATGGTCATCTAAACCCCTTATGATGTAAACATACCAAAACTAAGAAATTTAGCACACAAAAGATAACAAAAATGATGTTAAATGACAAGGAAAATACACGCATTTGACGTCCCATCAAATCCCCCACACTGAAACCTTTACTCGTCCTTGAGTAAACAAGAATAAGCAAAGATCTAAGAGTACAATAGCATGCAAAGGTTCTCCCAAACATCCAACATTTTATTCCTAGACTACCCTAGCCCCCAAGACATAAGAATCTCTCGTACTCTCTGATGTGTCCATTTTATATGCATAATTTAGTACTATTTAGGGTCACTTTTGTGCTCTTTTATTAACGAGAGCTTGTGTTTTACCTTGAAATTCTCTTAGGAGGGGTAAGAGCAACTTTACACTCTTTTACCTCTTCTAAGTGGTTTTGTGTGATAAGGGAAGAACACGGAGGCAATGAAGACTGGAGGCCATTGAAGACTACACTTTCGAAGACTTATGAAGACTTGCTTCGAAGACATGAAGACCGGAGGCAATTGAAGACCATTTTTGGAGCCATTGAAGACTTGGAGATTGAGAGGAATGACTATGAAGATGACTGCATGGCACAAGAAGAAGAAAAGGATGCAATGCAAAATTCTGGCACCCGTCGCGAGTCGCGATGGGCTTGTCGTGACACCGTCGTGAGTCGCGACCGACGGGTGGCCAGAATTTCACCTTATCTTCTTTGTACTATAAATACCACTCTCTTTCCTCTCATTCATACCTTTTCTCTACTGTGATTTTAGTACTATTTCAAACCCTTTTTCTTCCATTTTTCATTCTTGAATTCTCTTGTTTTTATGATTAGTTGTTTAGCATTGGTTAGCATGAACTCTTGTAGCTAATCTATCTCTTGGGAGCAATTGACTAAGGCTTCCAAACCCATGTCTTAAGAACAATTTGTAGCTTATTTATTGCTCTTACTATTGTGCATTTATGGAGCATTGAATGTGTTTGTTGATATCGTTAATGTTGTTGAAAGCTTGAGTATATGAAATACTCGTATGAATTGCTTGCTAGGGTTTGGAGGAAGTGGGTTGATTTCCCCCCTTTTCTTATTAGAAATCTATGAGTGTGATTTAGAGCTTTTGATTGTGTTGATAGATTGATGATTGCTAGGTGAATATGATAATGTTGAACTCTTTGTCATGTTTGTCGCTTGTAGCAAATGAGAGAAGTCTATGAATGTTGATCGTTCTTGACCAATCTTGTGTAAATGCATAAATTGGTTAAATGCTTAGACACGGTGTAGTGTTTATAAGTGTTTCCAAGCTTGTTGATTCTTCGTGCTAAATGCCATCAATGGGATACCTTGAGTCGTGTTTCGACTACGGGAGTCATTAGTGAGGTTTGCCAAGAGATGTCGAATTCACTCTTGCAAACTACTATCTAAGAAGGATAGAATTTTAGCCTTCACAACAAGTAATGAAAGTTGTAAACAAGTTGCATGTTCAATGATGGATAAGATGTTTGGAAGTGGAAGTCAATTGCGCCCAAGGTTCCGTAAATTGTTATTTTCATCCTATCTTTAGTTGTATTGCATGATTAGCATCATTCTCTTGCTTTGCTAGTTGTTGTACTCTAATTTGTTAACTTAGGACCAAACCAACCAAACCCCCCCTTGTTTACATGCTTTTATATGTATCTATGTATGTATGTGTTTAGTATGTTTTCTCCTATATATGTTTAAGACACTATAAAAGATCCCTCTTCTTGTGGACGACCCCGACTTTCCATTATCTACTTAATTGTAGATAGGAAGCATTTAGGGCTTAAAATTATTAACTTTGAGAGGTACGGCGATGACCTCCCAAATTTTGGTGCCGCTGCCGGGGAAGAGGCATTTATTTTTAAGTGTTTACGCATATTATGTGTGATTATGTTCTATTTGTAAGTATTTGTTAGTTTGGTTTTATTTTTATTTCTTAGTTTATTTTCCATTTTCGCTTGGCTTGGAGACGTATTGTTCGAGTTCTTGGTGTATGGTTCGCACGCGATCCTCTTCACAAGAATACGACCCCGAGTTAGAGTTGAATTTGAGACGGGATAGGAGGCTTTCTTTGGAAAGTGTGAATAACACCCCTCCTAGTAACCATTTTGCATATATATCTTCATCAATGGAACATCGACTCGAGCACGAAGATGAGCATCCAAGAGAGGAACCTCACCATCCTCCTCTCCACAAAAAAGAGGTCCACTTGGGGCAACCCTTGTTGAGAGACATCATGGCTCCCAACCTTGATCAACAACCGATGTGTATCGAGTACCTCGTGGTTGGACCAAATGGGCATTTTGAGCTAAAGACCGGGTTCATCAACATGCTACCCGCCTTCCTTGGTAGGCAAGGGGAGAATGCTAACAAGCACCTCACCGAGTTTCACTTCTTGTGTGGTGGTACGGTCCCCTATGAAGTGGATGAAGATTTTTATAAATTGAAGGCATTCCCTTTCACACTGAGGGATGGTACAAGAGATTGGCTCCACTACCTACCGCCCAAGAGCATCAAGAGTTGGTTTGATATGAAAACAAAGTTTCTAGCCAAGTACTCCCTGGCCTCGAGGTCCGCCGCATTGAAGAAGGACATAAGTAACATCCTTCAGTGGCATGAAGAGTCTCTCTTCGACTATTGGGAGAAGCTTCTTACAAGTTTCCCCTACCATGGTTATTCGGGGGGATATTTGGTGTATTACTTCTATAATGGCCTTCTTGATGAGGACCAAAGGTTGGTTAGAAGTTCTTGTGGTGGCACTCTCGGCAACAAAACTTCCTCTGAGGCTATGCAATTGTATGAAGAGCTAGCAGAAGAGTCGAGAAACTTTAGCTCAAGGGCCGATTTGAGAAGGAGAAACTCGATGCCCGCGAGTGACTTTTCCAATAGTGGAAAGCTAGAGGATCAAGTCTCGGCCCTCACATTCATGGTGAAAACTTTGATGACAAAGCCTAGAGGAAATGCACCACATGTTAAATCATGTGAAATCTGCTACTTGGCGCATCCTACGAACACTTGACCCACTTTGCAAGAGGACTACATTGAAGAGGTGAGTGCCATGGGGTATCACGGGAATCAAGGATACCAAGGTAACCAAGGGTATCAAGGTGGCTAAGGCTACCAAGGTCACCAAGGCTACCAAGGGTATCAAGGGTACCAAAACCGGCTATACAATTTGGGGAATTGTGATAACCCGAACCTCCAGAATGGAAACCCTCAAGGAAGCCAAAAATCTCAACCTTACTGGCATCCTTAACAAAAATATAGGCCACCTCAACAACAATTCCAAAGGATCCAAGACAAACCTCGAGACCAATGGGAGGACTTGGGGCTGTCCAAGGATGAGGTGTTGCAAGCCATTCACCGGTTGGGCATGAGCGCGGAAAAGAGCGAGAAATTCCAAGATGAGGTTAAAGCAAGCATTAAGAACTTGGAAACCCAAGTGAGCCAAATAGCCCAAATAGTGAACCGGATGGAAGCCCGGGAAAAGGGTAAACTACCCTCCCAACCGGAAATCAATCCTAGGCAAAATGCAAGTGCTATCACTTTGAGAAGTGGTAGAGAGGTCGGTGCTTCACCGGATAATGAAATTTTTGAAGAGGAGCCCAAGATAATTGAGGTGTTTGAAAAAGGAGTTGAGAAGGAGGAAGTCCATGAGAAGAAGACCGAAGAGTTAGCCAATAAGAGCAAGGAAGAAGAAATCGAGTTGGAGACATTGCCACCAAGACCAAAGTTAACCTCCATCCCACAACCCTCATCTCCTCCACACAAAAGAGCAAAGATGGTGGAGATCCCTCCATATGTGCCGGAACCCCCGTTTCCGGAAGCCTTGGAAGATAAAAGGAGGAAGGAGGACAACAAGGACATCTACGAAGTCTTTCGTAGATGTGAGGTAAACATTCCACTCTTGAATGCCATTGAACAAATTCCTAGATATGCTAAATTTCTTAAGGAATTGTGTGTTGTGAATAGAAAACAAAGGGCCAAGAATAAGTTGAAAAATGGAAAAAGTGAGCATGTTTCCTCCTTGTGTCAAAAAGAGCTACCTCCTAAATGTAGTGATCCCGGCATGTTCACAATCCCATGCATAATAGGAAATACGCATTTTGAAAATGCTATGCTTGATTTAGGTGCATCAATAAATGTGATTCCTTACTCTCTGTATGAAAATCTCAACTTGGGTACATTGCATAAAACCGGGGTGGTAATCCAATTAGCCGATCGTTCTAGTGCATACCCTAAGGGTATTGTCAAGGATGTGTTGGTTAAGGATTTTTATGCCCTTGACATGGAGCATGATAAACATGCCCCCCCCCCCCCCCCCCCCCGATTTTGTTGGGAAGGCCCTTTTTGAAAACATCTAGGACAATGATTGATGTACATAAAGGTACCCTCACCATGGAGTTTGATGGAATAAAAGTAGAGTTTAACATAAATGACTCTATGAAGTGTCCTAGTGAAGAACATGCTTGCCATGCCCTAGATGTTGTTGTTGAAGAAGTTGTGCAAGATGTTTTTGAACTAAGTGGTGAAGATTCTTTGTTAGTTTCTTTGCAATGTGATGTTAATGATGCCCACAATGTATACTCTATGAGCACTAACTTGAAGGGAAGCTTTGAGGATTTGAACCTTCTTGAAGAAATGAGACCGAGTGTCTCAAAACCTCCTTCTCTACTCTTAGAGGAACCCGAGGAACCGGAATTCCTCCCTTCACTTGTGAAATCCCCGGTGCTTGACCTTAAACCTTTGCCAAATGACCTCAAGTATGCATTTCTTGGGGAAAGGAAAACACTTCCGGTTATCATTTTGAGCAAGCTCACCAAGGAGCAAGAAGAAAAGTTGATGGTGGTGTTGCGGGAGAACGAGGAAGCAATTGGATGGACTATTGCCGACATCAAAGGCATAAACCCATCCACTTGTATGCACAGAATCTTGTTGGAAGAAGATGCGAGACCCATCCGACAACCCCAACGCCGTTTGAACCCACCTATGATGGATGTGGTGAAGGCAGAAATCCTCAAGTTGCTTCAAGCGGGCATGATCTATCCAATCTGGGATAGCAAGTGGGTTATCCCAACTCAGGTGGTACCCAAGAAGAGTGGGATAATGGTAGTCGAAAATGAGAAGGGTGAAATGGTGCCCACCCGAATTCAAAATGGGTGGCGCGTTTGCATTGACTACCGGAGATTGAATGCGGAAACCCAAAAGGATCACTTCCCGTTGCCATTCATTGATCAGATGCTTGAGAGGTTAGTAAGCCACCCCTTCTATTGCTTTTTGGAAGGGTACTCGGGGTATTTTCAAGTGGCTATCGCCCCGGAAGACCAAGAAAAGACCACCTTCACGTGTCCCTTTGGTACGTTTACTTACCGACACATGCCTTTCGGGTTATGTAACGCCCCGCAACTTTCCAAAGGTGTATAGTAAGCATTTTCTCAGAATTTTTTGAAATTTTTGTCGAGGTGTTTATGGATGATTTCACCATTCATGGTAATTCCTTTGACAACTGTTTAGCAAATTTAGCGCAAGTTCTTAAACGTTGCATTGATACTAATCTTATGCTAAATTCTGAGAAATGTCATTTTATTGTAGAAAGAGGCATTGTCTTAGGCCATGTTGTCTCCTCTAAGGTTATTGAGGTTGACAAGGCAAAGATAGACACAATTCAAACTTTGCCTTATCCTACTAATGTGCACGAAGTGCGCTCTTTTCTTGGTCATGCAGGATTCTATCGCCGGTTCTCAAAGATAGCATCTCCTCTATGAAAATTGTTGCAAAAGGAAGTGGAATTTGTGATGGATGAGGGGTGTAAAGGGGCCTTTGATACATTGAAGGGAAGGTTAGTCTCGGCCCCTATCATACAACCCTCGGATTGGTCGTTGCCCTTTGAGATTATGTGTGATTCTAGTGATTACGCCGTTGGAGCGGTTCTTGGTCAAAGGGTGTGGAGAGCACCTCACACCATCTACTATGCCTCAATGTCTCTCAATGAGGCCCCAAGAAACTATTCCACCACCGAGAAGGAGTTGCTCGCAATGGTATTTTCTTTAGAAAAATTTCGATCTTACTTGCTTGGTACAAAAGTTATTGTGTACACTGACCATGCAGCGCTTTGTCATCTGATGATGAAGAAAGATGCCAAGCCGAGATTGATTAGGTGGATCCTGCTTTTGAGCGAATTTGAGTTGGAGGTGCGAGACAAGAAGGGTACGGAAAACCTTGTGGCTGATCATTTGAGCCGGTTGACTCCGGGCGAAGACATTGAGGTAAACCCCGCAATGAAGGAGCAACTACGAGAGGAATTCCCTGATGAACAATTGTTCACCATTAGGGATCTCTAACCGTGGTATGCCGACATTGTAAATTTTCTTGTTGCCGGTAAATTCCCTCCTCATTTTTCTAAGGCCCAAAAGGATAAATTAAAGAGTGATGCTAAGTATTATGTGTGGGATGATCTCTTTTTGTGGAGACATTGTGCGGATCAAATTGTTAGGAGATGTGTCCCTAATAGTGAAATACACTCAATTCTTGAATTTTGTCATTCTCATGCATGTGGCGGTCATTTTGGAGCAAAGAGGGCCGCTAGGAAAGTTTTAGAGAGTGGGTTTTATTGGCCTACGTCGAATAAGCATGCATACACCTTTTGAAAATCTTGTGATAAATGCCAGGGAGTAGGAAATATCTCCACTAGGAATGAAATACCCCAAGACCTATTATGTATTGTGAAATCTTTGATGTTTGGGGTATTGACTTTATGGGGCCTTTCCCTAGTTCTTATGGCTTCACGTACATTGTTCTTGCTGTTGATTATGTGTCAAACTGGGTTGAAGCAAAACCCACTAGGACTGATGATTCTAAAGTGGTTGCAGAATTCTTAAAAGATAACATCTTTTCTAGGTTTGGGGTACCCCGAGCCTTGATTAGTGACCGTGGCACCCATTTTTGCAATCGGACCATAGCGGCACTCTTGAAGAAGTATGGCGTCACTCACAAGACATCCACCGCCTATCACCCACAAACCAACGAGCAAGTCGAAGTTTCCAATCGGGAAATCAAGTCCATCCTTCAAAAAATGGTTAACCCTAACCGGAAGGATTGGAGTTCTCGGTTGAATGATGCCTTGTGGGCTTATAGAACATCTTACAAGACACCAATCGGTATGCCCCCATACCGGTTAGTGTTTGGTAAGCCCTGTCATCTACCGGTGGAAATTCAGCACAAGGCTTACTGGTCGATCAAAGAATTTAATCTCGTTGTAGATGAGGCCAGCTTGCATAGGAAGTTACAATTGGATGAACTGGATGAGATCCGGAGGGAGTCCTATGAGAAGGCCGAGATCTACAAAGAGAAGACAAAGGCGTGACATGACAAGATGATCATCAGGAAGGACTTTGACGTTGGTCTAAAGGTCCTCCTATTTCAATCTCGCCTTCGCCTATTCCCAGGTTAGTTAAGGTCCTGATGGATCGGTCCTTTTGAGGTGGTTAAGGTATTCCCGCATGGTGCAGTGGAGATTCTAGATCGAGCTAAGTCCAATACCTTCAAGGTTAATGTACAACGTTTGAAACCTTACCACGAGACTTTTGTACAGAAAAAAGGAGAGGACGTCGATCTCCTCGATCCGGTTTGTGAGTAAGCTCCAAGGAGGGAAGTGAGTCATGTCGACGACATTAAATAAACTTGATTTCGATCATCCGGATCATCATTCGTGACTTTCTGTTGATGTTGTTCAGTTTTGAGCTTTTATCCTTAAGCTTCATTGTTTTGCTTTATGCTTTTCACGGGTTTTTTTTTCCATGATTTTGTAGCAATTTTGAAGCCAAGGCATTGGACTTTGGAAGGGGGAAATACTTGGATTCGAGAAGGAAGGACTTGGACAAAAGAAAGAAGCAGAAAAATTTTCTAAGTACCAGGTAAGTGGCCCATCGTGAGTTTATGGTTTCGGAAGATTACTTCACCCTTGCGGCTAAATCGTCTTTTAAGTAAAGTCAGTGTTATTCGAGTGCTATTACAGACTTTTTTTATTTGTTGTAGACCTACTCCTGATAACCCCGTACCTAGGGGTATAATGGGACGGTTGCTCTTTTATAGAGTAAAATTATTTCACCAATAGAACAGGGGTTAGCTCTGCTGTCGGTCTACAAGCAAGGTAAGTAGGTCCATTACTGAGTACCTATCCCTTACGGGAATCGAACCTGTGTCTTCAACATGAAAGACGATGTCCTAACCACTGAACGAAAGGGACAAAAAACCATTCTTCATATACCTCAGCTCCGAGAATATAAGTGGTTCGTTTTTTTTCTATACGTAATTAAAGATTAAATTTGTATTCATGTTGGCATAAAATATTGTATTCTGATGTTCGAGAAGGCTTCTTTTACTTTCATCGAGATTGGCTTGGTGTTCAGTGATTGTTATTCGGATACAATTCGATTCTTCTACGGCCAAATCTCAAAAGAGAGAATCCACTTCAGATAACCACGCCTCCCAAACCCGCCACCACATGTGCCAAAGTCAAAGGTTGTTCTTCCTTTGGATCCAACTTTCCGTGAGTCGCGATGACATTGCGAGGCCTCATCACGAGTCGCGACGGGCTCAGAAAAGTTTGGGCAAAAATCAGCCCTCGGATCCAACTTTCCGCGAGTCGCGATGACATCGCGAGGCCTCGTTGCGAGTCGCGATGAACACGTCGTGAGTTGCAATGGGCTTAGAAGTTTTGAAAAAAAAAATCAGCCCTCGATCCGACGTGTTCGTCGCGAGTCGCGAGTCACGACATGTTCGTCGCGAGTCGCAACGTGTTCGTCGTGAAGCACATCAGATTTAAATAGCAGGCTGAATCTGTTTTTCTTCCAAAATCTTTTAAACTTTCTTTCCTCTTCCCATCCACCCTTCCCTCTACCCTTGCCGCCGTTACCCTCGCTGCCGCAGCGCCCGCCGTGCCGCTCGCTGCCGCCACCAATACCCACTTCATTCCTTCCTAATCTCCACCCACGAAATCGCCCTTTCCATTTTGAAGAACACAAACCACTTCATTCCTTCGCGACGTGTTCATCACGAAGCACATCAGATTTAAATATCAAGTTGAATCTGTTTTTCTTCCCAAATCTTTTAAACTTTCTTTCCTCTTCCCATCCGTCCTTCCCTCTACCCTTGCCGCCGTTACCCTCGCTGTCGCCGTACCCACCGTGCCGCTCACTGCCACCGCCAATACCCACTTTATTCCTTCCCAATCTCCACCCACAAAATCGCCCTTTCTATTTTGAAGTAGCATTTGGGGGTTTTGTAGCTTTGGGCAATTCGAATCCGAATTGATAGTGGGCTTCCATTTTTCTTCGTCCTAAGCATCTTAGTGGTACACTTCTTCACTCTATTGAGCCTTGATTGTGATTATGAATGTATATTCTACTTATTGGATATTGTGTAGATTGTGTACTATGCCTTAGGAAATTAAATCATTGGATCTTGGTTGGTTGTGGTGAATATGTTGTGCTTGCAGTTTTATTTGATGGGTATTGTGTGCATATTTTTCAATTACGGTGTAGACTGTATATTTCTAGTGCGGTGTAGACTGTATATTTTCTAGGGCAGTTTGACTGTATTATGCCTGCTTGGTTTTGGAATGTGTGCATTCGTGTTACTTTAGCTGATAATAGATGGTGACTTATACTGAATTTGAGGCATGTTAGCCCTTGATTAAACATAGTTGTTATTGGGATAAAGTGTTATTGTGCTTAGCAAGGTTATATTGTTTAGAGTAGTTTGGCCATGGACGTAGATGTTGACATTGTGAATGTACTAATGATGGCTAAACTAGTTGATGCATAACTGTGATTTTGAAATATAGCATATTCATTTCAACTATGTGAGAACTTCATGGATTTGATGATAGGGGCTTGTTGGACATAATGTAAATTGTATATGCAATTGCGAGTGAGACTTGAACTAGTTGAGTTGATTTTGATTTGGCCTGTGATGATGAACTAGTTTAAGATTGGTTATAGATTTTCCATATTGCATATACATATATCCCTTTGCGTTTGACTTGTTTGCTGTGATTGATAGATATGGCCCCCAAGAAGAGATCTAGGGCTCCCCCGCGAGACGAGCGCACCGCCGCTCCACCTCCTTCACAGGCTCCAGAATCGGGCCCTATACCTTCCCCTACAGATAGGTACATGGGTTTGACCCGGATCACCGGGTCCTATGCGGAGAGATGGGAGGCCCTAGAGAAGCGCCAGCTTAAAGAGACCAGTTTTGTTAATGTGCCTACATTGGATGTCCTCGGCCTCACGCAGCCTGTGAGATGCCTCCTCGCCAAAGGGGGAATGGAAAGATTTATGAGTAAGAGCACGCCCTCTTACCAGAGGTACACGTTGGAGTTCTTGTCCACAGTCCATATGAGCAGCACGAGGGGTGATCAACCCTGTGACAGGTACATTGCCTTTCACCTAGATGACCTATCTTGGCAACTGACCATCTCACAGATTGATGAGGCCTTTGGTTTTGACACCGTCGAGATACGGAACAGACTGTACCCACAAGCCCAAGAACGGTCAATTGAGGATGACATGCAGTTTTGGAATGTCATCAATATGAGGCCGAAGAACTCCCATGACAAGAGTAGCGCCATCATCCACCCTGCACTCCGCTATGTGCACCGACTCTTGGATGGCACAGTCCTTTGCTCCGCGGAGCCGACGAATGTGCCAGACAATGACATTCACTTCCTGTGGCACTTGACGAGTGAGGGGCCAGGATATGGGCTGTGGGCAGAGCTGTGGATGAAGTGGATTGTGGAAGTGGTAGGAAAGGCCAAGGGGAAGATCATGGTCGGAGGGATGATAGGCCTTTTAGCAGAGTACTTGGGATTAGTCCCTCCGGCCGACGTTCCACGTTTAGGGAGGTGGACGTCTTATCTGATCACCATTGAGCGGCTAGTTCGATTTGAGATGCTCAGTGTCACACGGACCACAGGGCTCTTTCATTGGTTATACGGTGCGAAGAAGGTCACATTCATGGCACTTCCTCAGTAGAGCAAGACGAAGCTGAAGTTCGACACACCTCTGGGAGATTTGGCGATCTCCCCAGACTCCTCATGTACAGTTGAGTTCCAGCGCAAGCTCCCCGACCTCGGGCCAACCCCTGTCCAGCGCGACGATAGCACCCTATCTTCCTCGGAGCAGCAGCAGCAGCACTACTCTACACAGCCTCCACCACAGACGAATCCCATGAAGGAGGATGATGCTCCACCTCACTACTCCCAGCCTCCGCCGGACTTCTATGAGCAGATGATGCAGACCATGCACGATGGTTTCCACCGGCAGGACAGCATGATTCTGGAGCACAATGTTTTTATCTCCTAGGCTTTGATTGATATGGATAAGGAGATTGACCACTTGTCAGCTCGCATCCATGAGTTGCAGTCCCAGTCAGGTGGTGCATCAGGCCCCAATCCGAGAGCAGAGAGGCGGAGAGCGAGGAGGCAGAGGAGCACAGAGTGGTTAGCACAGTACCAGCAGCGCTACTTCGGCGGTGGCTCGTCCTCATCACAACATTGATTGTGTGAGCACCACATTTTTACCCTTTCCATACTTTGCTTTGTACGGTTTGGCCCTAGTCTACATTGAGGGTAGTGTAGTGTTCTAAATATGGGGAGGGGTATCTACTATTGTTAGGTGATTTGGGTTGGAGACACTTTTTCACAACTCTTTTGTTTTATTTAGGATATTTTTCTCCCTTTTTTTTGGGATGTTTTGCTTTTGATGTACTTGGATAATGTTGGTTTTGATACTTTTCTAAACCATCACATTTGGAAAGCAATTTTCTACTTTTTGGATTGGAGACACATGAAAATAATTTTTAAAAAAAGAGAAAAAGAAAAAGAAGAATCCCACAAAGTTGAAAACCCGAGAGGGTAACTTAGGCAACATTGGGGGCCTGGATAGGTTGAAAACCCGAAAGGGCGGCCTAGGAAAAAATGAGAGGCTAAATGTGCGGAAAAAGGTGAGATGTGGGCCAGAGAAACATGATGTGTGGCTAGGATGAAAACCCGAAAGGGCTCCTAGGCAAAATGAGAGAAAGCGAGAGAAATTGAAAAAAAACATTAAGTGTGTACTCATTTGACGGCGATGGAGTCATAAGGTTGCGGTGACCACACAGATGGATTGGGTAGCTTCACATCTTGAGGACCTTTTTGGAATGGAAAAGTTAGCGGGAAAAGATTGGATTTGGGATTATCAACTCGGGATTTGGAGATGTCTTAGGGAAATCAATGAATTGATGGGATGATAGGGTTGGGGTAGATTTAGGAATAGGGGTTGTGGGAAACTTCTCATTTGACTTTAACATTGGGACGTGTGATATTGAGAGTTTTGTGAGGTATTGATTTGGGGGATTAGTAGTTAGGATGTGGATATATCATTTCCTTCGTATGCTTGGATCTTTTCTTACTCGAGGGCGAGTAAGGTTCAAGTGTGGGGAGGCTTGCTGTGTCCATTTTATATGCATAATTTAGTACTATTTAGGGTCACTTTTGTGCTCTTTTATTATCGAGAGCTTGTGTTTTACCTTGAAATTCTCTTAGGAGGGGTAAGAGTAACTTTACGCTCTTTTACCTCTTCTAAGTGGAATTTGTGTGACAAAGGAAGAACATGGAGGCAATGAAGACCGGAGACCATTGAAGACTACACTTTCGAAGACTTTTGAAGACTTGCTTCGAAGACATGAAGACCGGAGGCCATTGAAGACCATTTTTGGAGCCATTGAAGACTTGGAGATTGAGAGGAATGACTATAAAGATGACTGCATTCCACAAGAAGAAGAAAAAGACACAATACAAAATTCTGGCACCCGTCGCGAGTCGCAATGGCCTCGTCGCGACGAGCCGTCGCGAGTCGCGACCGACAGGTGGCCAGAATTTCACCTTATCTTCTTTGTACTATAAATACCACTCTCTTTCCTCTCATTCACACCTTTTCTCTGCTACAATTTTAGTACTGTTTCAAACCCTTTTTCTTCCATTTTTCATCCTTGAATTCTCTTGTTTTTATGATTAGTTGTTTAGCATTGATTAGCATGAACTCTTGTAGCTAATCTATCTCTTGGGAGCAATTGACTAAGGCTTCCAAACCAATGTCTTAAGAATAATTTGTAGCTTATTTATTGCTCTTACTATTGTGCATTTATGGAGCATTGTATGTGTTTGTTGATATCATTAATGTTGTTGATATCATTAATGTTGTTGAATGCTTGAGTATATGAAATACTTGTATGAATTGCTTGCTAGGGTTTGGGGGAAGTGGGTTGATTTTCCCCCTTTTCTTGTTGGGAATCTATGAGTGTGATTTAGAGCTTTTGATTGTGTTGATAGATTGATGATTGCTAGGTGAATATGATAATGTTGAACTCTTTGTCATGTTTGTCGCTTGTAGCAAATGAGAGAAGTCTATGAATATTGATCGTTCTTGACCAATCTTGTGTAAATGCATAAATCGTTTAAATGCTTAGACACGGTGTAGTGTTTATAAGTATTGCCGAGCTTGTTGATTCTTCGTGCTAAATGCCATCAATGGGATACCTTGAGTCGTGTTTCGACTACGGGAGTCATTGGTGAGGTTTGACAAGAGATGTCAAATTCACTCTTGCAAACTACTATCTAAGAAGGATAGAAGTTTAGCCTTCACAACAAGTAGTGAAAGTAGTAAATAAGTTGCATGTTCAATGATGGATAAGAGGTTTGGAAGTGGAAGTCAATTGCGCCCAAGGTTCCGTAAATTGTTATTTTCATCCTATCTTTAGTTGTATTGCATGATTAGCATCATTCTCTTGTTTTGCTAGTTGTTGTACTCTAATTTGTTAACTTAGGATCAAACCAACCAACCCCCCCCCCTTGTTTACATGCTTTTATATGTATCTATGTATGTATGTGTTTAGTATGTTTTCTCCTATATATGTTTAAAACACTTAAAAAGATCCCTCTTCTCGTGGACGACCCCGACTTGCCATTATCTACTTAATTGTAGATAGGAAGCATTTAGGGCTTAAAAGTATTAACTTTGAGAGGTACGGCGACGACCTCCCACTCTCATATCCCAAAACCCTAAGATAATCTAAACTACCAAAATATCAATTAAAGGTGAGGTATAAATAAAAGTGTAAAACTAACTTACTTTACCCAAGAAGCTACCAAATAGACATTCCAAGAGAAGCATAAAATCATTCTATTTTCTCTCACTTTCTCTCAATTTTCCTAGAAGCCCTCTCAGGTTTTCATCCACCATTTTCCCTCTCATTTTTGAATAGGTTTCCCTTTTGGGTTGTCAACCTATCAAGGCCTTCCAATTTTGCCTAAGTCGCCCTTTCAGGTTTTTAACTTAGTGGGGTATATAAATTTTTTTACATTTTTTCATTTTTTTTGTATAGCACAAAATGCCCCATAAGTGAGCTTCACACTACATGAAAATAAAGAAAACAAAAAACCACCAAATGTCCAAAACACACCTAAACTACATCAAAGGTGCCCTTACACCTATAAAAAAGTTTTCAAAGAAGAAACAAAAACATTTTTCAAAAACAAATGAGGGAAAACAAGGGAAAACAGTTCATCTTCCAAAAAAATAAGTATAGAAATAGGGAAAATGCAATGGAGCATTCTAACTCCCTCCCCCACACTTAGTCGATGCATTGTCCCCAATGCATGTGATCCCCATTCTTCGGGGTCGTAATTTTGAGATAATTAAATCACAAAGCACTAAGCTACAAACAAAGAGATTTATATGTTGCTTCCATACTCATTATCAACCACTAAAGAGTAGCTTGTGGCAAGTCCGAGGTCGTCCACAGAGATACTAGAATTCAAATGTTAAATATCCATGACTCACAATCGAGCACCACTCTGATTGTGTGTTGGGAATAGCTAGTGTCAAAAACATAGGTTTTTAGATGGGGGGTTTGTCTAAAAACTACTAATCATGCAAAAAAAGAGAACAAACTATATTAAGCTAGCCTTGGAGATATTTGTGTAACATGACCACTAAATGAATTTGATCCTAGATTCTATATCATACAAGACCTATAAACATATCTCATTGTTTATGTCACATAGTTTGGGTGACAGTAGACACTTCCCAATGTCTCTCACACAAAGGTGCGTAAGTCCATTTTAATCCTATCCACGTCACCTCTCTTATTAGGAAAAGTGTATTGACGATTAAAGGAATCTGAATTGTGCTTCTCTTTCCCATAAAGAATTACATCTCAGGCACTCCACTATGAATGCTTCTCCCTTGGCCTATAGAGGCAAAGGAATTGGCATCTCATGATGACTCTGGGGTTGAAACCACAATGGTCGCTACACTACAACCCTAGTTGCTACAAACTTTCATGCCTTATTTATCAAGGTACATTCCATCCAGCTAAATTAGAATATGCTAGTCGAAACGGTGTTCCCGGTCCTATATGCATACACTCACATAGTCAAGGACTCATAAACCCACAACATCCAAACCATGAAACTCCCATAGGGAAAAAAGCCTAGAACCATACATGTCACATTATTAGTAATGTGCATTATAGAATATATAACATGTATCTCACAAGAATGTAAAGATCAAATCAAACATGAATATTCATAAACAAAAAAGATAGGGAGACTTAGAATCTCACAAAATCACTACCAAGTCATGAATACAAATTAAATCCCTAAGTAATTACACTACTCCATCGATATTAAACCCAATTCAATCATTGGATTCAATGTCATCGACTTAAAACTAGTAAATAGTAAATAAGAGGGAGGAGTTATTCTCTTTCTCTCACAACCTACTCTTAGAACTAGAAATAGAAAATTGAAACTAATGAATACTCTTTAAAGCCTTGTAGACTAGTGCTCCTTATATGGTAGGTGGAAAATAGACCTTAGAGAGACCAAAAACAAGGGAAACCCTAGCATCCATGTCAGCACAGGCCGTGGGGGCTGCCAACTGGAGAGCCATTTTAGCTTTCTGAGCGGCGCGACCCTTGCACATGCACGCGGGCCGCAGAGTGGAGTTGAAGTCTTCAGCTTTTCATGGTGCGATCGTGCATATGGCTGTGGGGCACGGACTAGAGTCCAAGTCTGGATTTTCTAAGAGCAGGTGTCGTACAAAGGGCCACGACCAATGCCAGGACATAGTCGTTAAGGCCATCTGGTAGGCACAAGCCGTGCAAAGCGGCATGAGCCATGCCATTCTTGTAATTCTTTCAGACTTCAACTCTTCTTCTTTGGCACATCCCATCCACTACCATGATTTAGCATGTGGCTTTTGTCTACTACCATATTTACAAATTGCCTTCAAATATCTTTTACCATTCTTGCAAATGGCCTTCATTAAGTATACTCCAAAGAGCTTATGAGCAATCTAAAACAAGGCTCACAAAATAGGATCTAAATGTTGGTAAGGAAATAGAATTCATTAGATCTAAATAATCTATAGAATGAGGGATTTAGACAAGAAAGCCCACAAAGGTTATATAAACCCCTTGTAATGTAAAACTACTTTAATCTAGCAATCAACCATACAAAAGATGCTAAAAGATGTGTATATGGCTGCACAACTAGGTATGGTTGATGGGGATGGACCGGGTATATGGCTACTGGGCATGGACTGAAGTCCAGGTCTGGATCTTCTGAGCACGCGGGTAGTGCAAAAGGCCACGACCGGTGCTAGAACTTAGTCGCTGGGGCCATCTAATTGGCTTGGGCCATACCCATCTTGTAATTCTTTTGGGCTTCAGCTCCTCTTCTTCGGCGCATCCCATCTACTATCACGATTCAGTGTGTGGCCTTCGGTCTACTACCATCCTTGCGAATGGACGACAAATATCTTCTACCATTCTTGTGAATGGACTTCACTAAGTCTACTCTAAAGTTCTTATGAGCGATCTATGATAAGGCTCACAAAATAGGATCTAGATGCCCGTACTAAAAAAGAATCCATTAGATGTAAATAATCAACAAAATGAGGGATTTAGACAAGAAAATCCAGAAAGGCTATCTAAACCCCTTGTAATGTAAACCTACTTAAGTTTATAAATTAACCACAAAAAATTCTAAAAGATGTGCTAAATGCATTAGGAAATACGTGATTCTAGGTGCACATCAGCATGTAACTAAGGTTGAAAAAAGGTCAAAATCACTCAACCTCCTTGATGCGCTCTGTCGTATCTGGCTCCGTGTCTCTACCCATGCAGATCATAATCTAGATGTCTACCTCCCATGGTAGCACCTCTCATCATGTCAATAATCTGAGCCTCGCCGTACCTCAGATCGTGTATCTCTTCACGCAGTGCCTCCCAGTCCTCCCTAATCTCATGTTGTACCTATGTCATGTCACCCCTTAGTCCATCCAATTAACCCTCCATGTTGTGAAAGTGGTAGGCAAGGTAACTAACATCCTATCTGGTAATGAAAATGGTGTCAGTCAACACTGTCAATCACTCAGGCTCCTGCGATGGTGGTTGTGAGTTGCTCTGCTATCTAAACCCTAGGTGAATTTTTCTCCCAGAATGGATTCCACTGTGGATACTACCATGGGTGCGACTGATTGTTCCCAGCACTCTGCTAGAGATAGTCGTAGTGGGAGGAGATGTTGTGTCTCGCTTGCTGAGGATATCGTGACTCATGAATACTCTGATACGGTGAGTTTTGTGCTACAAACTGCAGCTCAATGACCAGAGATTGATAATGAGGTGGATGGAAGAAAAGCTACTACAATGGATGTTATGGGAAGGCATGATTAAAAGCCAGTGACTGTAGTGGTGGATGAAACTTGGAATACTCTGGTTGTGGCTGAACTAGATTCTCCTCCATGAGGCCCTTAGCCTCCTCCTCGTCGCCATCATCCTCAGCTAAGGTGACTCCCAGCCCTAAGTAGAAATCTCCCCTGCACTTAGATCAGGCTCAATGAGAAGGTCCTGAAGAGTGAATTTTGACTTGAGACGAGTATTATCCTCCTGAGGGAGTCTTATGAACTTGGCACCCTTGTTGTGCTAGTAGATCTACTCGCCATCCTGCTCAATCGTTGTGGCCTCTGCTAGGGCACCTAAAGTGAAGGTATAGATCACACTGGGGTTCACCTGTATGCTTTCGTACCTAGAAATATCAGGCATCATAGCTATGAGTCATATTCTGTGTCCAATAGATAGCTTGTCTACGTCCTTAGTCAATGTGCGACAACACAGCTCCATGAAAAATCCCACAGCATCAGGGTAAGCCTGCCACAAAATCACTGACAATAACAACTTACAATAATCTTGTGTGCTCATGGCAGCCACCCTGGGAATAATACCAATGCCGTCAACAACTGTGTCGCATACCTCAGAGCCTGATGGATTATATCATTGTTCTTTCTCACCTTCACACACACTCATCGAATGATAACGAACCAGGACGAATTCACCTTAAATTTAGGGTAGTCCAATCCACTGTTGAGCACATTCTCCACGGACTTCCACCTGAAGAACGTAGCGATCGTACTATGGCTCATTGTACAAGGATCGTCCCCCAGCTGAAAGTGCACAATGGGGTTGCCTTGCCGGTCATGTCTTTGCTTGACATTGGCAAGGAAATTTAGGGTATACAACCTGCACGTTGGGAATGCCCTATTTAGTAAATATACCATGCTGATCCCCTTCATCATATTCTTCACCAATCTTTAGACCTTTAGTTTTTGACAACCTTGTTGTCAACAAATAGGGTCTCAATGATGAGGCGTCGCTATAGCCTACCCCATTGTTCTTGCTGGACTTGGTTGAGTCTCTGAAGTCCTATAAAGGAAGGGCTCAAAGCAGAATGGGACACACTCCATCCTGGAGGCATCTCTCCAAAATCAGTCAACAACACAAAGCAGTACAAAACAACACAAATTAGTATCAACAACATAGCAATAACCACCTAACATAGCCTCAGTCTCACAAGGGCAAAACTGTCCACAAACATTTCTCCAATCATACACCCCAATATGCAAAATTTACACCCAATCCTAGACTAAATCCATCTAGTATGCAACACCCTAAAATTGGCAAACCAAAAATCCCAATTTTGGAGGGAGAAGGCTCGTCCAAATTTCCTCTTCGGATATCATATGATTTTGATGAATTGAAGTGATAGCGGGCAGTCGTCGCACCCCTATTCAAACATAATTTATAAGCCCTTTTTGCTTACTTTCTACAACTAGGTAGATAGCGGAAAGTCGGGGTCGTCCATGAAGAAGAGGGATCTTCCTAAGCGTTTAGGAACAAAAGGTTGATATTAGGCTAGGAGTAGACATATATACATACATATAAAAGCATGTAAATGGGGGGGTTGGTTGGTTGGTTTTCCTAAGTTACGAAAGTAAAAAGACAAGATAACTAGCAAAGTCAAGTGACTATGCTAATCATCAAACAAAACTAAGAAAAAGGGGTTTGAAAACTACAAAGATAAAAAGCCTTGGGGGCAAGGGATATCCACTTCCAAATCTAATGTAGGTCATTGAACCATTCACTCATTCTATCATATAGCATTACATGACTCAACATCAACATACCCATCTAGCAAGAATCACAACACATTATGCACAAGAAGTTCTAAGTTCATTCTCGTAGATTTTCATGCAAAGGAGCTACGGAATTCGTCACGTTCCTAACACCTAACCAATTCAATCATACAAGCACTCCCTATGCTCAAACAACTCATGGCACAAATGAAGTGAAACACACCATCAAGAATACATAAATGCTAAATAACAAATGCTTCAAGGATGAATTAAAATCATCTATTCAATACTTCAACTACTTGTTGTGAAGATAAATCTTCCATCCTTCTTAGCTCGTAGTTTGCAAGAGTGAATTCGACATCTCTTGTCAAGCCTCACCAATGACTCCCCTATTGCTAGGAGTATCCCATTGATGGCATTTAATCACGAAGAACGAACAAGCTTGGCAATACTTATGACCACTACACCGTGACTAAGCATTTAACCAATTCATGCAATTACACGAGATTGGATGAATATAACTCTCTCGTTTGCTACACAAACAAACATGACGAAGAGTTCAACATCAATCACATTCATCTAGCACATTATCAATCCATCAACACAATCAAAAGCTCTAAATCATACTCATACATTCCTAACAAGAAAAGGGGGGAAATCAACCCAAATCCCCCAAACCCTAGCTAGCAATGCATACAAGTATTTCATATGCTCAATCTTTCAACAACATCAATGAAATTAACAATTAACATTCAAAGCATAATAAATGCACAATAGCAAAAACACCAAATAGATAGATAAAATAATTCTTACTACATAGAAGTGGAAGCTTCAATCCTTTGCTCCCAAGATAAAAACTACCCTAGATAAACAAAACCCATAACATAGAACAACAATCTACAAAGAAAGAAGAAGAAATGGAAGAAAATGGTGAAAAGTAGGGTTTTTGAGCCCCAAAGGCGGGCTTGGAAGCTGTGGAGAAGAAGTGGTGAAGAGGTATTTATAGGGGAAGAAAAAGGGGAGAAAACGTTGCTGCAGGGCTGAATTCATGCTGTCGTCGCGACTCGCGACCAGTTCCATCGCGAGTCGCGACCATATCAGTAAACTCCAGCCCTGTTTTGTTTTTCTTCCTCCGGGTGAACCGTTGATCCGTTTCGGGAGTTCCTGTAGTCGATTTTATAGTGATCGAGAAGAGGAATCCAATGGTACCACTCTTGAAGGCTGATTATTCTCGGAAAATTATGAAAACCCTGGACCATCCTTCACCCGTTGCTTTGCTCTCCTTTCTTCACCTCTTCACTTCTTCAAATCTTCAAAATGCCCAAGTGTAAGTCTTCAAATCTTCAAAGATGTCTTTCAAAGTCTTTAAATCTTCAAAGTCTTCAAACAAATCACCTTGTCACACAAAATCATGTAAAAAGTGATAAAAACGTCAAAGTCGCTTTTATCCCTCCTTAAATGATTTCAAGGCAGAATGCCACATATAGAGCACAAAATTATACAAAATCCAATCCTAAAAACCCTAATATAACCTCATAAAATGGCCTCATCATAAAGCTCATGGGATGTGCAAAATCACCTCTGGAGAAAAAAAAACCCATCACCTAGAGTTGAATTCATCTCTGATCTTGGTGCACGGGTCATGCAGATTTGCACGACTTGTCTTGGGCCCAAACTTGTCTAGCACGGGATATTCACATAGGCTGTGCAATTTTACATAACCTGTGCTGCTTCTTCGACACTTCCAAGACTTGGCTCTTCTTCGAATCTTCTACCTTCTACCACGTTTTGAATCATGGCCTTTAATCTTGTACCAATTCTGAAATTAACCATCAATCTTCTACTTTGAAGTGCTTACGAGCAATCTAGAAATAAGCTCACAAAAGATTGTCTAGACGCTCGTAAGGAAAAAAATCAATTAGACTTAAAATAGTCTACAAAATGAGAGATTTAGATAAGAAAACCAAAAGTGGTCATCTAAACCCCTTATGATGTAAACCTACCTAAACCTAGAAATATAACCACAAAATAATAAAAAAAAAGAGATGTTAAATACCTTAGAAAATACATGCATTTGACGTCTTAGTATAGGGCATAAGCACAGACAAAAACATAGAATAATCAAAGCTTCATACTCATAGCTTGCATGAGCTTTCTTAGAAAAAATTGAAAGAAATGTCAACCTAGCCTGTGCCACCAACAAGGGAAGTAACTCCTCTAAAAAAACCATCAAAGAAGGATTATTACCAAACCAATAAGGCCTTAGGTATAGAATCCAACCACTCTTAGAATTCCACACCATGTTTATCATTCATAATGGCTTACACACATTCGTAAAGGCTTCAGTTATAACATGAAACACACAATGTACAGAACAGACCCAAAATAAAACTAATCACAGACAAACTAACCTGAGAATATCTCCCAATACGGTCACCTTTATATAGAGATAATATGCACATATAATGAGTAAATAGCATTAAGTTAGTACATAAAAAGTCACAATTTTGCGCCACCCATAACTACCTACCCCTTATCCTAGCCTTGGAAAATGGAAAAGTTAAATACCACAACCAGGATAATGTGAACTCACACACCCACATGGCATGCTCATCCTTTAAGCCTAAAACCATAGCCTGCAATTGGCCTACATAACAACCACTTCGACGTATTCGTAAAACATTACCGAACCTACCAGATGCAGCAAAAGTAGGCAAATCAGTGATGCGTTCACTTTGTAAATAATACACCCACCCTCATGACAAAGGCATCAACACTACCACGCCTTCGCATATGTCTAGTACATATCTAACATCGGAACACAAGTGGATACACGTCTCCCCTTTTTCATGTTCCACACATATAATGACGAAGATAATATTGCGGCTTTGCATACGCTTGTGAAATCTCCAGCCTCGCGACATAAGCAGACATTTAATTTGCCTTGGTAAAACAACCTATCACATAAGGACAAGGAGGAGGATGAAAATTTACATACGCCTGGAACATCACTAGCCTCGTGACATAAGCTCATTCCTGACCCATGCCTCGACCAAAACACAAACATCAACTCTTACACCCACCACCCTCAATCCATAATCCATTCCAAAAGTAAAACACAGTCCAAATTCAAAAATAAACAATAAAAAACACTTATGTGAATTAAACCACTCTTAAGACATAACAAATGAGCCCATAAGAACAAAGTTAGCACGATATAAAAAACTAGATGAATCAACATAAGTGACCCATAGTCCATCACACTTCTGAAAAATTACCATACTTCACATCACACAAACAAGCTACCATATCACCAGTAATTACCCCAACCCAAACCTAGTCAATCACGACCAATATCATTTTAGACAAATCCAAAGCATAAAACATTGGTAGCATAGTATCACCAACATAGTAGCCAAAAAGTCCCCGGAATAGGCACACACTAGGTAGAATTAAGAAATACACATGCAACATTTTGGAAACATTTACACGTTGACAATTAGTCGCAAAAATTTAGCTAGGACAAACTCAAAACCCAGGTGAAAATTCTTAACCACATATGGAACATGCAAAAATTTAAGACATATTGCCCTCACCCATCAAGACCTACAACAAATAATACATTACTTGTGATCTAACTGCGGCTGCAAGGGCTCACATCCTAGGGCATTGCGTACTTAGGGCCCTTGCAGTCACAGTTAGGTTGCGTTACCTGAACATGCCTAACCCAAACATGTCCAACAACCCTAGTCAACCCAGTAAGGAAGCCCATATACACCAACAACTCATGGCTTATTAAAACAAATACCACACAATTAGACCTCCGCACCCATAGAACGCGCAAACACGAATATATATTAATAACACTCACTTGCGAAAGTTAAACATAACAAGTTCTCTAGCCTACACTAGGGCTAGTTAATACCCTCGAACATTAAACCTATAAGGAAAATCACCCCCTCATTTTCCATAACCACATGTGATATGCACTCTATGGGGTCACTAATAACACCGATCTTTCACAGGAGAGCAGCTACTAACCCGCGGAGTGTAAGAAATCAAAGAAAAGAAATTTTCATTGTTGCTCCCGTACTCACTACTAAAATACCAAGGGGTAGATAGTGGCAAGTTCGGGGTCGTCCACAGAGATGCTAGGAATTTAAAAGCTAACTACGCAAAACTCGTAATTGAGTCATCAATCTTGTAGCATGTCGGGGATAGTCAGTGTTACAAACATGGTTTTTGGTGGGTTTTATCTATGAACTACAGAACATGCAAGAACAAGAGAATAAATAATATTAAGCTAACAATTGGGAACATTTGCGTTACATGATCGTTAGAATACTTTGATTCTAGATTCTGTTAAATAAAATATGTATAAACCTATCCAAATATTTATGTCACATAGTGTGGTTGATAGTCAACACTTCTCTTTGTTTGTTACACAAAGGTATCAACGTTTTATTCTATTGACACCACCTTCGTAATTAGAAAAGTGTGTCAATCAGCCCAGCCGTTATGCACTTCTCTTTCCCGTAAAGAATTACATCCCTGGCCTCCACTATGAATGCTTCTCCCTAGATCTAAATAGGCAAAGGGATTGGCATCTCATGATGACTCTAGGGCTGCAACAACAAAGGTCGAATTACTAAAACCATAGCTACTACTAACTATCATCCCCTCACCCATCAGACTACCATTGTCCAGTCATAGTACAGTCATCAAAGCGGTCGCAGACCCACATGCATACACCCACATGGTCGCAGACTCTCACTCCCCTTATTATCCCAGTGACTCTCCCAAGGGAACAAAATATACTAGCATCATACATGAAAAATATACTAAGGTGTATGCCAAGAGCACATCAATGTAAAGAGCACATCAAGCATGATATTCATAAACATAAAAGGATAGGGAGATCTTGGAATCTCACAGAATATCTACCAAATCATAAATACAAATTTAACTCCCAAATATAATAAACTACTCCCTAAGCATTGAACCCAATTTTCCCATAGGATTCAATGCCCTTGGGCAAAACTAGAAAGATTAAAAGAAGAGAGAAGGGTTATTCCATTTCTCTCTCTACCTACTCTTAGAAAAACTAGGAGAATGAAAATGAAACTAGCCAAACAAACTAAAAATTCCTAGCATTCATTGAATTAAATAGAATGAATCCAGAAAACTTAGAAAAGAAAAGGAGAATAAAAGAGAAGGAAAGGAGAAGAAGAACTCTAGAGAGAGAGAGAGTTCTCCTCTTCCTTCCTACCCAACAAAAACTAAGAATCTACATTATGCCTACTTGTTAAACCCTAGGAGACTTTTTTTTTTTGCATCCTGAAAGACTTTCGGCGCTAAAAGTTTCATAGTAATTACATTGACCACGTAGTTGTGGAGGCTATTACATCGAGTGAGTTACCAGAGAAGGTCTAGTGTCTGAAATAGTATTCTAACTATGGAAAAAAAACCTATGGCTGAGACACCGCGAACAGGACGGGCAATCAAAAACTCGAGAGCCCTATTTGTCAACAGTATTCCAGCCAAAGGAGTCAATACAAAATATGGCATAGAATCGGGTCTTCAGTTCTTGAATTTAAGATGTAGGATCTCGGGTCTTCAGTTCTTGTCCAACATATGGCATAGAATCGGTTGTGCATGTGCGTATAATCCAATCAGCAGGTTCGTTCCATCGCATCAGAAGCGGAAGAAATTATCCCGGAGGAGCTCTCTCAGTTTGTCAAGAAGCCTTTTCCCTGTATCTGTTTCCACCGCATCAGTAGACTGGCCAAGTACCTGAAAGAATAGAAAAGAGAGAACTAGCAGTATCTGAGCTTATAAACAGTGGCTGAAACTCACTGTAAAAGTGCTGTAAGAACCATAAGGCAAAGAGAAAATCCCCATCTATGTCATATTGGTATCCGTATGAGTAACAACCCTGATTGCTGGGAAACCAATAGAGTCTAATGATAACAGTCCTTTAAGGAAAATGGGGATTGATCTAAAATCTATATCACCTTGTAAGTTGTTTTCCTTAGCATGTTTTGCCAAGAAATCAGCCGACATGTTAGCTTGTCTAGATATGTGTTGAATTGGGTGTGAATAGTGATCAATATGGAGTGCATGACACAGGGAGAAAATTCTCCAGGGGCATCTGTTTGGGTTGTGAATACTCTTTACAGCAGATAAGCAATCAGATTCAATTACACAGTTAACTAAAGATAGATCAGAGCAGATTTTATATCCCATTTTGATTGCAAATAATTCAGCAGCTATAGGAGAAGAGCTCTGAAAAGTGCTAACTCTCATTTTGACAACCTTTCCTCTCCAATCCCTAACAATTACTGCAGCAGAAGAGGAACCACCAGTGATCCATGAAGTATCAGTGTTAACTTTATAGCCAAATAGTGGTTTTTCCCATGTAGCCACAGTTATTGTAGGTCTTTTTTTTGTATAATGTGAGGAATGACCTTATTCTGAATCCAGTGAAAATGCCTAACTCTATTACCTTGTAGTTTATGTAATGTGAAGATTGAGTAAATCATTTGTTTGATATTTTTAAAACTGATCTCCAATGAAAAAGGTCTATTCTCAAATAGACAACTGTTTCTGCTGGTCCAGAGTGACCAGAAAGTAGCTATAAAAGCAGCAATTATCAATTTTGAGTGTAGCTTAGAGTCAGCTTTGAAAGATAAGTAAAATTCAACCCTGCTGTTTAGATTCAGAAAATCAATTTGTGGTAGCTTTAAAAGAGAGTGAACATTATGCCAAATAGCACAGGAGCAAGGACATGAATTGAAAAAATGATCAAGATTGTCCTTATTGACCAAACAGTGGGGGCATCTTGAAGCCAATGAAAAACCCATCCTGCTCAAAATGTTATCAAATGGAAGGATGCAATTTAGAGCTCTCCAAATAAGTATTGACATTTTTCTAGGAATGTAGGGAGACCAAACCTTATGTATGTGCTATATTACAGGGTTCCTCTGTCTAAAAATATTGTAGGCAGATCTTACTGTAAAGTTCCCATCAGTTTCAGGGGTCCAAACTAGCAGATCCTCATGGTGATGCTCCAGCTTTACTTCCTGCAAAATATGAATAATATTGGTAGCCAAGTAGGGCTCCAGGCTTGGTAAAAAGGCAGATTTTTTCATAATAAAAGACCTCAAGGAAAGTTCTTCAAAAGGTATGTCAATATCATCAGGCCAAATATAAAAGAGGGCCCCGTCTCCCATCCAATTAGCATTCCAGAAGGAGCAATCTCCCTGCCAAAGATAATCCTAGATAAACTATTTGCCATAGGTGTTACTCCACTGATTCTTCTCCATATATGGGATTTTTTATAGGTCACAGGTAATGTTCATAAAAGTGTAGACCATTGAGTATCATTCTTTTGAAGCTTCCACCATAATTTACATGAGAAGGCATCTACTATGGCATTCAAATCCTTTAAACCTAAACCATTTTCATTTACTGGATAACTCATCATTTTCCATGACTTCCATCTTTTCCCATCTGTCAAATCAGATTTTCCCCAAATTAGACTAGATGCCATCTTTTCCATAGTTCTTAGAACTATCCTAGGGAGCTTTAAAACTGCAAAAATATGTGTTGGAATTGAGAGGAAACAATGATTAATCAAAATTATTTTACCAGCCGAGCTTAACCATCGATTCTTCCAATTATGTATCAATCTATCCATTCTTTCAATTACTGTTAAATAGTGCACCTTTAAATTCCTACCAGAGAAGATTGGCACTCCAAGGTATTTGAAGGGGAAAGAGCCTATTTCCATTCCTAGTATCCTTTTAACAGATTGTATTAGCTGCAGAGGAGTGTTGTGTGAGACAAAGAATTCTGATTTTGCAAAGTTTACTTTTTGACCAGTAGTGAGCTCATAAGCCTTCAGAAAATGTTTGAAATGCCTCAAATTTTTGGGGTTAGTGTTCAGAAATACTGCAGTGTCATCTGCATACATTAAGTGAGTAAGAGGAGAGCATGAAAGGGAGAGATTAAAGTACTGTAAGGTACCCAGTGCTGAACAATTTCTTTAACCCCCTAGAAAAAGCCTCTGATAATATATTGTATAAGAATGGGGAGAGAGGGTCTCCTTGTTTAATTCCCCTTGAGGAAGAGAAAAAACTAGATATGCCACCATTTATTAAAATAGAAAAAGTGGCAGAAGCTATGTTTTGCATGATAAGTCTAACAAAATTGCCATGGAATCCAAATTGTAAAAGAACTGAATTAAGGAAAGACCAAGAGACCCTATCAAAGGCCTTTTGCATATCTAGTTTAATAATCAAGTTTGAAATCTTGGACTTTCTGGATAGCATTCTGGTCATTTCATGCATAAGAATCACATTATCTGAAATATCCCTACCTTTAAAAAGGCACTTTGCTCAGGGGAGATCATTAAGTGCATTAGTGGTTTAATCCTCTCCATTAATATTTTTGAAAAAACCTTATTTACAAAGTTTGATAAACTTATTGGCCTGAAGTCTGCGAAAGAATTTGGGATAGCTTTTTTTGGTATTAATGTGAGCCAAGTGCTAGACATAGCTTTGGGAATATAACCAGAGTTTAAAAAATCATTAGCAGCTTCTAACAAATCCTGGTTAATAATTTCCCAAAAGGTGATATAAAAGTCTCCCGAGAATCCATCAGAACCAGGTGAACTAGATCTATTAAGGTCAAAGACTGCAGTTTTCAGTTCTTGTGTGTCGATGGGATTAAGCAGAAGTGTATTCTGTTGATCATTTATTACATTAGGGATTTCCTGCAGAAAATGATTCAGATATTTCCCTTCTTTTTGTGATGTATCCTCATTCAGTAAATTTTGAAAGAACCTTACACCTTCTGTTTTAATCAAACTTGGATCAGTTATCCAATTTCCATCACCATCCTTAATTTTAACAATTCTAGATCTTACTTTCTTTTCCTTAATTGTATGATGGAAGTAACTTGTGTTTGCATCACCCTGTTTTAACCAGTTTTACCTAGCTTTTTGTTTCAGAAAAGTGTTATATTCATTCTGAGATCTTAGCAGTAATACTTTTGCTTTCAGAAGTTCATCTAATACTGACTCATCCTGAGACTGTTGGTGTAGTATTTCCAGTTCATTGACTCTTAATTCTGCCTGTGAAAGATTCTTATTTACATCACCAAAACTATTTTTGCTCCAATCCTTTATTACTATCTTGAGCCTCTTTAACTTATGTACAAATTTCTTCATTCCAAACAGAGGGGATGGTATTTTCCAATTAGATTCTACTACATCATGAAAATCTTCCCTGTTTGACCACATTTCCTGGTATCTAAATGGTCTAGGAGCAAATTCTATAGCAGATTGAATAGTTAAAAGGAGAGGAGAATGGTCAGATGTAATCCTATTTAAGACCTGGATAGAACTGTTAGGGAAAAGGTCTAGCCACTCTAGATTACTTATTCCCCGGTCTAACCTTTGGAACTGTAAATCCTTTCCTTTTTCTCTATATCTATTGTTGTTCCAAGTGTAGGAGTTACCAACCGTGGGGATATCATGTAATTCCATCTTAGTAAGAAAATCATTAAATTTTTTTATGCTCTTCCTAGGGGTGGATTTCCTACCTTTATATTCTGTGACAGATGCTACTGTATTAAAATCTCCAATATAAATTGATGGATCCAGTGTGGGACTTTGTAGATCTGACCACAAATTCTCTCTCAACTGTCTATGGACACTAGCATAAATGAAGTTAACATTCCAGTGGACAGAAGTAGCATTATCGGTTACTCTAGCCTTTATATACTGATCTGATTCGTTTTCAATTGTCAAACTGAGAACCTGATTCCATAGAAGCCAAATTTTGGCTGTATGAGCATGAAAAGCATTATTATAACCGAGTACATGTTTCAGTACATTTAAATTCTAATTTTCATGCCATGGTTCAATTAGACAAAGAATGTCAATCTTGTGTGTCCTGATTAGAGTTTTTAATCTATCCAGTGAAGTGCCATAACCCCTAACATTCCAAACCATAATTTTCCCAATTTTGGTGTATTTAATCATTTAAAACTAGGGGGAGTAGCTTTTTGTGATGATCTTAGTTTCCTTATTGTATTTACTGAGAGGTTTGTGTTTTTTCCTTTTTTATCTTCGCCTTTCTTCAAAACATCTACAGAGGAAATACTTACCTGTGGTTGAGCAGTTTGTTTTGCATTAGTGCTATGATCTTCCAAAATGATTGAGTCTTGAGGTCCAGAGCAATGTTCTTGCATTTTAGGAATGATCTGCTCAGCATCTGGATTTTTATCTTCAGGGGGGCACTGCACTTCTTCAGGGGCTTGATCTTCTGGAACAGTCCGAGCAGTTTGAGTAGTGGTTGATACAACGACCATGTCTACCTTGTCAGCTCCTGTCTGAGTTATCAGAGTTTCCTGTGTTTCCAATGATTCATGAAAGATGTCTACAGCATCATCTTCTTGTGCCTCAATATCATCATCCTGTAGGTTAGTTAGACACTGGAAAGCATTTGATATAGAGACCATTTTTTGCTTAACTATCTCTTCTTGAATAGGAATGAGTTCTGGTTGTTGAGTCTTTTTTCTCCAAAAGAAATTTGTGATAGGTTTGGAGATATCATCCAGGGAATAGAAGGGTGTATTTCTTTTCACATGAAAGTCTTGAGTTTCTTTTCTATGAATGTTATTTTCCAGGATAGGATCTGATCTCTGGTTCTGAAACTGGAAATCAGAATCCTTTTGGGAAACTGTCAATTTAGAGTGACCTTCTATTTCCAATGGTGCGTTTGATTCAAGACCAGTGTTAATCTGAATAGCAGCAGGTTGAGAATCATTCTTAACTATATCTTGTCTAACCTTTTCAACATTTGACTTATATGTGTTCATATTGATTCTTCTAAGTTCTGGATGCAGGAAGGTACAGTGTGTCTCACTGTGGCCAATTATCTTACAGTGCTTACAATACAAAGGCAGCTGATCATATTCAATTTGGTAATCTGCCACTTTATTACCAATTCCTACAACAATGGAGTTAGGGAGTTGAGACAGTAAGTCCACTTCTACACACACTTTAATTGCAGAAGGTCTAGATAGTGAATTTGTTGCAGCATCCATTTTGAGAAATTTACCAATCTGACTGCTAATGCCTATAATTGCTGATATATTGTAAAAATGTAAGGGCAGTTGATGGATGGTTACCCATGCTAGAACTATTGAAGATTCAGCTGAAGGAGAGAAATTTGGAGTCCACTTCTGGACTTTCATTGTTGCACCTTGGACTATCCATTGGCCCTTCATCCAGCAGCGTTGATAATCCTCGATATCCTGAAATCGAATAAGAACATGTCGATAGTCAATTGAGCCCAATTGAAACTTTTCCTTAAATCCAATAGATTTGAAAGCTGAAACAAGTTTTTCCATTGGGGGTTTCCCCCTGTTAAATTTTCCGACCAATGCATTCTGGTAATGAGATGCCAGAATCGCGCCTTCCTCAGGGGGAAGGATGAAAGCCAATTTGCCCTTGTATTCAGTAATTGGGTGCAAATTGGGCGTGTCTGGAAGAGAGGATATTAGTGGAGATGGCTTTGTGTTCAAAGCTTGAAGGAAGCTTTTGTTAACCGGTGGGTTGTGATCAGAAGATTGGTTAGGCGTCGGAGACGCCATAACCTTCGACCGATAACAGAGCAAAAGAGCCGTTAGGCAGAAAAACAAAGAAAAGTAGAAGAAAAACAGTAACTGAAAGGAGGTGTGTTTTTCGCACTATGTATCGCACGTAGGAACAGTATTCAGGTCGGTCGTGAGTAGGTCTGAAATTCCTGAAAGACTTTCGGAATTGCAAGGACATAATGAAACAAACCCTAGGAGACTTACAACTCCTTATATAGGAGAAGATAAATGGGCCTTAAAGAGCCCAAAAAGACAAAAAAGAAACCCTAGTTGGACGATGCCACAGGCCGTGCAAAAGCACATGACTCGTGTGGCATGGCCCGTGAAATAGTGCACGGGCTACCAGCTGGAAGCTATTTCTCGGTCTTCTGAGTGGCGCGACCATGCAATTCTTTGCATGCCACTAGTTGGCCTTGTGTTTTGACCTTTTGAATAGCACAGCCTATGCAATTCTTTGCAGGCCACCGGCTGGAGATGAATTCTTGGCAAACTGATGGTGCGGTCATACAAAATGATACGGAACGTGGGATGGTCTTTGGATCCTAATCTTCAAGGTGCCTGAGCCATTCAATATGGCATGGACCGTGCTCATACTTAGCTGCACGAGCCAATAAAAAGGCACATATTGTGCAATTTCTTGCGGCCTGTGCCCATACTTAGGCACCACCATTTTGGTTGGCACGGGTCGTGCAATAGAACACGGTCGTGCCAATCTTCAACTTATTTCGAGTTTCTCCTTTCTTCTTGGTGCATTTCTATCTACTACCACGATTAAGGGTGTGGCATTCGGTCTACTACTATTCTTGCGAATGGCTTTCTAATATTTACTACTATCCTTGCAAATGGCCTTCTACTGTGAAGTGCTTACGAGCGATCTACAATAAAGCTCGCAAAATAGGATCTAAATGTTTGTAAATACATAGCATCCATTAAGTCCAAATAAATCTACAAAACTAAGTATTTAGACAAGAAAACCAACAAAGCCTATCTAAACCCTCGTGATATAAACTTAACTAAACCTAGCAAACAACCATCCAAAAGCTACTAATAAGTGTGCTAAATGCATAGGTTAACACATGCTTCTAGGTGCAGATCAACGTTGATGCCATTCTTCATACAATTGAGAGCCGCATAGCCACTATCGGGTCCATGATCTAAGCTCAGCTCACAAATCAAAGTTGAAAGCATCCTTCTCCTCACAGAGGATGCATGATCATGACAGCTCCATTCCCAACCATCTTATTAAATCAAAACCCCATTATACAAATAATTAAAAATCACAATGTATGAAATTATGATAGTAACACACCTTTATAGAAAAACCAATAATGTTGGCAGACTTAAAACTGCTAGTGACTTCTGCAGAAATGCCAATTTGCTTTGCCACCTTCGAATGACCATAACCCCCTTTAGCTTTGCGCTTAGAAGGAGGAGCCTCTATCGGACCAGACTCACCCAAACAATCATTTTTGGGTAAGAAGAAGGTATTTAGGGCACTACCCCCACAATAAATGCCAGATGTACCTGATCTATTACCAGGGGGTGACAACTTTGCTAAATGGAAAAACATCAATGTTCCCCCAGATAAGCACCAATTACTTTTACATAATGAAGATAGTAACATGCTAGGTATAAGTTAAGTTTCATATCTCTTCGTCCCTCAACTCACTCTATCTTCACTGCATAAGCCACCAGTTCCCTCATCGAGCCTAACTTTTTTTCCCACCTTAATTCCTTGTCCAATAAAATGTCATCAATGGCATTGCACAACTACCACAACACATCACATACAAAAACTTATCCTCCTAGCTCCCATAGTAGTCCGGATTCCTTGCGCGATATCAAACTTTAGCATTGTAGGTTCAATGACACCCAATTCTCTGTGGCAGACACCATACAAAAATGTCGGGCCGTCAAACGCGTCGGGTCACCCAATGGATAGCCGTTATCCATTTACTATTTTCATTTATGCGATACAATTGTTTGGAGAATGACCCATTGGGTTAATGGATGAAATTGAGTTCTAATTATTGGGTATAGTTGGGTTGGATAATAGGTTACCCGTTGGATAATTTTAAGTCGGATTGGTTTGGGTTCGATAACGGGTGACCCATGAATAATTTCTTATCATAATATAAAAAGTATTTTACAAGTTGGGTTAAAATTTTAGTAAACTGGATAAACTGATAAATGACTCGTTGGGTCAAAATAAAGTGACCCGTTGGGATAAAACTAAATGAACCATTGGATAGAAGTCATTTAGTTGGGTTGTAAATGAACAGAGCTTTAAATCATGGGTAGCGGTGTAAACAAACTGAACTGAACTGTCCGCGTAAAAACTCGCCAACAACTTGGTCAAAACTCGAGCCAAACTCTTATAGTATTCGAGCTCGAGCGCACTAATATTGTTAATAAAGTTTGTTGAGCCGATATAATATATATTTAATATATTTTATTATATATAATATTTTATAATGTACGTAAAAAATATATATTTAACCATGGCTCAAGTTAGAGATCAAAACAAATTGATTTCATTCAAATTTGAGTTCAACCAAAAAACTTCCTGCTCGTTTACATTCCTATTATATTTGAGTTCGAAACAAATAGATTTCATTCAAACTCGAGCTCGACCCAAAATTTTACAAGTTTGATTGAAATCGAGCCGGGCTCGAAATTAAGATAGTTTAAACCAGGCGAGCTCGAATTAAGAGTTGTTCAAATTTGGCTCGAGTTTAAGATATTTTAAACCAATCGAGCTCGAATTTGATTTGACTGAACTCGAGCTAAGATTGAATAGAATTCAAAACTGAGCTCAATCAATACTATTCGTTAACCTCATCGAGATATTGAGTCAACATAATTTATACATAATTGATATATTTTTATAAAATATAATACATTATAATGTATGCAGAATATATATATATATATATATATATATATATTAATCATGGATCGAGTTCGAGGTCAAATACAAGCTTGAGTCATTTACATAATGACTTATTAGAAAAAGGGAGAAAATGTTGGATAATAACTTATTGGGTTAGTTACATAATGACTTATTGGATAATGACTTGTTGGATAATGACTTGTTGGATAACTCATTGGGTCATATGAGTTATCCCATGAGTTACCCATGAGTTATCCATTTAATAACCCAACTCATTTGTGATCCAACCTATTATGATCGATTATAAATGGGTTGATTGGATAATGACCGATTGGATAATGGGTTAATTGGGTTTGGATAATTGGTTGATCCAAATCACCCTTTTAGCGGGCCTACAAAGATATTAATATTCTCAGAACAACTGTACACTGAACTACTGCTTAACCTCGTGGCACACTAGCTTAAAGCCTACCAATACAGCTACTCCTCACCGATGCAACAAAGCTAAGACTACCCTATAATCCCCCAGCACTCGGGAAGTTGTCCAATACAAGAAGAGTCAACACATACCCCAACTAACAAGAATAAACACTTAACATACCTCGAAGAGCCTCATAACAACTTCACCACCGCTTGGAGTTTTGAGCTCACAAGTAGATAAGCAAGAATGTTTGCTAACTAGCACAGTCGCATCATTTAGAGTACAAACGCCATCACCACCATTTTGTGCCATATTAAACCACGATATGAAAAGGTTTGTGACTATTAGTATATCCCTTCAGGTATTAGAGAGTACAGATTGTTAATTATCCTTTAGTAACTACTAGTGCAACAATACTAACTGCACTTCATCACCCCCTTTATAGTTTCATGTCACGATAAATGTGTGTGACATTAATACCTGTAACATAAACAAACAAACAGATTTATTTCACTTCCCCACACACCTTCACCCTATGATCTGCCCTTCAATTTGCCACCAAACTTTACCACTACCTTGTTCCATATTTTCCTTTTTAATTTAGCTCATAATTACACCTTTTTCTGTCAAATAAAAACAATGCAAGCTCAGCTCACTACGTCCCCTTGGCTAGAGGGAATTATAGTATAAACTTCCCTGAGCCACACAAAGCCTAAGCCAAAAGGAAACACCGTGTGACTAGCAAACCTAGTAAGGGAAATACAAGTGCAGCTCACAGCATATGGGGAGAACTCTACCTCAAGAAGGAAAATGGTCAACACCTATAATCACCCCCTCAAGGCCATAACTTGGTAGTAATAGGAGCGACATAGACCACGATCAGTGGGGATGACATAGTACACCACCTATAAATAAAGGTTCAGGGCAAAAGGACAGGCAGTGGCATTTTTCTCCAAAAGAAAGACTACAAGCTAAAATGCTCACTTATGCAAAAGAGCCGGATCCTAGGAACTTCCTCGGGACCTTGTTTGCAGAATTATCAAGCAAACATGCTACCCCATGTTGATTCTAGTTATTATGTTTCCTTATAAGGATTCCCCCACATCAGTAGATAATTCAAAATAATATAAAACATGTCAGAGGGAGGCCTCCAAATGATTTTAAGAACACATGTTTATGGATTTATTTATGTAGGAATCCTTACTATGCTCCAATCTTCAAGCTTTGGCCATCAAATTTATCAGACTGATGGGTAAAATGGAAAACTCCCAAGTTCTAGGGAATTAAAAAAAATATAAGGATTTTGTTTTTTTGCAAAAGTTGGTGTGATTGATCCTAGAGTGGTGTTCGTATTATAGAGAGGTGGTGGTTTGGGATGGTGGAGAAGAAGATTAGTGCAAGGTGGTTGATTGAGTATCTGTGGAATGAGCATTGAAGAAAAAGGTGGATTTGATTTAAAGTTTCCATGGGCACTGTAGTTGCACCATGAGGTGCAATTTGTTTTGACCTCCACACCTTAAAATTGTTTTGTTTTAGTTCTACAAACTACGCCTATAATGGTCAACTTGTTGTCCCACGCCTTCAATTTTTCTTTTTAGATTACAACATTTGTGTAGGACTCATTTCTCTTCTCTTCTAACTCTTGTTACAACTTCCTATGCCGATCAACCCCACTCAAGCTTATATTGAAATTTTTTTATAGTCAATATATCTCGTAGTTCAAGCTCCCCTCTTAAATGACATGGTTTTATAAATACCGATGAATATGGTGATAAACTGATAGGAGTCTTACATGGAGTCATATACACTCATAGTGTATCATCCAAATGCTTGCTCCAATTCTTCCTATTCGGGCTCACTATTTTTTCATGGATTTACTTTATATCATGATTGAATACCTCAGCTTGTCCAATTGTTTGTGGGTTATATGTAGTGTAATTATTTTGAGTGACATGATGTCTCTTAAAAAAAACTCCAATTGTTCATTTACATAAGTGGGTGCCCTTTTAACTAATCAAGGCTCGTGGAATCCCGGACCTAGAAAATATGTTTGCTCTAATAAAAGATGCAACCGATTTAGAATCATTATTCTTAGGGGGTTTTCTTCCACCCACTTTGATACATAGTCAACTACAAGTATGATGTAAGTAAAATAAAAGTTGTTGGGATATAATCCCATAAAATCAATGCCCTAAACATCACAAATCTTAAAATATGAAATTTAATTTTTTTTTTTTTGGCATCTCAATCCTTTAGGAAATATTTCATAATATTTTACACTCAGATTTATAAATTAGAAAGCATCTCTAATCAAACTAGACCAACAAAAACTATAGTATAATACCTTCCTAGTTGTTCTCTAGGCTCCGCAATTCCATCCATGTGCATGAAAATGAAAAAAAGGTAAGAACTGAAGTTACCTCACTATCATGGATATACATTTTTAATCACTTGATATGTACAAGGATTCCATAAATATGGTTCATCCCACACATAATGCTTCCAATAAATTCTCAACTTGTCCCTTTGTGCTTTTGAAAAGGGGGGAGAAATGGAAATAAGAAAACTACTAACATCGTCAAACCACAGATTGAATTCACTAAGTGGTATCAATCCCTCACCCAGGAGTTCTTCCTAAAAAGGCTCTTTCCACGGCTTCTCAACATTTAGCTCCAAGTCATAAGAGGACACCGATATACATGAATGACTAACTACCATATACTCTTTGCCTCTCTCGCATTTCACCTCCAAATCGAACTCACTCAAGAGAAGCATCCACCCAATAAATCTTGGACTGGCTTCCTTTTTCATCATTAAATGGCAAATAACTTTATGGTCGGTGTTAACAATAACTTTTGTACCAAGAAAATAAAATCTAAAAGTTTCTAGAGAAAATATTAGCGCCAACAACTCCTTCTCAGTGGTTGATTAGTTGTGTTGGGACTCATTAAAAGTCATAGAGGCATAGTATATGACATGAGGTTTCTCCCCACCCTTTGACATAACATCGCTCTGTTGGTGTAATCATTAGCATCTCACATGATCTTGAAAGGGAGAGACTGGTTAGGGAGTTTTATGGTGAGATTCGAAACAAGCATTGCCTTTAAGGCATCAAAGGCTCTTTGAAAACCTTCATCGACCGAAAATTCCACATCTTTTATATAAATTACACGAGGGGGTGAATTATTTTTAAATGTCCTTGTGAACATGCATAAAAACTACATGGCCAAGAAAATATTGTACTCCTCAAACATTAGTGGAGTATGGAAATAAAGTAACACTGGCTCTCTAAGTTACTGTTCACTGCGGGCGATTCATAGTGCGAAAAACACACTTAACCACTGTTCATCTTCTCTTACTTTCGATAACGGTCATATTGGCTCTCGTTGGTGGCCGTTGCCACCTCTGGTGGTTCGACCATGGCGTCGAATCAACATCTCTTGTCTACTGATCATATTCATACCATGCCTAATCTTCAATCTAATCCCCAAAATCCAAAAAGCTTTGCTCAGGCTCTAAACTCCAAACCATCGCCCCTTCTGTCGACACTTCCCGATACTCCCAATCTTCATCCAGTTACGGAATTCAAAGGGAAAGTGGCGTATATTCTCCCCCAGGAAGAGGGAGAGCTTTTAGCAATGCATTACCAGAATGCTCTTGTTGGGAAATTCCTTCGCGGGAAGCCAAATATGGAGGCTCTCCATAAAGCCTTTAAGTCAATTGGTTTTAAGTCGAAATTTCAATTAGGTTCCATCGATTACCGACATGTGCTCATTCGTTTTCAGGAACAAGAAGATTACCAACGGTGCTGGATCAAAGGACAATGGATGATTAACGGATTCACCATGAAGGTTCAAAAATGGACTCAAGATTTTTCACCATCAGTGGAATCATCAATTGCTCCGGTTTGGGTAACTTTCCATAAACTTCCTATTATGTTTTATAATAGCTCAGCAATTATGGGAATTAGCAGTCAGATAGGCCGTTTTCTTAAGATGGATGCAGCAACAATTGCTTTAACTAGGCCTTCGGCTATTAAAGTATGTTTAGAAATTGACCTGTTGGCATCACATCCTAGTACAATAGTTGTTGGAATCGGAAACAAGGTGGCTGAGTACCCAATTGAATACGAAGATCTGCCTACATATTGTTCACATTGTAAGATAATTGGCCATAGCAACAATAGGTGTAATTTTCTGCATCCTGAATTAAGAAAAAAGATGGAGAAAAGATAGAAGATAAAGAACATAAGGTGGCTAAAGGTCTAGAAGCTGTTACCCAGAATGACTTACTTAACTTAGAAGGATCCTCTGCCTTAACTGTATCACAAAAAGAAAAGGATGTTCAGAAACAGAACTTAAACTCAGGAGGAAATAATGACTTGAACACTGATTTTGCTACAGTGACAACTAAGAAAAAAGGTTCCTCTTTTTACTCTCTTGATGACATCTCTAAGCCAATAACCAATACCTTTTGGAGAAAAAAAAAGACACATTCTGATACAGCTCCAATTCAGGATCAAACTGTTAAAAACAACACAGTGTCAATATCTAATGCTTTCACTTCATTAGAAAACCTCATTGAGGAGCAGGAAGGGGAGATTTTAGAGATTTTTCATGAAACTTTGGAAACTCATGATAATTCTGTAATTATAAACCCTGATGAACAGTCACACATTAACACAGCTTCAGGGTCAAAAGCTGAGAAAGTCATAATAGGGAATGATCAGGATATAGTCACTGGAATTGTACGAGATCTGAGTAAGAGTTATGCTATTTCTGATCAGATTACTTTGGAAACTCATGATACCTCAGGAATTATAAATACTGATGAGCAGACAAACATTAATACAATCTCAGGGTCAAATGTTGAGAAAGATAGAGTAGAAAATGATCAGGACATATTTGTTGATCCTGATCATAGCACTTTGGAAGAGGATAATTTAAGAAATAATTACAAGGATTTGGATCTAAGCCCTGAATGTGGGAAGAATGGAAAAAGTTCTAGTAAATCAGGGAACAAAGATAAAAATGCTGTAAGGACTGGTAGGAACCTTAGATCCACACAAAAAGCCACTCCCAAAATTTTTAAATGATTAAACACACAATAATAGGAAACATACTTGTTTGGAATGTTAGGGGAATAGGTACATCTGTGGATAGGCTTAAGATCCTAAAAAACAAACATAAATTAGATATTATGTGTTTAATTGAGCCTTGGCAGGATAAAATCAAAATATCTGAATTTAAACATACTCTCGGCTACAGTAATGCATATCCAGCTCAGCATGCTAAAATATGGATATTATGGAATCAGGCTTTTAACATCACAATTTTAGGTGAAACAGATCAATTTGTAAATGCTAAAATCTTTGATTCTGTTTCTTCTTGCACCTGGAACTGTTTCTTCATTTATGCTAGTGTTCACAGGCAACTTAGGGAGCTTTTATGGAGGGATTTAAAATCAAAACAAGATAATCTTTCATTATATATAGGGGACTTTAACACTGTAACATCTGTAAATGAATAGAAAGGAAGAAAGTCTACTCCTAAAAAAAGCATGAAGCAGTTTAATGATTTTATTTGCTATATGGACTTGCATGAAATCCAAACTGTAGGTAACTCCTTCACTTGGAGTAACAACAGATTTAAAGATAGATGTAAGGATCTAATTTTTCAAAGGCTTGATAGGGGGGTAGTAACTCTAGATTGGATTGACCAGTTTCCTAACAGCTCTATTCAAGTTTTAAATAGGATGTCCTCAGACCATGCTCCTCTTATCTTATCAGTTCAAACTTCTGAGGAACAAGCTCCTAGGCCTTTTAGGTATCAGGAAATGTGGTCAAATAGAAAGGAATTTCAGGATTTAGTAGTCACTAACTGGACTTTAGATATCCCTTTTACTGGTATGTGTAGGTTAGTTGCTAAATTAAAGAGGCTTAAGCTGGATATCAAAAACTGGAATAAATTACAGTTTGGTAATGTGGACCAAAATTTGGCACAACAGGAACTTAGTGTCAATGAACTGGAAATTGCTTTTCAGCAAAACCATGATCAATCTACCCTAGCAGAACTTAATAAGTCTAAGCAAAAGCTGATGATGGCTCAGAAAGAGAAAAACATATTCCTAAGGCAAAAAGCTAGGTTAAATTGGTTAAAATATGGTGATGCTAATACTAAATTCTTTCATCATGCCATTAAGGAGAAGAGAGCTAAGGCCAGAATTTGTAAAATCAGGGATAATCATGGAAACTGGATCACTGAACCTTCTTTGATTAAAGAAGAGGCAGAAGAAGAGTGCAGTATAAAATGTACACGTGCGAAATTCTCTAACGGAATTGTGTGCGAAACGGTGCGAAATCACACACAAACAGTTCTTTCTCTACTATTCCTCTTCCTTCTTCCCCTTTCTGCCTAACGGTTTTTGATCGAAACACTACCTTCCTGAGTTTTTCCTTCACCTCATCCATGGCGGCTCCTCCGCCTGGTCGTGGAGGACAAGCGCCGGCCAAATCTTTTTTACAAGCCTTAAACAACCGATCACCTCCACTATCAATCTCACTCCCTTCAAATCCTGAGATAATTCCTAAAACCAACTACAAAGGTGAAATCTCATGCTTGGTCACTCGGAAGGAGGCAGAGACTCTAGCCTCTCACTACCACAATGCTCTGGTGGGAAAATTCGCGAGGGGGAAGCCTTCCATGGTTGCTCTCAATGAAGCTTTCAATTCGGTCGGTTTTAAAGGTAAATTCCAACTGGGTTCCATAGACTATCGCCACATCCTGATACGCTTCCAGGACAAGGAAGATTACCAACGTCTTTGGATCAAAGGTCAGTGGAATTTCAATAATGCCCAAATGAAAGTTCTAAAATGGACAACTGATTTCTCACCAGAAATTGAGTCGTCCATAGTCCCGGTTTGGGTTACAATACATCATGTTCCAGTCTTTTTCTATAACCTTGCTATGCTAGAATCCATGGGTAATCAGATTGGGAATTTTATTAAGTTGGATTCTGCTACTGCTGGTTTAACTAGGCCATCCGCTGTGAAGATGTGTGTCGAAATAGATCTGAAAAAAAGACAACCAACTTATATTAGAGTGGGCATTGAGGAAGATGGCTTTGAATATAATGTATCTAAATTGCAGCTTCAGTTTGATGATCTTCCTTTATACTGTCATCACTGTAAGGTTATTGGTCATGATGATAATCTATGCATCTACTTACATCCTGAACTGAAAAAACCAAGGATGAATAAAATGGATAACATCAATACCCTTGGAAAGGATATCAAAAAGCCAATAGAAGTTCAGGATCAGGAGACTATTAATCAGTTTCAGGATAAAATTAACAAGGCTGGAGGGTCTGGTCTCTCGGTAACTGATAAGTCTAATACTGTGCCAAAACAAAATCTTAGATATGTACCTAAACAGAAGGTTGGAAAGGATAACACTGATAATCAAAACCAGTCTGATGGTTTTATTACTGTTACTGAGCAAGCAGACCCTATCATTCCTAGTTATGATACAAGGGAAGATATCCCTGGGAATTCTGAGAAGGATAATGTCCTTGACATAGCCCCAGGAACTGATTATATCTTGCAGAATCCGGATCTAATTTCAAATATGTCAGATGTAGTACATGTTAATTCTGTTTCCATGGATAACACTATTAATTCCCATGTACTTCCTGAGCCTGTACGTAGTTCTGAGCCTGTACTTAGTTCTCCTATTCCTCTGCACAAATTATCTCTATCTGCTCCTCCTCAATTCCACAAGAAGGTAGGATTTGCAAAAGATGACATCTCAGGTATAAGAAGTAAGTCATCCTCTCCTTTTAACCCAATTGCAGCTGCAAAAAATTTCATTTTTCCTCAGCACAAGCATAGACAAAACAGATTTCAAGCACTGGAGTGTGAGGAAATGCCAACACAAGTGGCTTCCCCTGTGGTCACCACACACTCAGCTTCTGATGAATATGGAGATGGTTCTGGGGAGTCTTTGGATATTCAGGTTATTTCTTCAAATTCTCCATCTGGTTCTTCCAATCTGAAAAAGGATAAACAGAAAAAGACAGATTCTAAGGATAGGAATGAGACCTATTTAACACAGTTAAATACTATCATGACTAGATCAAAAAGCTCTAATAATGTTTCCCAATGAGTAATACAACAATTCAGATAAAGTTCTTGGTGTGGAACATTAGGGGAATGGACACTTCTATGTTAAGACTCCAAAACCTGATAAATAGGCACAAATTTGATCTAATCTGCTTGATTGAGCCAAAACATGATAACTCTCAATGTGAAGGTTACAGGCATGCTTTACATTTTGATAATTGTATGTATGCTAGTAGTGGTTATATTTGGCTTTTTTGGAACTCTAACATTTCCTTATCTCTAAAGTGTGATAACCTGCAGTTTCTTGCTGTCAATGTGACAAGTTTAACTCTCAATAAGAGCATGGATGCTTTTTTTGTTTATGGCCTACGGACCAGAAATGGTAGAAAGTCTTTATGGTCAGATTTAAAATCACTGATTCTGCCTGATTCCATTTTAATTGGAGATTTTAATGCCATAACATCAATAAATGAATATAAAGGTCCTGCTACTCCTAAACTAGGTAGTATGAAGGATTTTAATGAGTTTATTAGTGTCATGGCATTAGAAGAAATCAATTCTGTTGGGAATTTATTTACATGGAGTAATAACAGGCTTAGGTCTCCTACTATTCAAAGACTGGATAGGGGATTATGCAATTCCTCCTGGTCTTCTAAATTTCCTTCTTCATCAGTACACATTCTGAATAGAATCTCTTCTGATCATAGTCCCATGTTACTTACTATTGGGAGTGATGTCCCCTCTTCTCCTAGACCATTCAGGTTCATTAACACATGGTATAAAAGGAAAGAATTCACTCAGGTTATCAAAGAAAACTGGGAAAGGCCTATGACTAATTCTGGTATGTTGAGATTCTTTCTTAAACTGATTAGATTAAAAAAGGAGCTCAAGATTTGGAACAGAGAAAAATTTGGTAACATCACTGATAATGTTACGAAGGCAGAAAATGATCTCCTAGCTCATGAACAGAATTATGATCAGGTTAATTCGGATCTGAACTTACTGAAACTGAAAGAAGCCAGAGCTAAATTAGTTAGATCACTTGTAGAGCAGAAAAGTTTTTGGAAACATAAGGCAAAGGTCAAATGGCTTAAAGAGGGAGATAATAACACAAGTTTTTTCCATAAATCTGTTAGTGAAAGAAACTGTAGACTAAAGATTTCAAAAATCAAAAATAGTAATGGCCTATGGGTTGATACTGCTCAGGAAATTGAAAATGAGGCCATTAACTATTATAATAATCTTTTAACCGAGGACAGTTCTTCAGATTTTAATCCCTACACATCACACTTCCTCAGTCAAATTCCGAAACTGATTACTCAAGAGGAGAATGATGATTTAGTGAAACCAGCCTCTCTTAATGAACTCAGAGACATTGTGCTTAATTTAAACAAGCTTAGTAGTCCGGGACCTGATGGTTTTACTGCCAAATTTTATATGCATTCTTGGGATATTATTGCAGTAGATTTATTGGCTGCAGTTAATGATTTTCTAACTGTTTCAACTATTCCCAAAGGTATAAGCAGCACCTGGATCAGTATTATCCCCAAAAAATTAATTCCTACATCATTTGATGATTATAGACCAATAAGCCTTTCAAATGTTATAAATAAGATTTTTTCAAAGGTAATGATGGGAAGGCTTAAGTCTATAATGCCAAAAATTATTTCACCACACCAAACTGCCTTTCTTAAAGGAAGAGACATCTCTGATAATGTCATCTACCTACAAGAAATGGTAAGATTTTTAAACAAAAAGAAAAGAGATCCCAATTGCATTGTTAAACTTGATCTTCAGAAAGCTTTTGATAGGGTTAAATGGTCTTTCCTATACTCAATTCTTGCTAGATTTGGTTTTTCTGCTCGATTCATTTTTATCATTATGAAGAACTTATCTCAGGCATGGTTCTCAATACTCATAAATGGTAAGCCGGTTGGTTTCTTTCAAGCTTCTAGGGGGATTAAACAGGGTGACCCCCTTTCCCCCTTTCTCTTTAATATTTTTTCTGAATCCTTCACAAGGAGTTTAGCTCACATTTTTCTAAATGGTAAGCTATCATATTATCATCTTCCAGGTAACATCCTACCAGTTTCTCATTTATCTTATGCTGATGATACTGTTATTTTTCTAACTGCAAATAACCAATCACTGATCAGATTTAAAGCCTTTCTTACCAAGTTTGAGGAGATCAGTGGACAAAGGATAAATTACTCTAAGAGTGATATTTTTTTAGGAAAGCAGGTCTCAGTAAACAGGATCAGTAAAATAAAAAGGGTGTTGGGTATGAAAATAGGCAGATTCCCCTTTACATACTTAGGGGTTCCAATTTTTACAGGGGCACCCAAAAAAACCTATTTCCAACCTATTATTGAACAGATTGAAAACAAAATAGGGGGTTGGAAGAATAGGTGGCTTTCCATGGGGGGTAGGATCATCTTAATCCAGTCATGTATATACTCCATTCCACAACATATTTGGTCAGTTTTAAAACCTACAAATGAGGTTATCCTCACCATTGAGAAAAAACTTAATAAGTTTTTTTGGGGTACAACTGATCAAGGGTCAAAAAGAATATGGAGAAAGTGGGAATTCCTGTGTTATCCCATTGATCAAAATGGACTTGGTTTTAGATCGATTCATACTATCCTACAGACATGTGCTGCTAGGTTGTGGTGGAAATTCCAAAAGGGAGAAGTACTTTGGTCCTCCCTTCTGGCATCTCTACCTTCATCCTATAGGACCTCTCAAAATTGGAGGAGAATCTGTGAAATTAATAGTTGGGCAGAAGCTAACTCTAGGGTTATAGTAGGTAACGGAGCTTGCAATTTCTGGACTTCAAATTGGTTAGGTATAGGACCGGTTGAGGATTGGTGTAACTCTATTACTGTAAATATTCCTCAATCATGCACTGTTTCTGATTTCATCACACATAAAGCTTCTTGGTTGCAAGAAATTGCTCCTTTTCTACCTTCTCATGCTGCCACTTCATTGCAGGAAGCAACCCTATCTCCGCATAGAAAGGATAGACTCATATGGAAACCAGGTACAACCGGGGATTTCTCCTTTAAAGCTACTTATACATTGCTAAGACATCAAAGAGGTAATATCCAATCTGTTCAGTACCTGTGGAACACTAGAATTGAGAAAAAAGTTTCTATCTTTATGTGGAAGTTGATGAACTCCTTGCTCCCTTTTGATAATGTGCTACGCAAACTGAGATTCTCTTTGGTTTCAAGATGCTGTATGTGTAATAACCATGAGAACTCTTTAGACCATTTTTTCAACTCCTGCACATTTTCATTACAAATTTGGGAAACTGTTCATTCATTCATGGGGATTACTGTTGCTGCATACTTCACTATTTGGGAGAGACTCTCTTGCTATTTAACTATCCCTGGTTCAAGTGCACTTCATAATGATATCATAAAATCTGCAGCTATTATAACTTGTTGGCAATTGTGGAAAATGAGAAACAGAATCATTTTTGATTCAGCTTTGCCTAGGACAGGTGTGGTGATAGCTAACATTAAAGAACAAATTTTCTACATGTTCACTGCTAAACCTGCTTTCATTAGATCAAAATTTGACACAGACATTGCAAACCACTCTTTTCTGCCACTGATCAAGTCCCCTCCTAAACCAAAAATTTTCAAAATTGCTTGGTCTCGGCCAAACTGGGGATACAAATTAAATGTTGATGCTGCTTGGAATTCACATCTGAATTTGACTGGAGTTAGCATGATCCTAAGAGATAATAGGGGTAATTTTATTATAGCACATACTCAAATTTCAAATGCTACATCTCCTCAAGAGGCTGAAATGAAGGCAATACAGTTTGCCATATCAAAGATTGATGGTTTCATGGTAAATGTTTGCATAGAATCAGATTGTAAGAATGCTGTGATATCTATATTAGATCCGTTGCTTGCCCCTTGGCAATTGTTCCAACTTGCGGATGACATTAAACAATCTTTGAATCCTCTTAAACTTACTCATGTTTTGAGGCAAGAGAATCTTGTAGCTGATGCACTAGCTAAGAAATGTCTTAAACATGGTACAGGTGAATCTTTTCTCTCTTTTAATATGCTACCTAATCATATTCAGGGACTCATTAGGCTAGATCAGTTAGGGACACCCTCCTTAAGAATTTCACAAGGAATGGATGCTACTGATTAAATGTTTCTTACAACTTGTAGGTGAAGGAGGCAGTTTGTTCTCACTACAACCACAATGATGTTCATTATGGAAACTTTCCAGGAAGATTCAGATCTTCTTTGCCTCTGGTTTTTTGATTCCATATCTTTGCTGTCTTGCTTGATGCACGGATCTGTTTTGACATGGAGATTTCAGAAAAGGCAACTTTTTGCTGGAAGCATTGCTGCTACATTTTCTTATTCAGTGCCAATTGGTGAATATTTTGTTTCTTAGCTCTAGTTTGAAACCTCTACTAGAAGCTTCATGGCTACTCTAGGCTACAGGGAATAAGACTCTTAGTTTTGGATGGGGTGAGTTTGACTGATCAGTGTTTCGTCATTACGATTCACTAATAAGTTCGATGAACTCCATTCTCAATTAAGAGTTTTTAATTATCCTCTCACAATTAGATATATCCTCTTAATCATTTTGGAAGCAACAAGTGTTGCCTCGATGAGCCTATGGAGCTTAAATGTACATATAGACTAAGCCAATGGTTTCTCCCTGTAATTTTACTTTCAGTTACCTGTTATTTTAAGGCTTGGGAAGGCCAATATAAGTTCCCCCATCTATGGATGGTTTCATTTAAAAAAAAAAAAAGATTAAAGAAGAGGCAGTGAGATATTATTCAGAACTTTTGAATGAGGATGTGTCCCAAAAACAAGGAACTTATTTTAAACACTTCCTTAATGAGATTCCAAAGGTGATAACTGAGCAGGAAAATTTAATTTTGCTGTCTCCATTCACAATTCAGGAACTTCAAAGCTCAGTTTTTGAACTAAACAGAAATAGTTCCCCTGGTCCAGATGGATTTCCTAGTTCTTTTTACACTACATTTTGGGATACGATTAAAAATGATCTACTGGATGCATCTAATGACTTTTTAAGTAATGGAAATATCCCCAAAGCTATTTCCAGTACTTGGCTATGCTTAATACCTAAAAAATTAGTTCCAGTAGACTTTTCTGACTTCAGGCCAATCAGTCTCTCAAATTTTGTGAATAAGGTTTTTTCAAAGATGCTAATGGACAGAATTAAACCACTGATGGCACAAATAATATCCCTGGAACAGAGTGCATTCATGCAAGGGAGAGATATTTCTGATAATACCATAATGATGCAGGAAATGACCAGAATGTTAACTAGAAAATCTAAAGCCTTAAACATAATTGTTAAATTAGATATGCAGAAGGCTTTTGATAGGGTCTCATGGTCTTTTCTTAACTCAATTCTTCTGAAATTTGGTTTTCATGGCACCTTTGTTCACAGAATTATGCAGAATATATCTTCAGCACATTTTTCAGTTTTAATCAATGGATCAGTTTCAGGATTTTTTGCCTCTAATAGAGGTATCAAACAAGGAGATCCTTTATCTCCTTTCTTGTACAACATACTTTCTGAGGCCTTCTCCCGAGGTTTAAAGAAGCTTTTTAGTTTAGGCTATCTAAAATATTTTAGCTTGCCTAATAACTGCCCCCAGATTACTCATTTAATGTATGCGGATGATACGGCTGTTTTTCTTAATGGACATAAAAAAAACTTGGATAGATTTAAGAGATTTCTAACAGCATATGAACAAACAACGGGTCAAAAAGTTAATTTTGCAAAATCCAATTTTTTTGTGGCTCCTAATACATCTTCGGATAGAATACATGCTCTAACCAGGAACTTAAGTATGACCAGGGGTAGTTTTCCTTTCACTTATTTAGGAATTCCCATTTTTCCAGGTAGGAATAAACAGATCCATTATTATCCTATCTTAGAAAGAATGGAAAAAGCAATCTGTAACTGGAAGAATAGGTGGTTAAATACTTCAGGAAACATCATTCTTATTAACCACTGTTTTCTTTCAATCCCTACTTATATGTTTTCAGTTTTGAATCCACCTAAGGCAATCTTAAGGAAAATGGAAAATTTGGCCTCTGGTTTTTTCTGGGGGGGTAGTGACAATACTGAAAACAGGAAAAGATGGAGGTCATGGCATAGAATGAGCTACCCAACTCAAGAGAATGGTACTGGTTTCAGAGATCTACAGGCCATAGTTAGTGCATTCTCTTGTAAATTGTGGTGGAAGCTGCAAGTTAATAACACCCTTTGGGCTCACCATCTATGGACACTACCAGATTCTTATAAGAATTCTAATGTATGGAAAAGAATTTGTAAAATTACTGAACTAGCTAATGGATTCTCAAAGGTTATCTATGGAAAAGGAGAGTGTTCATTTTGGAATGCAAACTGGTCAGGAAAGGGGGCACTGATTTATGAATGGCCTATTGAAGATGAAGTTCCTTTTCCTGATATATCCCTCAATTGTTTTATATTGAATAAAAACTATTATATGAATATTTTGGAGCCATATTTGGCTACCAGTACAATCTTGATATTGCAGGAAGCAAAAATCACTCATTTACATGAGGACAGACTGATTTGGACAGCATCAACTGATGGAGAATTCACAATTGCATCTGCATACAAGATTTGCAGACAAAAAGCTGTAACTGTAAGACAATTACATAAGGTATGGTCTCATTTTATCCCTGCAAAAATGTCTGTTGTAGTTTGGAGAGCATTAAATGGAATTCTACCTTTTGATAATATCATTTGTAAGCTAGGTTTTTCACTGGCTTCAATCTGCCCTATGTGTAGGAACCATTCTGATTCTATTAATCATTGTTTTAACTCATGTCCTTTTGCTATTGCAATCTGGAATAAGGTGAATTCTCTGTTGCACATTAATCAACCAACTTTTGGGAGTTTAAAGAATAGAATTGACTTCTATTTGTCCATAAGAGCTGAATCTTTGATCTGGTCCAACTTGATAATTGCTTATATAATGGTCACATCCTGGTCAATTTGGACATCTAGGAACAAGAAACTTTTTGAAAATTTAACTCCTTCTGTGGACTCATGTTTTCTGAATATTAAAGATCAGGTTTACCAAATCTTTCAAGCCTATCCACAAAAAGGTAAACTTGATAAACATAGATACTTAATCCAAAATGGAATCATTCCCCAACCGCAGCAGAAAAATAAGAAACTGATCTCAATAGTTAGATGGGTAAAACCTACTGCTGGTTTTAAACTGAATACAGATGCAACATGGAATCCCAAGTGTGAATCAACATGTGCGGTTATAATTAGGGATTGGAGGGGAGATGTGATTAAGTTAAGAGTGAATCATTTCCAGGCTGAATCACCTTTATATGCTGAACTCACTGGTATCTACCTTGCTTATCAATTAGGCTTAGAACTTAATTTGAGTTCATTCACAATTGAGACTGATTGCCTAACAGCTGTTAAAGGTATTCAAAACCCAAAAGGAAGCCCATGGAGAGTCTTTTCAATCTGTAGCACACTGAATGAATGGAACAAGGGAGAAATGATTAATTATATCCCTAGGGAGGCTAACTCAGCAGCAGATTTTATGGCTAAACATGCTAAGGAAAACAAACTTTCTGGAGACCTAGAACTGAGAACTTTACCTCCTTTTCTTAGAGGCTTGCTATTGTTGGATAAATCTGGGATATATGCTATCAGAATAGGAACCTAACAGAGAATAGCAACTGTTTTTACTTCTCTTTCAATGGGATACTGCTCTCTTTCCTTTTTTTTCTTGCAGATGAGCTGGACATGTGGACAATTAGCTAAGGATAGCACCTTTAGAACAAGAAACCAATCAGTGGAAGTAACTGGAATACGGATTGCAAAGGTAGTGGAAGAAGGATCACTTGAAGCAAAGGACTGAACCGAACCTACATTTCAGGTCTGAACATAGGAACGCAAAGGCTACAAAGAGACTAAACATAGGGATTGGCCAGAGATTGAAGTACACCCCGGTATAGATCCCCACTCAGTAATATATCATCTTTGCTGGCTCATCGTTGACAAATAGAAGTCTCGTTTATTCGCTTCTTCGACCTGTTCGCGATGCTCTAGCTAGATGGTTTCATTAGCATCTAGGTTCTTTTACTTATTGAAGAATTTAGGATCTGCTTTTTTTGGCATCATGAGGTTAACATTAGCTTTGGGAACAATTATATTCTTTACTATTTTTTGTACTACGACAGTTAGCGCCTATTTTGGCTCATTTGAAAGGTTTGGGGAGCCAATATATTCCCCCCATCCTAGGATGGTTTTAAAATTAAAAAAAAAAAAAGGAAATAAAGTAATATAACCTATTTTATCTTTATCTACCTGAATACCTTTAGAATAAACCACATGACCAAGTACAATCCCTTCATGTTCACCCTGAAATGGCATTTCTCAGAGTTTAACACGAGATTAGTATGGTTGGTAAATTCGTTCATGAAACCTCAACAATGTTCCAGGAAAACACCTAACAAATATTAACCATACACCTTTAGAAAGTGGAAGGGGCAATGCGAAACCCAAAGGCACATACCTATATGCAAACATATCGAAGGGGGCAGTGAAAGTGGGTTTCTCCTAATATTTTGGTGCAATGGCCACTTGAAAATACTCGGAATAGCCATCTAAGAAAAAATAGAAAGCGTGAATAGAAATTATTTTAAGAATTCAGGTAATGAACAACAAAGGTAAATGGCCTCTTCTAGTTACCGCATTCAATTTATTTAATCAGTGTAAACATGCCATCCCTTTTTTTATGAGTGGGAACAAACTCTCCTACTTGGTTCTATACCTCAGTTACACAAGCATTCTAAGGAACTGCCTAAGTTGGACTAACTCACTTCTTGTCATTAATACACCATGCCTGCTTGTAGAAACTCTAGAGGTTCTTTTTTACCATTGACGTGGGGAATTCCTTCGATACCACCATAATCCCCAAGACTGGCATGAGTCAGCTTAGTTATCTTGGGTACCTGCAAACGAAGTCCAAGGAATTCTTGGGACCAAGCTTTGATACCTAAGTAAGCTTTTCGTTTCAATTTGAAGGTTTTTCTTAAAACATGTCATTACCTCTTCCATCATCCTTTGATGCGGGTAATTCCCTCTAGACCACCATAATCTCCAAGTTTGGCACGAGCTGGCTTGGTCATCACGTGTTCCTGCAAATGAGGTCCCGGGAAGTTTTCGAGACAAAGCTTCCACACCCAAGTCAGCTTTTGTTTATGTTTAAAGATTTTTTTGGAAAGATTCCGTTTCTTGTTTCCTTACTCTCAGTTTCCATTTATAGACAGTGATTTGCGTGATCATGGTCCACGTTAGTTGATCAATTGTGTGATCATGTTCCGTATCATTCTTCTTTTATTTTTGAGTGATGGTTTTGTTACGATGATAGTGATCACATATCATCTTTCAGCACTAGGTGAAGTGCAATTCATATTCTGCAGGATACTCTTTATGTTTGTGGCTTCAGTTCACTAGTGCGAGGTGTTACTAACTTTGGGTTTAGACTTTAATTGATTTGGGGGAGGTGTATATCAACAACCTGCATCATGGGTGTGTACAACCAACATTATGCTTGCCTCTCCAGCCTTGCATCATTCTCCAAAAACATTTGGTGCTTACATGTGGTATGACTTATTCCATTGACGTTGGTAATAGTCTAACCAATGGCTTCTTTATACTCTTATAGAACCTCAATTATATTTCCCTCTTACTTCTTGGTGAGCTTACTTGAGATATTACTGGTAATGTCTTGACATCACCAAGGAACACATTTTTTATGTTAGTTGGTAGTGGCTTTAATTTTACTATTGGTGTATACAAAACACATGGAAAAACATTTTCTCCTATTATAGTTAGTGGGATTTTCCCCAAATGAGAGAGGAGGATTGGGAGTTTGGCAATGATGTGATAGATTGTCTAGGAAAGTTGGTTGCCCTTTCCAAGAATCTCCTTACCAGCAAACTTATCCCAAAAATGATTCTGGGAGAAAGGCTCCGACGATCAAGTCAGTCTTCTCTTGCTAGAACTAGAATCTTTAGAGATAGCTGAGCTTACCTTAGCTCTTCAAGAGCTTGTTGTATTTATAGGCTAACATAGTTGTAGTTCCTTGCTTTTAGGGATTAAGATCGTGGGCATACCACGATCACCACGTTCTGCATTCGTGGCCTTTGTGTTCGTTGCTTATTCCTTAAATCTCAGCCCACAAAATTTTCCATGAACAGAAGCTTCACATCTAGCTGATCCTTGCCTTAGGCTGAAACATGTTCGTTTCGTTGTGGAATATCATTGGGTTGGGCTTAGCAAACATCAGTATCTTGATCGTTGGGCACTATATACACCATAAGCCTCCCTAGCCATGAAAACTAAAAGAAACGGAGTAATGGCATGGCTTTGTGGTTTAAATGAGAATAGACAATGCTCGTCCACAGGTTGTTCGTCATTTAATTCGTTGTCATTGCAAAGTGATGTTAGCTTTACGGATTTATCTCTGCCAACCAATTTGAATATTTGAACTTTGAACTCCTCATGGTAAGGCTATTTCTGCGATGATTTTCATTCTAAAATCCAAGATTTGCTCCTCATTCTTCAGTATTCCAGTCTGTATTTGAAACAAATAATTAAATGTTTCTCTCAATCAGTGTGATGTCTTTTCATCTATGATGTGTACATTTTATATGCATTACTTAGTAGTATTTAGGATCACTTTTGTGCTCTTTTATTATCGAGAGCTTGTGTTTTACCTTGAAATTCTCTTAGGAGAGGTAAGAGCAACTTTATGCTCTTTTACCTCTTCTAAGTGGATTTTGTGTGACGAGGGAAGAACACGAAAGCAACGAAGACCAGAAGACATTAAAGACTACACTTTCGAAGACTTTTGAATACTCCCTTCGAAGACATGAAGACCGGAGGCCGTTGAAGACCATTTTTGGAGCCGTTGAAGACTTGAAGATTGAGAGGGATGGCTATGAAGAAGAAGAAAGCATGCAAAATTCTGGCACCCGTCGCGAGTCGCGACGGACTCGTCGCGACCAACATGTTCGTCGTGAGTCGCGACGGCCACTGACCAGAAATCCACTTTATCTTCTTTGCACTATAAATACCACTCTTTTTCCTCCTCTTCTCCAGCTTTTGCCCAGCCCGTTTTTCTCTGAGTTTAGGGCTTGAAAACCCTTGGTTTTCTTCTCTTTCTTTTCTTAGTTTTTGTAGTTTAATTATGTCTTTTGTTGTTCTAGCTTAGTTTCTATCTTGGGAGCAAGGGATTGAAGCTTCCATATCTATGTATTGAGAACCATTTTCATCTATCTATTTGGTGTTTTTGCTATTGTGCATTTATTGTGCTTTGAATGTTAATTGTTGATTTCAATGATGTTGTTGAGAGCTTGAGCATATGAAATACTTGTATGAATTGCTAGCTAGGGTTTGGGGGATTTGGGTTGATTTCCCCCCTGTTCTTGTTAGGAATGTATGAGTATGATTTAGAGCTTTTGATTGTGTTGATGGATTGATAATGTGCTAGATGAATGTGATTGATGTTGAACTCTTCGTCATGTTTGTTTGTGTAGCAAACGAGAGAGTTATATGCTCTTGGATGATTGTGCATTGCACGTTCATCCAATCTTGTGTAATTGCGTGAATTGGTTAAATGCTTAGTCACGGTGTAGTGGTCATAAGCATTGCCAAGCTTGTTGGTTCTTCGTGCTAAATGCCACCAATGGGATACCTTGAGTCGTGGTCTCGACAACGGGAGTCATTGGTGAGGTTTGACAAGAGATGTCGAATTCACTCTTGCAAACTACGAACTAAGAAGGATGGAAGATTTATCTTCACAACAAGTAGTTGAAGTATTGAATAGATGATTTTAATTCATCCTTGAAGCATTTGTTATTTAGCATTTATGTATTCTTGATGGTGTGTTTCACTTCATTTGTGCCATGAGTTGTTTGAGAATAGGGAGTGTTTGTATGATTGAATTGGTTAGGTGTTAGGAACGTGACGAATTCCGTAGCTCCTTTGCATGAAAATCTATGAATGTGAACTTAGAACTTCTTGTGCATAATGTGTTGTGATTCTTGCTAGAGAGGTATGTTAATGTTAAGCCAAGTAACGAATGTGATAGGATGAGTGAATGGTTCAATGATCTACATTAGGTTTGGAAGTGGATATCCATTACCCCCAAGGCTTTATCTTTGTAGTTTTAAAACCCCTTTTCTTAGTTTTGTTTGATGATTAGCATAGTCACTTGACCTTGCTAGTTATCTTGTCTTTTTACTTTCGTAACTTAGGAACAACCAACCAACCAACCCCCCCCCTTTTTTACATGCTTTTATGTGTATGTATATAATTCTACTCCTAGCATAATATCAACCATTTGTGCTTAAGCGCTTAGGAAGATCCCTCTTCTCCTTGGACGACCCCGATTTGCCGCTATCTACCTAGTTGTAGAAAGTAAGCAAAAAGGGCTTATAAATTATCTTTGCATAGGGGTGCGTCGACCGCCCACTATCAATCTACCACTGCTATCTTGATATAAGCAAAAGGTACTTTGCTTTTTGTGTCAGATTATCATCATTGTATTTCTTTGAACTGGTTGTCTTCAACGATCTTTCCATTCATTGTTGATATTTAAGCACATTTTCTTACTTTTGTTTCAGTTCCTCTTAGCTTTCATCCTCTCTGGGCTTCCCCAGGTTTTGGGCATATCACTTTCTGTCATCCTCTTCAAGAGTAAGTTCTGTTTAGAATTTAATTTCCAATTCCTTTGCATGATATTCTAGATTTTATATGTTGGAGTTGTTCTTTATTTTGTAGTAATTTCATTGGTTGTGTCTAACTATTTTCTGGTCATCTTCTCCGGCTTAATTTCTATGAAACTTTGTTCCATAAAATTTGTGTTCGCAGTGTTTGACCCTAATTAAGGTTGTTACTTCCAACTCTTGGGCTATATGTCTTCCTCTAATTGTATTAAGATGCTCCTCCTGAAAGGGATTCTGGTCATGTCACCGAATCCTCCCCCATACACAATATTCTGACAGGTTCGTATGTAAATGATCTAAAAAATTATTTCACTGTCCTCACTTATTTTAAGCTTCGTTCACTAGAAAATTCTGGTGCATTCGTACTCCTCCACCTGGCTAGATTTCATACTATTTAGCCTACCTAAACTTTGGCCTTTATCTCCCTCTCTCTGCACATATGATTGAACTCCTCCGTTCGTATCAGGTTGCATTAACCCAATTTCATCCCAAGGGCATTGCTATCATAATGGGTTTTTTTTGGGTGTGTGAAAAAGTGAACCTTCCTTTCACTCTTGAGTTGTTTCGAAACTTCTATCACCTCTGAAAAGTGAAAAATACTGTAGATAAATTTACTTTTTATCCTGTGATCCCTAAGGTTGAGCTTGTAAGCAGTTTCCCTAGTAATGTTGGTAATTGGAGTACAATATACTTTTTTGTAAAAGAAAGACAAGCTCTTGAAGCTTCTGTACCTTCTTGGAACTATAAGGTTCCTAAGTCTAAGATTCCTAGTCTGAGTATTTGTTTTATCGAAGAGACAGAGATTGTGGCCACACTTTGTGCGTGTACACAACATCTTCACCACACTGACTCTGATGTTGAAGATGTTTTGTTTGATTTTCTTTTAATGTGTTTGATCTGTACCCTTTCATATTTTAACAAACTATTATTCCCTTCAATTTTGTGTGTGTCCATTTTGATCTATGTTGTTTGTTTTGTTTTGGATATGGACATATCTAAAGGTGAAGTTGACCCGTCGCTATTTGAAGGCAAAGATGAGAAGGTAGATAGGGCTTTTATATAGGCCGATAATGCCGCTAGGAGCAACACTATGCCTAAGGTTGTGAACACTACGGGCCCTATTGATAAGGGTAAAGGTACTAAAGGAGCGGAGATAAGTGGTCATCACCTCGATAATGTGCCGAATGAGAAGAAGAATAAGAGGGGTAGGGGCAGTGGGCCTTTAGGCCATTCTATCTCTCCCTTGAAAAAAGGATATGTTAACCAAACCAGTTTGCAGATTGTGCCACAAACTGAGAATCCATTAGCGAAGGAGATGATCTCTGATATCCTTTATAATCTTTCTTTACCTGACACACTGGCTTTGGTAAGTTTACAACCAAACTTTAATAGTCTTCCTTATATCTTAATCTCTTGTTTGTAAAATGTTGAATAGCTTCATCCTATGTGTTATTGGCTTATAAGGTGGGATAAGGCCTTGAAATTGTGATTGAACATTTGTACAAGTGTTCTCTTATTGATGAATCATTATTGGAGAAGTACAAAGTAGAGGAAACCAAATGTGCAACACTAGAGAGCTCGCTTAAATCCACTAAGGAGAGGGCGAAGGCTGCTGAGGAAAGAATGAGCGCCGCTGAGGAGTGTGCTAGGCTAACAAAGGTGAACTCAACTTCGTTCTGAGTTAAAGGAAATGCACACCAATTGGCTTGCATCACCTCAATATCCCCAAGTGCTGGCAGATCGGCTCTGCAATGCCAAGTCGTTCTACAGATGTTTTGAGGATATTTCCAAAGATGCTCGCACTGTTGGGTGCTGTGAGGCTGTGAAGAACCAACGCGAGTGGAATCCCACTTGTGATCGTAAGAGTTTGCCTTCTCTGAAGAAGTGTACTGATATCCTAGAAAAGAAGAGGGAGACTCTTAACAAAGCCTTTATTCAAAATATTGTTGACATGGGACATCCATATTCCTTGATCTCACGTCTTGCTTGCCTTCCAAGTCTTCCTTTTGTGGATGAGCTTAAGGAGTGTGAGGTGGATTACTTCGAAGATCTTCTATTCAAGCCTAATGCAGATGTTCCCATTCCTAACCCTGGTGCCAATGTGGCTAGTGAGGTTAATGCGATCACTGAGACTACCATCCAGCATCCAAGCAAGAGGAATGCTACTCAACAACCAAGTTAAGATGTTGCTGCAATCATTGTTTAGCCTACACTTAACTTAAACTCCAAAGTTAGTTGATTCTTAGCGTATTTTGTTTTTTGGATTGTAAACTTAAAATAATATTTTCATGTGTTTCTGTACTATTTGTGTGACTTAAGTATGAAAGTTGATTTATTTGTCATGTTCTACGATTTCTCATCGCTCTTACTTATGTGCATGGCTCAATATTTTGGTTTATTGCAAATTCCTGAAAAAGCCTTGACTTTGTGGGACATAATGATCCTCTTTGTGAGCCTATTATCTTGCTTCATGCTACCTGATCCTTCACCAAAAAGTGTGAATATGTTGTTTCTTTTTAACCATTTTTGCGTATGGAATCGCTTCACTTATGCATTCAGTGGCAACTTCCTATTTCATCTTCATCTCCCTTTTCATCTACAAGTTTTCCTTACAGTAAGCTCATTCTTGATTGATATAATGTTGAATCGCTTGGAAAGGACATTGTTCATGGTATAGTTGATCTTGAATCTGCTGGCAAGTACTTACAATCGCTTAAACTTCCTGTCCATGTTCAAGAGTGGGGCATTATATTTAGGTATGTGTTTGAAGTATATTCTATTGGGTATCAGCAAACTTGAAAAGAAGTGAAATGTGACTGTGAAGGATAGCCAGGACGTTTTGCTCAATTTACGTAGGATTTTAGGTGAGCACAACAATTTCATTCGTCGACAATAGTTGAACATGGCAAAGATGCTCTGCCAACAAGTAGAAGCTAGAGATTATGGCACAAGTAAGACTCTTAAGGCCCATCAGAATATATTGATCGTTGATAAAAAAAATATGCCTGTATTGATGATCTGCTGGGTAAGTTGGAGAAAAATCAGGATGAGTGTGATCACTTATCAACTTCTGCTCTTGGTTGGCAGGCATAGTTCGATGAGCAGTTCGTTATAAACACACAGCTGCAAAGTGACAATGAGGGTATTTGCACTGAGTGTAACCTACTTGATAGATATGTGAATCAACTTGAACAAGCTTGTGTTGAGTATACAAAAAAACTCCAATCTCTCCCCTCGTCATTTCGAAGGGCTGCTGGTCATGAGATGTTACAATGGAAGTTGGTGGTCAGAGGATTTACTTGTCTGAGTCTGTTCAGTCGCACATTCGGTCCCTAGAAAAGGAAATACATGACTTGAGAGCTAAGATGAAAAGGTATAAAGAAACCATTAATGTTATGAGTATGCAATTGGATCGCGAGGAGTTTTTCTCCATCACTGACTTCAAGGCGTACTATGGTAAACATCTCGAGCACATGCAACGAAGAGGTTTCATATGGCATCCTGCCTATTTGCACATTAAATGGAATTACAAGAACTTGGTTAGTGAAGAAGAGCCACTGAGGAGAATCGACTTAGGGCCGAGCATTCTCATCGTGAAGTTGAGTGTTGCCTCAGCTGTGATGGATCGTCATCTTCTGGATCTTCACGTGCCTCGAGGTGTAGATAGATTTTTTTTGAGCCACTTATCCTTCCTTATAATTTTTTAATAAAATTGTTTATGAATTCACGAACTTTTCATCTTCATTGTTGCTGAATTAGCTATCGTCCGTCCTCTTTAATTATGTGGGTTTTTGCTGGAGAAGTCAAAAGTTGCGGAGCTGCCAGATCTATAACTTGCTTTAGTTGCAATTTTATAGGCATATTTGTTTTGTAGCAAGGTTTATAGCTTACTTTGTTTGGAGAATGTATTGTGCAAAGCTGCAAGATCTATTTCTTGCTTTTGTCGCTATATTAGAGGCATGTTTTCCTAACAGCAAGATCTATAGCTTGCGAATATATATATGGCGAAGTTACAAGATCTAAAGCTCATAAGGATCATAAGTTGTGCAAGATCTATAGCTTGAAATTGTTTGATTTGTGCAGTTGTAAGATCCAAAGCCTGCAAGGAACGCTAGTTGTGCAAGATATATGGCTTGCAATTGTTTCATTTGCAAAGTTGCAAGATCCAAGGCTTGCAAGCATCATCAATTGGGAAAAACCTGTAACTTGATGTCTTCCAGTCTGCCTGACTTGAGAAACAAGTTATGAATAGATTTTTCCATCGTGTAAAATTAAAGAATAAGAAATATAATCGTGGTCCAGCAAGGTGGTATTTTGTATTAATAATATATTTCTGCAATAATGTCGCATTGGAAACAATGGAAGAAAAGCAACCAAGGATAATATCCTGGTGTCTATACAGGTGGATGTACACTACCTCTTCAAATCTGGACATAAAACTTCCTTAAGTTGATCACATGCCACATCTTCGGAACACTAGTACCATCCAGCCTTTCTAACTCGTAGTTGTTTGACTTATGAGCTTTTGTGACTTTGTAGGGTCCTGCCCACTTTGGGTATAGCTTACCTCGCTTCTCTACTACACTAGATCCATTCTTTCTTAGCACTAGGTTGCCCATATGAAATTGTGTTTTCTTCACTTTCTGATTGTAGGCGCTCGCCATCCTTTCCTTGTACCTAGCTTTTGTGATCGTTGCCAGATCCTTTTTATCTTCGAGTTTGTCCAGTTCCAACCTTATCAGGCCTGGATTTTCTTTCTCCTTATAATCGCATATTCGAAGGCTTGCATTACCAATTTCCACTAGTATGACTGCTTCGTGGTCGTAAACCAGACTATACGGCATTTTCCCTGTTGGTTCTCAAATAGCTGTTCTATACGACCATAAGGTATTTGATAATTCATCTACCCATCTAGTTTATTTTCCTTCCAGTCGCTTATGGATTCCTTGAATGATAGGCCAGTTCGTTACCTCCACTTGGCCATTGGTTTGAGGGTGTGCTACAGAGGTGTATTTTTGGAGCATTCCAAGCTTGGAACACCAATCCGTGAATACGCCGCTTGTGATTTGTGTACCATTATTTGTTACAATGGTATGTGGCACCCCAAAGCGACATACTATGTTTTTCCACATGAATTTACTAGTGGCTTCAGCTGTGACTTTCCCTAATGGTTTTGCCTCCAACCACTTCATAAAGTAGTCGATTGTTAAAACTAAAAATTTGGCCAAATGGCCACACTCCATACATTCCTATCAAAGGTTCTTGTGGCTTATGCAACAATGAAGGGTTGATTTGGAAACTTTTACATTTGAGTACGAAGTTGTGTGCGTCATCGAACATAGTCGGCCAGTAATATCCAGCACAAATGATCTTCTTTGCTATCGTTCTTGCTCCGTGATGCATTCCACATAGCCCTTTATAAACCTCTTGTAAAATATATTCCACTTGGGTTGGTCCTACACATTTTATCCATGGAGACAGAGATCCCTTCTTGTACAAGGTCCCGTCTTGTTAGGTGCAATTGCTAAAACGTAAATCCAACTTTAAAGCCTGCACCTTATCTTCAGACAGTGTTCTCTTGGTGAAGAAATATATTAGTGGCGTCATCCAGTTTACTTCATCCGTTTCAACTGCCGACATAATAGTTGACAACGTGCTTCTGACTAGAATGACTTCTACTGCCGTATCTCCATGTTTGCTGCGACAGTCAATCCTTGTTGTTGCTAGCTTGCTTAGTGCATCCGTCTTTGTATTTTTTCTTCGTAGTACCTACTATATGTTGAAGTACTCGAGATGTGCTATGAGTTGTTGAATTTTCCTTAAGTATTTTACCAACTGCTCTTCTCATACATTTTAGTCTCCTCATACTTGCTGGACCACAAGTTGCGAATCACTAGATGCCTGAACACTCTTAACCTTCAATCTGATTGTAAGGTTTAGTCCACAGATCAAGATCAAGGCCTCATATTCTACTTTGTTATTGGTAAGCGGGAAATCAAAGCATAGTGAGTATCTATGTTCACCTCCATTTGGGTTTATGGATAACAATCCTACCCCACATCCTTCTCTGCTAGACACACCATCAACGAACAATGTCCATGTCACTTCTTCCCATTTTTTCTTGACTTTATCAATCCTCAGGCTCTGATCCATGCTCACTTTTGTCGCTTCTTCACTGGTTATTTCTGCAATGAAGTCTGCTAGTGCCTCTGCTTTGATCGTTGTTCGTGGTTGGAATTGAATTTTGAATTGGCCTAATTCTAGGCCCCACTTTGTCAGTCTACCTGATGATTTGGGCTTCTTGAGAATGATCTTGATTGGAAAACTAGTGTAAACCATGATGTGATGAGCATGGAAATACGTTCCTAGTCTTCGTGCCGAGTATACCAAGGCTAGGGTTAGTTTCTCCACTGGCATGTACATCTTCTCTACACTCTGCAATATTCTGCTATTATAATAGCAGGTACTTACTTCTAGTCTTCAAAACAAACCAAAACAGAGCTGAACACATTGTGCAAAATTGCTAATTATAAGTATAACGTTTCTCCTGGGAAGGGTGATTTCACCGTTGGCAATGTTAGAAGGTGTTCTTTTAAACCATCATATGCTATCTGGTCTTTCTTAGAACTTTGAATAATGGGAAGTGCTTCTTGGTCTTTCTTAGAACTTTGAATAGTGGGAAATGCTTTTCCCACCACTTTGGAGACGAACCTCCTGAGCGCTGCCAGTGACATCAATAGAACTTGTACCTGTCTAATAGTTTGCGACTGATGAAGAGTAACTATGGCTTGAACTTTCTCTGGGTTAGCATCGATTCCCTTTGACAACACCTTTTATCATAAGAATTTTCCAGTGCCTACCCCAAATACACAATTCTTGGGGTTGAGCTTCATCCTTATGGCACTTAGTGTGTCCAACGTCTCTTGCAAATCTACAGCAAAGCTATCCACCTTCCTGCTTTTGATAACCATGTCATCGACATATACTTCAAAATTTCACCCTATTTGATTACGAAATGTGTTATCAACTAATCGCTGGTATGTTTCCCCTGCATTTTTTGGCCTGAACGATATCCTTACGTTAAAGAACGTCCCAAAGCTTGTTATAAAGTTGTTTTCTCTGTGTCTTCCAGTATCATTAAAATGATATCCCTTGTACGCATCTAAAAATGCTAGCACCCGATACCCTTAAATCACCTCAACTAGCTAATCAATTTTTGGTAGAGGATAACAATCATTGGGGCAAGCTTTATTCAAATCCGTAAAATCAATGCACATCCTCCATCATCCATCTGATTTCTTTACCATAACTGGGTTTGCGAGCCATTTTGGGTATATGACCTCCTATACTATGCCACCTTGAAGCAGAGTTGTAACCTCTTCTTTGATTTCTTTCTGCCTATCGCTGGCGAAGCTGTGCTATTTTTTTTAAACTGGTTTAACCGCATCACTGATATTCAAAGAGTATGTAGCAATGTGTGGGTCTACTCCTCCTATGTTATGAACAATCCATGCAAAAGTTTCTTTATGAGTTTCCTGGATTTCTATGATTCTCTTCTTCTCTTTATAGGGAAGGTATTTCCCTACCCTTACACACTTTGATCTTTCTTTGCTATCCAAGCTAACCAGCTCTATTTCTTCCCCTAGGCTTGCTGCCGATTCTGGCCGATTTAATGATTCTCCATTTGAGATCATGTTAACCAGCTTTTCTTTATCTCTCAATTTTCCTGCATTCATTGTGCTGACCATGTATTGCCTTGCAGTTTGTTGGTTTCCTCTTGTAGTTGCAATTCCAGCTGAAATTGGGAAATTCATGACTAGGTGATAAGGGTACCATATGGACTTTGCTATTTTCATCCATGGTCTTCCTATAATAGCATTAAACATACTTGGAGCATCCATGATGATGAAGTCACACATGATGGTGCAATTTTTTCTGCTTTCCCTAATAGTGACTGGTAGTTGTATAATGCCCAAAGGCATTTTTGATCCCCCTATGAATCCAACTAGTGAGGACATGGATTTTTTTAGGTCTGTTTGCTTGAAACCTAGCCTGTTAAATCAGTCGACAAATAGTATTTCAAATGCACTTCCATCTTCTACAAACACTCTTTGTAGAGTAGCATTTCCAATTTTTGTTACAATAACCATGGGGTCATTGTGAGGCGAAGCATTTTGCACTGCATCCTCTTCGCTAAAGGTGATCGCCTCATCCAATCGGAATCTTCTGTCAACGGGTTCTTGTGAGGGAGAATATCATTCTCTAGCTTTCAAAGCATTATTGGACAATGACTCTGAATATCCATGTATAGACAAGATTACTATTTCTGGTATTTCCCCACATTCATCCTCCTTGCAATCAATTTTCACGGTTATCTTTTAATTTTGTGGTAATGTGGATGCTGTCCCTTGATTTCTTGCGAATGTGTTTTCCGTTTAGGTATTTTTGCCATACTAGCTTCCCCCTTCTCTTCTATATTGACCTAAGAAGTCATTCCTCAAATTTTCTTTAAGTTGTCTTCTTAGGTCTCTGTAATACTCAATGTTATGGCCATGGTCCTAGTGGAAAGCACAGTAATATTCCCTGATTTTTTTTTTCTGGTGGTGCTAGCATGGGTGCTAGTTCTCGGAATAAACCCTTGTATGCTTGCCATATTTCTTTCCTTGGCCTTGTCAAAGGTGTATCTTGAAATGTTGCAGTCTGGGAGCCTAATTCTCTTCTTTTGAAAGGGATGATTCCCTTTCCATTTTTCATGAATTCCTTCTGTGAAGCCTCTGCTTCCATCGTTCGCGTTTTGCCTCCTTCTCGCTCTATCTTACTTGTTTGCTTTTTCCGTTCGCACATGCTGCTTAATCATCTTTTTTAGCTCCCTTGGGTTTTCAGCCATGTTCTTCGTTAGCTCTTTATAGAACTCTCCTGATTGCATGCCTCCCGTGAATGCTCCTAATGACGATTGGAATGAGAAGTCATAAACCTGCAAGTTTTCCATAACAAACCGATTATGATATTCTGCTAGGCTTTCATAACTTCGCAGGGCTATGTTATTGAGATCTGCGATTGTCTTAGTAAACTTTGTTTTTGGTAGAAGTGACCCAAAGATAGGTCAGACAACTATGCCTATGTTTTGATACTCCCATTTGGAAGCTCTCCATACCTAGTGATCATTGTTCCTGTTAAAAAGATGGGGAATGCCTTTCCGACTAATTTGATGTTCGCATCATGAAATCTTGTGTTTTTTTCCGTATGAGTGCAGAAACTCTTTTGGATCCGTGGCCCCGTCGTAGATTTTGCCATGCAAAGGAAGCTTGAAGTCTTTTGGCATTTTAAAATCATGCAAATGTGGAGCTACATGTGATTTATCTACGTCATCTTGTACAACGATATCACATAACTCTTCTTCATAGTTAAGGATTCCACGCTTTTGATATACTCTTTTTTCTGGTTATGGGGGTTTTTGCTTAAGCATTTTCAAAAATTGGTCACAAAGACTTTCTCCGTTCACTTCCAAGAATGCTGTGAACACCCTCTTTAACTTGTCATGGTTATTGTTTCGAGACTCTTCTTCCTCCTCTATCTCCTCCTTGTTGTGCTCATTTTCCCTATTTGGGGTGCCTTCCTTCTGATGATGCACATCTTTATCGTGTCTCAGCGTTTGTTAGTGTGACTTATGGTTATGGCTCCTCTCACTCCTGGTGAACACCATTATCTTCCTAAATGATCTTGAAACAAAAAATTTTGAATCCCTTCAATCGGCGCCAAATGATGTGGTAGATCATCCAGGAAAGTTGGTTTCCCCCTCCAAGAATTTCCTTACCTGCAAACTTATCCCAGAAATGATTACGGGAGAAAGGCTCTGACGATCAAGTCAGTTTTCTCTTGCTAGAACTAGAATCTCTAGAGATAGTTACACTTACCTTAGCTCTTCAAGAGCGTGTTGTATTTATAGGCTAACATAGTTACAATTCCTTGCTATTAGGGATTAAGATCATGGGCATATCACGATCACCACGCTCTGCGTTTGTGGCCGTTGTGTTCGTTGCTTATTCAGTATACCTCAGCCCACATATTCTGCCACAAATAGAAGCTCTGCATCTAGCTGGTCCTTTCCTTAGGCTGAAACATGTTCGCTTCATTGTGGAATATCATTAGGTCGGGCCTAGTGGCCATCAGCCTCTTGATCGTTGGGCCATATATACAACAGGCATGTTCATTCAACTCTCATGGCATTTCGTGCAAGTTAGCACGTAAAATATATGCATGATCATCATTATTAAAGTTTTGCTCTATGACCACTTGTAGTGTATCCTCACTATTAATGCTAAGCATACCATGCACTACAATCTCAATCACAAGAATAAAATAGCAATTATGGTCATCAGTTGAATATTTCATAAAATTATACATGTTTACTTCTAGCATATCCCCATCGAATTTCGTAGTGAGAGATCTACTGTGCACAAAAATTTTGGTCCAAGAAGTTCTAAAAACTTGGTCTCCCCAACAAAATAGGGTTGGCTTGTTTATCATGCTTCATATTTAGGACACAAAAATCAACTTATTAACCTTAACTAACACATCCTCACAATTCCCTTAGGATAAGCATTAGAACGGTCAGCTAATTGTATCACAACCCTAATTTCATGCAAGGTACCAAGTTTTAGTGACTAGTACAGTGAATATGGAATCACATTCATTGAAACACTCAATTCTAACATGGCCCTTTCAAATTTAATGTCAACTATAACACAGGGAATGGTAAACCTACCCATATCACTATATTTACTAGGAAGTCTCCTTTGATATAGAGTGGACACATGTTCACCCACTTTCCATATTTGAACATCCTTAAATATATGGTTTCTGATATTTACCTCACAATTAAAAAAAGTCTCGTAAATTTCCTTGTCGTCCTCCTTCCTATGAGTATCCTTCAATTCTTTCAAAAAATGGTGGAACTATTTTATAAGGTAGAAGTGGTGGTTTCTTTTCTTGCTCACCTAGTGGAGGTGACCAGGGTTCGAAATCAGACATCGGCTCTTGAACAATCACCTTTTCCTCAACTTTGTTATCTACAGCAACTGTATTCTCGATCTCATTAAACTCTTTTTCACTATGCAATATGATAGCACACACATTAGTTATTGGATTAAGTTTCATTTGGAAGGGTAGCTTACTTGATTCTTGAGCCTCTAATATGCTCAAAACCCCCAAAATTTGGCTCATTTGTTATTCCATGTTCTTGAAGCTTGATCAGGTCTCATCTTAAAATTGCACCATGTTTCCTAGCTTGTGTGTGACATTTTTGGTCAAGGCATTCAACATATTCGGTTGACATTCTAAAACCCGTGACTTGGTCATGAGCTTGGCCTTGGTGCCTTTGTTAGTCTTAAGAGTTAGTTTCAACCAAAACTTGACACTTTCCTAATTTATACTTTTTTGTATTTAAAGGTCTAGTCATTTTGACCAAAAATATATTTTGAAATTAATTTGGATTGCCGCTTTTATAATTCCCTTGTTCACCAACTTATTTTTTTCATTTTTAACTACTTCTTGATATTCTAAATTCAAAATTTGTAAGAGATGATATAATTAGAGTATAGGGATTGCTATTCATATTATACAGAAAAATCTCAGTACCACCTTGTAATTCTTAACCAAGACCATTGTGGAAAAATTGGGCACAAGAAAAATGATTGTAATCAACATACGAGTCTCTCATCCAATAATTTAGAATATGCATCCAACAGAGGATTACTTATGAAAGTAATTAACTCCAAGGTGGTGTGGATTTTGGATATATCTAAGTTTTCATTTTCACATTCATCAAAAGGGCTTGTTAAGTTTGGGGACCCATGTTCAAGCATGATTGACCCTAAATGACTACAAACCAGTAAAGTAAATTGTACGTCCAAAGATCAAAATTTTATTCATGCTAGGATAAAAGAACATGTGACTAAGAAGGTAAAGGTTTCAACTTGTGATATTGCCTCGGGTACTTTTTATCCACTTGTGATTTCTTCCCCAAAACATACCCTTGGTGTTGGGCTCCTCAACAAGGACCTGATATAGGTTGAGCCCAAAAAGGCCACTGAGCTCAAGATGTGGCGGCCTAATTAGGAAAATATTCAACCCCCTAATATAATTACCGCATTCGTGGGTAATTAAGGGCGATAATTAAGGAGAACTTCATTTAGGATACGGAGTATAATACAAGGTGCGGACTTAGTTGTCATTCATTTTGTCTTAATCATATCGGACTCTTGGACTAACTTAGGCATCAGAGTGGTGACCCCTGGAACCCCAGGGACAGTTCTATTGTAGGTTCATTCGAGAAGACCTCAAGCCCACGAACTGGTCGATTGTTCAAGATGCATCAAGTGGTGCCATCTGTGGGGAATACTAAGCTAGATCAAGGGTTTTGAGAGTTTATGTCCACATTTATTCGAAGGAGTTAAAGGTTAAGGTTGATAGGTACGGGGGCTGGGTTTCCGCAAAGGTTAAGAACTAAGAATTCAGGAGTAGGACATAATGCCCGTGTCAAGGACATCGGTATGGCTAACCTCTAAACGTTAGGAACAGAGTCATGTACGGAGCCTGTTACGGTTGTAAACCATGAAGAGGGGCAAACCTCGGTGGCATTTGTTGCAGATACCCTGACACCAATTCAGAATGATGCATCGGGAACCTCGAGGATATTGGTAATGATGGGAGAGCAAGAATAGAGAAACCTAGATTTCTTGCTCGAGGGGGTAGCCGATCCAAGGAATGGAAGTTTTCAAATGTTTTAGGAGATTAATATATGGAAGCCTATGGCCAGCACAGGTAAGGAAATCAGAATGGGGTAAGGGTGACCCCGAATCAGAATGTAGAACGAGCAGCTCAGGTTCTAGCTGCGATCGGCTATCGAGTTACCCCTTCTCCAAGGGATGACAGGGTCACGCACGGAGGGGTGGGCCCCTCAACCTGTAATAGCTTATCCTTATCACGCATATGCTGGAGAACCATTGCATGCTAGGCCTCAGCCTTCTATTCCTGGTTACTCACAGGGCCCAGTATATTCGTTACCTCTATTAGCCCCATCTGCTCCTACTCATGACCAGGCTGGTCCAGGAGCGGCATATAGGATGATGGCCTCTTCTGCCATGCAAGGATATGGAATTATGGGAATTCAAAGAACAATGATTAGTCATGGAGCTTAAAATTCCTATGTCTAACCACCACCCCCATCACCACACCTGAGTTTCGGATAGCCTTGGATGAATCCCAGATATGGAGCTACTCAACCTCCTTATCTGCCATAGCTGGGCGGTCACGACAGGGGGTTGAACCTTCCAAGGAGGTGACAGGAACCCCCCTCAGATGCAAGTGAATCGTTAAGAAGAAAATAGGATAGGTTGATCGGACCCTTGGGTGAGGCTGCGGGGTCTCTTTTCAGCTCGGTGATCACTGGGGTTTGATAGCCAATAGAAATGAAGCCTATGAAAGGACTTCCCACGTACAGTGGTGAGACTAACCCTTGAGAGTTCATCCAGACATTCTTGGGCTTGATGAGTGTGAGAGATTTCGATGAGAAATTGACATGCAAGCTGGTAGGAAGCTACCTGCGAGGAAAAGCACAGGAGTTGTTCAATAAGTTTCCAAGAGGCTCACTCCAATCATACTGAGACTTCAGCGGAGCATTGTTGAGCCAGTACGCACAATAGAATAAGTTTACCAAAACTCTTTTAGAACTCTACCAGACGAAGCAAAAGATAAGGGAAAGTACGGAAGCCTTCTATTATTGGTATGTGGACAAGAGCTTGGGAGTGATAGAAACAATGGAGAACGAGGTAATCCAGGGGTACCTGCTGGGGATGCAGGACTTAGAATTATACAAGAAGTTGACTAATAACACCCATAAGACGTTGAAAAAACTTCAAGAAGTTGTAGAGCAATACTCGAGGGTAAATGAGGTAACTAGAAGGAAAAGAGATAGCCTTACAGAGAAAATGGGAAGAAATGTAGAGCTTAGAGGAAAAAGGCCAGTCGAACCCATAAGAACACCATTCGAGAGTTACACTCCATTGCCACCAATTCCCGGAGGGAGAACTCCTGCACAGATCTTAAGTATACATAGAGGGTTATTCTGAGCACCTTCAGCCTTACAGAGTTTGGACAACTCGGTAGTGGCCCAAAGGGCAAAAAATTGGTATTGCAATCATCACAAGGATTATGGCCATGACACAAAGGATTACATGCAATTGAGGATGGAGATTGATAGGTGTGAGCGGGAAGGATGATTTTGAGGCCAAGAACACAGGAACCAGGTTGCCCCCTCGAGGCCTCGAATGAACCAATAACAACCTTATAGAAGGAACAATAAAAAAAATGAGGGTATAGGAGATAGAAGACCTCGAGAATAAATGGTTTGAGATAGGGGACATGAAGGAAAGTAGAACAGACCCTAGGAATAACTAGGGAAAATCAAGATAACCAAAACAGGAAAAACCCACCCGTGCAAAGGGTAATTAATGTTATCAATCACATGGTGAAAGAGAGATATTTAAATACTATGATAAGAGAAGAGGATCGAACGGTCCCTGTGGAAGAGCCTAGTCACAAGAGATTTTGACCAGATGAGACGGTCACATTCTCGGAAACGGATGTTGTACCAGACCAAACACCTCATGCGGATCCTATGGTAATTTTAGCCACTATTGGAACATCTTTGATTAGAAGGGTATTTGTGGATAATAGAAGCGAGGTAGAAGTGATGTTTTCTGAGTGTTCCGACCAGTTGGATATAGGGCATGACAACTTGAAAAAGTCAGCTTCCCATTTATCTGGGTTCACGGAAAACTCGATATTCTCTATTTGAGAGATAGCCATGCCCGTTTACATAGTGGATGGAGACAAAGGGATGAATATCAGTTGTAATATTATTGTTGTGGATGTCTCTTCCCCTTGTAATGTGATTTTTAAAAGGCCATGGATGTGCTAGGCTCGGGCAGTCTGGTTACCCTATCACCTGATGATGAAGTTCCTGACTGAAAAGGGAGTGGCATCCATTTAAGAGATCAAACTGTGGCTCAAAAATGTTACCTTACGGAACTACGAGAAGTGAGAAAGCAAAGAGATTTAGCATTGGTACATGCAGATGTGGGATTGACTGATACAATACAGATGTCTATTTGGGATATGGGATCAGTAGCTGTGGGAAAGCTAATTCCTGAAGATGTCAAGGAGAGACTAAAAGACTTATTGGGAGAGTATGGGGACGTGTTCTCGTGGGATACTTCTAACCTAATAGGAGTACCTTTGATTCTCGCACTACATAGGATGAACATCGACCCCCTCGATTAAGCCAGTGAAGCAGAAAAGAAGGATGTTTGCTTTGGAAAAAGCTGAAGCAATTAAAGAAGAGGTGGAAAAGTTGTTGAGGGAAGACGTCATCTAGGAGGTGTTCTACCCCCAATGGATCACTAACACATTCATGGTTCCAAAGCATTATGGGGCTTGGAGAATGTGTATAGAGTTTACTAATTTTAATATATATTGCCGTTGCCACCAATCGCCAAATTAGTGGAAGCCATCACTAGATATCAGATTCTGGCTTACTTTGATGTGTATAAGGGGTATCACCAAATACTCATGGAGGAGGAAGACTAGGAAAAACATCGTTTATTACAGATGTGGGCACATACTGTTATAAGAAGATGCCCTTTGGCTTAAAAAACACTGGGGCTACTTACCGGAGGCTAGTTGATAAATTTTTCAGGGGGCAGAGGGGGAAAAACATGGAAATATATGTGGATGACATGGTTGTCAAAAGAAAAAGTCATGGAGAATTCTTAAAGGACCTGGAAGAAATATTCAGTAGGCTTCGAGAGGCTAATTTGAAGTTGAACCCGTCTAAGTGTGTTATTGGTGTGGGGGCGGGGAATTTCCTTGGATTCATGGTCTCGGAGAGGGGTATTGATGTAAACCTGGAAAAGGTTGAAGCTTTGAAAACAATGAAAACCCCCACAATCAATAAAGGCTGTAAAAAAGCTTACAGGGTCTCTAGCAGCCTAGAGTAGGTTCCTATCAAAGGGGGCAAAGAAACACCTACCCTTCTTTGATGTCCTTCGAAGGGCAGAGAAATTTGAGTGGAATGGAAAATACGGCGAGGCATTCAGGCAGTTGAAGGAACACTTGGGGACACTACCTACCTTGATGAAACTAGATAAGTATGAGATGCTATACTTGTACATTTCTGCATCGCCGTTGGCAATCAGTGCGGCCCTAGTAAACAAGAAAGAAAAGGTTCAGCATTTTATTTACTTTGCAATTAGTGCTTTACAGGGGCCGAAAATTAGGTATAATGTCCTTGAGAGATTGATTCTAGCCCTCATACATGCAGCCATAAGATTGAGACCCTACTTCCAAGGTCACAAAATAGTGGTGCTCACGAACCACCCCATTCTACAGATTTTGCTGAAGCCAGAGATTTTAGGAAGAATGATGAAGTGGGAAGTAAAATTGGGAGAACACGATATACAATCAACCTCGAGTCACAATTAAGGGTTAGACGCTGGCAGACTTCATAGTGGAAACTACAGAGCCTCTCGAGGTGTGTCTGGATCCTGTTCAAAAGGTGGGAGTAAGCCAAAAGGAGGTATGGAAGTTGTATGTGGATGGTTCGTCACATTCAGAAGGAAGTGAAACTGGGGCTTTGTTAACCAGCCCCAATGGCAAAGATTACCCTTACGCGCTGAACTTTGTATTCAAGGAAACTAACAATAAGGATGAGTATGAAGCACTGATCACTAGACTGCACCTAGCAAGGGAGCTGCAGGTGGAAGAATTGGAGGTTTCTAGTGACTCTCAAATCGTGGTTCAGTAGGTGAATGGGGAATACGAGGCCAGAGAGCGTAACCTACAAAGATATCTCGAGCTAGTGAAGAACCTATTAAAAAATTTTAAATCTTATACTTTAACGCAAGTTCCAAGGGAAAGTAATCATAAAGCAGATGTTCTAAGTAAGCTCGCTTCTTCGGATTTGGGAACCCAATCCCAGAAGTAACTATTCATAGAAAATTTGAGAAAACAAAGTTTTGATGAACCTGTTGTTATGGCAGTAGAAGCAGAAGACTTCTGGATGACACTGTTCGTGGCATACCTTTGAGAGGTTGTCCTACTGGAAAATGAAGTGGGTGCAAGAAAGATAAGGTTTAAAGCTCCAATGTATTTGTTGTAGGAAGAAGTGTTGTACATAAGGGGTCATTTACAGCCATTGCTTCGATGCGTTAACACTCATGAGGCTGATTATCTCATAAGGGAAGTTCACGATGGGGTATGCGGAAGCAACCAGGAAGCCAAATCCGTGGAGAGGGGGCTTATTCGAGCGGGATTTTACTGGACGACAATGTTTGAGGATGCGAATCGATACATCCAGGCTTGCCACCAATGTCAGAGACAGGCTCCTATAACACATATTCCCCAGGAAGAGATGAGAAGCATCTATAGTTCATGGCCATTTGATAAATGGAGGATCTATCTGGTGGGCCCTTTTTCAAAACCGGTAGGAAAATTCAGATACCTAGTGTCCATTTATTTTTTCATGAAGTGGGTAGAGGCTGAGCCCTTGACAAACATAAGAGGAAAAATATTCATTTCCTTTTGCTGGAAGAACATTGTGTGCCATTTTGGAATCCCAAGGACGATCATTACAAATAACATAACACACTTTGCTCAGGACCCCTTCAAGAAGTGGTGCAAGGAATATCAAATTAAGCAAAAGGTGACATCAGTTTACCACCCCCAAGCTAATGGACAAGTGGAGGTGACTAATAGAACAATAGTAAATGGAATACGAGCACGCCTCAAGAGGGCGGAAAGTAATTAGATATGGGAATTACCCAATGTGTTGTGGGTGTGTGAACAACTGAGTCTTCCACTACTAGTGAAACACATTATAGCCTAGTATATGGCTTCGAGGTAGTAATCCCTACGGAAATAGGTGTTTCTAGCCCAAAGAAGATGGTTGCTGTATATGAGATAAACAATTTGCAGAACCGATGTCTAGATTTGGATATTGTGGAGGAAAAGAAAGAGTTAGCTTCTTTACATGAAGCTAAAGTCAAAGAACGGATCAGAAGATACCATGACAGAAGGGTAAAGAAGGTGTTGTTTCATTCGGGGAACTTGGTAATGAGAAAAAATGAGAAAAGCAGAAAGGAACCTGAAGGGAAGTTAGCTGGAAATTGGGAAGGACCCTACAAGATGATCGAATCGCACCTAGGAGGAAGCTATGTTCTCAAAGAATGGGTTTTGAGTACCAAGGAGGTGGAACATCACCAACCTGAGAAAATACTACCAGCTATGATGAGTGAGTTGCTTTTAAGTGGCAGTCTAGCTGATATTCAAGTGGGTTTCTCTTAAGCGGCGTTGTAGATGATATTTCCAGGTACGGCTGATGTTCGAGTGAGTTGCTCTTAAGCGACGCTCAAGATGATATTTCCAGCTACGGTTGATGTTCGAACGAGTTACTCTTAAGCGGCGTTGTAGAAGATATTTCCAGCTACGACTGGTTTTTGAGTAGGTTGCTCTTAAGTGGTGCTCTAGATGATATTTCTAGCTACGGATAATGTTTGAGTTTTGCTCTTAAGCAGCACTCTAGTTACTGTTCGAGTAGTTTTCTTTTAAGTGTCACTCTAGTTGATGTTCGAGTGGTTTGCTCTTAAGCGGCACTCTAGTTAATGTTCAAGTGGTTTTCTCTTAAGTGGCACTCATGGGATACTTTTGTAATCTCGAAATGATGAACTAGTGGCCAGAATTGGCAGGATGTAGGTCGAAACACCGAACTTGGGTAAAACGCTTGTGTCTCTAAACTCTTTAATTCCTACTTATCGAATATATTCATACTATGTTTTCCTAAAGAAGTTGTGTGTGGCACTTCGAGGTGTAAAATGTTTGAGGAAGTATAGGCACGCGTAACTTGAATCCTGTTACAACTTTTAACCTCACTAACGCTACAACAGGGGTTTGAGACATTTTCTAAGAACGAGAGTTAAACAAGCCTTTACTTTGTCATTAAATAGAAGTATAATTTTGGTACTAGATAGTACATGAACTTATTCATCTAAATATATTCATCTAATAGAGGAAACCTCACCAGAAACAAATTTCCAGTGGAAGGAGCTAGCCCCTTCACCTTTGCTTCTATTTCTTTGAGCTATTCAAACTTGATACTACCGGCTCTACAAATATCCTTCATTTGTTCTTCCATAGGATATTTAGAAGGATCCAGGGGAGCAATGGTCTTACCCTAGTTTTTCATGGAAGGTTTGAACGGGGCCCTTCGAGGAGGACCCAACACTCTTACGGCATTTTGTGGAGGATCCCTTAATAGCTTTGCTCGAGGGGGCAAGATGCTTTTCAGCTTCCTTAATGGCAGATCTTTGTGACCGAGAAGCAGAACTATAACTTGAGAGGGTGAATCCATTTACCTTTAGTTATGCCAACCAATCAAGAAGGTCAAAGGCCTTCTTCTACCGAGGAGTTCAATTCTCATGAATGTTAACTTTCTCCATCTAGTATTGAGCGGTTTTGAGTAGAAATTTTAGAAGCTGATCATTTCCAATTGAATATGAGAAAGGAATGTTGTGAGAAATCATGTGGGCACGGAGGCTTACTCTGCGTGCATCAAAAAAATTTTCAAGATCGGCAATAGACTCTTTGATTTCTTTGGCCTGTACCTTCTAGGCCTTGATATCCCCTGTGAGTTGTGTGTTCTCGGGCAAGAGGTATTCTCCCAAAGAAATTGGGGGGTTCCTTCGAGGGGTTGTATGGGGTTCGCTTGAAGAAAGGGGATCTTTGCTAGCTATCTTCCAAGCCACCAATTTCTCTTCAAGGCCAGGTATTTTGTGCCGAGCCACTACATGTTGCTCAGAAATTAACTCCCTTTGGGCCACTAAACTGCAATTTTCTCCCATGCAACCAATTAGGCGTCCTTCCACTACTAGAAGCCTAGTCGCAATAGCAACACATACCTTCAGAAAACCAAATTTTAGATATATTTGATGCATAAGCTATTCCAAGTCTGTATCTGTGGGATCACGACCTTCAACCAACTCTAAAGGATATATACCATTAAACTCTAAAGGAAATCTCTAATGAACCCCTTAAAGGTTGGATGGTCTTTGGACTGCCAGAGCTTCATCTCAGCTTCGAGCTGGTTGAGCTTGTCCTTCAAAGATTCCTTCTATCAGATAAATCTTGTGTGGCTTTCGATAGTTGTTTGTGTGTCTCACTCAACTATTTTGAGCACTCAAAAGCTCCTCACAAGTGCCTTCTAACTTTCTCTTCAACGAGTTAAACTACGAAAAGATGACGAAGGTGAAATTAAGAATTAAGTCATAAAAATGGCAAAAGATATTCTTATATTGAAGTTTTGGAATAAAAAAAGTTAAAACTGGGGGCCCTAATTTGCAAAGTTACAACCAAGGACAAACCCTAGAATCATCCTCTTTTGAGGTGGATGCAATCATTTCTTCCACTCGATCGGCTGCTGAATTCAACTCGGAAGAGGTTTCCATGGCCTCGAGAAAGGGATTGCTTGAATCCCCTCAGCAGTGAAGAACTACTCTTTAGACATAATGAAATTCATCAGGGCAAAGTGAAGGTCGTTTTTCTTGATTGCCTCATCACATTTTGCATCCAGAATAGCTTCGAGCTCTGGGTTGACTAGATCATCCACCTGCTTAGCAAGTTCTTCAGATAGGGAGCCGGATACTTGAGGCTTCGGGAATTCCTTGGCTAATTTTCTATAGCCGAGATGCTTGGCCACCCTCAAGAGATCTACAAACCAGCTCAGAGTTGATCAAGAGTTTTCTTTTAAATGCCTCGAGCAGCTAAACCTGCGAGGCTGGTTCCTGAGCAGCCTGAACCCTCTTCTTGAGGGTATTCTTCTCCAGCGTCTATTGACACCTCTCGGCATAAACATTCTGCCTCTCCTCTTCCAGAATTTTTTCATTTTTCCTTGAGCACACTATTCTTCTCCTCGAGCACTCTATTTAGCTCCAAAATTTCAGCATCCTTTTTGTTGAGCTTTTCTTCGAGAGAACCATGGCCAGAAGTACAAGCGAAGGAAAAAGCTTCCATCTTCTAAGTGGCCTCATGGAAAAGTCTGGAGACCTAGAAAAATAGTTATACTTAGATCAATGCTAGGAAAAAGAACACTAAAATTAATTTTTCAAAGGAACGGATGAAAACCTCAGGGTTAGAGACCATCCTCGAGAGATGATGCTCAATGCTGGACATGGGCATCGCATCACTCAAAGGGGGTGTCGACTATTAATGGGTGTTCTCACCACCACGTTCTCCTATTAACGGTGTTGAGGAGGCGTTACCAACATTGTTGCCATCTTCTATTGTCTTCCAGCAAACATTCCTAGTATGAGGAGGCTGGCCATCAGCAATGGTCGAAGTAGGCCTTCCACCACCTACTGTGGGAGGGGAGGCTTGACTTGAGGGAGTAAGGGTCCCTTTAGAAGGACCCTGACCCTACTTTGTGGGCTTCTATTTCCTTAAGCCGCTAGCAAGACCCACTAGAAAAAAAAAGAATATCAGTAAAAGTAAACTCAAGGATACAATTGGCTGGAGAAGTAGAATTCTATTAAGGCATCTTCAGAGGCTTTCGAGAGCCTAAAATCACTAATGAGAGTCTCGAGGGAAGGGCCTTCTTTGGGGCCCTCAAGTTCTCTACTCCTCTTCCTGATATTCTTCCGAAGTATTTTATATACATACTCCTCATAGCTTTTGGGAGGGAATGCAAAGCCGCCAATTCAGGGATTAGGTTTGTTGAAATGTATATAGTCAAGGGAGCTGGATAGCAACTTTTTCCTATCCCTCTTGATGGCATCCGGAAAAATATACTCCCCAGGTTTGGGTGACTCGACTCCCACGTCCCAATTCCATGGGGGAACTTGATACCTTATGCTATCAAATGAAATATCTTTCTTCCATCTTCTCCAGTCACCCGAAGTACCAGGAACAACAAAAACCTTGTGATGTGCCTCCTAGCTAGTAAAAGTGAAAATCATGTCGGTGGATCACCCACTATAAGACACGAAGTACAACGACCGAAACAACATATACCTTGGCTTGATACCAAACTCATCACATCGTGTCAAGAACATTATGATGATCACCAAGAAATTGGGATAAACTTGTGTAGGGCTCACCTAGAATTGTTTAAGAAGTTTGGATAAAAGGGGCGGAAGGGGGAAGGTGAGCCCACAATGAAGATGTCTAAGGGACATAGCTTACCTACCCTCGGGGAGGTTATAGGGGGTATCTTCCTCTCGAAAGGATTGAAAATTGGCATCTGGAGCTATTCGTTGGCGAAGAGGACTCAAGTCTAAAACATTCGAGATAACTTTCCCCACTACTAGGGTCGGGAGCACCTTCCCCAAATCCCTCTGCCTTATCCTTCAAGAATTCCCCTTCTTCTTCTTTGGAGAGGATTTGGCCAAAGAAGATACATGAAGTGCTCTCGAAAGGTGCTTCCTTCTCCTCGAGGGACGTCATCTCTCTCAAAAGAGTCCCATTTTCCTCCTCCTCTATGGCCTTCAGGGATGCTTCCTTGCAGGACAGAGATGTATTTGACCCCCCTAGAACTTTGAGTTCTAGATTCGGAGGAGGGTAGAAGCCTTGGTGGCCAGTTCTCGACGAGTTCTCAAGGAGGCATATCAGTTACTGGGAAAACCCTCTCTTCCCCAGGACTGTTAGTAATGTGATCAGACATACCTCCTCCGGCATCGGAATCATATTGGAATTCTTTGGAGTGAGTGCCTTCCAAGGCAGTAATAGCCCTTCTGATCGTACTAATCCCCGCCCCTCCTACCCTAATCTCACTGAGAAATCTCTTGGAGGCGGAACCCTCATCAGAATGGGCCATTATTATAAGGTGAGGGAAAAAGAGATTAGAATAAGAAGAAACTGATTTTCAGGGAAAGACGATGAAAATTAGATCGCTCGAGAGAGGGAGAGAAAGAGTGCTTGTAAGAAGTTCCTGTGTATGGCACGTACATGCCTTTTAGAATCCTAGTGCTGAGAGTTGATTAAAAAACCAGATTTCCTCTCTCAAAGGCAGAAGCAATGAAATACAAGGTTCGTTTTGAGTCTTCAGAGTCCTGAATACAGCCTCATGCATTTGAGACTTCGAAGAACCTTTGAACCGTTCCAGCCTTGTGAGGTCGAGAACCTACTTTTCTAGGGGCTCTTGATAGAGGTTGAGCCCAAGAAAGCCATTAGGTAGAAGATGTTGTGGCCCAATTAGGAGAATATTTAATACCCTAATATAATTACCACATTCATGGGTAATTAAGGACGATAATAAGGAGAACGTTATTTAGGACACGGAGTACAAGTACAAGGTACGCATTTACTTGTCATTCATTTTGTCTTAAACATATCAGACTCTTGGACTAACTTAGACATCGAAGTGCTGACCCCTGGAACCCCAGGGACAGTTCTATTGCAGGTCCATTCAAGAAGAACTCAAGTCCACAAACTGGTCGGTGGTTCGAGATGGATCAGGACCAAATAAATACTTTACACATTATAAAAAGTAGGGAGCTAAACGTTCAAGGGAGGAATTGTAACATGATCAGTTAATGTGCCGAAAGAAAAAAGAGACTATGCTCAAGAATGAGTACTTCACAGTTTAGTGAAGTGGGTTTTCTTTCACCCACCAAAGAGGTGACAAGAAAAAAGGAGTAGGCATTGTTGTTTGAATACACCACCAAAGAAGAAGTTATGCTGCAATAAAAAGAGTTCAAGAACCAAAACAAAGGCTACGGAAGTGGTGGTTTTTTCTTTTTCATAAAGTCTCAAAACACAAGTCTTAGCCAAAGAAGCTGTATGAGGAGGAGATATTTCTAGTGTTGGCCATGTTTTGCCAAATATATTGGGGAGAAAGAGGGGCAATACTCCCATGGATATGGAGGACAATTTAGAGTCTCGGCTAAAAAGACATAAATCAAATAGAGGTTGGAATGTATCAGGGTAATGGAGGCTTACTTTATTCAATAAATGGTATTTGTCAACAATATGGAGATTTTGTTTGATCATCTGAATAATGTTGTTGAGGGTTTCTAAATAGTTGTCCCAAATAAAACATCCAAGGACCCATGATTCCTTTTTGTTGGAATTGCATTGACTACAGTCGGGCTACCTGCACTATAAATGCTTCCAAGGTTATCTCGATCGCATTATACGGAAACAAAAGTGCCGGTTTATGGGTTTTGAGAAGGTTTTTGTATATACTACTATAATGATTATGTAGTTATAAAGCTAATAAAACTGTCGGGATTAAATGGTACGAGAATCCCAACTAAGGTGTCAGCAATGATCTGGCAGTCGCCAAAGATGCCAATCTAGAGTTTCTCATCAGCAGGACAACTCCAGATGCTCAACGACGGGGCAGGAGTATACACATCGGGTTTCCTTTGGAAGAGGGGTTTCGATATACCCGAGAAGCAATGATATCAGCCATGTTCAAGGTTGTAAGTCAATTTGCACATGGAATGGTTTTTATCTAGAGACTTTATCAGTCTAGTATTACAGCCAAGTAGTAGTTTATCTAATACGTTAGTTGTTCCGTTAAAATCTATAGAAAGGAAGCTCAATCGGATCAGAAATTGTCCGATGTTGTAATATCTATATTTCAATATTAATATAATTTATATTTGATAAAAAAACCAAGAACATTTTTAAAATATTAAAATTAAAATTTTACTATTCTTAAAAGGTGAGGATAGGGTGTTTAAACAATATGATACTCCATCCGTCCCACATAAAGTGGCACAATTTCCTTTTCCTTCCGTCCCAATAAAAAATGACACAATTTGAAAATAACTTAGAGCAAGTCCAGCACCTTCCCTAAAATAGGTATTTTCATTGATTTTAGTTATTGTTTTTCTTTATCTCCAACAGTTTACCTATCTCAGTCCCTAAAATATGAATTTTGATGAGCTCAAGAGAAGACCCCCCTTCCCTATATTTGTAGAAAGAGAAAAAAAATTACGAGGAATGAAAATTTAATGCAATTCCAAAAGAATGCATCAAATCATAATACAATATTTATTTTTCTATTAAAAATTTAAGCCTTATATTTCCCTCGTTCTTCCAATCCTACTAAAGAGTACCTTCAACTTCCAATTTTTTAGAGAAAAATACGACAACGTCAAGCTTAGGTGAGATGTTTCTTTACATTTTTTAGGGTTTTGTCAATAATGATTTTTAAAAAAAATTGGAATTAATTTATTTGGTTTATAGTTAAAATTTTTGAATTTTTTTAATGTTGTTACCTTCTATTTTAAATTGGGTTAAAATATGAAGAAAAAAAATACAAATGAATGCTAATTTTTAATTAACATATGACTTTTAGTTTTAAATTTATTATATTGATTTTTAAAAAAACTAACAATTAATTTTTATAATATATTTTGAAGTGATTAAAAATTAACTCTTAACTCCAAATGGAGTTGATAGCGACGACTCTGAGAAAAATGGCAATATGTTTTTCTTGGATCAATGACGAATAGCCTACTCAACTCTTCAGCGTCGTCATGATGGCGGAGCCACCATCGATGTCCAATTCCCTCTCCTATGCCAAAGCCCTAACCAAATCCTCAGAAAGCGAATCAAAACAACCTGCTCCACAATGTACATGTTGCTAAGGTGTGTCTTGAAATGGACATAATAAAATTTAGAAGAAATAGGATTTGGCTAAGCTTTAGGGATGTTGATTTTTGGCAAAGTATTGAATATGAAGGCATCCATGATTATTGCACTAAATGCTTTAAACTGGGACATATTAATTCTATTTACAAGATTGATCAGGTTCAGGTTCATAACCACCCATGGAGACCTCAAGTAACTAATGTACAGGGAAGAAAATCAGGTAAAATTGAAGAACTATCATCATCAGGGGTGCCTCAAAAGAAAAGAATGTTATACTTGTTCATAAATATATTACTAACCAACCCATGCAAGAGATATTGAGGCCTAAAAAGACAAGTTCACAAGGTTTAGCTTCTGAAACAGAAGCTCAGGTTACCCTAAACTCTACTTCTAATACTCCTGTTATTGTTTTTGACATCTCTCAAGCAACTGAGCCTATAACTCTAAAAGATAATGTCAGTAACAATACTTCTTCCTCACACTCTGTTGAAACTAATATCCCCACCATCAAGCCATCTAATCAAGACAGTGTACCTATCCAGAATCTATCTTCTTCAACACTGGAAGTTAACCCCCCGCCCCTAATGAATCTGAAAATACTGAAGATCTGGATGTTGAGAACTCCAATGAAGTTAATCAGGTGCCTCTTAACTATGTTACTAATACAGAACCTCAATTAGCTACTAAGTTTCCTCAGTCTGAATCTGCGTCCATGGACAATAATGTCACAAAAGCTTCAACTTCTATTTCCCAAAAAGGGAACTGTGACACTTTAACCAATCCTCAAAAGTCTGATAACTTGATTGTTACAGATAACCTAGAAGAGAATTTCATAGAAATTAATACTAGTGTCTCTTCACTTCTTTCTTCTGACAAAAGAAAGAAGAAAACAGTAACAATTAAGGAACATTTAAGCATATCCAATAAGTCTCTAAACACAGGATACAATTCCGAACCTGATAATTTAGAGTCTTATCAGATAAACACTTCTCAATATAATTTCATTTCAGAGATAGTTGCGTCTCAAAATAGGTTCAATGCTCTGCGAAAGGATAACAAAAAGGATGAACTATTCAGTGAATTAAAAACTAAACCAAGAAAATACATTAAAAATATTACACATCTACTCCCAAAACAGTTACTACCAGATCCTCGATGTTTTCCAAACACTAATTTTTTATGGATTTAAACCTTTATTGCTGGAATGTTCATGGAATTGGTAACTAAGCTTCTCAAATAAGAGTTAAAGACATTAAATACAGGAATCATATGTCCTTATTGGCTCTCATATAACCAATTTTGGACAATGATCAAATCCCACAAATTGCTTTTAATATGGGCTTTAAAAATCATTTATCCTTTCCTGGATGTAAAATCTAGTTACTATGGGATGACAATATCAAATTAGATATTTTAAACACTCATCCCCAATATATTCTGACCATAATCCACCATCCATCATTCAGTATCAATTGTGAAAATTATTGCCCTTGCGTATGCAAAACACTCACAAAGAGCAAAATCTAGACTCTGGGAAAGCCTTCTTAACTTTAAAAATCAGCCCATCATGCTAATTGGGGACTTCAATGTCATAGAGGACCAATCTGAATATTTAGGACCTTCTGTCCCTGACCCTAGCATGATAGCTAATTTCAAGCAACTTCTGAGCTATGGAAATATGTTTTCTCTTCCTGCCTCTGGCAGTCTCTACACTTGGAATGGAATGAGGCAAAGAGGAAGGGTATGGAAAAAGCTTGACAGAGGTGTTGCAACCACCAAATGGTTGAATGATTTCCCATCCTTATACATTAATGTATTATCTAGAGTTCAGTCTGGTCATTCTCCTTTAATGCTACATATCAGAAGTAACTCTAGGAACCCTGGGCCTAAATCATTTAAGTTTTTAAACTGTTAGATTAATTATCCATCCTTTTTAAATCTTGTGGAGCAATCCTGGAACATAAACACACATCTCCAAGGAATGGAGAGATTCTCCTTTAAGCTAAAAACTTAAAACTGACACTTAAAACATGGAATAAGAATACTTTTGGCAATGTTTTTGACAAAGTCAAAAACTTTGAAGAACATTTCTTAAAGGCAGAACATGATCTTTAACTACTGGAATCTGATTCTAACATTATAGCCTATGATAAAGCAAAAGCTGAACTGACACAGGCTTTAGCTCAACAAGAAAATTTTTGGAGACAAAAATATAGGGTCAAGCGGTTACAAGAAGGGGATGCTAACACCAATTTTTTTAATAACACAGTTAGGGCCAAACACCACAGGCAACACATAGCCTCTATCAAAAAATCTCAAGGCATCTGGTTAGAAGATGAAAATGAAATAGGACAGGAAGCTTTCATTTATTTTCTGATCTTCTAACTGCTGAAATCACTAATCCCACTGGCCTTAACTATGTTGTGTTGATAGAAAACATCCCCCAATTGGGGGTACTAATGAAATGAACCAATCTATGAGAAAGTCAGTATCAATAGAAGAACTATTTCATATTGTTTCTTCTATGGATAGTGACTCAACACCAGGACCTGATGGTTTCAATGAGAAATTCTTCAAAACTTGTTGGAATATTATTAAGGCTAATCTCTTAATGGCATTGGAATATTTTGTGCTTGGAAACAAAATTCCAAAAGCAATTGCATCAGCACTGATTGTTGTAATTCCCAAAAAAGAAGTGTCGTCTTCTTTTAAGGATTTTAAACCAATAAGTCTTTGCAATTTCATTAATAAAATATTCTCTAAATTTATAACTCAGAGACTGAAATCTATAATGCCTTTTATTATCTCTCCTAAACAATCAGCTTTTGTTCAGGATAGAGAGTTGGCTGATAATGTGCTATTGATGCAAGAAATAACTAACTATCTTAATTCAAAAACCAAAGGACACAACATCATCTTCACACTGGATATGATGAAAGCCTTTGACAAAGTCTCTTAGTCTTTTTTAAGATCCATACTCCTCAAATTGGGTTTCACTGAAATCTTTGTAACTTTTATAATGGAAAACCTTAAATCTTCTTATTTCTCAGTTCTAGCAAATGGAAAACCAAATGGTTTTTTTCAATCAACAAGAGGTTTAAAGCAAGGGGATCCACTTTCCCCTTACTTATTCATCATAATGGCTAAAGCTTTCACTAGAAACTTAAACTTCCTGTTTCAATATGCTAACCTGGAATATTTTTAAGATACCTAAAAACACAAGGCAGTAACTCACCTTTCTTTTGCAGATGACACTGCAATCTTTCTTAAATATTCAAAAGGAGGAATTAAACTTTGATATCCTTCTTTCAAAGTTATAAGAGAGCTACAGTTCAGAAAATAAACTTTGAAAAGTCCTCTTTCTACCTATCTAAACACACACCTCCAAGAATTAAGGGCTTAATCCAAAATATAACATGCATGATTGAAGGCTAGTTCCCTTCAAATATTAAGGATGCCCATTCTTCGTAGGAAAGACCAAAAACATCTATTTCCAAGGTTTAATAGATTTCGTCTCTTCCAAGCTGAATTCTTGGCAAAACAAATCTTTAAACCAAGAAGGAAGGATGACATTAGTAAAACATGTTTTATCTGTCATCCCCTTGCACTTAATCATTGTCTTCAAACCCACAAAAAACATCATTGATAAATTGCAAGTAATATTTGCAAAGTTCTTTTGGAGGGTTAGTGATAAGGAAAACATCAATAAGAAAGTCTAGAAATCCTAAGCATCTCCTTTATGAACGTTGTTGCAAAAAGAGGTGGAATTTGTGATGGATGAGGGTTGTAAAGGAGCCTTCGATACATTGAAAGGATAGTTAGTTTTGGCCCTTTTATGTGTTTTTATTTTGAATACTTGGTTATTACAACGAATCATGTTAGTTAATAAAAGAAAGTGATTTAGAGTATTAAGGCCTAATGTATATCAGCCCAAAACATTTATTTTACAGCCCACGCCTAACTTGTTTTTGACCCGTTTCCTTCCCACAAAAATGGGATTCCGACAGAAATCCGACCCTGCCGACTCGTCTGATCGTTCCGGCTGACCCCTAACTCTAGAAATTTGACGTTGCCGATGCGCCAGTGCAAATTCTTCGTGAATCATACCCTGGCGACGATGACGGTGCAGAACCCTCGCCAACTCGACCTTGAAGACAACACCGACAAAACCATTGTTGAATCCCTCAACAAAGACATTATTCCGACGAGGAGATGACGTCATTCCACGATTGGTGACCGGAGAACTACTTCTGTATCTAACCCATCAGAATGTTGTTAAACATCAAATGCCAAAAATGCCCGATCGATCTCGAATGCTAGCAGCCGAAGATTAAGGCGATACGATGCAATGTGACGGAGAAATCATGAAGACAACGGTTACTATGGATGAAATGGCGGACGAAGGCGAAGACCGGTTGCGCAGAAGACGGAGATTGCGATGAAGGCGTAGATGGTGGTGGTGAGCGCCCAACCATGCCGGGGACGATGACACCATCGTCGATTAGGGTTTCCCGGAGAGGAGGGGGGCGACTAAAATCTGTTATTTCAAAAACTTGCAATTTAGCCCCTAAATTTACGCTTCCTTTTACATTTGACCTTGAGTTATAAATTATTATATTTTTACCCCACATTTGAGATCATTCTATCTATTACTCCCTGATCTTACCATGAGATGGTCTTGCAAGAAATAGACTCTAGCACTTTATGATCTGCATATGCTCTTCCCAAGTAAACTTTTTGTAAACGCACATAACTTTAGTGTTTATTATAGAGCATCCACAATTATAGTAAACTTAAGGAGTACTTTTTAAGTGTCAATTATGAATTTTGATAAAAATTAGGTAAAAATCAACTATCAACCATGGACCTCATTAAATAAACACTTCTTAAGTTTTTCTTCCATTTTAAATTTTATTAATTAAAAATACAAAACAAAGCATGTCAAATGTCAATCACCGGTTGGTTGACATTTCAAGGAGCAACTCCTTATTAAAGAATGATACATAAAACTCCACAATGGTTCTCGTTAAATAAGGATTGGTTCTTATTATGAAAAGTGGAGTTAAAGAGCAACTATTGTGAATGCTCTAAGTGTCTAGATGATGCCAAAAGAGACACCATGCCTTGCTAGTAATTCTATTGGTGTATTTTAATTCAAACTCACAATTAAAAAATATTGAGTCTATATTCTTGTTGAGAAAAACTCCGGTGAGACCGTCTCACCGTAGGAAATGGTGAGACCGGGGACCAAATTGCAATAAATAAGAGAGGAACTAAAAAATGGGATCAGATTGCAAATATATAAAAAATGAGGGCTGAAGAAAATGGGTCTAAAGTCGGGTTATAAGGGAAACGGGTAACCAATCTGGTTCATAACCAACTGCCACATTTTGGAAACAAAATCCCCAAAATCAAGGAATCTGAATCCCTATGCAATTCAATCCGATAAAATCTGGTTAATGTCGCAAATCGCCAATCAATCCTCTGAAATCAACGGATTGTCCTCAGGTTTTTAGGTCTGCATCGGATTTGCTTCAAATTCACAACGGATTGAGTTCAGGTTGAAGCTTGCGATCTCCAAAATCAGATCTGCAATTTTACGACAGATTTACATCGGATTTGCTTCGGATTTGCACCGGAATCGTATTCAGAGACAACTTTGCGACGAAAACATCAAAGAAATCTTCTACATCTTCTACATCAAAGAAGGTGAGATCTGGAATTTTAAGATCTTAGTTTTACAGTTTAAAATCTTTGTTTTACAGTTTAAAATCTTTGTTTTAAGGATTGAAATCTACAATCTAAGGTGTTGCTGGTATACACTATGGAAGACGAAACAATTCAACGCAGTGGCATTGTTCTGTATGAAGGAGAAACCAACGATTATGTTCAATCTGAAAATTCAACTAGTTTACATCCAGGTTAGGTTTTGATTTCGTATATACAGTTAAACGCATGAAGTAGTTGCATGAAAACATGAAGTAATGTTTATTTGTTCTGAATTTTATTGTGACAGATATGGTATTCAATTATGTGCATGTACTGAAGAAACGCTGGTGTTTTACAATTTTCTGAAACATATTAGGTAATATAATAAACATTGGATGTAATTGCATGAACACATGAAGTAACGCAATCATATTCTAATAAACAATTCCCCAAGGGCTGAAATTTGGTTGTAGACAAATTGTTGGGAAGATGTTGATGTTTTTAAATTTTCTAAAATATATGAGGTAATATGATGAACAAATTATGTAGCTGCATAAACACATGAAGTATCGTGATGTTATTCTGATATTTTTTTTAGAAAATGTAGGTGTTTTACAATTTTCTAAAACACATGAGGTAATATGATGAACATTGGATGTACCTGTATGAACAAAGAATGCAATTTTGCAACAGGATCAGATTCTGTCACCAATTTAAGCGACCTATCGAAAGTTGATGTCACATATTGCTTCAAAGGTTTGAGAGCAAATACACTGTCAGAGTTCCATGATTTATACAGAAAATAGTCAAATTCATTGGGATTTGGGGTGCGATGTTCAACACAAAGAAGTAAAAAAGACGGAACCATCCTGGAGAAGTATTTTGTTTGCTCAAATCAGGGAAACACAAAATTGAAGAATGAAACACCTGACACACCTTCCAATAACAATGTCATTGAAGAGGGCTCTGAGAAGAAAAGAAGAAAAACAAAGAAAAATGTGGTTACGAGAACTGGATGCAAGGCTGGAATTCGGGTTAAATTTATCAATGGTGCCTATGAATTTTTGCATCATGTGACATCTCACAATCATCCTTTCACTCGAGTCGAATGGCAGTATTTGCAGAGAAGTGAAAGGAGAATTACCGAAGAAAAAGGGAAAACTATAGAAGGAATGGAAGGTGCAGGATTAAAACCAAGTCATGGATTCAAGTTTATGGCTTTTGAAGCTGGTGGTATTCAGAATCTAGGACACACGATTAAGGATCATCTAAACTACGTGAACAGGTTGCGCATGAAGGAGATTGAAGGAGGCGATGCTCAACAAGTAATTGAAAGACTCTCACAGAAGTGTACCGAAGAGGAAGATTTCTTCTTTAGAGTTAAATTGGATGATAATGGTAGGCTGACAACATTATTTTGGAGGGACTCAATGATGAAGGAAGACTACTCCCTCTTTGGCGATCTAATGGTATTTGACACCACATACAGGTATGATTTATATTTTGTAAAATACATATAAACACATGAAGTAACATCTAGAACACATTAAGTAGTATGTTATACACACGATGTAGATTCATTACTGTATAAAAACATGAATAAAAGTAATATAATTCAACTTGATAATTCACAAAAGTCTAAAATGAGTTAACATGATCTAACTTTGTTAAGTGATATGTCAACATACAGGACCAACAAATACAACTTGATATGTGCTCCAATAGTCGGAATCAACAACCACGGCAATATAGTGATGTTTGGATGTGCTTTCATTGCTGACGAAAAAGCTTCAACTTTTGAATGGCTTCTTAATGTTTTCAAAAAATCAATGGGTGGTAAAGAGCCAGTAACAATATTTACAGACCAAGATCCAGCCATGGCCAAAGCAATCGAAATGATAACCATTCTTTAATTTGATTGATCTGGTATATAATTGGTTGACATGTTTATATACTTACAATTAGTATTTAATTTAATAGTTCTTATATATGTTCACAACATCTAATGTAATTTCAGTAATCATTGTCAATATAAAAAACTGATAATTGGGGAAAAAATAAGGAACAATTACATTTAAAGTTTACATTTTAGTTTGTGTTTAATTGCTTTTAGATCATAAGTTTGTACATGAACTTGTTTTGAAATTTTACAGGTTTTCACAAACACGAGGCATAGATTGTGCTTGTGGCACATTACACAAAATGCCATCAGTCATTTTGGTGAATTAAAAAAGGATGGTCCCTTCAAGGAAGCATTTGAGCATTGTTTAAAATACTGTAAAAAAGAAGAAGAATTTGAAATGGCATGGAACAATATGATCAAGAATTTTCAGCTTGAAGACAAGGAATGGTTCAAGAGGCTATATTCTATTAGAGATAAGTGGTGCCCTGCAATGAGCAAGGACTTTTTCTCCGCGGGAACTCTTTCATCACAACGAAGTGAGAGCACAAACAAAGCTTTGTCATTCAATGCCAGCAAAATGAAAACACTAAGCAGGTTCTTAACCATATTTAATGAGACTATTGATCGGTGGAGGGCAAAGGAAATAGCGAAGGAAAATCAATGCTCAAAATCAGTGCCAAAGTCAGCTATACATGGATCAAAACTACTCAAACATGCAGCTCAAGAGTACACATTATCAATGTACTATAAGTTTGAGAAGGAATACAAGATTGCACAAGCAACAAAATCATGTAGAGTTTTCACCCTAGGATCGGCAACAAAATATGAAGTGAGTCCAGAAGAAGATGATACAAAAGTTGAAATTGTCACCTTCACACAACAAAGTGGAATGGTGGAAGTTAACTGCTCCTGCAAAACTTTTGAAGAAACAGGTATGTTACCTTATATGTTAATATGTTTAGTTCTTATATATATGTCATTAGTTCTTCATTCGCATAGTTAACATTAATCTGCAGGACATTATATGCTTTAGGGTTTGGATGTTTATCTAATTAACTTGAATATATGCATGGTTATCTTTTTATGCTAGGAATGCTCTGCTTTCACTGTATCCGTATATTGCACATCAACTCAATCAGCGAGATACCATCACAATACATTCTGAAGCGATGGACAAAGCTTGCTAAAATGCAAGTATGGGACAAACTGAAAGCAGTACAAGAAAAACAAGAAGTAGACAAAACCAAAGACAAAGTTCCATGGCGACACCAAATGGCAAGAAACTACTACAATTTGGTACTAAAATGTGAAGGTGACATAGAAACCCGGAAGATTCTTGAAGAAAGCTTCAAGAAATACAATGAAAAGGTAGACCAAATTCTTGTCTCAAAAAGTACAAAAGAACATGAAAATTCAAGCAGCATAGCAAAATCTTCAATCACTAAACCGCCAACAATCCAAGATCCATCTCCCACAAAGACAAAAGGAAGAAGCAAGAGAATTGAAGGATGGAAGCATAGAAAGAAACCAAAAACAAAGGAGTTTGGTACCAAGACACCAAAGCAACAATTCTAGACCTATGACTTCGAATTTGAGATTTATTTATATTAACATTATGTACATGAACAAATCACTTAAATTGCCCTTCAAATGCTTGAAACACATGAACTAACGAGTGCTGTTTAATTAAACAAAAGTATATTCACCAAGTAAACTGTGTCTGAAACTAATGATTCTAACAAATGAGCTAAAGTGAAATATACATGAACTAATGATAGAAAAAGTAAATAAAAATATGCCAAAAATTGAAGACTAAAATGTTCGAGAGCTCGAGGTATGAGGTTCGAGGGATCGAGGGCTCGAGGCAGGAGGACTATAAACCGAACTATATACCCAAATAACTGAACAATTTACCTAAAGGACACATGGCTTTGAACATATGAAATATAATTACTAGACAAACTGTTAAACTACAATAGAAACAAACGAGATAAACAATGCAACTAAATAGATAAACATAAGAACTAAACTCATACTGGAATCATCATAAAAAAAATTGAAAGTTCCAATCCATTCGAAAATCTTCTGAAAAACATCATTCAGAAACAATCAATCCAACAACCTAGCAAATGGACCATTCAAAATCATCCATAACATCATTTCAACAAATTCAAACATTCAAATCACTACATAACAAATCCAAATCACAACATTCAAATCAATTCAAGTCTACGTTGTTTGTGGACATTCCTCCCATGCCATCTAATTCACCATCTTTAAACAAGTTAAAAGACGGAAGAGGCTCGTTCTGAGCTTGGTACTGTTTCCTTCTCATCCATTGGTTGCATGCTTCATCAACCATAGCAATCAACTTGTCATTCCATTCGATTGGTGATTCTTCAATTGGCGGCGAGTCATCTTGCTGATTCGGAAGTTCTGCACTCGTCCCAACAATAGGTGGAAAGTTTTGCAATGATTCATTCCCAACATCAGCCTTCACCATCTCCAACCTCTGATACATATCAGCGGTAACAACTTCAAAGTTACGCTTCACGATCATTAAGGCCTCATCATAAGCCTACACAAGAAAAAAAATCTATAAGTTTATACATAAATTTAATATGCACATGAAAATTTAAGATACTGAAACACATAAAAAATCATGCTAACCACATAACTAACAAAGCAAAGACATCAGGTAAAATGTTAAACGCTTACATTCTTAGCAAGACTTTTAATCTTGGAGTCAGTCAAAACTCCGCGTGGGATTTTGAACTGCAGCACTTCATCACCTTTAGGAATTGAATCAGCTCCAATCTCAGGTTGAGCTCCAACATCACTCTTACCTCTATGACCGTCTTTCACTTTTCCGGCACAACTGATTGGATAACCCTTCACCATGATTGTCCTGTCAAAACCTCCTCCAATGTACAACATCTTCACTTTCTCCCTCAACTTCGCATCAGTCCAATGCTGGACTAGAGGAAGGCACGTTGGCTCCAACACACCACGGACAGGAAATCGGTGCAAATATAGAATCAAAAGGATAAGGACACAAGCACTACAAGTTTGGTATTCTACATTGTTCTTATACCTCCTAATCATTGAAGCCATTTTGTCTAACACAAAAGTACACCAGTCGAGATTCTTAATCTCGTCAACATTTTCAATAGCTTCAAGGATTTTCATATCTACCTTCCCAGTAGCTATAGGAGCTAAAAAGTATGAAGAACAATAGATCACAAAAAGTCTCTTGAACTCATCCCCTCCCTCCTTAAGTTCATTTATCCTATCTAAAATCAAGTGAAGGGGTATATCATGTTCATTCTCCCTACCAAACCTAGCCTTGTAACTATCCTTCAATTGCATACCAGAATTTCTCTTCTCCGCAACTTCCCTACCAGGGTTTCGAGGCAAGCACAAAACATCATAAACATCATCGGCGGTAACAAAAGTATCTATCTACCCCAACCAGCTGAACACATGTACGAGGGTTAAAATTACTCACCAACCAAGGCACAATACCCGAGGGAAGTGCAATCTCCAATCTTAGATTCAAAATGCCCCCAAAACCAATGGCTTCAACATCAGCCTTCTGCTTAGCACTGAGATCAGCACACAGATCTGTGATTTTTACATGCTGGCTTCCAGGCATAAACTTCTTTAAAAACCTATAAAACAATATAACACAAGTTAGTATATATAACAACTGTGCATAAAAACACCCAAACTAAGAGATAAAACTCATCAAGTAAACATACAGTAATTTTAAAAAGAAAGTTCAATTAATAAACAGCAAAATCAATATGAAATTAATAATAAAAACTAAACATGTAAACACATAAATAAAATCAACAAGTACATAAACTATTTATACTGTAACTCTACACATAAACAATCAAAAGTATAGTGAAACAAAACACTGAAAAACTAAAGAACGACAACATACCTAAACTAATAAACTCTAAATCATTCAAGTTATTATGCAAAAATATTAAAATTGAAATATTCAAAGTATATATACATACATAAAGTAAAATAAAAAAATACTTAAAGTAATAAAACGTACCTAGAACCATCAGGAAGCTGAATTTCACAGACTTGTTTAATTTGCCGTGTCACTTCCGTGCCATCATTAGTTTTCTTTGAGGCAGGTCCAGAAACACCATCTTCATCAAGCTTGCGCTTTCTCGTAGTAGAAGAATTCTTTGATGGCCCACTCCCATCTGCAACAACATCCTCATTATTGCTTCCAAATGACTTATTCTCAATAGGATTCCTCACTGCAGACACCTTCAATGCGGCCTTCTTCACTGCAGGCTTCTTAGCTGCAACCTTCACAGTCGGCCCCTTCATGACTGGCTCGTTTGCAGCAGGCTGGTTCACAGCCGCTTCGTTTGTAGCAGGCTTCTTTGGAGCGAGCTTCTTCGCTGCAGGATTCTTCGTTGTGGGCTTCACAACTGGCTCCACTGCAGCAGGCTTCTTTGGAGAGGGATTCTTAGTTGCAGGCTTCACAACCGGCTCTTTCACAACTGCTTCCTTTGCAGCAGGCTCCTTCACAGCCAACTCATTTGTTGCAGGCTTCGTTGGAGCAGGCTTCTTTGGAGCAGGCTTCTTTGCTGCAGGCTTCACAGCAGGCTCTTTCACAACTGCCTCCTTTGCAGCAGGTTCCTTCACAGTCAACTCATTTGTTGCAGACTTCTTTGGAGTGGGCTTCTTCGCTGCAGGCTTCACAACCGGCTCTTTCACAACTGGCTCCATCGCAGCAGACTCGTTCACAGACAACTCGTTTGCAACCGGCTTCTTTGGAGCCGCCTTCTTCACAACTGGCTCATTTCCTTTCCCTTCACAAACCTTTTGTCTGCCCTCTTCATTTGCATTCACAACAGCAGGAGGCAGATCAATAAAATCATCATCTTCCATATAATCTTCATCACTAATAATTCTTTTCACTTTAACCTTCTTCCTAACACCTTTCTTTTGACACATTTTCTGATCTACATCACACAAATGAAAAATAAATACTAAATCAAAAACACAAAATTAGAAGCAGAGAAATCAATACATACCAGATTTGGTTTCACATCTCAAACCTTCAATAACAACATTTATCTGGGCACTTATGGGACTTGCAGGCACACAAGTAGAACCTACAAATTTTAAAAATTAAAAGATTCCAAATAAAGCATAAAGTAATGAAAGATACATGATAACAAATATATTTAAACATACCCTCAACATTTCTTTCAATAGAACCCTCATTTCTTTCAATAGAAATATTTCCAGGCTCTGATGCAAAAAAACATACAAAAACTAATGAGTTTAATAACAAAACTAAACAACTATAAATATGAACTAATAATTCAAATGCTAACCAATATGTTCAATATTAGTTGAAGTAGTAGGACAAATGATGTGTTAATGCATGCTAATCACATCACATGCATCACATGCACAATAACGAAACAAAATGCAGAAATACCAAAGGGAACACACTAAACACATAAAAAAACCACTAAACATTCAAAGTAAAACAAAGAAAATTAGAATTCGAACCAGCAACTCTATGTGACCTATCCACATCAGATTTACTAGCACTTTTACGCAATCTCCTCACAATATCAGCTATAAAAAAAAAGCAATTATCAGCAACACATAAACCAATAAATTAAAAAACAACAAAAAATTTGAATAAACTTCAATCATATTTAAATACCTGTGCTAGCAGTTTTCTTCTGATTTTTTTTCTTTTTAAGCAAAGGAGGTTTAGAACCTGACAATTACACAATCAATTAAATAAAAACATTAAGATTAATTGTTTTTTACAAACTACAATATACATACCATCTAGCAGCTTTGCCTGCAATCTACTTGATTTTCTCAAGCAGATTCCATCACCTACATTTGAAAAGTAATCACATGAAAACTTAAGGTAAAAACTTAAACACCTAAAGTACACAAACCAATATAACTATGTATATACACATACACAAAGGCAGTAAAAACAGAAAACACATAAACATGCGACCTAAACACAAAAATAGGCTAACTAAAAAAAGTGAAAACAGCTAACATGCAAACTAAATAGATTCTAAACTAAACCACAACAGATCTACAACAAAGCCTGAACTAAATACATAAATAGCCTAACTAAACATACAAACAACCTAATTAAACACATGAACAACCTAACAGAAAGATAATGCAAACTAAACAGAGATTAAACTAAACACATAAACATGAAAACTAAACACATTAATATCCTAATATAAAGACAATCCAAAAAGAAAACATACAAAGTAAACAGAGCATTAAATAAACCACAAAAGAGTCACAACAAAGCTCGAACCAACCACATGAACATCCTAAGTTCCTAACTAAACACATGAACTGCCTAACTAAACACATAAACATCTTAAATAATTTGTTATTTTCATATATAAAATAGAGCAACCAACGCAAAACAGAGCAAATTCAATAACAACGAACATCACATCAAATCAAAGACACCGAACAAAAAACCCTGATAATACAAAAATTAACAAAAAAATAGAACAAACCTTGTGATTCATCAACAACATCCATAAAATCTTCTTTCGACTTCGTCATATCTACAAACAGCCAAAACAATACTCAGAAAACCACAATATATTAATAAAAATAACATGCACAACCGGATCTACAGAGATAAGCGCCGGAATGATATAGAAATCATAGCAGACGAAGAAGAAAAACAAAAAACCCTAAATATAAACCCCAAATACAGTGAAAATAAGAAATTCTAACCTCTATAGAAACGGAATGAAGAAGACAATGTAATGCAACTCAGAAATTGCAAATTTAAACGGATTTGAGCAGTTGAATCGGGAATTTCTGGCAGCGGTTTTCAGAGATTTGAGAAAGGGTTAATGCGGAGAAATTGAAACGGAGGGGTTAATGTGAGAAAGAGAAACAGAGGTAGGGTTTAGTTGGCGGTTCAATTTAAATACGGAAGATTGAAAATTAACTTAAATATCTTCCATGCCCCTGAAAATATGTAATTTATGGTGAGACCCTTGGTCTCACCATAAGCTTGGGTGAGACGGTCTCACCCAAGTCTTTGTAATTCTTGTTTTAAAGAAGAAAAATTTAATAACAAAAATATTACACATGTATAAAAAATAACCAAGAGGGTTTAAAATATACAAATACGATGATCTCCTAACAACTCTAAATTTATTAACGAGATGATGAGAATTGATGAACAAAACACCTGATTCTAATATTGTGTTATATGATCGTAATCCATTAATAGTATACAAAGTTTGGGAAGGATGAACATCATCCCAAAAAATGGACAAAGACCCCGAGCGGCACAACGGGCACAACGGTGATTCAGGAATGCATAGTCCGAGCGGCACAACGGGCACAACGGTGATTCAGGAATGCATAGTCAGGATAGCGTGTTAAACACTTGAAAGCAGTGATTTACCTCCTCGGTTATGGGTATAGTGTTGTTGCAGTCGAGGCCCTAACGGCGAGGGTTATCGCCTTTAGGAATGCATAGTCCAGTCTCTGAAGTATTTCTACAGCACGGTTGGTTGATAATTTTTTCTCCTAGAAAAATTTAAAATACTCAGTGGGCATGCGAAATTTTCATTATGGATTAGTATTCTATATATTGACACCCATTTAATAGAAAATAATATTTCATTTGTTCAGATAAAATAACACAATTACTTTTGACTTGTTCTTTAATGCAACCTAATGTGACAATAAATAAGTGTGAAAAAATAGAAATATTTTAGGAAAGCAATGAGTCCAATATGAAATTTGTTGAATTTAAAGCGGACATTATGGAAATTTTACAAAATATACTTTGCCAATTTAGGAGCAAGTCCAACAACTTTTCTAAAATTTTCTCTAAAATAATAAATTAAAATCTATATTTTCCATTTTTTTAAACTCAACTCCAAGAGATTTCCTATTTTGCATTGTCTAACATTTATGACACTTCAATTGCTTTTTTCCATTTGGAGTTTATTTTTAAATAATTTAAAACTCACCAAGGCGAGGGGGGTATTTATTGGTTCCCCAGCCATAAAGCATAATATAATAACTACATAGAGTTTGGTAAGTTTCATTGAGTTTCTAGTGTACAAGCACTTTTATATTAAGGCATGAAAAGCCTTTATATAATCCAATCTCTTTGCTAAAACACATGTTTTAGCAAAAGAGATGGCCATATAACCCAATTATGGGATCTAGTACGGCCTACCATTGTTTTGCCTCCACTTCCCGTGTGGACAAAAAGTGATGGCCTCCTATACCAGTCCCTTGCGCATCATTTCCCCTGAAATAATGCACTGGGAAGTGAGGTCCAGTGTTGCTTTTGTGTGTCTTGGTCAGTGTTGCTCCAATACTCTGAGCATCTTCGAACACCTCCTCATTTTGTGTGGTTTAATCAGGCAACCCTGCTTTATTCAACACCCTGTCCAGTTCATCATTTTGATCTGTATTCACCATCTCCCTGAACCTGTGATAGAGAGCAAACCAGCAGTAAAAGGTCCAACAAAAACAGGAGCATAACCATTATTAAAATTATACTATACATTTCTAATGTAAGGAAAACAAATAGCATTAAGATGTATTAATCCTTTGATATACTTTGGGAGCTCTTGGAATGTATAGCTATCATTCACCTGATTTGTGCTGGCTAACTTTGATAAGGTGTCTGCAACACTATTTGCTTACGGAATGCATGAGAAATAGAGCTCTGTAACTGCCCCATTAAGTGCCAAATCTGCCCCAGCTCTTTTATGTATATCCAAGGGATTCTGAACTCTTTTCTAACCATTTTGACCAGTAATAAAGAATCACACTTCACTTGCAATTTTTTGCAGTTATGTTTTAAAGCCAGTTCAATCCAAAATACAGAGCCTAAATCTCAGCTTTCAAATTGTTGCCTTACCCCACACTTTTAGCACATGCAACCATAACGTCACCACAAGCATTTCTTATGATAACTCCAGCATTTGTTTCCCCATTTTGTGAGGCACAACCATCTGAGTTTAGATTCAGATATTGAGGAGGATTCCAGTGGTCAATTATGTCATTACTCTTCTTCTTAACAAGTCCACGTTGGGAGTATAAGAGAGAGTTTATCAGCAACAAGAGAAATTTTAAAATTCAGCTTATGAGCAGTAAAGATATCTTGAAGTTGAATGATAATTTTCCTTAAAATGTGTTCCTTGTTTGGTTTGTTAGAGTTGTATTCTTGAGCACCACAAAAACCAAACAGTTAGACAGGGCATGATATGTATCATATGCAACAAATCAGGATTTTTATGCTCTAGAGACCAATAGTAGTAATAGTTATCACATAATGTATGGAAATTATGCATCTGTAAACCAAAAATCTGATTTAAATCTCTCCACAAACTGTTGATTACAGTACAAGAATTGAAAGTATGATGTCTTGAATAAGATTCCGGATTATAGAACATACAAATGGTAGGAAGATGAAAGTTATAATACTCCAAAACATTAGGCATGGCTAGTAATCTGTTAAGTAATTTCCAGATGAAAACACTAATTTTCTTTGGAAAAAATTTTGACCATAGATGTTTGAAAAAAAGGCACTATAGCTTTCTTGTCTCTGATAAAATTATAAGTTGATTTTATGGAGAATTGACCAGAGCCATCAGGTTTCCAAACCAGGGAGTCAGGGTACTGCAAACATAACATCTAAGAGTTAAGGCCTGAAAGTTTTAAGAACACAGATGAGGGAAATCCATGTTTCAGCAGTTCCAAGAATTCCTTTTGGTTTGAGAATAAATCACTAATTGAAGCATCAATGGAGTGCAAGGAATTAGAATTCCAGAGAGAAGCTAAGGGGCCTAAGTCAGTCCAGTTGGTGTACCAGGAAGACACTTCCCCTTAGCCAACTTGTAAGAAAGAATTAGACATAACCATTTCCGTGAATTGATAAATTCTCTTCCATATTTTTTAGACTCTTAAGTTTTATGGGATAATCCACATAATCTAAGCCCATGAAGAATTACCCTTTTGTAATTTCCACCATAACTTTAATGAAAAGCTGGAAATTATAGTGTGAAGGTTTTTAAAACCTAATCCATTTTCTGTGGTGGGATAGCACATGTTGGAATAGGATTTCTAGAATTTATTAAAGGATTTCTATCTTAGCAAGTGCATCAGCCACATCATTGGCTTCTCTATAATTATGAGCATATGGAACTGATAACTTACCAGTTAAACTCCATATGGTTCTGAGATGTGGTAAGAATCTCCATGGCACTTTGAATTCCTTTCTGATCATTTTCAATAATGTCGATGAATCCACTTCCCCTTGAAGATCATTACACTCATTGAAATAAGTCGTTTCTAAACCAATAATCAGTGCAATGATTTCAGCTTCCAGACTGTCATTGTTATCTAAAAAAATGAGATTTTTCTATCAATACTCTTCTTTGTTGATTTTGGATTACAATTCCAGCCCTAGTTGCCCTTGATTTGAGAGAGGATCCATCAGTGTTTAGCTTGAAAAGCTGCTGAGGGAGCTTCCAAAAAAAAATTTAGCTCTCTAGCTCTAACATCAGCATCTATAGACAAAACAGGTGGATATATATGATTTTTCTTTGATTTTCTCCATCTTAATCCTTTAATATGAACCAAATTTCTTACAGTATCTATGACTCTGAACTAACCATAAAATGCTAGGAACGTTGTCATAGATATACTTATTCCTTGCACACCAAATAAACCAAGATACTATTGATGGGATTAGTCTTACACAAATGCTCTGTAATCTTGATTTTATTTCCACATTCAAGTAGAAATGAAACCCGTCCCACAGATTTTGAAACTGCTTATTTTCCACATCACAAAATAATTTTATTTGGGTCCATATATCTGTGGTCCATTCTTATTGATGCTTAAGTACCACTTGAGTTGGACTCACCCACTTGCTATTCGAGATTGGATAAATCATGCCTGCTTGGAGTAACTTGAGGATTCTGCCTTTACCACCTCAATCATAGGCAGGTTTAAACAGCGTTTAGGTTGTTGCACGGGTCTTGCATCTTCCTCCAACAAAATTCTATGCATGCAAGTGGATGGACTTATGCCTTTGTTGTTGGCAATAGTTCATCCAATTGCTTCCTTGCTTTCTCGTAATACCACCATCAACTTTTCTTCTTGCTCCTTAGTGAGCTTGCTTGAAATGATGACCGGAAGCATCTCCCCTTCCCCAAAAAATGCGTACTTGAGGTCACTTGGAAATGGTTTAAGCTCAATCACCGGATCTTTCACAAGTGATGGGAGGAATTCCAGTTCTTCGGGTTCCTCTAAGACTAGAGGGTCGGGACTTTGCACCACTTCCTCAAGAATGCTTAACTTCCCAATGATTTCCTTCAAGTTAGTACTCATACAATACACAAGACATGCATTTTCAACATCATTTTCCAAAGAAACTAAAAAGGAATCATCACCACTCAATTCAAAAACACCTTGCACAACATTGTCAACAAAATCAATAGCATGGCAAGAATACTCTTCAAGAGGATACTTCATACAGTTATTTATGCTAAACTCTAATTTAATCCCATCAAATTCTATGGTGAGGGTACCGTTATGCACATCAATGATGGTCCTAGAGGTCTTAAAAAATTGCCTCCCCAACAAGATTGGGGCGGCATATTTATCATGTTCCATGTCTAGGACATAAAAATCAGCGGGGAATATTAAGGAATTCACCCTAAAGAACACATCCTCAATGATACCCTTAGGGTACACACTAGAACAATGGCTAGTTGGATCACCACACCGGTTTTGTTCAAAGTACCAAGATTGAGGCTTTCATACAAAGAATAAGGAATCATATTTATTTATGCACCTAAGTCAAGCATTACTTTTTCAAAATGTGTATTTCCTATCATGCAAGGGATCGTGAACATGCCTAGATCGCTAAATTTAGGGGGTAACTCCCTTTGGCACATAGCGGAGACATGTTCACTTCTCTCATTTTTAAGCTTGTTCTTCGTTCTTTATTTCCTATTTACTACACATAATTTCTTCTAAAATTTTGCATAGCTTGGAATTTGTTCAATCGCATTCAAAAGAGGAATATTAACCTCACACCTATGAAAGACTTTGTAGATGCCCTTGTTGGATTCCTTCCCCCGTTTGTCTTTTAGAGCTTCCGGGAACGGTGGCTCCGGCTCATATGGAGGAATCTCCACTACTCATGCCTTCTTGTGGGGTGGATAAAGGTTCAGAAATGGAGGTTGATTTCTCAATGGTGATCTCCTCTTCCTTCTCCTTTCCCTTCCTTGCTTGCTCCTGGGACTCCTCCTCGTTCTCTTCTTTCACTTCTTTCTCAAAAATTTCAAGCTTCATAGGTTCGTCCTCAACATCTTCACCAACCATGGGAGAGACAACCTCTTTACCACTTCTCAAAGTGATAGCACTTGCATTTTGTCGAGGCTGGATCTTCGGTTGGGAGGGTAGCTTACCCTTTTCCCGGGCTTCCATCCAATTCACCACTTAAGCTATTTGGCTCACTTGAGTTTCCAAGTTCTTGATACTTGCCTTGGCTTCATCTTGGAATTTCTCACTTTTCTCCGCACACATGCCCAACCGGTGAATGGCTTGCATCACCCCCATCCTTTGTTAGCCCTGAGCTCTCCCCTTGGTCTCAGGGTTTATCTTGGAGCCTTTGAAAATGTTGTTGAGGTGGCCTATATTTTTTTTGAGAAGGCTGATATGGTTGAGGGTTTTGGCTTCCTTGAGGGTTTCCATACCGGAGGTTCTGATTATCACAATTTCCCAAATTGTACGACCGGTTTTGGTACCCTTGATAAGCTTGGTAGCCTTAGTGACCTTGGTAGCCTTGCCCACCTTGATATCCTTGGTGCCTTGGTAGCCTTTATTTCCTTGATATCTCATAGCACTCACCTCCTCAACATAGTCCTCTTGCAAAGTAGGGCAAGTGTCTGTAGGATGTGCCAAGTAACAACTTTTGCATGATTTAACATGTGGCGCATTTCTGGGCCCTGTCTTCAAATATTTCACCATGGATACAAGGTCCAAGTCTTGATCCTCGAGCTTCCCACTATTTGAAGAGTCACTTGCGGGCATTGGATTTCTCCTTCTCAATTCGACCCTTGAGCTAAAGTTTCTCAATTCTTCCGCTAGCTCCTCATACAATTGCATAGCCTCCGAGGATGTTTTGTTCCCAAGGGTGCCACCACAAGAATTTCTTACCAACCTTTGATCTTCATCAAGAAGGCCATTGTAGAAGTAAAAAACCAAATCCCCCTTCGAATAACCGTGATAAAGGCAACTTGCAAAAAGCTTCTTAAACCTCTCTCAATAGTCAAAGAGAGATTCTTCATGCCATTGGAGGATGTTTCTTATATCCTTCTTCAAGGAAGCGGATCTAGAGGCCAGGAAGTATTTGGCTAGAAACTTCATTTTCTTATTAAGCCAACTCTTGATGCTCTTGGGCAGTAGGTAGTGGAACCAATCTCTTGCACCACCCCTTAGTGTGAACGGGGATGCCTTCAACTTATAGAAATCTCCATCCACTCCATGGGGGGACCTTACCACCACACAAGAAGTGAAATTTGGTGAGGTGTTTGTTGGCATTCTCCCCTTGCCTGCCAAGGAAGATGAGTAGCATGTTGATGAAAGTCTTTAGCTCAAAGAGTCCGTTCGGTCCAACCACGAGATACTTAATGCACATTAGTTGTTGGTCAAGGTTGGGGTCCATAATGTCTCTTAACAAAGCTTGCCCCAAAGGAATCTCCCTTTCGTAGAGAGGAGGAGCTCGCCCTAGGAGAGGAGGATGTTGAGGTCCCCCTCCCGGATGCTCATCTTCGTGCTCAAGCTGATGTTCCATAGAGGAAGAGGTATCCACAAAATGATCACTAGGAGGGGTGTTAATCACGCTTTCCAAAGAAAGCCTCCTAGCACATCTCAAATTCAACTCTAACTCGGGATCGTAGTATAGGGGTTCTTGTGAAGAGTATCACATACGAACCATACACCAAGAACTAGAACAATATGTCTTCAAGACAAGTGAAAATGGCAAATCAACTAAGAAATAAAAGTAAAGAAAACTAACAAATATTTACAATTAGCATATAATCACACATAATATGCCCAAACACTTAAAAATAAATGTCTCTTCCCCGACAGCGGTGCCAAAATTTGGGAGGTCATCGTCGTACCTCTCAAAGTTAATACTTTAAGCCCTAATGTTTCCTATCTATAATTAAGTAGATAATGGCAAGTCGGGATCGTCCACGAGAAGATGGATCTTTTCAAGTGTTTAAACATATATAGGAGAAAACATACTAAGCATATACATACATAGATACATATAAAAGCATGTAAACAGGGGGGGTTTGGTTGGTTTTTTATCCTAAGTTATCAAATTAAAATACAACTAGCAAAGCAAGAGAACTATGTTAATCATGCAATACAACTAAAGATATGATGTAAATGATAATTAACGGAGCCTTGAGGGCAATCGGATTCCACTTCCAAACTTCATATAGCTCATTGATTCATTCACTCATTCACTCATTCAATTACATTTATTGTCTATGGGGAATGTTATCACTTATCATTAAAAATCAACATTCATTCCTCCTTAAGAGTAATTTGCAAAGACAAACAACGACTATTTGCAAACCTCATTAATGATCACCCTAGACAAACAACATCATAGGGGTATTTCATCAATGGCATTTCACCCAAAGAACCATAGGTTTGATAACAACAAGTCTTCTACCAAAGACATAGTCATTTAACCAAACAAAGCATTTATTAGGTTAAACTTAGAACAAACAACATTCAAGGTTCAACCTTTCTTAGCATCTATGTGACAAATATGAAAAAAAACCACATTAACATACTCATCTAGCAAGAATTACCACACATTATACACAAGAAGTTCTAAATCCATGCTTTTGAATTTTCATATCAAATGAGTTAAGAAATTTGAAACTTTCCTAACACTCTAACATTTCAACCTTATAAACATTTCATATACCCAAACAATCCATGGTATAAATGAAGTAAAGCACAACATTAATGGCATAATAAATGCTCTCCAATAAATGTTCATAAATGATCAAATATAGAATCTTGCTACATAATCTTGGAAGCTTCAATCAATTGCTCCCAAGAACTAGATTTAGCTACAAGAGTTCATAGTAATTAATGCTAAACAACCAAACATCATACAAGAGAATTCAAAGATGAAAATGGAAGAAAATAGGGTTTGGAATAGTACCAAAAATGCAGAAGAAGAAGATATGAATGAGAGGAAAGAGAGTGCTATTTATAGTACAAAAAGGATAAGGTTAGATTCTGGCCACCCGTTCGTGACTCGCGACGGGTTGGCCGCGACTCGTGGTAAACACTTATCTTCACAATGATTCCTCTTAGTTTTCAAGCCTTCAAGGTCTTCAATAATGGTCTTCGATGGCCTCTGGTCTTCATGTCTTCGAATCAAGTCTTCAAAAGTCTTCAAAAATGTGATCTTTAATGGCCTCCAGTCTTCAAGCCTCCGTGTTCTTCCCTTGTCACGCAAAATCCACTTAGAAGAGGTAAAAGAGCATAAAGGTTCTCTTACCCCTCCTAAGAGAATTTCAAGGTAAAACACAAGCTTTTGATAATAAAAGAGCACAAAAGTGACCCAAAAAATACTAAACTATGCACATAAAATGGACATATCAATTTCCCATAATATGTTTAACTATTAGTCCATGAAAAGCCATTTTAAAAAGTTGTGAGTTCAAAAAAGACCAAGACACTCTATCAAATGCCTTCATCATATCCAATTTAAAAGACACATTAAAACCAACACTTTTGTTATTTAAAACCTAAATCATTTCCTGCATTAGTAAAACACTATCAGCCAGCTCTCTATCCTGAACAAAAGCCAATTTCTCAGGTGGGATAAGTTGTGGAATTATGGGCTTTAATCTCTCTGTATAGACCTTTGAAAAAAAATTATTCAAAATTTTGAAAGGCTTATAGGTCTATAATCATTAAAAGATAAGTTAACTTGTTTTTTTAGGATCAATACAATAAATGTAGTTGCAGTGGATTTTGGAATAAGGATACCTAATAAGTACTCGTTAAAAGCATTCAACAAGTCATATGAAATAATATCCCAACAAGTAGTGTAAAACTTCCCTGGAAAACCATCATGTTCATGAACTGCATCACCATCCATACTGAAAACATATTGCCTTAACTCTTCCATGGTAACTATCTTCATGATATTTCCATTTATCTGATCAATAATCAGTTTTGGGATATCCTGTAACATTGAGATAGCAGCAAAACCATCAATGTCAGTCTTGGTATCAGTTAGAAGATCGGAATAAAACCTCACAGCTTCAGCCCCTATATCATCTAGATTTTTAATCCACCAATTTTGTGAGTTTTTTATTTCTGATATGGTTTGCCTAGCATGCTTACATTTTACAGATGTATGAAAAAACTTAGTGTCAGCATCTCCTTGTTGAAGCCATTTTACCCTAGACTCTTGTTTTTTTAAAAGTTTCTTCTCTATTTAGAGCTAGGGTCAGTTCTGCTTGTGCTTTATGAAGCTCTATCCTAGAGTAGGCATCATTATTCTTTTGGTAGAGAATTTATTTTTGCAAAAAAATTTCTTCAGCCAGTTTAACTTTATCGTGCACATTATTAAAAAAACTTTTATTCCAATCCTTTAAAGAAATTTTAAGCCTTCTTAACTTCATTGAGAATCTAAGTATTCCAAATTCAGAACATGCATTGTTCCAATTGTTAGTTACTAGGTCTACGAACTTATCATGCATTATCCAACAATTCTGAAGCCTAAAATTTTTTTGTCTTGAAGAATAGTTAAGGTTAGCTACAGAAACTAGTAACAGAGAATGGTCAGATGGATGTCTAGTGTTTACTCTAATGCTAGTGTTAGGAAACAAATCAAGAAACAATTCCTTTACTAGCCCTCTATCTAATCTTTCTCATACATTCCTTAGACCTCTAACACATGTAGATGGAAGTTCAATTAACTGGTTTTCTTCTACAACAACATTAAAGTCAATCATGTTGTTAAGTTAGGAGAAGATTGTCCTATATACTCACTAGGTTCTCTAATAACATCAGAATCCCCAATCAATATTACAAGACTATTACAGTACTGTGATAAGCTAGACCAAAGATGATACCTCATTGTACGATTATGTCTAGCATATATGAAAGCATCATTCCAAGCAAAAGAAAAAGAAGCATTCTTTGTTTTGGTTAAAACAAACTGATAATGAACAGAGATAATGAATACATTGAGAACATCAGACCTAAAAATCCATATATTATCTCTAGGATAATTATAGTAATTAGAAAACCCTAGTTTAAAAGCAGTTGATTGCAATTGATCAGACTTCAACAGAGGCTCAAGTAGCTCAAATAATGGAACATTATTTTTCCTTTTTATGTTCTTAACTTACTGAGATCTTTCATTTTTAATGTCTCTAACATTCCAAACACACATGTTGATCCCATTATTAGACCAAATTTTTGGATGCAGCTTTAGATTTGTAGTTACAGTTTTTATTAGACCTGTATACTCTTTTTTCCTGTTCTTCTTTTGAGTTTTACTTTGTAACATAGATTCAACATATTCTTCTTCTTCTGTATTATCAGTAGCCTCTTTAGGTAAGGCTCCAAAGTAATATCACCTTCTTTATCTTTAGAATTTTTATCATGGAACCACTGCATTTTAGGACTTAGACTCATATTATCAATAAGATGCAAATCCTCTTCATTCAAATTTCTTGAAGGTGGCATATTACTTCTAGCTATGTTTGAAAATTCATACCAGCAATTACCTGGGAAGATTCTGAAATATGAATCTGATTTACCTCAGATTTCTCTACGACCTTATTTACCTGCTGGATTTGATTATTTTTTACTACCAACATAAGATCTTTATTCTAAGAATTTTCTCCTGATAGAGAAATGTCTTTAGCTCTCTGAGATTGTGTTCCATTTGCCATGATACCTACCTCTCCATCAATCTCAATCAAACCATTAGTAGACAGGTTCACACCAATGGTAATAGTCACACTAGTGTGATTAGCAATGAAATTGTTTTGTTTTCCCTTTTCAATTTCCTCCTTTGTCTTATCATCTATAGAGATCGGATCCATTTTACTACAATTATGATCATCTCTATTACCAGTTTCCACTATCACTTTCTGTTTCCCATCACTTTTACTAGATTGCATAGGCTTTTCATTATGACCTTTTTCATTTATCTCTTTCTAATCCTTAATCATAGGCCTATAAACCTCCTTAATCATAGGCCTATAAACCTGTGTGAATTTTGTGGAAACAAAATTTGAAGTGGATGGATTAACTTGAATGGATGAAGATTTAGCTTTTTATGAAGGTCTCCATGCCTTAGTCCTTCTCTGATTGTCTAAATTTTGCACGATGACAGAGAGTGCCCAATCTTGAGACATTTTGAGCAATAATATAGCACACTTTCATACTTAACACTTTTCCTAAAACCAAATCCCATGTATTGAAGTTGTACCCTCGAAGGTTTTGGTTTGGTTATATCCAGTTCCACACAAACCTTTCCAATATGTTGGCGGGTTTTGTTTAGTGTTCCTTGATCTACCTTAACTGGAACTTCAACTAGATTCTTGACACTCATCATTGCATCATAATCAAAAAAGTGTTAAGGAAGACCGTAGCAGGCTACCCAAATCGGTACAATTGGTGAATTAGCATCTGGATTGAAATTTGGTTCCCATTTGACAATTCTTATAGAATAGGAACCAAAATCCCATACTTTGTAAAGCCAGCATAGTAGACTTCTGGTAAAGAAAAGTTAATCAAAATTTGCCTCCAATCCAAGAGATGGATGTTAACCGAACCTTTAAAATATGTTGTGTGGAAGTATTTGCGCATTTTCTCCATGGATGGACGAGCACGCGAGAACTTGCTGATTAAAGTCCATTTGAGTGGTTCCTCAAGCCTCTCACATTTTGCATCTGAGAAGATAAGACCAGTTTTACCATGCTGAAGGCTTGTTGATAGCATAGCCGCCGCTGCCTCTGTTTCTCTCCGGTTTATTTTGCTTTAAGGATTTAGCAAACCTCGGGTCTTCAGCATTTTTTATAGGATTTCAGATTCAAGTTCCAAATTTGGAACATGTTTCGGACCCTAATTAAAGGCGGTTTTTGAACCCCTTATCGTTATACCCTTATCCAGTCTGGAAGTTTATTTTTAATTGTTGAATGTGTGGATAGTTCATATTTTATTTAATAATCTTGTAGCGATATCTATTGCATTGAGATGTTGTAGGTTATTATTTATGTTCTTTTTACGAATTTGGAGACATAAAGAGACTCTAAGAATGTGTAAGCTTTGAGCTATAATTCAGAGTTTTGATTATGTATATTGTATGTCCTTAGATATATCTATGGAAGGGCTGCATGTACCTAGAATCAATATTATCCCTATTCCAAAGGGAAGAAATTTGGAGGTTGATAAATAGATTGATAGAAGTTCTTCAGTACATGACAAAGACAAAGCAAGGGAAATAAGAAGGAGGTTAAGAGGTCCGGAACAAATAAATATAGAAGACTTCATTGGTGTGGAGCAATTTTCATGTGGAAGTTGATGGTGGCGAGAAGAAAGATATGTGTAATCATTATAAGGCTAAGTTTACAAACTTAAGTCAAGGGCCACAACACATTAACATGGGCATGTGAAAACATGCGCTAAGAGGAAGATTAATCAACGAGAATCTGAGAAACAAATGTACATTTCTGAATTTTTTGCCCACTGATGTTGCGCATTTACCACCTATTTTGTACTATGGAAAATTTGATATGGAAACTATGTGAAAAAGGAGCTTCTCACTGGATTATTATGCACGAGCATCCATTTTCCATTTTGGAAGATGAGGGTTTCAACATGATGATGAAGCGGAGAATGCCAAAGTGGAAAAAAATCAGTAGGAACATGTGCAAAACTGATTGTGTGAGGATTTATGAGATTGAGAAGAAAAAAATGAAGAAATCGCAAGAAGGAGTGAATAAAATAAGTTTGACAAAAAATTGTTGGAAGACAAAGAATCAAAGGATGAATACATGGTTGTCACTTGGTATTGGGTTGATTCTTCTTGGAATTTGCAAAAAGGAGTTTTAAGCTATCAACATATTCCGCCTCCGAGGGGAGGTATTCAACTTTCATATACTAGTTCCAGATGTATGAGTGATTGGGGCATTGATAACAAGGTGTTTACTATTATTGTTGATAACGCCTCATCAAATGATTCAACTATATGGACAATGAAAGATACAATTAAAAGGTCCAGAAAATTAGCATGTGATGGAGATCAGTTTCATGTTCGGTGTCGTGCACATATTTTAAACTTGTGTGTTCAAGGTGTATTGACTACAATCGGGAATGCCAATTATGATATAATAGAAATAGTATAATATATCACTCGTTCAGAGCAGAGGAGCATGTTATTTTCATCATGTGTACAATAATTAGGTTTGAAAGATAGAAAGTTGATTCAAGATGTTAAAACAAGATAAAATTCGGCTTTTGACATGGTAAATTGTTCACTTTCAAAGATTCTTTCAAGGCATTTTACAGAACGAGATATTATGTTTCTTAGTTGTCCTCCATAGCGAGATTGGGAAAGTTGTGAGAAAATATGCTCTTTGTCAGAGGCTCTTTTGTCAGCCACACACATCGTTTCAGGTAGTCTCTATCCTACTTTGAATTTAATTCTTCAAGAAGTTTGCAAATAAAGACTAAATTATATTTTTGGTCCCCCACATAGCATCTTATACATGTTTTGATCCCGGTTTGCAAAAAAACCCTCATTCAGTACCCCACAAAATTCAGAACAATTTGTTTGGTTCCCAAAGATGGTTTTCAGGAAAACTGAAACAGTTTTCCAACATAGTCAGGGGTATTTTTGTAATTTTACATGTTAAAAAATATTTTCAATTAAATTCTATGGTCAATGAAAAATATTCTATATTTGTTGAGGGGATTAATTGAAAATAAATTAAAAGGCAAGAAACACTGCCACTGCAATTCTTCTTCCCCGGCTGCAACCCTGCAACCTTGTTCCGGGCACGTCCACCTTTGTCTTCTCCGTCTGTAACCCTGCAATTTTCTCTGTTTTCTCCACATATCCCCCAACTCTGTTTTCTCCACCTATCCACCACCTCTTACCGACCGATCGAACATGCAATGCTACTCAAATTCCTCAACTCCATGTTAGCTGTGATCAGCAAAATCATGGCATCAATGCCAGATTTGAGGATCGTTAACGGAATCAGTAAACTTGGATTTTTTTTCTTTGATCTTCCTCGTCGCCTGCATAAAAATGAATCAGCTTAACTTGATGCTCGACCTTTGGAGGAGAGGCAGAATGTGATGGCGCTGTGGCCGGGAAAAACAAATCAGTAGAAGAGGGACGGCACTTGATGTGGTGGTGGAAGGTGGTGTTGAAGGAGGCGGTGGTGGAAGGTGGTGCTCAGAAGGTGGTGATGGGGCGATGGTCGGCGGCGGTGGCGCTCTTGATTGGCAACGGGGAAGAAGGGGAAGAAGCAGGTCAGCGGTGAAGAAGAGGCTAGTTTTTTTTGGTCTTTTTAAAATCAGTGGTATAATGGCCATTTTACATATTTTGACCAATTTTACCATTGAATTTACCTGAAAACCACATTTAGGGACCAAATAAATCGTTCTAAATTTTGTGGGGTACTGAACGAGGGTTGTTTTTGCAAATGGGGACCAAAACATGGCATAAGATGCTATGTGGGGGGCCAAAAAATAATTTAGTCAAAAACAAATTTAGCATTAGATGGTTATGTACTTCATTATGATGTCGTTATTAGAGATTTGGCTTGAAAAATGAAAGAAAAGTTTGACAAATATTGGGAAGACTGTAACGTACTAATGGTTGTAGTTGTTGTGTTGGATCAAACTAGAATGATGATATATGTACAATTTTTTTCCTCAACTTTATTCTTGAGTTGAGTCTCATAAAAATATTGCAAAGGTGACAAAATTTCTTGAGTCTTTATATGAAGAATATGCCACTGAAAATTCTATCAATATGGCCTTATCTCATTGAGAAAGTTTTGGATCTTCAAGCTCTAATATGAAAAACCAAGTTGGGATGATTTTGATGCATTTTATGCTAGAGTTGACACATCATATCCAAAATTATCTGAATTTACAGATTATCTTCAAAAGTCTCGCTTGAAGAAGAATGAGATTCCACTTGACTTTTCTTGTTTAGAGTGATGAAAATTGAACATAATAAAATATCTAATTTTGTATAAAATGGCTGCTGATATATTAGCTATTCACGTGAGTAACGTTGCATCAGAAGTAACATTTAGCACAGGGACAAGGGTAATAGATTCTTATTGTTCATCACTAAGTCCAGAAATTGTGCAAACTCTACTTTGTGGAGGAGATTGAATTCGTCATCATTTCAGAGTGAAGAAGAAAATCAAGGTGGTTTAAAGCTTTGTTTAAAATTTTGGGTTGAAATTATCTTTTTTAATGATTATTTTTGTTTCATCTTAGGGTACTTATTAAAAAAAATCCTGCCAACCGCATGGTTGACACAAACCATCTTCAGGGGTATAATGGTCATTTTGAAGGCACCTAACCATTGGCCTATGCTGGTGCTGTCAAGTGGCTGCCCAAATCGCTGTCATTTTGGGCATTTAAAAATATGGTTACCTAACCATGTGCATCTACAGGTGCTGTCAAGTAGCTGCCTAATACGACGTCATTTTGGGCATTGTTTTTAAAACAAAGGCTGTCTAACCATGTGTGTCTACAGGTGCTGTCAAGTGGATGCCCAAAACGATGTTGTTTTGGGCATTTTAAAAATAATAATAATATACCATTGGACGATTCGAGTGGTACTGGTTCGAGAGGTACGGATTTGAGAGAGGAAGGTTCCATAGGATGGTTCGAGACGTGGAGGTTCGAGAGGTGAGACTTCGAGTGGATGGTTCAAGTGGTACTGGTTTAAGAGGTACGGATTCGAGAGGTGAAGGTTCCATTAGACAGTTCGAAAGCTGAGACTTCGAGTGGATGGTTCGAGTGGTACTGGTTCGAGAGGTGAAGGTTCTAGTGGAGGTTTGAGAGATGAGAGTTAGAGTGGGGGGTTCGAGAGGTAATGGTTCAAGAGGTGAAGGTTCTGAGGTACCGATTAGAGAGGTGAAGGTTTGGTGCTCCATTGGAAGGGTCCCAGAGGTACCGATTTGAGAGGTGAAGGTTGAGGTACAGAGGGTTCAAGAGAAGGGTACCGATTCGAGAGCTGAAGGTTCTATTGGAGGTTCGAGAGGTGAAGGTTCCAGTGGAGGTTTGAGAGGTGGTGGGTTTGAGTGGGGGGTTCGAGAGGTGAAGGTTCCATTGGACAATTCGAGAGGTGAAGTTTTGGAGTTTTATATGAGGGGTTCGAGAGGTACCGATTCGAGAGGTGAAGGTTGAGATACATAGGGTTCAAGTGGAGGGGTTTGAGAGGTACGATTTCAAGAGGTGAAGGTTCTATTGGAGGTTTGAGAGGTGAAAGTTCCAGTGGAGCTTCGAGAGGTAGTGGGTTTGAGTGGAGGGTTGGAGAAGTACTTCTCGAGAGGTGAAGGTTCCATTGGACATTTCGAGAGGTACTAATTCGAGAGGTGAAGGTTCTATTGGATGTTCGAGGGGTGAAAGTTCCAGTGGGGGTTCGAGAGGTACAAATTCGAGGGGTGAAGGTTCTATCGAAGGTTCGAGAGGTAAAGGTTCCAGTGGAGGTTCGAGAGGTAGTGGGTTCGAGTGAAGGGTCTGAGAGCTAAGGATTCGAGTGGTGAAGGTTCCATTGGAGGTTCGAGAGGTGAAGGCTCTGGTGGAAGTTCGAGAGGTGAGAGTTCGAGTGAGGGGTTCGAGGGGTGAAAGTTCCGTTGGACCATTCAACAGGTGAAGGTTTGGGGATCCATTGGAGCGGTTCGAGAGGTACTGATTCAAGAGGTGAAGGTTGAGGTACAGAGGGTTCAAGTGGAGGGGTTCGAGAGGTACAAATGCAAGAGGTGAAGGTTCTATTGGAGGTTCAAGAGGTGAACGTTCCAGTGGAGGTTAGAGACGTAGTGGGTTCGAGTGGAGAGTTCAAGAGGTACCTCTCGAGAGGTGAAGGTTCCATTGGAGGGTTTGAACGGTGAATTGGAGGGTTCCATAGGTGAGAGTTTGAGTGGGGAGTTCGAGAGGTAATGATTTGAGAGATCAAGGTTCCATTGGACAATTCGAGATGTGAAGGTTTGGGGTTCCATTGGAGTACCGATCTGAGAGGTGAATGTTGAGGTACAGAGGGTTTAAGTGAAGGGGTTTGAGAGGTACAAATTCGAGAGGTGAAGATTCTATTGGAGGTTTGGGAGGTTAAGGTTCCATGGGAGGTTAAGGTTCCATTGGAGGCTTCCGAAGGTGAAGGTTCGAGTGGGGGTTCGAGAGGTAATGGTTCGAGAGGTGAAGGTTCTATTCTACAATTCAAGAGGTGAAGGTTAGGAGTTCCATTGGAGGGCTTCGAAATGTACCGATTCGAGTGGAGGGTTCGAGAGGTACAGATTCGAGTGGTGAAGGTTCCATTGGAGGTTCGAAAGGTGAAGGTTACATTGGAGGTTCGAAAGGTGAAGGTTACTGTAGAGGTTCGAGAGGTGAGAGTTCGAGTTGGGGTTCAAGAGGTAATGGTTTGAGAGGTGAAGGTTGAGTGGGAGGTCGTCGCCATACCTCTAAAAGTTAATATTTATAAGCCCTTTTTGCTATCTACAACTAAGTAGATAGCGGCAAGTCGGGGTCATCCACGAAGAAAGGGAATTTTCTCAAGCGTTTAAGCACAAAAGGTTGCTATTAGACTAGGAGTAGATATATATACATATAAAAGCATGTAAATGGGGGGGGGTTGTTTGGTGGTCCTAAGTTATGAAAGTTAAAAGACAAGATGATTAGAAAAGTCAAGCAACATTGCTAAATCATCAAACAAAACTAAGAAAAAAGGGTTTTAAAACTACAAAATATAAAGCCTTGGGGGAAATCGATATCCACTTCCAAATATAATGTAGATCATTGAACTATTCACTCATCCTATCACATTTGTTACCTATGGGGAATGTCAATGGAAGATCAACATTCATTCCTTCTTAAGAGTAATTTACAAAGACAAACGACCATTTGCAAACCTCATTGATGATCACCCTAAACAAACAATGACCATAGAGGTATTTTATCAATGGCATTATACACGAAGGACCATAGATTTGACAACGCCAAGACGTCTACCAAAGACATAGCCATTTAACCAAACATAGCATTCATTAGGCTAAACCTAGAACAAACCACATTCAAGGTTCAACCTTTCATTGCATCTATATGACATATATGAGAACAATCCACATTAACATACTTATCTAGCAAGAATCACAACACATTATGCACAAGAAGTTCTAACTTTATGTTCCTAGATTTTCATGCAAAGGAGCTAAGGAATTCATCACTTTCCTAAAACCCTAACACTTCAATCATACGAACACTTTCTATTCTCAAACAACACATGGCATAAATGAAGTGAAACATAGCATTAAGAACACATGAATGCTAAATAACAAAGGCTTCAGGAACGAATGACAAAATCTATTCACTACTTCCACTAATCATGCATTTACACAAGATTAGCCAAGAACAATTGACATTCATTTACTTCTCTCATTTGCTACCTAAAACAAACATGACAACGAATTCAACATCATCACATTCATCTAGAAATAATCAACACATCAACATCATTAAGAAGCTCTAGCTCATGCTCTTGGATTCCACATTAAAAGAGGGGAGAATTAGCTACTTTCTCCCAACCCTAACAAGTAATCATACAAGAAATTCATATACTCAAGCTTCCAACAACATCAATGCCATTAACATTTCACATTCAAAGCTCAATAAATGCACAATAGCAAAAGCACCAAATAGATTTATATGTATAGTTATTACTACATAGAAATGGAAGCTTCAATCCTTTGCTCCCAAGATAAAACTAAGCTAGACAATTAAAAGACATGATTAACCTACAAAAACTAAGAAAAGAAAGAAAGAAAAACTAGGGTTTGAACCCAGAAAAATGCAGGAAGAAGAGGCTGTATTCGTGTCTTGAAGAGGAGAGGATAAGGTGAGTATTTATAGTGCAAAAAACAAGAAGGGTTTCTGACCCCTCGTGCGTCGCAAGTCGCAATGTGCTCGAGACGACCTCGCAACGGACTCCAAGTCCAGCACCATTTCTTCTTTCTCCTTTTTGTTTCATATCCTCCTCTTCTCTTCACTTCTTCAAATCTTCAAAAGCTCAATTACTTTTTTTTTTTAATTAAACCATCCTTAGATGGGGGAAATTATATTAGGCCTTCCCAAGCCGTAAAATAAACAAAAACTGAAAGGTAAAGAAAGAGAGAAGCCATTGGCTTAGTTGATATGTACATTTGTGTCCCATAGGCTCATTGAAGCAACATTTGTTGCTTCCAAAATGAATAAAAGAGTATAGCTAATTGTGAGAGGATTACTAAACTCTTAGTTGAAAATGGAGATCATCGAACTTATTAGTGGATCGTAATGACGAAACACTGGTCAGTCAAAATCACCCCATCTAAAACTAAGAAGCTTATCCCCTACAAAGATAAACAGTGGAAAGAAAAGCTTCGATATCCAAAAAAAGTTCCATCAAGCAACTCATCACTGTAACCGAGAGCATCCATGAAGCATCTAGTAGCATCCCTCAAGCATCAAGCAATCAAAAGCTCAATTACAAGTCTTCAAGTCTTCAAATATTCAAAGGTATTCTTCAAAATCTTCAAAATCTTCAAACAAATTACCTTGTCACACAAAATTCTCTAGAAAAGTAATAAAAGCGTAAAAGTCACTTTTAACCCTCCTTAGAGAACTTCAAGGGAAAATGTCACATTTAGAGCACAAAAGTGTACAAAAATGAATCCTAAAAGTCCTAATATAACCGTATAAAATGGGTACATCATTGAGGTACAGATGGTTCAAGTGGAGGGATTCCAGTGGAGGTACGGATTCAAGAGGTGAAGGTTCTATTGGAGGTTCGAACCTCCATTGCCTTTGCTCTTATAATCTGTTCTTTGTTGGAAACCCTAGCCTTCACGTACTCACACACTTGCACACTTCATGACGACTTGATTCAAGATAAACATGAAGAAGAGAGGTCAACTGAGCGTTGGGCATGGTCGTATTCAGTGGTACGCGAGGTAGGGCTCCAGCCCTACCTAAATCGCCAGTCGTAGGTAGTAGTGGTGGAAGGAATCGATTTTTGGCGAGAAGCGCATCTTCCGGCAAGATTGCTCGGAGAAGAAGGCCGCCTCACGGCCTTCTTTTTTTGCAACTGAACAACTAAAACGACGTCGTTTTCACGTTAGTGAAACGACATCATTTCATTTGTACTAAGGGAAAAAAATAAAAACAAAAAAATGGGTTTAAGATGGATTGGATTGGGCCATTTTCCCAATCCAATTTCAGATTGTCCAAACTCTAATTACGGAAAGAGGGGCAGTGGTCAGTGGCCAAACCTCAGCAGCTCAGCTCCTTCCCGCCATGCTTCCACGTCCTACCGTCGGACGTCGTCGCCGCAGCCAACGCCGATGCCACGGCCCACCACCGTCCAACCCTCCACCATTCAGCCTCCACTAACAAAATTTTCTAGTTCCGCCACTAGTCGTATCGGCAAAGTGTGTACTTTTGAATGGTGGGTATGAGTTACTTCCACAAGCTGCGCAACCAATTGGAAATCCCTGTTCAAAAGCTTATTATATTACCCCGGTCCAATTAGCATCTTCAATTTGACAATGAAAATGATGATAGGTAATGATAGTGTACCAAAAGATCTTTCTTCAGGTTGTACCAGCTCATTCAATTCATGGCAGGAAATCTTCATGCGATGAGCTTTTTTTTATGTTTATTTTTATGGAAGATAAATTCCATCACCATGGCTGAAATTATCAGTTTAATTTGGTCCCTAGGGTGCTATCAAAGGAAACAATCTTCCAAATACAAGTTGTGCTGGTGTATGGATTGAATACCATGCAAGGGAACATTTTATTTTTAGTCTAATCCGTTAAATCTATTTGTTTTTTACCTCCTCTTTGTTATGATGAAGACTTGAGATGGTTGTTGGTTGGTATCATTTACATCCTGGATTTGGTTGATGGCTTTCTGTTGTGAATATCAACACTCAGCAGGTTTGTATCTCTATTTCATGTTACATTTTCCATGTAAACCACAGGGCGTGTTTGGGGATGGTCGGTGATTGCTCTTAATTTTATTTTGAAACTTTTAAGATTCTGACAAGTTACTTCTAATTTCCCCTCGGTTTGCATTCATATATTTTTGAGGTAAAAATTGATATAGGTAGAGTTTTTTTTCTTTGCTGAAGTTGATATAGAAATGATTAGGGATGTGATTTTGATGTCAAGATTGAAACTTTTTTTTAGGGTAGGGAAGAAGCTGAAGATGGGCAGAATTAGCTGTTTAAAAGGGAGGGATATCCTTGGAGGTAACCCCCAAACAACTTTGTTGTGAGGTGACTCGGATGCTACTCATTGATTTCTTTTTCTTTTTTTTTTAAAACCATCCGAGGATGGGGGAATATATTTGGCACCCCAGACCTAATTGAGTTAGCCAAAATAGGCGCTAACAGTCTTGGTACATCGCAATTTACAAAAGATCATCCCATAGATGATCCCAGAGCTAAATAAAGCTCCTGAAGCAAAACAGCACTTACTTCCAAAAGCGGTGTTTCCACCCTAACAGTCAATAACAAAACATCTAGCTAAAAACACCTAGCTAAGAGAAACCTACTAGCTAGTACATCGCGAACAGGTCGGAGAAACGAAAAATCGAGACTCCTATTTGTCAACAATGTGCCAGCCGAGAGGTTAGATTAGTTCCTGAGTGAGATTGAAATCCCGAGTAGCAGCTTCAAGTATCAGTTGAGGAGTTGGGGTCCAAAAACAATTGCTGTAAATCCCTGTGTAACCATTGCAAGACATCTGAATCCGATCCAACCCTATGTTCAGTCCAAACATCAACCTATGCTCCTTTGCTTCAGTTATGGGCCTCCTTTGCATCATATTGCTCAAGAAATCCTCTCCTGCGCAGTAAAAAAACACCCAGCAGTTTCCATTCGATAGGATGAAGAATGAAATTATAGAAAAAAAAACTTTAGTTACTGTGGTAGATCTAAGTGTATTCAAAAAGCTCTAGGTATTACCCATAGAGGTATTAATTCTCACTCCATGGACTCCAATTTTATCCAATAGTAAAAGCCCCCTAAGAAAAGGTGGAACATTTTCTATGTTTAAATCTCCAGTTAAATTCATTTCCTTTGCATATTTTGCCAAGAAGTCTGCCGCTGTATTAGATTCCCTGGGAATGTATTTGATTGGGTTAACTGTATGCTCTATGTTCAAGGAGTTACAAATAGAGAAAACTCTCCATGGACAGCCCATTGGAACATGTATTCCTTTAACAGCTGACAAACAGTCTGACTCAATCATACAACAGTGAAGATCAAGTTCTGAGCATAAAATATATGCACTCTGAATACCTACCAATTCAGCATGTAGAGGGGAATCAGATTGGAAAATATTAACTCTCAGCCTAATCACCTCTCCATTCCAATCCCTCACTATAACTGCACATGAGGACTCTCCTCCAATTTTCCATGTAGCATCCGTGTTTATTTTGAAACCAGATATTGGTTTTTCCCAACTAACAGCAGTTAATACTCTTTTCTTTTTTTGGAGGATTTTTGGCATGATTCCAGCCTGAATTAAGTCCTTATGCTTTTCTATATTACCTATCAGTGGATTGGCAGTGAAAATTAAGTTTATCAGATCTTTGACATTCTGAAAGCATGCATCAACTGAGAAGGGTTGGTTGTCAAATAGGATTTTATTTCTATATATCCAGAGGGACCATATTGTGACTATTAGGGTTGCTGTAAACAAGTTGGACAAAATCTTAGAGTCTGCCCTTATGGAGAGGTAGTATTCTACTCGGTTCCTAAAGCTCCCTAAGACTGGTTGTTGAAAAAGTATAAGATTGTTAACTCTAATCCAGATTGCAAGTGCAGAAGGACAGGAGTTTAAAAAATGGTCCAGGGAGTCTGAGTGGTTCATACACAGAGGACACATAGAAGCTAAAGAGAAACCTAATTTACACAATATGTTATCAAATGGCAGTATACCATTAAGATCTCTCCAAACTAGAACAGACATTTTTGATGGAATGAATGGAGACCATACCTTGTGTAGATGTCTAATGATTGTTCCTTTCTGTCTGAAAATCTTGTATACTGAGCTAGTAGAGAAATTTCCATCCAAAGAAGGAGTCCAGACCAGCCTATCTGCATGTGAGTTTGTAATTTTGACATCCTGCAGGAGAAGATTTATATTGGTAGCCAGATGAGGCTCCAAGATTGGAAGGTAGGAATCTTTGTTAGCAATGAAAGAGCTGAGAGATATATCAGGAAATGGAATTTCCATCTCTTGGGGCCATTCATAGAACAAAGCACCCTCACCAGTCCAACTAGCACTCCAGAATGAACATTCACCAATTCCATGAATAACTCTAGTAAGACTATTTGCAGTTTCAGTGACCTTGCATATTCTATTCCATGTGTGAGATTTTTTATACGATGCAGGGAGTGTCCACAAATGATGGGACCATTGGGTATTATTTATTTGCAATTTCCACCAAAGTTTACAAGAGAAGGCATCTACTATGGCCTGAAGGTCTCTAAATCCTATACCATTCTCCTGAACTGGAAGACTCATTCTTTTCCAGGAGCGCCATTTTTTCTTATTATCTGAGTTCTCAGTGTTTCCCCAGAATAGTCCAGAAGCCAATTTTTCCATTTTCCTTAAAACTAACTTTGGAGGACTTAGAACAGCAAACATATGTGTGGGAATAGAGAGAAAACAGTGGTTAATAAGAATGATTTTACCTGCAGTGCTTAACCACCTGTTCTTCCAGTTGTTAATGGTTTTTTCCATTCTTTCCAAAACAGGGTAGTAATGTACCTGTGTATTCCTTCCTGAAAAGATGGGGACCCCTAGATACTTGAAAGGAAAAGTGCCTCTAACCATACCTAAAGTCCTGCTCACTGTTTGCACTCTGTCCATTAAGGTTTTAGGAGCAGTAAAAAAATTAGATTTTGAAAAATTAACTTTCTGGCCCGATGTCTGCTCATAAGCTTTCAGAAATCTTTTAAGTCTTTTCAAATTTTTGAGATTACCATTCAGAAAGACAGCAGTATCATCCGCATACATGAGGTGAGTTATGTGTGGGCAGTGTCTAGGCAAGATAAAGTTTTGTAAATATCCTGTGTTAAACAATTTTTTCAAACCTCGAGAAAAAGCCTCAGATAGAATATTATACAGAAAAGGTGAAAGAGGATCACCCTGTTTGATGCCTCTGTTGGATGCAAAGAATCCTGAAGTAATTCCATTTATTAAAACTGAAAAATGAGCTGAAGCTATGTTTTGCATAATGCGGTGCACAAATATACCATGAAATCCAAATTGAAGGAGGATTGAGTTAAGGAAAGACCATGAGACCCTGTCAAAGGCCTTCTGCATATCTAATTTAACTATGAGATTTGGAACTTTAGATTTTCTAGTTAAAATTCTAGTCATCTCTTGCATCAATATTATGTTATCAGATATATCCCTCCCTTTTATAAATGCACTCTGTTCAGGGGATATGAGTGAAGTCATTAGAGGTTTAATCCTTTCCATTAACATCTTAGAAAAAACTTTATTCACAAAGTTTGATAGGCTTATGGGCCTGAAATCTGAGAAGGTGATTGGAATTGATCTTTTGGGGATCAAAGTCAGCCAAGTACTAGAGATGGCCTTAGGAATATTACCACTTTTTAGGAAGTCGTTTGCAGCATCAAGAAGATCTCCTTTAATAGTATCCCAGAAAGTGGTATAAAAAGCACCAGAATATCCATCAGGTCCCGGGGAACTAGATTTATTTAGGTCAAATACTGCATATTTAAGCTCCTGAAGTTGAAACGGAGACAGAAGAAAATTGTTTTCTTGATCCGTAATTACTTTAGGGATTTCAGTGAGGAAGTGTTTTAGATATGTTCCCATTTTTTGTGAGGCTTCCTCATTAAGTAATTCTTTGTAAAATCTCACTGCTTCCTCTTTGATCAGAGATGGTTCTGAAATCCAATTACCTTTTCCATCCTTGATTTTACTTATTCTTGTTTTTGTTCTCCTTTCCCTAATTGAGTGATGAAAGTAACTCGTATTAGCATCACCATACTTGAACCAATTTAACCTAGCTTTTTGCTTCAGATAGATAATTTTTTCTTTTTGAGCTCTCTTCAGCAAATGTTTGGATTTATTTAGCTCAGCTAGGATTAAGTCATCTTGTGATTGCTGGAAAGAGATTTCCAGATCCTTAACTACAATCTCATAGTGTGTCAAATTCTTATTCACATTACCAAAATGTAATTTATTCCATTGTTTGATTTCCATCTTTAGCCTCTTAAGTTTAAAGACTAACCTGTACATCCCATTGAAAGGAGAGACTAATTCCCAGTTTGTGACTACAAGGTCCTGAAATTCCTGTCTATTTGACCACATATCTTGGTATCTAAATGGTCTAGGGGCTTGTTCTTCGGATGATTGTACAGATAGAAGTAAAGGGGAATGGTCCGAGGTCATCCTATTTAAAACATGAATGGAACTATTAGGAAATAGGTCCAACCAATCTAAGGTAGCAATACCCCTATCTAACCTCTGAAACATTAAGTCCTTGCATTTATCCCTATATCTATTATTGCTCCAAGTGAAGGAATTCCCCATAGTAGGGATTTCATGCAAGTCCATAAAGTTTATAAATTCATTGAACCGCTTCATACTTTTTTTTGGTGTTGACTTCCTTCCCTTATATTCAGATACAGATGCAACAGTGTTAAAATCTCCTATATATATGGAAGGATGATGCATTGTTACCTTTAAATCATTCCATAAAGCCTCCCTCATTTGTCTATGTACACTAGCATATATGAAAAAACAGTTCCAGCTAAAAGAGGAGGCAGAATCTGATATATTGACTTGCACAAATTGATCTGTCTCACTTAAGGTTGTAATGCTGAAAGCTTGATTCCATAAGATCCATATTTTTGCACATTGAGCAGGAAAAGCGTTTTGGTATCCAAGTTCATGCTTTAATACTGTTAAATTATGTTTATCCTGCCAGGGTTCTATTAAACACAGGATATCAATCTTATGCTTAAGTTTTAAAACCTTTAATCTGTCAAGAGATGTTCCAATACCTCTCACATTCCAGACTAGAATATTCCCTATTATCGTGTGTTTTATCATTTAAAAACTTTTGGGGTAGCTTTCTGTGAAGATCTTAGGTTTCTACTCGTCTTAGCTGAAGTCTTACCTTTGTCACCTGATTTACCATTACTATTTTCAATATTCACCAAATTTGACTTCAGGTTAGAGTTGCTTACCTTGTTCTGCATGTTTTCCTCTTCCTTTGTACTCTGATCGGGTTGTGAATGACCCCCTGTATTTAAACCTGAGGTGGTGTTTTGCTCTGTGGAACCTGTATGTGCTTGCTCAAGAAGAGGAGGAGCAGTTATAGTAGTAAGATTTTCTTCAGAATTAAGGATAACTGAAACTTCCTGTGATTCCACTGATTCATGAAATATCTCTACAACCTCCCCTTCCAGGTCATCCTGTAAATCATCTAATGATTGAAAAGCATTAGAAATTGTTACTGAGTTGTTCTTAGAAGCATTTTCCTGGATAAGAGGAAGTTCTGTGAGCTGGTTTTTTTTCCTCCAAAAAGATGTGGTTATTGGCTTAGAAATATCATCAAGAGAGTAGAAGGGGGCATTTATTTTCCTGTGACTAACCTTAAAAAAATTGATGTTACTTTCATGTTGAAATCCTGAATTTATTTTTTGAGTTTGAAACTCCTTCTCTTTTTGTGAGACAGTTAAAGTTGAGGAGCCCTCGATGTTAATTATTTGGGGGGGGGGGGGGGTTCTAAGCCTTTTATCTCCTTATGTTCATTTCCTTCAGTTCCCTCAGTTTTTTTCCAAATCTTTTTTCTCAGCTCAGGATGCAGTAGGTTACAACTAGTGTTACTGTGACCCATTAGTTTACAATGTGAGCAATATAATGGCAAATCCTCATATTCAATAGGGTATTCCGCCACCTTGTTACCAATTCCTACCACAATAGTATTAGGGAGCTGTGATAACAGATCAATCTCAACGCAAACTTTGATAGCAGAGGGTCTAGTTAAGGCTTTGGTGGCAGCATCCATCTTAAGGAATCTACCTATCTGACTGCTAATACCCATAATTGCAGAGTTGTTGTAAAAATGTAAAGGCAGTTTATGAAATGTTACCCAAACTGGAACTATGGAGGATTCCACAGTTGGTGAGAAGTCCGGAGACCACTTCTGAACTTTCATTGTGAATCCTTGAATAGTCCATTGGCCCTTCATCCAGCATCTTTGATAGTCCTCGCTTTCCTGAAAACAAATAAGAACATGTCGGTAATCAATTGACCCTAGTTGAAATTTTGATTTAAAACCAATGGATTTGAAAGCCTGTTGCAGAGAGTCCATTGGGGGTTTCCCTCGGATGAACTTTCCGACGAGGGCATTCTGATAGTGCGAGGCTAGAAGTTCTCCTTCTTCTATGGGAAGGATGTAGGCTATTTTTCCTTTGAATTCCGTAATGGGATGCAGATTTGGAGTGTCGGGGAGTGATGTGAGGAGCGGGGATTGTTTTGTGTTGAGAGCTTGAACGAAACTTTTGTGGATAGGGGGCGTAGGGGGCATAGGATCAGGGGGTGGATTTGGCGTCGGCGACGCCATAGTCGGCCACCAGTGATGGTGAGTTCGAACCAGAGAACAATGAAAATGACCGTTGCCAGTGAGAAATTGAGATGAGGAAGAAGAGCTGTGTTTAGTGTGTGTAATCGCACAATAAATCGCACGGAGTAACAGTAGTGTTATCAATAAATCTCATTGATTTCTTTGTATACAGGTTCATTTGTGAAGGTTTTTCTTTCTTAATTGATGATTAAATTGTCTTACCAGTATTTGGAATACATCAGATTATCAAGTGTTGATATCCCATTTTTCTGACTCTTTGACACTCTTGAAATGATGGTTCTCACCTCCGGTGGTTGAATATACTGCCATGTGTCTATGAAATTCTGCACCTTTACATCTCAAATTATTTTCTTCATTTAATATGTAAAAGCATGTTTTCTCCTTGGGCAGTTTAATATGATAGACTTGACTCGGTGAGAAAACTGCAAGTTAGTAATGAAAAAGTTGTGTTGTATACTTGGGCACTGAAGTGGGAGCATTATAGATAGGTTTCCATCTAGAAATGGTATTCATTACATCCGAGGAAAAAACCATTGTCAATATCATTTGCTTGCAGCTGGAAAACATAAACTGTTTTCGCTCTGCATCCTTTGATTTGAATCAGCATTTGTTGAAAGTTAATCTTCCGGCTTATACTATCCTTAAATTCTGCTTGTGTGGTTAGTCATGTAGTTATCCTATTATGTTTGGTTATTAATCATGATGTGAATGTATTAATTATGCATGCAAGAATATTTTTTTATCTGGAGGAACAACCAGGTTCAAGGACTTCATAGACGGTCGCAACGGGATCTGAAGAAAATTGTCGATGCACATATTCTTTCATTGAATGAACGGCTCTGGGGAGAAGCTACAGTGAGAACTTTTTGTTCTGTGTCTTATACTCTTAGTTGTGGTTATTTAGTTGCTATATTACGTCCTGAATTTTAATAGTTTACATCCTAATACGTATATATATGTATAATACTAATTTTAATCTTTCAAAAAAAATATAAATAAAAAAAACAATCTGTTGCTGGCACCGCTACAGCCACCGCCGCCTGTGCCGCCGTGCACCACCACCGCTGTCACCGCCACCGCCACCATCGGAACCACCACCGTCCCCAGATACACCATCCGTCCCCAGCTCCACCGTAGCCCACCGCAGTCGTCCGTCGCTGCCGTCCCTCGTCTCCTCCTTCATCCCCATCCCCAGCAAAACCCTAGCCCGCCATCCCTAACCGCCGGTCGTCTTCTCCTTCGTCCCCGCCAATCCACATGGCGCCACCGCCACCGTCGCTGCTACCTCATCCCCACCTTCTCGTTTCTCCGGCGGAAACCCGTTTCCTCAATTACCCAAGCCTAGCCCCATCTCCGGCACGGAAACCCAGCCCCCATCTCCGGCGCCAACCACCGTCATCCCCAGTCATGAGATAACGGCAACGAGAACTGAAGGAGCACACGGGCAAGGGTGAAGAGAACCGGGTCGGGCGAGGGCAAAGAGAATCGGGTTGGGCAAGGGCGAAGAGAACCGAGTCGGGCCAGGGCGACAAGAACCAGGTGACGAGGGAGACAGAATGGGCGATGAGAATCGGGTTGGGCAAGGGCGATGAGAACCGGGTCGGGCAAGGGCGACGAGAACAGGCCGACGAGAGCCGGGTCAGGCCAAGATGACGAGAGCCGGGTCAGGCCAAGGCGACGAGAACCGGGTTGGGCTATGGCAACAAGAATCGGACGACAGAACGGGCGATGAGAACCGAGCGATGGCGATGACTGGGACGAAGATAACGGGGATAGAGATAGTGCTGGGGACATGCGACAAAGATGGTGGCAAAATGGGGACGGAGATCTGGGGTGGAGATGACGTAACGGAGACGGTGCCGGGGACAGGGGACGGAGATGGTGGCGGAACCGGGACAGAGATCTGGGACGGAGATGATGCGACAGAGCGGGGATGGGGACAGGGGACGGAGATGGCAGTGGAATGGGGACGGAGATAACGCCAGGGACGGGGATGGCTCTCCGGAGATGACGCCGGAGAATGGGGAGAGCGGCGGAGAAACGGCGGCGGGTGCTCGGCGGAGAAACGGCGACACGGCGGCACACAGCGGTGGTGCTAAATAGTCATTTTTATTTAATATTAATTAAAACACATTTTAATAATTAAAATTAAATTAAAATACATATTATATACTAAATAGTATAAATACAAGGTATAATCAAGTAAAATACAGAGCGTGATATAGCTATCCACTTATTTAGGTTGACTTTCTTACTTGCAATAAATGATGGCTCAGCTTCTTTGTACTTTTGAACCAGGCACAGCCAATCGACATCAATGTTGTCAGCCATTTAATCCAGAGATATGCAGTTTGGCTTGGAGGATTTTTTTAAAATTTTAAGCACCCTAAGGTGGGGGATATGTATTAGGTTCCCCATACCTATATAGAAATTAAAAGATGTACAAAGATGTTTGGGATATTACATCGGTAAGGCAACCTCGTTGCCTTCAAAAGAATAGACTAATAGTAGTGAACTGGTGGATGTAAACTGAAAGGAGTTGAAACTTGCTGGGTCGGGGTCCGGTGGTGTGCTCGAAGAGTGATGTGTTCTGGGTGTCGAGTTTTGTAGTTCTCGAAGGGTGGTGTGCTCGTGTTCGAGAGGTCCATAGTTGTTAAGTGCCTTAGTTCTCGAGGGGTGTTGTGCTCGTGGTTGAGGGCTCCATAATTCGAGGGCTTCAAGATTCGAGGGCTCCATGGTGTCGGGACTCCATGGGGCGAGGTCTGTCGGGCGCGTTCTCAATGCTCTAGTCTCGAGGTCTCGTTGCCAGTCTCGAGTTCTCGATGCTCCATGAGGCATGTTTTCGAGTCTCCAGTCTTGAGTACGTCGGTCTCGAGTGCTCGCTGTTCCGGTCTCGAGTGGTCAATGTTCCATTCTCGGGTGCTTCAGTCTCAAGTGCTTGATACTCCAGTCTCGAGTGCTCGATGTACCAAACTCGAGTGCTCGATGCTCGAGTGCTCTAGTGATCGATGCACCACGTGCTCGAGTGCTCGATGCACGGGTGCTCGAGTACTCGATGCTCGAGTGCACGATGCTCCAAGGTCGAGTGGTCAATTCTTGAAGCTGAAGTATTCGAGTGCTCAATGCACCAGGCTCGAGTGCTCGATGCACCAGGCTCGAGTGCTCGATGATCCAGACTCCAGCAGTGCTCGATGCTCCATTCCTGAGTGGTTGATGCTCTAGTCTTGAGTGCTCGATGCTCCATTGTTGAGTGCTCGAATACCCATCTCGATTGCTCGATGCTCCATTCTCGAGTGCTCGAATACCCATCTCGATTGCTCGATGCTCCATTGTCGAGTGCTCGAAAACCTGCCTCGATTGCTCGATGCTCCATTGTCGAGTGCTCGATGCTCCAGGCACCAAATGAGAGTGCGATGCTCCAGGCTCCAGTGTCGAGTGCTCAATGTTCCAGTCTCGAGTGCTCGATGCTCCAATCTCAAGTGCTCCATGCTCCATGCTCCATGCTCCAGGTTCCAAGGATGAATGCTCGATGTTCCAGTCTCGAGTACTCCATGCTCCATGCTCGAAGCTCCAGGTCCCAAGTGTGAGTGCTCTGTGTTCCATTCTCGATTGCTCGATGCTCCAGTCTCGAGTGCTCGATGCACCAGGCTAGAGTGCTCGAAGCCCCCGGCTCGAGTGCTCGATGCTCCAGCCCCGAGTGCTCGATGCTCCAGGCTCAAGTAAGAGAATTGTCTATGTACAATGCCGTGATTCAAACTGATATACTTCGAGGTGTCCAGTTCTCGATTGCTCTGTAGCTCGAGGGTTCCAGTACACGATGCCACCAAAGCTTGATTGCTCGAGGGTGCAAAGGCTCTAGGGATCCCTGTTTGAGTGTTCGACGCTCCAGGCTCGAGGTGGAAGTAGACTGAGCTCAAAGGTGTGTCCCTGCACAAAATGAAAGGAAAAACTTGGCAGTATCTATTTTTTAGCAGCATGCCTCTATGTTCGGATGTAAGGAAAATAATTTTTTTCCAGTTCGATAAGACCTCTGATGAAAGCTAGAATGTTAGAGATGCTAATGTCATGTTAGGGAGGGTGGGTCGGTTTATGCTTTGAGATTGCATCAGCAACTGCATTACATTCCCTATATACATGTCTTAAAATAGCTTGGTTAAGCTCAGTGTGAATTTGGAAAGCTAAGACATATAGGGACCATTTGGCATATCTGGGATTGTTTATCATGTTCACTACGCTCATGGCATCTGATTCCACTATATAGGAACATCCGGGGTCCAAACTGGGGAAGCATCTAGTTACTGCCTGGATGGCCTTCATTTCCACTTCTAAAGGTGTACTAGCAATGGTAGTGAAGGATTGTATTAGGCACGGCTTACCAGTCCAGTCTCTAGCTATTAGGCCAATTGTGGACATGTCAGGAGACCATGATGCATCCACATTCACAGTTATACTATTTTGTGGAGGCTTTTCCAAGAGATAATGGATATCGAAGGCTTAGGTGGTGGTCTCAGAGGCGGAATGAGGGAGAAAATGGGATAGCTTCTGGTAAGATACATATTGGAGTGAGCAGGTTTAGTTGAGAATGATAGAAAGATAAGATCCCTCACTTCTTTAATAATTATTACTTGTGATAATTTTTTGTTGTCATAGAGGAAGGAATTTCTTGCTTTCCATAATGACCAGCATATCAGAGATGGCAACATTCTACCAATATCTCTATGCACCTTAGAGGGTTCAGTATTGTTCCAGTAGGCAAAAAACCTTAGGGTTAAGCTGTCTAATGTATCCATTTTTATCCCCAGGATGTCAGAAGTATTATCCCAAACTTTTTTTTTGATGGGGGAATTTATTAGGCTCCCCTAACCGAATAGATTAAGCCAAATTAGGCGCTAAAAGTCTTGGAACATTACAAATTACAAATAGATCATCCAATTGCTGATCCAAGAGCCAAAATAAGCTCTTGAAGCAAAACAGCACTTGCTTCCAAAAGCGGTGTTTCCACCTGGTCAATGCTAAAAGGAAACTAGAGTTCATCGATGTACTGACAATGTTCTTGTCTATGAAAACCAACTAAACTGATATACCGCGAACAGGTCGGCAAATCGAGAATTAGAGACTCCTATTTGTCAACGGTATGCCAGCCGAGAGGCAAGATAAGATCCTGTGTGATGGGGAATTCCGAAATACTAAACTTTATTGCTAAGACAAAAACTGTGCAGCTCACAAACCGAAATAGGCATCTTGCAATAAGTTCCTGGAATTCCAAGAGCATAGTAAGCAGCAGCAGAGGGAGAGGCGGCTACTTCAGTAGACATCTGAATCCTATCCATGCATACAGTCGAAAAACCTGAAAATACAAGAGGAGAAAAACTAGCAGTATTTGTACTAAGAGCAGATATCCCCACTTCAAAATTAGTGAGTAAAACAGTAAAAGATATCCATAATAGCAAATTGAAAATTCCATCTCTATTTTGTGTTGTTATCCAAAGGAGATCCAATTCTAATCGCTGGATAACCAATACTATCGAGTGACAGTAAACCCCTAAGGAAGAGAGGAGTAGACCTAGTGTCTAAGTCACCTTGTAAGAGATTTTCCCTAGCAAATTTTGCTAAGAAATTAGCAGCCAAATTTGCTTCTCTAGGTGTATGCTGGATTGGGTGTGAGAAGTGTTCTACATTAAGTGTACTGCGGATAGAGAAACATCTCCAAGGGCAGCATAATGGGTTTTGAATACCCTTAACAGCAATTAAGCAATCAGATTCGATGACACAATTACCTAAAGCCAGTTCTGAACAGATGTCATATCCACATTGAATAGATAACAATTCGGCATGTAAGGGAGTTGGACTGTAAAAAATTTTAACTCTCATTTTAACCACATTTCCTTTCCAATCCCTGACAATAACTGCAGCTGAGGAGAGACCACTAGTGATCCATGATGCATCAGTATTAATTTTGTAACCAGTTAGTGGTTTTTTCCAATGCACAGCAGTAATATCCTTTTTCTTCTTTTGAAAGATTTGTGGAATGATTTTAGCCTGAATCCATTTCATATGCTTTACTCGATTACCTTTCAATTTGTGAGCTGTGAATATTTGATAGATCATTTCTTTGATTTCATGAACACAAGCATCACTTGAGAAGGGTTTATTATAAAAAATGAGTTGGTTCCTATTAGTCCATAGAGTCCAAATTGTAACCATTAAAGCAGCAGTTATCAAGTTTGCATGAATCTTAGATTCAGCCTTGAATGATAAATAAAATTCCACCCTGCTTTTTAAATTCCTAAATCCAATATGATGTATCTATAAAAATGAGTGAACACTTTGCCAGACAGCACAGGAAGAGGGGCATGAATTGAAAAAATGATCCAAATTATCCAAATTGTTCAGGCATATAGGGCATTTTGAAGCCAAAGAGAAACCCATCCTACATAGAATATTATCAAAAGGTAGGATACTATTTAGAGCTCTCCAAAGAAGTACTGACATCTTTCTAGGTATGAAAGGGGACCAAACCTTTTTAAGATGTTGGATTTCAGGTCCTTTTTGTCTGAATATAGTGTAGGCCGATCTTACTGAGAAATTCCCATCATATGTTGGAGTCCAAACTAGCTTGTCCTCGTGAGAGTAATCCAACTTCACTTCCTGCAAAATATGAATGGTATTGGTAGCCAAATGAGGCTCTAGATTTGGTAAGAAAGCAGTTTTGTTGTTAATGAAAGTCTTGAGAGAGATATCCTCGAAAGGAATATCCATTTCCTCAGGCCATTTATAACACAGAGCACAATCTCCTATCCAATTTGCATTCCAAAATGAGCAATCCCCATTACCAAACATAATTCTAGATAAATTGTTTGCCTTAGCAGTTATTCTGCTGATTCTACCCCAAATGTGGGATTTTTTGTAAGAAACAGGTAGTGACCATAAAAGAGTTGACCATTGGGTCCTGTTAGTTTGGAGCTTCCACCATAATTTACATGAAAAAGCCGCTACTATAGCATTTAGGTCCCTAAAACCTATACCATTTTCATCCACAGGGAAACTCATTTTTTTCCAAGATCTCCGCCTTTTTCTTTCAGAATATTCACTTTTTCCCCCAGAATAGGCTAGATGCAATTTTTTCCAGTGTTTTTAGAACTATCCTTGGGGGTTTTAAAACTGCAAAAATATGTGTTGGAATTGAAAGAAAGCAATGGTTAATCAAAATGATCTTACCAGCTGAACTCAACCATCTATTCTTCCAATTATTTATTAATTTCTCCATTCTTTCAATTACAGGTAAATAATGCACCTTCAAATTTCGACCTGAAAAGATTGAGACTCCAAGGTATTTAAAAGGAAAAGAGCCCTTCTCCATCCCCAGTATTCTCCTAACTGACTGGACATGATGTAGAGGTGTGTTATGAGTTACAAAAATTCAGATTTTGCAAAGTTTACCTTTTGACCTGATGTATTCTCATATGCAATAAAAAATTGTTTAAATCGCCTCAAATTTTTGGTCTCAGTATTCAAAAAAACAGCAGTGTCATCGGCATACATGAGATGAGTAAGGGGAGAACAGGAATTGGGGAGACTATAGTACTGTAAATATCCAATGGTAAACATTTTCTTTAGACCTCTAGAGAAAGCCTCTGATAAAATATTGTACAGAAAAGGGGAGAGAGGGTCCCCTTGTTTAATACCCCTAGAGGAAGAAAAGAAACCGGATGTTACTCCATTAACTAGTACAGAAAAGTGAGCTGAAGCAGTGTTATGCATAATGAGTCTAACAAATTTACCATGGAAACCAAAATGTAGGAGAATGGAATTTAGGAATGACCAAGATACCCTATCAAAAGCCTTTTGCATATCAAGTTTAACTATCAGATTTGGAATCCTAGATTTCCTAGACAGTAATCTTGTCATTTCATGCATTAGAATCACATTATCTTAAATATCCCTTCCTTTAATGAAGACACTTTGCTCAGGGGAAATCAGTAAGTGCATCAGTGGTTTGATCTTTTCCATTAACAATTTTGAAAAAACTTTATTAACAAAGTTTGATAAGCTAATTGGTCTGAAATCTGCAAATGTAATTGGAATGGATTTTTTGGGAATTAATGTGAGCCATGTACTAGACATGGCTTTAGGGATGTTGCCATTATTTAAAAATTCATTTGCTGCTTCTAATAGGTCTTCCTTAATGGTTTCCCAAAAAGAGGTGTAGAAATCACCTGAGAAGCCATCAGAGCCCCGGGCACTAGATTTGTTAAGGTCAAAAACTGCAAATTTCAGTTCCTCTATATTAAAAGGGTTAAGCAGAAGGAGGTTCTGTTGATCTGTTAGTACTCTAGGAATTTCTTGCAGAAAATGATTAAGATAAATTCCTTCTTTTTGTGAGACATCCTCATTAAGCAATTCCTGGAAAAATCTAACACCCTCTTCTTTGATCAGTTTTGGATCAGTTATCCAATTCCCTTTTCCATCTTTAATTTTACCAATTCTAGATCTTGCTTTCTTCTCCCTAATGGTGTGATGAAAGTAGCTAGTATTTGCATCTCCATGTTTTAACCAATTTAACCTAGCCTTTTGCTTCAGAAATATATTGTGTTCCTTCTGAGCTCTCAGAAGTATGGCTTTTGACTTCATAAGTTCAATTAAAACTGATTCATCTTGAGACTGCTGGAACAGTATTTCCAATTCATTGAATTTTGATTCAGATTGTAAAAGATTATGCTTTACATTGCCAAATATGTTTTTGTTCCAGTCTTTAATTACAATCTTAAGCCCCTTTAGTTTGTGAACAAACCTATGCATCCCTGTGAGAGGGGATATTAATTTCCAGTTAGAGACCACTAAATCTTTAAAATCTTGTCTATTTGACCACATTTCTTGATATCTAAAAGGCCTTGGAACCTGTTCTTCAGCAGATTGAATAGATAGTAATAGAGGGGAATGATCAGAGGTCATTCTATTTAGTACTTGTATAGAACTGTTTGGAAAAAGTTCCAGCCAGTCTAAATTAGTCAATTCCCTGTCTAATCTTTGAAACTGAAGGTCCTTACATTTATCCCTAAATCTATTATTACTCCAGGTAAATGAGTTGCCTACAGTAGGGATATCATGCAGGTCCATGTTAGTTAAGAAATCATTAAATTGTTTCATGCTTTTTCTAGGGTGTTGATTTCCTACCTTTATATTCTGAAACCGAGGCTACAGTATTGAAATCCCCTATATATATGGTTGGTTCAGATGTTGGGGATTGTAAATCAGACCATAAAACTTCCCTCGACTGTCTATGGACACTAGCATAAATGAAGAAAACATTCCAATTAACAGAAGTGGCATTGTCAGTTACTCTAGCCTGTAAGTACTGATCAGATTCATTTAAAATGGCTAAACTAAAGGCATGATTCCATAAAATCCAAATTTTAGCATTCTGGGCATGGAGGGCATTATTGTAACCAAGATCATGCATCAAAGTGTTTAAATTATGTTTATCATGCCATGGTTCAATTGAACATAGAATGTCAATCTTGTGTTTCAACTTAAGAGCCTTTAATCTATCCAGTGAAGTGCCATAACCCCTAAAATTCCAGACTAATATATTCCCTATTTTTGTGTATTTTATCATTTAAAGATTGGGGGTGTTGCTTTTTGTGAAGATCTTAGTTTCCTCAGTTTAGTTACTGGGGCATTACTATTTTTACCCTTCTTGCCTTCACTATTACCCAAATTAACTGGTGTAGAAATACTTACCCCCGGTTGAGTAATAGTTTCTTCAACTCTGTTGTGTTATGCGGAGATGATTGGGTCTTTGATTGCATTACTGTGAGCTTGCTCTGTTGGATCACTCTGCTCTATGTCAGGAGTAGACAAACATATAACCATAGTGTCTACCTTTTCTGCACCTGTCTGGAGTACCACTACTTCCTGTGATTCCAATGACTCATGGAAAATGTCAAATCCTTCATCCTCATGAGCAACATGATCATCATCCTGTAAGTCAGTTAAAGTGTGGAAAGCATTTGATATAGTAACCATATCCTTCTTAAGTGATTCTTCCTGAATAGGAGGGAGTACTGGCTGTTGATTCTTTTTTCTCCAAAAGAAAATAGTGATAGGTTTTGAGATATCATCCAATGAATAGAAAGGAGCATTTCTTTTCATGTGACTAACTCTGAGAGTGTTGAAGTTATTTTCCACAAGAGGAACTGAGTTCATATTTTGAAATTGGAAATCAGTTTCTTTTTGGGAAACTGATAGAGTAGATGATCCTTCAACATCAATTTTTACATTAGGGGGATTTCCTAAGTTTTTCTGATTATCAGGTTGGACGGGAGCTTGTCTAAAATTGTTCTCTTTGGTTTCAGCTATGATATTTCTATTGTTTCTCAGCTCTGGATGCAGGAAGTTACAGTTATCCTGACTGTGTCCAATTATCCTACAGTGAGTACAATACGAAGGCAACTGATCATATTCAATAGGGTAATCTTCTACTTTATTGCCAATTCCTACCACTATAGTAGAAGGGAGTTGAGTCAAGAGGTCCACTTCTACACAAACTTTAATAACAGAGGGTCTAGTTAGAGCATTTGTAGTTGCATCCATTTTGAGAAATCTTCCTATCTGGCTGCTAATGCCTATAATAGCCGAGGTATTGTAAAAATGTATAGGGAGTTGGTGAATGGTTACTCATGCTGGAACAACGGAGGATTCAGCTGCAGGGGAGAAGTCCGGAGACCACTTCTGAACCTTCATTGTCGATCCTTGAATCATCCATTGGCCCTTCATCCAACATCGCTGATAATCCTCGCTGTCCTGAAATCGAATAAGAACATGGTGATAGTCAATAGATCCCAATTTAAATTTAGCTTTGAAGCCAATTGATTTAAAAGCAGATGCTAATTTCTCCATAGGAGGTTTCCCTCTATTGAATTTCCCGACCAAAGCGTTCTGGTAATGTGAAGCCAGAAGCTCGCCTTCCTCCGGGGGGAGGATATAAGCAATCTTTCCCTTATACTCAGTAATAGGGTGCAGATTGGGCGTGTTTGGAAGGGAGGATAGGAGCGGTGAAGGTTTCATGTTCAAAGCTTGAAGGAAGCTTTTGTTAATGGAAGGGGTGGAATCAGAGTTTTGTTTAGGCGTCGGAGACGCCATGGTCTGCAACCAATATCAGTAAAAGAGCCGTTAACAGAGAAATGTTAGAGGAGGAAGAAGAACAGTGACGGTTGTGTGTTTCGCACTGTCAATCGCACGTAGTAACAGTAAAGTGTGTACAAACTTGTTTTTTTCAGTCTAACTTTACGTCTTTCAATTCCTAGAAGTATTATCCCAAACTGCTTGAGCTAAATGGCATGAAGTGAAAAAAATGCTCTATTGAATCAGGATGATTGCATACAGGACATTTCGAGGCTAAGCTAATACCACATTGGACTAAGATATCATCAAAAGGAAGGAGGGTATTCAGTAGCTTCCATGTGAAAATGGAAAACTTTTTTGGTAGTCTAGGGTTCCAAATATATGCAGTGGCTAGAAATTACCTGATTGCTGGGTAAGGCCTCTATATGTTGATTTGAAAGAGAAGATACCTATATCTTCTAGTTTCCATATTAGTCTATCTTCCCTGTCTGTGTGAAGCTGTGCATCCTGCAAGAAAGTCAAAGTATCATGTTCCAGATAAGGTGAGATATTCTACAGCATTAAGTTTTTTTCTCTGATGAAATCAGCAATGGTGTGATAGTAAAAGGGTGACAGGGCTGAGGGTGGGACATATTTAGAGAGCGGACCATTTGGGCACCAGTTTGCATTCCAGAAATTACTCAATCCTTTACCATGTATGACGAGAGAGTTTTCTTCTACAAAGGAGTTAATACTACATATCCTTTTCCAGGTATGGGATTTCTTATGGGACTGTGGAAGTGCCCATAGCAGTTTTGACCACATGGTTGTACCCCATTGGCTTTTCCACCATAGTTTGGCTGAGCATGAGTCAATTATAGCTCTTACAGATCTAAATCCTAAACCATTATGGAATTTATGTTTACACAGGTCAGTCCATTTCCTCCACACTTTGTGTAATTTTCCGTCAGTTTCCCCCCAGAAAAACCTTGTCATCTTCTTTTCCAGTACTTTTATTATCTATTTAGGGGCCTTTAGGACTGATCAAATATGCTGTGGGAGGGAATATAAACAAGATTTAATAAGCACCATTTTGCCTCCCAAACTTAACCACCTAAGTTTCCAGTTCAGAAGCTTTCTATCTACAGCTTCCAACAAAGGTTCAAAATATACATTTAAAGTTCTACCTTTGAAAATTGGACATCCCAGGTATTTAAATAGAAAGATTCCTTTCTTCATCCCTAAGATTGATTTTATCTGATTTATCTTAACAGTTGTTGCTCTTTTGCTAGCATAGAAATCAGACTTATCATAGTTTATCTTTTGCCCAAAAGTTAGTTCAAAAGTTTCTAAAAAAGCTGTTATTCTGATCAGATTAGACTTTGATGCTTGCATGAAAATGATAGTAACATCAGCATAGCTCAGGTGAGATGCAGTTGTGGGGAGCTGATAGTAACTGAGCTTTTTATTCATGAAAATAAAAGATAAGCTTCTGGAGAGATTCAGAGAAAATGTTGAAAAGAAAAGGAGATAGAGGATCACCTTGTTTGATGCCCCTTGTAGCTCTGAAAAATCCAACCGGATTACCATTTATAAGAACAGAAAAGTAGCCTGAGAAAGGTTGTTCATTACAGCTTTTAAAAACCTCCCTGTGAATCCAAATTTACTAAGAACCCTTTCCAGAAATTGCCAATTAACTCTATCAAAAGCTTTTCTAAGGTCTAATTTTAAAATGCAGTTTGGTATCCTATTTTTCTTGCCTAAGAACTTAATCATTTCCTGGAGGTAGAGTACATTATCAGATATGTCTCTATTTTTCATGAAAGCTGTCTGGTTAGGGGAAATTAAGTTGTCCATGTATGGTTTCATTCTTTCCATTAGCACCTTAGAACAGATTTTATTTGCAACATTTGATAGACTAATAGGCCTGTAATCATCAAGGAAGGAGGGTGTCTGTTTTTTGGGTATTAAGGCTATCCATGTGCTGCTAATTCCTCTTGGTATTTCTGAGCCTAGCAGGAAATCATTTACTGCATCTATTAGGTCATGTTTGATTATATTCCAGCATTTAGCATAAAATTTTGGGGTAAAACCATCAGGGCCTGGGCTACTATTCCTATTCAAACTCATTACCACTTTTTTTAATTCGTCTTCTGAAACCGGTTTGGACAAAAACTGATTGTCCTGGGGAGATATTAATTCTGGGATTTGGCTGAGAAAGTGGGAATAATATGTGGTAGTGTTGGGCTGATTAGGTTCAGAGAGCAGGTCAGAGTAAAAAGACACAGCCTCCTCCTGTATGTCAGTATGAGTTTCTAGCCAGAGACCTTGTCTATTTTTTATTTTTGAGATGTGTAGCTTGCAGTTCTTTTCCTGAACTGATTTATGAAAAAAAAGCTGTGTTATTATCTCCAAGTTTGGTCCAGTTAGTTCTAGATTTCTGCTTCCAAAATTTTTCTCTTTCTTTTAAAGTTCTAATTAGCAGGGCCTTTTTCTTGTTCAGTTTAATTAATTCTGTATCTGTGCCTATGGAGTCATAGTTTATCTCCTGCAGTCTTAAATTTTCTTCAGCAACTAATACATTGGAATCAATGTTTCCAAAAGATTCTTTATTCCAGACCTTAATTACCTTTTTTAGCCTTATTAGTTTAAGATAAAGTCTGAGCATTCCTTGGTTAGGGATTGGTATGGCCCAGTTATTCCTAACCAATTCTATAAATTCTAATCTGTTGAACCATGTGTTAAGGAATCTGAAGGGTTTTGGCTGGGAGGGGACTGTGGATGAGATTTGTAGAAAAAGAGGGGAGTGGTCTGAGGATTACCTATTTAGTACTTGAATGGAAGATGCAGGGAATTTAGCATTCCATTGCATGGTACTAAGACCTCTATCCAGTCTTTTGAAAGTAGGTTTTCTCAACCTAGAGTTAGTCCATGTATAGAGATTTCCCACTGTATTGATTTCCTGAATTCCATTAGTGGTTATCCAATTATTAAAATCTCTTATACTACCTAGACTTGGGTTGGAAGGTCCCTTGTATTTTGTAAGTGAAGAAATTGTGTTAAAATCACCTATGAAAGTTGTTTCTTAAATTGGAAGGTGACTCAGGTCATGCCACAGGACCTTTCTGCCTTCTCTATTCCTAAGGCCATAGACAAAAACAGCATCCATTTCAATCTTTGTTATAACATGTGTAATTTTAGCATGTAAAAATTGTTCATGCTGGGACAGTAAGGCAACATTTAGAGTGTCATTCTAGAACAGCCATATTTTCCCATTTTGAAGAGGTAAGAAATGTGAATAACTAAGTTTCTCCATGTAGGAGTAACATTCACTGTTATCATGCATTGGCTCTATTATACACAACAGCTCAATTTTGTTTTTCCTGACGATGTGTTTTAATCTAAGCATTGAAGTCTCTAAACCCTTAAGGTTCCAAACCAGGAAATTAATGGAAGTGGTGTATGTCATTGTTCACCTGATTTGTGGATTTTAGTATTGGATCTTAACATCAGCTTATTTAACTGATTCAGGTAAGTGTTCTTCCTATACTTGGACTTACCTATAGTATTTATGTTACCTGTTGATTGAGATTGAACATTAACCTGCTCAGGTATTGTAGTTGTGTCATCCAGGAAAGATCCTCCTTCCTCCATTTCTCCTAGCAGTGTTTGTTGTGGGTTGTGGTGGATGGTTCAATTCTTCCTCTGCTTCTGGGGATACACCTGTGTTCTGCAGAACAGAAAATCTATTTTCCATCTTTCTATGTTGAGAAAGTGGAGGATTAGTGTGAGAGAATTTGTGGGTAAAAAGTTTTTGGGACCCTATTTGTATATAGTCCTGAGCATAAACCTTGTGAGTTTTGTTATGGCTTGGTAGTGTTGTTGCATTGATCAACTCTGTAGTAGGTGATTCTGGGTTAGCTTGGGGTGAGTCTGTGAGGTCAAGGATTGGAGATGGATAAGGTGTGTGTGTGTTGTGTTACTTACTAGACTGACTTCTTGCAGTGCAATGATCTTAGCAGAGTTATTTTCCAGGTGCTTAGGTATGTAGGAGGATGGTTGCAGGGTAGGATTAGTAGTGGCTTTTTGATGCAGTAGTTGGTCTTTGAGATGGGTGATGTTAGTAGGTTGTGGATCATTAACAATTTTAGGCATCTTCTCAAACTTGTTCCCTGTGGGTTGCCATTGTGGAGCTGTGTTGGTCTGGGTTAGGCCTCTACATTGGTTCAGTGAGTGTCCTAACTTAGCACAATTTTTGCAGTACAGGGGTATATCCTCATATTCAATGTTATACTTCCTATTGTTTGAGACAGAGCCTAATCTTATGAACTTATTCAGGAGGTCTATCTCAACACAGAGCTTGATTGCAGAAGGTCTAGTTAGCATTTCAGTTGCTAAATCTTTTTTGATGAAATTGCCAATACTATTCCCAATAGCCTCTATAGATGAAGTATTGTAATAGTAAAGGGGAACTTCCCTGATTGTACACCAGATGGGGACGATCGGCGATTCCTTCTGTGTGGAGAAATCCGACGACCATTTGAGGATCTTCATGTGAACTCCGTTGAAGCTCCACAAACCTTTGATCCAAAAGTGTTGATAGTCGTTTGGTAGTTCAAAGCAGATGAGTATATGTTTGTAGTCGAGCGACCCCAATTGGTATTTCCTAGAGAAACCCACAGTCTTGAAAGCCCCTTCCAGCTGCTCTATAGATAATCTCCCTTTGGTGAACTTACCCACGAGGGCATTCGTATAGTGAGCCGAGAGTGTGGATATGTCATCGTCAGAGTATAAACAAGCGGGCTCTCCATGGTGTTCGGATTTTGGGGTGATCTCTGGATTGTTTGGTAGGGCTGAAAGGAGTGGCGAGGCTTTCGATTAGAGCGCTGCGATGAACGATTTAGCATTTGTGGTTGTTGTTTTGTCAGCCAAGGTTTCCGATAAACGGAGCAACTCTCTCGTCAAGGCGAGAGAGAGCCATTAACGGCGGAGATGTGGCCGTTACCGGTCTCTACAGTAGAAAAATGATTACAGAGGGGGTGGAGGAGGAGAGAGATGAGAGAAAAACATTTCTAAGAGAAAGAAACGTTACAGAGGGTGTAGCGTTGGTTTGGAGGATCCGTACTTGGTTCTACACCTAAATATTTAGTGATATGTGTCTTCTTTTGTGAATTGTTATTTCACGCCTTGTATTTTACTTGTTACGCCATGTATTTATACTATTTAATATAAAATATGTAATTTTAATTTAATTTAAATAATTTAAATAAAATTAATATTATATTAAATTATTTAATTATTTTATTAATATTCCGCCGCCGCCGCCGCCGCCTCCGTGCGCCACCTTCTTCTTCTTCTTCTTCTTCTCCGGTGAATCCTTCTCCTCTCACGCTCTCCTTCTCCTCCTCCTCCTCTCGTTCTCCTCTCCTTCCCCTTCTCCCGTTCTCCTCTCCTTCCCCTTCTCCCATTCTCCTCTCCTTCCCCTTCTCCCGCTCTCCTTCTCCCGTTCTTCTCTCCTTCCCCTTCTCCCGCTCTCCTTCTCCCGTTCTCCTCTCCTTCCCCTTCTCCCGCTCTCCTTCTCTGGTTCTCCTCTCCTTCCCTTTCTCCCGTTCTCCTCTCCTTCCCCTTCTCCCGTTCTCCTCTCCTTCCCCTTCTCCCATTCTCCTCTCCTTCCCCTTCTCCCGCTCTCCTTCTCCTGTTCTCCTCTCCTTCCCCTTCTCCCGTTCTCCTCTCCTTCCCCTTCTCCCGCTCTCCTTCTCCCGTTCTACTCCCTTCTGCCCAGTTCTCCTCTGCGCTCCACCACTTCCAGCTTCTCTGCCGCTGCTTCTCCGTCATTCTCCTCTCCGGCTAGGGTTTCGCTCGACGAGGAAGAAGGAGAAGGAGCTCTACTGGGGTTTCACTACGGGGACGGTGGAGGAGGAGCTCGGCTAGGCTAGGGTTTCGCTCGATGGGACGGCGGAGGAGGAGCTCGGCTGGGCTAGGGTTTCGCTCGATAGGACGACGGAGGAGAAGCTCGGCTGGGTTAGGGTTTCACTCCACGGGGACGGCGGAGAAGGAGCTCGGCTAGGCTAGGGTTTCGCTCGATGGAGAAAGCAGAAAAGGAGCTCGACTGGGGTTTTCTGTGGATGAGGGATGGTGGAGGAGGCACAGTGGTGGCGGTGGCGAGACCGCTGGAGAAGACGAAGAAGAAAAGAAGAAGGGATGGCGGCCGGCGGCAGCAGCGACCGGCGGCGGCGTCAGCGGTGTTTTTTGTTTTTGTTTTTGATTTTTTTATTTTTGTTTCATTTTAAAATTTTAATATTAGTATTATATGTGTATATACGTATTAGGGCGTAAACAAGTAAAATACAGGGCGTGATATAGCAATACCCCTTCTTTTTGTTCTGTCTTATACTCTTAGTTGTGGTTATCTAAGTTGCCTTTTTTACTTCCAATAAATGATGGCTCAGCTTTTGTGTACTTTTGCACCAAACATAATGATCTACTTCATTTTTCTTGCATTAATCAATGCATTTGAATTACCTTTTAGTTACTTTTACTTGGTGGATTGCTAGTATTAATTGAGTTTACGTGACAAGGAATTTAGACGGTCAAGTTTGGATTTCCTATATAAATCCCACATTGTTTAGATTTAATTGGTACTAATAGATATCTTGTATCCATAGGCTCCTTAATCTTCCTTTTGATCATCTTTAGTAGGTCGCCTGTGGGTACTTTTTGTTTACATTCTATGTGAAGGCCGTTCGTGAGGTCGGTAGAAGATATTGAAGGTCGTTCTCAAGGACGGTAATAGAGACAAAGGCTATTCACATTAGAATGGTAGTAGACAAAGGCCACGATCATCAATACGTGGTAACAGGAGATTGAAGCCAAAGATAGGTGGCAACTGAGTTCATAGCGGCCAATGAAGAAACAGAGAATCATGATCTGATGAGTTATGCTTAAGTCCGAGAACAGTCCAAGAATAATTAGCCTTCAAATATGGTTCCATTGGATTAGTCTTCTCGAGTACTACAAAATTGACTACTAAAATTCTCAAATCAGACTAACGGTTCTCCCATAGCGAATGAAACTAGTTCAGCCAGCAAACACACCAATGAGTCGGCGTGAGCCATGCATGGTTTGGCACCAATGGTTCGCGCCAAAGGAGATGCCCTGAGCTAAGTAGACCAGCGCAAGGCTATGGCGCGACCCTTGCCAGAGGCCATGGGCCACCAGCACAAAGTGAAAAAGCCCTCACGCGGCTAAGTATGGGAGCACGACGTCCCGTTTTAGGTGTCCTGCGCCGTCCCAAGTCCATTGTGACAAGACCAGCACTCGGGGTGTGGGAAATCACACGACCCGCACAAAGGTTTCTGAGCGAGTACCTTTGCTGACCATGGCTCATGCTAACGGCCTTAGGCATGTCTCAGAACTTCAAGTTTGAGCGCTCTGACAGTGCCTCGCAGCAGACGACATGACTCGTGCCAGGTGTCAGATGCAACTCACACAAAGCCTGTACTCCGCACGAGATGAAGATCTGTGCCATGCCCAAGAACTGGTGCCCTACGCCCGTGAAGCGACATGGCTCACGCCAGTCCTTGCACCCCGCGCCAGTCCTTGCATCCCGCGCCAAGTACAAGTCACGGGTCGCATTATGCATGACGCCCTGCACCGAGCGGCGGCTGAGCTAGGGTTTACCCTATTTTGGCCCTAATTTTAGGCTCAATCTCCTACTACTATAAATAGAACCTTTGTCTACTAGGTTTTCATATCTCATACTTCAATTTAAAGAGTAGTTTGTAAACTCTCTCCTTAGGAGAAACTTTATATTTTTCTTCTTTTTATTTTGCTTTGATCGTAAGATGTTGAATTCAAATCTTTATTTAAATTCCATGTCAAGGAGTAGTTTCCATAGCTTGGGGATAAACTGTAGTGACTTGGTAATCTATATGTTTTATTGAGATTCTCTAGTTCATCCTAATTTTATGTTCATAATATTATTGTGATTTGCTTTTGAGTTTTAATGCATGTATATTAAACCACATATATAGTACACACTTTGGGTTGTATTCATGCTAGGCACAAATATCGATGCCTAGTTTGAATGGGTAGAGGAGAACAAGTCTACATGAGTGTGTGCACGGGAGATTTGAGGTCACTCTGATCCACCTACTATCGCACCAGTCTAGCTGACTTGATAGGACCCGATGGGAGTAGCGCATTTAGGGTGGAAGGCCAGGACATAATTGCATGGGGGAGAATCAGACCTACAACAATGGTCGGACATTGTACTCTCCTAATTACAATGACGATGTCAATGGAGGGTTACGAGAGCACCCACCGTGACAGGGATGGGAAAGTGTATGCCATCAGCCACACCACGTGTTATAGACACTCTATTAGATTTGCTAATATCTCTATGTGAATGAATCGAGGATAGAAGAATTAGATTGACCAAGTTCCTCAATGATTTCCCTAAGCGCTTAGCTAATATTATAGTTGTGCTTTTACTTTTCATGTTTTGTAGTTTATAGATTGAAAAACCACCCCCCTAATTTGCATGTTTTCTTTACTAGATCTTCCTTTCACTCGTATGGATTGACGACCCATACGAAGTTGTGTTTTAGGTTGATACATTAGACCCAGCATCTCTATGGACAAACACAGGGTTTACTGCTTACTACCCTATAGGTAGCGTAACAGTAAGATCAGGGTGCAATACTATAAATTTCTATCTTCTAACCCTCATAGTCTCCAATCGGATTAACTTCTAAGCTATGATTTTTAACGACCCCCGAGGGGGAAGCATGTTATAGGCAGCGGTAACACGACCTCTCTACTAGGCGGAGGCCCCTCTAATCGCGAAATGGTAGAAGCGACACTGCAGAGGCAACGTCGGAGACTCGGCTACGCGGTGGTGAGGGCTCCGCGGTGGTCAATGGTGGCTAGGGGTGGACAAAAAAACAAAAATCAAAAATCAAACCAAAAATTGAATTATCCAAATTTGAATAACCCGAACTGAATTTAATATACAGTTTTTGGATATCCAAATTGAATAAACCAAATTCCGAATGTGGTTTTTGGTTCGATTTTGGATATTAAAACTCAAATCGAAATCCGAACCGAATACCGAATTGTAATTTATTAAATTAATTAATTATATATATTAATAATTAAATTTTAAAACAACAAAATTTAATTCATAAATAAATTTTAAAACAACAATATTTAATTCATAAATAAATTTAAGTTGGAGGACCAATCTGTAAATTAAAAAATTATCCCCAAACTCTAAAAACTAAGTAAGTTTGTGGAGTGCTTGAAGGTGAATGTAAATGTGGATTGCTTGAAGGCTTGAAGAATGTGAAGGATTTGAAGGTGAATGTTAAAATGAACAATTTTTCGTTAATCTTAAATGCAATGCTAGAAGTGTTATGGTTGAATTTATATTGTTTTTGTTGGATTTTTATTTTGATATCTATAAATCTAGGCATTTGATTCAACAAGGTCTTCTTTGATGTGCAAAGATGTAACCTTATGTGATGAGCATGATAAACATTCTTGTGTGACAAACAAGCGTGAATGTTTGAGTGAATTCCACGTTGATGATAATGATGATGTTTCCAATGAATTGCATGATGCAATGGATGATATATTGGGAGTTAGATTTTTTTTCTATTCCAACCAATTTGCAGCGGGAAAGGGAGATGATCGAGAGCTTAAAACCTCCTCAACCTCCCTTAATCCCCGAAATGACATTCACAGACACAATGATGGCAAGACATGGAGATTCATTCCTATTAGCGGATAAAAGGTCTGAAGGTAAGGATGTCTCATTGTGGAGACCTCTCCACGACAATTTCATCATGGGGGGAGTCGGTGATGGCAATTTTGGGGACCCACAGGTAAGTGTTTCTAACTGGAATGCATGGAAAAAGAAAATAAGTTGTGAGGACGATAATAAATATGCGGTGTTTCTTTTGCTTTCGTGTTTTGATTAGTGAGTGGATAGTGTTTGCATCAATCTTGTTTTTCTATGTGGATTTTTGAAATGAAACTCTTGTTGGTTGAAAATTTGAGATCAAGACTCGTGATTGTGTTTTGAATGGAATTAAATTGGACGAGTGACAATATTTGAAAAGGAGGAAAAAAAACCAAGGATTAGGGAAATGTTAGTGAATGCCAAGTGCCAAGTAGGCTAGCGCGAGGTGATGCTTCGTGCTAAGACTGGAACAACACAAGGCTATGTCTTGTGCCAGAGGTTTGGTGCGAGGATATGCTTTGTGCCAAGTGGTTTAGAGCGAGGCTCTGCTTCGCGCTAGACACCTTTTGCGCACTACACCAATTTTTCAATTTTTCTTTGTTCCAATAATGCAAATTTTTGAAAATTCTGATACTTAGATTCAAATTTTTGGTTCAAGAATTTTGGAATTTCCTAATTTCTTAGGATTTTTTAAAATACTTCCAAAACCAATGGAATTAATTGGATTGTACTATTGTCCCCCTTTGAGCATTTTAAAATTCCATTCTTATCCTAATTGTACCTCTCGCCCTAGTCCCCTAGGCTGAAATTCTAATCTCATAGTACATTTGTCCACCTAATTCTCTCATTTGACACATTCTTTATTCTCAAGAAACACTCACTCTCACACACTCTTGGTGTAACTCAAAAAAGTGAAGTTTTTCTTCCAAAAGTTAGCAATTTTTGCTTCTTCTTTTGTGGGTCTTGCAAATCTTAGCTTCAAATTTCGAGTAACTCATTGAAATTTATGCTTATGTGCTTTATTTGACATTGGGGTGGTGTTATTTAGAGCATGAATCTTGAAAGAGTGTTTTGAGATATGTGTTTGAATTTGTATGCATGATATTTTGTTTAAGAGGATATTGGGAAGATTGATGTGCTATCCTTAAGATGTGATCTTTGGTGTTGGGTGATTTGGGAGAGACTGAATCTTGATTGCATGATCTTATTGATAGGTTAGTAATAACTTACATCAGTTTGTTGTTTGATGAGGAATATTCTTGTCTGAATAGTCCACATGCTTAGATTATCATGGTATGAATGTTTGGATTATTTGGGAGAATGTTGTCTTATTGAATTGTAGGCCATGATTTGTTTATGATCATATCACCACTCTTGTCCTCATTTTTTAGGATGCCACCTAAGAAGAATGCCTCGGAGAAGGGCAGGTTCACTAGGGGTGAGAAGAGGAAGAAGTCGGCAAAGGGTGCAAACCCCAAGCCAATGACCTCCATTCTTCGTAACCCCACATTTGTGACCGAGGAGTTTATGGGTTTATCCAACATTTCTGGGATTGGAGCCCAGAGGTGACGGAACTTGAGAGAGCCAAAGAGAAGTATTTTAGAGATGGGTTTTTCTTGCAAGAACACCTTGGCGGCTCTAGGTTTACTCGAACAGGTCACTTACATGTTGAGCCGAGTAAGTCTAGAGGGGTTTCTCGAGAAACACTCCAAGAAGTACATTAGGTGGACCCTAGATTTCCTACCTACTCTATGGGCAATCGTAAATAATGATGGGCATAAGGCAATCATATTCAATCTAGACGACAATGAGTCAAGATGACCCATCAGAAGGTAGCGTGAGTCTTTAGGTGGTGGTATGGCAAGGAGATCCAAAAGACACCAAAACAAGGGTTACCTTTCTCTCTTGGGCGCTTTTGGGTGTAACTGGTGGGCACAGATTGGAAGAACATATTCAAGACTACCACTATATTTCATCCGACATTCCGTTATGTTCACCATTTGTTGGCTCTAGGATTCTTTTGCCATGGTGAACTAATGCAATGCCCGGGTTTGGACGTTCATTGCCTTTAGGCAATGACTCCCTAGCGTAGCTTTTACCTAAGCTTGGTAGGGTATTTGATGCAGGAATGTTTAGGAATGGGAGATAGGAAGAGTGGAAAAATCTCCATGGGAGGTATGGTTGGTCTTTTGGCGGAGTATCTAGGTCATCCGGTCACACAAAGGGCTCTAGCTAACTTAGGGAGATCGGGCACAAGGTACAACATAGAGAGAAGTTAGTGAAAGCATCCATGGTGGAACCGATGACATCGAAGGGTAGATACATATGGCTCTATAGCAGAGCGAGCACGTGTAGCTTTATGATTCTTCCATAGTCAAAGCGCACCACCATTGACCATGACACAAGCTTGGATAACCTACTCATTTCGCCGGACTAGAAATTTGAGAAGGAGTTCTATAAAGTTATGGCCAGCCCAGAGGTAGATGTTGAGGAGGTCGAGGGCAAGTCCGCTCCGAGAGCACCTCTTAGTCATTCTCGCTTATCCACGGACATTATGGACCACTTGCATTCACTTTGGGACAAGCTTTCGAGCTCTACTCAAGTGTTACAAGAGCTAGTCCAAGCGATAGCAGGGATGCGCTCGCAAGTGGAAGATCTTAGCTCGATGATGGATAGCATTAAGACCACACTTCAAGAAATCGGATACATGGATAGGAGCTTCACGAATCACGAGGATAAAGGACCTTCAGGGCTGCGAGAGTGAGTATCACTATTATCCCTACCTCACCTATGTTTTGATATGATTTTTGTGCATTGGACACTTTGCATGAACAAAGTGTAAGGAGGGAGTAGTGAGCACTTAGGGAGTTTTCATTTTTGGATTTTCTCCTGGATTTTCAAAAGCACAAAGTGCAGCAAAGCACAAATGGTAAAATTTATCGAAGCACGAAGCGCTCGCTTTTTGGAAAAAAAACACTCGCAAATCATATACCAGGATTATTTCAATAAATACACAACATAGAATTTAGAATAATAACACAATATCATAAAAGACAAATAAAACATTCAACACAATACCAAATTCAAAGTTTTGAAGGTGGTAAGAAGAACTAAACGACTAAAATTGAAAGATTCTTAAAAGGACAAAATTCTAATATGACCCTATGTTTTGGAGGTTTGTGCTAATATGACCATGTGAAGTTGAAAAGTGCTATTATAGCCTTGTGTTTTGCATCAGAAGTGCCGATATAACCTTGTGTTTTTCATCAGAAGTGCCGATATAACCTTTTGGCACTATTTCAGCATTGATTTGGCATTTTTCGGCATTGACCATAACTAAAAAGACTAAAATAACCCTAGCCTTAAAACTAAAATGTAAAGACAAAATTACCCTTAGCTCTTCTTCTTTTCTACAACACAACCACTGCTCCGCCACCACCGCCGCCGCCAAAACCAAACCATCACCAGACAATAATGAGGAGTATACCAAATCTGGCGAGTAAACTCGAGTCCGCCACCACCTCTTCCCGCCACCACCCCCGCTGCCTCACCTCGCCATCTTATCACCTCCGCAACCCCAACAAACCCTAGCATCGGTGAATACTCCCACTGAAGCTCGATGCCACCCCTCTCGAACTAGCTACTGCTACTAGAATGTCACCTCTCCCCGGCGCACGCGAGATTGATAGGGTAAATCAATTTGGTGTAATCAATTCAGATTGAGGTGACGGTGGTAGTGACGTACTCTTCCCAAACAATTTGCATCTGAAATTAAAATACGCCAAATCAATTCGGGTGGTGATGGTATACTCCTCATTGCGGCGGTGGTTATTTTGGCAATTCGAACGACGGTGGCGGCAGCAGAACGGAAAGAATGAGGAAGTTGGACGGAATCATTTCGGTACAGTGTTTGTGTGTGTGACGTGTGTGAGATAGAATGGAGTTTACCTTCTGGAAATTGCGAGCAGCAATGTCGGGGAGATAGAAGGCATGGGCAAAGGAGACGAGAAGGAGCAGCGGCGGAAGAAGAGGAAGAAGAAAGTGAATCCAGAAAAGAAGAGGAAGAAGAGAGTGAAAGGAAATTCCAAAAAATGATTAATTATACTATGAGTGTATAATTATCCTTTCACTTGTTCTGAATTTTTGTTTTTTAAAAACAGAGGTATAATAGTCATTTCATGTATTTCCGGCCAAATTCAGGCCTCCAGGGTTATATTAGCACATTCAAGCAAAACACAGGGTTACAATAGCACTTTCCAACTTCACAGGGTCATATTAGCACAAACCATCAAAACATACGGTTATATGAGCACTTTACTCTTCTTAAAATTATTATAAAGTCGTTGACTCTAATCTCTAGTCATCGGAAAAATCACCATCATCATCACCAAAAGTATCCCTATGGACCTCATCTCCATCCTAAACTCTATGTCATCTTCCATATCATTTCCCATATCTCTCTCTATCTCTTCCTCATCCTTATCAACAAGGTTCATTCTTCGAAGCATTGAACTAAAAGAAGGCTTAAGAAGACTCTTCCCTTTATCCTTTCTCACCGTTCTAGCTCTTGTAACATAGCTAGGCTCACATGCCCCTGAGGCAACCTCCCAAGTTAAATCATGATCACTAAACACCAAATCATCCAATCATCATCGGCACCCTCCATTCTCCCAACCAACCACTCATTACTTTCATCAGTCTCAGTCAAAGCAATTAGATCAATATTATCCTTGTTCTTGAATCGAGAGCTTAGGGCTCTATTGGCTTTAACATAAACCAAATCATGCAAGTGAGATGTTGCCAATCTTTCTTCTTCTTTTTTGGTGTGGAGCTACAAGATTTAGAGGGAAGAAAGATTAACTTACACGATGAGAAAGCCAAGAAAAGTTTGATTTTAATAGTAAAAAAATACAAATCTTATGTGTTCAAATACACTCCAGTTCCTCTCACATCCCGTAGCACTGCAAGTAAGGCTCAGAACACGAACTGCAAACTTTTGCAAATGAGAAGTTGAGCTTCTATAGGTATCCCACCAATAAGCTAGTCAAAGTGAAAATAAAATATTCAAAATAAAGATTTTCTAAATATACACAATAAAGGTATAAAACTGAATTCGTAGTATTTATATCTGGATTGACTTTGTCCCTTGCCCTTATAACAAGAGCAAGCCCAAAAATTCCTTCCTCATTTCGATAACAGTTCAACTCTGTCATTATCTTATCTTGAACATTTGAATCAAGAACCAACCTTGAAATACACTCGTACAAGCCTTTCATAATTTCTTCACATGCTACACTTGTTTGGTTCTTATAAAATAACTCTGGGTTTAGGTAATAACCAGCTGCATGCAATGGTCGATGAAGTTAGACATTCCACCTTTCATCAATAATTTCAAATGCTCTCGTGTAGTCATGTTCCCTAAACCCAAATGCCTTAACAATTGCCTCTTTAGCCCTACCCATAGCTTTATAAATGTATCCCATGGCTGGTTTTTTATCTCCATCAACCATTCTCAAAACCTTCACCAAAGGACCGGTTAATTTCAAAGCAAATAACACATTCTTTCAATAAGATTCTCGCAGTAAAATAGAAGGTGCATTCTTTGTTTCCGCCTCATTTGACCACCTACTGCTTTACCTTTCTTGAGAGGTCACCAACTTTCTCAAATTTTTCTTTTTCTTATAAAGACTAGAAAGTGTGATGAATGAAGTCGCAAACCTTATAACAGCGGGCCTATATAGGTTATGTTGATTAGTGAACTTCCTCATTAGTTCACACGAGGAACATTAGTTACAAGATAAGCATGGACCTTCATGCTCTTCTTCAAGGTCGACTGTATCTTTGTCATTTTTCCAAGATCTTCTAGCATCAGATCAAGACAATGTGCTGCACACAAAGTCCAGTATAAATGTTGCTTTTCATTTCCAACCCTTTCCCTATAAATAAGAAAACTAAAAGTTAGTAACTAAAACTAAAGAATTAAATTACTAAACTAAAAAAAATGAAATATTACATAATCTGAACTTTCAAGTTATAATAAAAAAGATAAAATTAAAAGTACCTGTTTTAACAAATGCAGAACCATTGTCCGACACAAATTGAACAACATTTTCCTCTCCAATCTCATCAATAAATGAATCAAGAAGCTTTAACACTTAATCTGCATCCTTCTTAACATCGAAAGCATCGATCAACTTCACAAATACAGAACCTTTTGGAGAATTTTCAAGAAGATTGATGATGTCCTTATTCACCACGGTATCTTTCTAACCATCGGATAAAATCGAACAACCCTTCTTGATCCATTCTTCTTCATGCACTAGCATTTTCCTTTTCATATTCTCCACCTCTTTTTCAACAAAGGAACATGGAGATCATGCATTGAAGGTGGCTTGAATCCTGGCCCAAAATTTGCAGTCGAATTCATAGCTATATGAAAGCTATCATGGGTTACAACATTGAATGGAAGCCCATCATCGTAAAACCACCTAGCAAGGTCTCCACATGCTTTGTCTCTCAACTTCTTAGCGCAAACTTCATTAATAGTCTGCTACTTCCCACTTGTTCCCATGCCTCTTTTCAAGTTTTTGAAATGGGACTAAAAACCAAATCAAGTGGTCATTTTACCCTTTTCACTAAAGTTGGAGCAGCACTAACTTTTGTACACTCAACTTCTTCATCATCATCTTCTTCATCATCATCTTCTTCTTCACGATGACTTGGATGTTCAAAATACCCAAATGAGCTGGAAGACTCCTTTGCATCCAACTTGCTTCGCATAAAAGCTTTAACTTCTTCACAACGTGCTCCGGTCATTTTTTACAACCCTTCGATACTCTTGTAAAACCACCAACCAAATGTTGTTTTTCCCTACACGCACCTCCACTAGTTTGGGTACCACAGAAAATTCAAGTAAACTTTTTGGTTTGATTATCTACCCTACTATACTTCCTACCGGGATCAATATCACTACTCTCGATATTCGAATTCGATGCTTCAAACGATGACATCTACAACCACATAAAAACAAGCACAAAAACAACAAAAATTCATCATCATGAAACCATACCCAAGCCTAAATTGATGTAAAAATTCTATATTTGGAGAGAAAAAAATAGAGCCCATGCTTCAACTAAAGCAAACATAAGAAAAGAAAAACAGCCCATAGATAAAGTCATGAAAAATATGTTTGAACCCTTTTTAAAAAAAAATAGCCCATAGAACTCAGTATTTTCGAATGAGAAGAGAAGATGAAGGGAGTTACCTCTGTTTCTGTCGAAAAGATGAAAACGGGAGCCTCTGTTGCCGTCGGAAGTGAACACGAGAAAGTGAGCCTCTGCTGCATCGGTTTTCTAGTCTGTCCAATTCTGTCTTTTTTTTTTGTTTAATCTCCTAAATTATATAACCCTTCATTTAATAAGGAAAAAAAGTCCCATTTCAGCACAAAAATGAAAAAGCGCACTTTTTTTAGGGCTTTGCCAAAAGTGTTAAAAGACCCTCTGAAGCAGTGCTTTTAGTCGGCGGTGGCGCTTCTCAATACAAAGTGCTCAAGTGAGCGCTTTAAGCATGCTTTTTTAAATACCATATTTTCTCGGTGCATTTCATGATTTGCTTTGGTAGTTTTTCTTCTTGGTAGGTTATGATGTTGGTTTTCGTTTGTTGAGGGATGATTTTGGATGGATATTTGGTGGCATGACATGCTATGCTTAGATTTCTAGTATGCATGGGGTAGGATGTTTTAGGAAATTGGTGGTGTATTTTTATGTTTTGTAGTATGAAGCCCACTTTTGGGGCATTCTTGTGCTACACCAAAAAAATTGGAAAAACTTGAAAAATGAAAAACAAAAATACAAAAACCTGGACAAGTCAAAAAACTCGAAAGGGTGACTTGGGTAACATGAGGAAAAGTCCGGATAGGTTGAAAGGCCGAGGTAAAAATGAGAGGCTAGACCCGGCTAGGCTTACTAGCCTAAGCAAAAATGAGAAGCCATGTGGAAAAAAGGTGAGAAGTGAGTACCCTTTATGCGTTAAAGTTATGATGAAAACCCGAAAGTGATCCTTGGTAAAATGAGAGAAATTGAGAGAAAACAAAAAACTAGTTTGAATGCATGCTTCCACGGTGGATTATTTTTTAAGACTACTCTTTGATTGCTTTTGGGGTCATTTCAGGAAAAGAAAGCTAGCTTGACACTTAACTTTTTAGCTTACCATTTTTCACACTTTACTTTGTGGTGGTTTGATTACTTATGTTTTTCGGAGAGTGTGAGAGTTGTGAGATTCATACTTTCTTTAGGGGAACAGGGTAATCTTGGAATAAGTTGAATGCTTCGGTCAACTTATGCATGCACGCTAAATTTTTCTTAATTCTTTATCTTGTCTTCTATTTACTTGAGGACGAGTAAAGGGTTAAGTGTGGGGAGTCTGATCTACTTCATTTTGCATGCGTTAACCGATGCATTTGGCATACTTTTTAGTTACTTTTACTTCATGGGTTGCTAGTATTAGTTGAGTTTACGTACCAAGGAGTTTAGACTGCCATGTTTGGTTTTCTTGTCTAAATCCCACATTTTGTAGACATAATTGGTACTAATGGACATCTTGTATCCATGAACTCCTTGATCTTCCTTGTGATCATCTTTATTAGATTCCCCGTGAGTACTTTTTGTTAACATTCTATATGAAGGTCGTTCGTAAGAGCGGTAGAAGATAGGTCTTTTGCAAGTATGCTAGTAGAGACGAAGGCCATTCACATTGAAGCCAAAGATAGGTGGCAACAAAATTCATAGCGCTCAATGAAGAACAAGGAATGAGTTGTGCTTAAGTCCGAGAACAGTCCAAGAATAATTATCCTTCAAGGCTGGTTCCATTGGATTCTTCTTCTCGAGTACTACAAAATTGACTACTAAATCTCTCAAATTGGACTAGCGGTTCTCCCGTAACAAAGGAAACTAGTTCAATCGGTCAACGCACCAAGGGGTTGACATGGACCGTGCATGGTTTGGAACCAATGACCAGCGCCAAAGAAGATGCCCCATGCCAAAGAGACTAGTGCAAGGCTATGGCGCGACCCGCACCAGAGGCCACGAACCACCAGCATAAAGTGAAAAACCCCTCATGCGGCTAAGTATGGGCATCGGATGTCCCATTTTAGGCATCACGCGTCATCCCAAAATCTGAATAGAGCAAAATGAAAAGCTCAATGCTCCTAAATGACCCATCATATGACCAAACTAATTGTTGTTTATCCAGTGATATTGAATCAATGAGTTTGATGAAGGTGGATATGCTAAGGGACACGGAAAATGACCATGTCATTTATGTCTTTGAATTGATGATTTTCTCATTGATAGTAAAATTGATACGATGATTGAGTCTCTTGAAGATATGTCGTATTCAATGGAATGACTCTAAACATTGTGAGTTACCTTTTGTAAAGGTGAGGTGTCTCATGCCCATCAGCTAATATTGTAGTTACCTTTTGTGAGTTACCATTTGCTCTATCTGTGCAGTCTAACAATTATCACTCGTAAGCCATATGCTCATAAACGATCAATCAAGATAGCCAATTATCAGGACAAGCATTGTCAAACATTTCATTGCATCAAAAGGGTACTTTCCCAAACAATTAATTTAATCATAGCATATATAAGCATAACACAATTTTAAACACATCATAGATCTAAATTTTTTGTTTATGCAGCTAAATCAAGTCCCTAAATGAACGAGAATACATCATGGATAAAATAACCCAATGTCACATCCTTCATTCATGCACGAATTTATTACACTCTTGCCGAGAGATGTCATGTTTAAGTGCAAATGAAGTTTACCATTTTTCCGCATGCGGTTCTCAGACCAAGCATATAAAAGTCATGAATCACCAGCAGCACATTCTCACACAAAATGTGGTTTAATTTTTTGTTTTTAAACCAACACGAGCAGCCCACACAACCAAATTATTATACCATGCAAAATAGGTATTTCAACATTTGATCAAGTATTTAAACAAATATTATAACATTTCAAGGGCTTTGGAAATTAAGCATGTCTCATAATTTCCAACCATATGCACTGTTTTCAAGTAATTGAATAATTTCTGATCCTATATTCTAAACTCATGGCATTTTTTCCCCAAATTTAATCCAATCTTTCATGCAAAGAATCAAATATGATTTCTTACCATATCAACATTTAATCTCATAAGCATGAATATTACGAATTTAACATATTTCCATAATTACGCCATGTAATTTAACATACATGCTCAACTCATTTTCCCACATAATTAAGGGATTAATATAACCAAATCCATTCACTATCAAATTCGATAGGCTTAGTGTACTGGACATATATGTGCAAATATTATTCACATAACTCTCTTTGTAACAAAGTCATGTTCACATCCAGATTCACGAAAATGGTTATCAAATATAATCCAAGCAATATATGTATATATAGCATATGTCATGATTCACTTTAATTAACATGTATACGTACCATTGTTTGCAAAATCGTGGTTACAACTCTTGACCAAAAGTCAACTCTTTTAACTATTTCATGCCACCAAGCAATAAATCTTGTCGTACCTTCATGCCTAGTTTCTCTTCCATAAGAGATATACAACCGTGTATACTCGGATTCACCAATGCGTACATACAAAAGATTTCCATCGTTAACTATATGTACAAATATCATGTCGCAAATAAATATTTCACAAAATATTCTAAACCATTGAATTTCGAAACTTTTAACCAAATTTGAAATAAATTGTTGCAGATAATTAAAGCATAATTTTCAAACACATATTTCAATCATGCAATTTTCAATTTAAATTGCATCCAATTCCGGAATAAAACTTTCCCACAGAAGCATGCAAATCTGAATGAATATACAACATGTAATTCTGGCAAATTAAAGCCTCGGATTTTCAACAATCAGTATAGCATGTATAGCATGAATTATGATGCAATTCATGCAAGTTCAAGTTTATAACACAAAAACTTGAAACCTAAAGTTCGTTAGACAAATACAACATGCCATTTCCATAATGTAATTTTCGAACAACCTTAATTAAGACATAACATTTGGAATATATATTTTTCCATGCAAGACCGAATCATTGATGCCCAATTTATTCATGCAGATTGCATATTTTGTTCAATATGTGATTTTCGATCGAATCAATATAATTCAACAAAAATAAATCATTTATTTCAAGACTGTTGGACATATATTGATTTTATCATGGGGAAATTAAATAATGAAAATTGAACAAGCAATTTACATATGCGAATAATATAATTTTATTAATTATCCAGGCATACAGTCAGAAAGCTTAAATTACGAATAATTAAAGCAATACATGGGAGAAATAAATCATGTTTCAATCAATAACAAATTGATGGAGTCACGAGTAAACTCGCTGCCCTTGAAACGAATGAGTCCCGTCGTGGACATCGTTCCCTAGGGTAAAACCATCGAAGGTAACAATTAACACGTAAGAGTTACCTCAGATTCACGCAAGGCCCGAAGGACTATCACCTCGACAGAGCAACGGATGAAAACTTCGAGAAAGACAGAACGAAGACTCAAGTTTAAAATATGGAAGGGCTTGAGAAAAATGGTGCAAAATTTTCTGACTCACTTAGACGCTCTATTTATACTGGTCTAAGAGACCCTAATCATGGAAACATGATATTCTGATTTTCTGTAATTAGAGAAGAATATCCTCCAATCACCAACTCACCAAATCTGAGACATTCTATGAATACTCGAATCAAATCTGCTGGAAAACGAAGAAATATTTGCACAAATATTCTTCATCGTACTAAACATGGTAAACCGCATATTTATTTAAGACTAGATATCTCACAAAATATGGAAGTATTTTGTTCTTATCTCTTAAGAATTACACACAAGCAATTCCATATATACTATGCGGTTGGGCCTTCCAGAGACTTCCATGCGGTCCATATGCATTTTGGACAGTCCAGAGAAAAATTAATCTGGGTTAATTTCCTCCTGATTTTTCTCTTTCAAGAGTGACAACATCCATATCTCATTCACCCGTGATCCATTTTGAGAGTTTAAATAGCCAATTTTATAGTAATCGCGGAGGAGAACAAAAATGACATCCACCTACCCAAAATCCGTTCGGGTTCCACTCAAAACGACGCCCAAAAGTTGATGAATTTCAACCTTTTAACCATCATTTTCCAACAGTTTATAGATTGAAAAACCAACCCCCGTCCCCCTCATTGCATGTTTTCTTTACTAGATATTTCTTTCACTCGTACGGATTGAAAACCCGTACGAGGTTGTGTTTTGAGTTTATACATTATACCTAACATCTCTATGAACAAACTTAGAATTTATCGCTAACTACCCTATAGGTAGCGTAACAATAGCAACATGGTGCGAAACTATAAATTTCTATCTTTTGACTCTCACCATCTCCAACCGAGTTAACTTCTAAGCTACGGACTTTAATGACCCAGGAGAGGCATGTCACATAACCAATCGAAGTCAATGTTATCAGCCATCCAATCCAGAGATATGCGATCCGTACTTGGCTCTACACCTGAATTTTTAGCAGTACGTGTCTTCATTTAGGGTTGGTGTGATTATTATAATCTGTGGGTGTATATTCCTTCTAATTACTGTGTCCAAGTTATATATCTTCATTTAAATTCCCCAGCTGCACAGCAATACAAATAGAAGCTGCTTGCAGACATTGGCGGAACTACTTGAAGGCGGGGGCAGGCGCGCGCCTGCCCCGAGATCCGTCGGCCAGGCGGAAGTTACTGTTCCCGGCCGACGGATCGAGGGTTTCCGCCTACGGCGGCGTAGCCCGTTCGCCGGAGGAACTGAGGAAGAAGCCTCTCCCGCCCCTGGCTCTCTTCTTCATCTTCAGCCTCTCCCGTCCGTCCCCTGACTCCCTCTCGCTCTCAGCTCCTCTGTCACACCGCCGCGGCGCCGCCGGTCGTCCGCCACCGCCAATCCACCACGGTGCAATTTCAGCCTACCCTCACATTTTTTTCCTGGTTCCGCCACTGCTTGCAGAGGTATAATTTTCCAATCTTATGGTCTTCAGTGTGCAATTTTGTTTAAGACATGACCCTTTTTTTTGGGTCCAAACATAGGTGAAGTGGTGCGTCATCAGTTCCAGTGCCGGATGAGAGAAGCTGCATGCTCGAGAATCCAGAGATGCACGAACCTTTCTAGCAAAAAAAACATACTCCCTCCGATTAGGCCCGTCAAATGGGTTAATTGGATAAACCCATTATCCAAACTCAATAGATCATTATCCAATGAGTTATTATCCAATTAACCCGTTTATTAAATGGGTCATAATGAGTTGGATCATAAATGGGTTGGGTCATTAAATGGATAATCCATGAGATATTCATATGACCCAATGGGTTAAAATATATTAACCAATAAGTCATTATCCAATAAGTCATTATATAATTAACCCAATAAGTTATCATTATACATTTTCTATCGATTTGGGTTACAAGTTGTCATTATCCAATGGGATCAGGTATTAAATGCTCATTAGTTTTTGGAATTGAGCGGGATGAAAATAATTATGTTAATGGAAAATTTTGATATCCATGAGTCCCATATTATGTTAACTCAATAAGAACGTAACAAATACCCAATAAATATCCAAAATTACCCAATTAAATGCATGTGTAATATTTAACATTAATATTCACTATAATTCACAAATTATACAAATTATAATTCACAAATTATTCAAGCTCAATCTCGTACAATATTCGAGTTCGTACAGTATTCGATCTCGTACAATATTCGAACTCAATCTCGTATAGTATTCGAGTTCGTACAAAATTCACACTCAATCTCGTACAGTATTCGAGTTCGTACAATATTTCAATCTCGTACAGTATTCGAGTTCATACAGTATTCGAGTTCAATCTCGTACAGTATTCGAGTTCGTACAGTATTCGAGCTCAATCTCGTACAGTAATCGAGTTTAATCTCGTACAGTATTCGAGTTCATAGAGTATTTGAGTTCGTAGAGTATTCGAGCTCGTACAGTATTCGAGCTCAATTTCGTATAGTATTCGAGCTCAATCTCGTACAGTATTCGAGTTCATACAGTATTCGAGCTCAATCTCGTACAGTGTTCAAGTTCATACAGTATTCAAGTTCAATCTCGTACAGTATTCGAGTTCGTACAGTATTCGAGTTCAATCTCTTACAGTATTCGAGTTTGTACAATATTCGATCTCAATCTCGTACAGTATTCGAGCTCAATCTCGTACACTATTCGAGTTTGTACAGTATTCGAGTTCAATCTCGTACAGTATTTGAGTTCATACAATATTCGAGTCCGTATAGTATTTGAGCTCGAGCTCGATCCCAAGTAATATTGTTCGTTAGTTTCGTCGAGTTTACAAAGCCAACCTATTATATATATATATATATATTAAATATAATATAATATAATGTACATAATATTATATTACATAATATAATATTATGAACTCGAATATGAATAAAATGCAGACCGATTGATGAATAGAACGCAGACCGATTGATGAACAAAACGCAGACCGGTTGATGAACAAAATGCGGACTGATGAAACAAAACGCAGACTAGGAAGTGAGAACTGAGAACTGAGAAATGAGAAAGAACACGGACTTGATGGGTAATTCACGTTTTACCCAAATAAATTGCCTATACCCAATGAGTCATTTAGTTCGACCCAATGGATAATTAGTATAGACCCATTGGATAATTAGTTTATACCCAATGGATAATTCAGTATATACTCAATGGATAATTCATTATATACTCAATGGATAATTGGTGTTTTCAACCATTTAAACTTTAAATGGATAAGCCACGTAACATTTTACTTGGAGTGAAAAATTACGATTAACCGTAATCATTCTTTGATGTAGGCTTTTTTAAAAAAATAAAACACCGTAAAGTTGGGGGATTATATAAGGTTCCCCAAGCCTGTATAAAAACATAGTTCATTACAAGAGCGATCCTTGAGACAACATTGTTGCCTCCAAAAGAATACCTAGCAGCTAAAGATTATGTCTGATCGATTAGTTTGATATGGTAGTTGCGATTCCAAAAAAAAGAATCTCCACCCTATGTGTTAATTCTTTCCCTTGGCCAGGCAACTACATACTATCACTTCAAGATGAAAAGGACACAGCAGCATAGCAGGAGTAGCAGCAACAGGGAGCCTTGTGTTTTGAGAGCATCCTTCACAGCCGAGTCGTAGCTAATATACTGGGGTTTTATTGATCTTCACCAGCCGAGAGTGTGATGTGAACCTGTAATAAGCCAAAGAACAGACATCAGCAGTATCTATCCTTTATAGAATCTCAAGCATATCATAAATATTCATCAACAAAGTATTTGAATCTGACCAAAATTTGCAGCAATGGTTCGAGTGTCAGTAGTGGTTCATGATCTCGAGGGGTGCTAGTTCAAGTCCTCGAAGGGTACTGGTTCGAGCGCTCGGACAGTTCGAGCACTCGAGGGGCGCTAGTGATTTGAGACGTCGAGGGGCATTAGTGGTTCGAGTCCTCGAGGGCTAATAATACGGGTACGAGACTTCGAGATGCTGTTGCCGTTCGAGACATCGAGGGGCGGTAGTGTTCGAGACCTCGAAGGGTACTGGTTTGAGTGTTTTAACTGTTCGAGTGCTCGGACAGTTCTAGCACTCGAGGGGCGCTAGTGATTCGAGACTTCGAGGGGCATTAGTGGTTCGAGTCCTCGAGGGCTGATAATACTGGTACGAGACTTTGTGATGCTAATGTCGTTCGAGACATCGAGGGGCGGTAGTGTTCGAGACCTCGAGGGTACTGGTTCGATGCTCACAAAAATTCTTGGAACTATGAAAGTTGTCAATCAATGTTGTCCCAATGGAAAATTATGAAAATAACATGATTAGCATTTCCAATTCTATCAATGAATTCTAATACTTGGAATCCCAACTGCATCCAAAGAAATCAGCCCCCTGATTTCATTAGAAACAGAATTCAATTGAAGATTACCAATCGGCCTATTAACCGCAGTTTTGGCCAGAGCATCTGCCACTACATTACCTTGTCTCAGTGTATGCACCAGCTTTATATTTGCAAGACTCAACTTAATTTCGTAGCATAAATCAAATAAGGACCATGGAGCTTTATATGGATCCATAATATGCATTATAGCTTGTGAACTATCAAATTCAATTAAGCAGTTATTAGAGGCTAGTTGTAATAGATGAAAATCCTTTTTTTATTGCCACAAGCTCAGCCTCTAACGAACTTTGTGCCTCTATAGAATAGCTTTCCATAGTAAGTACCACACCATTTCCATCTCTGAGAACAAGCCCTATCCCAGTACTATTATCTGTTTTCCAAGCTGCATCAACATTTAACTTATTACCTACTTCTGGTTTGTTCCATCTGACAACAGCTACTTGAGGTGATATTTTTGTTGGCCATTTTGGTAATAGACCTGACTGTGTCAACAGTCTGGTATCTTCACAATTTGTAAACAATGGCTTAGCATAAAAAGTATTGAAAATATACTCCCGTATCCTTGTTATAGTAACTTGAGCATTAGGGGTTATATTTTCAAACATTTTTTCACACCTTGCTTTCCATATAAACCAACAACCCACCATAGGTAAAAGTCTACATAGGTAAGAGTGCAAAGTAGTTTGAACTGGATTTGTGATGTAATATGTTAATCTATTCCAGAGAGTTGAGAAATGTGGAGGAGTTATCCCTAAGATTCCATGAATTTCCTTCCAGATAATAGTAGCAAAAGAGCAGTCATTGAAAAATGTTGGATGCCATCAGTATTATCACAAAACAAGCATTTAGAAGGAAGGTGAAAACCAAAAACTTTAAGGACATCATCAAATGGAAGAAATGCATTGAGAAGTTTCCACATAAAAATGGATATCTTTTTCTGAGCTCTTGGGAACCATAACTTGCTTAGAGTATAAGAGGTACCTCTGTTAGATTGTATTAGCTTGTAAACTGATTTGAAGGGGAAGTTCCCTGCTGTCTCAGGCATCCAGATCAGTCTATCAGGTCGCTCCTCCCATATTTTGCACTCCTGCATACCAAAACAAATATCAGGATGTAGCAATGGGTAAATATATGCAGAAAGATTTGTCCTATTTTTCAGAAACTGGTTAACAGTGCAGTCCAAAGAGATGTTAGTGAGTTCATAAGCACAATGATCAATTAATGGACCAGAGCCTGTCTAGTTTGATGTCCAAAAGTTACATCTCTCATCTCTTATAATTACCCTTGAATTTCTTTCAGCTAAAGAATTAACAGATTGGATCCTTTTCAATGTTTGGGATTTCCTAGCAGCAGGTTTTAATGACCAGATAAATTGTGCCCATGGAGCTTTCCCAAGCTGAAATTTCCACCACAATTTAAGAGAACATGCTCTTATAATTGTGGGAATTGATCTGAATGCAAGTCCATTCTGATCCAATGGGTAGCATAAATTACTCCATCTTCTCCAAACTCTTTTTGGGCCTAGATCAGTCTCTCCCCAAAAGAACTTAGACATCAATTTTTCCAAAATTTTGACTACCTGACCTGTAGGCTTCATCACAGTCCAAATATGCTGAGGGATTGAGTAGATGCAAGCTTTGATTAAAGTCATTTTACCCCCTGCACTAAGCCATCTATTTTTTCAGTTTTGCAACCTTCTACCAATCATTTCTAAAAGGGGCTGGAAGTAAGCATTTAATACTCTACCTTTAAACATAGGACATCCCAAATATTTAAATGGAAAAGAGCCCTATTTCATTCCTAAAATCTCTTTTACTTGCCTAGTTTTAGCCACAGTGTCCCCCTTACCTAAGTAAAAATCACTCTTTTCAAAATTTATTTTTTGCCCTGTTGTTTCTTCAAAAACCGCAAGAAAAGCTTTCATTCGTATTAAGTTCAATTTACTAGCTTTCAGGAAGATGACAGTATCATCAGCATAACTAAGATGAGAAATTGGGATTGCCCCTTGAGGAAGATCAAAATATTGCAGCTTGCCTGAATTAAAGACAAAGCTAAACTCCTTGTGAATGCCTCAGTGAAGATATTAAAAAGGAAAGGGGATAGAGGATCACCTTGTTTAATACCTCTAGAAGATTTGAAAAAACCCACTGGCTTACCATTAATCAACACAGAGAACCAAACCTGAGTAATAATTTGCATGACAGAATGGACAAATTTACCATGCATTCCAAACTTTAACAAAATACTATTAAGAAAAGCCCAGCTAACCCTATCAAATGCCTTTGTTAGGTCTAGTTTAATGACACAGTTTGGGTCTCTATTCTTCCTATCCAAGAATCTCAGCATCTGTTTGAGGTAAAGAACATTATCTGATATATCCCTTTGGCACATAAAAGCTGACTGATGTGGGGATATGAGTTTAGGCATAATCAGTTTTAACCTCTCCATTAACAGTTTTGAAAAAATCTTGTTAATGAAATTAGACAAACTAATAGGCCTAAAATCTTGAAAAGAAGATGGAGCTTCTTTTTTCGGAATAATAGTGATCCATGTTGCTGCAATACCTCTAGGAATGGGAGAGCCAGAAAGAAAGTCATTTACAGCAACTAAAAGATCCTGGCATATTATATCCCAAGATTTTGTAAAATATTTTGATGAAAAACCATCAGGCCCTGGACTGCTATTTTTGTTTAAACCGAAGACAACTAGTTTAAGCTCTTCTACTGTAGCAGGCCTAATAAGCAATGTATTATCCTGATCATTAACTATTTTAGGAATTTGACTCAGAAAATGAGAGAAGAATTCACCATTTGAATTTGTTTTAGGTTCAGAGAGAAGGTCCGAATAGTATTCAATAGCCTCAGATTCAATTTGTTGAATATCATCAATCCAAACTCCCTGTGAGTTTTTTATCTTGGATATACTAAGTCTAGACCTATTTTCTTTAACAGAGTTATGGAAAAATTTAGTATTTTCGTCACCATCTCTGAGCTATTTAATTCTAGACTTTTGTTTCCAGAATTTTTCCTGTTCTTTTAGGGATCTTAGGAGGAAAGCATGTGCCTGTTTAAGCTTAATCCATTCCATTTCTGAACTGTTTAAATCATAAGTGATTTCCTGAATTCTCAAATCCTTCTCTTCCTTTGTAATATTCTCATGAATATTCCCAAAAACTGTTTTATTCCAGATCTTAATTTTGTGTTTTACCCTCTGTAATTTTAAGAAAAAACCAAGCATTCCAGTTTCAGTCATAGGTATTTCCCAATCTTCCTTTATCAATGGTAAAAATTCAGATCTGTTAAACCATGCATTGATAAATCTAAATAATTTAGGAGAGGAGGGTATTGAGCTGCCTACAGTAAGAAGAAGAGGGCAATGATCAGAGGCACCTTTATTAAGTATTTGTATAGAAGAAGAAGGAAATTTTGTACCCCACTGAAGGGTACAAAGTCCTCTATCTAACCTCTGACTGGTAGAGTTTTTAAGTCTACAATTTGACCAAGTAAAGTTATTCCCAACTGTGTTAATAGTATAGAGTGCGTTATTATCAATGAATCTATTAAAATCCTCCATACTAGTTTTTTTGGGGAATGAGGGACCTTTATATTCATTGGATGAAGATATTGTGTTAAAATCACCAATGATTAAAGGTGCCTCTGATCATTGAAAAAAATCTTTCCACAGCTTTTTTCTGCCCCCAACAGTTCTTAGAGCATATACAAAAAATCCTTCCATTGAGGTATTTAGCTTGTGACTGTGACTGTTAACTGACAGAAATTGCAAATGGTCAACTAACCGAGTTACATTAATTTGATCATTCCACATTAACCATATTTATCCACTTGAAGCCTGCATGATGTTAGTGAAGTGTAAATCTTTCATGTATTCCTCACATTTTTCATTATTATACCATGGTTCAATAAGGCATAAAAATGAATTTTGTGTGTTTTCACTAGATTTTTTAATCTGCAGAGTGATATTTTCATGCCTCTAATATTCCAGACCATAAAATTGATTTTAATGGTTGTACTAATCATTTAAAACCCTTTTTAAAAAACCTTTTGAAGATCTAGTGATGATCTTGTTGGGACTAAATTGTTTTCCAGGGGACATTATCTTATTTAGCTGTGTGAAGAAATTATTTTTCCTAGACTCAGTAAGATCATGCATATTGTGAGTATTTTTAGGGCTACATACCTTTGCTGTGTCTACCTTATCCTTTGATTCAGTGTTTTGTACATCAGAGGTTTGTGAGAAAAAGAGCTCATCCGTATGATCATCTAAATCTGCAGTGGCACTTACTTCAGAGGATAGATCATCCTGCTCTTCCTCCTCACCTTCTAGCCCATGTTGTTGGTCATCCAGTAGAGGGGAGAATCTGTTATTCCTGTGGCCTTCCTGGGAGTGGTAAAACCTATCAGGAGAGAATCTTCTACCAATCTTCTTAATATCTATCCAGAGGTCATCTTTAGAATAGTTCTTCCTATAGCCAGGGTTAGATCTGAAGGAGATAGGAGAGCTAGCCCTATCACTACTATCTTTTTGAGAATTTGTATTATCGTTTTTAGAGGTTAAATGGAGTAACTCAGTTGAGTGTTTGGTGTTTGAGGCCAAGGGGAAGTTGAGCTCAGTTGGGCATTGGGCATTTTTAGATGTGTTGGCTTGGCTCTCACCAGGGGAGGTTTTACGCTCCACCATCTTATCCTTTGGAACATAATAACTTTTCTTCTGTTGAGCTTTGAAAACCCTATCCTTTTGCACTGTTGATAGTCCAGAAGCACCTTCCTGAATCATCACAGGATTCTCAGAGCTTATACCTTTCCCATCATTTCTGCTGTCAGTGTTGCCTATCCCTTCATCAGTATTACCACCTGCCATAGTACTAGAGTCCTGAACAGCTACAGGGAATGTACCAAGATTGGTATCCTTAGTTTTCATATTCAGTTTCTGGCCAGCTGGATTGTATCTACTTCTTCTAAGTTCAGGATGCAAATAGATACAATTGGTGTCATCATGTCCAATAGACTGACAATGAGCACAGTATGAAGGTAGGTCTTCAAACTCAATAGGGAGCTTTAGAACGTTGTATTCAATTCCATCCTCTTCAATACCTACCCTGATGAAGCCAGGGAGTTTTTTCCTAAGGTCTACCTCAACACATAATTTCACAGCAGATGGCCTAGTAACACCTACTGTAGCCGCATCCATTTTAATGAAATGTCCTATCTGGTTGCCCATACTCTGGATCATAGATTCATTATAGAAGAAAATAGGAACATTTTTAATGGTAATCCATACCGGGACAATAGAAGACTCGGTTTGAGGGGAGAAATCTATAGTCCACTTGAGTACCTTCATTGAAGCACCAAGAAAACTCCACTGTTCCTTTAGCCACATCCTCTGATAGTCCTCCTTATCTTCAAACCTAATGAGAACATGTCGGTAATCAATCGATCCCAGTTGAAATTTCCCTTTGAATCCAACTGACTTGAAAGCTTCGTTGAGTTGCTCCATAGTCGGCTTTCCCCTGAAGAATTTACCCACTAAGGCATTGTTGTAGTGGCCAGCTAGAGTTTCAGCTTCCTTGCGCGTGACAATACATGCAATATCTCCCTTGTAAGTGGTCTTTGGTGTGATTTCTGGGTTTGATGGCAAAGAGGCCTGGAGAGGAGGAGATCGATTGGCTAGAGCTTGAAGGAAACTCCTATCCGGATAGGTGCCACCGTGTTTCAGCGGAGGCGCCGCCATGGCGCGGTGGAGAGAGATAGAAATTTATAACCGTTGTGACGACAGAACGGCTACAATTGGGAGAAAGTAACCGGAACAGTAAAGAAATTACTAGCACAGTACCTAATTAAGAGAGAAGGGAGAGCAATGAGAGAGAAGGGAGAGCGAACTGATTCTCTCTTTGATGTAGGCTGAATCGTGTACATAACTACAAAAAAAAGAAATATTTATTCGAGTGGCCAAATGTGGGAATTTCATTTATTATTTTCTTATGTTCAATAAAAGAAAATATTTTTAAAAATCTTCACATTTCGAGATTTTTCAAATTTAGTAAAAGTTTCTTAAATACTACTTCTACTTCTTTCGTCAAGATCATTTATCAAATTTTAATTGGTTCAAATTAAAATTGATTAAAACATGAACCGAAATCGACAAATATGATGAATCGAGAATTTGATCGTTTCTAAGTTGATTATATGTGTTAGGGAAAAATTAAATTTTTCGTAATCAAATTTGTGAAAATTTTGTTATCTTATGATATGAAATTATCCACGGGTCACCCGTTATCCAACCCAACTCGACCCACCCAAAATTATCCAACGGATAACCAATTATCCAACTCAACTAAACCCAATAACTACAACCCAATTATATCCATTAACCCAATGGGTCATTATCCAATAAGTGAAATTAGTATATCGGTAACGGTTATCCAACGGGTGACCCAACCCGTTTGACGGGCCTAGATTTATCTCCACAAATTATTATTTTTTTCAACCTGATCGATTAGATTGTCGTGTTCATGATGATAACTCGATTTAGTTTTTCACATTGATGTATTGCTTTCGATCTGCTTGCTCAGATTGTGTGTTCGCAATTTTGTTTGTAGTTTTATTTTTGAGTTTCCATCAATTTGGGTTCGCTAGATCAGTGATTTTTAAGGTATTTACGGTTTGGACAACATAGATCGTGGTTGGATCAAGTGGTGTTCCAATTGTAGAAGATCTCTGTTTGACGCAGTAATATTGATGCATGATACGCTTCTCTCAGCCAAGTGGTCATGATTTTCGCAGAAGCCAGTTAATATCCCCAAAAGCGATGTTACAGTTTTTTTATTGGATTTCTGATCTTTAATAGTACAGACGATCAGTCTGATTGATATGTAATTTGAATATCCTTACAATAGATTGATTATTCCTAGAGGCTAGTTAGGTTTAATGTCAATTCCACTTATTTTAATCGCACCTGGGCAATTTTTCCCAACATCTTGGAATTTTTCAAAAAAAAAGTATCTTCATAAACTTCTTCCAAACCCTGCAAAAACAATCTTCTGTTACACATTCTAATGCATCATTCATTAGCAACAAAAAAAAGTAGAATCTTTTCTTTCCTTTTGGTGGTTAACAAATGGATACATTTCCTGAGTCTTCATCCTCCCTTTAAATGTAGTTCAATTTCAAAACCTTCAGAGCAAAATTACAATCCCACAAACTCTTTGTTCATCTATATTTCTTTGTATCCTCAGCATCATCAAGCATGTCCAATATCATCGAAAATCCTCGTAAACATGATCATTCATCAGATTAACACCCCTGAAAATCACAAAACTGAGCCCAACCCTGTCCCAAAAACAACACAACATACAAAAGCCATCACTGATGAACACCCATCATCATCTAGCCACACAGATTCCCTTAAGAAGATCAGGAAAAACCATTACATGGATTGAGCATGCTAGATCAGTACATTTTATAATTATCATAGTAATTCAATGGTGTAAACCTAGAATGACAGCAAATCTCATGAGATCCTGGATTCATATTAGTATGGTATCACTCAAAGAAGACCCCAATACTGATTTACAGATCAGTTTCAGTAAAACAAGCATCACTTTCAGATCACTCATAGCAGACTGCAATACTTATTGACATATCAATTTCAGTCTAAATAAGCATCTCTCAAATCAATCATGGCAAAGCATCCGTTTCAGTACAATTTTGAGATTATACTCACATTTCTTTTATAAGTTTTTGCTCATTTTTCTAGTTTGTAAAAGGAAGGGAGTCTGCTACTCTGCTCATATGCACTTCTTAAAGCTTAAATTGTGCTCAAGCTTCTCACATAAACAACTCAAACAAATAAACATAGCAATGCAAATAATATAAAACAAACCTCATCAACATTAAAGATTCCATCGAGCCTCATCAGATCTGAAGGACCATAGCACAACAAAGATCCACACCGACAGTATGCAAAAGTCAACGCATGGCCTCTGAACGAACCTACACAGTTCCATATTTATTAGGTTGAACTTTAATCAACCTTAAAAGTATCTTCCATTAATGCAAGGTTGAATTTTGAAGCTATGATTTTAAGATTTTAGCTCACCATTTTGAGTTTTCGTAGTTCCCTGAGGGCCATTTTTCTTCTCCAGTCACATTCAGTGACTATTGCAGCTTGCTTTGACTTGAGGAAGTGTTTCCACGCCAAGTATTTACGAAAATGGCTCTACCAAAAGATAAATAATTCAGAAATTAAAGATAAGGAAAATGTTAAGGATCAGAATCACAATTCAATAAAGCTGAAGACAATGGAGAATAAACTAAGTTTGTTTTGTTAATGTTTATTTCCCTTGATGAATTCTACAGAATTGGCCAAAGGAAAAACCACAACTACTACTAAGAGTTACCTGGACATAAATGGCTCCACGTGTTCTCAACAGTTGAAGAGCACTTTGCATTGTACTCCCCTGGCCCACTATATATGAGCTCTTTAAATGGGTACTTAATTTTAAAAAAAAAAAAAAGAGGGGTGGAGATTTAATTGAAAGTGTAAAAAGTAAAATGTGTGGATGAAAATAACCTAGAATTTACTAAAAAAGGGAAGGAGACAAAATAAAAAAACCATCTATTTATGGAAAGAGGTCCATAATTAATGGATCGGAGCCATAAATCTCACACTTATAGAATAACAAAAATATAAATTTAAATAAGGAGCACCGCAAAATTAGAGAGAGACTGTGCAAGTTTTTTGTTAAACCATAGAGTCCACTTTGTACCGCTTTTTGAAGATAACTTAGCAAGTACAATAGTAGAATCTTCAAAAGGGCAGATGATGCCCTGGCCAATTTAGATCTTGATTGGCCAATTTAGATCAGTGGTTTTGTTTGTGATGTGATTTTGATATAGAATAGATTGTTTGGATATCTGATAGTGATGCTAGACTAGATTACACGCGTTTACGATTTAAAATAAGTGATTGTGTTTATGAATAAAAAAATACTTTATATTTATATAAAAATTATATACATATATATATATATATATATATATATAACGATAAAGTAAATTTTGTACTCCCTCTGTTCCAGCCATTTCTGTAATTTAACTATTCATTTAGTCAAAATTGCTTAACTTTGACATCAAAGTTGAATCGATAAATAAGTTAGGATATTGTCATATGTGATCTTGTTAGATTCGTAATATCATAAAATTTTAAAATATCAACTTTTTACAACTTGTATTTATACACAATTATAGATATCAATGATCAAACTTTTTTTTGAGTCACGAAAGTCAATTTGTACAGAATTGGCTGAGATGGAGGGAGTATAAAATACTATCAATATAAACAAAAGTTATTAACTATGAACTATATGAGATAGTCTTACATGAGACAATCTAAACTTTAATCAAAGGATATTCTGCAATTTTCCTCATTCTTCTCTACATCTCCTTTAGGGACATTTCAACAATTCTTTCTCAAGGGAGAGGAAATGTGGAGATCAATGAAAAATGAATAGAAATGTACATTTGCATAAAACAAGGCTGTGTGGAACCATATATTCATAATTAACCTATATATATTGTGTATATATATAACTGAGCTACTTCATTATGCGTGTGTTAACCGTTGCATTCGACATAGTTTTTACCTAGTTTTATTTGGTGGATTGCTAGTATTATTTGAGTTTACGTGACAAGGGGTTTAGACGGTCATGATTGATTTTCTTGAATAAATCTCGCATTTTGTAGACTTAAATTAGTACTAATGGACATCTTGCATCCACGAGGTCCTAGATCTTCCTTGTGATCATTTTTAGTAGGTCGCCCGTGGGTACTTTTTGGTTACATTCCATGTGAAAGCCATTTGCAAGGGCGGTAGAAGATAATGAAGATCGTTCACAAGGACATTAGAAGAGATAGAAGGTCATCCACCTCTAGAATGGTAGTATATAAAGGCCCAGAACATCAAATCGTGGTAGAGCCAAAGACAGGCGGCATTGGAATTCAAAGCGGCCAAGGCAGAAACGGTGAATCGTGGTCCGATGAGTTGCACCAAAGTATGAGAAAGATTCGAGAAGAATTAGCCTTTAAGGATTATTTCATTGGATTTTTCCTCTCGAGCACTATAAAATTGAGTACTAAATTCTCAAATCAGACTAACGGTTCAACAGTAGCGAAGAAACAAGTTCAGTCGGTCAATGTACCACGGGTCAGTGAGGGCCGCTCATGGGTGGCACTAAAGGCTCACGCCAAGCTGACCGGCACGAGGCAAAGGTTCATGCCAAAATGCTTTGTGTGAAGCACTGGCGCGACCCGTGCTAAATGTCACGGGCCGCAAGCATATATCTCAAGTTCCCACCAAATCGACTAAGTATGGGCGCGGGACGTCCCGTTCTTGATATCTCGCGTCGTTCCAAGTCCAAGATGCCAAGACCAGCCGACGGGGTGTGGGAAAACACACGGCCCACGCCAAGTTTCTAAGCGGATCAACCTTCCTGACCACGACCCGTGCCAACGGCCATGGACATGGATTAGAAGCCTCAAGATCAACACACTATTGGCACCCCACGCCAGACGTCATGGCCCGCGCTAGAGGTACGATGCGGCTTGCGCCAATTCCAGCGTCTCGTGGCACATGAAGAGGTGTGACCCACGCTAGATCTCACGGCCACGCCAAGGACAATGACACGGCATAGACCACTCCATTTGCGACGGCCCATGCCAAGGGTGGCTAAACTATGGTTTCTCACTATTTTGGTCATAACTCTATCAATTTTCATCCGATTTCCCAATATCAAAATCTTCATCTTTTCGAGTTCTATCTAACACACTAAATCCCAGATCCAGAAGGTTCACGGATTTGAGCAGTTTATTCGAGAAAGATTCTGCCACAAGAGGGAAAGGCGAAGAGGGTTTTGACCTTATTTTGGCCTATTTTGGGCCTATCTTTAGGCTCAATTCTCTACTACTATATATAAGAGTCTTAGTCTTCTAGTAAACCCTAAGTAGGAATTATATAGATTTCTTTCTCTCTCTAGTTTAGATTGAAGGAAGAGGAGAGCTATTTCCCTCTATAAAGTTTTTTTTTCTTTCTTTTCTTACTCTTTTCGTTACTAGATTAAAGGTTGGATCATTTTTGTAATTAGGAGAGCAACTTTAGAGAGAGAAAAACTCTCCTTTTCTTTATTTCTTTTGCTTTGATCCTAGGATGTGGAATTCAAATCTTTATTTGAATTTCATATCTATGAGTAGTTTCTATAGTTTGGGGGTAAATTGTAGGAGCATGGTTTTGATTTAATTGTTTTGTGAGATTCTATAGTTCATCTTAATTTTGTGTTCATGATATTATTGTGATTGTTCTTGATTATTTGAATTACATGAATAGTACACCACATATAAGCACACATTTTCGGCTATATCATGTATGGTGCAAATATCGATGCCCCATTAGGAAGAGAAACCTGGATGTTAGAATGGGTAAGAGAGTACGCGTCCAAGTGAGTGTATGCACGGGGCATTCGAGTTTACTCTGACTTATTTGCCATCGCACCAGTCTTAGCTGACTTTGTAAAATTGTCCGAGAGGTTCCAGGTAGAGATAGCGAATAGTAGCAAGCTAGGGTGTGAGAGGCCTTAGATCATAGATAAGGCGCCAACGACCATTTGGCCTAATTGATAGGCCCATTGGGAAGTAGTGCATTCATGGTGGAAGCCCGAGACGTAGTCGCACGTGGGAGAAACAGACCTACAACAACGGTCGGACCTTGTTGTACTCCCCTAATTATGATGGAGGTGTCAATGGAGGGTTGTGAGTGCACCCGCCGTGATAGGGACGAGGAAGTGTATGTCATCAGCCACACCACGTGTTATGAACACTCTATTAGGTTTGCCTAAATTTCTATGTGAATGAATCGAGGATTGAAACATTAGACTAACCACGTTTCTCAATGACTCCCCAAGTGCTTAGTTAAATAGCTTACTTTGCTTTTTTTACTTGTATGCTTAGTAGTTGTTAGTTTGAAAAACCAAACCCCCCCTTTTCATGTCTGCTTTACTAGCTATTCCTTTCACTTGTACAGATTGACGACCCGTACAAGATCCCGTTTTGATTGATATTTAGACCTAGCATCTCTGTGGACAAACTTAGGGCTTACCGCTAACTACCCCATATGTAGCGTAGTAGTGAGAACGGGTGCAGAACTATAAATTTTTATCTTTTGACCTTTCCACGGGAAAGCCTCCGCTCGGGTTAATTAGCTACAATTGACAACCTCGGGAGGAGGCATGTCAGTAATATTAAATTTTAGTAAAATTATTTTTTGTTCAATAAGAAAATGATAAATTTATTCTTATTTACAAATTGAATGGAAATAATTGTATCTTTCTTTACTAATTGAATATTTTTGTAATTAAGTAATACATAATTTAAATTTTAAATTGAATTTATAATTTTAAAAGTTCAATTATTTATTTATTAATTATTTAATAATACTATTTAATATTTTTATGACTATATTATATATGATGTAAAGTATTTCTATACAATAAGTGCTCACCTACAGTTGGGCTCACCTACACCTCACTGTGTGCGATTCTCACCTAGTTTAGGTGTGATTTTCGTTCAACAGCTCTGTGTCATCTTCTTCATTACTTTCCGACACCGCCAATATGGAGGAGCCACCACCAATCACCACTAACCCACCAATCTCTTATGCCGTAGCCCTAAATCAAGAACTCTGCGAAGCCCTAAATCTCCCTTCCCCCATTTGCCAAAATGAAAACGGTGCTCCCTTCATTCCAAAGTCAAGAATCGATCATCTGGGAGAACCCGGCCTGCACTTCACTGACGAGGAATGCATAAAGCTGGAAGCTCCCCTCAAATGGACGCTAGTTGGGAAGTTTTCTCGCAGTCGGCCGCAACTTGACAGGCTTCGAAAGGATTTTCATACAGCAGGTTTCAAAGGTCCCAATGACATTACCCTACTTGACAATCGACAGGTTCTGATATCTTTTTCTTTACCTGATGATTATTACCGATGTTGGCTTCATAAAATATGGAATTTTGGCCCGTACTCAATCAGAATGACCAAATGGGTTCCTAATTTTAACCCTAACACAGACTCCCCAATTGCTCCAATATGGATTGCCCTTTATGGTTTACCTCAGCAATTCTTTGATTATGGGGTTCTAATGTCTATTGGTAATATCATAGGTACTCCAATTAGGGTAGACAATGCCTATCTAAATAGAACCAGGCCACATGTGGCAAGAATTTGTGTTGAATTGGATGTTACTAAACCAATGCTGGAAAGAATCTGGTTAAGTTTTAGGGATATAGGTTTCTGGCAATATATAGAGTATGAGGGAGTACCACTGTATTGCTCTAATTGTCTAAAATTAGGACATTTAGATACATTTTGCAAGTTTGACAAGAACATATCTAGATTCACTCCCTGGGGACCTAAAGATTCTGCAACACAATCAGGTAATAAATCCATTTCCAATGATGAACGGGGCAGATATAGAGGTAAAGGAAATGGTTCCTCTTCATCCGGTATTTCTGTAACAAAAAAACAATTTATCTACAGGAGCAAATCTGATAACCCTTCTAAGAAGGTCTTCCAGGAAAAATGACCTATCACAGGGAGACACACAGATGCCTAGAGAAGCAAGTTCAGAAGATTTGGTCCTTAGAAAAGGATCCTAGGTTTCTCTTTCGAATCCTGATAATGCTATTAATATCTTATATCCTGAAAACAGCTAGTTGTAATAGAGTTGGCCTCAGTTTTGCCTAATAAAGAAGATATTAACCCTGAAAAACAGATTGAAATCACTAGACTTCTATCTGTAACTCAAATTCCATCTACAAAGATTTCCCATTCAAACAAAGACAAAATTAGTCCTAAAATCTCTAAGGTAACCTTTTCTCAGGTAGTGGATATGTCACCAACACAAGATATGTTACATGGGAAACAACAAGCTAGTAATAACACACCTACTAAAATACTCTCCTCTCTGTGCTCACCTCTTAATGTTAATGCCACAGTTAATCTAGTTGAGAGCCTTATCCTTCCTAATCAGATGGTAGAACCTGATAAACATACCCAGGAAACAGCAACTAGGTCTACTATGTCCAATACTAAAGATACTATTCAAAGAAATAATCATAACAGTACTAATCCTGATGATACAGATGATTATATAGAAATCAATGGAGGAAACTCCCCTCTATTATCATCCAGTAAGAAAACTCTTAAAGATCTTGATTGGCTTAATACATAAACTTCTATAAGGCAAAAAGAAAAAATTTTAGCCCAAGGGAAACTTAATTTTAAAGAAATAAAGGCGAACCTAACCAATGACCAGTTAAGATTTAATGCAATTCTCAAGCTTAATAACACGGAGGTCAAGAATAAACAGAGGAAGTGTAACAAAAAAGACTACTCCTCTACACCTAAAATGGGTTTCACCCGTTCTTCCTTGAACCTTTCCAAAACATATCCATGATAAGTCTAAATATATGTGTATGGAATATAAGGGGAATAGGTAACAAACCTACTCAAATTAGATTAAAAGATATTAAAAGACATAACACAATCAAACTTTGTGCCCTAATGGAACCTTTATTAAACTCTAATCAAGCATAGAATATCTCCAAAGGATTAGGTTTCAGAAACTCTTATGCAAGCCTGAGTTGTAAGATCTGGATTATGTGGAATGGGGACCTATCAGTGGATATCTGTTCTGTAGAAGAACATGTTATCATAGTGAAAATTAAATCCAGCAGTCTCTTATCTGAATGTTAAATAGGCTTCATTTATGCTAAACATACAATCCAAGAATGGAATAAACTGTGGCAAGTCTTAGCAAAGCTGAAAAATGAACCCTTATGCTTAATAGGGGATTTTAATGTCATCACAAAGAATGAGGAATACCTAGGAAAATTCATCCCTAACCAGAACAGTATCATGAACTTTAACAGCTTCCTTAATGACCAAAACATGACTGAAATCCCAACCTCTGGAAGCCTGTTCACTTGGACTGGAATGAGGCCAAAGGGTAGGGTATGGAAGAGACTTGATAGAGGAATTTTAACAATTTATGGTGGTCTAAATTCCCAAATTCTAAAATTAAAACACTTGCAAGGGAAGGTTCTGATCACACCCCTCTAATCCTGCATATTTCTAACACTTCCCCTATGTCCATTCCAAAACCCTTCAAGTTTCAAGAATGTTGGGTAAATCACCCTACTTTTATGAAGTTAGTTAAAGATGCTTGGAATATACACACTAACAATAGATGAATGAAAAGATTAATTTTTAATTAAAACATTTAAAGAAAATCCTTAAAAACTGGAACAAAAATGTCTTTGGAAACATCTTTGATGTTTTCCATATCTATGAAGACTTGGTAGTTAAAGCTGAAGAAGATTTACAGGAAAATGATTCCAGTAAAAACCTACAAGCTCTAAACCTAGCAAAGGAAAAACTGAAAAAAAGCTCTAACTAATCAAGAGGTGTTTCTGAAACAAAAATCAAGGTTAAAATGGATGAAAGAAGGTGATGCAAATTCAAAATTCTTTCATCAATCAATCTTAAGTAAACATAAGAGGCAGACAATCTCCTTGTTCAAAAATGAAGATGGCACATGGTTAAATAAAACAGAAGACATAGAGAAAGAAGCTATCAGCTACTTCTCTGAACTTCTAACTAAGGAGCAAATGGATCCCTCAGGGAGCAAATGGAACCCTCAGGGATCAATGCTGCATGGATATTGGAAAACATTCCAAGAGTTGTAACTAATGATATGAATTCTAATCTACTTAAGCAAATTACTATGGAAGAATTAACATACATAGTAAAATCCATGGACAGCCACTCAGCTTCAGGACAATATGGCTACTCTAGTTTCTTTTTCCAAAAATGTTGGGAGATAATCAAAACTGATGTACTGATGGCAGTGAAAGAGTTCTTTGCTGGAAAAGACATACCCACAGCCATCACATCAGCACTGATCATTCTAATACCCAAAAAAGATGTGTGTTCATCTTTTAAGGACTACAGACCTATAAGTCTATGCAATTTCACAAATAAGTTCTTTTCAAAAATAATTTCAACAAGACATAAAAGCTGTCTAGATCAGATAATCAGCCCAGAACAATCAACATTTGTTTATGGAAGAGAAATTGCTGATAATGACCTCCTCATGCAGGAGTTAACCAATCATATACATTCAAAAACAAAAGGTTTTAATTTGATTATCAAGTTGGATATGATGAAGGCTTTTGACAGAGTCTCATGGTCCTTTTTATCCCAAATCCTAATCAAACAAGGTTTCTCATCCATTCTGGTTGATCTAATTATGAGAAATATAAAATCTGCTTGTTTTTTATTATTAATTAATGGAAAAACAGTAGGTTTTTTCTCAGCATCTAGGGATCTAAAACAGGGTGATCCACTATCCCCTTTGCTTTTCATCTTAATGGCTGAGGCTTTCTCACAGAACCTGAATTTTCTTTATAAATATGGAAATATCCAGCCATACAAATTACCCTACAGGATGAAAACATCAACACATATCTCCTATGCTGATGACACAACTATTCTTTTAAAATACACAAAACAGGGACTAAAAACAATAATTAGTTTCCTGAAATCATATGAGTTAGCAACATGGCGGAAAGTTAATTTTGAGAAATCTTCTTTTTATATTTCAAAACACACACCTAACAAAATCATATCCTTAATCAAACATGAAACAAACATGATAGAAGGATCCCTACCATTTAAGTATTTGGGATGCCCTATCTTCACAAGAAGAGTAAAAAATTCCCTTTTCCAGGGAATGTTAATTTTAATCCAAAATAGAATTAATCACTGGCATGACAAGCTACTCTCTCCAGCAGGAAGGGCAGTATTGATAAAACATGTCTTGACCTCCATGCCAATACATCTTATAACTGTGTTGAAGCCAACCAAGCACATTATAAGTCAAATTCATAGAACACTTGCAAGATTTTTCTGGAATTCTAACTCAGAAAATAACCAGAAAAAAAGAATCGGGAAATCATATCCTAATCTATGTTTCCCAACTGAGGAAAATGGTTTAATTTTATAAACCTTAATACTTTAACAAAATGTTTTTCCATCAAATTGTGGTGGAAACTTTAGTTGGGGAAATCCCTGTGGGCACAAATCATGTGGTCTATGAGTGATACTCATAAACCATCCAGAACTTGGAAACAAATCAAGGATATTCAACACATAGCAATGTGTAATACAGAAGTTCTTCTTGGCTCTGGTCCGGTTTCCTTTTGAAGTGCAAATTGGACTACAGTGGGTCCTTTATCAGACCACATTCTGAACTCTTTGGAAGTTCCTTATCCCAACTTAACTGTAGCTGAATTCGTACTTAATAAAGTTTTCTACTCCACAAACCTCAGAAATGTGCTTCCTTATCATATTTTTTCCATTCTGAATCTAGAATACAAAATTTTCCCTAACTATGATATTTCACCAATTTGGAAACCAACTCAAACTGGTGAATTCACATTAAAATCAGCATATGAACTGATTAGAAGAAAGAAAGTGATTATCCCCTCTTTCACTCATCTGTGGTCTAAACTTTTGCCAAAGAAAATCAGTTTCTTTAACTGGAAACTACTAAATCGACTAATAGCATTACCAGATGTGCTTGAAGATTTTCAGTTTCACCTACCATCAAGATGTTGTTTTGTTTAAATGATTCAGAATCAATCCATTGCTATTTTAATTCATGTGATCAGGTTAAACAAATCTGGAACTTAGTAGATACTACTTTTAGTTTGTCTCCAAATACATTTAAGCTATTATGGGATAGATTCTATTTTTATTGGAATGTTTCCTCCTGTGATGGAACTTTTGCTAAGCTAATTAGAATCATACCGAGTGTAGTAATATGGTACCTGTGGTGTGCCAGGTGTACTTATTTTTTTGAAGGTACAAAGCCAGTCATAAATCTCATATTCAAAAGAATATTGTACCATATTAATGACACCTTGTTGGCATTCAAGCTAGACTTTAAGTGGGAATTATCTCATATACCAAAAATTCTATATCAGAAATCCAAAAGACAGAGACCAGTAAGGACAATTAGGTGGCTCTTACCTTCAAAATATAAACTAAACACTGATGGTTCTTGTTTTAGCACTGGTACTGCAGGTATTGGTTGTATCATCAGAGATCACGAAGGTAAGGTAATTTTTGCTTTATCCAAGTCCATCTCGGCTGAATCGGTTTTGCAGGCGGAAACAACAGTTATATTACATGGAATATACCTAGCTCAAGAGCACGGCATCAGAAGCATTGAAATAGAAACTGACTCAAAAGTGCTTCTCGGAATGGTACAAAAGCAATTAAAGATCCCATGGAAGATGCAACATCTGATGAGGGAGATATGGTATCTGCTACAACATATGGATTATTCGATGCAACACATATTTAGAGAAGCAAACGGAGCCGCAGACTCCCTTGCAAAGATGGCTAGCTGAGATAAGGTAAATAACGTTTATGTTTCTGCAGGTTTGCCACAAAGAGTTGCTGGTCATGTGAAGCTAGATGCGGAAGGAGTACTTCAAATTAGACTAGAATAATCATTCGGAAAACTTCGTATCTATTCTTCCACGGTTGTATCTATTGATCTTTAGGTTAGTATCAGGTCAATGTATAGTTTTCTTAAAGATCTTCAGATAAACTCTCAGAGGTAAGGTATTATGTCCCCCTCTTTTTCTGTACCTTTTATTTTAATTAATAAACGGGTAGGGGTCTGCCAAACCCCCCACCATCACAGGTGGTTTTAATTTTTTTTAAAAAGAATTTCTATAGAATAATGAGTCCGTCTCTTGAAAAATGGTATTTTCATAAGCTATGGAAAGAACAAGGTTTAAAGTGCAAAGTAAAAGAAATGAAGATAAAAATTTTAGGTTGCATGAATCGGGTTATAAACTTTATAACTACTACACGTTGTATAATAAATTTTTAATATTGCAACTAAGACCTTTTACCTTTCTATTATTCCAATAAAACTCCATTTTTCCATAAACATATGAAAAAACAGTCGTTCCCAAGACTTTGCCTACAATAATTGAAATTTTTATATAAAATTACTCTCCGTATAGAGATTTCTTTTCAATATTAAATTTATTAATATTTATTTATCAACAAATCTATAGTCAATTTATATTTACTTTCTTCCATAAATGTCATAAATAGTAAATTTACTCTCATTCTCGTGTAATGATTTAAATTAATTTTATACATAATTAAATTTTAAATCATTTTTCCATTCAATCGTGCAACGCACGTGTTTTAACGAGTTAGCTCCATAAAACAAAACTTATCAATTCCCTACATGGTTATATTGTGCGGGTGTAGGAATGAATCTATACCGGATTAACATGTAAATTAAAAGTGAACATTGTATTGTGTAATGAACATATTGTTTTAGTATGTTTAGTCTGTTTTAAATAAGTTTGTTCTAATTCTGCAATTTGTAAACACTGCTCCCAGGATTATAAAAATCCAAATATCCATATCCGATTAGATCTTTTTTAAATTGTTAATGACGAGGATGTTAGGAAATTCAATCTTTTTCGTTAATTAGATTGGTCAAAAGACCTACACTTGAGTGAACGTCATTCTATGGGATAATTCCATTCCACAAAGGCACTAACTAAATATTACAATTTCATTCTAAGACCTTAGTGGCAAAAAGATGATACATAAGGGCACTAATCTCGATAAACGATCTAAAGACCAATTCAATTATTCATGACTGATCTAAACATCCTAAAAGCATACTGAATAAACAATCTAAAGACCAATTCAATCGAATAATTGACCTAAACATCCTAAAAGAATGCCGAATAAACAATCTAAAGACCAATTCAATTGAATTAACAATGTGAATGGCCTAAACATTCTAATGGGTTGAGTTCTACAAATCTAGTCTAGCCTGTAAACTATGATTGGAATCACCAAAGGTAAGTTGTTGTAACTACCATGACTCTCTCTGCATCCGATTACCATTTTATAATATATAAATGAGTTGATCTCCTAACAGCCGACATGTCCATAAGCTTATGGACAGACCACTTATTTCTTACCTTATACACTGTATTTCTTAAATTACATACAAAATTTTAAAAATTTAAAAATATTTTTTATATCATATATTTTTATATTTTTACATTCAAATACATATTATTATTTGTTTTAACTTATAAAATGCAATATTTAAATTTTATAAAAAAATTATAACATTTAAGTCAAATGTCCCTGAAGACGGTCCAAAAGCTTATGGAAAGACCGCATTTCCTGAGACTTTTCCTATATTAATTATGAGAGATTGCTCCCCTGTTGTTGGGTCTCTCTCGAGTGTGTATATTACACTACGTATTCGACCACATCCCTGCTGCAAGCAACCGGGCAATGTGCGAAACACGTCAGATCCAGGCGGTAGTCGTGGGCGAGGTAGTCCGCGGCTAAACCGCACGATTTGCACCTTTAGCGGTGACCTGTGACAGTGATTTCTCTTGTACATGCATATAGACTAGATCAGAAGCTAACGGTACTAAATATCCCAACAAAATGATACAGTTTGATCCATTACCCCAATAATGGTGAAAAAGAAAAATAAACTAACTACTGGAATTATTAATAGCATCCCACCTGAAAAGAGAAATCAAAGAGTAGAAAATATAAAATAAAAAAATGATCAATAACCCCTCGTGATCTTGCTACCTTCTAAGTAAACTCGTTTTTTAGCTTACCCAATTCGTATCGTTCGAGCTGAGTTTACCCATTCTTGACTCGTTTTGAGTTGAGTCGACCAGGACCTCTAGTTGACCCGAGTTGGCCACTATTGATCTGAGTTGAACAACTCAGATCCGAGTAGACTCAGGAAAAAGATATTTGACGATGTCTCAGGCACGAAGTCAAGGACGAAGGCTGTTCCACCCGCCTCTGGTCTCAGGTCGCCGGAAGCTCGCGCCGCCGCTGGAGTCGGTCGTCTCTGGTCCACCGCTGCAAGTTTCGTCATCGGCAAGCTCTGGACTTGTCTCCCATCTCTGGTCTTGGGACTCCTACGCAGGAGTTCTCTTCATCGAAGTTGAAGCCGTTAGAGTTCTCACCGCAGGAGACCACCTGTCTCAGCCACAGGGACGCTGGTGGAGAACGGATCTCCACCGCCTATGGTCTTGAGTCCCCATATGCTTCTCAGTGCTGGAGTTGTCACCCGCCGCCGTAAGAACACCGATGAAAGATGGATCTAATGTTGTAACCAGCAAATCTAGTCTGACTTCAGGTGAAACCAGTACTAGAAAGCAAAAGACGTGAACTTCGTTGAGAAACCAATGACTTTAGGTGAAACCAGTACTAGAAAGCAAAAGACGTGAACTTCGTTGAGAAACCAAAAGGTTCCATCTATTTTTTTCAGATCTGGCAAAAATAAAACCCATGGGTAATAAGGATACTAGAGTAGGGGTGATGAGGGTGGGATTGAGGTGGAGGGACCACTATAGTAGGTTGTTTCCGGATATTAGGGTTTTGTCTTAGAGAAAAGTAGGAGAAAGTGTATTAGAGAGAGACTAGCCGGCAAGATCAGATAACCTCTAGGCAATTTATATGGGGTTCTAAAAAAAATTAGTATGAGATGTACATCTAATACATCTAATACATAAATTAAGTAGGGATACAAATTAATGTGTTCTTATTTAACTTTTTTTTTCTAGAAAGAGAGGATTCATTAAATACTGATACATTGAAATATCCAAACTAATTATGGAAAATATATATTAAATAAGGTAGTTTTAAATTTTCTAGAAAGGAATATTACATTGAAACATTAAGAGCATCCACAATGCTGGCCACTTAAACCAATTTTTATTAATAAGGAGCACTCCTTATTTAGAAGTACCATTGTAGAGTTTTAAGAACCACCCCTTAATAAGGAGTTGCTTCTTAGTTAAGGAGTTAGTTCCTCTTTCTTTGTGCAAATGAAACAAATCAATGAATGTCATTTAACATGGCTTATTTTATATTTTAATTAATTATAATTTAAAATTAAAAAGAAGTGTGGTATATACCTAGCCCAAAGGTTGAACCACAAGCCTGAAGTTGCAAGCAAGCCCAAGACCAGCGCACGATGCAAGCAGTGATAGGAGCAGCCCAGGAACCGTGAAAATCAGAGTTCATGGCTAGGCACCAACCAAGAACCATCTTTCTCGGAGCCACGATCAAGCATACGATAGCAAGCCCAAGAAAAATGGAGCCACGATTAGAGCAGGCTGAAAAAAAGGAATAAACAGGCCATAAATACAAGTGTAACTATCTCGAGAAATTCCAATTCTTAACAGAGAAAATTGACCTGATCGTCGAAACTGTTCTCCCAGAATCACTTCCAATTTTAGTTTTGCAGGTAAAGAAGGTCAAAGAGTGAGCAACAAGTGATCCACTCGAACAGACTACCCCATCATTTGGCACCGACTTTGGGGACCAAAAATTTTCTTTTCATTTCAAGGTCATTCAGGTAATCAATGGTGTTCACTAGGAGTGAGAAGAGCCATAATCTTCAGTTGCAAGAACAAACACTCAGACTAGATAGAGGAATGCATCATTATCAGGATCACACCCCAAATGGGAAAAAGAGCATAGTAAAGAAGAAACAGAAGAGGAAGAAGAGGAACCCGAATAATAACCAGGACAAGGAAAAGAGATCGTTCGCAGCTTTCTTAGAAGCGAATAGAGATGGTCTTTACAATCCAATTTTGAAAACGCTCAAGCAGAAACCTCCAAAATGGAAAAAAGGTAAACCAGGAGCGTGAGAATCTCAACTATGAAGAAGAATTGCGTGACATAATTGCGGAAGACGATGAAGACAAATCACCCCTAGCACCACATATGCAAGATTTTAAGATGCCACAGGAATTCAAACTTCCTTTGCACGTTAAAATCTACGACGGGACCATAGATCCAAAATAATTCCTACATTCATACAAAAACAACATGAGGTTCCACGACTCAAACATCGAATTAGTTTGTACGGCATTTCCCATGTTTTTGTCAAGAACAACGATCACTTGGTACACAGACCTTCTAAATGGAAGTATCATGTTTTAGGCACAGTTGTTAGATTAGTTCTTGGGTCGTTTTGATCAGAAACAAAATTTCAATAAAATGATTGTAGATCTTAACAACATAGCCCACCAAAGTGATGAAAGCCTAGCAGAGTATCATAATCAATTTTTCATGGAAAGTCTACAGGTTCATGACTTGTCATTCCAGTCATCATTGGCAGTCTTCACAGGAGGCATGCGATCGGGAGAGTTCTATAAAGAACTGACAAAGAATATGCCTAGAAACACAAGGGAACTACAAAATATGATTGAACAGCACGTGCAAACAGAAGAAGCAAACAACTGCAAGATAGAGTGGGAACGAGGCGAAAAAAGAATGATGGAGGAATTACATAAGGGATTTATGAAGAAGAGAAGGGGAACATCCCTTTCAAAGGAAGAGAGCCAGGTTCACAGGCTGCACCATTCCAGGATACGCCTCTGACGAGACCAAGGAAAGAAATATGGCAAGCAAATAAGGAATTATTTTGAGAACCAGCACATATGCTAGCACCTCCAGAAAAGAGGTCCACGGAGTATTATTGTGCTTTCCACAAGGACCATGGTCATGATATTCAGTATTGTAGAGACCTAAGAAGACAAATTGAGGAAAATTTGAGGAATGACTTCTTAGGCCAGTATAGAAAGAAAGGGGGAAGCCAGTATGGTGACATTAGCAAAACAGTAAACCCATTAGCAAGGAATCAAAGGACAGCATCCACATTGCCAAAAAATTAAAAAATGAGCAAGGATGATACGAATGACGAAGTACCAAAAATAGTGATTTTGTCCTTACACGGATCTACGAAGTCATTGTCCAATAATGCTTGGAAGGCTAGGGCAAGATACTCTCCCCCGTAAGAACCGGTTGATAAGAGACTCCGCTTGGATGAGGCGATCAACTTCAGCAAGGAAGATGCGGTGCCTAATGCTTCGCCTCACAATGACCCCATGGTAATTATTGAAAAAATAGGAAATGCTACTGTACACAGAGTGTTCATGTATGATGGAAGTGCAATTGAAATACTATTTTGTGGATTGCTTCAACATGATGGGTTTCAAGCAAACTTATCTAAAAAAATCCACATCCTTGCTAGTTAGGTTCATAAGACGAGCAAAAATGCCTTTAGGCAATACACAGCTCCCTGTTACTATTGGGGAAAGCAAAAGGAATTGCACCATCATGTGTGACTTCGTAGTCATGGACTCTCCAAGTACGTTTAATGCTATCATAGGAAACCATGGATGAAAAGATAAAAGCGATATGGTCTCCTTACCACCTGGTCATGAATTTCCCAACTCCAGCCGGAATTGCGACTATAAGGGGAAACCAGCAAATGGCGAGGCAATGCATGGTCATCGCAATGAAAGCAGGAAGAGTGGGAGACAGGGAGAAGATGGTTAACACAATCTCAAATGGTGGATCATTACATCAGCTAGGATCATCAGCAAACCTAGGAGAAAAAATGGAGCTAGTTAGCCTGGATGGCAAAGATAGCTCAAAGTGTGTAAGGGTAGGAAAATGCCTTCCAAATAAGGATAGGATGAGAGTTATAGAAATCCTGTGAAGCTAGAAAGAAACTTTTGCATGGAACATTAAGAATATGGGAGGAGTAGACCCAAGCATCGTTACCCACTCTTTGAACATCAGTGGCGCAGTTAAACCGGTTAAGCAAAAACAGCGTTGCTTTGCTAGCGATAGGCAGAAAGCAATTGAAGTTACAGCACTGCTTGAAGCTGGCATATCAAAAAAAGTCATATATCCAAAGTGGCTAGCAAACCCAATCATGGTAAGAAAGTCAGACATATGCTGAAGAATGTGTATTGATTTTACAGATCCAAACATGGTATGCCCAAAGGATTGTTATCTTTTACCAAAAATTGATCAAGTAGTTGAAACAATTTCAGGGTACGAGGTCCTAGCATTTTTAGACACATACAAGAGATAGCACCAGATATTGATGAATCTGGAAGACGCGGAAAAATTACTTTTATAACAATCCTTGGGACATTTTATTACGTAAAAATGTCGTTTGGGTTGAAAAATGTGGGAGCTACATACCAAAGTGTAGTTGATAACGCATTTTGTAATCAAATAGGCCGAAATGTAGAAGTATATTTTGATGACATGGTTATTAAGAGCAAGAAAGTGGATGGCTTCGCTGCAAATTTACAAGAGACTTTGGACACATTACGTGCCATAAGGATTAAAGCTTAACCCCAAGAAATGCATATTTTAGGATACTGGGTGTTCTCAAAGGGCATCAAAGCTAACCCAGAGAAATTCCAGGCCATCGTCAATCTTCCTCAGCCGCAAACCATCAAACAAGTACAAATTCTAATGGGTTCGCTGGCAGAGCTTAGTAGGTTTGTCTTGAAGGCGGCGGAGAAGCACTTTCTACTATTGGAAGTTCTAAGAAAGACCAAGAAGTTTAGCTGGATTGAATATTTTCAGACCGCTTATAATGGTTTAAAGGAACAACTCCTAGCACTGCCTACTCTGAAATCTCCCACCCCTAGAGAAACGTTATACTTGTATTTAGCGATCTCGCATAACACAATTAGCTCTATTTGGTTCGTCTTGAAGACTAGAAACAAGTACCAGTTTATTATATTAGCAGGAAATTGCAGAATGGAGAAAAAACATATATGCCAGTCGAAAAATTAACACTGGCTTCGGTATTCTCAGTATGAAGGCTACGAATGTAATTCCACGGTCACCGCATTGTGGTCTACACTGGTTTTCCAATTAAGAACGTAATCAACAAGCCGGAATCATCAGGAAGACTAACAAAGTGGGCCCTAGAGCTAGGCCAATTTGAAATCCAATTCCAACCGAGAACAACGATCAAAACCAAAGAACTAGCAGACTTCATTGCAGAGATGACCAGCAAAGAAGCGCAGAAAGCGACTATGTATTTGAGTCTAAGAATTGATAAAGGCAAGTTCAAATGGGAGGAAGTGGCATGGACATTGTTTGTTGATAGTGCGTCTAGCAGAGAAGGTTGTGGGGCATGATTGATATTCGCAAACCCAAACGAAGGGGAACACAGATACTCACTACGCTTTGATTTCCCGCTCACCAATAATGAAGCAGAATATGAGGCCTTGTTTGTTGATTGGATCTTACCATCAGAATGAAGGTTAGAAGTGTTCGAATGTCTAGCGATTTGCTAATTATGGTCCAATATGTGCAAGGAGACTTTGAAGTATGAGAAGAATAGTTGGCAAAGTATTTAAGGAAAGTTCAGCAACTCATAGCCCAGCTTGAATACTTCGTCATACAACATGTACCAAGAAGCAAAAATACAAAGGCGCATGCACTAAACAAGCTAACAACAGTAGGGTTTGATTCTCTCAGCAAACATTGAGATGTGATAGTAGAAGTCATTCCAGTTAGAAGCACAGTATCAACTATTGTGTTAGCAATTCAAACAGATGAAGTAAATTGGATGAAACCACTACTCGATTTTTTTCACAATAGGAACACTCCCAGAAGATAATGTGGAGAACATAAAGTTAGAGTTATGTTCGTGTAGTTACACGTATGAAGATGGGACCTTGTACAAGAAGGGTTTCTATCGCCATGGATAAAATGCATATGACTAACACATGCATCATAAATTTTAAAGGAAGTTCATGAAGGGCTGTGTGGAACGCATCAGGGAGCGAAAACGATAACAAAGAAGTTCATCCGAGCTTGATACTACTGGCCGACTTTGTTCAACGATGCGCACAACTTCGTGCTTAAATGTGGGAGTTTCCAAATCAACGATTTGCTATTGCATAAGCCACAAGTAGCTTTAACAGAATATATGGAGCCTGACCGTTCAACAAATGGGGGAATTGACATAGTTGGACCATTCCTAAAAGGCAAGAGCAACAATAAATTCCTAGTGGTAGTAATCGACTACTTTACAAAGTGGTGGAAGCAAAACCATTAGGACGAGTCACAGCTGAAGTCACTATGAAATTTGTATGGCTAAACATAGTAAGTCACTTTTGGGTGCCACATACTATTGTCACGGATAATGATACGTAGTTCACAAGCTGTGTATTCACGGATTGGTGTTCAAAGCTCAGAATTGTCCATAAGTTTACCTCTGTAGCTGACCTTCCCCAACCTAGTTGTCGTTAAAACAAGAGCCAAGGGGCTTACAGTTCAAAGATAGAGATTTATATTCTGCACTCGTTCTTACTGCTAAGTTACCAAGGGGTAGTAAGCGACAAGCCCTGGGTTTGTCCACAAGGATGCTAGGGCTCAAGTACAAGTTAAAACACAACCTCGTGCGGGTCGTTAATCCGTACAAGTGAAAGGGACAGTTAGTAATGTAAACATGCAATTGGGGGGTGTTTGTTTTTTCAACTAACAACTACAAAACATGCATTTAACAAACAAGAAAATATTTATACTAGGCACTTGGAATCATTTAGAAACATGGTAGTTCTAATGCTTCAATCATTGATTCATTCACATATAGACACACAAAAGACATATTAGTGTGTTCACATCATCGTAATTAGGAGAGTACAACGAGGTCCAACCATCGTTGTATGTCTGTTTCTCCCTTGTGCTATTACATCTTGGGCTTTCACCCCAAATGCAACTACTCCTCTCGGGTCCTATATATGCTAGGCCCAAGGATCATAGGCACTTTATCTGAGATACTAGGATTTCAACACAACACCTAGCTTGCTACTATTATCTATCTCTACTCGCAACCTTTCAGACAACAGTTACGAAGTTAGCTAAGACTGGTGCGAAGGCAATTAGGTTAGAGCATTCTCTAATCCCCCGTGCACACACCCACGCAGACACGCTCTCCCCTACCCATTCTAACTCATGTATTTATAGAATTCAAGAACAATCACAATAATATCATAAACACAAAGATAAGATGAATCTAATGAATCTCATAAAGCTTTAGAACATACCAAGTGCCAAGATGAATCCCAAGAAAAAAATATATTCTACAAAGGTTAGATCCATGGAAAATAGTAGGTTAGATTCCATGGATCTAGAAAATAAGATGAAAGAAACAAGAAGAAGGAAGGATAGGAATATTTCTCCTCTTCATTCTCTCTAAACTAGAGATAGAATCTACTCTACATTATGCTTAGCTTCTAATCTACTTAGATTTTAGTATAAGACTAATGCTCCTATATATAGTAGTAGGAGATTGGACCTAAATATAGGCCCAAAATAGGCCAACTTAGGTCAAAACTCTAATCACCCTTTCCCTCTAACTGCTGAACCTTTCTCAAATAAACTGCTCAAATCCATGAATCTTTAGGAGCTTAGTTATAGTTTGTTGGATAGACCTTGGAAATACAAAGATTTAGATATATGGTAGCGGTAAATTGGATGAAAATTGAGAGGATTATAGCCAAAACAGTCAGCTGCCAATGTTTCACTAATCGGCATGGATGCCACGATCTGTGAAGCATGCAAGCACAGGGCTCCAGACCTGGCACGGTCCATGAACATTCATCGTCATAAGTCATGGGGTTTTCATGGACCGCAAACAACATGTGGTTTTTCTCAGAAGTCTTCTCACAGTTAGTGAAGTTTTTCACGGGCCAGCTCCATACTTAGCCAAATTTGAATCTTCATCTCCTTGCTTCACGGCCTGATGCTTTTATCACGGCCCGACGCCTTTGCCTCATGCAGGTCTTTACGAAAAACCCTGGAACTCTTGTGTAGTGCGGCTCATTTGCTTTTCACGGGCCGTTGGTGCTTGACCATGGGCGGTCCGTGACCGGCCGCTGGTGCTTCGTCAGCTGAACTTTGCTTGCTTATCACGGGTGAACTGTTAGTCTAAATCGAAGTTCTAGTGGTCAATTTTGTAGCACTTAAGAAAATGAATCCAATGAAACCATCCTTAAAGGCTAATTGTACCTGGATTATTCTCGGACTAAGGCAACACACCTCGGACCACGATTTACCGTTTTCTCCTTTGGCTACCTTGAACTCCGAAGCTGCCTATCTTTGGCTTCAATCTCCTTCTACCACACATTGATGTTTGTGGCCTTCATCTTCTACCATTCTAATGTGAATGGCCTTCACCTCTTCTACCGTCCTTGCGAATGACCTTCAATCTTCTAATGCCCTTGCAAACGGCCTTCACATAGAATGTAATCAAAAAGTACCCATGCGGGACCTACTAAAGATGATCACAAGAAAGATCAAGGAGCATGTGGATGCAAGATGTCCATTAGTACCAGTTAAGTCTGCAAAACACGGGATTTAGACAAGAAAACTAAACATGGCTGTCTAAACCCCTTGTCACGTAAACTCAACTAATACTAGCAATCCAACAACTAAAACCAACTAAAAAGTATACCAAATGCAACGGTTAACGCATATAAAGTGAAGCAGATCAGACTCCTACACTTAAACCTTTACCCGTTCTCGAGTAAATTTAAGACAAGAAAAAAAATCAAGCAAAATGTAGCGTGCAAGTATAAGTTAACTGAGGCATTTAACTCATCCCAAACTACCCTAGTTCCCCCAAAGAAGTGAAAATACTCATAACTCTCACACTCCCTGAAGATCCTAAAGTAACTTATCCACCCAAGATAGAATGTCGAAAAAGGTAAGCCAAAAAGATAAGTGTCAAGCTAGCTAACTTTCTCAAAATGATCCCAAAGCAATCAAAGAGTCATCTCCAAAAATAATCCACCGCGGAAACATACATTCAACCTAGTTTTTTGTTTTCTCTCAATTTCTCTCATTTTTCCTAGGAGACCTTTCGGGTTTTCATCCTAGCTTTAACACACAAAGGTTACTCACTTCTCACCTTTTTTTCACACAGCCTCTCACTTTTGCCTAGACTCATAAGTCTAGCCGGGCCAAGCCTGTCACTTTTACCTAGGTCTTTCGACCTATTTGAGCTTTTCCCAATGTTACCCAAGTTGCCCTTTCAGGTTTTCGACTTGTCCGGGTTTTTAAAAAAAATCATTTTTCAAAATTTTCAAAATGCTCTTAGAAGAGCTATTAACTACATAGAAACAACTAAAAATTATAAGTGATATCTAATCCCCTTCCCCACACTTAAAGCTTGCATTATCCTCAATGCATATACAAAATCAAAGAACATATGTCGAGGGAAATAAATAGGAAAGTACTTATAATGAAAAAGAACACTAAAATCTACCCTTGATGGCATAATCATGGAATGTAAGGAACAAACTACCATCACCCTCAATATACTACCCCAAACCTCTAATCAAGAAAGTTCAATCTAACCACTATCATGCATCACAAATCGAATAAGGAATTGAATCACAATGGAGAGTTACCTCTTAGGTCTCGACGTGTGTGTCTCAAGGGTTTTATGGGTAGGTGGGTTTTGGGTGGTACTTTGGTGGTGGTAGGGTGGTGGTAGGGAAGAAATGGTGATTGTGTGGAGTAGGAAAGTATGTGAGCTTCATGGGACGTGCACGTTTACACGGGCCATGAACTTGGGGTTTGGTTCTCCTCCTTGTCCACCATTTTGAGCATCACAGACCATGTGCGTCTACATGGTTCATGAGTTGGACTACCCATTTGCTCAGCTTCTTCCAAGAACCATAAAATTCCTACAAAAAAAACATGTACACCAAGTGTAATAGTGTCCCAAAAAAACAAAAAGGAAGCTACAAATAGGTAAACACACCAAAAATACTAAACTAATCTAAATTTCTAAAACTCGGGTTGCCTCCCGAGAAGATCTGAATATTTAAGGTCATCAGCATGACCCTAATGTTATCCATAGGGTATGGGTTTGTACCCCATCACCTTGGACAACCAAAAATGAAGAGCAGGGGGTAAGAGTCTTCCAAGAGGAAGATATAGTAGAGGAGGAGTCAACATTAGAGGGAATAAGTGGTTTGGAAGCTTAGCATATTCAATTGGCTTCCCTTTGGTTTCCTCTCAGGTTTATGAAAATGTGAGAGTAGGTTCTATAGGTGGAGGTAGGGGTGCAAATAAGTAATATGGAAAATTAAGTATAACCACTCATTCCTCAACTTCTTCACTCTCAACAAACCTTTCCCCATCCCTTTTAGATTCATCTACCAAAATTTCACATTCAACTAGGGATGGTTCAATTTTGGAAAATTGGGTTTCTAGTTGGTTCCCCCTATTCATCAAATCAATAACTTTCCCTTAAACTTTCTCAATGCTAGATAATAGTTGAGTTCTAAAATTACTAATCTCTCTAAGCATTTGTGATTGGAGTAAATCACTACTCTTGGTCACATTAGCTATAGCTTGCAAAATTTCTACACAATTCGATTTGGGAACCAATCCTAGGGATTGGTTTTGGGGCATTGGGTTAGTTGGTGAAGTCCAACTATCTAACCCACATTGTTGGTTTCCCGATGTATTTCCATACCACGAATTCGAGTTACCACTAAACCTAAAATTTGGAGGGTTGTGGTATGGGTAACAATCTTGATCCCATCGGCCTAGGGAACCAACAACTCCTACCTCTCTCTCAATTTTGCTCATCCAAGAGCAAGACTCCATAGGATGGTCGCAATGACATATCATAAAAAATCTCGCTCTTTGATTCATTATTCTCTCATAGTCACTCAACCTTGGGCAAAACTCTATAGAATGATCGCAACGACACACCCTACAAAGGGCCTTCCATTGAGTGATTTCCCATTTTTTTCTTTATTCAATTAAACCCCAACAAAGAAAGCACACAAAATTTGAAACCGTAGTGCAAGAGTCCTCGGTTTGCACCAAGAACTTAAGTAATACCTACTCCGGAAAACAAACGCAAGAAAAAGATAAAAGTAATACTAAATACTCACTAACACATTATGCTTAACTAATACTCGAACTAAAGAACAATCCCGACAACGGTGCTAAAATTTGACCTGCCCCCAACCCGGTTGTCATTAAAACATGAGCCGGGGGACTCACAGTTTAAAGATAGAGAGTTATATTTTGCACCCATTTTTACTGCTAAGCTGCCAAGGGGTAGTAATTGTAGGCACCTTATCTGTGATACTAGGGTTTCAAAACAATACCTAGCTTGCTACTATTAGCTATCTCTACACGCAACCTCTCGGACAATAGTTGAGAAGTCAGCTAAGACTATTACGAGACAAAATAGGTCAGAGCATTCCCGAATCCCTTGTGCACACACCCACGCGGACGCATTCTCCCCTACCCATTCTAACTTCCAGGTTTCTCTTCCCAAAGGGGCATCAATAATTCCACCATACATGAATATAGCCCAAAGTGTGTGCTTATATGTTGTGTACCACTCATGCATTTATAACATTCAAGAACAATCACAATAATATCATAAACACAAAGATATGATGAATCTAATAAATCTCATAAAGCATTTAGAACATGCCAAGTGCCCAGGATGAATCCCAAGCAAAAAAACTACTCTACAAAGGTTATATCCATGGAAAATATTAGGTTAGATGCCATGGATCTAAAAATAATATGAAAGGGAAAAGAAAAAGAAAAGAAGAAGGAAGGAGAAGAATAACTCTCATCTTCATTCTCTCTAAATTAGAGAGAGAATCTACTCTACATTATGCCTACCTTCTTATATAATTATGGTTTAGTAGAAGAATAAGGCTCATATATATAGTAGTATGAGATTGGGCCTAAAGATAGGCCCCAAAATAGGCCAACTTAGGTCAAAACTCTAGTCACCATTTCCCTCTTGTTGCTGAACCTTTCTCGAATAAACTGCTTAAATCCATGAATCTTCTGGAGCTTAACTACGGTGCTTTAGATAGATCTCGGAAAGACAAAGATTTACATATATGGTAGAGGGAAATTGAATGAAAATTGAGAGATTTATGACCAAAACGTTCAACCGCCAAGGTTTCACGAACCGACACGAATGCCACGGCCTGTGAAGCATGCAAGCACGGGGTGCAAGACCTGGTGCAGTCCGTGAACATTCATCATCATAGGCCATGGGGTTTCACGAACTGCGAGCAATAAGTGGTTTTGCTCAGAAGTCTTATCACGGTTCGTGAAGGTTTTCACGGACTAGCTCCAAACTTAGCCAAATCTTGAATCTTCATCTCCTTGCTTCACGGCCCGATGCCTTTGCCTCTCGAAGGCCTCGCACAAGTTTTCATGGGACCCCTGGAACTTTTATGTAGTGCATCCCATGTACTTTATCATGGGCCATTGGTGTTTGACCATGGGCAGTCCGTGACCAGCCATTGGTGCTTTGTCGGCTGAACTTTACTTGCTTGTCATAGGTGAATAGTTAGTCCAAATCAGATGTTCTAGTAGTTGATTTTGTAGTACTCAAGAAGGCAAATCCAATGAAACCAACCTTGAAGGATAATTAATCCTAGATCGTTCTTAGACTAAGGAAACACTTCTCAGATCACAAGTCACCATTTTCTCCTTTGACTGTCTTAAACTGCGAAGCTTCCTATCTTTGGCTTCAATCTCCTTCTACTATGAATTATATTTGTGGCCTTTATCTACTACCATTCTAATGTTAATGGCCTTCACCTCTTCTACAATACTTACAAACGGTCTTCAATCTTCTACCACCCTTGTGAACGGCTTTCACATAGAATGTAACCAAAAAGTACCCACGGGCAACCTACTAAAGATGATCACAAGGAAGATCAAGAATCCTGTGGATACAAGATGTCCGTTAGTACCAATTAAGTCTACAAAATGCGGGATTTAGACAAGAAAACCAAAAATGGCCATCTAAACCCCTTGTCATGTAAAATCAACTAATACTAGCAATCCACCAACTAAAAAGTATGTCAAATGCAACAGTTAATGCTAGCAAAATGAAGCAGATCAGTAGTGCACCCTCAAGCCAATGGCCGAGGAGAAGTATCAAGCAGGACTATCGTTCAAGGAATCCAGAAGTAATTGGAGGGAAAGTAGACTGGATGGGTAGATGAATTACCAAACACCCTATGGTTATATAGAACGACCGTTTGAGAACCAACGGGGAAGATATCATACACTCTGGTTTACGGTCACGAACCAGTTATACCAGTGAAAATTAGTAATTCAAGCCTTCGAATATGCAATTACAAGGAAAAAGAAAACCCGAATATGATCAAGTTTGAACGGGTGAGCTGGAAGAAAAAAGAGACATGGCATCGATCATAGAAGCTGAGTATAAAGAAAGAATGACTAGAGTTTGCAATCGGAAGATGAAAGAAACACGGTTTCAGATTGGTGATCTAGTGCTCAGGAAGAAACAGACTAGCCTGGCAGAAGAACGTGAAAATTATGCCCCAAGTGGGAAGGGTAGTACAAGATAACGAAGGGGCACTGATCAAACTACTATGAGCTAGAGAGAATGGATGGTAGTAGTGTTCCAAACACTTGACACATAGTTAACTTAAGGAAGTATTATGTGCAGACCCAACGAAGTGGTTATAAAAACTAGCTCATATGTATAGAAACCATGAAATGATCATTGGTGGTGTTCCCTCCCATAGTTTGTGTTGAAGGCGATATTATTTCAGTATGAATCTTTTGGAATACAATCTTTCCTTTTCAAACATCTATACTTTGCATTTGTAACACTAAGTTACACATTCTTAATAGACCATTATATGGAGCTAATCGCATAAGTGTTAATCATGAAGGCCGCTCAACTCACTTCTTCGTAAAACATAAACAGAAGTAAGTCACAAACTTGACAATATGGCAGATATGCTCACATCAAAGCAAAAGTGAGCAATAGATCTCGCAACTTCGCACCTCCATTAACCCGCAAGCTATAGATCTTACTATTAGGAAAACATGCCTAATACTGCGACAAAAGCAAGCAATAGATCTTGTGGCTTTGTACATCACATACTCTTAACAAAGCAAGCAATAGATCTTGCTATTTGGCAGATATACCTACAATAAAATGACTAAAGAAAGCTATAGATCTTGCAGCTTTGCAATAAAATACTAAAAGGAAAAAATTTGGATACACGGGAAACAAGTCCTATGAAGATAAATGCACTACGCAACCAAAAGCATTTAAAAGTATGAAGGCAGAATAAAAAAGAAGAGACAACCACAACATCCAAAAAAGCAACAAAAATATTAATATTGGACATATCATCACATTTTATCTACGCCTAGACACTCGTGATGAACCAGAAGAAGACAAACCACCACAGTGACCACTTAGCTGAGCTTCGCAATGGAGATGTTCAACTCTACGCCAATTTTCTTCAGACTCACTCTTCTCGCTAACATTATGGTCATATCACTCTTTCATGTGTGAATAAGAAGGATGGCGTATTGCATCCCTCCGCTTCATATGACCAAGATACCTAGTATAATACGCCTTGAAATTGATGATAGGGCCAAACTTCTCGCGGTCCAACTGCATACTCAACACATTAACGGTCTCCTCATACCACTTCATTTTGGTCCTTAAACCCTATACTTTGTCATCTAAGCTGCGAATATGCACTCGAATAGACTCAAACAAATTGATCTATTAATCACCAGTTCCTACAATGAGATCTCCACGGCTAGTACCTTTGCAAGATGAAGAAGGGAGAGCTCGGAGTTTGTCTTTCAACTCAACACATATTTGCTCGAGTTGGTGCACTAACGAATCAAGCCAATTGCACTCAATGTGAAGTCGCTCATTTTCACTTTGCAATTATGTGTTTATATAAAACTGCTCGTCAAACTTACTTTGCCAACTAAGCGCAGAAGAATTTAAGTGATCGAACTCACCCTGCTTTTTCTTCAACTTATCAAACAAGTAAAAAATACGAACACATTTCTTATCAATGATCAATGTCTTTTGATGTGCCTCGCGAGTATTGCTAGAAGCATAATTCCTAGCCTTTTTTTGTTGGAGCATTTTCATTATAGCTGGTTACTGACGGTGGATAAAACCATTCCGTTCGCTTAAAATTCTACGTAAATCACGCAATGCATCATGGGTCTTCTTTACATCCATATTCCATTTCCTTTCAAGATTGTTAATACCCATAAGCATATACTTTAAATGAATTCCCAAACTTATCGCCCACTCTTAGACATGGACTGGGAGATTAAGCGACCACATGTACTCACCAACAGATTCAAGATCAACTAAATTGCAGATAATGTAAATGCCAAGCGATTCAACATTATACCCATCGGGAATGAACTTGCTGCAAGAATAGGTTAAACACGTAGAAGGAGATGAAGATGGAACAAAAAATTGCCACCTAAGACATAAGGGAAGGGATTCCATACGCAAAAAGCGATTGGAAGAAACAACCTCTTCATATTATTTGGTGAAAGATCAAGTGGCACAAAGCAAGCTAATAGGTTCAGAAAAAGGATCACTACATCCCATAAAGTCAAGTCTTTTCAAGAATTTATGATCAACCAAAATATTGAAGCCCTGCACATAAGTAAGGGGTGATGAGAAATATAAAACATGAAGAATAAACCAACATTCATAACAAAAGTAACATAAATAACAAAAGTAACATAAATAGTATAGACATATACCAAAATATTGCCTTAAGTTTACAATTTAAAATTCCTAAAAACTCAGTACTCTAGAAATCAACTAACTTTAAAGGTAGAGGTAGGCGTAGGTTGGATAACGATAACAACGGCTTCCTAGCTTGGATGTTGAGGGGGATTCTCTTTTCTTGGCTGCTGAACAGGAGCTTCAGTGCTTGCATTACCTTCATTAGTCACACGAGCATCAGGGTTCAGAGGTGGAATATTAGCACTAGGTTTAAATGGAAGATCTTCAAAATAATCCACCTCACACTTCTTCAGCTCGACCACAGAATGAAGACTGGCAAGATGTGAGAGCAGGGCATATGGATGTCCCCCATCAAGAATTTTTTGGATAAAAGCCATGTTTAGCTTCACCCTCTTCTTCTCCATAGTCTCAGCACACTTCTTCAAAGAAGGCAAACTCTTCATATTACAACTAGGGTTCCACTCGTGTTGATTTTTCACAGCCTCACAGTAACCAACGGTGCGAGCATCTTTGGACACATCCTTAAAGAATTTATAGAGTGACTTGGTCTTTCAGAGTCGATGTACCAGACTTTGGGGTATTGAGGAGAAGCAGATCTATTGGTACGTATCTCTTTTAACTTAGAATGAAGCTGAGCCACCTCACCTCCACGAGCCTAGTACGCTCCCCAGCAGTGCTCGTCGTGTCCTTAACAGCATTCGCCCTCTCTTCAGAGTCTTTAAGAAAACTTTTTAGAGCTGCATATCTTGTTTCTTGTGCCTCATACTTCTCCAACGGTGATTCATCAGTAGGAGAAAACTTGGAAAGTCGCTCACTCGCAAGGTGAAGGCTTTAACTGACCTAATAAGACAAATAAATAACGCAGAACGAAGTTAGTCAGCATTTTGCAAACGAGAGATTAAGATATGAAAAGGGGTCACTAAAGTTTAATTGTAGACTTACCACAACCAGTGTATCAGGTAAAGAGAGGTTGGAAAGGATATTAGAGATCATTCCCTCCACCAAATGATTCTCAGTTCACGCCAGAGTTTGCGAACTGGATTGGTTAACATGCCCCCTTTTGAAAGGGGAAGTGAATATCCTGAAGGCCCACCGCCTCTATCCCTTTTCAGGTTTTTTCACTTTTGGCACAACAAGGCGACGACCACTTGTCTCCTCCTTTTCAGTGTTCTTACCCTTATCACCAGGGAATGTCTTATTAACACCTTTTTGGAGGGTGTCCCCCCAATAGCATTATCAATCTGAATATTAGCCTCAGCCGACTCCTCTTCGTGGCCATCAAAGAGTGATCTATCGATTTCACCTTTAGATAGGTACATATACGAAACAGATTAAACATCATAGATAAAAAAACACATGATTAAAATAAAATAAATAACATTTCGTCAAACTGGAAAGATTATAGATCAAGCATATCAAAACAAAACCAACAAAAAACCTTCAATATCAGAGTCAGCATGGCGAAGATTTTGGGTATGAGCACAAAGTGTGGCCACAATTTCCGTCTCAGTAGTAAAACAGACACTCAGACCATGAAGCTTAGACTTGGGAACCTTGTAGTTCTAAGAAGGCACAACCACTTCGATAGTTTGTTTTAATTTTATGAAAAATATTTTGTACACCACTGACCCACACTACTAGGGAAACCGCTAACAAGCTCAACCCCAACGATCACAGGATAAAAGGTAAATTCATATACTACATTTTAAACTTTTTTCAGATGATAGAAGTTGCAAAACAACTCAAGCGCGAAAGGAATATCTGCTTTCTCACAAACCTGAAGAATTCCCATTATGATAGCAATGCCTTTGGGGTGAAATTGGGACAATGCAACCTTGCATGAACGGAAAAGTACAGTCATAGGTTCAGGGAGAGGAAAATAAAGGCAAAAGTTTAGGTAGGCTAAATAACATGAAATATATCCAGGCGGAGGAGTGTGAACGCACTCGGAATTTGCAGGAGCGTGAAGCGAGAAGGGAGATAAAATTAGGAAGTAATTCTTCAACTCATCTAAATACGAACTAGATAGCGTACTTTGTATGGTAGGATCCAGTGATATGACTGGAATCATTGTCAGAATGAGCATCTTCTACAGGGGACTCAACACGGTCATAGGACAACATATGGACGTGCGAGAGTCCTGGAGGTGGAAGTAACAACCTTAATTAGGGTAAAATACCACGGACAAGTTATTCAGGGCAAAGAATCACAGAGAAAAAACCAGAGAAGATGACCAGAAAATAATTACAAAGGGCTAAAATTACCAAAAAATGAAGCAGAACATCAACGTATCAAGTCCAGAAAATGCAGCAAAGAAACTGGAAATCGAATTACTGACAAAACTTACTCTTGAAAAGGATGAAGGGAGATGATACGCAGAAACCCTAGGAGTGCTTAAAGAGGATGAGAGCTTTGGAAAACATAGGAGATAGATTGAAACATCAATGAGAAAAGTTACTTAAATATCAGTAAGAAAAAGTAAGATTGAGGAAGACAATCAGTTCTATTAATGCAATGATGATAATCTAACACAAAAATCAAGTTACATTTTGCTTATATCGAGATGACAGTGGTATATGAAAAGACAATGCACTAAATGATGGCTACTCTAAGATATTCATTTAAATTCTCTATTTAAGAAGTGCAGTGTGAACGAACATCAGGAAAGTACAAACTGGAATCGGATAATGTGGATCAAATCTCTGCCTTTTAGAAACAGAATCTTTGTAAATATAGCCTTATCACAAGGAGTTCAAAATTCAAAATTTCAAATTTGATGGAGGATTGATGACAGAGATATAGCCAAAAAAGCTAACGTCACTTTACAATGACGACAAAGATAATATTAAATGATGAGCAATCTGTTAACGAGCAATATCATTTTGCATTTAAAACATAAAAGCCACGCCATTACTCTGTTTCTATTAGTTTTCATGGCTAAGGGGGCTTATGGTGTATACCTAGCCCAAAGGTTGGGCCACAAGCCCAAAGTTGCAAGCAAGCCCAAGACCAGCCCACGATGGGAGCAGTGATATGAGCAACCTACAAACCGTGAAAAGTAGAGATCATGGCTAATCGTCAACCACAAACCATTTTTCTCGGAGCCCCGATCAAGCATACGATAGCAAGCCCGAGAAAAGTAAAGCCACGATCAAAGCAGGCTATAAAAGGAACAAAGAGGCCACAATTACAAGTAAGTGTAACCATCTTGAGAAATTCCAATTCTTAACATAGATAACAGACTTGATCGTCAGAGTTGTTCTCCTGGAATCACTTTTGGGATTATTTTTGCGGGTAAAAAAGGTTAAAGAGTGAGCAACAAGTGATCCACCTGAACAGACTACTGTATCAATGTACCTAAGAAGTGCTCTTTAGATCCATTACCATTGTTGGCTGTTGATTTTTACCTAGTTTTTATCAAAATTCATGATGTGACACTTAAGAAGTGTTCTTTAAGTCCACCACCATTGTTGATGCTCTAAGAGCATCCACAATGGTAGCTCCTTAACTCCATTTTTCCTAATGAGGAGCACTGCTTATTTAAGGAGGACCATTGTGGAGTTTTAAGAACCACTCCTTAAGAAGGAGTTGCTCCTTAATTAAGGAGTTGGTACCTCTTTATTTGTGAAAGATCAACCAATCAATGTTTGACAATTATTTTTTATTTACATTAATTATAATTTAAAATGAAAAAGAAGTGCTTAAGAAGTGCTTATTTTAAAGAGATCCATTGTTGGTAGTTGGTTCTTACCTAGTTTTTATCAAAATTTATAATGTGGCACTTAAGAAGTGTTCTTATAGTCCACTACCATTGTGGATGCTCTAACACGTGGTAAATAGGCTAGTTATATACTTTTTTTTTATTGTGAAAGGTTACGTGATAAGGTGATGTGGAAAGTATTGAAAGTGTCAATTGTCAAAAAAAATTTCTCTTTTAATTTTATATATAGATATATAGATTTTATAGATTATAGATTCTTTCACCACTGTTAATTTTTTATTAATATTTTTATGTTAATATTGTTAGTATATAATTAAATGTAGGGCTCAAGTAATATATGGTTAAATTTGAACATTAATAAATTTAAAATTAAATTATTTATTATTTTTAATCTTATCTTTTATATAAAAAGAAAGTTTAACTATTTATTAAGTGTCCATATAACCCTATCTACTTGAGTAAGTGCCCAATATAACCCTATCATAATTTTTAGCGCAAATATAACCCTATCTAGTAAATGAAAGTGCCAATATAACTCTCAGACCCCATTTTCGGCATTGACCTTAGTTTTTTGGCGTTGACTCTATGTAAATTGACCAAAATACCTTTTGGGCTAACTCTAAAATTTTGTGGACAATTTTACCCTCATAGTTCGCCGGACCGCCGCCGGATTAGGTAGGGTTATATCAGCACATTATGAAAACTGGTAGGGTTCAATCAGCACATTCCTATAATATATAGGGTTATATCAGCACATTAGTAAAAAATGTAGGGTCATATCAGCGCATACTGTAGAATATAGGGTTTTAATGATATTTTGTTTATTTTGTTGTGTTTAGTCCGGATTGATGATTCGATGACCTTTGGTGTTGTGTGTGATTATTGTTTTGCTTTGTTCTTCGACCTAGGGGTTTTAATGTTGATAAGTTTTGAAATGAGGCTATGATATGTGATAATGGTGTTTAATATTAATGATGGTGTCATGATGTCAAATTTTATGTTGTGTATTATATTGTTGTGATGTTATAATGATGTTATAATGATGTATATGATGATGTGGTCGCCCGTTAAGGCCAACCGAGTACCACACACTTAATATTTATAATATGTGCTAATATAACCCTATAAGTTTTAAGAATTTGTTGATATAACCCTACAAACATTAGAAATGTGCAGAATAACCCTACAAACATTAGAAATGTGCAGAATAACAATACAAACATTAGGGATGTGCTGATATAATCCAATAAGATTTCATAATGTGCTGATATAACCCCACATGTTCCGGCGGCGGTCCGGCAACGAGTCTAAGGGTAATAACGTCATTTCCTATTTTTTGTATTTTAATTTTTTTCAGAAGGGCAAACATGTAATTTTATTAAATTCCGCTAAAAGCTGCCGGAGAGGGTTATATTGGCACTTTCAAATGCTGAAAGATTATATTGGCACTTATGACAACTAGGTAGGGTTATAAAAATATTTTTTTTCTAAAATAAATAAAGTGTAAAAAAAAAGAAAACTTTAAATATTTATTACACATAATCTATACTACAGACTAAAAGAGCAACCACTTGCTAAAGTGGCACCCCAACACTTAGCCATATCACCCTTCACAAAATTTTGACACTTGGCATCACCAAGCATTGCCATATTAGGTTCTATAAAAACAATACTTTAGTTAATACATTTTTCGCAATGAATTGGTGGAATTCCAACGTATCTATTCCTTAATTGTAGTGTCTGATGTATATCTCTTTACATTTAAAAGTATATCAATTAAATTGTATCCATTCCTTCATTAAAGTGTCTGACGTTTATCACTGTATCAATTAAACCGTATTCATTCATTATAAAAAAGGTGGACAATTGACTGTAGGAATTGAATTAGAAAGGAATATCGTGAATGTTGTCGCTCTTGAAATGTTCATTTCATTCCAGTTACTAATGAGTAGTTTAGAACACCGTTTACTCTATTTTAACTTTTCCTATTTAGAAAAACTGTATTCTTTCTCTATTAAGTAGTCTTTCTAAACTTTTTCATTTTATAATCTACATTATAAATGAACTTATAATAAATTTACTAAAAATATATTATAAAGTAATTATCATCTTGAATGACAATGTAAAAGAGCAACCACTTGCTTAAGTGGCACCCTAATACTTAGCCTACCCTTCACAGAATTTTGACACATGCATCACCAAATATTGCCACATCAGCTGCTATAAAAAATACTTTTGTTAATACATTTTCCACAATGAATTGGCAGAATTCCAACGTATTCATCCCTTAATTGTAGTGTCTGATGCGTATCTCTTTACACTTAAAAGTGTATCAATTAAACTGTATCTATTCCTTAGTTAAAGTGTCTAAAGTATATCTCTGTATCAATTAAACTGCATCCATTCCTTATTGAAAGGCCGGACAATTGATTGTTGGAATTGAATCAGAAATGAATTTCGTGAATGTTTTTGCTCTTGAAATGTTCATTTCGTTTCAGTTACTAATGATGAAGAAGGACAATAGTTTAGAACACCGTTTATTCTATTTTAACTTATCATATTTTTTAAGCAAAATTTTATTCTTTTCCCTATTAAGATGTCTTTCTAAAATGTTTCATTTTACAATCTACATTATAAATGAACTTTCAATAAATTTAATAAAAAAATATATTATAAAGTAATTATCATCTTGAATGACAATGAAAAAGAAAAATATTCAAATTATTATTATTGTCATAATTGCCTTTTAACACCGAATGCTAATTAACTATTTATCCTTTTTCAATGAATCGTTCAAAACATATTTTAACAATTTATCCATTTTTTAAACTTATAAGTTGTATTACTTATAAACTTTCAAGTTATTTAACATATTTTTTCAATTAGATTTAGTTTTTGTTTTTTATGTTATATGTTATCTTATACCTTTATTTATAACTAAGAGTATTTTTGCTATTTACTTTTTAAAATGAAAAAGTCATGAGAAAGACGGTCTTTCCATAATCCTATGGAAAGACGGAGTTTAATTAAAATAATAAAAGGTATAGGGTTTTAATTGCAATATTAAAAATTTATTATGCAACATGTAATAGTTATAAAGTTTATAACTCTATTCATGCAACCGAAAATTTTATCTTAATTTCTTCTAATTTGCACTTTAAACATTGGTCTTTCCATGGCTTATAGAAAGACCATCTTTCAAGAGACAGACTCTTTTAAAATACCCATAATTTAATAACTTTAATTTAATAATTATAGATTAATTATCAACATATATTTCATATTTTTATCACTATATTTTTTATAACATAAAGTATTTTTATACAACATTAATATTTTTCTATAATATATATGTGTGTACATATATTATTTTTGTTCAAATATAAGAAAATAATTATTATGTATCAAGAAAGATTGACTTAATTTTTTAATAAAATAAATATATAAATTTATTGTAAATATTACATCATGTACAATTCTCATTTAAATATCACAAGATCTTCTTAGTGATTAAAATTAAAACTATGTCATATTAATTATTTTCGTTCATAAATTCGTGCATCAGCACATGTATTATCTAGTTAACTATAAAGAGGAAGTATCAGGAAATGTGGCTTATCCATAAGCTTATGGATATGCCTCCTAATTTTTAACCTTAAATGTTATACTCTCTCTGTTTTATTAAGTTTGGCACACTTACCATGTCTGTACTCCCTCTGTTTCTTTAATAGTGTCACATCACTTTTGGTGTTAGAATTTATGAGATGCTAAATGAGTTGATGAAATTGAATTGAAAGAAGAAAAAGTAAAATGAGTGGATGTAATAATCTTAAACTTGCCATAAATAACAAGTGTCAATATAAAAGAAACATCTCAAATTAGAAAGTTTGTTTTCTAAGTTTGACACATTTTCTTTTATGGAAAAAAGTACATCATTCTTAACCACTCATTAAAATTTTTACTCTCATTACTTAATTTCCTCCATACATTTGAACTTACAAAAAAACAACACCTAAACATATGGTGCCAAACATAGTGAAACAGAGGCAGTAGTGTTTTTTATATAAAATTTAAATGTTAAAACAAATAATAATGTGTATTTGAATATGAAAATATAAAAATATATAATAAAAAATATTTTTAAATTATAAATTTAATATGTAATTTTAAAAAGTAAAAAAAATACGGTGAACCTATAAGTTTATGGACAGACAACCTGTCAGCAGACCCAATATTAAAATAAATAAACTGATGGAACCGTGGGTATGGGTTTATATTTGAGCAAAGTGCATATATACCCTACATAATTGATGAAAGTGTGGATATAATACTGCGATAATTGAAAGTGCAAATATAACCCTAGATATTTAGGTTATGTGCAAATACAACCTTTTCCGGTAGTTTAAGGCCAAAATTAAGTGAAAAAACAATTTTGTCCCTCTGTAAAAAAAATAAAAACAGAAAAGACATTAAAATTACATTGATACCCCTACTTCCACCATTTCTCTTCATCATTTCTTTCATTCGTTTCTCTTCTTCTTTTCTGGTGGTTTATTTGTTTCCTTCTTCTTCTCCATTCATTTGCTTTTCTGGTGGTTCATTTACATTCATACCAACTTGAAATTAAAACTATTCAACCATACCTGACCCGGCAGAGGGCGCCGACTCGCTGCCCCCACCAGCTGGTGCCGGCTCGCTCAAGTACATCCACCACTCCTCATTTTCTTGGCATTCTTGACGATTTTCTCAAGAGGTAATTTGCTTCTCAAATATGGCGATTTGCTCAAGAGGCGCCTCAAGATGATCGAGCCTAAGAGGATTCCTGCACTAGAATACGTCGCAGTCGCACAAGCCACACATCGATGACACCGGAGACAACTAACGGAGGTGGAGGATTCTGCGCTATCATCGAAGAAGCCGCGCATCCAGGTGATTTGTGACGGAGCCAATTGATTAGGTCTGGGGTGATTTTATGCGGCGCAAACTTAGGTCTGAGGTGATTTGTGACGGAGCCAATTAATATAATCATGGAAAACAAAGTTATTCACTGGATGTGACGATAAATGAACTCAGGTCCACCATCGTGACCACCATCGTAGGGGCAGAGAGCGATGCCATTGGTGGTGGCATACACGAAGAATGCGGACATGCTCATGGGATAGATTGCGAAGTGGCATCTTCGTTGCTTTGGGTCTTGATTTTCTGGCGCTTGGCTGAGCGGTGCCGGAAATGGTGATTGATTATGACAGAGGTGGCATGGGGCTGTGAGGGTAGTGAGTGAGGAGAGAGTTTGGTGGTGGTGGTTGGCAGAGCTGAGGAGGAGGCAGAGCTAGGACTGTTTAATGGTGGAGCCGGAGAAGTGGTGGTGGTGAAGTGGCGGTGGGGAAATGGGTTGGTGGTGGAGCAGACAGGTGGTGGTGGTGCCTTGGTAGGGGAGGTGGAGCTAGGCGGGTGGGGGTGGTGGTGGTGGTTGGCGGGGGAGGGCATAATTGTCTATTTCATGCAAGGCTTTCAACACAAGGGTATTTTTGTATTTTCAAGTGGGTCAATCACCAGAATTTGTTAGTCAATGTCGGAAATATGGTTATAGGGTTATATTTGCACTTTCATTCAATAGTTAAGGTTATTCTTGCATTAAAAAACAACTCAGAGTTATATTTGCACTTTCTCCAACATATAGGGTTATATTAGCATATGACTAAATTATTTTTTTAGTCCCCTACAAAGTATCTTATACCATTTTTTGGTCCCCGTTTGCATATCAACCCTTAGATGGTACCCAACAAATTCAAAATGATATGTTTTGGTCCCGGAGGTGGTTTTCAGGCAGGGCTAAATGGTTTTTTGGTACAGTCAGGGGTATATTGGTAATTTTACTAATTTAAAACATTTTCAATTGAAATTCCTAATTTCAACCATTTTCTTTAAAATTCCTAATCAAAAGCCAAAAAAGGTCTTCTTTCTCCGCCGCTTTCTTTAAAACGTCTTCTTCCTCCTTCGCCGCCTCCGCTTACTCCGCCACCCTCCCATCTGCAAAGAGGATACTAATCACCTCATCTCTCTTACATCCACAACTTATAGTTCTCTCTCCCTCGTTGACCCTCCCAAACCTAGTTTTGACCGCTAAGAATTTGTGAAATCCACTGCCTAGATCGCGAAACCCCAAAGTATAAGTGATTCTAGCAACCCTTCATCCCCGGACTCGGTTATCAACACCTGGGAGCTTATGGAAGGGTTGGATGAGCTTGATTTCGATGTCGTTGAATGGCCCCTTGAGTCCCCAAAAGAGGCTGAGGAAAATGGGTTCAAGAAAGATCTGGATGCAAATGAGTATGAGTTCGTTGAGCACACAGATTCTAAGCCCTTGTGGAAGCATTTGTCGGAGGAGTCTCTGCTTGCAAAATTGGATCCCGATGTTGCGTCCAGTTATCACAGGGCATTGTTGAGTAAGCAATCTGGCGGTGATGATGATGATGAGGAATATGATGATAATGATGATGATGATGAGAATGAGGAATATGATGATGATGCTACTGATTCGTCACTGGCGAGCTTCGACAAGGAGGAGGAGGAAGAAGATGGGGAGAATCAGGTGGTTCCGTGGGTTTCTTGTTGTCCGTCGCCGTCGGTTTCCTCGGCGGCGCCGCCTCTCACCACCTCTTCTTCCAACGTCGAACATGAATTGTTCTCCTCCAAATTCCAACAACGGCGGCGGCAGCAAAGAAGACGGCCGTTTTTTCTTTTTCTTTCTTTTTTTAAAATTTTTTTTTAAACTCAGGGGTATAATGATTATACACATTTTGACTAATTTTACCTTTGACTTTATCTGAAAACCACCTTTGGAGACCAAAAAAATTGTTTTGAATTTTTTGGGTACAGTCTAAGGGTTGATTTGAAAACGGAGATCAAAACATGATATAAGATACTTTGTAAGGGACTAAAAAAATAATTTAGTCTTTGCATATTACCCTTTATATTTTAAACCTGATCTTTACCTATATTGGGCCAAAATAATATAACGGAATACTTGGGTGGCATTCAGTCCATATTTCCAAAGCCCACTACATAAACCCTAACTACTCCTTCGTTTAAAGCTGCATCGTTAATCTTTTGCCGATCACCTTCGCTTCCAACCGCAGCTAGATTATCTCTCGGCGCTCGCAGTTGTTTGGAGTCCAACTTATCGTCGAAAATGGTACTTGCTCGATTGTACTAATATTCTCATGTTATCAATGTTTGTAGAATTTTATGATGTCGCTCTTACTTGATTGCTCAGTTTCTCTGTTTTTCCCAAATTTTTGGTACTTTGTTTGGTGGTAGATTCGGCAACTCGTATACATGGGTAGGCAAGAGAAAATAGAATTGTTATGTTTTGTTTGGTTAGTAGTTATATTTATCAGTTATGCAGTTATCACATTAAGAAGCTGGACATAATCTGGGTGGTCCAATTGGCGATTTGTTTTTAACTCTTTTCGTCGATTCTTTGCCAAATGATAACTTGATGACTTCGAACTCCTGTGCAGTCGAGGAGGAAGGTTAGGGAGCCTAAGGAAGAGAACGTGACCCTTGGTCCGGCCACAAGGGACGGGGAGCAAGTGTTTGGAGTTGCCCACATTTTTGCTTCATTCAACGACACATTCATTGTATGGTTTTGGAGCTGAACTTTTAATGTTTTCATTTGTTTGAAATTATGTAAATCTTGATGATTTTTTTACATTTGGGTGCAGCATGTTACTGATTTGTCTGGACGAGAAACTTTGGTTCGCATCACTGGTATTCCTTTTTGTTTTGTAGCATATAGGATATTAGAGTGAGATGTTGGAATTGTCTAGTTATTTTTCAAACATGTTTGTGCGCATGAAGAGCAACAGAGAACTTAAGTTCTGCCAAAAGGAAATTTGAGCTATTATGCCATAGTGTAAATAAATGTGTACTGTATCAGCTTGTTCCCCTTTCCCCACCAGCCCTACCTGCAATTCAAAACTAAATTGGCCGGATCTGTTATTATGTAACAGATGCTTGTTTGATAAATCTGTATGCAGGGCAGTTATTTCGAAAGATAAAGAAGAATGAGGGACATGTTTCCATTGCCATCTTTGCCTTATTCCATTGTTGCACAAGCTACTTGAATGAAATACTTGTGAACTAAAACTGTGTATAGCTGGGATAGCAAACAGTACTGTCAAATTGCTATTTACTAAATTGTTAGTGGGGTTTGACATCTGGTTTAAAGGGTTGTTTTGACTTCGGTTTGCTACTATTTTGAGGTAGCCACCATAAATCCTGTATAAGATTAAGGCTGAAAATCATTGACGATTTACTGAAATTTTGTTGATTTTTGAATTAACAGAATGTAAATTTGTGATGTGGCTCATGGTTTTGAAATCTTTTTGTCGTTTTGCACATGTATACACTATTAGGTTGATCTTTGTTCTTATTATGCTGTACTGTGCTTCTGCAGGTGGTATGAAGGTTAAGGCTGATAGAGATGAGTCATCCCCATATGCAGCTATGCTTGCTGCTCAAGATATTGCTATAAGATGCAAGGTTAACAGCTCATCTCTAACTCAATGTTTTTTGTTGAATTTCTGCGCATGCTGCAATGTCTAGTCACTGCAATTGTACTCTATACATTGTTTTTGTCTGTGATTCATGGTACACTTATGGCAGCTTAAGGTTTAAATTCTTACATCTGAGGTGAATCTGCCTTCTTGCCGATGGCTTTTTACAGGAGCTTGGAATCACTGCTCTTCATATCAAGCTCCGAGCCACTGGTGGTAACAAGACTAAGACTCCTGGTCCAGGTGCGCAGTCAGCTCTTCGTGCGCTTGCTCGTTCTGGAATGAAGATTGGTCGTATTGGTATAAGTTTCTCTACGCTCTGCTCTTGACTCAATTATTATTTCCTTGCCAGATTTTCCCCTTAAAGATATTGTTAGGCTTTATACTACCATGAATGATGGAAGAGGCACACTTATGCAGCCTTTTAATCTTTAGTGTTTGGTTATGGGTGGTTGGAGGTATCCAATTTTAATTACAGGTGTCTTTACTTTAAAACAGAACAAATCAAGAAAAATTTTAAGGTTTTATGTTTGCAAGGAAATTGTTTAGCCTGTTTCTTTCAAACTGCTCCTTGGTTGGCATATATTTAATTTCTCATTTAATATCAATTGATTTTTTGCTTGATCTTTTGCCAGAGGATGTGACTCCTATTCCTACTGATAGTACTCGCAGAAAGGGTGGTAGGCGTGGAAGAAGGCTGTAAAAGCTTGGTCATCTTCATGCTCCATTGAAATTTTGCTTTTTGAAGGGTCTTATGTAGTGTTCTATCCTCGTTGGAAAAGACACTATAATAATGGAAGTTTGTGTTATGTTTTGATGTACGACTATCGTTTTTTGGGTTTTGCTATGAAATTGGCTTGGCCAATTTGGTACTTGAGGCAGTAGATACTTGTGTTCACTATACTTTATTATACTGTTCTCGATACAAATCATATTCGAGATGGGAGTTGTTTAGAATTCAATTAATTCGGTGTGTTTCTTTTGGGGGGTAATTTAAAGACTGTTCATAAAATGGATCATATAAATGGAAAAACAGTGGATACTCATCATATTTTTAAATGCAGGATAGTAGGTTTTGTTATTTTCAATTATCTTTATGTTTTTCTTTTGTGACTAGGGGTCTGCTGGGCTGTCGATAACGGGTTATGAAATCGTTTAGTCGTTAACTAATTTAAAATTAAAATTAAATAAAAAATAAAGTAGTAGTGAGGCGTAATAGGAGTTCGAGTGGAGAAGGTTTGAGTGGAGAGATTTGAATAGAGGGTTCGAGTGGAGGGGGTCCGAGTAGAGGTTCGAGGGATACTTGGTTCTAGTGGAGAAGTTCCAGTGGTGAGGTTAGAATGATGAGGAATTGAGTGGAGAGGGTTTGAGTAAAGAGGGTTCGAGTTGAGAGGTTTCGAGTGGAGTGGGTTCTAGTGGAGAGGTTCGAGTAGAGAGGGTTCGAGCGGTGAGGGTTCGAGTGATAAAAGGTTCGAGTGGAGAGAGTTTGAGTGGTGATGGGTCGAGTGGAGGGCATTCGAGTGGTGAGGGGTCGAGTGGTGAGGGGCCGAGTGGTGAGAGTTCGAGTGGTGAGAGTTCGAGTGGTGAGGGTCAAGTGGAGAAAGTTTGAGTGGTGAGGGGTCGAGCGGTGAACATTTGAGTGGTGAGAGTCAAGTGGAGAGAGTTCGAATAGAGGATTTGAATGGAAAAAATTCGAGTGGTACTGATTTGAGTGGTCAGGGTTCGAGTAAAGGTTAGAGTGCAGAGGTTTGAGTCGAGTCAGATGGTTGATGTTCGAAGGGTGGATGTTTTGAGTGGTGGCTAGGCAGATGGTTGATGGGTCAAGGAGTGATGCCTCGAGGGGGGATGGTTGAGGTTTCCAGGACCTCGATGGTTAATGAATTGATGGTGAGGTTCGAGTGGTACTAGGTTTGAGTGGAGAAGTTCGAGTTGTAATAGGTTTGAGTGAAGAGGTTCGAGTGGTACTGTGTTCGAGTAGAGAGGTTCAAGTGGTGAGGGGTCGAGTGGTGAGGGGTCGAGTGGTGAGGGGTCGAGTAATGAGCATTCGAGTAGTTCGAGTGGTGACGGTTGAGTGGAGAGGGTTTGAATAGAGGATTCGAGTGGAGAGATTCGAGTGGTACAAAGTTCGAGAGGAGAGGTTCGAGTGGTGGCGATACGAATTTTTGATTACTCGAGGTGTGATACCTCGAGGGAGATGATTGATGGTTCCAGGGCCTCGAGGGTTAATGAATCGAGGAATAATGCCTCAAATAAACCTCCCTCGAGGCAGATGGTTGATGTTGAAGGGGTGGATGTTTCGAGTGGTAGGGAGCCCTTGAAGCGGATGGTTGATGATTCGAAAGGTGGACGGTTAGAGTTGTGGCGTGGTGGATGTTCGAGAACTGATGGTTTGAGGGGTGAGAGTTCCAGGAGTGGATAGTTGATGTTCGAGGCGTGGATGGTTCGAGGGGTATATGCCTCAAATGGGTAATGGTTCGAGAGCTAATGTGGATGGTTCAACGCTCTCAGTGGTATACTCTCTCGAGGGGTGGTATACCCTCGAGGGCTAGTGTACTCTAGAGGGGTGGATGTGTAACCTCTCGAGGGTTGGTACACCTCTCTCGAGACGTACATAGTGTACCCTCAAGAGTACACCTTCCATATCACTGGAGAGAGTACACCTTCCGATTGAGTGAGAGAACTGGAGAAAAGAAAAGGTGTTGCCCTTCTACTGTCCATCGTAGTCCCTTTTCTCCAAGTTTCTCCTCTACATTCTGAGTTTCCGGCAAGGAATCCAACATTAATGTTTGATTCCTCGCCGGACATCTTTCGATGTATGATTTGTTCTTGAATTTGAAGATTTGATTTTTGGATCTTGGATTTTCAGATGAAGATCTGCCTTTTCGATCTTGTCGGGCATCACCATTGATTTGCGTGCAACATGGAGGAGGACAAATTCATGTTTGGACTCGAAGTATGATTGAAGATTTCGATCTTCAATCTTGTTTGTTGATGGAGTGGATTAAATGAAGATCTATCATTGTTCCAAGTAAGTTTTAATCTTTCGTTGATAGATCTAATATAGATGATGGATGAAGGGTTTATTTATGATGAATCTGTGTGGATTTGTATGGAAGATTATTTGTTTATGCTGGATAGTTTATGTGATGTTTATGTTGGATTGAGAGTAAAGATGAATTTGAGGCATAAAAGAAATTTAGTATTCGGAAGAGTTCATGATAGTTTTGATGAGAGACAATCATGTGATCAGATCCCGGTATCCGCCCGACCATTGTTGGTTTAAATTGGAATTTTGGATCAGACTGATATGTTTTATGCCAAGAATTCATATTTATTTTCTTGTCTGATGAACACTCATGTGGAATTCAAGATTTTGGGTGTTTGAATGTTATTGTTAGATGAGATTAATGTTTTGGGATTAGTTGGATTCAAGACAGATGCTTGGAGATAATTGATTTAATTGGAATCATCAAAAGACAATTTGCCCAAGGTATTTTCCTCGCTGTTTCAATCTCATGATAATGCCCAGATCTAGATGAATGGAGAAACAGATTTTTCATAAAGGATGGATTATTTGGAGGATGAATGTTAGAATTTTCCGATCGGGTTCACCGGAAAAAAGTTTTTCCGGCGAGTTATAATGCTTATTATGCCTCGAAGGATTCGGATTTAGTTTGTTATGCATTATCCGATTGGAAAAGCAATTGGGAAATTTTGGATTTACATTTAATTTGGATACTGATGTTTTGAATATTTCGGCTAGAGGTTTGTCGGAAAATCGTTATACAGGCTTGGGTAATGCATGTATTAGTCTCGATTCTCTGTCCCTAGACTCATATTCATAGTTCTTCATGCTTGAGGTGCATTCCATTGCTGGAAAAAGGGAATAAAGGAATGTTGATATGGTGGGTTACTCATCGGAAAAACGTGAATCCGGCAAGGAGAATGGCATTTTTTGGCCGGAGCACACATGCTCGAATTTGGAGGAATGAAATTCCTCGTTTTAGGTGCCAAATCCGGTCGAAAATGCACAAGGGAAGAACGCCCAGATTTAGGAAGAATTTTTTGGCAAATTTTTGCAGATTCCGGCGGTTCATTGGCGCCAGAAAACCGCGAATCCGACGAGGATCCATTTTTGTGCGCCGTCGGGTCACTGTACCCGAGCAGGAAAATGGGTCAGAGCTGGCGCAGGTCATATGACCCGCTACAGGAGGCGGCCGGGTCAAGGCTTAGACCCTAGCGGTAAGGGTATTGGGCCGAGCTGCTGGGCTGAAAGAAATAGAGCTCCTGGGCCGAAAGAAATAGAGCTGCTAGGCCAAAAAGGAAAAACCGGGTGGATTAAATAAAGGAAGAAACGAGTCCTCTTATAACCCCGTTTATAACTCGGTTTGGACCCATTTTTGTACCAATCAGGTGGGCTGACTTCAAGGAGTTTTGGGCCTAATTAAATAGAGTAACTTTCAGCCTACTTGACCATCGTTTTTGAAGAATAAATGGGCTAAAAAGGTACTTCTGGCCCGATAAATTAAAGGGACACTTTCCCTTAGTTTTAGGCCAAATTTGCTTCATTTTGGGCTCTAGTTTGTGGATTTTTGTTGAGTTTTGGCCTTCTCTTCGGGCTGAAACTGTATTGGGCGGATGTATGAGTTTTTCCATGCTTTAATTGCACATTTTCCCCTTGGAAATACTTGTACACTATGGCCGATGAGGGTGGGAGAGCAGACTTTCTTCATTTGGTTGCACGGTCATAGGAGTTAGGTAGTGGGTTAATTAATTAGCGTAAGCGAAATTAATTAACCCACAGCTAGTCGTTACTTGGACTTGACGGTTATCACGCGCTCTATGCTTGCGCTACACTTTATGTTAAATTAGCATATAGCTGTCATTTGCTTAAAATGGAGTGGGTGAATACATAATCGCCGGGTTTGACGTACGCCATATAAGTTGTGTCCGTTCTCTCCATCACTAGGGGGGCTATTTTTGGAGGGATCCACAAGAGTTATTGGCACCGCTTACGAGCACTCTTGCCCTCTAAAATAGCTTCGGTTCATACCACGAGAACGTTTGAAGGCCAATAACACCCCTCTTTCTTCACCTTAGGGGTGTATATGGTAGAAACTGCTCCTTCATTGGCGGTCCTAGCTTCACTCGGATTTAGCACCACCAGCACACCATGGCGACCATTCAAGACCTAAATACACCACACTCGGCTGCACTTTTTGTCTACCACTGACAACTTCTTCATCATCCTTTCTTCAAGACCCGAGACCCAAGTCTCGGCTGCGATGAGGATATCATATGAAGAGCCAGTACACATTTTTGGATGCTATGTATAGGTTTAGATTCACGCATACATCTGGACTTGCATTTATTTCCCTAGGCTTAGCACTATCTAGCTTAGGGATAGCAGTTTCTTTAAAAGGGGGGGGGGGTACCCATTAGGGTATCTCCCCCCTCTCTCGCATCACAGGTTTTTCCTAGGTTTCATCATTTAGCCTAGGGTTTGCACTACTTTGTATTTGGTAGGGTCGCCGGTACCTTTATGGTGCCCTACCGCGGACGTTTCACCGCATTTTCTATTTACCATATTTACAGAGAGAGTACACCTTCCACTCGAGGGTAAGCTACGTCCCGAGAGAGGTGTACCAGCCCTCGAGGGTATACCACCCCTCGATAGAGTATACCACTGAGAGCGTTGAACCATCCACATTAGCTCTCGAACCATTACCCATTCGAGACATATACCCCTCGAACCATCCACACCTCGAACATCAACTATCCACCCCTGGAACTATCACCCCTCGAACCATTAGTTCTCGAACATCTACCACACCACAACTCAAACCATTCACCTTTCGAATCATCAACCATCCGCTTCGAGGGCTCCCTACCACTCGAAACATCCACCCCTTAAACATCAACCATCTGCCTCAAGGGGTGTTTATTCGAGGCATCATTCCTTGATTCATTAACCCTCGAGGCCCTGGAACCATCAACCATCTCCCTCGAGGTATCACACCTCGACCCATCAAAAATCTGACTCGCACCACTCGAACCTCTCCTCTCGAACCTTGTACCACTCGAATCCTCTATTCAAACCCTCTCCACTCGACCATCACCACTCAAAATCTCACCGCTCAAACGCTCACTACTCCACCCCTCAGCACTTGAACCTCTCCACTTGAACACAGTACCACTCGAACCTATTACAACTTAAAATTCTCCACCCGAACCTAGTACCACTCGAAACTCTCCATCAATTCATTAACCCTCGAGGTCCTGGAAACATCAACCATCCCTCTCGAGGCATCACCCCTTGAGTAGAGGAGGTTCGAGTAGAGGAGGTTCGGGGGTTCGAGTGGAAAGACTCCTACTATAAGGTTAGAGTGGAGAGGGTCCGAGTGGAGAAGTTTGAGTTGTGAGGGTTCGAGTGGTGAGAGTACCATCCACCATTGGAGAGAGTACTATCCACCCCTCGAGAGGGGTATACCATCCACCACCGGAGAGAGTATCATCCATCCCTCAATAAAATTGTCAACCACCATTCGAGGGTATACTATCTACCTCTCGAGAGGGTAAACCATTCACCAATGGAGAGAATACACCTTCCACCCCTCGAGGGTACGCCATCTACGTCTCGAGAGAGGTGGACCAGCCCTCGAGGGTACACTACCCCTCGAGAGGTCACACATCCACCCCTTTGGAGCACACCAGGCCTCGAGTGTACACCACCCCTCGAGAGAGTATACCACTGAGAGTGTCAAATCATCCACATTAGCTCTCGAATCATGGCCAACTCGAGGCATGTACCCCTCGAACCATCCATGACACCACCATTAGAACCACCTACCCCTCGAACACTAACCATCCATTCCTGGGGCCATCACCCCTCGAACCACCAGTTCTTAAACATCCACCACGTCACCACTCGAACCATCTACCTCTCGAACATCTACCATACGCCTCGAGGCCTCTCTACCACTCGAATCATCCACTCTTTAAATATCAGCCATCCGTCTCGAGGGCTGTTGATTCAAGGCATCATCCCTCGGTTCATTAACCCTCGAGGCCTTGAAACCATCAACTATCCCCCTGGAGGCATCAATCATTTACTCAAACCTCTTTATTCTAACCTTTACTCGAACCTTCAACACTCGAACCAGTACCACTTGAACCCTTTCCATTCGAATCCTCTATTCGAACCCTCTCCACTCGACCCTCACCACTCGAACCCTCACTACTCGAACCCAGTACCACTCGAACTTCTTTACTCGAATCCATTAGTACTCAAATCCAGTACCACTCCAGCCTCTCCATCGATTTATTAACCCGCGTGGTCCTGGAACCTAAAAACCACACCCCTCGAGGCATCACCCCTCGATCCATCAATCATCCGCCTCGCCACAACTCAAACCATTCACCCCTCGAACATCAACCATCCACCTTGACTCAAACCATTCACCCCTCAAACATCAACCATTTATCTCGACTCAAACCTCTCTACTCGAACCCAGTTCTACTCGAACCTTCACCGCTTGAACCCAGTACCATTCAAAACTCTCAACTCGAACCCTCTACTCGAATCCAGTACCATTTGAACCTCTCCACTCGAATCTTGACCCGAACTCTCTCTACCCGAGTCCTCACCATTTGAACCAGTACCACTTGAACCCTATCCACTTCGGCCTCTATTCCAACCCTCTCCACTTGACCCTCACCACTCGAACCCTCTTAACTCGAACCCAGTACCACTCATACTCTCTCTACTCGAACTCAGTACCACTGAAACCCTCTCCGCTCAAACCTCTCTACTCGAACCCTCTATTCAAACCCAGTACCACTCGAACCTCGACGCGAAGTCTCTCTACTCGAACCTCACCACTCGAACTCTCTTCACTCAAACCCAGTACCATTCGAACCCTCTCACCTTGAACCTAGTACCACTCGAATCTCGACTCGAACTCTCTCGACTCGAACCCTCATCACACAAAATCTCAAAATCTCACAACTCGGACGAGTACCACTTGAACCAGTACCACTCAAACTCTCTCTACTCGGACCAGTACCACTTGAACCAGTACCACTCGAACCCCTTCACTCGAATCTTGACTCGAACTCTCTCCACTCGAATCCATTAACACTCAAACTCTCTCCACTCAAACCCAATACCACTCAAATCTCTCTATTCAAACCCTCTACTCGAACCTCTCCACTCGAATCTTGACTTGAACTCACTCTACTCGATCCCTCACCACTCAAACCAGTACTACTCGAATCAGTACCACTCGGACCTCTATTAGAATCCTCTTTACTCGACCCTCACCATTTGAACTCTCATCACTCGAACTTCACTAGTGGAACCAGTACCTCCCGAGCTAGTACCACTCGAACCTAGTACCACTCGAAACCTCTCCAGTCAAACCCTCTCCATTTAGACCCCCACCACTCAAACCCATTACCACTCAAATCTCTCCATTCGAACTTATCTACTTAAACCTTCTCCACTCAACCGTTCTCCAATCGAACCAGTAGTACTCGATCCCAGTATCTCTTGAACCAGTAGTATACGTGTAATTGGAAAGAGCTTCGGATATGACCATGTATAAAAAGTAGAGGACACACGTTGAATGATGGAGAAGGATAAACATAGAAAATAATGCGTAGGAGGGGGATGGGAAAAAACAAAATTACAAAATTATGACGAAAGTTTACTGTTCATCCAAGGATCGACACATTTAAGAGCAGTGGATGGATGGATGGATTTGGACAAGGTAGATAACCCCAGTCTCTATTTCTGATCTGTATTCCTATTGATCAGAGGAGTTTTAGAATGAGAAACTGTTAATATTATAACCTTAAAAAATATATATACTATCATTTAGCATCTGTTCCATTTCCATCTTATACAAAATTGATTGTTGAACAAGAAGGTCACAAGATCAGAGGAATGGAGAAGCAAGAATCCAGTGAATAAAATGAGTTGTTACTGGTGATGCTGGTGATCGCGAGGGGACACGTGCTCCTCTACTAGTAATGGATCTGGAGAATTTGCAGCTGGTGTGATCTATTCTGAAAAAGTCTCTGCTTGAGGGAATGCCTTCACCGAATCAGGATGAGGTCAGGACCGTCGGCGAGTTACACTGGACATCTCCGTCAGTGTTGTAGCAGTGGGTTTTGGCGAACAGGGCTCTCCGTTGGGGTTGGAGCAGAGTTTGCCGGGCTTTTATCGTTCTTTAAGGTGGTTGAAGAGGATATATGGTTTTCTTGGCGGCGCCACCTCTCAAACAGTTCATTCAGGCTGGGCCTTGGTCGTCTCTGGCGAAATTAGAGTAGAGGAGGCGGTTGGCTTAGGCTGTAGAGGTGGCGGGAAGGTTAGGAGATGGTGGTGGTAGGCGGGGATGAGTGGAACAATGGGAATTGAGCTGGTGGTCTCTGGTGGTGTCGCCACCGAGGCTTGGTGAGCTACGGCTTGCCACCGGGTGGCTGGTGAAGAGGAGACCGGTGGTGGTGGAAGGTGGTGTATGTAGAGAGGGAGGCGTACTCGAATTCTCACTACTCAAATCAGGAGTACTTGAATCGTTCCATCAACCATCAGCCTCGAGGGGTGTTGATTCGAGACATCCTTCCTCGAATTATCAATCTCGACCCCCTAGAACCATCAACCATCCCCCTCAAGACAACATCCCTGACCCATCAATCAACCGCCTCGCCACCGATCGAGTCATCCACTCCTCGAACATTAACCATCCACCTCAAGGGGTGTTCATTCGAGGCATCATCCCTTGATTCATCAACCCTGGAGGCCCAGGAAACATCAACCATCCCCCTCGAGGCATCACCCCTCGACTCATCAACCATTCGCCTCGCCACCACTTGAACCATCCATCCCTTAAACATCAACCATCCGCTTCCTGGGAGCATCACCCTTGGATCATCACCCCTCGAATCCCTCGAACCATCAACCATCCATCTTACCACCACTCGAACCATCAGCCATCCACTCCTGGAGCTATCACCTCTCAAAATATCATCCCTCCAACCATCCACCGCGCCACCACTCTAAATATCCACCACTCTGACCTTGAACAGTTGGTTCTGTTAGAGTAAATCACGTTTCTGATTAGATCTTGATTGATTCTGGATAAGTCATGTTGACTAATCCAGAGTTCTACTCATATTATATTTCCTTATTGTACTCTATATATTCTTGTCAGCTATACAATAATTGATTACGGTAAATACTTCTTATCATGGTATCAGAGCAGTGTTCTGATTCATCTTCCAAAACTTAGATTTTTTTTGGCCACCATCCTTCTTCTCCCTCTAGCGGCCGAACCTCTCCACTCTCATCATGGCCAGTGAAAAATTATTGTTCAATACCCTTCTCCAAATGATGCAAATCAAGCTCAATAAGTCCAACTTTCATCTTTGGAAACGTGGGATTGAATGCGTCCTCAGACTTCAGAAGCTTTTTGGTTATCTTGATGGGTCAACTCTATGCCCACCTCTCCCCACTCTGTCGCTGGCAGGCTCATCGTCTTCCTTTTTTGCCGTCGCCCTCCGCGCTCCTCCCACTGACCGTGCGGCGGCTCAGGCGGCTTAAAAATTGGCCAAGGACATCTATGATCTCTGGATTGATGAAGACCAGAGAGTCTGTAGTCTGCTATTCTCCTCTCTCTATCCTGATGCCCTTTCCGAACTCCCAGCCTCGTGTGTGACTGCTAAGGATATCCGGGACAGTTTTTTCACCACTTTTCATAATAGCAGCACATCCACCATTCTCCGCCTTCTTGCAGATGCCCACGGTATACGTAAGAGCGGTACCATTCATGAAATCCATTTAGAATTTAAAGATATTTTTTTAGCAGTTATCCCTTATGGGTTCTCCAATTTCTAATGATGATCAGATAATTTGGTTTTTAATTGCTCTCGGGTCTGAGTTCAAAGATTTTTTTGCCCCCCTGATTAATTCTTTCCCTACATCCCTTTATGCTGTAGTTTTGTCACGTGTTAAGAATCATGAGGCATTTTTGAAAAATCTTCAAGGAAATTCAGTACTTGCGTCTGGCCTAGTAGCATTTTTTGCAGGTGAGTAGCCCCCTATCCAGGTGCGTGTGGGATCATGCGTCGGCCAGGGGCGGCGGCGCGTGGGGTTCACATGCCACCAGAGGTAGCCAAACTGGTGGCCACCGAGGCGTTCGATTTGGTTCTGGTCCTGGTCAGTTTACGACTGGGGCTAGTTCCGGACGTAGCCATCCTCACTGTTCTTGGTGTGGTCATCCGGGCCATTATGCTGCTACCTGTTACAAGATGTTAGCACAGACCCGTCGTTTAGACTCCACACGCTTTGCCAAAAATTTACAGAATTCCTTGTAGATAAAGCCAACTTCTTGCGCATCATACTGGTATGTTGATTCTGGAGCTACCAGTCATATGACATCTCTAGCCTCTGGCCTCGACAATATCGCAGCTTATTCTGGTAATTCCTGTGTCTGTTGGTAATGGTGCTTCTATTCTAATTTCTCATATTGGTGATTCTCATATTTCTGATACCTTGACACTGTCTGATGTTTTGGTCATTCCTGTCATCACTAAAAATTTACTGTCTATTAGTAAACTGACCAGGGGTTTAAATGTATTTTTTACGTTTGATGACCGAAACTTTGTGATTCAGAATAAGGTTTCCAAGGCAGTCGTGGGCAGGGGCCACAGTGATGGAGGACTGTACTTGTTAGACAAGGGTGATACAACACTAGTTTCCTTCTTGTAGCAGAATAAAGGATGGGCATCGTTTGAGCTTTGGCATGGTCGACTGAGCCATGTGCCAGCGACTGTCATCTCTAGTTTTACAGAGGTTCGGTCTTCTTTCAGTTTCCTCTTTACTACCTAAACCACACAATTTCGCTCCTTTTGTTATGGCAAAGGGGCAGTGGTTACCTTTTGTTGAAAATCATAAGCGTGCTGCGCACGTCCTGGGCATGGTACTTTGTGATTTGTGGGGGCCTTCCCCAGTTTTGTCTAAAAATGGTTTTTCTTATTATGCCTTGTTTGTGGATGATTACTTTTGCTTTACCTGGTTTTTTCCACTACATTGAAAATTCGAGTTTGTTGACACTTACTTGCAGTTTGAGGCCTTAGTCGAGAATCAATTTACGAACAAAATAAAAGTTTTTCAAAGTGATGGTGGCACCGAGTTATTAAATATGAGCCTATGATCCCATGTTCCCTCCAAAGGCATTCATCATCAAGTTTTGTGCCCACACATCCCAGAGCAAAATGGTCGGGCCGAGCGCAAACACAGACATGTTGGAAAAATGGGCCTCACTATGCTTTTTCATTCGCATCTACCCTTGTCAAGATGAGATAATGCTTTTGCCACTGCAGTTTACACTATAAGGAACTTCTCCTTATGGACTTCTTTATCACCGTTATCGGATCTACTCAAACTTCCTTCCTATTGGCTGTCGAGTATTTCCATGCGTTCGTCCTATGGCCCCCTCATAAGTTATCTCCTCAGAGCTTTTCTTTTGTTTTCATCGGTTACAACTGCCATTATAAGGGTTTCTGCTGCCTTGATCCTTCCACTGGTAAGATTTATGCACCCATCATACTCATTTCGATGAAGGTTATTTTCCTTTTGCCTCGTCTTCAGCCTCGGCCACTGGTTTCGCTCTCTCGACCTTAGATGTTTCTGCTTTTCTGGACACTTTCAACAGTTCTAGCTTGCCACTCTCAACCCTTGATTAGCCGTCACCTATGCCCTGCACTGCTTACTCGTTGAACTCTGTTATGCCATTTATTGACATGTCAACCCCCCCACGGTCACCGGCGGCCAGTCCTACTCCCCCGGTGGCATCATCTCCGGACACCTTGGTTATTTAGTCCCCGGTATCCTCTCCGGCTCCTTCTCTTTCAGCCTCTTCACCACATCATCGTACTCATCGCATGGACACTAGATCATCCACTGGAGCTATTCAGCGTTGAGACTATTCTGGTCTTGTGGCTCATGGTCTTCTTCCTACCTTTCTTGCCTAGTTGGAGCCCACCAATTATCGTTTGACATTGAAGGACCCATCTTGGATTGCTGCTATGAATGAGGAGATTGCTACTTTATGGGGCCAGTACACTTAGGATCTTGTTCCATGCCCTTCTGGTGTCAACATTGTTGGATCCAAATAGGTTTATCGGCTGAAGTATCATCCTGATGGTACAGTTGATCATCACAAAGCTCGTCTTGTTGTGCAGGGGCTCTCTTAGATTCTAGGCTTCAGTTTCGATTATACTTTTAGTCTGGTGGTCAAGGCCTCCACTGTCTGGACCGTTCTTGCCATTGCCACTATGCGCTCCTGGCCTCTCCATCAGTTAGATGTAAAGAACGCCTTTCTGAATGGTATTCTTGATACTCCGGTCTAAATGGCATAGCCAGTTGGTTACAAGGACTCTCTTCATCCAGATTATGTTTGCCACTTATGAAAGGTCATCTATGGTCTTAAGAAAGCACCTTGAGCATGGTTTCAGCGGTTCAACACCTATCTATCTCAGCTCGAGTTTTGGTGCAGTTCTGCCGACACTTCCCTTTTTGTTCTCTGTCTTGGCTCGTCATTGCTCTATCTCCTGGTCTATGTCGATGATATCATTCTCACGGGTAATGAATCTGGGCTCCTTCAATAGTTTATTGATCGGGCTCATCGGGAGTTTGCTATTAAGGATTTGGGCACCCTGCACTACTTTCTTGGCTTAGAAGTATGAACCACTTCTTCAGGGATACTTCTCGGTCAAGCTAAGTATGCTTGGGATATTCTCACTCGTGCTGGTATGTCTGATGTGGCCTCGGTCTCTACCCCCTTTGTTCCTGGTTTGCAGTTACACAGCTCCACCGGTCTGCCATTTCAGAATCCAACACTGTATCTATCCCTTGTTGGTGCCCTACAGTATCTGACAATTACACGCCCTGATCTGGCATTTACGGTTAACACCATCAGTTAGTTTCTTCAGGATCCTCACGATAACCATTTGGCTGCAGTCACTTGGATTCTTCGCTACGTCAGAGACACTCTTCATTTTGGCCTCACCTTTTGCTCGGCTAGTACTCCTGACGTCTTAGGGTATTCGGATGCTGATTGGACTTGTTGTCTCGAGACTTTTCAATCTACATATTGCTATGAAGTCTTTCTTGGTGGAAACCTTGTTTCCTATAGTGCCAAGAAGTGGCCTGCCATCTCTCGTTCCAGCACTGAGTCAGAGTATTAAGCTCTTGCCAACATAGCCTCAGAGATGGTCTGGATAACTCATTTGCTTCTCGACCTTCGTGTTCCGCTTCTGAGCTTCCCATTTCTGTTATGTGACAATAGTAGTGCCATTTTCTTAGCTCAGAATTTGGTTGCTCATAAGTGGGCCAAGCATATTGACATTGACTATCACTTTGTACATGAGTTGGTGGCTTCTGGCAAGCTGCGTGTTACCCATGTCTCCATTGGTCTTTAGATTGCTGACATCTTCACCAAAAGACTTTCTCGTCCACTGTTTGAGTTCTTTCGGTCCAAGCTTTGCATCGTTGAACATCTGACACTTCCCTTGAGGGGGGGTGTTAGAGTAAATCATGTTTTTGATTAGAACTTGATTGATTCTGGATAAGTTATGTTGACTAAGCCATAGTTCTACTCATATTATGTTTCCTTATTGTACTCTATATATTCTTGTCAGTAATACAATAATTGATTACGATAAATACATCTTATCTAGGTTCCTAATTCCTGGAAAAATCCATCGCAACCATTGGCTCCTTCATACCAAACTCCGTCAGAAAGAATCCCCCAATTCATGTAGCTGTCATGAATCGCGGTGGCACGACCTCTGTGAATAAGAAGAGGAAAACAAGGAAAAAACAATTAGAAAAATAAGTCAGACAATTCAACAAACTCCTTGCGTTCACAAATCAAACTTCGGTAGGTTGAAGGAGAAGAACACATGAACATTAGAAACCCATACAAAAGGCAAAAATCACATTCCGTCGGACTTTATTTTGACTAAGAAATTGAAAGCATACTAGAAATATTACACAAATTGGAGCAACGATGATGGAAAAGGCGGGCAATTTTGGTTAAGAAAACTATGAAAGTACCTTGTAGAATTGTGCAAGGATAGGAACCCAACCATCTGATAGCAAAATCTTATGGAAACCAAAAAAGAGAATGATCGAGAACAGATAAACATAGACATGAAGCCAAAAAAGAGAAGATACGACAAAGAAGAGATGAGTGGGAAGAAGAGAAATCTGGATGTAACAGAGGAAAATGGTAGGAATGATGTGTGGAAGATGGCTGGAAAAGATATATATGGGTAGCAGGACGCGTGTATGGCCGTAAAAAAAGATAAGAACTAAACGACAAAGAAGTGAATGGATACACATAGATAATAATGCGTAGGAAGGAGGAATAAAAAAAAGGAAAAGGAAACGAATTAGCGACGACGAAAATCATCGGTCATCCCAACATTTCCACTTTTAAGATATAGAGATATTTTTAAGTTGCATGCTAAGAGTCCAATCCTGGATCATTGTTGACTAGGGGTGTTCAACTTGACTCGAGGGTTGGGGCGGGTCAGCAGTCCCAACCCAAATTGATTCAAAATTATGGGTTGGGAAGGTTAGGTCATTTAAAAGTCCCATCATTTAGGGTCGATCTGGGTTAGCTTCCGTTTGGGCCACAACATTACTCAAAGTTACCCAAAGTTTTCTCCTACCCTAACTTTACTTCTGACAATGGTGAGCTCTTTCCCTTCGACGACAACAATTACGAAGCCATTCTTTCAGCGAAGTTACTTCAACAGAATGAGGCTTTGATAGGATTTAATGGCGGGATGATTCCTAGCAGTAGGTACATATATATTGAGCTGGAAAGGGTTTAATGGTGCGACTTCTGTTCTTAGTCTTTGATAATCGAGGTTAGGTTCAGGTATGATTTTAGGCATTTTTGGTCCTATACTCTTCGGCCCAGTTCGCTTTTGATCCAATACTCTTCGAAATGTTCTTGAAGTACAATTTTTTTGAATATTTTTGTTTTTCTATTTTTTAAAAACTTGTTGGTTCTTCTCACTGTTTTTGGTGATCAATTGGAACTGATTTTTTCCTTCTTTTTTTCTTTTGTTATTTCAGGACATTGGTGGAGGCCTTAACATTTAGGACCAGAGGCGGAGCTAGCCCTGGGCAAACCAGGGAAGCTGCCCCACGTTATTCATTTATTTTTATTTTTTTAACTTGGTCAACAGGAGATTTTGACTGTTGCCTCATCATATATTCTTAAATTTTCCAATCTTAATGATTGTTTATTTACCTATCCTGGAAAATATTTGTTCTTAAATATTGCCGTGGATGAGTTTATTGCTAAATTTCAAAATATGAAAACTCGACATGAGCACGTTTATTAAATTATTTGTATAACATTATTTTTCATTGATTGTATTATTTATTATTTAAATATTAAATAATACTCCACTGAAAAAAATTGCTGGATGCAACCCTGTTTAGGAAATTGGCAATTTGTTGTGTGAAAGTATGAAGGAAAAGAGGCATCTGTAGAAAATAAGGGTAATAATGTGTCTCTGTATTCATGAATTCAGGATACATTATATAATAGTACAGGATACCTATACAAGTTAGAAAAAGGCAATAGAATACAATTACATCTACAATTAAGGTAAGAATACAATTCTAATTCTAATTCCTTAACACTCCTCCTCAAGTTGGAGCATGTGGATCGGAAATGCCCAACTTGCCAAGTAAAGAATGGAACTGGTTACGTCCGAGAGCTTTAGTGAACAAATCCGCAGGTTGGTCTATAGTATGGACATGTTGAGTAATTAGTGCACTAGATTGAACAAGATCACGGACAAAGTGACAATCAACTTCAATGTGCTTGGTGCGTTCATGAAAAACTAGATTGGCCGCTATGTGAAGAGCGGATTGACTGTCACAAAACAATCGCATAGGAGAGGAGTGCAAAACTCCCAAGTCCTTTAGTAAATACTTAAGCCATATCAACTTACAGCAGGTCACTGCCATAACACGATACTCCGCTTCAGCAGAAGACCGAGAAATAGTAGATTGCTTTTTTGGTCTTCCAGGAAACCGGAGAATCACCGACCATAACAAAGTAACCAGATAGTGAATGCCTAGTAATCGGACAGGCATCCCAATCCGAATCACAATAACCCGTCAATTGTAAAGTACTACGTGAAGAGAGAAATAAACCTTGACCAGAATGACTCTTCAGATAATGCAACACACGAACCGCAGCTTGCCAGTGAGGAACACAAGGAGACTTCATGAATTGCGCAAGAGTATGAACCGAATAACTAAGTTCAGGACGAGTGATAGTCAAATATATCAGACGCCCAACCAAGCTTCGATACTGCTCCGGGTCATGGTAGGATGGACCTTGAACACGTGCCAAATCATGTTGTTGCTCCATCGAAAAATCAATTGGTTTAGAAGCAGATAAGCCTGTATCAAATAAGATGTCCAAAGCATATTTCCTTTGCGAAAGAAACATCCCCTCTGGTCTTCTAGCAATCTCCATGCCCAAAAAATACTTAAGCAAACCAAGGTCTTTCATGTGAAAACAAGAACCCAAGTATTTCTTGAACTCAGAGATGAGCGAAGAAGAACTACCAGCAATAACCAAATCATCCACATAAACCAGAACATGTAAAGAAACTGATCCACATGAATAAACAAATAAAGAGTAATTGGCCTTACTCTGAACAAAACCAAATGCTCGTAAAGCCTGAGACAGTTTAGTAAACCAATTTCTAAGAGCCTGACGAAGACCATAAAGAGATTTCTGAAGGTGACATACCTGACCAGGCGGAACAACGTAGCCAGGCGGAGGACGCATGAACACTTCTTCATGCAAATCACCATGCAAGAAGGCATTATGAACATCCATATAATGCAGTTCCCAACCACAGATAACTACAATGGATAGAAATAATCGAACAGAACTCATCTTTGCAACCGGAGCAAAAGTCTCAGTGTAATCAATTCTTAAACCTGGCGATTACCAAGAACCACGAGGTGCGCCTTATGACGTTCAATAGTACCATCTGAACGAAAATTTGTCTGGTATAACCATTTGCACCCAATTGCCTTCTTATACGCAGGCAAATGAGACAAAGTCCATGTCTGATTTTGCTCCAGTGCAGTAATTTATTCAGCCATAGCATCCCGCCAATGAGAATGATGGGAAGCCTTAGAATAAGTAGTGGGATCTGCACTAGATGTTACAGCACCCAAAAATCTAGAGTGCATACTAGAAAAATTATCACAATTTACATAATCAGTAAGAGGATAGAGAACACCTGAGGGACGTGGCGATGCATGAGGGAACGTAGTCGAAGGGGGGGTCTTCAGTAGTAAGAGCACAAGCATGATCATCATAGTCGTAATTTGCTAAGTATAATGGAGGACGATAAGATCGAACACTTTATCTTGCAGGTGGCAACTCAGTAGCGGAACCATCCGGTACCAGAGGAGCTGGTAATGTAGAAACCAAGGATATAGCATCGGTGAAAACTGGCGGAGAAGTACCGGCAGCGGACGACGAAGGTAGGCTGGCAGTGGCTGACATGGGTGTACCAGTGTCGGGCAGCGGAGGACTCACCAATGTTGACTTTCCAACGTCGATCGGCCGGAGTCGACCGACGTTGACTGACCGTCGATTACCGGCGTTGACTGGCCAGAGTTGATCGGCATTGATTGGCTGGCGGCGACCGGCGGTGATCGGCCAGTGAGACAGTAGATGGCAGCAGTTGGCCATTGGCGGACGGCGGAAGACCAATGGCGGTGGATCGGCAACGGAAGGCGGTACCAAAACTCCGTCCAGCTCTGGCGAGAAGGAGGAGGGATCCGACAGTGGTGTGGTGGCACCGCCAGGTTCATCGGATAAAGCAGAAGCCGGAGTTGCAGAGTACGGGAACTAGTCTTCAAAGAAGTCAGCATCCCGACTGTTAAAGATCACTCGGGATTCCAAGTTAAAAAGGCAATAACCTTTCTTTCCGGCAGGGTAACCAAGAACAAACACCACCGACTTCGTGGTGCAAACTTGTCACGATATCTGGGAACATGAGCAGCAAAACACAAGCATCCAAAAACCCTTAAGGATGAATAATTTAGAGCTTTCCCATAAGGCAACTCAAAGGGAGTACGACCGTTGAGATGCTGTGTCGGTGTTCGGTTGATTAGGCAGGCAGCATTAAGAACACATTCTCCCCAAAATTCAATAGGAAGACTGGCTTGGAACCGTAAAACATGGGCCAGATTGAGTAAATGACGATGCTTTCTTTCAACTCGTCCATTCTGTTGTGGAGTATCAATCATAGATGTCTAAAAAATGAGCCCAGATACAGTAAAGTGAGATCGTAGAGGCAAAAATCCAGTGCCGTTATCAGCCCAAACTCGTTGAATTGTTCTGCCCCACTGGTTCTTCACTAAGGCACTAAATTCTAAAAATCTAGAAGCTACTAACAAATAAACCCAAATAGCTCGGGAATAATCATCTACGATGGTTAAAAAATTAAATGCACCACTAGAAGATGGTGTTCTATAAGGTCCCCAAACATCACAATGAACTAATTGAAACAATGCAGTAGCATTTGAAGAACTTAATTGAAAACTATGTCTAATCTGTTTTGCTCTATAACTATAAAACAAGGTACAAAATTTTTATTAATGCCAAAAGAAATAGAAGAAAACACCGTGGAAGATGGATGACCAAAACGTTGATGTCATAAATCGGAAGAAGATACGGAAGCAACTGTAAGAAGTGACTGCAGGACAGGACGGTGAACACGAGCATCCAGCAGACGAAGCCAAAAGACCCTCCCTTTCTGTTCACCCACGCCAATCACTTTCCTCGTTCTGATTGTCTGTAAAATGCAATAATTTTCAGTAAACAAAGCTAGATAGTTCAGGTTAGATAACAATCTAGAGCATGGCAGTAAGTTGCATTGCAATGTAGGTATATAGAAAACATGAGGCAGAATAAAACCACCAAAGCAAAGTGATCCATATTGTGAAGTTGATGATACCGAGCCATCAGGCAGAACAACATTCACGGAATCAATAATAGTACTAAGATCAGTAAGAGAACCTTTGTCCCCAGTCATGTGATATGAGGCTCCGAATCAAGTATCCAAGGTAAAGTAGGCTTACCAGACTCATCGCCGGTAAGATAATTAAACTGATTAAACAAGTGCATGGTCGAACTCCATTGGTCATCAGAAAGAGCAGGGCCAAAATCAAAACTGGCAGGTACACCACCGGAAGAAGCTGCCGCCACCAGACTAGTCGGCAATGTGGCAACTCCGGTGAACGGCAGTGGGAGCGGGAGATTGGCAGCACCTCCGGGACCAGTGGTGGTGACTAACGGCCGGGAAGGTTACATCAATTTCTTGATTTTCTTGAACTAGTCTGGTACACCATGTATCTGGAAATAGGTATCTTTATCATGACCCTTGCGACGACAATGGGTACAAACAAGATTCTTACGGTCGGCTGCAGAAAGAACAACTAGCAAAGAACTTGCAGGTGGTGAACGTTATGCAGCATACGCCATGGAGTTAGAAGAAGGCTCACGAGATCTAATGATAGCTCTATGATTCTCCTCCTGAGCAACAAGGGTATACACTTTCATGACAGATGGCATTGGATCAATGCTTATGATGTGTGATCGCAAGGTATGAAAACCTTCGTCGAGACAAGAGATGAATTGGTAGATCAAATCCTTCTCTCTCTCTTGGAAGACTTTTGCAGCAAGATTGCACTGACATAATGCCTTGCAATCTTCACAGGTACAAACCAGGGGAGGTCGCATGCAGTGATAATCTACAAACAGCTTCTTTAGTTTGGCAAAGTAGATATCGATGGGCTGACCGTTTTGCCTGCAACTTTGAATGGCTTCTTGTGTCTGCAAAAGCTTCATACCATCGGCGAGAATAAATCGTGCCTTCAGGTCATCCTACAGATTCTTTAACTGTGAAAAATGAACTTGTGGAAGATCTCAATACCGGATCCAGGGTTTGCAAGATTCAGCAGACAAGAGTAGCATTAACCCCAGGCCAATCTGCAGCATCAAGATGATCATCCTGGGGTTTGGTAATGGATCCATCAATGAACCCAATCTTGTGCTTAGCAAGGAATGCGCGACAAATTGCATCGGACCATTCAATATAATTTTCTTGACCTTTCAGCATGGTCGGTATAAGTTGTAAACCTGGACCATCGCCAGAACCAATAAAGTAAGGATCAGTCAACATACGACCAATCGGTAAAGTAGTATGAGGGGCAGATTGCAACTGCAGCTGCTGAAGTAAAGCTGTAAGCACATCATAACCACTCATGTCCTGAACTTCGAACCCTCAGGAGCGTCAAAATGGGTCTGTTCTTCAGAGCCAGACATATTGTAAAATCAGGTACATATCAGGAGCAGGTACAATAACCAGCGACAGATCGGATCAACAGGACACACCGGCGTAAAACAAGCGACGGCGCGTGAAGGCAGACTGCCGTGCGGTGGACGGCGGAGAAAACGCGAGCAGTGGACGACGCCTTCGTGCGACGGCAGAACAAGCGGACGACGACAGCGGCTAGAAGAAGCAGCAGACGATGGTGCGTGGTGCAACGGCGGCACGTAGGATCGACGGCGGCAGCTCGAAAAAACTTAGGGTAGCAAAAAATTTTCTGTTTCAGGTTTTAGGATTTTAGGCTCTGATAGGCATGTGTGTCTGTATTCATGAAATCAGGATACATTATATAGTAGTACAGGATACCTATACAAGATAGGAAAAGACAATAGAATACAATTACATCTACAATTAAGGTAAGAATATAATTCTAATTCTAATTCTTTAACAGTATCCATTGGCATAGGAGATGCTTATTCTTCTCTTGAAGCTCTTTGTGTTTCCCTTTTGTTCTTTTTGACATCAATATTCGAGCTAGGTTTAGTAACTAGATAGTACAGAACTTTGAAGGAGATTTATTTTTTCAGTTTTTTCTTGAGGAAGCAGCATGAGAAATTGCTTGAAAATCTTTTTAGCAGTATCATCTCAATGAGTACTACGTAAATTATGGCGTAATTTTTTTATTAATTACCTTTTGCAAGCATAAGACCTTAAGACCTTTATTCAATGATAGTCAATATGCATCTACTATTGGTTCTGTAATTTTATTTTATTTTAAATTAAAAGGATTATTCATGGCTCCACCCAACCGAAAATAAAAATACAACATATCTTTGAAAGAGGAGTCGATTTGTAAGATTACAGAGAAAATTCTATATCTATGATAATACTAATCATTCTCTGTATCTGAAGCTGCAAGTGCTAACATCCAGAGTGGCTGACAAATATCTAAACTAAGACTAAAAAAAGGGGGAAATAGAGAGCGTAATGGCCAGAACCAACGACACTTCCAACTAATTCGGCTCGTAGTTGGCTACAAGCTGGTGCACAACATTGGACTAATACTGTAATACAGCGAGCACTTTCCGGCCAACCTCATTAAACATTATGTAGTCTCCACTCTGAGCAAGTAAGAGGTTTTCCGGATCGTTTTCACTGTATCATAGGACATGAACCAAGCTGGAGAATCAAAGATTTTCAACTCGTATGGTCTACATATATGTTTCATTAGCTATGTACAGACTCGCCAAAAGTAACTACTTAAACTACTATGACTTGGATTTCTCCTTACCAACATATGAAATAGATTAGAAGCCAATAAAGTTCAACCGAGCAAAAGGATCCGTCAGAGAAACTAGGAATTGACAGATAAACAGTCACGACCAATATAAAAAAACTGCCCCAGTTTAAGTTCATACCCCATTATTAAAATGAGAAAACAAAAACTAAAAAATAAAAACTTAAGTGGATATAAAAGTCAATAAAAAAAATGAAAAAAACCCCATTTCCTGCAGTAATCCTTCCAGATAAAGAGACTGAAATCAACCCGAGATCAGACGATAGCGATGCGTGGGCAGTGCGTGGAAGAGTAGCTCCTTGTGCTCGGCAAGTCTTATGCTGACCATTCCATTTCCACCCAGATCCGGTCGAGGATCGCTTCCATTTAGTGTGTCCGGAGGAGATCTATGAAAACTGGAGTCAACCGATCCCATCGATCCCAGCGACCTCCAGCAGCTCCTAGCGGTCTCCAGCGGCTCCCAGCGGTCTCCAGCGGTTGCGTCCTCCTCTCCCAGGTGCGTCCCCTCTTGCAGATCCAGCGTCCTCATGGCTCAAGAAAAACTCTGCTACAACACTCTGCTCTAGATGATGCAGATCAAACTCATTCCATCAAATTATTTTCTGTGGAAGCGTCAATCAGGTTATATCCTTCGTCCTCAAGGTCTCTATGGATTCATCGATGACACCAATGCCCTTTCGACCCTTCATCCATTACTGCCACCGGCCACCTTTCACATTTCAATCTCCTATATCCGGTAGCAAGGTTGATCTCAAGGCTGCTTATTTGAAAGCAAATGAGGAGTATAATCAATGGGTTGATGAAGATCAATGTCTCTACAGTCTCCTGTACACTTCCCTCACCGCTGAAGTTCAGGAAGAACTCTCAAATTGTGCCACTTCCAAAGATATTTAGGATAATCTTACTCTCATGTATGAGAACAACAATGCCTTCGCCGTTGATGCGCATGGTATCCATAAGTCTGGTACTATTTATGAACTTCATCTCAAATTTAAGGAGATTATTGAACAACTGTCTGTCATTGGTAATCTAGTTTCAAATGTTGATCAAATTGTCTAGTTTTTTACTGCTCTTGGTTCTGAGTATAAGGATTTTTGTGCTTCTTTGATTAATGCTATTCTAACTCCATTATATGCAGATGTTCTTTTTTGCTAAAACACAAGGCTTTTTTGCTAAATTTACAGGGACATTTAAGACCACCCACAGGATAGGTTGTGTTCCAGGCCAACGATACACCTCAATCCGGCTGCGCGTGGGATCACACGCCAACTTGAGGCGGTCGCGCATAACCTTCACACAGTGGCCACGATGGTTGATTCAGTGGCAGGCGCGGTGGCCTGCAGTCTATCTCTGGTTCCCAGGCGGCTGTTCCGGTCCCTGGTCGTGGTCATCCTCACTGTTCCTGGTGCGGACGACTCGGTCATTATGCTGTGACTTGCTACCAGATGTAGGCACTGATTTGTTGTTCAGCAAGTACTTATTTGGGAGAAAATTATCACTCTTCCCAGCAGTCCAATACTTCTTCTTGGCTGTCAGATTGGTAACTTGATTTCGGTGCAACCAGTCATATGGCGTCCCTTTCCTCAGGCCTAGTCAGTGTCTTTCCTTATACTAGTAAATATCATGTTCTTGTAGGTAATGGTGCTCCTATTATGATATCTCATATTGGTGATTCCAATTTTTTTGAGAACTTGCATTTATCTTGTGTTCCGATTGTGCCTGATATTATTAAGAATTTATTGTCATTAGTTGGTTAACCAGAGATATGGATGTACTAATTACATTTTATGATTGGAATTTTTTTATTTAGAACTAAGTAACTAGGGCCATCTGGGCCGAGGACACAGTGAGGACAGACTATACGTTTTGGATCGGAGACATGCAACATTTGTTTCAGTTTTAAAGTGGAATAAGCGTCGAGCTTCATATGAGTTGTGGCATGCATGCCTAGGTCATGTTCCTAATGCAGTGATTACTAGTTTACACAAGTCTGGATTACTTTCAGTTTCTTCTTTGTTGCCTAAACTGCATACCTGCGCCCCCTGTGTTATGGTGAAAGGTCAACAGTTGGCTTTTGTTGAGAACCCTAAACGTGCTGAGCATATTCTTGATTTATTACATTGTGATTTATGGGGGTCCTCCCTGGCTTTATCTATCAATGGTTTTTCATACTATGAATTATTAATGGATGATTTTTCAAGATTTACTTGGCTGTACCCTCTTCGTCACAAATAAGATTTTGTTGACACTTATTTGCAGCTTGAGACACTTGTTGAAGATCAATTTCAGCAAATATTAAAGTTTTTCAGAGTGATGGTGGCTGAAATTTTAAACACTAGATTCATATCTCATTTTGCAGTGAAAGGTATCCATCATCAGGTTTCCTGTTCGTCTATTCCAGAACAGAATGGGCGCGTATATCACAAGTATTGCCATGTTGTTGAGATGGGTCTCACGATGATCTTTCACTCACATCTTCCAGTTTCCCATTGGGATGATGCGTTCACCATTGCTGTCTACATTATCAACCGGTTTCCTACTCCGGTACTGCAGGGATCGACACCTTATGGTTTTCTCTATCGCCCAGATCCCATCTATGGTAACTTTCATCCTTTTGATTGCTGGGATTTTCCCTTTGTTAGTCCATTTTCTAATCATAAGTTGTCTCCTCGAAGTATTCTATGTATATTTATTGGTTACAACTTGCAGTATAAGGATATCGGTGCCTCAACCCTTATACTAGCAAGGTTTATGTTGCTTGCCATGCTCGGTTTGACGAGACTTATTTTCCTCTTACTCCAGCTTCAAGAAGTGGGTCTCCCTCTTCAGGTTTGGATGTCTCAGCTGTTATTGATCCAGATCTTGTGACAGCATCGTTACCAGCCTCGACTGCATTGCATCTGTTCTAATTTCCTAATCATGAGTTGTCTCGGCCATCTGCTCTACAAGCTTACCCGTGCTAAGTACCAGTTTCATGATCAACAGTGATAGTACCTCAGCATCGCCCAAGTCCAGCAGCTATGATCACACCTCGATCTCCCCCGCGCCCAACCGTGATCGCGTACCTGTGACACTGGCCTCGCCCAGTGCCCAGCGCCAGTGTCACGGGCACAATCCGTGCTTCAGCCTGCGTATCCTCGGCCCTCTTTCGTGATGGCACCACAACCATAAGCTGTGATGACACCATGCTTACAACCCTGAGCTCTCCTCGTGATGGGGTCTCGGTTACGACTCTGATCCCCTCCCGTGTTAGCACCACAGTCACGGGCTGTTATGGTGCCACAGTCACAACCTGAGCTCTCCTCGTGATGGTGCCCCAGCCACAGCCCCGGTCACCCGTGATAGTGCCATAGTCACTGACCCTCTTTGTGTTGCTATCTCGGCCACGCCCCAAGTCTCGGGTCCTCTGCGTCCAGGGGCTTCTCACATGGTTACTTGTTCTTCCACTAGGGTTATTCAGTGATGAGATTACTCAGATATTCATGCTCATAGTCTTCTTGCGGCTCTTCTTGCTCAGAAAGAGCCGACTGATTATCGTTCTGCACTTCAGGATCCTTCTTGGGTTTCTGCCATGTATGAGGTGATGGCAACACTTCATGGTCAGCATACTTGGGATCTTGTTCCACGCCCTCCGGACGTTAAAATTGTTGGGTCCAAAAGGGTTTATCGGCTAAAGTACAACCCAGATGGTTCAGTTGATCACCGTAAGGCGTGCTTGGTAGCTCAAGGTTTCTCTCAGATTCCCAGTTTTGACTTTGATCACACTTTCAGACCTGTGGTTAAGGATTCTACAATTCACATAGTTCTTGCTATTGCAACAATGTGTGCTTGTTCTCTTCATCAGTTGGACGTCAAGAATGCCTTCCTCAATAGTGTTCTTGACTCTTCGGTCTTTATGGCGCAACCTATTGGTTATAAGGATCCCGCTCATTTGGACTATGCTTGTCTTCTTTGCAAGGCCATTTGTGGTCTGAAGCAGGTGCCTCGAGCATGGTTTCAGCGTTTCAGTGCCTACCTCATGAAGCTTTGTTTTTGTTGTAGTTATTTTGATACTTCTTTATTTGTTCTATCTCGTGGCTCGTCATTGTTGTATTTGTTTGTCCATATTATTGATATCATTTTGACTGGGAATGATTCCACACTCATTTGGAAGTTCATTGATCGTACCCATCAGGAGTTTGCTATCAAGGAGTTGGGTGCCTTACACTACTTTCTTTGCCTACAGGTAAGGCCCACTACCTCGGGACTTTTTCTAGGTCAAGCGAAGTATGCTTGGGATATTCTTTCTTGGGATAGTATGTCAGACACGATTCCAGTCTCTACACCATTCCTGCCCAATTCTCAGCTTCACAGCAGTACGAGTCCACAGTTAAAGGATCTGATGTTGTACCGCTCTTTGGTTGGTGCTCTCCAGTATCTGACCATAACTCATCCGGACTTAGTATTTGTAGTTAATTCTGTCAGCCAGTATCTTCAGGACCCTCATGATGATCATTTTTTGGTTGTCACCCGGATTCTCTGCTATGTTCGAGGGACTCTACATCTTGGCCTCATTTTTTGTACAGACTCTTCTCCGGAGGTGCTCGGTCATTCTGATGCAGATTAGGCCATGTGTTTGGAGACTCGTCGTTCTACTTATGGTTATGCTGTCTTTTTAGGCGGCAACCTTTTTTCATGGAGTGCGAAGAAATAGCCAACTGTATCCAACATTGCTTCTGGAGTATCGTGCTTTGGCCAACACTGGTTCTGAGGTCATCTGGATGACTCATTTGCTTCACAATATTCATGTTTTGGTTTTTGGTGCGCATCTCATGCTTTGCGACAACAACAATGTGATCTTCTTGGCTCAAAATCCGGTGGCGCACAAGCGGGCTAAGCACATCGATATTGATTATCATTTTGTTTGCGGGTTAGTTTCTTCGGGCAAGCTTCGTGTTGCTCATGTTCTTACGTCTCTACAGATTACAGACATCTTCACCAGGGGTTTTTCTCATCCCTTTTTTGAGTTCTTCAAGTCCAAGCTTTGCATCTCTGAGAATCCGACGTTTCGCTTAAGGGGGGGGGGGTGTTAGAATAAATCAGATTACTGATTAGATAAAGATTTATTATGATTAGAGGTTTTTCCTTATTTTACCTTTATTTTACCCTTTATATATATATATATATATATATATATTCATTCATCAATAATACAATTACTTATGAATCATTCTCTCAGTATCTACTGCTCGACCATTTTCCACAAGCATATAACTAAGGATATAAAAACAATCTCATAAATTCATGAATATCTGCATTTTCCCAACAATATAAGTTGAGACTAGAAATGTGTATGAATAAATGTAGGGTTTAAACAATAGCAATCAATATCACCAGAGATAAGTAGTTGAAGAGGTAGAACCAGTTGATAGATCTGAAGTCCATGCATTAACATTTGCACTACCCCAATAATCTTCATTCAACCATAGCAATTTTAGTATTACATTTAATATTAAGAAAAATAGTTTGTTTTAATATTCATCTTCAAAACTTTCACAGTTTTTAAAACTTCAAGCACTCACATTCACATTCACCTTCAAGCACTACACAAACTTAGGGTAACTTGTAATTGTTTTTAAATTAGAAACCACCTGATAGGTGGGGGTATGTATTGGCCACCCCTAGCCCTGTAACCAAAAAACATTACAGCTATTTTAGGTTTAAGAAATCTCCTATTATGAGGATGTGACCGCGCTTCAAAGACAAAAGCGGTGCTACGTATATTGTTTTGAAATGATATTGTCTCTAACGAAACGCCTCCACTCCAAGTGTTAACATTTGCTAGCCAAGACAATCCTTTGAAAACATTTCCAAAAAATTGATGCTATATATAATTCCTTGGATGAACCTGATAGAGACGGGCGTCGATCTTTTAGCGCTGGACTCTAATGTTTGCCAGTTTCATCTGATTTGCCATTATTGCTACCTTGACTCTATGGTTGAAGTCCTGTGCTTGTAAAGTTGTGGTCAGTTGAGGATCCAAACCAAGTGCCATATGTGCAAGTTCATGCGCAGCTTGATTCTGTTGTTTGAAAATGTGTTGAAATGTGGTTCCTATATTTGTAGCAACGTTGTTGATCTCCCAGCTTAAAACTTTGATCTTCCAGGGTGGGAATTTTCTTCCTTGTAGTATCTCTGCAGCCTACATAGAGTTAGTTTCAATTATCAGTGGGGAGAAGTTATTTTGAATACAAAGGTGAAGGCCTACTCTGATGGCCTATAGTTCAGCCTCTAATGGCGAGTTTGATAATTCTATACTATCTATTTCTGCCATTTGTACTGTGCATTCCATGTTTCTCACAATTATTCCAGCTTTAGAGTAAGATAAATGGGAGTATGTTGCATCAGTGTTCAATTTATACCCGTCCGGTGGTTCCTATTTATGGGCTCTAATAATTTTAGTTTTTGGTTGCTTCTGTACTGGGATTAGTCCTTTTAAAACCAATGAATCACAATCTCTATATATAACCTGAGGATGTACAGTTAAAGTATCATCCAACATTATGTTCAATTCAAGAATCATACTGTCTGCCCTCAGTTTTTTGTTATCATACACTGATGAGCATCTATATGTCCACACTATCCAACAAATTAAAGGTGGTAAGATCTAAACAATTTTGTTTTTTTTATTTTTGAAAAGGCTGTGTTCAACCAATACCAAGATAATTTGTCAAAAATATGATCACATGTATGGTCATTTATTTCCAGCAAGTGAGCAGTGTGTTTCCATAGTTTCTCAGTGACTTGAAATTTATTAAAAATATGATTAAGAGTTTCCTTATGGTTGAAACAGAGGTGGAATCTAAAAGTAACATCAATCATCATAGTTTACAATATATCATCCACTAGGAGCAGTTTATTAATCATTTTCCAGACAAATATTGCAATGATTTGGGGTAAGATTGAGCTCCATACCTTCTCCAGTCTGGACACTTGTTGTTTCTTGTTCCTAAGCAGTTCATAAGCAGATTGTATAGAGAACTTACCTGTTATAGATAGAGTCCACATCGTGTGATCCTGTTTGTCAAATAGCATAATAGAATGTTCCAGCTTTTCCATAATCAGTGAACTAAAACCTATGCTAAGTGATTGCATCATGTGGTTGATGTTTTCTGAGAAATCCTTAACTGTCATATAAGGGCAAGTGATGTGTGTTATATTGTGTTCATATTTTGTGGGATTATTATGATTTTATTGAGATATAATTTGCACTTTAAGGTGTTTTTGGTGCAGGAATTCATTGATTGCGGAGAATTGAGAGGGAGCTATACATTGTACTCTTTTTTCCTTAACCAACGGTTTTTTCCCACTGGGTTTTCCAGGTTAAGGTTTTTAATGAGGCGATGTGCTCCAATGGAAAATGTTCTTATCTTATAAGACATTTTTCAGGGATGAAGGAAGAGAGGCAAAAGAATAATTGCTGAAGTTATGGGGTGAAAAGTGAATTATTGAAGAGATTTAGATTGGAAGAATTAAAGATATTCACTTCTCATATTGATAAAGATTGTATTATCTCCTTCCATTTAAAATTCCTTAATTATAGGAATTAGTTATTTAGAATTAGAATAGATATTATCTTATTTCCTTATTTCTTCCCTGAGAAGAAAAGTAATTAGAAGTTGATTTGAATTTGGTTTTGGTTTGGTGTATATAAATATATATATACGGAACAGAGGAGAGAGCAGACATTAGTGACGGAATAATATTCAAAAAGGAGTTCTGGACGTGGTTGGTTTTGTTTTTATTAGGCGGAAGGGAGGATTAGTTTGGAAAATAAAAAAACATTAGCTTACCTTAGTTATTTGGTTTTCGGAAGAACATGCAGGGTATTGGAATCAATTGATTTCCTGAAGCAATTTGGTGCGCAAATCCAATTTCCTGGTTTGTTATTCAATTTCGTGTTTATTATATCATATAATTATGTTTTGTATATATATTATTTATTTGTTTAGTTTAATTATTATGAGTAGCTAATTTATATATCGGCATGGAATAACAAGCATTAGTTTATGAATCGTGAGGCCTAAGCTAACTCTAGGGTTAGCTTAGTTGAGAATTTGTGATATTAATAGTTGGGCAGAAGCTAACTCTAGGGTTATAGTGGGAAACGGAGACTGTAACTTTTGGACTTCAAATTGGTTAGGTATAGGATCGGTTGAGGATTGGTGTAATCCTATTACTGTAAATATCCCTCAATCAAGCACTGTTTCTGACTTCATCAAACATAAAGCTTCTTGGCTTCAAGAAATTGCTCCATTTCTCCCTTCTCACGCTGCCACTTTATTGCAGGAAGCAACCCTATCTCCGCATAGAAAGGATAGACTCATTTGGAAACCCGGTACAAATGGTGATTTCTCCTTTAAAGCTACTTACATGTTGCTACGACACCAAAGAGGTAATATCCAATCTGCTCAGTACTTGTGGAATACTAGAATTGAGAAAAAAGTTTCTATTTTTATGTGGAAAATGATGAATTCTTTGCTCCCTTTCGATAATGTGCTGCGCAAACTGAGATTCTCATTGGCTTCAAGATGTTGTATGTGTAATAATCATGAGGACTCTTTAGACCATTTTTTCAACTCCTGCACATTTTCAATTCAAATTTGGGAAACTGTTCATTCTTTCATGGGGATTACTGCTGCTGATTACTTCTCTATTTGGGAGAGACTCTCTTGCTATCTAACTATCTCGGGTACAAGTGCCCTTCATAATGTATCATAAAATCTGCAGCTGTTATAACTTGTTGGCAATTGTGGAAAATGAGAAATAGAATCATTTTTGATTCAGCTTTGCCTATGATAGGTGTGGTGATAGCAAGCATCAAAGAACAAATTTTCTATATGTTCACTGCTAAACCTGCTTTCATTAGATCAAATTTTGACAAAGATATTGCAAATCTCTCTTTTCTGCCACTGATCAAGCTCCCTCCTAAACCGAAAATCTTTAAAATTGCTTGGTCTAAACCTATCAGGGGATATAAACTAAATGTTGATGCTGCTTGGAATTCCCATCTGAACTTGACTGGATTTAGCATGATCCTAAGAGATAGTAGGGGTAATTTTATTGTTGCTCATACTCAAATTTCAAATGCTAAATCTCCTCAAGAGGCTGAAATGAGGGCAATACAGTTTGCCACATCAAAAATTGATGGTTCTATGGTAAATGTATGCATAGAATCCGATTGTAAGAATGCTGTCTTGTCAGCATCAGATCCGTTACTTGCCCCTTGGCAATTGTTCCAACTTGCGGATGAAATTAAACAATCTCTGAGTCCATTCAAACTTACTCATATTTTGAGGCAAGCAAATCTTGTAGCTGATGCACTAGCAAAGAAATGCCTCAAAGATGGGACAAGTGAATCCTTTTTCTCTTTTCATATGTTACCTAATCATATTCAGGGTCTGATTAGGCTTGATCAGTTAGAGACTCCCTCCTTAAGAATTTCACATAGTATGGATGCTACTGATTAAATGTTTTCACCTTTTGTAGGTACAAGGAGGCAGTTTGATTTTACTACGACCACAAGGATGCACAACATGGAGAATTTTCCATGAAGATTCAGGAATGCGCAATGGTTAATTGTCCTTCATTGCTGGTTTGCTTGATGCTTGAGAGATGCTACTAGATGCTTCATGGCTGCTCTCGGTTACAGTGATGAGTTGCTTGATGGAACTTTTTTTGGATATCGAAGTTTTTCTTTCCACTATTTATCTTTATAGGGGATAAGCTTCTTAGTTTTAGATGGGGTGATTTTGACTGACCAGTGTTTCGTCATTACGATCCACTAATAAGTTCGATGATCTCCATTTTCAACTAAGAGTTTAGTAATCCTCTCACAATTAGCTATACTCTTTTATTCATTTTGGAAGCAACAAATGTTGCTTCAATGAGCCTATGGGACACAAATGTACATATCAACTAAGCCAATGGCTTCTCTCTTTCTTTACCTTTCAGTTTTTGTTTATTTTAAGGCTTGGGAAGGCCTAATATAATTTCCCCCATCTAAGGATGGTTTAATTAAAAAAAAAAAGAATCGTGAGGCCTAATTGTTTTATAATTGATTCTTATGTGTTCTTGATTGTTCTTGGTCAAATTTATTTCTGATTTGTTTAAGCCTGATCAACTTGAATATTATTGGGATAATGCTATCTAATTCCACCAATACGTAATCGTTGGACAGGGTTAGTAAGTAGCGAGTTCTTGTGAAAAACAGGTAACTAGCTAAGACTGTAAAGCAAGATGGGGAACACTTAAGTGTGCGTTACTACTTGCGAATACTTGGGTAATTGCTATATCAGGTTCTTTTCATTCTTAAGGCTATCGAGGTGTGTATCTGGTTCAGCGAATACTTTCCGGGGGCATCTTGGTAAGAGAAACAATTAATTAATTATAATTGGTTAGTTGTCGATAAAGTACGAAAGAATTGGGGAGGTTAAGCGTACCTACTTTCCTATAACTGATAGATGCATATGAATTGATTTATCTTTGCACCTATGATCGATGTTTAACTAATGTGAGTTATTCCGAGCCGATTACCTTATTCATATATTTTATAGACAATTATATATTTTAGTTTGCATTATTATTTCATATTTTATAGTTGCATTATTAGTTGTTACATAAATCTGAAAATTAAGGTGTGGTGGCTACACCAAAAGTGTTCTATATTAGTAGGTATTTTATTATAGATTTTGCTCCGTTCCTTGTGGGATCGACTCTGCTTGCTACTGTACTAATTTCATCATTAGAGTTTGCAGATTATTTTGGTGAGTGAAACGACGTTCACCAAAATTGGCGCCGCTGCCGGGGAGCGGTAGTTAATTTCTATTTATTTTGCTACTAATTTTTGTTCTTTAGTTATTGGTATATGACCAGATCCCAGGAGCCGGACTTGATATTTGATTCTGAAGTTGAAAAGACAGCTAGGAAGAATTACAAACTCGCCAGGGAGAGGAAGCTGAAAGCTGCCGCAGACCCTCTGTTTGGCCAAACAGAGGTTGTTTCCGAGACAGAATCCAAATCTGAGATTGAATCCGTTCTCGATACTGTAATGGGGGACAGAGGAGAGACGGATCCCAATGCTGACAATCCGTACATGTGGGAATTAACGGGGCATAGTGAAGAAGACCCTCCCACACCAATTTCTTTGCCAGATGCTGTGACCCCTGTGGAGATAAAGCTTGCACTGCTGAATGTTCTTCCGAAGTTCTATGGGAAGAGTAATGAAGACCCTTACAATTTCTTGAACGAGTTCATCAAGATTTGTAAGGTTCAGAAAAGACCAGTTGGTGTCACAGAAGATCAGTTCAAGTTGGTGGCTTTTCCGTTCAGCATGTCAGGAGCAGCGAACCAGTGGTTTTCAAGCTTGGCTCCTAACTCCGTCACTTCATGGAATGCTCTCAAGAGGCTATTTTTGGACTATTTCTTCCCAGCCACTAAAACGGATGCCCTGAGGAAAGAAATTTCGAGCATCAAGCAGGAGTATGATGAGCCGCTGAGTATATTTTGGCTGAGGTTCAGACGATTGGTAGATCGTTGCCCTAACCATCGATACACGGAGGGGAAACTGCTACAGTATTTCTACCAAGGATCCACATCTGCGACCAAGGATTTGCTGAATACCGCAAGCAATGGTGGATCTTCGGAAATCAGAGTCAATGAAGCCAAGGAGATAGTGAAGAAGTTGATCAATTCCAAGAAGGAGTATGACACTGATGAGATCCGAATCCTGAAAAGAGTGGCACAAACAGAGCCCTCAAGCCAAGATGATTTTAAGGAGAGGATGGACATGATGGAAATGGTACTATCCAAGTTGGTGGATAAGGTCACCGTTGCTAGCACCTCAGTTGGTCCTCAAGAAAAACCTTGTGACATCTGCTGCAGTCCAAGCCACGTCACTTTACAATGCCCTTTTGCAATGGATGAACAAGCTAATGCCATGGGAAATTGGATTGAAAGGCAGCCAAGGAGAGACCCGTACTCAGCTACCTATAATTCGGGATGGAGAGATCATCCCAACTTTCGATGGCGAGATCCGGGAAATCCAGTACAACAACCATATGTTCCACCCCATCGAGCTCCTCCCCCTCCATATGCTCAGAATCCACCACCTCCTCAAGGGAAGTCTATGGATGAAAAGCTATACATGATGATGGGCATGCTTCAAAACCAGATCCAAAATTCGAAAAAGACTGAGGCCACCTTGGAGGAGCACACATGTCAGATTTCACAGCTGTCAAACTCGATGAATGAGCTCCGAATGAAGAAACCTGGATTGCCATCTCAAGTGCAACTCAACCCCAGAGAGACGGCCAATTAGATCACGTTAAGAAGTGGAAAGGAGCTTGAGCCACTACCTCCTAAGACCGCAACAAAAGGAGCTAAGAAGCGGCCGGAGCAGTCTGTCACAGACCCCGATTTGGCCAAACAGGGGCTGACGACAGAAACAGAAAGTGAGGTACAAGGGCATTTTGATCAAACCAAGGAGTCAAATCCAAGGTTGGGTCAGAATGATCCTCCAATTAAAATTCTTCCTCCTTTTCCTCGTAGTTTAGCTAGAAAGAAAGATGATTCTGTTGATTTCCTATCTATCTTTGGAAAAATGGAGATTAACCTACCTTTCTTGCAGGCTATAAGGCTTTCACCTGTGAGCAAGTTCTTGAAATATTTTATTGCAAGGAAACCTAAAGACTCAAGTAAGGTCATAATGAGTGAATCTGTGTCAGCTGTGATCCAAAAGAAAATGCCTCAAAAGTGCAAGGACCCAGGTATGTTTTCCTTACCTTGTTATATAGGAGATAAGAAGATCAATGCTGCCATGTGTGATTTAGGAGCTTCAATTAATTTCATGCCATTATCTGTGTATCAAACTTTGAATGGAGCTGAAATGGTAGACACTAGAGTGGTAATTCAATTGGCAGATAAATCTTGTGTATGTCCTGAAGGGTTGTTGGAAAATGTGCTTGTGCGAGTCAATAACTTTGTGTACCCAGCAGATTTTTATTTGGTAAAAATGAATCATACCAATGATAAGGGAACACAAGGGGTATTGTTGGGTCGTCCATTCTTGAAAACTGCAAACACCATTATTAATGTTGGGAATGGAACTATTTTACTTGATTATTTTGGCGATAAGTACACACTCAATATTGATAAACCCATGCAGAAATCTATAGATGCTGAGAATGTAAATTGAATTTATCATACTGACCCATTTGTCCAAGATTCTCTTGAGACTAAAGTTTTGCAGGACAAGTTGGGAATTCAAATGCCTACAAGTCCAGAAGAGGAAACTGTTCAAGTTTCAAGTGATTATCAAGAAGATGTTGATACTCTTCCAGTGAGTATGGAGTCGCTCAAGTGTGAGGAAGAAACAAAGTTCCAACTCCAAGAATTGAGAGATCTAAGATTGAAAGGGTTTGATCAAGCTATGCGGTACAAGGAGCGCAATAAGTTGTGGCATGACAGAGATTTGAAGCCTAAGAAATTTGTGGTTGGGCAGATAGTTCTTATATCTGAGTCAAACTTTCGACATATGTCATGGAAATTCAAGTCTAAATGGACTAGACCATTCGAAGTGGCTTATGTTTGGCCTGATGGGATGGTAGAGATTATAAGCATGGACGCAAAAAGGGCATTCCTCGTCAATGGTCATCGCCTTATGCCATACTATGATACTTCTCAGGTGGCATTAATGGAAGAAATTCCATTGTGTCCAACAAATATTCATTAAAGGCATCCAAAAGTCTAGCCAAAGACTATAAACAAAAGCGCTAGTTGGGAGGCAACCCAATTTTCTTAGTTTTTTTTCTTTCTTTCTTCTTTTAACTTTTTATTTATTTTTAGGAATTTCAATTTCTCATCCGATCTCAATTCTTGATCTACAGATTTGAAGCACTTGAATTTGCACCATGGAGAATTCACACATTTTGAAGGCTGGACTCGCAGGGTTCCATTTGGCCAAACGGGGGGCCTGTGGCAGACTCTGACTATGATAAAACGCTTTCCTCTTGATTGGGAATTTCTCCGAAACCCACCACTATAAGTTCCCTCCTTCCTTTGTCATTTTTTATGATGCTACTATGTGTTAAACCTTTTCTCATAAGAGCTTTGCATTATTTGCTTGAGGGCAAACAAAATTTAAGTGTGAGGAGGTGTGTTTTGTTTTGTATTTTTGGAAAAAAATAAAAAAATAAATTTTATTTCAGTTTTTTTTACAGTCAAACATGTGTTTTTTTGTGTTGTTTGAGTCGATAATTTGACATGAGAAAATTCTAGTGGCTCTTGATAAAAGTACCCTGCCGGTTGTAAACTTCATTGTAACAAACTTGGTAAATCTAATATGCCTTGAAGTTATTGAATGAGATTTTCTATGATTTGTGAAATTTGATTGATATGATTTTTAGGATGACGAAAAAGGACGAGTTTAATTGAATATTTTAGCCTACTAAAGTGAGGTTTGAGCTAGAGTAGAGCACTCTCTGCATCAATCTTTGTTCTGAGAGACCACATTGTTATAATTGGAATTGTTATGTGTGAAAGTGATGGAAGGCACTAGGATGAACCACACAACTTAAATTTCCTACCAATTACATTAACCCCTAGTGAAACACTTTGAAGCTTTGACTATGTTCTTTGATATGAGTTACTATATATTTAGCCAAAGACTTGTTTTATCCTTTCTCTTAGCCCTATTATGCATGTTCTTGGAGTTAATGTTAATGAATTCATCCATTGTGTTCTCTTGAGTTGATGACATTACTGAGTATGTGTCCAGTTGGCCCAGACTGAACGGTTTCGAAAGTTGAAGGCTGAATTTTATTATGAATAGTGACACTGGGGTTCCGTTTGGCCAAACTGGAGGGGTGTAACTGTTAAAAAAAGAGAAAAAATCATATTTTTATGTTGCGATTTTCCTCTAAAAAAAGTACCAGTTTTGGACTATATTGAAGAAGAATGGTGCTGAAAAAAAAGAGAAGAAAAAAAAAGAAAAGAAAAAAGAAAAGAAAAAAATAAATAGCACCTACTTTGATGTGATATTACTTGGCTTTCTCATAATAGTCATGAGATGAAGATTGTTGGTGAATGTGTACTATACATGGATGATGGTTGAAGGAAAAAAACATGCATATTATTTTGATCGATGTTGTTTGAGCTTAGAACCCTTAGGATCTCACCAATCTGAATGGTCCCTAGCCCCTTTACAACCCTTCAGAAAGACCTTCCTGATTTGCATATTAACTTCTCTATATTATAACTTGTGAATTAACTGAGTGAATGTCCTTCATATATTGAGAGTGATTGAGTGAAACCGTGAGATATATTCATTGCTTGTCCGATTTTGACTGAATTGATGATTAGATTTCCTGATCTTGAACATTTTCATTTAAATTACTTTAAGGGTTGATGATTTCCAGGTGCGTTAACGTGATCCTTTACTCCTTGGCAGGGGAAAATTTATCGTTATAAGAGTATAAGCTAGAGTTTTTGAATGTTGAATTTTTATCTGTTTAGTTGTGTGATTTGTGTTTCTATCTTACCTTTTCCTTTTAGGGTCATTTTAGATAGAGTCATATGAGGGAATGAGAATTTATGAACGTTGTGGATTGTTGATTACTCTTATAATCTTCACTTCATACTTGAGGACAAACATGATTCAAATGTGAGGATATTTGATGTGTGTTATATTGTGTTCATATTTTGTGGGATTATTATGATTTTATTGAGATATAATTTGCACTTTAAGGTGTTTTTGGTGCAGGAATTCATTGATTGCGGAGAATTGAGAGGGAGCTATACATTGTACTCTTTTTCCCTTAACCAACGGTTTTTTCCCACTGGGTTTTTCAGGTTAAGGTTTTTAATGAGGCGATGTGCTCCAATGGAAAATGTTCTTATCTTATAAGACATTTTTCCAGGGATGAAGGAAGAGAGGCAAAAGAATAATTGCTGAAGTTATGGGGTGAAAAGTGAATTATTGAAGAGATTTAGATTGGAAGAATTAAAGATATTCACTTCCCATATTGATAAAGATTGTATTATCTCCTTCCATTTAAAATTTCTTAATTATAGGAATTAGTTATTTAGAATTAGAATAGATATTATCTTATTTCCTTATTTCTTCCATAAGAAGAAAAGTAATTAGAAGTTGATTTGGATTTGGTTTTGGTTTGGTGTATATAAATATATATATACGGAACAGAGGAGAGAGCAGACATTAGTGACGGAACAATATTAAAAAAGGAGTTCTGGACGTGGTTGGTTTTGTTTTTATTAGGCGGAAGGGAGGATTAGTTTGGAAAAGAAAAAAAACATTAGCTTACCTTAGTTATTTGGTTTTCGGAAGAACATGCAGGGTATTGGAATCAATTGATTTCCTGAAGCAATTTGGTGCGCAAATCCAATTTCCTTGTTTGTTATTCAATTTCGTGTTTATTATATCATATAATTATGTTTTTTATATATATTATTTATTTGTTTAGTTTAATTATTATGATTAGCTAATTTATATATCGGCATGGAATAACAAGCATTAGTTTATGAATCGTGAGGCCTATTTCTTTTATAATTGATTCTTATGTGTTCTTGATTGTTCTTGGTTAAATTTATTTCTGATGTGTTTAAGCCTGATCAACTTGAATATTATTGGGATAATGCTATCTAATTCCACCAATACGTAATCGTTGGACAGGGTTAGTAAGTAGCGAGTTCTTGTGAAAAACAACTAACTAGCTAAGATTGTAATAGCAAGATGGGGAACAATTAAGTGTGCGTTACTACTTGCGAATACTTGGGTAATTGCTATATCAGGTTCTTTTCATTCTTAATGCTATCGAGGTGTGTATCTGGTTCAGCGAATACTTTCCGGGGGCATCTTGGTAAGAGAAACAATTAATTAATTATAATTGGTTAGTTGTCGATAAAGTACGAAAGAATTGGGGAGGTTAAGCGTACCTACTTTCCTATAACTGATAGATGCATATGAATTGATTTATCTTTGCGCCTATGATCGATGTTTAACTAATGTGAGTTATTCCGAGCCGATTACCTTATTCATATATTTTATAGACAATTATATATTTTAGTTTGCATTATTATTTCATATTTTATAGTTGCATTATTAGTTGATACATAAATTTGAAAATTAAGGTGTGGTGGCTACACCAAAAGTGTTCTATATTAGTAGGTATTTTATTATAGATTTTGCTCCGCTCCTCGTGGGATCGACTCTGCTTGCTACTGTACTAATTTCATCATTAGAGTTTACAGATTATTTTGGTGAGTGAAACGACGTTCACCAGCAAGGGGGTTCAGAGTTATGGTTCCAATTATCAATTAATAGTCCTAGTCCAGACCAATTAGCAGTCCAGAAATTACAAAGGCCCCTACCTACTCTGGGGTTCTCTACTACTTTAGGACTAACTCTTAGGATTCTTTTCCACGGATCAGAGGTTCTGCTAGACTTTGGCAATGACCATATGAGCTGTGTCCAAATATTTGACCCTTCCTATATTTTCCACCATAGTTTCATTGAGAATGAATCTATGATTGTGTTGAAGTCCCTAAAATTGAGCCCATTTTCTAGCCTAGGGTAGCACAGTCTAGCCTAGGATCTCCAATGTCCTTTCAAGGTGTCAGTTTCATTTTCTCCCCATAGGAATTCTGAGCAAATGGCCTCCATTTCAGAGATAATGTGACTTCTTGGGGCTAAGACACTCCAGGTATGTTGAGGAATTGCTGTGAGGACATTTTTAATGAGTGTTATCCTCCTTGCCTGATTCAGTAACTAGGAGTTCCAATTTGAGACTCTTTTGTTGAGTTTCTCTGTTAGATACTGGTAGTAAACATTTAGTTTTCTACCTTTATAGCATGAAACTCCCAAGTATGTGAATGGGAATGTTCCCTGGCTCATCTTTGTGATATGTTTCACCCTGTGAACTATGACTGTGCTAGCCCATTTTCCAATATAAAAAAGCACTATTTTGGAAGTTTATAACTTGTCTATTGGCTTTTTCATAATGGTGCAGGAATTTTACCAGATTTAGGAGAGATTTTTTTGTGGTTTTTAAGAAAATCACCGTATCATCTGCGTATGATAGGTGTGTTAGTTTAAATCCTCCTGGGATCTGGAAGTAATCCACCAGTTCGTGTTATTTACTTATTTCCTCAAAATCACTTAGGGTTTAGAGTTTGGGGATAAAAATTTTAAATTCAAAGATTGGTCCTCCAACTTTTTTTTTAATGGAAAACACCCGAGGGTGGGGGTTGATATATTTGGTACCCCAAGCCAGAAGAGAACCATAGTATAGTGAATGAACTTTACAGAAGGTAACCGCATTGCCCACAAAAGTAGGTCTATGCTAAGAACTGTACATAAATCGAAATATCGGTCAAGTTTAGTTTGTTGCGATTCCAAAGCTACGAATCTCCACACCCTGTGTTAATTCGCACTTTGGCCAGGCAACAAACTAGTAACTGTCCAGCTATGAAGTGATATAGCAAGAGTGGGATAACCCTGGTGATTGAGTCAGGTCTTCATACTCAGAGTGGCCATTGATCTCGAAGAGATCTCCGAACAGCAGCACGCCAAGGTCAGTACTTGTAATCAGCTATCCAAGGTGAGTTCAATCAGGAGGAACCTGTATGATTGAAGGAGAACCCTCAGCAGTATCCATTCTATGACAAGCAATGCATGGAAGTCCTAATCTGGGGAGTTTGATTCTTATCGAGTGCAATGAGACCCCTAATATGGACAGGAGCATTATTAAGATGCAAAGTTAGATTTTGTGCAGAGTGATATTTAGCTATTGCATCTGCCACGAGATTTCCCTCTCTAGGAACATACTTAAGTGCAGCACGACTAAGAAGCTGATTAACTTTGTATACAACATCAAATACAGTCCAATGAGCAGTATAAAGTTCACATATCATGTTGACCGCCAATAAGGAATCCGACTCAATGATAACAGATTCATCCAAGTTGTTATAACTCAGACAAGCAAATTTAACCGCAAGGATTTCAGCAAGAAGAGATGAATTAGCCGAGATAGAAGCAGATTTAATCATTATAGGTGAACCAGTACAATCCCTTATAATTACCCCAACTGATGCCTTATTCAGGAACCACGATGCATCAGTATTAATCTTAATGCAATGTTGAGTAGGTTTCTCCTAGCATACAATTTTAATAATCGGTTTCGGAGGAGGTCTGAACTGAGGGAATAGATTTTTTATAAACTGAGGCATGCCATTTGTGGATTTCATGAATGTAGGATTAGAGAACAGAGCTAGTCTGATAATATCAATAGCTTCCCTACAAGTGTAATCAGCAGACAAGGGGATCTGTTCAAAAAGATATCGATTTCTAGATTTCCATAGGCACCAGCTAGTAATGGTAGGAATTATGTTGCAAAGCAGCTGATAGCCTTTAGGAAGCTCCTTACAATTCCAAAAAGTGAAGAAGGTTTGAACTAAGGATTGAGGTTCAGGTAGTTTGAATTGAACCAAGGAGGCCATGTAGTTCCATACAGATTTAGCCAGAGGGCATGTAATGAAAAAATGTTGTAGGGAATCCCTATGGAAACAAAAAGGACATTTCGATGCAAGACTAAAACCACATGTAATGAGCACATCATCAAACGGTAGTAGAGAATGTAGCATCTTCCAAGCAAAAATAGAGATCTTTTTTTTTGTAAAGCCCTATGCCATAGAAGTTTGGAAACCAGAGAATTACCCGACGAGCCAGTGATTGCACGATATGCCGATTTGGAAGAAAAATTTCCAATAGGATCAGGCTTCCAGATATTCCTATCTTCTCTTGTTTCTTCGAGTTGAGCTTCCTGCAGAAATGAGAGAGTATCATTTTCTAGATAAGGAGAAAGCAGTGGCATAATGTTAGCTTTATTCCTGATAAAATCAGCCACAGTATAGTACATAAAAGGAGCTGTAATATGATCAGGAACATGGTCAATTAGTGGACCTATCATGCACCAGTTTGATGTCCAAAAATTGCATAGCCCTTTACCATGGATTATAATGGAATTTTGTTCAGCAAAAGGGTTAACCGCACAAATCCTTTTCCAGGTGACTGATTTTTTATGTGTATCAGGAAAGGACTATAACATTTGAGCCCATAATGTGTTACCTAGTTGACATTTCCACCACAGTTTAAGGGAGCATACATCCAACATATTACGAATTGACCTAAAGCCTAAACCACAGTTGGAAATTGGAGTTGCTATGTGAGCCCATTTTTTCCAGACTTTATTTCTTTTTCCATCTGACTCACCCCAGAAGAACCTGGACAACCTTCTTTCTAGGCTCTTGATTACTGATTTTGGTGGTCTAGTTACACTCCAAAGATGTTGAGGCATTGAATACAAGCAGGATTGAATTAGTATTAGTTTACCCCCGAGCTTAGCCATTGATTTTTCCAGTTTTGAAGCTTATTATCATATTTCTCCATAAGTGGCTGGTAGTACTTAGTAAGTGTTATGCCTTTAAAAATAGGGCATCCTAGATACTGAAAAGGAAGGGAGCCTTGTTTCATTTTTAGGATCATCCTGATCTGATTAATTTTGCCAATTGAAGCCTTCTTACTAATATAGAAATCAGACTTATGGAAATTAAATTTTTGGCCAGAAGTATATTCAAAAACATCCAGGAAGGCCTTAATCCTAACAAGATTTGATTTAGATGCTTGCATAAATATAATGGTGTCATCAGCATACATAAGGTGTGTTGCTGCTGGGATTGGGGATGGTAACTGGTAATATGCAAGCTTGTTATTGTGAAAAATGAAAGATAAACTTCTAGAGAACGCTTCAGAGAAAATATTAAAGAGAGAGGGGGATAGGGGATCACCTTGCTTAATTCCTCTTGAGGCCCTAAAAAAACCAACAGGGTTGCCATTGATAAGTATTGAAAAGTAAGCTTGTGAAAGATTAGACATCACAGCATGCAAAAATTTTCCTTTGAAACCGAATTTCAGCATTATGTTTCTCAAGAAATGCCAGTTTACTCTATCAAATGCTTTCTGTAAATCTAACTTCAGAATACAGTTAGGTGTCCTAGCTTTCTTATCTAGAAATCGAATCATTTCCTGGAGATAAATGATATTATCCGATATGTCCCTATTTTTCATGAAGGCCGACTGATTAGAGGAGATTAGATTATCCATAAATGGTCTAAGCCTTTCCATTAGAACCTTAGAACATATTTTATTGAGAACATTAGACAAGCTGATAGGTCTAAAATCATTAAATGAGCAAGGTTTGGTTTTTTTTGGAATTAAGGTAATCCAAGTACTGGATATTCCCTTGGGCAGAGGAGTGCCATCTATAAAGTCATTTACAGCTTTGAGTAGATCAGTTTTTATGATAGGCCAACATTTCAAGTAGAATTTAGGTGTGAATCCATCGGGGCCAGGACTACTGTTTCTATTCAAACCCTTAATTATTACCTCTACCTCTGATTCAGTTGCAGGCTTGGATAATTCATTATTATTGGTTTCCGTAATGACATTCGGTATTTGATTCAGAAAATGTGAGTAGTATGTGTCATTAGGCAAAAGATTCGGTTCCTGTAACAAATCTGTGTAGAAAGAAATAGCTTCATTATTAATGTCAGTTTGGGAATTAAGCCATTGACCATCTTTATTCTTAATCTTGCTAATCTGTAATCTGCAAATTTTCTCTTGAACTACTTTATGAAAGTATTGAGTGTTATTGTCACCTAGCTTATTCCATTTCAACTTAGCTTTTTGTTTCCAAAACTTTTCCTTTTCCTTTTGAGCTCGTAACAATAAAGATTTTTTCCGATTTAATTCCATAAGTTCAGCATCCGAGGGGATTTAAATCAAAGCTAGTTTCCTGGATTCTTAGGGATTCTTCAGCATTTAAAACATTTGTATCAATGTTCCCAAAGCAATCTCTGTTCCATATTTTTATCTCCTTTTTAAGCCTGATTAGTTTAAGGTAGAACTCTAACAGGCCCCTTACTCTCATTTCTTTGTCCCAATTAGCCTGTATTAGTGGGATGAAATCCTGCCTATTAAACCAGACATTAAGAAACCTAAAAGGTTTAGGGTTATTAATGGTCAGATTTGAAATTTGTAATAGCATGGGGGAATGATCAGAGGTTTGTCTGTTCAAAATTTGAATGGAGGAGGAGGGGAACTTATGGTTCCAGGATATAGTAGATAAACCTCTATCAATCCTTTTGGACGTGGGGTTCCTAAGTCTAGAGTTGCACCATATAAACAGATTTCCAACCGTATTAATTTCCTGAACACCCGAGGTATTTATCCATGCATTAAAGTCTCTAATGCTGCCTAAGGAAGGTATACTAGGGCCCCTATACTCAGAGAGAGAGGTGATAGTATTAAAGTCGCCAATAAAAATGGTATCACCATTAGAGATAGGAGCCAGGTCTTTCCAAAGATTCTGCCTACCTTCTCTATTCTTAAGTGCATAAACAAAAACAACATCCATTTGAAAATTAAAGGTCAAATGTTTTATGTGCACATGTAAAAATTGCTCATGGGAGGATAATAGGGAGACTGTGATTGAATTTGACCACATAATCCATATCTTACTGTTAAACAGTGTCAGGCCATTTTGGTAGTTAAGATTATTCATGTAAGAGTGAAATTTAGAGTTATCATGCATCGGTTCAACGAGGCACAGCATTTGAATATTTTTTAGTCTAATCAAATTACTTAATCTTAACATTGATGATTCCATTCCCCTAATGTTCCATACTAACAAATTTACTGAAGGGAGACTAGTCATTGTTCACTAGATTTACTACTTTTGGTCGATGATCTAAGCATCATTCTGTTAATCTGAGAGAAATAGTTAGTCCTTTTACCTCTGGACTTACCTTGCAAAGTTTCCTGACCCCGGTTGGAAGGAGATATGGTGTTGGTTTGTAGACTGATGTTGTGTACTGGAGCTGCCACTTCATCCTGAGTACAATTAAAATCTTCCTGCTCATCCTGCAAAACTGCAAATCTATTTCCCACTCTACCATGAGGGGAGTTAGCAATAGCCTGTTGTCGTTCTGGAAATAATGTATGTTTTCCAACATGGATATCATCTATGGCATATGTCCTCGGGGTGAAATTTATAAGGGCAGAGTCATTGAGTAGCTTAGTTAAGGAGTTATCTGAGCTCACATTATTTTTAGGACCAATACATTTTTTAGGTGTGATATCCAGCTGAGTACCATGAGGACCAGAGGTCTCAATGTTGGGAGTGGAATGGTGATTTTGAGAAGAGGAAGGCATATCCACAGAGCCTACAATCATGTCATTATCTAAGTTGATATGGTCCGGATGTTCATCAAGTGTGATCAAGGGGGGGGGGGGTTCAAACCTTTTCCCAGTTGGCTGCCACAGGGACTGGTTAATTTTCTTGGTCCTCCAACTTAAATTATTTATAAATTTATTTTTGTTGTTTTAAAAATTAATTATTAGTATATATAAAATTAATTTAATTAATTACAATTTGGTATTTGGTTCGAGTTTTGGTTTGAGTTTTAATATCCAAAACAGATCCAAAAACCATATTCAGAATTTGATTTATTCAATCCGGATATCCGAGAACGGTATATTAAATTCGGTTTGGGATATTCAAATTCGGATAATTCAATTTTTAGTTTGGTTTTTGATATTTTAAATTTCGTGTTGACTAGGCCTAGAGTTATATTTAGACTAGTCTTCTTTGTACTCTTATGTATACTCTTCATCATTAATCAGAATCATTATGAGAAATTACTTTATCATGGTATCAGAGCAAACCTGGTTCTAAACTCATTTTTTTGGCGTGCTTCCTCCTCTCCCCTTTGTTGCTGCTACCCCCCCTTTCTTTGCAATTTTTTCTTCTCTCATCATGTCTAAAGAGAAATTATCCTATAATACCTTGTACCACATGATGAATATCAAATTATCATCATCCAATTATCTTTTTTGGAAGCGTCAAACTAGATATGTTCTCAAGCCCCAGAAGCTGTATGGATTTCTTGATGGTTTAAAGCCCTGCCCGACTGTTCCTCCTCTTCCTCCAGCTGGCGCCTCTTCCACCACCTACGCTCAGGCCACAGTGCCACTCCCAGTCGCAGTGCCACCACTAAGCTCGATCTCATGAAGGTCACTTGAAGGCCAAATATGATTATGATCTCTGGGTTGATGGAGATTGACGTGTGCAGTTTTATTTTTTCTTCTCCCACACCAAAGGCTTTGGCGATTTTACCTGACTGTGCCACTTCCAAGGAATTTTGGGACAATGTCCAGTCCATTTATCACGACAGTAGTGCATCGACCATCCTTCGTCTTTGTGCTGCATCCCACGGTATACATAAGACTGGTACAGTTCATGAACTCCATCTTAAATTTAAGGAAATTTTTGAGCAGTTATCTATGATAGGTTCTCCTGTATCAAATGATGATCAGATTATATGGTTTTTAACTGCCCTTGGAACTGAATTCAAGGATTTTTTTTGCACTTTTAATTAATTCTTGGCCTACTCTATTGTATGCCAATATTTTATCTCGTGCCAAAAACCATGAAGCTTTTCTGAAAATTTACTTGACCATTCAACCCCAGCCACTAGGCCTGCCGCATTCACAGCAGGCAAAAACTCCTCGGCCCGCCGTGCGTGGGATCACAGGCCGATTAGGGGCGGCAGTGCGTACGACTTACACATCGGCAGAAGTGGCCATTTTAGAGGTTAGCGAGGCGGCAGGTCCGGCAGCCAATTCTCAGCTGGGGCTGATCGTGGTCGGCCGCAATGCACTTGGTGTGGTTGTCCCGGTCACTATGCTGCAACTTGTTACAAGATGATTGTTCTGACTGGTTCTCAGGGTTCCAATAGTCATACAGACTCCACTCATCTGGCTGAAAGGTTTTAGTCATCTTTGCAGTTAGAGCCTAATGCACGATCTTCTGATTGGTATATTGACTCCGGCACCACCAGTCATATGGCCTCCTCCACCACTGGCTTAGAGTCTATTGCTCCATATTCTGGTAATTCTCATATTGGTGATACTAATATTTCTGATGATTTATGCTTGTATGATGCTTTCGTTGTTCCTAATATTACTAAAAATATGCTATCTATTAGTAAACTGACCAGAGATTTAAATGCTTTTGTCTTCTTTGATGATCGGAACTTTGTCATTCAGAACAAAGTTTCCAAAGCAGTCGTGGGCAGGGGCCACAGTGAGAGTGGTCTCTATGTTTTGAATAGAGGCGATTCAGCATTTTTCTCACATTTACAGCAGAATAAAAGACGAGCATCTTACAAGCTTTGGCATGCTCGCTTGGGTCATGCACCAACGACAGTTATTTCTAGTTTACAGAAGTCTGGTCTAGTTTCTTTGTCTTCTTTGTTGCTAAAACCTGTTACCTGTGCCCCCTATGTCATGGAGAAAGTTCAACAATTGGTTTTTGTTGAGAACCATCAACATTCTACACATGTACTGGATTTGATTCATTGTGACTTATAGGGATCTTCCCCTGTTTTATCATCAAATGGTGTTTTGTACCATGCTTTATTTTTGGATGATTATTCTCGTTTTACCTAGCTTTATCCACTTCGTCGCAAGTTGGATTTTTTTGATGCATACTTACAATTTGAGGCATTTGTGGAGAATCAATTCTCATCCAAAATTAAGGTTTTTGAGAGTGATGGTGGTACATTGTTTCTGAACACTTGTCTACGGGGCCATTTTACCACTAAGGGCATTCACCATCAGATATCGTGTCCTTACACTCAAGAACGGAATGGTCGTGTGGAGCGTAAACATCGGCATGTTGGCGAGATGGGTCTTACTATTCTCTTTCATTCACATCTGCCTATTTCTTACTGGGATGATGAATTTTCCATAGCTGCATACACAATCAACCGATTGCCTACTCATGTACTACATGGTTCTTCTCCTTATGGGCTTCTATATGGTTGTGATCCTTGGTTAATCTAATTTTCATCCTTTAGGATGTCAGGTCTTTCCATTTGTTTGACCATATGCGGATCACAAATTATCTCCCCGCAACATTCCTTGTGTCTTCATTGGCTTTAGTTCCCAGTACAAAGTTTTTTGGTGTCTAGATTCTTCTACATGCATATTCTATATCACTCGTCATGCTCAATTTGATGAGACATACTTTCCATTTTTTACTTCTTCGACCTCGGGATCTCCAACATCTGTTCTTGATGTTTCTACTTTTATTGATCTGAATGGCAACCCTCCTGCCCCTGTGCCCGTTTCGACATCGTCTCCCATCCTTCCATGCATTATTTGCATGATGGAACCAGAACCGGTTTCTCCGCCTCTAGTTCTATCTTCTCTACCACTGGTCACGCTGCCTCAGCCAGCCGGGTCTTCTCCGACCTTGTCCATCGATCGCCACTCGGCCAGCTCAACCAATTCTTCTCCGGCGTCATCCGCTAGTCTGATTCCTCCAGCCTCACCGCCCCCACCTCGTACTCATCGGATGGCTACTCGGTCAGCCACTAGTGCCATTCAGCGATGAAATTATTTGGACATTATTGCGCATGGTCTTACTGCTGCACTTCTTTCTCAAACAGAGCCCACTGATTATTGCTCATCCCTTTAGGACCCAGCTTGGGTTTTATCTATGGACGATGAGATGGCTGCTCTTCGTAGTCAGCATACTTGGGACTTGGTGCCTCGGCCTTCGGATGCCAACATCGTTGGCTCCAAATGGGTCTATCAGCTCAAATATTGACCCGATGGTACTATTGAGCTCCACAAAGCCAGGCTTATGGCACTGGGTTTTTTGCAGATTCTGAGTTTTGACTTTGACCATACTTTCAGTCCTATGGTCAAAGCCTCCATTGTTCGGACAGTTCTTGCGATTGCCACCATGCGTGCTTGGCCACTTTATCAGCTGGATGTCAAGAACACATTTCTTAATGGTGTTTTAGACACTCCAGTCTACATGAAGTAACCCGTTGGTTATCAGGATTCTTCTTATCTGAATTTTGTTTGTCGCATACGGAAGGCCATTTGTGGTCTTAAGCAGGCTCCTCGAGCTTGGTTTTAGGGGTTTAGCAGCTATCTTGCACAACTTAGTTTTCAGTGCAGCTCAGCTGATACTTTCTTATTTGTCCTGTCGAGAGGGTCATTATTACTATATCTCCTTGTGTATGTGGATGACATTATTCTTACATGGAACGACTTGACTCTTCTTCGTCATTTCATTTCTCGGACGCATAGAGAATTTGCGATCAAGGATCTTGGTGCTCTTCATTACTTTCTTGGTCTTAAAGTTTCTCCTACCTCCTTAAGGTTACTTCTTGGCCAAGCAAAGTATGCTTGGGATATTATGACTCGAGCTAGTATGACTGATGCTGCACTAGTTTGTACACCATTTGTTGCTGGTTCTCATCTACACAGTTCCACTAGTCTGTAGTTCCGGGATCCTACTCTTTATCGCTCTCTTGTTGGGGGCGCTTCAGTATCTCACCATTACTCGTTCAAATTTGGCTTTCTCAGTCAACACAGTGAATCAGTACTTTGAGGATCCCAGAGATGACCATTTTTCTACAGTTACACAGATCTTGTGTTATGTTCTATACACTTTTCATTTTGGTCTGGTTTTTCATTCTGCCAGCACACCAGACGTGTTAGGATATTATGATGCTGGCTGGGCCCGCTATCTGGAGAATTTTTGGTCCACTTATGGTTATGCTGTTTATCTAGGTGGGAATCTGGTTTCTTGGAGTGCTAAGAAACAACCCACTGTTTCTCGCTCTAGTATCAAGTCTGAGTATTGGGCTCTAGCCAACACTGCTTCGGAGGTTGCTTACTCATTTTCTTCGTGATTTTTAGGTTCCGCTTTGTGGTTCGCTTGTGCTATTATGCGACAACAACATTGCTATTTTCTTGGCGCAGAATCCGATGGCGCGCAAGCGGGCAAAGCATATCGACATTGATTACCATTTTGTTCATGAGCTGGTGACATCTGGCAAGCTGCGCGTTGCCCATGTTCCGACTTCTCTACAGATTGCAGACATCTTCACCAATGGGCTTTCCCGTCCGCTGTTCGAGTTCTTCAGATCCAAGCTGGGCATTGTCTTCGCTTGAGGGGGGGGGTTGTGTTAGAATAAAACATGTAGAAGATTAGATAATATTTTATTCCATGTTGACTAGGCCTAGAGTTATATTTAGACTAGTCTTCTTTGTACTCTATATATACTCTTCATAAATAATTAGAATAATTATGGGAAATTACTTTATCAGCCCACCCCTAATCAAAAGTGTGCTACTCCCTCTGTCCCATCCATATTTGCACACTTTTTGATCAACTTTCTCAGGCCATGTTTGACCACCGATAACTTTAGTTACATATACTAATAGTGCATTAAAATTTAATATTTAGAAAATTCATTATGCAGGGAATCTAACTATGTTTCAAATGAGATATTGACGTCTATATACTAGTTGAAATTTATGGTCAACCGTGTTTTGAGAAAGTTGACCAAAAAGTGTGCATATCTGGCTAAGATAGAGGGAATAATTGGAATTTGTACAAATGATAGGCTTATGAACAAGCTTGAAGAGTTGAACCGGAAACTCGAAATTCTTGTCAGTGCCTGAAGAACAGAGAATGTACTTGCTTGAGAAAGAGAGGGCCAAAAGGAATGAAACTTTGGACAGAAACTCAGATTGTTCCTTCATAAACATAATGCAACAGTTTGTTAAGTCAAAGTGTGGATAAATTAGTCTCTTGCAATGTTCGAACCTTAGGATCGAAAAAAAAGAAATATATGCACTCACCCTTTTATTTTATCTTTATAAATATAGCTTTTATGATGAATAACAAATTTTCTTAAATTATCAGGGGATTGGCAAAACAAATTCAAAGGAAAGAGGAGCGAAATTGAGTCGAGCCCACCAAGTTGTGAAGTCAAGTTATTAATGTTGTACCGTGAGAGGAGGAAAATTTGTGGTAGTGAAGTGGACAATTTAGTTGTAATATTATTATGTAAACTGCAGGAGAGTTTATATTATTATTAAGAAATTTATGTTATTATTTAAGAATGTTAAACTTGTTTTTGAAGTAAATTAATGTAGGATAAATTGTATAAAATTGATTTTTTTTATAAAATATTTTTCAAGAAAATAGGGCAAAACTGCAAATGGGTCTAAACGATTTGGTTAAAATTCGATCTGACCCATTTTAACCCGATCCACTTGACCCAAATAGGATATTGACCCAACCCGACCCAAATGGGTTGGGAGCAGTTTAAACATCCCTACCGTCGACTCCTAAATTAATATGAGTTAAGTGCTAATATGACCTAACTTTGGAAGTTTTATTTAGAAGTTCGTCCTGGGCTGGATGTCTTTGTTTACTTCTAACATGCTTATCAAAACTATTTTCTGCTAGAACCCTTGTTAAGAACCTTTTTCTTCTAACTCATTGATGCACATGCTATCATAAGCCATGTGTTCGTTTGAGTTCCTAACAGTGAACTAGGAGCAACCTACTGCGTTCCTAACATGGCTGAAATACGACTCTCTCTGAGCTGGTTATGACTCTCTCTGAGCTGCCAGCTTCTCTGATTATGCCTATCCCTGAGCTGCTAGTTTTCGAGTATAGATACTGCTGTCTACTTCTTCATATCTCAGGTACCAGAAGACTCCTTCGGGAGCTAATGCTGACGCTCTGATACTGCGGACATCTCCTCCCGCTGCATTTTGCTGACTTTTGGATGAAGACACTGCTAAGGGTAGCTGCTGCTACTTCCTTTCTCAGCTGAAGGACAAATCCGGATCCATGCTTGCTCTTTATGAGGCTTTTAAACATATTTCCTACGGTCTGAATATCACTGACTAACTGGGGTTTCGAATGTTGACTCCCCGACTCGTTCGTGATATCTCAGGGCTTAGAAAATCTGTTTCTGATCCAGTCTGGCACTTAGACTTACATTTTTTTTACTGATCATCCTGTATGGAGGTTTTATTTTGCTTCCACAAGCAAGTCTTTCGCTACAAGTGCTCTTAGGGCTCTTGATCATCAATCGGATGACCTTTTGTAACGAACAAACTCATGATGCTATTTCTAGCTCTTTTACGGTTTGGGGAGCCCATAAATATCCCCCCATCTTAGGATGGTTATATTTAAAAAAAAAACATGGCTGAAATAGTGAACTAGGAGAAACCTACTGTAATGTTTATGTTCCATCTCCACTCGGGGTCATTAATTGTAGCAAATTAACTCGAGCAGAGGCACCGAGGTCAAATGGGTTCAAATTTAATATTTATATTCTGCACACAATCTCACTACTATGCTACCTAAATAGTAGTTAGTGGTAAACCCTAAGTATGTCCTTAGATATGTTAAGGCCTAAGAATCAATTAAAATATAACCTCGTACGGGTCATCAATCCGTACGAGTGATAAGAATTGTTAATAAAGAAAAAAGAGGGAGGGGTTGGTTTTTCAATCGAAGTACACAAAACATAAAAGTAAAAAATAATTAATCTATAAAGCTAAACACTTGGGGAGTAATTGCACAACATGGTTAGTTTAATGTTTCGATCCTCAATTCATTCACATAGAGATTTACACAAACCTAGCAGAGTATCCATAACACGTGGTGTGACCGATGACATACACTTCCCTGTACCTATCACGTCGGGTGTGCTCGCAACCCTCCATCGACATCACCATCGTAATTAAGGGAGAACAAAAAGGTCCGACCATTGTTGTAGATCTTCTCCCCAGTGGGATTATGTCCTGGGCATTCCACCACGAATGCTCTACTTCCCAATGGCCTAAGGATTTAGGCAAAGGGTCATTGGCACTAAGGTCTCTTACAACCCTAGCTTGCTACTTTTCACTATTTCTATCTGCAACCTATCGGAAAAATTTACGTAATTATCTAAGACTAGAGCTATGTCAAATAATTCAGAGTACGACTCGGGTCTTCTGTGCACACCCAAGCAGACCCGTACCCCCTAACCCATTCAAATATCCAGGTTTCTCTTCCCAAGGGGGCATCAATATTTGCACCAACATGAATAAATGCTAGAGTGTGCGCTTATATGGAGTGTAATATTCATGCAATTCAAACATTCAAGAATGCGTCACAATAATATCATGAACACAAAATTAGGAAGAACTAGAGAATCTCACAAAACATAAAATACCATGCGCCTACAACTATCCTCATGCTATGAAAACTTCTTCATAGATATGGAATTCAAATAAAGATTTGAATTCCACATCCTAGGATTAAAGAAAAAATAAAAGGAAAGAAAAGAAGAAGAGAGTTTTTCTCTCTAGAGTTGCTCTCCTACTACTAGATGAACTAAAAAAATGATCTTAACCCCTTTAACCTAGTAGACTAGAGCTAAATTTAATAGTAGAAGGGGATTGGGCCTAAAAATAGGCCAAAAACATCTAAAACCCTAGGTCTGGCATGGGCCATCACGGATGGCGCGATTCATGCCATTTACTTGTCCTTGCTGGCGCGGGCTACTGCTCCGTGCTTCTACGAGCTCTCAGATCTTGAGCGATCTGAGTTGACTCCTTTGGCGCGGACCGTGGCCTTTGGCGAGGGCCGTCATTTGGAAGCCTCGTTTTGAACTTCTGATCATGTAGGATGCGACCCTGGCGCTGACCGTCGTCTAGAAGCTTGCTTTGCAGAAACCCATCACGGGCCGTCTGATTTCCACACCCCGCCAGCTGGTCTCAACATTTTGTACTTGGAACGGCGCAGGTCATCGTGAATGGGACAGTCCGATTCCATGCTTAGCCGATCTTGAGTGGAGATTGAAACTTGTGCATGTGGCCCATGGCGTTTGGCGTGGTCCGCTTCATTGACTAATGCTTAATCTTTTGGTATGGGCCGTTGGTGCTAACCATGAACGGCCCACGCCGACCCGTGTCTCCTTAGCCGGCTGAACTTGTTCCCTTTGCTATGGTTGAATTGTTAGTCCGATTCGAGAGTTTTAGTAGTCAATTTTATAGTGCTCGAGAAGACGAATCCAATGGAATCAGCCTTCAAGGCTAGTTCTTCTCGAATTGGTCTCAGACTTTGGCTCAGCTCATCGGACCACGATTCCCCGTTTCTTCATTGGCTTCTCTGAACTCCATTGCAACTCAGCTCTGGCTCTAATCTCCTTCTACCCTGCTTTGATGTTAGTGACCTTCGTCTACTACCATTCTATAAGTGAATGACCTTTGATCTCTTTTACTGTCCTTGCAAACGGCCTTCAATATCTTCTACTGCTCTTACGAACGGTCTTCACATAGAATGTAACAAAAAAGTACCCACGAGCGACCTACTAAGTATTATCACAAGGAAGATCTAGGAGCCCGGGGATACAAGATATACATTAGTACTAATTAAGTCTACAAAACGTGGAATTTAGACAAGAAAACCAAACATGGCCGTCTAAACCCCTTGTCACCTAAACTCAACTAATACTAGTAATCTGCCACATAAAACAAGGTAATAACTCTGCCGAATGCAATGGTTAATGCACGCAAAATGAAGCACATCAGTTTCTCAATCTCTACAAAGGCATATATATAGGAGGGTTCAGGTGAGACAGTCTATTTATGTAAGACAAGGTTGGGTTCAGGTGAGATAGTCTATTTATATGAGACAAGGTTGTTGTCTCAAGACAAAATCTAAACCATTCAAACAAATCCATCACACGGCTCTTATTTAATTGTACGAAATTATTAAATATCCTTAACTATCCATCCTGCAGGAATACTACCACCGATTAATTTCTTTTCGCACCCTGAGAGCATTGCTTTTCCTAATTCTTTGAATTCCATCCTTCTTTGAATTCCACTGATTAACTTATTGCCTTGTAACATGGGCGGGGTCCCATTTTTAAACTCCCTACCCACGATTCCTTCCACTTCATCCACAATATCAATACTACGTTAACTTTTGCATAATAAAATGCTAAACTAATAATTGAAACTAAATTTAATGATATAAAATTTAATTAATGAAGTTGTGAAAGAAATACCGACAAATTACACTTGAAGCACTTATAGGTGATGGTTGAAACACCTACATGTTACATTTGAAGCACTTATAAGTTGTGGCTAATGCACCTACGAGTTGTTATCCATGTGCCAAATTGTTTTCGTGCACACACAAGTTATAAAAGAAGTACCTATAGGTTAGATTTGAAGCACTTACTAGTGATTGTTGAAGCACGTACGGGTTGTACTCTAAGCACCAAGTTATTTTTTTTAGCACACTCAAGTTATAAAAGAAGCACTTACAAGGGATGGTTGAAGCACTTACGAGGGATGGTTGAAGCACTTACGAGGGATGGTTGAAGCACTTACGAGGGATGGTTGAAGCACTTACGAGGGATGGTTGAAGCACTTACGAGGGATGGTTGAAGCACTTACGAGGGATGGTTGAAGCACTTACGAGGGATGGTTGCACTTACGAGGGATGGTTGAAGCACTTACGAGGGATGGTTGAAGCACTTACGAGGGATGGTTGAAGCACTTACGATGAAGCACTTACGAGGGATGGTTGAAGCACCTACGAGTTGTATTCTAAACACCAAGTTGTTTTTGTAGCACATGCAAGTTGAAACAAAGCACTTACAACCAAGGAACGCTTGAAGAACCTACTAGTTATAAGAGAAACCCCAATTAGTTACATTAAAAAATGAAACACCTACAAGAATAACTTGATATACCTATAAGAATAACTTGATATACCTACAAAAATAACTTGATATACCTACAGGTATAACTTTAAGCATGTAAAAGTTACAAAAGAAGCACTTAATTGTGACTTGAAACTCTAACAAGTATAGCTTGAAGCACTATATGTTCTACTTAAAGCACCTTCAACTCATACTTGAAGCACCACCAAGCATGATTTGAAGCACCTTCAAATTATACTACTTTTTTCAAGTTGTTATTGAAGTACTACCATGAATTAAAGCACCTTCAACTTGTACTTAAAGCACCATCAAATATAGCATGGGGCACCTTAAAATTATAAATTTTCCAAGTTGTTATTGGACACCTACAAGTTATAATTGAAATATAAAAGTTATATTTTGTAGCATGTACAAATTGCCAAAGAAGCGCCTACATGCTACTTTTGAAGTACCTACAAACTGTACCGAAAGCACCAACGAGTTTTACTTCAAGTACCTTAGAAATATAATTTCTAAAGTTGTTTCATAGTCTGTCCAAATTATAAGATAAACACCTATAAGTTACACTTATAACACTTATAAGCTGTACTTGAAATACCAACAAGTTGTAATTTAAGCACATTAAAGATACATTGTTTCTAAGTTTTTCCATAACTCATACAAGTTATAAAACAAGCATCTACATTCTACACTTGAAGCACATACAATATGTACTTGAATCACCTTAAAGTGTTACTTGAAACACCTTGAAGATATTCTTTTTCCAAGTCATAAAAAAAAAAACACCTACGGGCGACACTGAAACACCTACAAGATGTACTTGAAGCACCTATAAATTTTGATTGAAGCACCTATAAGATACACTTGAAGAACTAACAAGTTGTATCTGAAGTACCTCCAAGTTTCCAAAAATATTTCTTAGTGTGAACTAAGTTTGTAAGAAGCACAGTAAAATGTAACCATGGCGCTTTAGTTATATAACATAGCCACTTCTCTAACATTTATTATATTTATCCTTTTCAAGGAGTCCATTCCATGCAAACTAGAATCTACGGAAAATATGGAAGGAATGGAGAAGGTAATAAGGATCCGGAAACATTATAACCCAATTTCAGTCCAATCCTATAGCCACGTTCTATTTCATTTTAAATTAGCATCTGCGGCAAATTGGAATCAAATTGCAGCCGGAAGATTTAATCATATTGATGGCTAAGATTTGGTCTCAGATTGCTTACATAACATATCTCACATGAACTCTCCTCTCTCTCTCTCTATATACATAGGTTTATATATATAGGTTTATGATATGAAATCCTTAGAATCTATGTGCATGGTACTGGATCGAATTTTATATACCTATGAAATTGAAATAGAAAGTTTCTTTTCCGTGTAGTTGTTGTAGTTTTTTTTATAATTCTGAAGAGGCACATAGTCAGTTTATTATATAAACTTGAACTTGTTTTAAATGACTGCTGATGCCAATACTTTCTTACAGCTGGACATGCTATTGAAAAGCTTGGGTTTTACTCAAAAGAAAGCTGATTCTCAAGTCCGATGGGCTGTACTAAACATTGTTCTCATATTGCGCCGTCATGAAGAAACCAGAGCCAAACTTGCAGATGCTATGTCTGAGGGAAGATCTGTGGGAGCTTGCATTGACATTATAGAGGATACAATTAAAGAGGGTGATATTTAGTTCTGTCACAGAACACTATATATGCAGCTGCTTCAATTAGCGGTCCATCGTGACACAGCATGTGATATAGAAGTACCTCTCTTTCTATTGAAAGAGGCACAATCTGTGGAAATCTACTTCTGTTTTAGGAATTTAAAAAGGAAGAATCAACAAAAACTAAACTCAACTTCGTTGAGGGACCAGGATGAAGCATTTTTCACTTTTAGCGATGCTTGATAGAGTCAAATGGAAAAATTCTATTACTATGACTACAATAGCCTACGGTCGATGCAATGGTGGAGAACTCATTCAGCGAATGCGTTCTCTGGGTTTCATGATTTTTTTGCATTAAAACCGGAGGACGCATTTATGAAATGCATCCTCATGCATTAATTTTTTTTTACAGGAAAATGGAAGACGCATTTTGTGAATACGTCTTCACGGATCTGAATTTTTTTAATTCTCATTTTTAGAGGACGCATTCAGTTATCTTCTTTTTTTTATCACCATCTTCCTCACTTCCTCCACCATTTTCCTTGTTTTAATACCATTCTTGGTTTCTTTCCTCTGCCATTTTCTTTCTGCCACCGCCATCCTCTTCCCTCGGTTGGTGCCCCGTGAAGCTCTTGTAATATTTTTTTGGTTTTGTTTAGATCCGCAATGTTTATTCTTGTTTTGGGCTTATTTGTTGTCCCATTTGTAGTTGCAACATCCGGCTGCCTGTTTGTACTCTGAAAAGGCCAACATTTGACCACCGTTGACTGCCGTTGACCGTATGCACCACCACCTCCTCCGTGAGTTTGAGGGAAATTTTGAATTTCCTAAAGGTATTTGAACAATTCATGATTATACGAATGAGTCGAATGATTATGTGTGATTTTCCCTCTAATAGTTTTTATTAAATTTGGTGTAACACTGTAATTTGTGAAGTACCTGAAAAAATCTTGTTGATATAAATGTGTTGAATGATTGTGTGTAGTTTGAATGCTTATGTTTGGTCTAATTCTACGAAAGTGTTGAATGAGGATGTGTGACTATGTGTGAACTGATTATGTGTGATTTGTTTACTAATTTTTGTATTGAAGTTGTAGTAATGGTTTAATGGTGTGGCGTAAGTGAGCACACATTTTAGGATAGTGTAATAGTTTGAAAATCGATAATAGTGTATGATGTGGTTGACCGACTATACTGGAATCTTGTACGGTTTAGGGTTTGAGGAGTTGAATATAAGTTGCTGAATAATACCGTCTTTCCAAATATTGAATTATATGTTATATATTTGTATAATGCAGTTGTACGATATTTTTGACAGTGTACATGTACAAAGGGGGGTCAGATCAAGTTTGATTAGACTGTAGGTGTGTATTATGATCCTCCCATACCGGATAGGAACGTGACTCTCGTAAGGAGGTTAAGTCACTCCGAGTTAGTTGATTTAATTTTCAGAAGTTTTGGTATTGCAAGTGAGGGGTTTCTATTAAAAATATATTATCGTTGTCATAAGATGATTGGTTCGGCCATATACTATCAGTGTTATAATGTGGAAGATGACGAGTCTACCGCGAACGTCTTTGACATTGTTGATCGAATGTCATTATCCTTAGCATATTTGTACATTATTATGGAGAAGATGTCAAGCACTATTGACCGTGTGGGTGATCTTAGTTCGGGCACGTTCATGTCGTTGTTGAACAATATCCAGAACTGTACACCTTTGCCAACCTTACCACCCCTTGTACATTGCCAAGGTTTTGTCATTGGTGAGTCTAGCCAACCCAGTGCGTAAGTTCACGTCGATTGCGCTCAGCCGTCCACAAGTAGTGGTATATATGGTGGACATCATGGGGAGCTGAATGTCTTCGATGATGATTATGTGGGTGAAATTAGAGAGCATGTTGTTGGTCATGTTGGTAGCAATGATGATAGTGAGGAAGGGAAACTTTATGAATAAAGTGAAGATGATCGTTCCTTATCAACTGATTCAAATCCAGGGGATGATGATGAACAAGTGGTGTGCACGAAAATTTTAAAGCCAATATCGAGGACGCATTCATAGAATGCATCCTCTTCATAAAAATCAAAAAACATATTTTAGACACTGAGGACGCATTCAACGAATGCATCCTCTTCACAATAATTTAAAAAAGACATTGAGGACGCATTCTTCACAATAAGTTTTTAAAAAATTTAAACATTGAGGATGCATTCAACGAATGTGCCCTCTGAAAATTCTGCGTAAATATTTTTTAATGTCCAAGAGGACACATTCGGAGAATGCGTCCTCTACCATGGTATCTGAATTTCAGAAGATGCACAATTGCATCCAAAATCATGAGATCATGCATCATAAAATCAAGAACTCAGAGTCAAATTTAACTTAGCTCACCTGATGTGGTTGACGGCTTTACGCACCTTCCAATGGTGTACCTTAATATAAATCCATAAAACAAGCCCCGAAAGACGAGTAAGTTATGCTAGATACTGAATAAAGACCGTGAGGAAAAAATAATTTTGTTGAATAAAAAACTCTTTCCTTTCTGAATACTCTCATTTCTCTCTCTAAAAACCAGCGGCCTATCTTCAAAATGCTAGATCTACTTTTGGGGAGGTGGCCACTGCTCTCTACCTCCGGTGGTGGCCTCCTCCCTCCTCCCTCCTCCCTCCTCCACCACATCCCCCGTACTCTCTCATCATTCACAATCTCCTCCTTGTATACCCTTGCTGATGTCATCTTGGCCTCAATTTGAAAGCTATCTTCAATCTTCCTCTGTCCCACCTTTCTAACCTGTGACACCCCCAATGCTTTCAGACCGGTGGAAGCTCCTCACCGCGGTTGGCTGTAGCTACGATGGTCATGTAGTGGTCTCGACTAGGGTCACATCGGAGAGTTTCATCCGTCATGGGAGGTATACACAGGTGACAAAATAGCGGGTACTGAAGCGTGTATTTGGAGACCCTCGAAAAGGAGAAGCTTTGCTGAGGAAAAATGGGCTTCGACATGCCATTGACATCGGACACACACCTCCAATGTCAACCACGCATGACTGGCCAAAGCCATACGTCAGCCACTCTAGAGTCCCGCACGTGCCAGTAACCTTTTGCAGCCAAGGAGAGTTTGAACCTCATTTTCTTTTTATTTGTTTTCTCTTTTGACCTTCTTTTAGGTTTAGTTGTGGTGGTGGGTTATATTTTTAATTCTGTTAGGTTTTTTTCCTTTCTTTGTTTCATGCTTATATTTTTTCTTCAGTTTTAAAGGGTAGAGCTAAAATTGGTTTTTTTGGTATTGGATTAGATATGTCTTTGTCAATATAAGTTTTCTAGCGACCTTTTGTTCCGGTAAAACAGTCTGGTTAAACTTTATTGACTTTAAATATGTTTTTCAACGCGGTTAGGAGAAATCCGAGTCATAGTCGTTTAAAATACTGACTTTTGTCGATTTCGTCTTAGAATCCAAATCAGATTTGTAGATTCAGGTTTGTTAGGATTTGGGGAAAATTAATCTGATTTTTCAGTTTAAATTGTCTTGTCTTTTTGGGTACCGACTTAGAGACTATTATGCGCATTATTTGTGATTTCTATACACCTACATAAAACTTTTGGGACAGTCTAGACAATCAGTTACAGTCTCTTACTATAGGGAAAGGGAAGGGTCGTAACAGGTTTAATGGAGACCGGTCAGACTTTCAGTTGGGGAGCTTCATTTTCTTTGTTTTGGATTGTTTTGAAGTTGGCTAGAAGTGTGGATGAATCATTTTTGTGCATTTAATCTGATGCTTACTACTGTAATGGATTATGTTTGGTGATTTTGGGTCAATAAACTACATGAAACATGACCTATTACTTCACCCCTTTTACCTCAGTTTTTTTAATAACCCCAAAAAAATGAGGTAAAAAGTTCTTTTACATTTTTTTGAAGTAAAAGGTATCTCGGTTAATAAAATAACCAAAGTAAAAGATTAAAAAATGAAGTAAATAATGTGTGCGATAAGCGTGCGACGTCGCATATGTTGTGTTGGAAGCATGATTGACTTTGTCATTGACATCGCTTCTACTGATACATTTATCGAATGACTTAGCGACGTCACACATATTTGATGAGACAAGTTAAAGTAAAGAATTTGATGGTGATGGAAAATAATAAAAAATGGAAATGGAAACACACATATGATGTTCAAATCAAATGAAAACACATATATGAACACGTACAGTCAATCTTATGATGCTCAAATTAGACAGTTTAATATCTAGAAAAATAGTAGTCGTCAAAATATTTTCACAACCAGAACTTCAATTCGAATAACATTTGTGTTAATTCAAACATAAAAGAGATTACAATAAATTCAATCAGCTTTGATAATGTTGACCTCGAAGACAATAGACCCCCCCCACCTCCAGCTTCGATCACCTTGAAGAACAAGGTGTCCCCGATGCGTAGGTTGTTTCCCTTAAGGAACTCGCCAAAACCCTTTGGAAAAAGGGCCTTGATCTTGCCACCCCCCGATAATTCATACGGTACTCTATCCCATAGCACCTCAGCACGAAGGAGGTATTCACACTCGGTCGTAGTGGTACAATCTCCCACGGGATGTACTTAATGCAAGAAAATAATATATTGATTAGAAATATATTATGTATATAGGGTAAGTCTCAAGAAAGGCGGTATGTCCATAAACTTATGTTATGGACAGGCCAGTGACTATTTTGCAAAATGGATTTTAATTTGTAATTAATGAAAATTGGATTCAAAATGGGGTTTGTTAAGAATAATGAAATGCTCATTAGTAATAAGCTAGATTTGTGATCGTTAATTATATCACTATTTATTTACCAAGGGGGAATACTATGACATTACCCACAAATTCTACTATAAATACCCCCTTAGAGGATGAAGAAAAATGCACCTCTCATTCTCTCATTTCTCACTTGTTCTCATCTTATCCTCTTCTCTATCTTATCTTCTTCCTCATTCTCTCATTCTTACTTACTTCCCACATCAAGCCCTTCACTAATTTCTCAAGAAATTAGTGCAAAGTTGGTAAAAATTACAACACGTTATCAACACAATCACTCTCCAGCTTCATTGAATAAGTCATTTTCTAAAAGTTGTAAAACTTTTGTGATAATGAATCAAAGTAGTTGGTATTAAGGATACTGGTCCAAAATTTTCTATTAATTTGTAGATGTTTATAACCACATGTATTAAAACTTGATTATATTTGACTGCACATATCAACTTCACATAAGTGTCCGGCAACTATGACCTAAAGTTTTTTCCTCATCCAGAACATTCTTAATCAGGACCATTTTTATTGACTCGATTTTCAAATAAATCTCAATATACTAGAATGTCTAAAATAATAATAATAATCAGTCACAGTAAAAATGTTGTGATGTATAACAATTAACTTTCTAACTTCATAACATCATTAACCTTCTAACTAAATAACACTACTAACTTTCTAACTACATAACACCATATTACTGTACACAGGGGGCTTTGCCGCCTCATGGTAATGTGATGTGATTTATTTACTTTCTAACTACATAACACCATACTACTATACACAAGAGGTTTTGCCGCCTTATGGTAATGTGATGTGATTTATTTACTTTCTAACTACATAACACCATATTACTATACACAGGAGGCTTTGCCGCCTTATGGAAATGTGATGTGATTTATTTACTTCCTAACTACATAACACCATATTACTATACACAGGAGGCTTTGCCGCCTTATGGAAATGTGATGTGATTTATTTACTTCCTAACTACATAACACCATATTACTATACACAGGAGGCTTTGGCACCTTATAGTAAAGTGATGTGATTTATTAACTTTACTGTATCTAGGTGCGAAATAGTGCGAAACACACACTAACCAAAACGCAACTTTCCTTCTCATTTTTTTTCCTCTTCTTCTTCCTTTTCCTTATCTGATAACGGTCAAAAATTGGTTTTTTCTTCTTGCTTATGGCGGCTCCTCCGCCTGGCCGCGGTGGCAACGCTGCGGCCAAATCTTTTCTTCAAGCTTTAGGTAATCGCCTGCCACCTTTAAATGTCTCCCTCCCCTCTAACCCAGAAATTGTGCTGAAAACCCATTACAAGGGAGATATAGCCTGTTTGGTATCTCGTCGAGACGCTGAAACTTTGGCTTCTCACTACCAAAATGCCCTAGTGGGTAAGTTCGCAAGAGGTAAGCCACCGATGTCTGCCCTCAAGGATGCTTTCAACTCTGTGGGATTCAAGGGAAAATTTCAACTCGGATCCATTGACTTCAGACATATCCTAATTCGGTTTCAAGACAAGGAGGATTACCAGAGGCTATGGCTCAAAGGTCAGTGGATCTTCAATCATGCCCTAATGAAGGTTCTCAAATGAACTACCGATTTCTCGCCTGAGGCAAAATCTTCCATAGTCCCGGTATGGGTCACTACCCCTACGTTCCTGTCTTCTTCTACAATACTGCAATGTTAGAATCCATGGGAAATCAAATAGGGAATTATATTAAGATGGATGCTGCTACTGCCGCTCTCTCTCGACCTTCAGTAGTTAAGATGTGCGTCGAAATAGACTTGAAAAAAAAGCTGCCATCATTCATTAGAGTTGGTATTGAGGAGGATGGAATAGAATATAGTGTGGTTAAATTACCCCTAGAATTTGAGGCCTTCCACCATTCTGTAACCACTGCAAATCTATAGGACATGACGATACACACTACATTTATTTGCATCCGGAACTTAAGAGATCAAGGAACCATAAGATGGATAAATTCAATCCTAGCCATAGGGAATCAGGGCCTGGAAAGTTAGTATTTCAGAGTGGGGATCAACAAAGGGGTGTTAATGAAATTGCAAGCTTAGAGCATGCTGATAGCAATAAGCCAGAAGGTTCTGGTGTTTCAGTCACTGAGAAACTCAAAACTCTGTCCTCACAGAAGTTCAAATATGTTCCAAAGCAACAGGTTGTATCACTTACAAATGTCGAAGAGGATGGGGTATCTGAGTCACCTCATGCAGAGAAGGCTAAGCTTCCTGAGAACAATGTTTTCCCTGAAGCTGTTGGTGAGCAGAGGTTTTCTGATCCGATTCGGGATACTCAGGCTTCTGGACACGATACAGATGCTGCAGAACAGTTTAAAGTTCCTAATCAGGATTTAGTAGCTGAGCAGGTTTTTGATGCCGTCAATACTGACCACCTTAAGGCCATCCAAGATGATACTGCAGAGTGCATACACTCTCTACTTCAGTCTCCTACACATCTGACCAAGCAATCTCTATCTGCTCCACCAAATCTCAATACAAAGAAAGTTTTTGCTAAGGATGATATTCCTAGCAAACGGGGTAAATCTTTCTCACCTTTTAATACCATTATTGCTGCTAAAAACTTTATTTTCTCTCAGCAGAAACACAGGCAAAATAGATTTCTCCCCCTTGCGGATGAAGACTTATCCGGTGATGAAGTTACTCAATGTGACATCCCATACATTGCTGAGGTCCCAGGGTTTTCTGCTGCATGTGATCCTATTACAGTAGAGTCCCCGATGGTTCAAACTGATCACCTGGAGGCTTCTCCTACCAATGGTACTGGCAGTAGAGCTACTCAGGTAAGCCAGGTAAGCTCTACTATCCTACACTCCAAATCAAGCAAGCAAAAAAAAGGAAAACAAACAAAAAAAGTAACTAATCAGAGTAATGATACATATTTAACTCAGTTAAATACTATCATGACTAGATCAAAAAGCTCTAATAATGTTTCCCTATGAATAACATAACACTTAAGATTAAATTTCGAATTTGGAATCTAAGAGGAATGGATACTTCGATGCTAAGACTTCATAACTTGATCAATAGACACAGGTTTGAGGTTATCTGTTTAATTGAGCCGAAACATGACAACATGCAATGTGATTCTTATAGACAATTGTTACATTATGACAACTGTATGTATGCATCTAATGGCCAGATCTGGCTCTTTTGGAACTCTAGTATATCACTAATAGTTTAATGTGACAATTTACAATTCCTAGCTGTTACATTGAATAGTCTCCTTTTGAATGAAAGCATGGATGATTTCTTTGTGTATGGTCTCAGAACTAGAAAGGGTAGGAAAGATCTTTGGTCCGATCTCAAGTCCATTACTCACTCAGATTCTATTTTCATTGGAGACTTCAATGCCATTACATCTATAAATGAATATAAAGGACCTTTGACTCCCAAAATGGGTAGTATGAGGGACTTTAATGAATTTATTAATTTAATGGCTTTGGAAGAAATTAATACAGTGGGTAACCTTTTTACTTGGAGTAATAATAGACTAAGGAACCCTACTGTTCAAAGATTGGATAGAGGTCTATGTACTCCTTCTTGGTCATCTTCTTTTCCTGCCTCCTTTGTTCATATTTTGAATAGGATTTCTTCAGATCATAACCCTATGCTTCTTACTATTGGCAGTGATATCCCATCTAACCCTAGGCCATTTAGATTTTTGAACACCTGGTACAAAAGAAAAGAATTCAGTGATGTAATTAAACAAAACTGGGATCTTCCTCTTAATAAATCAGGAATGCTTGGTTTCTTTCTTAAACTCATAAGACTGAAAAAAAAGTGCTAAAAATCTGGAATAAGGAACATTTTGGTAATATAAATGATAATGTTGTGCATGCTGAAACTGCTCTGGAAGCTCAGGAACACATATATGACCTTAATGATTCTGGTGACAATCTGGTTAAATTGAAGAAAGCTAAGGCTAAGTTGGTTAGGGCTTTAGCAGAACAAAAATGTTTTTGGAAACACAAGGCTAGGATTAAATGGCTAAAGGAAGGGGACAATAACACTAGTTTTTTCCATAACTCTATTAAGGAAAGAAAAAGTAGACTAAAGATCACAAAAATAAAGAGTAGCAATGGTCAGTGGCTAGATAATATACAGGATATAGAGAATGAAGCCATTCACTATTACCAGGATCTCTTAACAAATGATAGCTCACCCGATAGCAGTCTCTTCCAGTCTCATTTCTTGAGCCAGATTCCCAAATTAATTACTCAAGAGGATAATGATAGACTCCTGCAACCTGTTTCATTGTCTGAACTCAGGGATATTGTTCTTAATCTAAATAAGAACAGCAGCCCTGGCCCAGATGGTTTCACAGCTAAGTTTTACATTAAATCTTGGGACATAATTGCAAATGATTTGCTTTCTGCAGTCCATGATCTTCTAACCGTGAACAACATTCCTAGGGGTATTGGTAGTACCTGGATTGCAATTATTCCCAAAAAAAACCCTATTTCTTTTGATAACTACAGGCCAATAAGTCTTTCCAATGTAATTAACAAAATCTGTTCCAAAGTTCTAATGGAAAGACTTAAACCTCTAATGCCCAAACTAATTTCTCCACACCAAACAGCTTTCCTTAAAGGTAGAGACATCTCGGATAATGTCATCTACCTGCAAGAAATGGTAAGATTTCTGAACAAGAAGCAAAAAGACCCCAACTGCATTGTTAAATTAGATCTTAAGAAGGCTTTTGATAGAGTTATGTGGTCTTTTCTTAATTGTGTCCTTTCCAAATTTGGATTTCATGCTAAATTCATCTTTTACATTATGAAGAATCTATCACAGGCATGGTTCTCTATTTTAATAAATGGTAAGCCTGCTGGTTTCTTCCAATCTACGAGGGGTATCAAACAGGGTGACCCCCTCTCTCCCTTTCTATTTAACATTTTTTCTGAGGCATTTACCAGGAGTCTAGCCTTCATTTTTCATAATGGTAAATTGGCATATTATGGCCTTCCAGGGAATTCTCTCCAAATCTCACATTTATCTTATGCAGATGACACTGTGGTTTTTTTAACTGCTGGTAATAAGACTTTGATTAGATTTAAAGCTTTCCTGTCCATATTTGAAGATGTCACTGGTCAAAAGATAAATTATAGTAAAAGTGACATCTTTATAGGAAAACATGCTTCTGTTCACACAGTTCACAATATAAAAAGAATTCTAGGTATGAATATAGGGAGCCTACCATTTACATATCTGGGAGTTCCTATATTTACTGGGATTGCACAAAAGATCTTTTTCCAGCCACTAATTGAACAGATAGACAATAGGATAGGTAGCTGGAAAAATAAATGGCTCTCTACTGGGGAAAAATCACACTTATACAGTCATGCATCTATTCTATTCCTCAGCATATATGGTCAGTTCTAAAACCCAGCAAAGAGATCATTGCTGTCATAGAGAAAAAACTTGGCAGATTTTTCTGGGGGTCTAGTGATCTGAAACCTAAAAGAACATGGAGGAAATGGGAGGCCATTTGCTTTCCTATTAATCAAAATGGCCTAGGTTTCAGATCAATAACCACCATAATAAATATATGCTCAGTAAAGCTATGGTGGAAATATCAAAAGGCTGAGGCTTTATGGACTCATCTTGTTGCATCACTGCCTCCCTCTTCTAGGTCTTCTCCTAGATGGAAGAGGATATGTTCATTTAATGCATGGGCAGAATCTAATTCTAGAGTAATAGTAGGTAGAGGTGACTGGAATTTCTGGACATCAAATTGGTTAGATATAGGTCCCATTATGGATCTCTGTGATCAACATCTGGTTAATATACCTGCTGCCTGTACAGTCTCTGAGTTCATCACAAATAAATCAGCTTTGATTCAGGAAATTTCTCCTCTTCTACCAGCTTATGCTATCTCTCTTTTACAGGAATCAAAGCTCTCAATTCACATAGAGGATAGGCTCATATGGAAACCTGGAATCAAGGGTGAGTATCATTTAAATCCACTTATCAGTTGCTCAGAACCCAGAGAGTTACAATTGCTTCTATTCAACATCTTTGGTGTTCTAGAATTGAAAAGAAAATCTCTGTTTTTATGTGGAAATTGATAAACTCATATCTGCCTTTTGATAATGTCCTACAAAAAATGAAATTTTGTTTGCCTTCCAAATGCTGTATGTGTAACAATCATGAGGACTCTCTAGATCATTTCTTTCATTCCTGCAATTTTGCTGTGCAAATTTGGAAAAATGTGCATCACTTCATGGGAATCAGGGACAGGTCTTTCTCATCTATATGGGAAAGACTATCATGCTATCTCACTTATCCTGGCTTGAGTTCTTTGCATTCTATAATTATTCGAACTGCTTCTGTAATAACATGCTGGAACCTTTGGAAGATGAGGAATAAATGCTTATATGACTCTGCCATGCCATTAACAAGTTTAGTGCTCAATCTAACAAGGGATTAAATTTTCTACTCCTTTAGTGCTAAACCTGTCTTCATAGCCTCACAAATTGACTTAAGCATTGCTGACCACTCCTTTTTACCCCTGATCAAAGCTCCCCGAAGCCAAACATTTTCAAAATTGCTTGGATTAAGCCATGTAAGGGTTACAAAATTAATGTTGATGCTGCATGGTGTTGTCATTCTAACATGTGTGGACTTGGTATGATTATCAGAGATAACCGAGGTAGTTTCATAGCAGCTCACACTCAATATACACAGGCTAATTCCTCTCTGGAAGCTGAGTTGAATGCTATTCGGTTTGCTTTAAATAAGTGTGTAGGATACTCTATGCCTGTTTCTATGGAATCAGATTGTCTATATGCAGTTCATTTTGTTCTAGATCCACTACAAGCACACTGGAAACTGTTCCAGTTATCTGATGATACAGACCAAATTCTGAGAGATATTAGCTTAGTGCATATTCGTAGACAAGAAAATCTGGTTGCAGATTCACTGGCTAAAGCTTGTCTCAAAACCCAGAATAGTACCTCCCTGATTAGATTTCACATGCTCTCCAATACTTTTCAAGGTTTAATTAGTCTAGATCAAATAGGTACACCATCATTAAGGATGGTACATTGAATGGATGCTACTCATTTGAACTGGTTTTTGTAGGTTTGAAGCTGCATCAAATGGATGGCATAAGGATCGAGGGACCCCAATTACTGCATCATATGGATCATACGACCTTGCTGCACCGTACGGATCGATGGATTTTTCTGGTAGAGGATAAGCTATTTAGTCTATTTGGGGTGATTTTGACTGCCTTGTGTTTCGGTAATACGATTCACTAACAAGTTCGATGATCTTCTCAGATAGACTAACAGTTTTTTTAATCCTCTAACTTTTAATTACCTTCCATTCATCATTTTGGAATCAACAATTGTTGCTTCAAGAGCTTATGGCTCACTCTTGTATATCTCAACTAAGCTACGGCTTCACCTTTTCTTTCTGTTTTATTTTCCTGTCTATTACACGGCTTGGGAAGGCCTTATATAATTTCCCCCATCCTTGGATGGTTTATCTTAAAAAAAAAATCTTTAAGTTCTTTATTTTAATATTTCTATGATTAATTATGTCTCTAATATATTTATCTATTTATCTAATGACGTTATATTGCTAATCTACTCTTAAAATTTTAACTATAATTAATTTATATAACGGTTATAAATGGCTATATTTTCAACGGTAATGTAACAGCTATAAACAACTATATTTTACACTATAAATACAAAATATCAAATGATACAAAACCACATCCTCTCTTCTACCTCATATTTTTGCTAAAGTTTATTGATAAAATTTCTAGACTAATGTTTATCTTTGTTGCTGCAGTTATTTTAGTATCTCATGTTACTATTCTCACCGTAGAAGTTTCACCGGAAGATTTTCGTTTTTCTTCATTGATGATCGGAATCATGTATTACTCTTTATTTTTTGCAATCATTATAGAATTCTGTATTTTGAATTATATCTAATGAACTATTTTACTTTCCATATTAGTTATCATCATGTCAAACCTTGTGAAGCTTGAATTCAGTCTACTCGACATCAGTGGGAACAACTATATGTCATGGATGATAGACGTTGAGATGCACTTGGAATCAATGAGCCTTCTTGAGACAATCCAAAAGGGGAATAACTCATCAAGAATGGACAAGGCAAGATCTTTAATCTTCCTTCGTCGACAACTTAATGGGAGTCTCAAAAATGAATATCTCACTATGAAAGATCCACTTGAGTTGTGGGAAATTTTGAAAGAAGGTACGATCACACAAGAGATATAATGCTCCCCATATACCGCAATGACTGGAACAATCTATGGTTCCAAGACTATAAGAAAGTCTGCAGCTATAATTCTACAATGTACACAACAGTAACCCACTTGACATACTGTGGGGTTACAATAACTGACAATGAAATGCTGGAAAAGACTCTTTCTACTTTCCATGCATCAAGTGTGACCTTGCAACAACAATATCACGTGCAAGGTTTTAAAAGATATTCTGAGCTAATTGCTTGTCTCCTCCTTGCGAAAAAGAATATGAGTTGTTGATGAAGAATCATCAATCTTGCCCGACTGGCTCAAGAGCGTTTCCTGAAGCAAACGTTGTTAACTCCGATGAACCTGAACGCAAAAATTATTTTCAGGGTCGAGAGAGAGGTCGAGGTCATGGACGAGGTCGAGGTCGTGGTTATGGATGCGGTCGAGGTGGTTACAATTTGTCCCATGAGTTCGGTAACTACTACCACAAGAAGCATCAATATGAGAGGAACCATGAAAGTACCCATAAAAGGGGAAAAGATTCCAATTCATCAAACGAATCTGGAACCTCTTGTTTCAGATGTGGTGGAAAAGGACATTGGTCAAGATTCTGCAGAGTCCCGAAGCACTTATGCGATCTCTACCAAGAGTCGATAAAAGGAAAGGGGAAGGAGGCAAACTTCAATGAATCCACTCATCTCGAAGCTTCTGATTTCAATGATGATTTCATGGACATAGTTGGTGATTTCACTGAGCAACCAAGTGGTGGAAACTAAAAGAAGGACAGTTGTATTACTACTTTGGGAATGAAGCCAAATGGTCCAATGTCTATTATATATATATATGGTTTTATTTAAAGCCCGCTACTTTAAAATTTATTATCTTTCTTATCAAATTTGTTTTATTTTTAATGAAAGAGGTGAAATGGATAAAGTTAATCGTGAAGCCAACCAAAGGATTAAAAATGAAGAAATTTTCATAATCGATTGTTGAACAACACACTATATTAAAGGATAAAAGGTTTTTCTCAAAGGTAAAACCAGCGCAGACCATTGCAAATACAATACCGGGTCCTATAGATCTGATTGAAGGAGTTGGCGAGGCAAACTTTACATTTCCAAATTACACAATGTTTACAATAAATAATGCCTTATTTTTGCAAAGTCCAAAAGGAACTTATTGAGTTTCAATTATATATATTCTCACGGATTTGATACCCAGCCAGTAACTGAAGGTACCACGAAATATATGCTTCTCATTGTGTATAAATCTGGAAGGAAATGCATACTTGGGAAACTGCCAATGCTCCATACTGGATTGTATTACACACATATAAATCCAGTAGAATCAAATACGATAGTGATCAAATCTTCAATATTTACCATATGGCATGATTGGCCGGGCCATCCTAGTTCAACTATAATGCGAAGAATTATTGAAAGCTCACATGGGCATCCACTAAAGGACCAGAAGATCCCTCATGGAAAATCCTTTCAATGTAAGGCTTGTTCCCTTGGAAAGCTAATCATAAGGCCTTCACCGGGAAAGGTTGAAACAGAATCACCAGCGTTTCTTGAACGTATTCAGGGTGATATATGTGGACCTATCCATCCATCATGTGGACCATTTCGTTACTTCAGGGTATTGATAAGTATGCCTGTTATAAACTCTAAATATTGCATTTGCTAAATTACTCGTTGAGATAATCAAATTGCGAGCTCAATTTCCTGATCATACAATCAAGAAACTCAGACTTGATAATGCCAGTGAATTCATATCCTAAACTTTCGATGATTATTGTATGTCAGTTGGGATTGTTGTTGAACATCCTGTTGCTCATGTGCACACACAAAATGGTCTGGCTGAATCACTGATCAAACGTCTCCAACTCATTACTAGACCATTAATAATGAGAACAATGCTTCCTACTTCAGTATGGGGTTATGCAATATTACATGCTGCAGTATTGATTCGCATCAGGCCAAATGCATATCATAAATATTCCACACCACAACTTGCATCAAGCCAAGAACAAAATATATCTCATCTAAGGATTTTTGGTTGCGCTGTTTATGTGCCTATTGCACCACCACAAAGAACAAACATGGGACCACAGAGAAGTCTTGGCATTTATGTAGGATTTGAAAACCCATCTATTGTAAGATATCTTGAACCCCTAATTGGGAATAGTTGTACAACTTGTTTTGCTGATTGCCATTTGAATGAAGAAATATTTCTAGTATTAGGGGGGAGAAAGAAAACAGCTGGAAAGGACCTATTCTGTACCAACATTATTGCATCTTGATCCTTATACAAAAGAGTGTGATGGAAAAGTCCAACGGATTTTGCATATGCAAGATATAACAAATCAACTTCCTGATATATTTAGTGACTAAATCACACATCTCGGCTGAGAATGCTCCTACTCAAATTGAAATCCCAAAAGGGCAAATTGAAAACAAAGTTACTCATAAAATCACGACACGCTTGAAGCGTGGAAGACCACTCGGTTCCAAAAATAAAAATCCTCGTAAAAGAAAAGGATCAGAGAAATAAGATGACCCCAAAATGGAGGAATGTATTCCTGTAGAAATACGAAACGAAGAAAATCAAGAAATTTTGATTAATTATGCCAATACATATATAAGGTGGAACCGAAATGAGGAAATCGATGATGCATTCTCCTATAATTTGGCATGCGATGTTATAGATGAAAATAATGGAGATCCTGAATCACGATATGTTACCGAGTGTAAAAATAGATACAATTGGACTGAATGAAAAAAGGCCATTGAAGCTAGGTTACACTCGCTTAACTGGCGCAATGTTTTTGGGCTACTCACCCGTGAAGATGTGAGACCCGTTGGATACAAATGGGTATTTGTACGAAAAAGAAATGAGAAAAACGAGATAGTGAGATAGAAGGCTAAACTCGTTGCACAAGGTTTATCTTAAAGACCTGGAATTGATTTTGAGGAAACATATTTCCCAGTCATGGCTGGAATTACATTCAGATTCCTTATCAGTCTAGCAGTTCATGAGAAACTTAATATGCACCTTATGGATGTTGTTGCTGCATGCTTATACGAATCACTTGATGCTAAAATTTACATGAGGATCCCTAAAGGATTCAAAATGCATGAAGCATTAAGTTCAAAACCCAGAGAAAGATATTCAATCAAATTACAAAGATCTTTATATGGGTTAAAGCAATCTGGACGCATGTGGTACAACCGACTAAGCGAATATCTGTTACAAAAGGGGTATGTCAACGACCCTCTTTGTCCCCGTGTTTTTATCAAGAAAAAAACATTCGGGTGTGTAATTATCGCTGTCTATGTTGATGATTTGAATATCATTGGGACCAATGAAGTGATTCTGGAAGTAGTCTCTTACTTAAAGAAGGAGTTCGAAATGAAAGACCTTGGGAAAGCGAAATATTGTCTTGGTTTGCAGATTAAGCACTTGCAAAGTGGGATACTTGTGCATTAATCAAATTACACGAAAAAGGTATTAAAGAGATTCAATATAGATAAACCAAATCCATTGAGTACCCCAATGGTCGTAAGATCCCTTAATTTGGAAAATGATCCATTTCGTCCATGTGAGGAATCTGAACAGGTTCTTGGTCCAGAACTACCATATTTCAGTGCAGTTGGTGCACTTATGTATCTCGCTAATTGCACTCGACCTGATATAGCTTTTGCTGTTAATATATTAGCGAGGTTCAGTTCATCTCCTACTAAAAGGCACTGGAACGGAATCAAACATGTGTTTCGTTACCTTCAAGGGATAATTGATTTGGGATTATTTTATTCCAACAACACGGAACCAGTTTTGATTGGCTATGCAGATACAGGTTACCGGTTAGATCCACACAAAGGGAAATCTCAAACTGGGTATGTGTTTACTTGCGGAGGGACTGTGATTTATTGGCATTCACAGAAACAAACACTCACCACAACATCATCAAATCATGCTGAGGTTATCACATTGCATTAAGCAAGTTGAGAGTGTGTGTGGTTGAGGTCCATGACGCGACATATCAGAACCACAAGTGCTCTCTAATTAAATGAAAATCCCATCACACTTTATGAAGATAATGCCACATGTGTTAATCAAATGACGGAAGGGTACATAAAAAATGACAGAACAAATTACATTCCTCCAAAGTTCTTTGCATTTACTCAAGAGCTGGAAGAGAGTATTATTATCAACATCCAATATATCCGTTCCAGTGAAAACACAGTAGATCTCCTCACAAAGGCTCTCCCCACTTTAGTGTTCAGAAAACATGTTCATGACATAAGAATGCGAAGACTACGAAATTTATGAAGAAATCACCAATGCCAACATTGGGGGAGCTATACGTGGCTGTACTCTTTTTCCCTTACTGTGATTTTTATCCCACTGGATTTTTCCATGTAAGGTTTTTAATGAGGCAGCATGAACACGTAATTATTGAAATGAGCATTGAGGGAGTGTTAAGAATAATGAAATGCTCATTAGCAATAAGCTAGATTTGTGATAATTAATTATTTCACTATTTATTTACCAAGGGAGAATACTATGTCATTGCCTCCAAATTCTACTATAAATACCCCTTAGAGGATGAAGAAAAATGCACCTCTCATTCTCTCATTTCTCACTTCTTATCCTCTTATCCTATTCTCATCTTATTCTTTTCTCCATCTTATCTCATTCCTCATTATCTCCTTCTTACTTACTTTCCACATAAAGTACTTCACCAATTTCTCAATAAATTAATTCAAAATTAGTAAAAATTGCAACAAAATCCTCATTTTCGGATTTCTTTCTTCCCCTTTTTCTTTCCGCGTTTCGCTCTTCCTCGCCGCTTCACCCAAAACATATCACCGACGGATCCTCTCCTCCTCCCTCACTGGATCCGAATGGTTTCAAGTTCTTTCTTTTTGGTGCTGATTCTCTCATCCTCCTCACTCTCTCCTCCTTCGTCTTCGTCGCTCAGATCTAGAGATGAAACTCTGTTGGACGTTTCCTTTCCTTCGGCGGTGGGGATGGCGAATCGAGGGCTGAGCGGGTTGGGGTCTAAGCGGCGGGGTGGCTGTAGGGTTAGCGGGGAGAGGGAATTGAGGTTTCTGGGGTTGGCGGGGAGAGGGAATCGAGTTTTCGGGGTGAGCGGGGAGAGGGAATCGATGGTGAATCGAGGGTGGCGGTGGGATTTTCTTCGAGCGGGGCTGAGCGGGTTGGGGTCTAACGGCGGGGTGGCCGTGGTAGCGAGCAGGGAGAGGTATGAAGAGGGCGGTGGGTTGGCTGTGGGGTAGCGCTAAGGTTTCAAACAGTGAGGTCGGCGGGGAGAGGGAGGAGGAGGGCGGCGGAGCAGACTCATATCTCCTTACTGTGGTGTGGTAGACTCATATCTCCTTACTCCAATATTCCTTCCACTTACGAACACTTTTAATTTTCTAAAGCTCTTGTAAATGGATGGAAAGATGAGATAGATTTCAGAGGTGATTGGCAGCTCTAAAAGTCCTCGCCGATTATCCTGAGTATGCAGATAGAATGCTGATTCCTCATATATTCTGCTGGATTAGAATTGGTTTTATGATTTGTATTTGAGAAAGATCTTCACCTCAGCGACTGTGGTGATTGATCAAGGAATATATGAACTTTTGGCTGTAATGATGGTGCTGGGCCTGAGTTTTGTCATTGATTTCTATATTGTTTACTCTTGCCTGAGTGTGAGAACTGGAGCGCTTCGTAGTTGCAGTATGATGGCAGCAACTTGGGATCTGTGGTTTTTTGGCTTATGGGAGTTGAAGTAGATATGGGGAGCTGGGATTAGACAAAGATGGAGAAGTTTTCATCTTTCTTGCATAATTTTGTCTTTTGTATAGAAGAAGGCGGAGTGCGTTAAACTTCGATGCTTCCAGAATGATTGTGATGTGGTGGTGTTTTAAATGTCATCGCAAGCAAACGGGAAAATAGGGACAAGGTAAGGAGGGTCCGTCGCCAGTGATAATTCGTTGCATGCGCTGAGACGAGGGTTACGGGGAAGAAGGGTTCCGGCGGTGAAAGCGGGAGGTAGCGTAGCTTTGAAGAAGAAGAAAGTTAGGTTTTGAAGAAGAAAGTTAGGTTTTGAAGAAGGAATGTTTGTTATAAGGGGTATTTTTGTCATTTTATTTTTTAATCTTGCCTGAATTCATTTGGTCAATATCAAAATTAGGATGTTTGGCTATATCAATACAAATTTTACGAAAGTTAGATTTAGATTGACGACACATTCAATAATTAGTTAGGATTATATAGATTACATGATTATATTGACACATTTTCAACTAAAGTCAGGGCTACAAATGTATTTATTAATTAATATAATGTCTCCATGTAGTAGTACATAAATTCCTAAATCAAAATAGTATCGCCAATGCAAGATGAAGGTTGATTTTCATGCCAGACTCCTAAATCAAAATAATTTCTCCAAGTTAAGAGTCACGCGAAGCGTTCAATCCGAGAATACAATTTGATACAATTTCAAAAGTACTAGGCAAAGTCTTGGGAAAGACGGTCTTTCCATAGGCTTATGGAAAGACGGGGTTTAACTAGGATTATAAAAGGTAAAAGGTCTTAGTTGCAATATTAAACTTTTAGTATGCAACATGTAGTAGTTATAAAATTTATAACCCGGTTCATGCAACCCGAAAATTTTATCTCCATTTCTTCTAATTTACACTTTAAACCTTGGTCTTTCCATAACTTATGGAAAGACCGTCTTTCAAGAGACGGACTCAAAGTACTATATCCAATTCAAGAGTCATTATTTTTTTTTAATGGAAACACCCTAAGGTGGGGGGTTATATATTGGTGCCCCAAACCATGAAAAGTAGCCCTCAAAGGTGGCTTGAGTTTGTACAAAAGGCAAGAGACTTACCCCGAGCTATGTTAGGCTATAACAGTGAATATCCATGAGTTGCGATTCCAAAGCGACGAATCTCCACACCCCGTGTTAATTCGTTCTTTGGCCAGGCAACTCAATAGATATCCTAGCCAATACTAGTAAAGAAAGAGAAGTTAGTTTACAGACATAGTAAGTACTCCAGCCGGGAAATATGCAAGTAGTTGGAGACTGAAGCAAACTTAGAGGATTGACTAGTTGCAAGAGGGAGCAGTTGCAGAAGTCCATGCACATCGGATCAGTAGCCAAAAAACATTGCAGCCAGATTACCACATTAGTAAATGCAGCAGTACTCAGTAGAAACGAGTTAGACTTCGGATTGGAGTGAGAGAGATCCATAATCAGGTAGATGGCAATTCGGCTACCCAAAACAAAGTCCACCAAGTTTGTTTATCCAAACAGCAGATCAATAACCTGCAGGAATAGAAAACATCTATCAGCAGTATCAATCCTATCATGAATCCTGAGCAGAAGTTCTAATTTGAGGTGTATGGGATCTATCCAGGGCAATGAGACCCTGAATATGCAGAGGCAGGTTATTAAGGTCCCATGATATGTTATCTGAAGTATGATGATGTTTTGCAACTGCATCCGCCACCAAATTTCCCTCCCTAGGAACATATAGAAGAGTAGCACCACACAGGAGCATATTAATTTTGTAAACCACATCAAAATATGTCCAATGAGCAGAATATGGTTCACAAATCATCTTAACAGCAAGGTAATAGTCAGACTCAATTATCACCAGATCATTCATAGTACAGGATTGACAAGCAAACTTAATTGCAAGTATTTCAGCATATAAGGATGAATCGGCTGAGACAGACATCGAATTAACCAGTGAAGGTGTTCCCATGCAATTCCTAATAATTATCCCAACAGAAGCTCTATCTGGGAACCATGATGCATCAGTGTTAATCTTCTTGTGATATTGTGGTGGTCTATCCCAGGAGATTAGTCTAATGATAGGTTTGGGGGGAGGTCGTGATTGTGGGCAAAGGTTTCTTAGAAACTGAGGCGTGGTACATGAAGATTTCAGACAGGAAGGATTAGCAAGCATAGCAAGCCTGATAGTGTCTATAGACTCCTTAATGATATAGTCAGCAGATATAGGGATCTGATCATAGAGGAATCTGTTCCTGGATTTCCAAAGACACCAGCAAGTGATGGTGGGGATGATATGACAAAGTAGCTGACTGGCCTTTGGCAGGTCACTAGTATTCCAAAAGGTGAAGAATGTTCGGATTAAAGTATGGGGTTCAGGTAGCTGAAACTTTACCAGAGAGGACATATTCCTCCAAACAATTTTAGCCAGAGAACACTGTATAAAGAAATGTTCAAGGGAGTCTATATGGCAGCAGCATGGACATTTGGAGGCAAGACTAACACCCCATTTCATGAGAACATTATCAAAAGGGAGGAGAGATTGAAGCATCCTCCAAACAAAAATAGATATCTTTTTGGGTAGAACTCTATGCCATATCAGTTTAACAATCAGAGAGTTACCTGTTGGACCAGTTATAGCATAGTATGCAGATTTCGAAGTAAAATTACCAATTGGGTCTGGTTTCCAAATGAGTCTGTCCTCCCTTGATTCTTCAATTTGTGCTTCCTGTAAAAAGGAAAGAGTATCATTTTCTAAATAAGGAGCAATAAGAGGCAGAAAATTAGACTTATTAGAGATGAACTCGGTCACAGAGAGCTGCATAATTGGATCAGAAATATGTTGAGGGACATGACCAACCAGTGGTCCAATCTTGCACCAGTTTGCAGTCCAAAAATTACATAGCCCTTTACCATGAATTACTAAGGAATTTTGTTCAGCAAAATGATTAACTGCACAAATCCTTTTCCAAGTACTAGATTTTTTATATGACTCCGGAAGGGACCACAACAGTTTTGCCCATAAAGTATTACCAATTTGGCATTTCCACCACAACTTAAGAGAGCATACCTCTAGAATATCACGGATTGATCTGAAGCCTAAACCACATCTTGAAGTAGGAGAAGCTAAGAAGGACCATTTTTTCCAGACTTTATTCCTTTTTCCATCTGTCTCACCCCACATAAACCTAGAGAATCTTTTTTCTAGGTTCTTGATTACTGATTTAGGTGGTTTAGTTACAATCCAAAGATGCTGAGGCATGGAGTACAAACAGGATTGAATCAGTACTAATTTACCCCCAGGACTGAGCCATTGATTTTTCCAGTTATGAAGTTTATTATCAATTTTCTCCATTAATGGTTGGAAGTATCTATTAAGGGTTCTTCCTGTAAAGATTGGGCATCCTAGGTACTGGAAAGGGAAAGAGCCCTGCTTCATTTTCAGAATGTTCCTCATCTGATTTATTTTTCCAAGTGAAGCCCTATTACTAATATAGAAGTCAGACTTATTAAAATTAATTTTCTGACCAGAAGTAAATTCAAACACATCTAGGAAAGCCTTAATTCTGACTAAATTAGATTTAGAAGCCTGCAAAAGAATGATGGTGTCATCTGCATAACTAAGGTGAGTCACTGCAGAAACAGAAGAAGGGATCTGATAATATGAAAGTTTCTGATTCTGAAAAATGAATGCTAAAGACCTGGAGAATGCTTCAGAAAATATATTAAACAGTGAGGGAGATAGAGGATCACCTTGCTTAATCCCTCTAGTAGCCCTAAAAAAACCAACCGGATTTCCATTGATGAGTATGGAAAAATAAGCTTGGGAAAGGTTAGACATAACAGCATGAAGAAATTTACCTTGAAAACCAAATTTCAGTAAAATGCTTCTCAAAAAATGCCAGTTCACTCTATCAAATGCTTTCTGCAAGTCTAATTTGAGAATACAATTTGGAATCCTGTTTTTCTTATTTAAAAAACGAATCATTTCCTGCAGATAAATGATATTGTCTGATATATCCCTATTTTTCATGAAAGTAGATTGGTTAGGGGAAATCAGTTTATCCATATATGGCCTAAGTCTTTCCATTAACACCTTGGAGCATATTTTATTAAGAACATTGGACAAACTTATAGGCCTGAAGTCATTAAAGATATTCCTTTGGGCAGAGGGGTTCCATCTAAAAAATCATTTACAGCCAAAATTAAATCAGTTTTAATGATAGGCTAGCACTTCTGATAAAATTTAGATGAGAAGCCATCTGGGCCCGGGCTGCTATTTTTATTCAAGCCTTTTATAACAGCTTCAACTTCAGATTCAGTAACAGTCTTAGCTAGATCCTTATTATCAGCTTCTGAGATCATTAGGGGTATGTGATTCAGAAAATGTGGGTAATATGTATCATTGGGTTCAGCATTAGGTTCCTGTAACAGATTTGTAAAGAAAGAAATGGCTTCAGAGTTTATTTCAGTTTGAGAGTTAAGCCATTGACCTTCTGAATTTTTAATCTTACTTATCTGCTGTCTACAATTTTTCTCTTGAACCACTCTGTGAAAATATTGCGTATTATTATCCCCCATTTTGTACCATTTTAGCCTAGCTTTTTGTTTCCACAGATTTTCTTTTTCTTTTTGAGCTCGTAACAATAAAGCTCTAAGTCTATTTAACTCCATGAGTTCAGTGTCCGAGGGATTAAAATCAAATCTAGCTTCCTGGAGTCTAAGGGATTCTTCAGCATTTAACAAATTAATGTCTATGTTCCCGAAACACTCCCTATTCCAAATTTTTATCTCTTTTTTAAGCCTGATCAGTTTGACGTAGAAACGGAGCAAACCCTTAGCATTCAATTGTTTATCCCAATTAGCCTGGATTGGGGGGATAAAGTCCTGTCGATTAAACCAGACATTTATAAACCTAAAAGGTTTAGGATTTGTGATGATTAAGTCAGATATTTGCAGCAACAGTGGTGAATGATCAGAGGTTTGCCTGTTCAGAATCTGAATTGATGAGGAGGGGAATTTGAGATTCCAGGAAATAGTAGCTAAACCCCTATCTAACCTTTTGGATGTGGAATTCCTAAGTCTAGAGTTGCACCAAGAGAATAAGTTGCCAACCGTATTAATTTCTTGCAAACCCGAGGAATTTATCCATGCATTGAAATCCCTGATACTACCTAAAGATGGTGTACATGGACCCCTATACTCAGAAATGGAGGTGATGGTATTGAAATCACCAATGAAAATAGTATCTCCATTGGAGATGGGGGCCAGATCTTCCCATAAAATTTTCCTACCTTCTCTACTCCTAAGAGCATAAACAAAGACCGCATTCATCTGAAAATTGAAGGAAAGATGCTCTATATGCACATACAAAAATTGTTCATGTGAGGCCAGTAAAGAGACTGAGATAGAGTTAGACCACATGATCCATATCTTACTGTTAAACAAAGTCATGCCATTTTGGTAATTCAGTTTTTCCTTATAAGAGTGAAATGTAGTGAGAATAATTCCTTCAAGAGTCATTAGAATCATCGGAGGATGCAATTTCAATTAACGGTGCAATTTTAATTGACATTGTCGAATAGAACTTATGTTTTTAGATTACACCATTGAATAGATCTTTTATTTTCATATAGAATTCTGTTCTTAGATTGATATTGTCGAATAGATCTTCTGTTTTCATACCAAAATACCAAAGCGTTTGCTCGACACGTATGTATATTCGGCCAAAATTTACCCCCTTTCATTATTTACGTAACAATTTAAACCATATTCAAACTTTGTAAAATTCATTAGAACTTTTTAATATTCAATTAAATAGTTTTAAAATTAAGATTTAAAATATTTATTGTTAAAAACAATTAACAAAAGTATAAACTATGACTTTTGACACACACACACACACACACACACACACATATATATATATATATATTACACCAATCAATTAAGATATTTAATTATTTTACATAATAATATATTAGAAATATAAATTGAAATTACACTTATAAATAGTGAATATATATAATACTCCCTCCTAAGGGAATCTGCAGAGATAACATTTCTCTGCAGATTTCAGACACGTAAAAAGACCACATTGCCCATATCTAATCTTCTTCCTCAAGAAGCTTTCTTCGCCTACTCCTCCCTCCTCTGCCTCCGTTCTCTCGTCAGACTCCTGCCTCCCACCTCCGCCTCTTGCCTCTCACCTCCGTCTCCCGTCTTCCTTCTCCGCCTCCTGTCTCTCTCCCTCGCCTCCCTCTCAAGTTCCACCTCCTGACTCCCTTCAGAAACCTCCAATGCCTCCCTTTCGCCTCCCTTCAGAAACCTCTTCCACCTCCCGCATTCGCTATCTCTGCTGCCTCCATCGCCCTGCACCTTCTCGACTCCCTCCACCACATTGGCTCCCTCTCTCGCCTCCGCCTCTCTCTGCCTACCTGCGCCTCCCATTGCATCATCCGTGTCCTCCATCTGTCGCATCACCGCCTTCCCTCCCTCGCAGATTGTGTGGTTGAGGTTGGTAGGATGGTTGTGGTGCTGATTCTGGAGCTCATCGTTGGCGACGCCGGAGGCGAAAGATCCCCAGGTTCCGACATTCAGCGCTATATAAGTTGATGGCGGCGGCCGGTAGGGTTCTTTGGTTCGGCAAGGATGCATTTCAGGGAGAGAAGAGAGAGATAGAGGGAGAAAAAGGGTTTGGGTGGGCGGTGAGGTTTTTGTAAAATTTTAGATATTTAAGGGTGAATATGTGTTTTGAGAGGTTAAATATATCCTTGAAGGGAAAGTTTGCAGATTTTCCTGGGACACCCAAGAAAGGAAAGTGTGCAGATTTTTCTGGGACACCCAAGAAAGGAAAGTGTACAGATTCCCCGGGGAGGATGAAGTAGTAAATTTGAATTAAGTAGTTTAAATACGAGTCCGTCTCTTGAAAGACGGTCATTCCATAAGTCATGGGAAACCAATGTTTAAAGTGTCAATTAGAAGAAATGATGATAAAATCATCGTATTGCATGATCGGGTTATAAATTTTATAACTACAACACGTTGCATAGTAAATTTTTAATATTGCAACTAAGACCTTTTACCTTTTATTATTCTAATTAAACCCCGTCTTTTCATAAGCCTATGGAAAGACGATCTTTCCCAAGACTTTGCCTTTAAATAAAATTTAAAAATATGTTTAAATTTGAAATAAAATGAAAGTAAACTATAGCTAAATATAAATACTTTATACTCCCTCTGTCCCACAATAAATATCCTAATTTCTTTTGACTCAATATTTTATGCAAGTTGATGTGGCAGCATCTTTTGATGTCAAAAATCAAGTTTTGTAATCTTTTGCATGAGTGATATTATGAATAGTGTCAAAAAAGTAGCAAATAATCGTAAATTTGGAGGTTCAATGAGGGTAAATTTGGTAGATTGAGTGACTACATATGGAAAATATACAAATAGAAAGTTATTTGTGGGACAAACTAAAAAGGAAGTAGAAAATTTATTGAGGGATAGAGGGACTATATAGTTAAACTGTAATAAAATTCAAATCCTAACATTATCAAGCTATTGAAATGATATTAATGATATTATGCTATTTAGTTTTTTTATACTTTCAGACACTTCACAAATACAATAACATACTATTGATAACAAATATATTTTTTTTAAATACTGAAATAATTAATTAAATGTTTGGTGAAAATGAGAAGAGAAGGTCTCATGACAGGTGACATGTACATAAGTTATGGACATGTAAGAGACCTAATTGCAATTTGAAAAATCTGGTAACGCATATCGAGTCATAAGGAAAACAAGCCGGTTTATAAGAAAAACCTTTCCATCTTACCTGCCTCCCCCCGGGGTCGTTAAAATCCGTAGCTTAGAAGTTTAAACCCAGTTAGAGGCGGTGCGGTCAAAAGATAAAAATTTATAGTTCTGCACTCGTTCCTATTGCTACGCTACCTATAGGGTAGTTAGCGGAAAGCCATGGGTTTGTCCACAGAGATGCTAGGTCTCATGTATCAAACTCAAAACACAACCTTGTACGGGTTTTCATTCCGTACGAGTGAAAGGAATAGGTAGTAAAGGAATCATGCAAGTTGGGGGGGGGTTGTTTTTCAATCTAACAACTAATGAACATGAAAGTCAAAACACTACAATATTAGCTAAGCACTTGGGGAAATCATTGAGCAACTTGGTCAATCTAATACTTCTATCCTTGATTCATTACATAGAGATCTAAACAAACCTAATAGAATGTCCATGACACGTGGTGTGGCCGATGACATACACTTCCTTGTCCCTATCACGGTGGGTGCTCTCGCAACCCTCCATAAATGATGTCATCGTAACTAGGGCAGTACAACAAGGTCTGAACATTGTTGTAGGTCTAATTCTCCCCTGTGCGATCACACCACCACGAATACGCTACTCTCCTTGGGTCCTATCAATTAGGCCCAAGGGCCGTAGGTACCTAACTAACTAGATTAGTTTTTTGTTTGTGAAAAAGAGTATGATTCATAATAGAAAAAACAATAAGAACGAAATGCATTTGACTGAAAATTCAACCTTAAATTTAAGCAGAAACGTCTTTTTCTATTCCAAAAAAGTGTCTCTGGGGAAGAACGATTCGAACCTCCGAAAAGCGGGACCAAAACCCATTGCCTAACCACTTGGCCACGCCCTATTTAGATTTTTATTCAACGCCAATTAAAGCCTAATATTTGTAGGAGTCAGTTGTCAACTTCTATTTCAATATCTATGGAATTCTTACTAGTATTTTGATAGGTGTGGATCTAGAATTCAATGTCATTTATTGATCGTTAGATAGAATTCAATTAAGATATTGTATGAAAGTATGATTTCTTCTATTCTCTCTTGAGAATTGGAGAATTGTTTATCGTATGGGTTCAAAAGAACAATTTTTTGTCAACCTTATTTTTTTTGCCTTTTACTTCTATAAAAAACTCAATCAAAACACAATTATGTTCCAGAAAAAACGTATGTTATGCTTAATATCTTTAGTTTGATTTGTATGTGTCTTAATTCTGACCTTTATTCACACAGTTTTTTCATCGGAAAATTGCTTGAGGCCTATACTTTTTTTGTATCCAATTGTAAATATTTTTCCAACCATACATCTCTTCTTTTTCTCTTAGCTTTTGTTTGGCAAGCTGCTGTAAGTTTTCGATAAGATCTTTAATTTTTAATTTTAAAATCTCCTAGAAAATTCATGATTTATTCTAGAAAAAATTCTAACAATTACGAAGATCAGATAAGTATTAGAATCAAAACTTTACCCCCGATTCAAACATTGAACTTTTTTGATAGTCAAGATAAATTTGGTTTACCTCTTTTGTTCTTCTCATTTTTTCATCTCTTCTTCAGTAAAAGTCCAGAAAAATCCTATTCAAATTCAAACAATATTAATTAGAAAACTCTAATTCGGGTTTTGGGTAGTAATTAACGGAGATGTGAAACATATTTTGGTTAATGAAAAGCTTTTATTCCAAATTACTTTTTGAAATGCAATTATTTTGAAAATTTTCTTTTCTAGAAAGAAACTAGTTTTTTGGTATATCTAAATAGCTTATGGGGTAGAAATTTGAGGATCTATTCTATTTTTTCCGAAAAAAAGATCTTGGAGACTATGTAATGCTTACTCTCAAACTCTTTGTTTACACAGTAGTGATATTTTTTGTCTCTCTCTTCATCTTTGGATTCCTCTCTAATGATCCCATGCGTAATCCTAGGCCTGAAGAAAAAAAGGGGAGTTCTCGTTTACATTTTCTTAGATTCTTAGGGTTAAATAAGAACAAAGGATTTGCAAAATTTGGAAAAAAAAATCAAATCATCAACGAAAATGGAAAGAGAGGGATTTAAACCCTCGGTACGAATAACTCGTACAACGGATTAGCAATCTGACGCTTTAGCCCACTCAACCATCTCTCCTAATTCAAAAAGATATTACTATGTTAGATTAGATTAAACAAAAGGTAAGAATTATTTCTTTCTTATGTACAACTTTTATCATAAATTTGATTGTTATAAAGAATATATCATATTCAAAGTATATGGACTTAAAAGTTCCAACAATCTAAAAATAAAACAAAACTAAAGAAGACCAACAAGACCCTTACCATGATTTTGTTCGAAAGGCCCTTCTTATTGCCGTGGGAGTGCCCAGGCAGTCCCTAGTCGGGCTTTTTTTGTTTCCAATAAATTTCTAGATTCTAGATAAGATTCTAGATATAATAATAATTTAGTTTATTTGTATTTGAAACCAATTTACTTAATTATGTTATATATATAGAATATATAGAACTATATATTAGAATAATATATGTAGAATTATATTCGAATAATATATATAGAATTATATATTAGAATAATATTCGATTGACTATATGCACGGCTTGAAAAGTGATAAAAAACCCTCAGAGGCGATTGTGAACCCTCTCAGAGGTGATCATGATTCCTCTGCAAATCCTCCGTCCACGTTTCTCCAGCGGCGCCTCAATGCCAAAGCCACCCCCTGATCCCAAAAATTCTTTCTTCTATGCTCAAGCCCTCAGAAAAGAACTCTTGTACGCTCTCAGACTTAAATCTGCTCCATCTAGAACTCCATTCGATCAAAAATCTCAAATTGACCATCTTAGAGAACCAGGATTGCATTTCTCAATTGAGGAATGTGAAAGGCTTGAATCCCCGATGAGATGGACGTTGGTTGGTAAATTCGCTCGAAGCGGACCACAAATGGAAAGATTGAGAAAAGATTTTCAAACGGCTGGGTTCAAAGGTCACACAGATATTTATTTTCTTGACAACATACAAGTTATGATATCCTTTTCTTTATTTGATGATTATTACCGTTGTTGGTTTTATAAAGTGTGGAGCTTTGGTTCTTACTCTCTTAGAATTACGAAATGGGAGCCAAATTTCAATCCTTATGCTGACTCACCTGTAGTTCCAGTTTGGGCTGCAATGTATGGTCTCCCTCAACAATGTTTCGACAACTGGGAAATGATGTCACTAGGGAGTTTAATTGGAAATCCGATTAGGGTAGCTAAGGCCATCCTAAACAGAACTAGACCCCATGCTGCAAAGGTGTGTGTTGAAAGAGATATCACTAAACCATTGGTAGAAAGAGTCTTGATTGATTATAGGAATGTAGGTTTTTGGTAGTATATAGAATACGAGGAAATCCTAGACTATTGCACTAACTGCCTTAAACTAGGCCATTTGACTTCTGCTTGCAGGAATGATGGAGCAAAGATCATAAACAATGCTTGGAGGCCTAAAGATAACCCACCTAGTCAAAATGTTTGAGGTAAAGTGACTCATCCCCATGATGAATAGAGAAGAACCTCATGTAATAGGATGCAGTCATCTTCAGGTTTGGCTTTAAATGAGAAAATATATGTTCCAATTTCTAAGCATAAAACTAACCCAAACTCTCAGCCTTTGAAGTCATCAGGTCCTCAGGTACATGACAAAACCCTGGCCGATATAAAGGTTTAACATAATGGTGCCAGGAAGATAGCTACACAATACCAGGTTCCATCTAACTTAAATCTTGAACTGATTGTGAATGAGAAGCAAGCGGTGGCTAATCCTGCTGATGCTTATGTTTCAGTTACTGATTCTAAGCCTAATGATAATAGTGTGATGGCTGAACCTGTCAAAAACTATGTGGGTGATAATTCTGATAATGCTGTGATTGAAAATACTGGGTCTGTTAGTTCAATGTTGGCTTCACAGTCTATCAATGTAGTTTTGCATATTAAACAAGCAGTGGTTGTGCCTGCTAATGATCATATGGCCTCGGATTCTATGTTGATTTCTCAGTCTAGCAATGTGTTAATGCCTATGAAACAAGCAGTGGTTGTGCATGCTAATGCTCATATGGCTCCTAAAGAATCCAAAACTGTAAGTTTAAATTCAAAATCACCTAAATCTGCCAAGCAGACTCTGAATAAGAGAATTCCACCTATCCTTCTAATACTCAAAATGACTTAATTGGTAGGATTTCAAAGATTAACTCAAATAACACTTTTCAAGTTATTCAAAACATTGATAATGCAAGTGCTGACAAACAACAGGCAGAAACTGTCTACGAAGCTCTTAAGAACGTCACACCTGCTCAATCTTCTGCCAACAATAATGACTCTACTTTGGCTATTTTTTCTAACCAGCTTACTAAGAAAATCAGTAAGGTTAACTAATTTGAGCTTCTAGCAAATGAACAAACCAATCAGAATCCTCAACTGAAACTCATAGCTGAAACTACTAATAAGTTTCAAATTGAAGAGATAATAAAAAAAATAGAATCTAAGGATTTCATCAAAATTCATGCTAGAGATTCTCCACTCCTAATATCTGCAAATGAGACAAAGAAAAGATTAGATTAGCATAACACTGAAACACCTAATAAAGAACCATCCAATCAAGAAACAGACAACAACTTGTCTAAAATAATTGATGATCTTAAAGAATCCCAGGTTAAGTTTAACTCTCTGATTAAGAATAATCCTGAAGAAAACCAAGAGGAAAAATTAAAAACTAGAAAATATAACAAAAACATTTACACCTCAACTCCAAAAACGGTGGTAACCCGTTCCACATTGAACCAATCCAAAAATGATTAATGATAGGAATCAATATCCATGTTTGGAACATTAGGGGAGTAGGAAACAATCCTTCTCAGATCAGATTAAAAGACATAAGTTGGAAATATTAATTCTAATTGAACCAATGCTTAAAAACGAGGACATACAAAGTATAAACTTCAAATTAGGCTTGGCATATTTCTTTAATACACAAGGATGCAAGATCTGGCTATTTTGGAATGATACTATTACACTAGATATCGTTTCAACATATGAACAATTCATCTTAGCTAAGATCAAACAACATAACTTGATTAAAGAATGTCTACTAGGTTTTATATATGCTAAACACAACATCAAAGAGAGAAAAAAACTTTGGAAAACAATATATAACTTACAGAATGAACCTTTATGCTTAATTGCGGATTTCAATGTCATTGAAAAAGTTGAAGAATGCATAGGACCTTTTACTCCTAACCCAAAACATATATGAAATTTCCAAAATTTCTTAATCCAAAGAAAACATGAGCAACATACCTACCTCTGGAACAATTTTTACATGGACAGGGATGTGACCTAAGGGAAGGGTGTAGAAAAGGTTAGATAGATGCATCTCAAATAATACATGGTGAAACAATTTCCTAAATTCTAACATAAAAACCTTGCCAAGAGAGGTCTCTGATAACACCCCATTACTGATGCAAATTTCTAATCAGATAGATAGATCAGGCCCAGAAAGTTTTAAATTCCTGAACTGTTGGGTTAATCACCCAAAATTCCAAGAGCTGGTCTATAAAGCTTGGAACATTCAAACAAATCAGACATGAATGCAAAGATTTGCATTCAAACTCAGAAACCTTAAAACTGCTATGAAATTTTGGAATAAAGAAAATTTTGAAAATATTTTTGACAAAATTTCTTCATCTGAAGAGACTTTAATCAAGGCAGAAAAAGATATCCAAGAAACTAAAAATGACAACACCCTACAAGCTTTTATTTAGCAAGAGCTACTTATACACAAGCTCTTGCTGACCAGGATAGTTATTGGAAACAAAAGTATAGGTTGAAATGGTTAAATGAAGGGGATAAAAACACCAAAATTTTCCAATAATCAGTAAAAGCTAAACATAGACATTAGAGAATAACAACCATTTAAAATACAAAAGGCATTTGGATTAACACACAAGAAGAAATCCAAAACAATGTCATTCAGTTTTTTGAAAACCTGCTGATGGAGGAAATTACAGATATTTCTTGTATTAATATAGCAGTTCTGCTGGAAAATATTCCAGAACTTTTCAAAACTGAACACAAAATTTAATCTCAAATGATGTAACAATTGAATAACTAACCGAAATTCTTAAACATATGGATGGAAATTTAGCACCAAGACCTGATGGTTTCCTTGGTTTCTTTTACAAGGAATGCTGGAAAATCATCAAAAAAGTATCTTCTCCTGACTGTAAAAGATTTTATGAACCAATCTCCAATTCCGAAATCCATATCCTCAACCCTTATAATCTTATTTCCCAAAAAGGAAATGTGTTCCTCATTTAAAGACTATAGACCAATTAGTTTCTATAATTTTATAAACAATTTTTTCGCAAAACTAAATGCTATGAGGCTAAAACCAATAAATAATGATATCATATCACCAGAACAAATAGCCTTTGTATCAGGTAGGGAGTTAGCAGATAATGTTCTATTAATGCAGGAACTAACAAACTTCTTCCATAATAAAACTAAGGGTTATAACATGATAATAAAACTTGGCATGATGAAAGCATTTGATAGAGTCTCTTGGGACTTTCTGTCCAAACTCTTAACTAAAATAGGCTTTCCAATTAAACTAAAAGACATCATCTTGAAAAATATGAGAGCTGCCTATTTTTCAGTACTAATTAATGGTATCCCTTGTGGATTCTTTAAGGCATCAAGGGGTTTAAAGAAAGGGGACCCTCTATCCCCCTTGCTTTTCATCCTTATGTCTGAAGCTTTCACAAGAACTATCAATTTCCTATTTCAATATGCTGAAATAGGCTTTTACAAGCTGCCAAAACAAATGCTTAATGTAACCCACTTATCATTTGTAGATGATACAGTAATCTTAATGAAATACTCGAAACAAGGAATACAAAAACTAATGGATTTTCTTAAAATCTATGAAAAAGCCACAGGACAAAAGATAAACTTTGAAAAGTCTTCTTTCTTTTTGTCCAAAAAAGCCGAACCTAGAGTCTCAGCTATAACTAAATCTGAAACTCAGATTGTGGCTGGCTCTTTACCATTCAAATACCTTGGATGTCAACTTTTTCATGGAAGAAACAAAAAAAGTTTATAGCAAGGAGTTCTGGACTCAATAACCCTAAGAATTAACTCTTGGATAAACAAATTTCTCTCTCATGTTGGAAGATTAATCTTAATCAAACATGTCTTAGCCACAATTCCATTCCACATACTAATAGTAACTAAACCACCAACAGGTACCATAGACAAGCCACAAATTTTTTAATAAATTCTATGGAATCCATCATACAAATTTTTTAATAAATTCTATTGAATCCATCATATCCTAACAATCAAAACAGAAGAACTTGGAAAATTTTTAAAAAAATAAGCTATCCAAAAGAAGAAAATGGACTGGGATTAACCAACCTTCATATAATGACAATTTTTAAAAAATTAAACTATGATGGAAACTACAGATAAATAACTCACTTTGGGCACAAATTATATAGTCAATGTCTGAAAACTCAAAGACATCAAGAACATGGAAAAGAATTAAAGAAGTTCATGAAATAGCCAAGAAAATTCTTTTATTCTCATTGGTAATGGTTCATCTTCTTTTTAGCATGCAAGTTGGACCAAAACGGATCCATTAAGTCAATAGATAGATGAAGAACTTGATACACCATTACTAGACTTAACACTTCAGAGTTTTCAAATAACCAAAATACAATTGTGGAAACACTAAAAGACTACCTTCCCTATGAAATCATAAGCCTTATCAACCAAAATAGTAATCCGTACCCAAACCATAAAGATAAAATCATATGGCAACTAACTGAAGATGGAACATTTACTGTAAAATCAGCTTATGACTTACTTAGACCTAAACAGATTAAAGTGCTATCCTTTAATCACTTATGGTCTAACCTGCTACCTCCCAAAATCACTTTTCTCAATTGAAGAATTTTGAACAGGCTGGTAGGAATGACGGATATCTTGGAAGATTTTTCTTTCAACCTTCCTTCCATATCACACCAAAAAACTACTTATTTCTTTGGGATAGATATTTTACTTGTTGGAATATGGATTTTCACCAATAAATAATAGATATGGTTAAAATATTTCCTTGTATTATGGTTTGGTTCATCTGGTGTGCAAGGAATAAATTTCTTTTTGATGAACAGAAACCTAACTTAGACAGGTTAACAAGAAAAATATTACTAATGGTGAATGACATTCTCTTAGCAAAGAACATTCTAGCAGTATGGAATATGGAATAAGATCTCCCATAACTCATCAAAATTAAACCTAAAAGATCACCTAAGAAAAGACAATTTTCATCATGGAAGCCATCAAAAGAATACTCTAAACTTAACATAGATGGTTTAGCTCTGAGTAATGGTGATTCAGGAGCGGATTTAATAATAAGGGATACCAAAGGTGTGCATATTATCTCCTCTGCTTAGTTTTTAGGTAAATGTACAAGCTTGGAGGCTGATGAGACGTCAAATGCATGTATTTTTTCAAAGAATTTTAAATCTTTTTTGTCATATTTTTGTTATAATATTGCTAGATTTAGGTAGGTTTACATGATAAGGGGTTTAGATGACCATTTTCGGTTTTTATATCTAAATCCTTCATTTTGTAACCTATGTTTAGTCCAATGGATTTTTGGTCCTTACGAGCATCTAGATTCCATTTTGTGACCTTCATTTTTAGATGTCTCATGAGCCCTTTGGAGTGGTTTAGTGAAGGCCACGTGAAAAAATGTGGTAGAAGATAGAAGGGCGAAGAAGGAAAACAAAGAAGCTGATGAATTGTCACCCGAAAGTTTAGACAAAGTGCTTAAAACTATCCGAGAAAAATCAGCCTACAAGGGTGGCATCATTGGATTTGTCTTCTCGAGCACTATAAAATCGACTACATGAACTCCCAAAATGCATCAACGGTTCACCCGTGGGAAGCAAAACAAGAAGCAGCAAATTGTAGCTCGCCCGGGCGGAAATGGTGTCGCCCGGGCATATGGATTTGAATTTTGGGCTGAAACCTCCGCCGCCTGGGCGAGACCATTTCCACCCGAACGATGCCATTGTCGCCCGGCGACGTCTTGCTACGTTTTGAACTTCTTTTTTACCAACTTGGGCTATAAATAGCCCCTTTTCTTCCCCATTTGCCGACCAAAGCACTATTTTTTCACCATTTTATTCTTCTTTATTTGTAGATTTATGTTCTATGTTATGGGTTTTGATAATCTAGCTTATTTTTGTACTTGAGAGTAATTGATTGAGACTTCCTTGCTAATGTCTTGAGAATCATATCTATCTACTTATTGCTTTTGCTATTGTGAATTTATTGAGCTTTGAATGTAGATTGTTAATGGCATTAGTGTTGTTGGAAGTTTGATTATATGAATTACTTGTATGATTGCTTGTTAGGGTTGGGAGAAAATATATTTTTCCCCTCTTTTAATGTGGAATCCACTAGCATGAGTTAGAGATTCTAAATGATGTTGATGTGTTGATAATTGCTAGATGGATGTGATGATGTTGAACTCGTTGTCATATTTTTTTTAGGTTGAAAATGAGATAAGTCTATGAATGCCGATCGTTCTTGACTAATCTTGTATAAATGCAGGAATTGGTTAAATACTTAGACACGGTGTAGTGTTTATAAGTGTTGTCAAACTTGTTGATTCTTCGTGCTCAATGCCATCAATGGGATAATTTTAGTCGTGTTTCAACTAAGGAAGTCATTGGTGAGGTTTGACAAAAGATGTTGAATTCACTCAAGCAAACTACTATCTAAGAAGGATAGAAGATTTATCTTCACAACAAGTTGTTAAAGTAGTGAATTGATTGCTTCACTCATTCTTGAAGCCTTTGTTATTTAGTATTCATATGTTCTTAATGCTATGTCTGTCTTCATTTATGCCATGAGTTGTTTGAGAATAGGAAGTGTTTATAGGATTGAAGTGCTAGGGTGTTAGGAAAGTGACGAATTCCTTATCTCTTTGGCATGAAAATCCAAGAACATGGACTTAGAATTTCTCGTGCATAATGTTTTGTGATTGTTGCTAGATAACTATGTTAATGTGTATTGTTCTCATATTTATCCTATAGATGCAATGAAAGGTTGAACCTTGAATGTGGTTTGTTCTAGGTTTAGCCTAATGAATGTTATTTTTGGTTAAATGACTATGTCTTTGGTCAAAGGCTTGTTGTTATCAAATCTATAGTCCTTCGTGTGAAATGGCGTTGATGAAATACCCCTATGGCGTGGTTTTCCTAGAGTGATTGTCAACGAGGTTTGCAAATAGTAGTTGTTTGTCTTTGCAAATTACTATTAAGAAGGAATGGATGTTGATCTTCGAATGGGAAGTGATAACATTCCCCATAGGTAACAAATGTGATAGATTGAGTGAATGGTTCAATGATCTACATGAGGTTTGGAAGTGGATATCAATTATCTTTTATAGTTTTTACCTCTTTTGCTTAATTTGTTGCATAATTAGCATAGTTACTTGACTTTTCTAGTTATCTTGTCTTTTTAATTTCATAACTTAGGACCAAAAACCAACCAACCCCCCCCATTTTTACATGTTTTTATATGTATCTATATATGCTTATATCTAGTATATTTTTCTCCTATATATGTTAAAATACTTGGAAAGATCCTTTTTCTCGTGGACGACCCCGACTTGCCATTATCTATTTAATTGTAGATAGGAAGCATTAGAGCTTAAAAATATAACTTTGAGAGGTACGGCGATGACCTCCCAGCAGAAGCGCAAGCTCTACTACACGGTTTGAAGGTGGCAACACTGCATGATATCTTCAAGATAGAAATAGAGACATATTCGATGCTTCTTCTGAAGATGGTTCGTCGCTAGTTCAAGATCCCTTGGAAGTGCACAAACATAATGAGGGACATACACACAAGGATTGAAGAATTTCAGTACTCTATCGTCCACATTCCAGAAGAAGTTAACTGTGTTGCAGATGCCCTAGCAAAGATAGCGAACACAACAAGGTAAGTACTTCATATGTTTTTGCAGGTCTCCCAGCAAATATCTAGAGAATGATCAAGCTTGACGAAGAATCCTCCCGATACATTAGATAGATTAGTCATTTGGACTACATTGTATTATGTATTTATTCCACGCTTAGTTTTTTAATCATCAGCTCTATAAACTTATAGGATACCTTGTACAAGCTAATGATTAACTACTTCTTGAGGTAAGGTATTAAGTCCCCCTCTTTACTTGTACATTTTATTTTTATATTAATAAAAATATAGGGGTCCACAAAACCCCCCACCATAACAAGTGGTATTTCCTAAAAAAATATTATTAGAATAATATGCTATAAAATAATATATTATTAGATATTAATCTTATTATATAGATATAGAAATTATAATATGGAAAATTCAATAAAAAAAGAAATATAATATTCAAGCATAGCATAGAGCAAAGAAAGATTATTTTGTTCCACAAAAACGAAACAAAGGAGGGATCAACAATTGATTTATGTTATTTCTCATTTCCCTAGTAGACAAAAGTACCCGGTTTATATAATAATTGCAATGTAACAGGCATAGTTTAGTGGTAAAAGTGTGATTCATTTTACTAACCCTTTAAAAGTTAAAGGGTCTTTGCTTTTGGTTTGATTGATATTCCGAGCAAAAACTTTATTTTCTATAAACAAGGATTAAATCCTTTACTTCTCAATAACATAGTCGAGAAAAATATAGATTCTCGTGATTTGTATCCAACAGATAGTTAGAAAGTAAGAAAGTAGATTATGAAATTTCGAAACATAATTTTTGAATTGGATTATAGTATTTATTAATACTTGCATAACTAGTAGTAAAGGATCCATGGATTCAGGTAGAAAGTAGGTTTCGAATCGTAATTAAATCTTCAATTTTTTCTATACAAAAAAATGGAAGCAAAATAGCTCTTAATTGATGCCTGTAGTTTACTAGAGACATCAACCTATTGTTTTAGCTCGGTGGAAATCAAACCGCTTTCCTTAGGATCTTATCAACTAAACTAAAAATAGAGAATGAAGTAACTAGAAAGATTGGTATAATCACTCTCCTCAAGAGGGATCATCAAAAAGGCTATTTATTTTTTTTCTATTCAGACAAAAAAAACTGACGTAGATGTTATGGATTAGAATTTTGTTACAATATTGTTCACATCCATAAAGGAGCGGAATGAAACCAAAGTTTTGGGTTCAATTTTGAGTTAGAGACGTTGAAAATGTTGAATTAGCGTCGACTATAACTCCTAGCCTTCCACGCTAACGATGCAGGTTTGATTCCTGCTACCCTTTTTTTCTTTTAAATGTTTATATTTATACTCTATGTAGTTATCAGATTAATTCAATTTAAGATTAGTATTAGTATTAGTATTAAGGTATGATAGAATATAAAATTTTAAAATATAATTTCAAAAAACTATCTCCTATGCAATATGAGTGTTTTTTTTCCAACCAATAAGGAGGTGAGGAAAGTAAAAATATGAAAAATCAGAACGAAAAGCGTCCATTGTTTAATGGATAGGACAAAGGTCTTCTAAACCTTTAGTAAGGTTCAAATCCTATTAGACGTAATTTTTTCCATATTTTTAATTAAAAAATTGATATAAACGAAAAACCTTTTGAATGATTAAAAAATGAAATAATATAAAAAAGTAAATGATGCATTTTTTATACCTATTCCGGAAGGATAAAACGATCCATTTGCTCTTGAATAGCTTCTTTTAAAAGAGATTTCGCTTCCTTGGTAAATGTCTTGGTAGAAGAAATTATTTCTTGGAACTAGGGTTTCTTAGTTTTGACGTAAGTACGTAACTCGACAAGAAATTTCTTTACCTGTCCAATTTCTAATTAATCAAGCTAACCATTTGTTACGGTATAAATAGTCATTATCTACTCTTCCACTGCAAGAGGTGCTAATTGGGATTGCTTAAGAAGTTCACACAATCGTTGACCTCTTGCCAATTGATTCTGAGTAGCTTTATTCAAATCAGAAGCAAATTGTGCAAAGGTATCTAATTCTGCAAATTGTGCCAATTCCAAATTAATTTACCAGCTACTTGTTTCATGGCTTTAATTTGAGCTGCATACCTGATTCTGGAAACATAGATACCCACATTAATAGCAGGCCTGATTCCAGCATTAAATAGATCGGCGGATAGGAAAATTTGGCCATCCGTAGTAGAAATTACATTCGTAGAAATATAAGCCGAAACATCTCCAGATTGAGTTTCAACGATTGGTAAGGCGGTCATAATACCTTCCCCTAAACTAGAAGTTAATTTAGCAGCTCTTTCCAAAAGGCGGGAATGCAAATAAAAAACATCCCCTGGATTAGCTTCGCGACCTGGCAGTCTTCGTAATAGAAGAGACATTTTTCGATAAGCCTGGGATTGTTTGGAGAGATCATCATAAATGATTAAAGTATGTTGTTTACGATACATAAAAAAATTCAGCTAGAGCTGCTCCTGTATAAGGAGCCAGATATTGATATTGTAATGTAGCATGGGAATCCACCATTTTGGCTACGACAATAGTATATTTAATCGCCCCTCTTTCCTTGGAATTGGTTACTATCCGAGCCATTGAAGTTGCTTTTAGACCAATAGCTACATAAACACATATTACATTTTGACCTTGTTGGTTGAGAATGGTATTTGTGGCTACTGCCGGTTTACCGGTCTGTTTGTCCCCAATAATTAATTCATGTTGACCTCGTCCTATAGGAATCATCGAATCAATAGCAGTAAGCCCTTTTTGTAGAGGCTTATATACGGAACACCAAGAAATAATACGTGTGGTAGGAGATCAATTAATCAAAATTTAGAAGAAATTTCATCTCTACCATCAATAGGTTTAGCTAGGGCATTTATAACACGTCCCAAATAACCCTCGCTCACTGGTATCTGAGAATTTTGTCATGTTGCTTTTACAGAGCTTCCCTCTTGTATCATCAAACTATCGCCCATTAATACAACACCAACATTATTGGATTCCAAATTAAGAGCAATCCCTATTGTCCCTTCTTCAAATTCAACTAATTCGCCCGCCATCACCTCATCAAGACCATGAATACGAGCAATACCATCACCTACTTAAAGCATGGTACTAGTATTTACAACCTTTACTTTTCTATTATATTGTTCAATGCATTCCCGAATAATATTACTAATTTTGTCAGCTCCAATGGCTACTAAAAGGATCTCGTAATTCTTTATTTGAAACAAAAAAATAATGCCTACAATAGAAAGACTAATAAGTTATTTCTTTGATCGACCCTAACATGCTAATATTGGCATTAATAGTACGTAAATGTAACTCATTGTTCAAACAACTCTTCAGAATTCCTAGAGCTCTCTGTAAGGCTTGTTGAAAAACCTATTGTCAAACTTGATTAATCGTCCTTTGCTGTTCAAACTGAATAGTTTCAGTTTTGTGATTTTCTAATTGTTCCAAAATCTTATAAGTTGAATTAATTAAATTCAAAATTTCTCTCTCTATGTCAGAGTATCCATCAACTCGGAACTGAGCTGTTTCTTTTTCCACTTGCCATAAGCGAGCCCGAGCCTTTTCCAACTGTTCAATAGCCTCTTCCCGAAGTTCCTCTGAATTTCAAATAGCATTCAAGATTCTCTATTTTTTATTTTCTAATAAATCACTTAATGGAAGTAGATTATCTTTTGATTCATTAATTTTAAAGCTTCCAACATGAATCTTTCGATTCATTTGGAAGCCCAAAAAATTCTCATACCTTTTTATAAATGTAATGATAAGCCTATCCTCTCTTCTTTGTTATGATTCAAAACAAACCAAATATCTAAACTACAAAATATTCAGAGGGCTCTTTTGACAAAAATATATAATTGTCGGCAAAGTCGTTTCTTTTTTTTTCAATCAAAAAAATTTGTCTTAATTTATGCAGAACACATAGATTGCCGATTTAGCATTGGATAAAATGGGTAAAATCCCCACAATTACAATAAGTGCTCTTCAAATTATTTTATCGCTTGGAGTGTTCTCTATCGATAAAATGATTCATTTTGAATCATCTATATATTACCATAGTGGTAGAAAGAGTTTCGTACTGTATCGAGACTTCAAACAACTTACTTTAATCACGTTCATGTTCATATCTTCCGAAGTAATTCATGAGATCATGCACTTTGTTTTGTCATAACTGGCAAAGAAAGGCATAGCTAGGTAGATCCATCATATTTTTGAAATAAACAACCTGCACACACTTCCTTTCCAAAAAAGATCAATGCACAAAATACTACACTTAGATTTATTAGATTTGTTGATAAAATATCGATATTAAACTCGAAACTCACACTGGATGGCCATTGGCTCAAACAGAGGAAAGAATCGGTTACATTTTTCACAGTATCTCCTTTATAGATAATAGATAGACTAAAAAATGGAATATCCTTCATTTTATTTATTTCTTTATTTTGATTTTGAAAAGTATTGGAGTTATGTAAACTAACCGCATTCTTGCAATACTTAACCGCCCCCAGACTCCAAATGGGAAGGATGAAAGCAGGTTGGGTCGGTATACCAATTCCTCATCCGCAAATCAGCCCTTCCCATTGGTTATTTTGTCAATGAATACAGATGAGTCAAATCTTGCGATCATTTAAAAAAGCAAAGGACAAGTCAAAGGCCCTACACTATGTTTATTTTAAAATATTTTTAAGATTAAACAAAAGGATTCACAAACAAATTTTCTAATGCTACAACTAATGCATAAATTGTTAAAACTTCCATAAAAGCTAGACCAAGAAATAGAGTGCCCCTTATTTTTCCCTCTGCCTCAGGCTGTCTTGCAATACCTTCTACAGCTTAACCGGTAGCAATTCCTTGACCAACCCCCGGTCCAATAGAAGCAAGCCCTACAACCAAACCAACAGCAATAACATAAGCGACAAAAATCAATGGATTCATGATAAGTCCCCTCGTACAAAAAAAGGTTAATGATACAATCATCCAACGAATTAGAACTTTCTTATTAGATTGCTAGAATTTTTCCAGTTGAAATAACTAAAAACTTTGGGTTCAAGGAATTGAAGTAATAGTATTATTGAACTTTTGGACATCCTTCAATATCTATTTTCCTTTCTAACCAAAAACTCAATGATTTCTTAGTTTCGAACTAGAAAGTAAATTAGTAAAGTCGTGAAATTAAGAAAAACATCCAAACATATAAAAAGTTAAAGTTTGAAAGAGGTGGAGGAGAACAAGCTTACCGTCGAATAACTATCTAAATTCATAGAATTAGGGCATAAATGAAATATATCTAAATATATCCTTAGTTCATTTAGTTCATATATAAAGTGCATATGTAATCAGGCAATGTTGACTATTCCACATAAATGTCTTTCTTTCATAATGAAACTAACCGCTCATCTTACATTCATATATTATTTAAGAAGAAATTAATGAAACATATGCGGGAGTTGACTTAGTTATAGCCCATTCAATTGCATAAACCTACCCTTTTCTAACCAACTGATTTGTTCTGAATTCAACTTTTTAGAAAATGATTTCCCCTTCCTTTTTTTTCATCATTCTTACACTACATCAAATCTAAATTGATAAATTGATTAGTCCATATCATCAGATAGAAATAAAATTATTTGATTGATCTAAATCTAAGTTCATGCAATTTGTTTTTTTATTATATTACTACTTTTGTTTGGTCAATCGGTTGACCAAAATCAACCAAAATGGAGAATCTTTTCTTTCCTTTCACCCTTTGCTTTGTTATTTTATTTTATTTTTATTTTTTCAATTATTTTCATATTGTGATAGGCAAAGTCTTGGGAAAGATCGTCTTTTCATAGGCTTCTGAAAAGACGGGGTTTAATTAAAACAATAAAAGGTAAAAGATCTTAGTTGCAATATTAAAAAATTATTAGGCAACATGCAGTAGTTATAAAGTTTATAATTCGATTCATGCAACCCAAAAATTTTATTTCTTCTAATTTGCACTTTAAACCTTGGTCTTTTCATGGCTTATGGAAATACCGTCTTTCAAGAGACAGACTCATTGTGATATATTGAATAATGAAATATGGATTGTGGGGTATGGTATGGGACGAGGAGGAATTTTAGGAAAAAGATATTTTTGTTGACCTCTTTCCATTTTTTGGCAACCGTATAATACACTCATTAATATACTCATTTTCTATTACTATATATTGTAGTCTATGACGTAATTGTATATCTCCTAACGAAATTCGCTTGAACCATACGTTAATATATATATATATACATGTAAAGATTATTTTATTGATGGCCCTCCATGGATTCCCCTACATTAGCTGCAGCTAAAGTTGCAAAAATAAGAGCTTGAATACCACTTGTAAATAATCCAATGAACATAACAGGTATAGGAATCACTGAAGGTACTAAAGAAACAAGAACAACAACAACTAATTCATCTGCTAAGATATTCCCAAAAAGTAAAAAACTAAGCGATAAAGGTTTTGTGAAATCTTCTAAAATATTAATGGATAAAAGTATTGGAGTTGGTTGAATATATTTCCCAAAACAACTTAATACCTTTTTGCTAAGACCCGCATAGAAATAGGCCGCTGACGTGAATAAAGCCAAAGCAACTGTAGTATTTATATCATTTGTGAGTGCAGCTAACTCCCCATGAGGTAGTTGTATAATTTTCCAAGGTAAAAGAGCTCTTGACTAATTAGAAACAAAAATAAATAGAAACATAGTTCCAATAAAAGGAACCCAAGGGCCATCATCTTCTCCAATTTGGGTTTTACTGATATCACGAATAAATTCAAGAATAAATTTTAAAAAAATTCAAACCCCCAGTCGGAATGGTTTGTGGATTCCGAACAGCTAGAGCAGCCGAACCTAATAAGATAGCAATTGCAAACCTAGAAGTAATAATGACTTCGCTGTGAACTTGAAACCCACTTATTTTCCAATAGAAATGTTGGTCTACTTCCACACCAGATACATCATATAAACCTTTTATTGTGTTTGTTAGAACATTCATATTGACCTTGGAAAAATTGAACATTAAACAAAATAATTTTGATTCAACATTCAACCATCTCTTTGCCTACTTGCATTGGATATTTTTGAATACCAACTAAGATTTTGAATACTAACTAATCATAAAATATCCCCAGTTATTTTTATCTCTTTTTGAAATTCAGAAATCATAACCAATTATATAAATAGCATAAATCTATGTGATTTAAGTTATTTAATCTTATTATTAATCAAGAGTTTCTTAAATAGCTAGAACGACACTCACAAATTGTGAACACAAATTTGTTAAGAAATAACCGGATTGAAGCGATAGCGTCATCATTGTTAACAAATTGTTTTAGAAATAATCGGATTGAAGTGATAGCGTCATCAGATCTGCCAAATTGAAGTCACAATTTGTATCGATTAAACAAATTGTTGGAATTCCTAAAGTAATACACTCACGCAGGCTCGTATATTCTTTGTGCTGATCAACGATGATTACAATATCGGGTAACTGTGTCATATATTTAATCCCGCCCAGATATCTTTCCAAATGAGATAACTGTCTTTTAAACATAGTTGTATCTCTTTTTGGAAAACGATTAAGTATTCCTGTTTTTATTCCATTCTTAAGTCCCTAAACTTTTGAACTCTCGTTTCTATAGTGGACCAATTCATTAACATACCGCCAAGCCATTTTTTATTAACATAATAACACCGGGACTTTATTGCAACCCATGCTACTGAATCGGGGGTTTTTTGTACCAACAATTAAGAATTTTTTTCTTTGGCTTGCTACCTCAAAAAGCAAATCACAAGCTTCTGATAAAAAACGAGCAGTTCTCGTAAGATTTGTAATATGAATACCCTTACGGTTTGCAGAGATATAAGGTGCCATTTTAAGATTCCATTTCCTAATACCATGGCCAAAATAAAACCCCGCCTCCATCATTTCTTCTAAATTGATGCTCCAATATCTTCCTGTCACCCCCCCCCCCTTTTAGGACCTAGTAAATCCTATAAAAGACTGTTCTGATGTATCATGGAAACTCTTTGAAAGCAAAAAATCAAATAATTTTCTTTGGTGAAACAAAAAGATCTCTCATTTCCCTCTTGAATAGTTTTTTTTTGGTTCCAAGGAAAGCTTATTATGTTGTTTTGAAGGATGTACTAATCCTTTCACTCCAGTCCTGACGGGTATCATTCCTCCCAAAACTACATTTTCTTTCAGACCTTTTAACTAATCGATACGCCCCCAAAGAGCAGCTTTTGCTAAAACTTAAGAAGTTTCTTGACAACTCGCTTCCGATATGAAACTTTGAGTATTGAGAGATTCTCTTGTTATTCCCAGTAAGACAGATCTGTAACAAATCACTTCTTTGAAAGCTCGACCTATTCGTTCGGCTCACAAAATTCCAATAAGTTCTCCAGGAGAAAAAATATGAGACATTCAGTCTTCCAAAATCAACACCTTTGATGTTATTTGACGTACAATAATTTCAATATGTTTATTATGAATCTTCACCCCCTGGGATCGATAAAATTTTTGGATCTTATTAACCAAAGAGATACAACTTTAAGCTATAGTTAGTTTATCATCAATCAAGAATCCCCAAGGAATTCCAAGAATTTTTGTTATACAGTTGTTCCAACCCTCAATCCTTTGTTCTAGATTCATCGATATTGAATCAATCAAACGAACTTCTAATACCTGTTCCACCTTTGGAAGACCCTGTGTTATATCACTAGATCTTGATTTTTCATATATTAATGTAACTAAGATATCTCCTTCGTAATAGATTTCCCGATAATGTCAATGAACAGTTGCTCCCAGGGTCGCTAAATAAGGCTTAGCTGGTCTTATTACTACGGAGTTGACTTGAACAAATATAACTTGACCCAACTTTAGCCGTGTTCTATTTTTGTCTATACACACATTTGCACAAATAAACTATCCAAGACTTATTATTGTAGATGTCTCTTTAAAATAACAATAATTGTGACAGGAAAAATATCAATTCAAATTGAATGGATTTAAAATAATGTTATTAGATGTACATGGGTCCTGGTTATAAATTTTCCCATTTTCGTCCATTGAAAAATATTTAATTACTTGAAAGGTCTGTTTAAACTTGTCAGTTGAGTTTGTTACAAAAATATGATTATGAGCTAGTAAATCGGAAAATGAATAACAATTCCCAATTGGATAGACTGATCCTAAAGGGCCCATCGAATACTTATTTGGATATTTTTAATTGATTCGTTTACTCTATTATGATATTTTACACGGGTGAATGGGTCTATTCGAGAACAGTTGGATGATAACAAAGTTATCAATGATTGGAACTCATTAGTTTTATTCAACAACGTATGAATAGTTCCTTGACTTGGGTTAAGGAATTGTTGAATTCTTACCTTAGGATAGAAAAAAATGGAAGAAAACTGATTGATATTGGTTCAATCTTATCAATTATCATAGAGCGATCCCGAACCTGGGGAATCCTTCCTTTTTCCGATATCCAAAATACGGGATTTGATCAAGTTGATTCTTAGGAAATGTCAAATCAAACCATTTGTCCTTATTTCAATAAAAGATGCACATATTTCTTTGTTGGAAGAATTTTTTTTGTTTATCCCAATTCAATACTAAACAAGTATGGACTAATTGAATACTTGTATAAAACATTCCTCGAATTGGTTTGCCCTTTCCATAAAGGATGTAATTTACAACTCAAAGTCATATAATGTCCCTTTCCTGCAACAGATTGTGTGGAAAAAGTGTTGCTACATTTACACCGTCCATGAGTTCATATATGACAAATGGTCTAACCAAAATAATATACCTTTTTTGCTAGGTGTAATCCGTTGGACACAGATCCAATTTTTAATGTTTTAAAATTCTTTGGAATTTCTTTGTCCGATTCCGAGTGGTATCAGTATCAAAATGCTTCTAGTTTAGGATATCTTATCTGTCTCTCCAGGAAAATGAATATGTCCAGAAAATATTTTCAGTTCAATTTTCCCCCCTATCTACTCGAACCAACCCCCCCTCCCCCCGGCTTCATATATTTAAAGCTATTTGTGTATCTACTCAAATGATACTATTGTTCTGTACCATTATGGAAGAAGATATGGGTAAGATATGCACTTCTTCAGGAATGAAAAAAAATCGATCTACTTTCATTTTGGATTTTGACTTAAATTCCTTAACTCCTTGATATTTAATCAAATCTTCCTTTTTGGCAATTGACTGCATTTTGATAGTCCCATATTCAATAAATCCAAAAATCTTTCTTTGATATCGAGGATCATCAAAATAAGAAAGAATACTGTTTCTAAAAAATCCACTTAAGGGAATTTCAACCAAAATACCGAAAGTGGATATTAATTCATTTTCGCATTCATGAATGGGTTGAAGTGGCATAAGAAATCTATTTCTTTGCCTTTTTGACAATAAATGAGAATTCTCCTGGAGAATGGCCGAATATAGGAGATTACAATGACCAGTGCATAGGATTTTTATTAAAGTCTAAATAATTGCGAATGCTCTCTTTTTCTTTAAAATAAAAATCTGAACTAAAGAATTTGTACCTCATAAGAGCGTTAGTTACTGATAGTTTCGAAGAAATATCTCTTTGTTTGAGAGAAAGAGAATGCTCGTTCGTTTGATCTTGATCTTTGTGAAGCGAAAGGGAGATGAGACTCGATCTGCACGGACCTCCCAATAATATCCACAAATGACTTGTTTTTGGTAATAAATGGATATTACCATACATAAATTCAAATGCATGATACACGTCGGTACTTCAGTGCATTTCGCCATCTGAGCCAGAATAAATATGTTTTCGAACTTTCTCCTTAAAATTCAAAGTGGGTATTCCTGCCCAAATCTCAGCAATCACTTGTTTTGATTCTACATATTGATCGTTTTGAATTAAAAGAAAACTCTTTGATGGAATATTCACATTATGTATAATATCTCCACTCTCAATAGTTACACACAAGTCCAAAGAGCATAGAAAAGCAGGATGTCCGTGACGTGTATTTGTCGGATGAGTATTTCATTACACAAATTCGTTTGATTTTTGAAAAAAAAAACCACCATTCTGGGAATTCTTGCTATGATTCCATGGATAATATTTCATTACACAAATATCTTGACGTTTCTTGGTATTTAATACATAGAGCCCTATAAGCATATCTTCGGTTGGTACAGAAATGAGATCCCCAATAGCTGGACACAAAAGATTCTGATGAGAAAACATAAGTAAAGAAGCCTCCGCTTCGGCTTCCAACGATAAAGGTACATGAAAATCCATTTGATCCCCTTCAAAATCTGCATTGAATTCTACAAACTAGTGGATGCAAACAAATAGCACGTCCTTCCACTAAAATGGGCTGCAATGCCTGCATGCCTAATCTATGCAAAGTAGGTGCTCTATTGAGCAATGCAGGATGTCACTGCATAACTTGTTGAAGTATTTCCCATACAATCCTTTCTTTTTCCTAAATTTTATTCTTAGCAACTCCTATGTTACAAGAAAAATATTTTCCAATTAGACCATGAATTACAAATGTATGGAAAAGTTCTATTGCTGTTTATCGAGGTAATCCACATTGATGTAATGAAAGTGATGGTCCAAAAACAATAACGAACTGTCTTGAATAATTGACTCGTTTTCCAAGCAGAGTCTCTCAAAATCTTCCTTCTTTACCTTCAATTACATCGGAAAATGACTTGTAAACTTTATTATGACCGTCCTTCATTGGTTGATCACATTGAATTCCATTATCAAGAAGTGTATCGATGGCTTCTTGGACTAATTTTTCCTGGCACATTACCAATTCTCCTGGCGTAGATCTATTTGTTGTTTATAGATCAGTAAGAGAGTTGTTCCAATAGATAAATCTTATACAGAGTTCCTTAATATCTGAACTCATTAGCTTACCCCATCTATCTAAATAATAGGTCTCAATTCAGGAGGAAGAACTGGTAATAGACACAAAACATCCATTCTGGTTCTATATTTGTTCGAATAAACTGCTTTGTCAGTTCCATATGCTGAACCAAAAAATCCTTTCTTCTTCAAACTTTTTGATCTTCCCAGTCATTTCCCATGGGACCTTCTTCGCCTAATTCTTTCAATTCTACTAATGAATTTTCTAGAATATTTCGTAAATCTAGATCAGCTAATTGTTCTCGTATAGAAATCACACCAGTAAACATTTCTCTATTTCGAAATGTATAGAAGCCCTGGGTAGTAAAAAAAAGTGGGATACTGTATTTCAAGGATTGGATTTCATATTCGAATAAACCTCATAATAGTAAGAAAGGGGTTTTTTTTAGTTATGGGCCTAGTACAAGAAAAATTGGGATAGGATCCTATAGGATCTCCCCCCACAAAATCGGACGTGAAAATTTCCCCTCATCTGGCTCAAGTAGGTACTCCAAATAAAGAAAGGAGTTCTCTTGAGAAAACTTCAAAACAAAAGGATCTACTCCTTATTCAAGTTTCTAGTTTTTTTTCTTAATTCTTTATTCAATTACGATTGAATAATTAAAAAGTGAAAAATTTTTGAGTAGTCTACCCCCCTTCTAATTTCTAATGATGAATATCTTACTTTGATTCTTATTAATTGTAATGAAATTAAGGGATTATCTTGAAATTCATAAGAGATTGCCTTGTCTATGTGCTGTTCTATTAGATCTTTTAGGTCTCAACTGCAACTCGATAGTTATGCAATGCACGATATCCCTATAGTCTACATGCAATTAATAGACTCCTGCAACCATGACATATTTTCTTCCCTTTACATTATTTCTTTCCAAAAGATAGGAAAAATTGTTAATTCTACAAAACAAAAAGTCTTTTTTATGAGGTACAAAGAGAAATAATAATTTCTATTTATTTGTTACGAAATTAACCATAGACCAATTACCCTTTTCTTTTATTTGGGAGCATTGATTATGCCCCTAATTTCGAGCTTCATGTTACTCCTCCTAAGTGACGTGTCAGATCTAGGGCTTCCCAATTCGATTCCATGGAATGATAGTTTCTCATTTGAAATCAGTAAAACCAGCATTTTGATCAAATCACACATCGCGATAGACTAGACCTTCTAATTCTTTAAGGTATTTATCTAAAATATTTGCAATTTAACTAGGAAGACATTTTAAATACCATACATGGTTTACTGAGCATGTGAGTTTGATGTAGCCCATTTGATACCTTCGTATACGAGAATCAATAAATTCAACATCGCATTTTTTGCAAAATTTTGGGTCATCATTTTCCTCTCCGATTACGCGATAATTTCCACAAGCACAAATTCCACTTCTAATAGGTCCAAAAAATATTTCACAAAATAATCCATCCTATTCCGATTTATTGGTTTTGTAATGAAAAGTATAGGGTTTTGTCACTTCTATGACTATCTCTCCATTAGGCAGTATTTTAGTGGCCCAAACACTTGTTTGTTGAGAAGAAACCGATCCAATTTGGAGTTGTTGATATTTATACCTATCGATCATAGAGGAGAAATGCTGATTCATTCTGATTAAGCTTCCTTCCTTTGAATTTGGAAGTTTTTCTCAAATACAAGGAAATAATTAAGTTCCAGAGCTAAAGATCGTAGTTCTCGAACGAGTAATCAAAAAGATTCAGGGGTACCCTCAGGATTAGGTATTGTTTCACCTAAGTACTTCCTGGCGAGCTAGATTTATAAGTAAGCATTTCTTGTAAAATATGAGCAACACCAAACCCTTCAAGAGCCCAAACCTCCATTTCTCCTTCATGCTATCCCATTTTTCCTTTCCTCTAAGGAGTTGTTGTGTAACAAGTGCATAATGTCCACTTGAACGGCCGTGGATTTTATAATCAACTTGATGAATTAATTTCTATGATACTAGGGTTTCTTGTAACCCTAGCTTGCTACTATTTAGCTATCTTTACCCGGAATCTCTCGGACAACTTTACGAAGTCAGCTAAGACTGGTGTGATGACAAGTGGATTAGAGTGACCTCGAATCTCCTATGCACACACTTACACAGACGCATTCTCCTCCACCCATTTAAACAACCAGGTTTCTTTTCCCAAGGGGGCATCGATATTTGCACCTAGTAGGAATCCATCCCAAATCGTGTGCTATATATGTGGTGTAATATTCATACATTCAAACTCAAAATGAAATCACAATAATATTATGAACCCAAAATTAGGATGAAACAGAGAATCTCAAATAGAATAAAGATTAAACCAAGTCACTTCAATTATCCCCAAGCTATGGAAACTACTCCCTTGGCGTAGAATTCAAATAAAGATTTGAATTCCACATCTTAGGGTCAAAGAAAAATAAAAGAAGAAAAGATAACGTTTCTTAAGGAGAGAAGCTCCCAACTACTCTTCTAAATGAGATTTAAAGTGTAAGGTATTAAAACCTAGTAGACAAAGGTTCTATATATAGTAGTAGGAGATTGGGCCTAAAAATTGGCCCAAATAGGTCAAAATAGGGTAAACCCAAGCTCAGCCACCGCTCGATGTGGGGCATCATGGATGACGAAGCCCGTGGCACATACTTGGCACGGGGCACGAGATCTGACTCATGTCGCATCGCTTCATGGGCGTGGGGAACCTTTTCTTGAGCATGGCATGGATCATCATCTTAGTGCGGGGTGCGAAGGTTTACGTGGGTCACGTCATCTCCTGGCGCGGGCTACATCGGCCTCTGTGGGGCACTAGAACTTGAAGTCCTGATTTGCGCCCGTGGTTGTTGGCGTGGACCGTGATCAGGATAGGTGCCTTGCTCAGAAACTTTCGTGCAGGCCGTGTGATTTACCACACCCCACCAGCTGGTCTTGGCATAGTGGGCTTGGAACAACGTATGAGGCCTAAAAAGAGACGTCTTGAGCCCATACTTAGCTGTGTGGAGTGGTCTTCAATTTTTGCTTGATGGCCTGTCGTGTCTACCATGGGTTGCACCATTACCTCGCATTGGTCTCCTTGATGTGGTGTCTCTTTTGGCATAGGCCATATGTGCTAAACCATACACGGCCCATGCTGACCCATTGGTGCCTCGGCCGGCTAAACTAGTTTACTTCGCTATGGAAGAACCGTTAGACCGATTTGACTGTTTTAGTAGTTGATTTTACATTACCCAAGAAGATGGATCCAATGGAATCATCCTTGAAGGCTAATTCTTCTTGGACCGTTCTCAAACTGAACCGCAACTCATTGGACCACGATTCCCCATTTCTTCATTGGCTGCTTTGAACTCCGTAGCCACCTATATTTGGCTTCAATCTCCTTCTACTATGAATTGATGATCATGTCCTTCATTTACTACCATTCTAATGTGAATAGCCTTTGTCTCACTACCGTCCTTGCGAATGACCTTCAATATCTTCTACCACTCTTACGTACGACCTTCACATAGAATGTGAACAAAAATTACCCACGGGCGACCTACTAAAGATGATCACATGGAAGATCAAGGAGCCCGTAGATACAAGATGTCCATTAGTACCAATTAAGTCTACGAAACGCGTGATTTAATCAAGAAAAACAAACATGGGTGTCTAAACCCCTTGTCACATAAACTCAACTAATACTAGCAATCCACCAAGTAGAAGTAACTAAAAAGTATGTCAAATGCATCGGTTAACGCACACATAATGAAGCAGATTAAACTCCTCACACTTAACCTTTTACTCATCCTCGCGCAAATAGAAGACAAGAAAAAGAATCAAGCAAAATGTAGCATGCAAGCATAAGTTAACCAAGGCATTCAACTTATTCCAAGATTACTCTATTTCCCCCAAGAAAGTAAGAATCTCACAACTCTCATACTCCCCAAAAAAATAAGTAATCAAACCACCCAAAAGTAAAGTGTGGAAAAAGGTAAGCCAAAAAGATAAGTGTTAAGCTAGCTTAATTTTCCCGAAATGATCCCAAAAGCAATCAAAGAGTAGTCTTCAAAAAAAATCCACCATGGAACCATGCATTCAACCTAGTTTCCCCCCCCCCCCCCTCAATTTCTCTCATTTTTCTTAGGTTCCCTTTCGGGTTTTCATCCTAGTTTTAACACACAAAGGATGCTCACTTCTCACCTTTTTCCACACGGCCTCTCATTTTTGCCTAGACTCGTAAGCCTAGCCGGGCCTAGCCTCTCATTTTTACCTAGGTCTTTTGACTTATCTGAGCTTTTCCTCATGTTACCCAAGTTGCCCTTTTAGGTTTTTGACTTGTCTAGGATTTTGTAATTTTTTTCATTTTTTTGCAAGTTTTTCAATTTTTTGGTGTAGCACAAAAATGCCCCAAAAGTGGGCTTCATACTACAAAAGATAGTTAAAACATAAAAATACACCACAAATTTCCTAAAACATCATACCCCATGAAAAATAGAATTCCCTAGCATAGCATGTCATGCCACCAAATGTTCATCCAAAATCATTCCTCAACAAACAAAAATCAACAGCACAAACTAACGAGAAAAACTACCAAAGCAAATTATGAAATGCACTGAGGAAATCCAAGAATGAAAACTCCCTAAGTTCTCACTACTCCCTTCCCACACTTTGCCCATGCAAAGTGTCCAATACACAAATATGATATCAAAACATAAGTGAGGTAGGAAGAATAGTGATACTCACTCTCGCGGCCCGAAGGGCTTTCATCCTCATGACTCGCGAAGCTCCTATCCATGTAACCAGTTGATTGAAATATAGCCTCAATGCTATCCATCCCTGAGGTAAGATCTTCCACTTGTAAGCGCATTCCACCTATTGGTTGGAAAAAAACTCCCATAGCCAACAAACAGTGAACATAGCGAAACGCCGGATGAACTACGACGATACTCTTGTACATGTTCTTCTAATCAGTGCACGTCAGTTGCTCCCAAAAGCTCCTAAGAGAGAAAGGTAACCCTTGTCGGTGTGTCTTCTGGATCCTTTCCATACCTCCACCCAAAGGGTCGCGCTACCTTTCGGTGGGTCATCTTGTACTCCTTGTCGTCTAGGTTGAATTTGATTGCCTTGTGTCCATCATCATCTACCACCAGTGAGAGGTCATTGCCATACCTGTCAAATTTAAGTTTATAAGCCCTAATGCTTCCTATCTACAACTAATTAGATAATGGCAAGTCGGGGTCGTCCAAGAAGAAGAGGGATTTTCTTAAGCGTTTAAACATATAAGGTTGATATTATGCTAGAAGTAAATATATATATATAAGCAAGTAAATGGGGGGGTTGGTTGGTTGGTTTTGGTCCTAAGTTATGAATTTAAAGACAAGATAACTAGCAAAGTTAAGTAACTATGCTAATCATCAAACAAACTAAGGAAAATGGATAAAAACTACAAAAGATAAAAGCCTTAGGGGGCAATTGATATCAACTTCCAAACCTCTTGTAGATCATTGAATAATTCACTCATTCTATCACATGTGTTACCTACGGGGAATGATATCACTTCCCAATTGAAGATCAACATTCATTTATTCTTCAGAGTAATTCTCAAAGACATTCAACAACCATTTGTAAACCTCATTGATAATCACTTTAGATGTTCAAGTACCATAACGATATTTCATCCATGGCATTATACACGAAGAACCATAGATTTGATAACAACAAGCCTTCTACCAAAGACGTAGTCATTTAACCAAACATAACATTCATTAGGATAAACCTAGAACAAACTACATTCAAGATTCAACCTTTCATTTCTTCTATAAGATAAATATGAGAACAATCCACATTAACATACTTATCTAGCAAGAATTACAACTAGTTATACGCTAGAAGTTCTAAGTCCATGTTCTTGGATTTTCATGCCAAATGAGTTGACAAATTTGCAACTTTCCTAACACTTCAATCATATAAGCACTTTCTATTCTCAAACAACCCATGATATAAATGAAGTAAAACATCACATTAAAACACATGAATGCTAAATAACAAATGCTTCAAGAAAGAGTGAAATAGAGGTCTTACTACATATATATGGAAGCTTCAATAAGTTGCTCACAAGTACAAACTAACCAAAATAATGAAAATACATAATTAATCATACAAAAACTAAGAAAAGAAAGAAGAAAACTAGGGTTTGAAACCCAGAAAATCGCAGGAGAGGAAGAGAGGGAAGAGGGAAATGATAAGGTGAGTATTTATAGTACAAAAAAGCAAGAAAGAAGTCTGGCCCACCTAAGTTCACGATGGGCAAATAAAAGTTCACCCTGGGTGAACAAAAGTTTGCCCTAGGCAAACTTTGCCAATTCCGGCATCTTTGTTTTTTTTTTCTTCTTCTTGTTTCAAGTTCTCCTTTTCACTTCTTTTTCCTTCAATTGTTCAAGTATTCAAAAGGTCAAATGCAAGTCTTCAAATTTTCAAAGGTAATTTTCAAAGTCATCAAAGTCTTCAAACAAATTGTCCCATCACACAAAATTCTCTAAATAAGTCATAAAAGCGTAAAATTCACTCTCAACTATTCTTAGAGAATTTCAAGGCAAAATGTCACATCTAGAGCACAAAAGTGTACAAAAGTAAACCCAGAAAGTCCTAAAATAACCATATTAAATGGGCACATCAACCGGCCATAGAGTAGTTAGGAACTCTAGGGTCCACCTAATGTACGTCTTGGAGTGTTTCTCGAGACCTACTCGGCTCAACATGTAAGTGACCGGCTCGCGTAAACCTAGAACTACCAAGGTGTCCTCTCAAGCTCTTCCACCTCCGGGCTGCAGTCCCAAAAATGTTGGATTAATCCATACACTCCTCAATCACAAATGTGGGGTTACGAAGAACGGAAGTTGTCGGCTCGGGGTTTGCACCCTTTGTCGAATTCTTCCTCTTCTCGCCCCTAGTGGACTTGCTCTTCTCCAAGGTATTCTTATTAGGTGGCATCCTAACAAAATGAGGACAAGAGTGGTGATATGATCATAAACAAAGCATGGTCTACAATTCAATAAGACAACATTATCCCAAATAACCCAAACATTCATAACATGATAATCTAAGCGTGTGGCCTATTCAAACAAGAACATTCCTCATCAAAAATCAATCTCATGTAAGTTATCAACAACCCATCAATTAAATCATGCAACCAAGATTAACTCTCTCCCAAATCACTCAAAACCAATGATCGTATCAATTCTCACAACATCCTCTTCAACACAAGATCGTGCATACAAACTCAAACTCAAACACATATCTCACAACACACTCATTCAAATTTCATGCTTTAAAAAAACACCACCACAATGTCAAGTAAAGTACATAAACATAGAGTTCAATGAGTTACCCAAAATTTTAAGCTAGGATTTGAAAAAACTACAAAAGAAGAAGCAAAAATTGAAACAAAAATTGCCAACTTTTGGAAGAAAAGCTTCAATTTTTTTTGAGTTCACCAAGAGTGTATGGGAGTGAGTGTTTCTTGAGAAGAAAGAATGTGTCAAATGAGAGAATTAGGTGGAGAAATGTACTATATGGAAATGGAGTTTCAGCCTAGGTGACTAGGGTGAGAGGTACAATTAGGATAAGAATGGAAATTTAAAATGCTCAATTTAGGAGACAGTGGTATAAGACAATTAATTTTAAGCTATTTGGAAGTATTTTCAAAAATCCTAAGGAATTAGGGAATTCCGAAATTCTTGAACCAAAATGCATTTTTGAATTTGAGAATTAGAATTTTCAAAATTTTGCATTATTAGAACAAAGAAAATTGAAAATTTGGTGTGATGCACAAAAAGGTGCCTGGCGCGAAGCATAGCCTCGCGCCAAACCTCTGGTACGAGACATGGCCTCATGTTGTTCCAGTCCCGGCACAAAGCATAGACTCACGCCAGCCTACTTGGCATGAGGCATTCACCAACAATTTCCCAATCCTTGGTTTTTTTCCTCTTTTTCAAAAGGCTATGTCACCCGTCCAATTTAGTTCCATTTAAAACACAATCACGAGTCTCAAACTCAAATTTCCAAACCAACAAGAGTTTCATCTCAAAAATCAACACAGCAAAATAAGATTCATGCAAAAACTATCTACTCACTAATCAAAACATGGAAGCAAAACAAACATCGTATAAGGATTGTCGTCCTCACTACTTATTTTCTTTTTTCATGCATTCTAGTTGGAAACACTTACTAGTGGGCCTCCAGAATCGCCATCGGTGACTCCTCCCACAATGACATCATCATAAAGGGGTCCCCACAATGATCCATCCTTACCTTCGGACCTTTTGTCCGCCAATAGGAATGAATATCCATGTCTTGCCATCATTGAGTCCACGAATGTCATTTCAGGGATTAAGGGAGAATGAGGAAGTTTTAAACTCTCGACTATCTCCCTTTCCTACTGCAAATTGGTTAGCATAGAAAAACAATCTAGCACAGACATATTATCCATTGCATCATGCAATTCAATGGAATCATCATCATTATCATCAACATGGGACTCACTCAAACATTTATGCTTGTTTTTCACAAAAGAAGACTCACTATGCTTATCACATAAGGTTACACTTTTACACATCAAAGAAGGCTTTGTTGAATCATGCCTAGATTTATAGATATTAAATTCCTCTTTATCCATGTCATCTTCTAGAGTTAAGGTTCCCAAAAGTATTGGGGTGCACTTCCATCAAGCGCCATGTCTAAGACATAAAATTCCACCAGAAAAGCTAATTTTCCAACTCGCACCATCACATCCTTTACTAGTCTATGGGGAATAGCTTGAGAATGATCGGCAAGTTGGACAATAACTCCAGTATCCCTAAGCTCACCTATTTCTAGGCGCTCATATAGACTAAATGGGATAACATTAATAGATGCTCCTAGATATATCATGTCTTGTTTCACAAGTTTACCACCTAAAGAGATAGGGACAAAAACATTCCAGGGACAAAAAGATTTCGGGGCCATTGCATTTCTTAGGCAAGTTCTTATGATTCCAAATGTCTACTCCTCCCATTTTCAAATGTCATAATCTCTTAGTTTGCCTATGCCTTTTCTTTGTGCATGCAAGTCTAAGAAATTTATCATAAGATGACACATGTTCAATTAATTCTAAGATAGAGATGGTTACCTCAGCCTTTTCGAATGTTTGCATCATCGATCACCATCTTTGGCCGTTCTCTTAAAGCATTTGGAAATAGAGGTGGAATAGTGACTTGTGCCTCGGATGGTGGAGGTTCCTTGGAGGGTTCTTCCTTGACCACAATTTCTTCCCGTTCGAAGTGTCCTTTGGTAGTTTCCACTATCTTGTCATTTTCTTGCATATTCTTCTTCTTATTCTCACGGACTTCCTTCTCATTTCTCAATTGCGCTTACATTCCTCGGATTAATCTCCGGTTGGGAAGGTAGTTTGCCGGACTCTTTGGCTTCAAGTTGGTTATCGAGGTGGCAAGTTGTCCAACTTGAACTTCAAGATTTTTGATACTTGAGAAAGCTCTATTGCCAAGGTCCTCAATCTCTCATATTGGAGCATGTCCTCCCCGATTCCCTTGAGGTTGGCTATCCTCCCTCTATAAAAAATTAGGATGATCTCTATACCTTGGGTTGAATGAATTTGAATAGGGGTATGGCCTTGCATCTCCTTGGTTCCCTCGGAACCCTTGTGGTTGACCCCTAGAAAATTGTGGTCTTTCCCAGTTGTTGTAGTCAAATGCCTTCACCTCTTGTAGATCATCTACGACTTGGGGGCATGCTTCGGAACTGTGGTTGAGGTTGTAAACTCCACACACTTAGACTTGATGTACTTTTGCTCGAAAAAACTCCTTCATCATGAAAGTAAGAGCTTTGACTTGATCCTCCACCTTATGTGAGTGTGTGGGTTCATCCAAGGCCTTCACCCTTGACCTAGTGCCAAAATGCCGCATATCGTTTACCATTTCTTCAAAGAGGGCCATTGCATCCTTGGGGGTTCTTGTTCGCTATCAAAACATTGCATGGGGTATTTACCATCCACATGTCTTCATCGCACAATACCTCAAAGAAGTTATACAACAAATAAACTTCCTTGAATGGATGGTAAGGAAAACTCACGAACAGTGGCTTGAATCGCTCCCAATAATCAAACATACTCTCGGTGGTACCTTGGGTGATGTTCGGTAACTGCTTCTTCAACCCGGCCAACTTGGAAGTCCGATAATAATTTTCTAGGAATCTCCTGTTCATGTCTATCCACGATCCAATGCAGATCGGTGGCAAGTAGTTGAGCTAATCCTTGGCACTACCTTGAAGGGAAAACAAAAAGGATCTTAGGTTGTAGTCATCTCCGGACACTCCAGGGGGCTTTATGTTCGTGCACACCAAACGGAAGGCCGGGAGATGTTTATTCGGGTCCTCCCCCGCCAATCTATGGAAAGTAGGAAGGCAATGGATCATGCCACTCTTTACCTCACAACTCACATTGGCGGGTAATGGCGGGAAGGTGATGAATGGAGGTTGATTCTCCAAGTTGGGATCCATGAGCTCACGTAGGGTGCGGTTATCTTCCGTCATTGATAATGGAACCTCTACTACTAATTCTTGCCTCGGTTGAACTTGTGCCCTAGTTCTTTGCCTCCTTCTCCTCTGACCACCTGTGTTCTTAGTCGGGTAGTGTACGACACCTAGATTAGGGGCACGGGTGTGTACCATAAACTAGGGCCAAAAATACCCTTCTGAATACAAAACTAGCAAACAGATCAAAAGGTAACAAAATAACTATAATAACTACTCCAGCCAAGAATTAACAACATAAACAAACAAACAAATAAAAGCTAAACTAACTACTCTACTAATGTTTCATGCCTAAGTTGATAATTAGACTGATAGCATCCCCGGTAACGGTGCCAAAATTTTGACCTGCCTCTTCCCCGAGGTTGTTAAAACCCATAGCTTATAAGTCTAGACCCGGTTGAAGGCGGTGCAGTCAGAAGATAGAAATTTAGAGTTCTGAACATGTTCCTACTACTATGCTACCTATAGGGCAGTTAGTGGTAATCCCTGGGTTTGTCCACAGAGATACTAGGTCTAATGTATCAACTCAAAACACAACCTCGTACGGGTCATCAATCTGTACGAGTGAAAGAAATAGCTAGTAAAGTAAACATGCAAGTGGGAGGGGGTTGGTTTTTCAATCTAAAAACTAATAAACATGAAAGTAAAAACACACTAAAATATTAGCTAGGCAACTGGGGAAATCATTGTACAACTTGGTCAATCTAATGCTTCTATACTTGATTCATTCTCATAGAGATCTAAACAAACCTAATAGAGTGTCCATAACAAGTGGTGTGGCCCATGGCATACACTTTCCTGTCCCTTTCACGGTGGTTGCTCTTGCAATTCTCCATCGACAGTGCCATCGTAATTAAACCAAGGTCCAAACCATTGTTCTAGGTCTGATTCTCCCCCATGCGGTTACGTCTCAGGCTTCCATCACAAATGCACTAATACCCTCGGGTCCTATCAATTAGGCCCAAGGGTTGTAGGCACCTTATTTATGATACTATGGCTTCTTGTAACCCTAGCATGCTACTATTTAGCTATCTCTACCCGGAACCTTTTGGACAACTTTACAAAGTTAGCTAAGACTGGTGTGATGGTAAGTAGATCAAAGTGACCTCGTATATCGCATGCATACACTCATGCAGACGCGTTATTCTCCACCCATTAAAACAACCAGGTTTCTCTTCCCAATGTGGTATCAATATTTGTGCCTAACATGAATACAACCCAAAGTGTGTTCTATATATGTGGTGTAATATTCATTCATTCAAACTCAAAATCAAATCAAAATAATATTATGAACACAAAATAATATGAACTAGAGAATCTCAAAAAGCATAAAGATTAAACCAAGTCACTACAATTATCCCCAAGCTATGAAAAATACTCCCTTGACATGGAATTCAAATAAATATTTGACATGGAATTGAAATAAAGATTTGAATTCCACATCTTAAGATCAAAGCAAAATAAAAGAAGAAATGATAAAGTTTCCTAAGGAGAGAAGCTCCCAACTACTTTTCAAAAAGTGAAATCTAAAGTGTAAGGTATTAAAACCTAGTAGATAAAGGTTCTATATGTAGTATTAGGAGATTGAGCCTAAAAATAGGCCCAAAATAGGGTAAACCCTAGCTCAACCACTGCCCGGTATGGGGCGTCACGGATGAGGTGGCCCGTGGCACATACTTGGCGCGGGGCGCGAGGCCTGGCGCTGGTCGCATCGCTTCATAGGTACGGTGATTGTTCTTTAGCATGGTGCAGATCATCAACTTGGTGTGATGTACGAGGGTTGGCGTGGGTCATGTCGTCTCCTGGCGCTGGCTGTGTGGGTCTCTGTGGGGCGCTGTCAAAGCACTGAACTTGAAATCCTGATCCACGCCTGTGGCCGTTGGCACGGGCCGTGGTTAGGATTGGTGCCTTGCTAAAAATATTTGGTGTGGTTCATGTGATTTTCTACACCCTGCCAGCTGGTCTTGCCATAATGGACTTGGAATGGTGCAGAACACCTAAAATAGGATGTCCCGCGCCAATACTTAGCCTCGCCGAGGGGTCTTTAATTTTTTTTTCTTGGTGGTCCATCATGTCTGGCGCGGGTTTCTCCACTGTCTTGCGCTAGTATCCTTGGCACGGAGAGTCTCCTTTGGCATGGGCCGTTAGTGCCAAACCATGCACAACCCGCGCTGAACCGTTGGTGCCTCAGCCGGCTAAACTAGTTTCCTTTGCTACGGGAGAACCGTTAGTCCAATTTGAGAGTGTTAGTAGTAAATTTAATAGTACTCAATAAGAAAAATCCAATGGAATAATCCTTGAAGGATAATTCTTTTTGGACCATTCTCGGACTTAAGCACAACTCATCAAACCACAATTCTCCATTTCTTCGTTGGCCGCTTTGAACTCCATAGCCACCTATCTTTGGCTTCAATCTCCTCCTACCACGCATTGATGATCGTGGCCTTTGTCTACTACCATTGTATGTGAATGGCCTTCGTCTCTACTACCGTCCTTGCGAACAGCCTTCAATATCTTCTACCGCCCTTATAAACGACTTCGACATAGAATGCTAATAAAAAGTACCCACAAGCAACCTATTCAATATTATCACAAGGAATATCAAGAAAACCATGGATACAAGATGTCAATTAGTATCAATTAAGTCTATAAAATGCGGGATTTAGACAAGAAAACCAAACATGGCCGTCTAAACCCCTTGTCACGTAAACTAAACTAATACTAGCAATCCTCCAAGTAAAAATAACTAAAATGTATGTCAAATTCTTCGGTTAACGCACGCATAATGAAGCAGATCATCAGAAAAGTTCCCAACTTTTTCACTTTCTTCATCTTCTTCCTCTGAACGCAACTCACCAACATCTTCTCCACGCCTTCAAAACATCCTCCTTTTTTCTGTGAAATCTGTTCGTCCTCTCCACCGAGTATTTTCCATCCTCTCCATTGGCTTGTTTAAAAAATTTTGCTCACTGGAAAATGAAACAATTTGGCTCATGCAGAAGGAGACGCGAAATGTTGTTATCAATATGATTTCCAAGGCGGCAAATGAGGTGGACAAATGGTTGCTGAAGAAGAACAAGACTTGGGACATGTAGATTCAAGGTCATATAGCTTTTGTAACAAATTTAAGTTTCATATGTTGAAAGGAAAAAAAAGTAAAATTTGGAGTCTTTGTAAATATATCTGTGTAATTTAGAAGTTATGATATGCATTGTAACAACGACAATTACAGTTCTTATGCTGTAAAATTGGAAATGAATGAAACATCTAAAGAAGTGAATCTGTAAATTCAACTGATATGAACATGTAAAAAATATGTGGTGAACACTACCAAAATGAACTAAATGCTGCTGATTTTTTAATATAAATTTTGAATTTGTTACCTTACGATACATACTTTTTGTACTAAAACATGATTTTTTTTAAAACCATGAATACGACTTATAAAACTTTACCACAAAATAGTAAATTAGGTTATGAACCGTTTATGTTAACTAAAACATGCATTAGTTACCTTACAATGTGTACTTTTTGTCTTAAAACACCCTTAAAAGTATGAATATGACTTATAAAAGTTTTCAACAAGATGGTAAATTATGTTATAAACTGTTTCTATTTTGCTAAAACATGTATAAGCTAGCTTACAACAAATATTTCTTATACTACACAGAATAATATTGATGAGTTGACCACTTCATAGACAAAATTCCTTAATTAGCCTCTGTGGGATCAAATTATTGAATTTAGATTGAACTCATGTTTAAGATTGAAGTCAGTTTTGGAAAAGAAAAGGCTTGAAACCAACAAAAAAATACTACAGACTTTGGTACAAAAATAACTATTGTAAAGTCGTATTATTGGGTAACACAAATAAGATACTGTATAAATTAGCTTACAAATTGGATTTATAACTTACATCTTGAATTTATTTCACATAATTACATTGAAAACAAATACTAGTAGTCAACTCCATATCATACATTAGAAACTGTATTACTTACCTTATAACTAGATTTTCTTAATCTATATGTTGAATTTGTTTAAAATAATTGTCCTTGGATGAAATACCCGGTTGCATATCATAGATTAGAAGGCAATACTTCTTGACTCACAACTATAATTTCTTAGTCAAAATCATACATGTGTTGCTTACAAAAGTTCATTACTTTATGCCATTCGAATGGATAACATAATTAAAAATTAATATTAATTGCAGTGCAGATAGAAAATTTTAACTACATACTGCATTTGTTAAATTAATTCATGCATTTATTTCACACAACTCTCCAGCCAAAACAAAATCTGAGAACGAGTTTTCTAAGAGAAAACTAAGGAAACGAGGAATGAGTTTTCTTCATTAATTCAACAACCATCTTATCAACCAACTGATTTATCCCTAGATCATCTATCATGCACATAGTTATCATCCCAGCCTCATAATCTTCATTGGTATTTCGCCGCACAATAGGATTTGTATTTGGTCTCTCCAAAATTTTCACCAAATTTCAAGTGACGACCTCCATGTCACGTTAGAACAAAAGTCATGTTTTATGCCCATCCTAAAACAAATTTATAAAACCAATTACTAAACACAACCAAACAATCAACCAAAAAAAGTAAACACTTACAGACAATATCGATAGCTACAACTTACTGAATGCTAACTTATGCACTAATTAAGTACACAAATGCATATTAGAAGTTATCAAAAACTTACACTCTCAGCACCTCTATCGATACTCGCATTGGTCACCAGTCCAGTTGGAATAGAGTATATAATGAATCCGCGCTCCTCAACATCAACAGTGGGAACAATGACCTTTGGAGTATCGACTATCTTAAAGCCAACAGAGGATTTTTCAATCAATTATCGTCTTTCCTCAGAGGATACTCACTATGAACCATACCCATCTGTCATATCCAATCTTCTGAAACACATGGGCCCTCTTCAATAAGAATTAATTTGACCAATGCATGTACGATGGCAATCTGATAGGATCAAACTAGCCTCTAAAAGGAAATCTATACATGAACTTGATAAACATAACAAATACACAACCGCTAACAGAGGAAACACGTTTACTTTCAGATTCGAAACTACCAACTCATTCACACAAATGATCCAACATAAGAGTAAACCAATCAAGAAGCTTTATAGTTCCAACGTTTTCCAGGGCGCCTGCAAGATTCATATAAAAAAATATTCCTTATAGTTGGAACTAAGAAAGTACACATAACATACATCACAAAAAAACCTTTTGACTAACTTACCACAATTACTAACTTTTAAAATCTCATAAAAAAGGTTTGCTACTGTAATGTTACCATAATAATCAACAACCAATTCATCCCTCCATCTATCACTAATCTTAGTATCTTTATAAACACCTCCGCCATTTTTCTTCACCATACCAACAGGAGATCTCGGAATCCTAGGTATACATAATATATCATACAAATCACCAAGACTTATTATGTACTTGTTGCAGGCTACTTTCTAAATAGAACCCACATGGTCGAACCTCTCAACCAACCAAAAAATGATCCTAGCAGGTAGATATTAAATATTAAAATGTAGAAGCTCACCAAAACTAGCATCTTCAACTCCCATCTTCTGCTCGGGAGTTAGACAGCTGATTACAACTTTAATATTTGTTGGAAAACAAGTGATCGAGAATTATTTTTCAAGCCTACAATCATATCACAATAGATATGGGTTAAACACTAATATATGCAACATTTAAGAAAATAAATGTAGTTTATAATTAGAGATAAACAAACAATAACAAAAATAAACCAACATTCACACACATTATAATTAACTATTGCACCATAAATGCAAACTTATGCAATATATAAGTAAATAATTGAATATCTAATAAAAGAGTCACGGAAAATATTACTAAATTCAACACACTGGATGCTAAGAAATGAAAATTTTAAATAAACAAGATTCATGCAAAGACTATCTACTCACTAATCAAAACATGAAAGCAAAACAAACAACGTATATTTTTATTGTCGAACTCACGACTTATTTTCTTTTTCATGCATTCTTATTAGAAACACTTACCGGTGGGTCTCTGGGATCTCCATCGGTGACTCCAACCATGATGACATCATCATGGAGAGGTCTCCACAATGAGCCATGTTTACCTTCGGACCTTTTGTCTGCCAATAGGACTGAATCTCCATGTCTTGCCATCATTGAGTCTGTGAATGTCATTTCGTGGATTAAGGAAGGTTGAGGAGGTTTTAAACTCTCGACTATCTCCCTTTCCCAGTGCAAATTGGTTAGCATAGAAAAAAATTCTAGTACAGACATATTATCAATTGTATTATGCAATTCATCAGAATCATCATCATTATCATCAACATGGGACTCACTCAAACATTCATGCTCGTTTGTCACACAAGAAGACTCACCATGCTCATCACATAAGGTTACACCTTCACACATCAAAGAAGACTTTGTTGAATCATACCTAGATTTATAGATATCAAATTCCTCTTTATCCACGTCATCTTCTAGAGTTAAGGTTCACAAAAGTATTTGGGGTGCACTTCTGTCATGCGCCACGTCTAAGATATAAAAGTCCGCCAGAAAAACCAATTTTCCAACTTGCACCATCACATCCTTTACTAGTCCATGGGGACTATCTTGGGAATGATCGGTAAGTTGGACAATCACTCTAGTATTCCTATGCTCACCTATTTCTAGGCCCTCATATAGAATAAATGGGATAACATTAATGGATGAACCTAGATCTATCTTGGCATATTCCACAAGTTTACCACCTAAAGATACAGGGATAGAAAACATTCTGGGGTCATCGCATTTCTTAGGCAAGTACTTATGATTCAAAATGGCGAATCCTCCCATTTTCAAATGTCCTAATCTCTTATTTTGCCTATGCCTTTTCTTTGTGGATGCAAGTCTAAGAAATTTAGCATAAGATGACACATGTTTAGTGAATTCCAATATAGAGATGGTTACATTGACCTTTTCAAAGACTTTTTTAATGTTTGCACGGCCACCACCTTTGGATGTGAAATAGTGACTTGTGCCTCGAGTGGTGGAAGTTCCTTGGAGGGTGCTTCCTTGATCACAATTTCCTCCTCTTTGAAGTGTCCTTTGGTAGCTTTCACTATCTTGTCATTTTCTTGTATTATCTTCTTCTTGGCCTCGCAAAATTCCTTTCCCTTTCTCAATTTGCGCTTACATTCCACGGATTAATCTCCGGTTAGAAAGGTAGTTTTCCGGACTCCTTCACTTCAAGTCGGCTTACCGAGGTGGTAAGTTATACGACTTGAACTTCAAGATTTTTTATACTTGGGAAAGGTCCATTGCCAAGGTTCTCAATCTCTCTCCGTGTACGCTCCACAAAGATCTCATGTTTCTTCCCCATTCAACCTATAGCTTTCAAGATCTCATCTTATTCTGACTTGTAAAGTGATGCATGATTGTTGGAAGGGCCTTCACCTCTAGGATATGGTTGAGGTGGAGCTTGTCCTCTGCAGTAACCTTGAGGTTTGTTGTCCTCCCTCCATCAGAAATTAGGATGATCTTTATATCTCGAGTTGAATGAACTTACATAGGGGTCTGGCCTTGCATCTCCTTGGTTCCCTCCAAACCCTTGTGGTTGACCCTTAGCAAATTGTGGTATTTCCCTATTGTTGTAGTCAATTTCCTTCACCTCTTGTAGATCATCTACGACTTCGGGGCATGCTTTGGAACTGTGGTTGAGTTTGCAAAATCCACACACTTGGACTTGATGCACTTTTCCTTGAAAAAGCTCCTTCATCATGATAGCAAGAGCTTGGACTTGATCCTTCACCTTAGGTGAGTGTGTGGGTTTATCCAAGGCCTTCACCCTCGATCTAGTGCCAAATTTCTGCATGCCATTTTCGATTTCTTCAAAGAGGGTCATTGCTTCCTTGGGGCTCTTGTTCGCTATCGAACCATTGCATTCGGCATTTACCATCCGCATATATTCATCACACAATCCCTCAAAGAAGTACTACACCAAATATCCTTCCTTGAATTGGTGGTAAGGACAACTCGCTAAAAGTTGCTTGAAGTGTTCCCAATAATGGTACATACTCTCATTGTTACCTTGGGTAATGTTCGACAACTGCCAATATTTGGGAGGTTGTCGCTTTACCTCTCAACGTTATATTTTATGCCCTAAATGCTTACTATCTACAACTAAGTAGATAATGGAAAGTTGGGGTCGTTCACGAAGAAGAGGAATTTTCTTAAGTGTTTAAACATATAAGATTCATATTAGGCTAGAAGTATATATATATATATATATAAGCAAGTAAATGGGGGGTTTTGGTTGGTTTTGGTCATAAGTTATGGACTTAAAAGAAAAACTAACCAGCAAAGTTAAGTAACTATGCTAATCATCAAACAAACTAAGAAAAAGGGGTAAAAACTACAAAAAAATAAATCATTGGAGACAATGGAAATCCACTTCCAAACCTCATGTAGATCATTGAATCATTCACTCATTCAATCACATTTCTTACCTATGGGGAATGTCATCACTTCCCATTCGAAGATCAACATTCATTCCTTAATAGTAATTTGCAAAGACAAACAATGACCATTTGCAAACCTCGTTGACATTGACAATCAATCTAAGAAAACCACACCATAGAGGTATTCCATCAATGGCATTTCACACGAAGGACTATAGATTTGATAACAAAAAGCCTTCTACCAAAGACATAGCCATTTAACCAAACATAGCCTTCATTAGGCTAAGCCTAGAACAAACCATATTCAAGATTCAACCTTTCATTGCATCTATAGGATAAATATGAAAACAATCCCCATTAACATACTTATCTGGAAAGAATCACAACACATTATGCACGAGAAGTTCTAAGTCCATGTTCTTGGATTTTCATGTCAAAGAGCTAAGGAATTTGTCACTTTCCTAACACCTGAACACTTTAATCATAAAAACACTTCCTATTCTCAAACACCCCATAGCATAAATGAAGTAAAACATAGCATTAAGAGCACATGAATGCTAAATAACAAAAGCTTCAAGAATGAGTGAACCAATCTATTCATTGCTTTAACTATTTGTTGTGAATATAAATCTTCTATCCTTCTTAGATAGCAGCTTGCAAGAGTGAATTCGACATCTCTTGTCAAACCTCACCAATGACTCCTTTAGTTGAAACGCGACTAAACATATCCCATTGATGGCATTGAGCATAAAGAATCAACAAACTTGGAAACACTTATAAACACTACACTGTGTCTAAGCATTTAACCAATTCATGAATTTACACAAGATTAGTCAAGAACGATCGACATTCATATACTTATCTCATTTGCTACCTAAAACAAACATGATAACAAATTCAACATCATCACATTCATCTAGAAATTATCAACACATCAACATCATTTAGAAGATCTAACTCATGCTCTTGGACTCCACATTAAAAGAGGGAAAAATTAGTTACTTTCTCCCAACCCTAACAAACAATAATACAAGCAATTCATATACTCAAACTACCAACAATATTAATTACATTAGCAATCTACATTCAAAGCTAAATAAATGCACAATAGAGAAAGCAATAGATAGATGAAAATGATTCTCAAGACATTAGCAAGGAAGTCTTAATCAATTGCTCTCAAGTACAAAACTATGCTAGATAGTCAAAACCCATAACATAGAACATAAATCTACAAAGAAAGAAGAAGAAAATTGAAGAAAATGGGAAAACTACGATTTTGGAGCCCCCAAGTCGGGCTTAGGAAAATGGGGAAGAAGGGGGGCTATTTATAGTCTAATTTGGTCAAGAAAAACTAAAAAAATGCAGCAGGATCCCGCCCAGGTGGAAATGGCATCGCCCAGGCGACAGAGGTTTCAGCCCAAAAATTCAGATAGGCGAGCTACAATTCGCAGCTTCTTGTTTTGCTTCCGACTTGTGAACCGTTGATCCATTTTGGGAGTTCTTGTAGTTGATTTTATAGTATTTGAGAAGAAAAATCCAATGAGGCCACCCTTGTAGGCTGATTCTTCTCGGATAATTTTAAGTAATTTGTCCAAACTTCTCGGTGATAATTCTTCTGCTTTTTTTCCTTCCTTCTTCGACCCTTCTATCTTCTACCAAATTTTGACACGTGGCCTTTGATGTGTCCATTTCATGTACATAATTTAGTACTTTTTGGGGTCATTTTTTTGCTCTTTTATTATCAAGATCTTGTGTTTTACCTTGAAATTCTCTTAGGAGGGGTAAGAGCAACTTTATGCTCTTTTACCTCTTCTAAGTGGATTTTGCGTGACAAAGGAAGAACATGGAAGCTTGAAGACTGGAGGCCATTGAAAATCACTTTTCGAAGACTTGCTTCGAAGACATGAAGACTTGAAGACCGGAGGCTGTCGAAGACCATTTTTGAAGACTTTGAATACTTTCTTCAAAGAGTTGAAGAATTGGAAAATGAGAGAAATCATTGTGAAGATAAGTGCTTACCACAAGAAAAAGGAAAGAAGACAAGGTTAAAATCTGGCACTCGTCGCGAGTCGCAACCAATGGCCAGAATCTAACCTTATCCTTTTTGTACTATAAATAACACTTTCTTTCCTCTCATTCATATCTTTTTCTTTATTGCATTTGGTACTGTTTCTAACCCTAGTTTCTACCATTTTTAATCTTTGAATTCTCTTGTATTATGTTTGGTTTGTTAGCAATAATTAGCATGAACTCTTGTAGCTAAATCTAGTTCTTGGGAGCAATTGAACAAGGCTTCCAAGCTCTTGTCTTAAGAACAATTTGTAGCCTATTTGATACTCTTACTATTATGCATTTATGGAGCATTGAATGTGTTTGTTAATGTCATTAATGTTCTTGAAAGCTTGAGTATATGAAGTACTTGTATGATATGCTTGTTAGGGTTTAGGGAAATGGGTTGATTTCCCCCCTTTTTTTATAGGAATCCATGAGTATAATTTAGAGCTTTTTGATTGTGTTTATGGATTGATAATTGCTAGATGAATATGATAATGTTTAACTCTTTGTCATATTTGTTGCTTGTAGCAAATGAGAGAAGTCTATGAATGTCGATCGTTCTTGAATAATCTTGTGTAAATGCATAAATTGGTTAAATGCTTAGACACGGTGTAGTACTTATAAGTGTTGCCAAGCTTGTTGATTCTTCGTGCTAAATGACATCAATGAGATACTTTTATTTGCTTTTCGATCACGGGATTCATTGGTGAGGTTTGACAAGAGATGTCAAATTCACTCTTGCAAACTACTATCTAAGAAGGATAGAAGTTTAGTCTTCACAACAAGTAGCGAAAGTAGCAAATAGGTTGCATGTTCAATGATGGATAAGAGGCTTGGAAGTGGAAGTCAATTGCGCCCAAGGTTCCGTTAATTGTTATTTTAATCTTGTCTTTAATTGTCTTGCATGATTAGCATAGTTCTCTTGCTTTGCTAATTGTTGTCTTTCAATTTGATAACTTAGGATTAAAAACCAACAAAACCCCCCTTTTCTACATGCTTTTATACGTATCTATATATGTATATGCTTAGTATGTTTTCTCCTATATATGTTTAAACACTAGAAAAGATCCCTCTTCTCATGGACGACCCCGACTTTCTATTATCTACTTAATTGTAGATAGGAAGCATTAGGGCTTAAAAACATTAACTTTGAGAGGTTCGGCGACGACCTCCCAAATTTTTGGCGCTGCATCTAAGGAAGAGGTGTTTATTTTTAAGTGTTTGGGCATATTATGTGTGATTATATGCTAATTGTAAATATTTCTTAGTTTGATTTGATTTTAATTTCTAAGTTAATTTTCCATTTTCACTTGGCTTGGAGACGTATTGTTCAAGTTCTTGGTGTATGGTTCGTATGTGATCCTCTTCACAAGCACTCCTACATTACGACCTTGAGTTAGAGTTGAATTTGAGATGGGCTAGGAGGCTTTCTTTGGAATGTGTGAATAACACCCCTCCTAGTGACCATTTTGTGGATACTTCTTCCTCTATTGAGCATTATCAAGAGCATGAAGATGAGCATCTGGGAGGAGGACCTCAACACCCTCCTCTCCAAGGGCGAGCTTCTCCACTCCATGGAAGGGAGATTCCTTCGGGGAAAGCATTTTTAAGAGATATCATAGCCCCCAACCTTTATCAACAACCAATGTGCATTGAGTATTCCTTAGTTGGAACAAACGTGTACTTCGAGCTAAAGACCGATTTCATAAACATTCTACCCATCTTCCTTGGTAGGCAAGGGGAGAATGCCAACAAGCACCTCACTGAGTTTCACTTTTTATGTGGTTGTGCGATTCCTCATGGAGTAGATGAGGATTTTTATAAGTTGAAGACATTCCCGTTCACACTAAGGGATAATGCAAGGGATTGGCTCCACTACCTACCACCCAAGAGAAGCAAGAGTTGGCTTGACATGAAAACAAAGTTTCTAGCCAAATACTTCCCGGCCTCAAAATCCGCTACCTTGAAGAAGGAGATAAGTAACATCCTCCAATGTCATGAAGAATCTCTCTTCGACTATTGGGAGAGGTTCAAGAAGCTTCTCGCAAGTTGTCCTTACCATGGTTATTCAAGGGGGATTTGGTCTAATACTTCTACAATGGTCTTCTTGATGAGGATCAAAGGTTGGTGAGGAGTTCTTGTGGTGGCACCCTTAGGAATAAGACATTATCCGAGGCTATGCAATTGTATGAGGAGCTAGCGGAAAAATCAAGGAATTTTAGCCGAAGGGCCGATTTGAGAAGGAGAAATGCAATGCTCGCAAGTGACTCTTCCAATAGTGGGAATCTCGAGGCCAAGTCTTGGCCCTTGCATCCATGGTGAAATCGTTGATGACAAAGCCCGGAAATGCGCCACATGTTAAATCATGTGAAATTTGTTACTTGGCGCATCCCACAGACACTTTCCCTACTTTGAACGAAGACTATGTCAAGGAGGTGAGTGCCATGGGGTATCAAGAAAATCAAGGCTACCAAGGCAACCAAGGGTATCAAGGTGGGAAAGGCTACCAAGGTCACAAAAGCTACAAAGGTTATCAAGGGTACCAAAACTGGCCGTACAATTTGGGAAATCGCGATAACCCGAACCTCCGGTATGGAAACCCTCAAAGAAGCCAAAAACCTCAATCATATCGGCCTCCTTAAAAATAATGTAGGCCACCTTAACAACAATTTCAAAGGCTCCAAGACAAACCCCGAGACCAAGGGGAGAGCTCAGGGCTAACAAGGGATGAGATGATGCAAGCCATTCACCGATTAGGCATGTGTGCGGAGAAAAGTGAAAAATTCTAAGATGAAGCCAAGGCAAGCATCAAGAATTTGGAAGCTCAAGTAACCCAAATAGCTCAAGTGGTGAATCGGATGGAGGCCCGGGAAAAGGGTAAACTTCCCTCTCAACCGGAGATCAACCCTCGACAAAATGTGAGTGCAATCGCATTGAAGAGGGGAAGGGAAGTGAAGGAGCCCCAAGCAAGGGTGGTTGTCAAGCACAAGCTTGACAAAGAATAAAACCGTGAGGAGAAGGCCAGGGAGTTAGCCAAAGAGAGCAAGGAAGAAGAAAGCGAGGTGGAGATAATTGTGTCAAGACTGGGATCGAATCCCGAAACATTATCCCCACCTCATAAGAAGTTAAGAGGGGCGGATATCCCTATTTTGTACTAGAACCACCATTCCCGGAGGCATTAAAGGATGCAAGGACCAAAGAGGACACCAAGTACATCTACGAAGTCTTTCGTAGATGCGAGGTAAATATTCCATTATTAAATGCTCTAAATCAAGTTCCTAGGTATGCTAAATTTCTTAAATAATTTTGTACCATCAATAGGAAACAACAATAAAAAAGTAAGAAGAAGAGTGTGAAAAGTGAATATGTCTCTGTCATGTTTAATGATGAAATGCCCCCCAAATGTGATGATCCGGGAATGTTTACAATCCCTTGTGAGATAGGAGGCAAATGTGTTAACAAGGCCATGTTAGACTTAGGTGCTTCAATCAATGTGATCTCATATTCCTTGTATAACAGTCTAAATCTAGCATTTTGCACAAAACCAGGGTTGTTATCCAACTAGCTGATCACTCTAACACATACCCAAAAGGTATTGTGAATGATGTGTTGGTAAAAGTGGATTCTTTGACATGCTCCACTAACTTTTATGTTCTTGAAATGGGAAGTGACAATAGTTCTAAACCTATTCTTTTAGGGAGGCCATTTCTAAAGACTTCAAGAACCATAATTGATGTGCATTAAGGAACATTGACCAAGGAATTTAATGGGCGAAAGGTAAAACTTGAAACTAATAATTCTATTGATCATCCTAGTAGATATCATTCTTGCCAAACTATTCATGTTATTGATGATGAAGAGCAAGATGTGATTGAGCCCAGAAACGCTAGTTCCTTAAATTTTTCCATAGATGATTTTTTGAGTGATGATTTTTTGAGTGATGATTTGATTTCAAATGTTGCTAGTACTAACTTGAAGGAAAGAAATGGCAAATGCACTCTTGGTAACGCAGCATCCAACACTTTTCGTGTGTCCACGAGTAAGCCGATAAGGGTGTTTCCCCCTCCTTATCTTGAGAAGACTTTGGTGGAAGAGTGCAAACCACCACCGAAAGCTCTTAAATGTTCATCTCTTAGAAAAGGAGAGAAACCCCCAAATGCTCATGTGCCTGAGATCACCACGGAACAAAAAGGTGAGTTGCTGGAGATGTTAAGGGAACATGAAGACACCTTAAGCTACTTGAAAAAGGTTTTGTGTGGGGGATGATGCAAATCCTGATTGTTTTGACCTAGATTGAGGAAAGGAAACCGATCATCTTGGTTCCTTTTGTGACTAAGCTCTAAAAAGGGGAGTGAGTCATGCCAAAAATGTTAAATAAACTTGGTTTTGATCGTTCGGATCGTCATTCATGACTTTTTGTTGATGTTTCTTGGTTTTGGATTTTGTCATTATTTTCTTTGTTTTTTCTTTGTTTTTTCTTTGTGCTTTTCACAGGTTGTTTTTCCATGATTTTTCAGCAATTTGAAACCAAGGCATTGAAATTTTGAAGGGAGAAATGCTTGGAGTCAAGAAGGAAAGACTTGGAAAAGAGGGTCGCGTCGCGAGTCACAACCACCTCGTCGAGAGTCGCGATGGGCTCGGAAATTTTTGTGCTCAGCCTCCACTTTTTGAGTGTCGAGATGGCCTCACCGTGAGTGAAAATTCACCATCGCGAGTCATGATGAAGTTGTTGCGAGTCAAGACAAAGTGGTCGCGAGTCACGACTAAGTGGTCACGAGTCGCAATGAACCATTGTGAGTCGTGACAAAGTGGTTGCAAGTCACGACTAGATCAGGAATTTTGGGTGAAAAAAGAGCCATCAGCCTCCGCTTTTTGCAAGTCACGACAGACCATCGCGAGTCGCGACGGAATGGTCGCGAGTCGAGACGGACCATCGCGAGTCGCGATGAAGTGGTTGCGAGTCGCGATGAACCATTGCAAGTCACGATGGATTAGTCATGAGTCACGACATAAACATTGACTTCAGGCACCCTTTGACGAGCACGTCGCGTGTCGCGACGAGTACATCGCGAAGACCTGTTTTAAAAAATGGACAGAATTAATTCTTTTGGCCACAACTTCCACTTTTTCCCTTCATCTTCTCTGCCATCCCAACCAAGCTACCATCTTCCGGCCACCACCTCACCACCGCTCACCGCCGCTCACTGGCACCACTCAATACCCCCATTCCTTCTTCCCAAGCTCTACCCACAAATCAACCTAAATTGTTGAAGAATAAAAAACCCTAGAATTTGGGGGTTTTGTGATTTTTGGAAATTCAACTTCAAATTGCTTATGGGCTTAGCTTATTTCTCATCCTAGACATCTAAATGGTACAATTCTTTACCCTCTTAAGCTTCACTTTTGATTATGATTGAATCAATTATTTTGTGGGATATTGTGTGAATTTTGTGTGATGCCTTAGGAATTTTGATTGATTGGAACATTGCATATTCTTTTGGATATATTGTGCTTGTAATTTGATTTGATGGGGATTATGTGAATATATTGTGTTTACAGCTTGGTTGGATGTAGGATAACATCATAATCACTTTGAGCGTGTTGAGTTGCTCGTATTGGTCTTGCACTTGCATTGCGCTATTAGTGTTGTTTTGGTTGAGAATGGATTGTAGCTTATACTAGATATGAGGCATGTTGACCCTTGATTAGACATAGTTGTTATTTGGATAAAATGTTATTTTTCTTTGCAATGTTATTTTGCTTAGGGTAGTTTAGCCATGGGACTTGAATGTTGACATTATGAATGTACTAATGGTAGCTAAACTAATTGAGATATAGCATATTAGATTTCAACTATGTGAAAACTTAATGGACTTAAGAATATGGGCATGTTGGACATAATATGGACTATATGTGCAATTGTGATTGGGACTTGAACTAGTTGGCTTGAACTTGATTTGGCTTGTGACGATTGACAAAAACTAGTTAAAGGTTGAGTATGTGTCCATCCACAATCCAATGCACACCGGTGGAAAGTAGTAGAGCTAATCCTTGGCACTACCTTGAAGGGAAAATGGGAAGGATCTTACGTTGTAGTCATATTCGGACACTCCCTCGGGCTTCATGTTCGTGCACACCAAATGGAAGTCCAAGAGATGTTTATTCGGGTCCTCCCCCACCAATCCATGGAAAGTAGGAAGGTAATGGATCATGCCACTTTTTAGCTCACAACTCACATTGGCGGGTAATGGTGGGAAGGTGATGCATAGAGGTTGATTCTCCAAGTTGGGTGCCATGAGCTCCCATAGGGTGCAGTTGTCTTCTACCATTGATAACGAAACCTCTATTACCACTTCTTGCCTCTGTTAAACTTGTGCCCTAGTTCTTTGCCTCCTTCTCCTCTGACCACCTGTGTTCTCAGCCGGGTAGTGTAAGATGCCTAGATTGGGGCACATGTGTGTACTATAAAATAGGGCCAACAATACCCTTTCGAATACAACACTAGCAAACATATCAAAAGGTAACAAAATAACTATAACAACAGCTACAGCCAAACATCAACAATATAAATAAACAAAAATAAATAAATACTAAAATAACTACGTATCTAACGTGGTATGCCTAAGTTGGTACTTAGACTGATAGCAATCCCGGCAACGGCACCAAATTTCTGACCTGCCTCCCCCAGGGTTGTTAAAACCTATAGCATAGAAGTCTAAACCTGGTTGGAGGCTGTGTAGTCAGAAGATAGAAATTTATAGTCCTGCACCTGTTCCTACTGCTACGCTACCTATAGGGTAGTTAGCAGTAAGCCCTGGGTTTGTCCACAGAGATGCTAGGTCAAATGTATCAAGTCAAAACACAACCTTGTACGGGTCAATGTGTATGAGTGAAAGGAATAGCTAGTAAAGAAAACATGCAAGTGAGGGGGGGTTCAATATAAAAACTAATAAATATGAAAGTAAAAACACAAATAAAATATTAGCTAGGCACCTGGGGAAATCATTGAGAAACTTGGTCAATCTAATGCTTCTATCCTCGATTCATTCACATAGAGATCTAAACAAACCTAATAGAGTGTCTATAACACGTGGTGTCGCCGATGGAATACACTTTCTCATCCCTATCACAACGTGTGCTCTTGCAACCCTCCATCGACACAGTCATCGTAAGTAGGGGAGTACAACAAGGTCTGACCACTATTGTAGGTCTGATTCTCCCCCGTATGATTACGTCATGGGCTTCCATCACGAATGCGCTACTCGCCTTGGGTCCTATCAATTAGGCCCAAGGGTCATAGGCACCTTATCTATGATACTAGGGTTTCTTGTAATCCTAGCTTTCTACTAGTTAGCTATCTCTACCCGAAACCTTTTGGAAAACTTTATGAAGACAGCTAAGACTGGTGTGATGGTAAGTGGATCAGAGTGACCTTGAATCTCCCTTGCACACACTCACGCGGACACATTCTCCTCCACCCATTCAAACAACTTGTTTTCTCTTCCCAAATGAGCATCGATATTTGTGCCTAACATGAATACAACTCAAAGTATGTGCTATATATGTGGTGTAATATTCATGCATTCAAAATCAAAAGAAAATCACAATAATATTATAAACACAAAATTAAGATGAACTAGAAAATCTCAAAAAGCATAAAGATTAAACCAAGTCACTACAATTATCCCCATGCTATGGAAACTCTTCCCTTGACTTGGAATTCAAATAAACATTTTAATTCCACATCTTAAGATCAAAAGAAAATAAAAGAAGAAATGATAAAGTTTCATAAGGAGAGAAGCTCCCAACTACTCTTCTAAAAGTGAAATCTAGAGTGTAAGGTATTAAAGCCTAGTAGACAAAGGTTCTATATATAGTAGTAGGATATTAGGCCTAAAAATAAGCCCAAAATAGGGTAAACCCTAGCTCAACCGCTGCCCGGTGCAGGGCATCACGGATGACGCGGCCTTTAGCACGTACTTGGTGCGCGGCACGAGGCCTAGTACTGGTCAGATTGCTTCATAGGCGTGGGGTGCCTATTCTTGAGCATGGTGCGGATCATCATCTCGGTGTGAGGCCCAATTGTTGGTGTGGGTCAAGTAATCTCTGTGGGACGCTATCAGGGGGTTGAAACTTGAAGTCCTAATCTGCAGCCGTGGCCGTTGGCGTGGGCACTGGTCAGGATTGGTGCCTTGCTCAAAACCCTTTGGTACGGGCCATGTGATTTCCCACACCCTGCTGGATGTTCCTGGCAAAATGGACTTTAAACGGAGTGGGATGCCTAAAACAGGATGCCATGTGCCTATACCTAGCCACACATAGGGGTCTTCAATTTTTGCTTGGCGGCACGTCGTGTCTGGCATGGGCTGCTCCATTTCCTTGCGCTGGTCTCCTTGGCATGAGTCATCTCCTTTGGCATGAACTATGACCCGTAGGTGCCTCGGCCAGCTAAACTAGTTTCCTTCTCTACGGGAGAATCGTTAGTCCAATTTGAGACTTTTATTAGTCAATTTAATAGTACTCGAGAATAAGAATCCAATGAAATATTTATTGAAGGATAATTATTCTTGGACCATTCTCAGACTGAAGCACAACTCATCAAGCCACAATTCCACATTTCTTCGTTGGCCGCTTTGAAATCTATAGCCGCTTATCTTTGGCTTCAATCTCCTCCTACCAAGTATTGATGATTGTGGCCTTCGTCTACTACCATTCTAATGTGAATGCCTTTATCTCTACTACCATCCTTGCAAACGGCTTTCAATATTTTCTACCACTATTACGAATGACCTTCACATAGAATGTAAACAAAAAGTATTCATGGGTGACCTACTAAAGATTATCACAAGGAAGATCAAGGAGCCTATGGATACAAGATTTCCATTATTACCAATTAAGTCTACAGAACAAGGGATTTAGACAAGAAAACCAAACATGGCCGTCTAAATCCTTTGTCACGTAAACTCAACTAATACTATCAATCCACCATGTAAAAGTAACTAAAAAGTATGTCAAATGCATCGGTTAATGCACGCATAATGAAGTAAATCACTAGCAAAACTCCCAACTTCTTCATTTTCTTCATCTTCTTCCTCTGACCGCAACTCACCAACTTCTTCTCCACACCTTCAAAACATCTTCCTTTTTTCTATGAGATTCTGTTTGTCCTCTCTACCGAGTATTTTCCATCATCTCTGTTGGCTTGTTTAACGAATTTTTCTCACTGGAAAATGAAAATGTTTGGCTCATGTAGAAGGAGCTGCAAAATGTTGTCATTGATATGTATTTCGAGGCGGAAAATGAGGTGGAAAATGGCTCATGAAGAAGAACAAGAATTCGGGCATGGAGATTCAAGGTAATGGAGTTGTTATAACAAATTTAACTTTCATATGTTAAAAAGGTAAAATTTGTAGTCTTTGTAACTGTATCCTGTAGATTAGAAGTAACGATATGCATTGTAAAACCGACAATTATAGTTCTTATGTTACAGAATTGGAAATGAATGAAACATATGAAGAAGTGAATCTGTAAATTCAATTGATATGAACATATAAAAAAACATGTGGTGAATACTACCAAAACGAACTAAATGTTGCTGATTTTTATATAAATCATGCATTTGTTACCTTATGGTATATACTTTTGTATTAAAACACGATTTTTTAAAAACCCATGAATACGACTTATAAAACTTTACCACAAAATAGTAAATTATGTTATGAACCGTTTCTATTTTACTAAAGCATGCATTAGTTACCTTACAATATGTACTTTTTGTATTAAAACACCCTTAAAACTATGAATATGACTCATAAAATTTTTCCAGAAGATGGTAATTTACGTTATAAACCGTTTCTGTTTTGCTAAAACATGTATAAGTTAGCCTACAACAAATATTTCTTATGCTACACATGATAATATTAATGAGTTGACCACTTCATAGACAAATTTCCTTGATTAGTCTCTGTGGGATCAAATTATTTTGAAGTTAGATTGAATTCATGTTTAAGATTGAATTTAGTTTTGGAAAAGAGAAGTCCCCAAACCAACAAAAACAATACTGCAAAATTTGGCACAAAAATAACTATTGTAAAAGTCGTATTACTGGGTAACACAAATAAGATACTGTATAAGTTAGCTTACAAATAGGATTTCTTAACTTATATCTTGAATTTATTTCACATAATTACATTGAAAACAAATACTAGTAGTCAACACCATATCCTACATTAGAAACTCTATTACTTACCTTATAACTAGATTTTCTTAATCTATATGTTGAACTTGTTCAAAATAATTTTCCTTATATGAAATACACAGTTGCATATCATAGATTAGAAAGCAATATTTCTTGAATTAGAACAAAAATTTCTTAGTCAAAATCATACGTGTGTTGCTTACGAAAATTCATTACTTTATGCCATTCGAATGGATAACATAATTAAAAATCAATGGTAATTGTAGTATAGATAGAAAATGTTAACTTACATATTTGTATTTGTTAATATAATACATGCATTTATTTCACACAACACTCCATCCAAAACAGAAATCCGAGAACGAGTTTTCTAAGAGAAAACTAAGAAATGGAGTAATGAGTTTTCTTCATAAATTCAACAACCATCTTATTAACTAACGACTTTGTCCTTGGATCATCTATCATGCCCATAGTTGTCATCACAACCTCATAATCTTCATTGGTATTTCGCCGTACAATAGGACTTGTATTTGGTCTCTCCAAAATTTTCACCAAATGTTAAGTGACGACCTCCATGTCACATTAGAACAAAAGGCAAGTTTATGCACATCTAAAACAAATTTATGAAACCAATTACTAAACACAACCAAACAGTCAACCAAAAAAAGTAAACACTTACTGACAATATCGATAGCTACAACTTACTGAATGCTAACTTATGCACTAATTAAGTACACAAATGCATATAAGAATTTATCAAAAACTTACACTCTCAGCACCTCTATCGATACTCTCATTGGTCACCAGTCTAATTGGAATGGAGTACATCATGAATTTGGGCTCCTCAACATGAACAGTGGGAATAAAGACCTTTGGAGTATCGACTCTCTCAAAATTAACAGAGGTTTTTTCAATCAATTTTCATCTTTGCTTAGAGGATACTCACTATGAACCATGCCCATCTATCATATCCCATCTTCTGAAGCACATGAGCTTTCTGAATAAGGATTGATTCGACCAATGAATGTACGGTGGCAATCTGTTAGCGATTGCTAATACTATTGCAGGCTACTTTCTGAATAGAACCCACTTGGTCGAACCTCTTGACCAACCAAAGAATGATCCTAGCTGGTAGATATTAAATATGAAAATGTAGAAACTAGCCAAAGCTAGCATCTTCAACTCTGATCTTCTGCTCGGGAGTTAGAGAGCAGATTAAAACTTTAATCTTTGTTGGACAACAAGTGGTCGAGAATTATTTTTCAATCCTACAATCATATCACAATAAATATGGGTTGAACACTAATATAAGCAATATTTAAGAAAATAAATGTAGTTTATAATTAGAGATAAACAAACAACGACAAAAATAAACCAACATTCACACACATTATGAATAACTACTACACCATGAATGCTAACTTATGCAATATGTAAGTAAATAATTGAATATCTAATAAAATATTCAAAAAATATTACTAACTTCAACACACTGGATGCTAAGGAATGAAACATTTAAATGAACAAATGCAAATCTAATAAAAAAAATCAGCCTAGTAGTCACAGACAATATTACTGATGTGCACCATTATGCATGTGTTAACCAATGCATTTGGCGTATTAATTGGATTGTTGGTTTATATGGTTGATTTCTAGTATTAGTTGAGTTTACATGACAAGGGGTTTAGACGACCATGTTTTGTTTTCTTATCTAAATCTTGCATTTTGTAGACTAAATTGGTACTAATGGACATCTTATATCCATGGGTTCCTAGATCTTCCTTTGTGATCATCCTTAGTAGGTCGCTTGTGGGTACTTTTAATTGCATTCTATGTGAAGGTTGTTCACAAGGGTGGTAGAAGATATTGAAGGTCATTCGCAAGGATGGTAGTAGAGATTGAAGGTCATTCACACTAGAGTGGTAGTAGACAAAGGCTACGGATATCAAATCATGGTAGAAGGATTTTGGAGCCAAGGATTGGCGATATTGGAGTTCAAGGAGGCCAATGAAGAAACAGAGAATCATGGTCTGAGAGAGTGTACCAACTTATGGGAACATTTCAAGAAGAATCATCCTTCAAGGTTGGTTCTATTGGATTCGTCTCCTTGAGAACCATAAATCGACAACAAGAACTCTCAAAATAGACTCACGGTTCACCCGTAGTGAAGGAAAAAATTTTAGCTAACAAAGTACAAATGGGTCAACACAGACCGTTCATAGATGGCACCAACAACCCGCACGGTATGATGTGGTCCATGCCAATGGGTTTGCACGGACTGTGCCAAACACGATAGACCGTGTGCTCAGCTTCAAAGTTTCACTAAAAATATTCTAAGTATGGGCGCAGATCGCCTCATTTTCGATGGCCCGCACTGTTCCAAGATAAAAATGGCAAGACCAGCCGATAGGATGTGGAGAATCAAGCGGCCCATGCTAAGTTACTGAGCAAAAAAAAGCTTCTGATAATGGTCCATTCCAAATGTCACATCCCATGGATCATAAGTGTAAAAATGATGACTCTGATGTCGACTCGTGCTAAATGCTGCGGACTGTATGGACACGACCCATGGGGTGTTAAACGGGCTGCGCTGAGAGAGAAGCATGGACTGCACCAAAGCAGACAGCCCGCGCTATGGAGGAAGCATAGACCATGCCAGTTCTGGCGGTCTGTGCCAACATGGACATAGTGCACGACACGAACCGCACCATTCGCGATGGTTTACGCTAGACGGCAGCTGAACAAGGGTTTACACAATTTTGGCATATTTTGGGCCTATTTTAGGTCCCCTACTACTAAAAATATAACCTTAGTCTTGTAGGGTTGAAGAATCTAGTTAGAATTAGAACATATTTTCATTTTTACTCTTGGAAATATGAGAACACTTTAGAGAGAGAAACACTCTCTCCTTTTTCTTTTCTTTCTTTTTATTTTGCTTTGATCCTAAGATGTGGAATTTTTTTTAATGAAAACACCCGGAGGTGAGGGATATATGTATTAGGTTCCCCAGGCCTTAGAGCAAGATCAACAGAGGTTACATAGAGTGTAGCTAGTTCATCATGAGCAGTGAGGCAACATAGTTTCCTCCAAAAGTCCTAAACTATCTATATCTAGGATGTATGGACAAATTTCCAAGGGGAACGTAATCTGAATTGAAGTTGCAATCCAGAAGAGAGAATCTCCACCCCCTGTGTTAATTCTCTCCTTTGGCCAGGCAACTCCAATGACAATAAGTCGATAACAAAACTAAAAAGTTTCTAAACCAGAAGTTAGGTTAGTGATATTTTACTGCACAAAATTAAACTATTAGCAGCAGCATTTAGGAGTCCTTAAATGTGTTACTGGAATGAGCTGCAACTCCAGATTATCCCTGGCAAAGAGCTAGGAACTCCAGTTCATCATCCGTGCGTTTCAATTGTCACTAGGGAGCTATATTGGCAGCAACTCCAGATCATCCGTGGAAAGAGTTACAACTCCAGTTCATCATCTAGATTATCGGAAGTCCTGCATAAACGCAACCACATCTTAGAAGTATCTATTCAAAGCCATTAGCACTTTTAAAAACCCGAATGTGAGGTGTGAAATCTTTGTCTAAAGTAATAAGGCCTCTAATGTGCATAGGGATATTAGATAGATGGAGGCCTTGATTGTGGTTAAAATGGTGCTTGGCTACTGCATCAGCTACAGCATTGCACCCTCTAAAAGCATGTTTAATTTCAGCTCTACCAAGAAGAGATTTCACTTTGAAAACCATGTCAAAAATTTGCCAATGAGAAGAGTAGGGATCGTTGATCATTTTAACCGCAAGTTTAGAATCAGATTCAATTATGAAAGTATGATCAAGATGAGGGAAAATATGGCAAGCATGCAAAAATGGCTTCGATTTCAGCATGTAATGGAGAAGCAGCAGAAAAGATTGCAGAACTAATCTGTATAGGGCAACCAGAGGAATCCCTAGCTATAAGACCTACAGATGCTTTGTTAAGGGACCAAGCTGCATCCACATTAATCTTTATACAACCAGTCTAGGCATTTTCCACAGGACCGTCGATATGTTTGGCTTAGGGGGAGGTCTAAGCAGGGGGGAGATGCCTAAAGGATGCTGGGATAGATACAGAGGATAACAATTTAGGAGGGCACACATGTAATGTCAATTTAATCAGATCATGTACTTCATTACAAATAAGATTAACATAAAGAGGCTTATTATCAAATAAAAAGCTATTCCTAGCTTTCCAGAGAGTCCAACACACCAGAGAAGGCAAAATGCTGCAGTAAATTTGCTGAAACTTAGGGAGATCATTGCAAGTCCAGAATATGTAGAATCTTTGGGGGATGGAATGCTGAGCATTTAGGTTAAACTGAAGCAAAGAGGCCAAATTGGACCAAACAACATGAGCCATATAACAAGAGATAAAAAAGTGCTGGATCGAGTCCGAATGAAGACAAGCAAGACATTTCGAAGCTAAACTAAATCCACAAGTAATGAGCATATCATCGAAAGGGAGAAATGAATGCAACAGTTTCCATGTAAAAATAGTGATCTTTTTTTTGCAATGGAATGTTCCATAAAATTTTACTTAGAGGGAAGTTACCTGATGATAAAGTTAGGGCCTTATAGGCTGACTTGAAAGAAAAAGTATCTGTGAGTTCAGGTTTCCAAATCAATCTATCATCCCTATCCAGTGTTAGTTCAGCCCCCTGCAAAAACAACAGCGTATCATGTTCCAAGAAGGGCGAAATCTGGTCTAAAATAAAGTTTCTATTGCTGATAAAATCAGCCACAGAGATGTCAGACATAACAGAGATAATACTATCTGGAACGTAATTAAGAAGAGGGCCATTTGGACACCAGTTAGCAGTCCAAAAATTACAACTGCCTTTGCCATGGATTATAGTCGAATTATTTTCAGCAAAAGAGTTAATAGAACAAATTCTTTTCCAAGTCACTGACTTTCTGTGGGATGGTGGGAGTGCCCATAGCAGTTTAGACCACAAAGAGATACCTAGTTGGCTCTTCCACCATAGTTTAACCGAACAAGAGGCTATTATGGCTTTGATTGATCTAAAACCTAGACCATTCAAATTTGTAGGTTTAGCTAGTTCTGCCCATCTTTTCCAAACTCTATTGTTTTTGTCATCAGTTTTTCCCCAGAAGAATTGAGACAATTTTTTCTCAAATAATTTAGTTATACCTTTAGGGGGATTAGTTACAGACCAAATGTGTTGAGGAATAGAGTACAAACAAGACTTTATTAAGATCATTTTCCCTCCTCCACTAAGCCATTTATTTTTCCAATTTTGAAGCTTATGATCAACATTAGCCAGCAAAGGATGAAAGTATCTCATTAAAGTTCTTCCTCTAAAAATTGAACAGCCTAAATACTTAAAAGGAAAAGATCCTTTTTTCATTTTTAAAATAACTTTGACCTGATTAAGCTTAGCTGGTGTAGCTCTTTTACTTAGATAAAAGTTAGATTTTTCAAAGTTAAACTTTTGGCCCGAGGTATACTCAAATATTTCAAGGAAAGCTTTGATCTTAATAAGGTTCGATCTTGATGCTTGCATAAAAATAATCGTGTCATCCGCATACATAAGATGAGAAACCGCAGAAATTGAAGCCAGAATCTGATAGCTAGCCAAACTACGATTATAAAATATAAATGATAGACTCCTAGAGAAAGGTTCCGAGAAGATGTTGAAAAGGAAGGGGGAAAGCGGATCACCTTGTTTAATACCCCTTGATGCCTTGAAAAAACCTACAGGATTGCCATTAACAAGTATAGAAAAATAGGCCTGTGACAAATTATTCATAACAGCATTTAAAAACTTCCCATTGAAACCAAACTTTAACAAGATCTGTCTAAGAAAATTCCAGTTAATTCTATCAAAAGCCTTTCTTAGATCCAGTTTAAGAATACAGTTTGGTGTTCTATATTTTTTATCTAGAAATCTGATCATTTCTTGTAAGTACAGAATATTATCTGAGATATCCCTGTCTTTCATAAAGGCTGATTGGTTAGGAGAGATCAGATTTTCCATATAAGGTTTCAACCTTTCCATTAACACTTTAGAACAGATTTTATTCAACACATTGGAAAGGCTAATTGGCCTGAAGTCCTCAAATAAACATGGGGTGGGCTTTTTTGGTATCAGGGTAATCCAGGTACTAGAAATTCCCCTAGGGATTTCAGAACCAGCTATGAATTCATTTACAGCAGAAATCAGATCCAATTTTATGATAGGCCAGCATTTGGTATAAAATTTAGGAGAGAATCCATCCGGACCTGGGCTACTCTTCTTTTTCAAACCTTTAATCACTTTATCTAACTCAGATTCCGAGACCGGAGAGGCTAGAACTTGATTATCACTATCTTTAATAATACTAGGTATTTGACTTAGGAAATGAGGATAGTAAGTTTCATCAGTTACCTGAGTAGGATCAGTTAGCAATTCTGAAAAATAAGCAATTTCTTCTTTTTGAATTTCCAACTGAGAGTTAATCCATTGGCCTGCACCATTTTTTATTTTAGTTATCTGCAATTTGCAGTTTCTTTCCTGCACCACTTTATGAAAGAAAGATGTGTTATTATCTCCTAGCTTATGCCATTTTAGTCTTGCTTTCTGCTTCCAATATTTTTCCTTCTCTTTTAAAGCTTTAAGCAGTAAAGCATTTTTCTCATTAAGTTTTACACGTTCAGAGATAGAGGGGGACAAGTCAAAGTTAATTTCCTGAGTTCTTAAGGCCTCCTCCGCATTTTTGATATTTAAGTCAATATTACCAAAGATATCTCTATTCCAGATCTTTAGAACTTTCTTAAGCCTGATCAATTTTAGGTAAAATCTGAGCATGCCAATTTCAGCTAAAGGAAGGTTCCAGCTATTATTAATTAATCCAAAAAACTCATTTCTCTGAAACCAGGCATCAATGAATCTAAATGGCTTAGGGTTGGAAGAGGTTAGAGTGGAGACTTGGAGAAGAAGTGGTGCATGATCAGAAGTCTTCCTATTCAGGATTTGAATCGAAGAGGATGAAAATTTGGTGTTCCATGAAACTGTACTTAGTCCTCTGTCTAATCTTTTGGAAGTTGGGTTCCTTAGCCTAGAATTACACCATGTGAAAAGATTTCCAACCATATTAATTTCTTGTATTCCATTCGAGTTAATCCAAGAGTTAAAATCTCTAATGCTTCCTAAGCCAGGTGAACTAGGACCTATGTATTTAGACAGAGAGGTGATCGAGTTAAAATCTCCAATAAAAATAGTATCTCCTTTAGAAATAGGCTGCAGCTCTTTCCATAAAGCTTTTCTACCCTCCCTATTCCTAAGAGCATAAATGAAAACTGCTTCCATGTGCCAGTTAAGGTGATGATGTGAAATAGTGACATGCATGAATTGTTCATTGGAGGATAGCAGAGAGATAGATAATGATTTAGACCACATTAACCAAATTTTCCCATTAAGCGAAGTCAAATTATGAGCAAAAGAGAGTTTCTCCATATATGCTTGACAAGTAGTATTATCATGCATCGGTTCAATAATACATAGTAGCGGAATTTTCTTAAGTTTGCATAGATTAGTAAGCCTAAGCATAGAAGTGTCCATGCCTCTAAGATTCCACACTAAGAAATTTACATTACAGTTAACTATCATTGTTCACAAGATTTGTTACTTTTTGTGGCTGATCTAAGCATCATTCTATTTAATTGGCTTAGATAGTTATTCTTTTTAGGTTTAGACTTACCTTGCTGATTACCTGTAGGAGAGGAAGAAGTAAGATTTTGATGGCCAGAATTGACCTCCATCCTTGACACAGCCTCAGTCATATCCTCTTGTTCCTTAGAGTAATTATCCAAAACCTGCAAAATAGAGAATCTGTTTGCCATCTTTCCAGGCTGGGAAAGTGCAGTTTTATTATTTGGGCTATACATAGATAGAGTAAAAGATCCAATCTGGATATCATCTTTAGCATATGCCAGTAGAGTTGGTTTGGAAGTAGCCGTATCTTTTAGTAACCTTGAGATAGAATTTTTTGGACTATCCTGAGATTGGGTATTAGTAATAGGAGATCTCTCAGTAGTCTTGATAACCATAGAGGGTGAACTAGGTGGTAGGTTATGGTTGGGATTAATAGCAGTTCCTTCCGTACTATCTATCACAGGGAGGGATTGATCATCCAGAGAGTCTAGGATCAAAGAAGGCTTATCAAATTCCTTACCAGTAGCCTGCCAGTGGGATTGGGGTAAACTTTGAGGTAGATTTATATCCTGAATTTTACCATTGTTGGACAAAGGACTGGCTTTACACTGAGACAGAGAATGACCTAGTTTTGCACAGTGATCACAGTAGAGAGATACATCCTCATATTCGATTTGGTATTTCCTGTTATTAGACACAGAGCCCAGCCTAATATAATGACTCAATGGTTTTTGAAGATCTATTTCCACACAGAATTTAATTGCTGATGGCCTTGTAAGCATATCTGTGGCAAGATCATTTTTGATAAAACTGCCTATGTTATTCCCCATTGCCTCTATAGAGGCTGAGTTATAGTAGTATAAGGGGACTTCCCTAATAGTGCACCAGATAGGAACTATTGGTGATTCTATATGTGTTGAGAATTTAGGAGTCCATTTGAGTATCTTAAGAGAAATGCCGTTAAAGTTCCATACACATTTCATCCAGCATCTTTGATAATCGTTTATTAGCTCAAACCTAATTAGAACATGTTTATAATCAAGAAAGCCAAGCTGGTACTTACCTTCGAAACCCACCGTTTTGAAAGCCAGCTCCAGATGTTCCATAGAAATTCTTCCTTTAGTGAACTTACCCACCAAAGCATTCGCTTAATAGGCAGATATAGTGGCTATTTGGTCGTCAGAGTATAAGCATGAAGGATCCCCCAAGTGATGCGTTTTAGGGACAATCTCTGGGTTACTAGGAAGAATTTTGGATAAGGGCGGAGATTTGTTTTGAAGTGCCGCTGCGAACGTTTTGGGGGGTGTTTGATCACTAGAGGTTGCCGCCATATCGGGTGGCATAGTAGGAAGGGAAACTGGCCTAGCTTTTGAGTCTAGCTGTTCCCGGCAAGTTAGCCGTTATCGGCGAGCAGAGAGGGAGGAAGATGATCGGGAATCGTATTACAGAGAGAGTTTCGGGAATCGTGCCAGAGAGAGTTTCTAAATCGTATGCTAAGCAGGCTAGTTTAAGCAGCCTAAGATGTGGAATTCAAATATTCATTTGAATTCCATCTCTATGGAGTAGTTTCTATATCTTGGGGATAAATTTCATTAATGGTTATTTAGTGCTTTGTGAGATTTCATAGATTCATCCTAATATTTTTTCTTATGATATTATTGTGACTTGTTCTTCAATGTTAGAATTTCATGAATAGTACACTCCATAATGGCACACACTATAGTCTATATTCATGTTGATGCAAATATTGATCCCCCCCTGGGAAAAGAAACCTTGGATGTGTTAATGGCTAATGGAGTACGTGTCCGCGTGGGTGTGTGCACGGGGGATCCAAGTAATACTCAAATTATATTCCATCACACCAGTCTTAGTTGATTACATAAACTAATCCAATAGGTTGTGGGTAGAGATAGTGAAAAGTATTAGGCTAGGGTTTTAAGAGGCCCTAGTGTCATAGATAAGGTGCCAATGCCCCCTTGCCTAATTCATAGGCCTTGGGGAGTGGAGCATTCGTGGTGGAATGCCTGGGAAATAATCGCACAGGGGAGAAATGGATCTACAACAATGGTCTGACCTTGTTGTACTCCCTTAATTACGATGGCGGTGTCGATCGAGGGTTGCAACCGCACCCGACATGATAGGTATGGGGAAGTGTATGTCATCGACCACACCAAGTATTATGAGCACTCTATTAGGTTTGTCTAAATCTCTATGTGAATGAATCGAGGATCAAATCATTAAATCAACCATGTTACGTAATGACTCTCCAAGTGTTTAGATTTATAGATTAATTGCTTTTTTACTTTTATGTTTTGTAGTTGATAATTGAAAAAACCAAACTCCCCCATGTTTCCTATACTAGCTATTCCTATCACTCGTACGGATTGATCACTTGTACAAGGTTGTGTTTTAATTGATTCTTAGGCCGTAGCATCTCTGTGGACTTACCCAGGGCTTATCGCTTACTACCCTTTTGGTTGAATAGCAGTGAGATTGGGTGCAGAATATAAATTTATCTTTGACCCACCATCCCCTGCTCGGGTTAAATAGCTACAATTATCGACCCTGCATGGAGGTGGGTCAATTACTAACTGCTACACACTCGATGCTATGTGATGCAACATGTAAATAAACAAATACAATTCTAATTAGAAATCAACCAGCAGTAACAGATTATTACTAATTTTAATACACTAGATGCTAAGAAATGCAACATTTATATAAACAAATGCAAATCTGATTAAAAAATAAAACCAACAGTTACACACAATATTTTTTTTGGTAAGCATTTGAATATAAATTTACAAACTTTAAGTTTTCACCCCTAACCTATTACAAAACTTCTTTTCTAACCAGTTCTTTCTCTTTACAAAATATGTTTCATTTCTTCCCCACTCTACCTTAACTCCCTGTACTTCTTGATATAATTTCTTCCTTCAAACCTTTTCTAGCTAACCACTTCCTCTTTCCCCAATAATCTTAATTTCCAAAGTTTTTGGTTTACTTGTGATCTTTGTAGACTCTTCTATTCCTCTCTTTCCACAACTAGTATAATCCTGTAACAAACATTACCTCTGCTTATCTTTTTTCAAAATTATTAATTTCCACAGCTTCTTTTTCACCCTTATAGAACTCCATCTTGTCACCTGCAAATATCTGAACAATTCCTTCCCATAACAACAATCCACAAACACATGTTGGATAGTTTCTTGATAATTCCTGTACATACTACATTCTTTTTTTCCTGGTAGAATATTGAAAGCTTGCAATCTGTCAGTTTTAGGGAACTTCCCAGTGACCAACATCTAATGAAAAGATATGCTTGGCAAGAACCTTCTTGTGCCAAATGATTTTGTTCTTGAAATCAAACTCTAACTAATGCAACATGTAAGTAAAAAAATACATGTTATAATAAAAAAATAAATATATAAATAAAAAAACTTATGTGTTGCCTTCATTATCAACACATCGGACTAATTGTTTCTTCACATAAGTGTGTTGCTTCTTGTCAACAACAACTTCATTTCCATAATGGAATTTCTCCACATCCATTTTTTTCTTTTCCAGAAGGACGAGGTTTAGTCGTCCACAACCTTTCTATTACTCCCACTAACTCTAACCAACTCCCCTTTTTCCTCAGCTTTATTCTTCTTATTTTTCTTCTTTTCTCCATCAAAATTCTTCAAAAAACATATTCTGTCCCGCAAGGGACTTTCTTTGTATTGATGATTCCTTCTTCCTTTTCTTCTCAGCCTCATTTTCAATTTGTTATTCAGGAACCACATCCTGAACCTCAGCTTAATCAACATCATTTGCTTGTATCATCCTTATAAACACCTTCATTTTCATCTATATCACATGGTATTTACCATACTTACCCAATCCTAGTCAAACATAGTCTAGCATTAGAATAATCACCCCGCAAGAACATATTGGTTTTCCGAGCATGCATGACACTCACTTAAAAGTAATTGACCCTAGGAATACTGAAAAATCACCACTCACCACAAACACCCTCAGCTAGGCCATGATCTCGGAAGGAGGGGCACAATACATGGGCCTCGATTACACGATCCAACTTCTATAAATAAGGACCAAGGATGAAAAAACATGGTAAGTACTTTTTAGATAAGAGAATATTAGTGAAAAATACAACCCTAACTTGGGCATCAGAGCTTTCTCCCTGAGGACCGCTCTGGGAAACTTTTTGCAGGTACTCGAAGAGGCTAGAATCTTCGCATTAGTGGTGTCATTTGTGGGGAATATTTTATCTTTTAGAGTCTCTATAGTCCCTAGAATGTCTGGGGCCCACCCTAGAATCACTCCCCGATTGAAAATCATATGAGGACTAACCTACCCGATAAAGATAATAAGCACCAAAGTAGCACAATAAGCCAAGAAAGGTCGCAACAACAATAAAACTACAATCGTATACATTGTCCACGGATCTGTGATGATAAATGTTGAGCCCAAGAAAGGCATTGGGCTGAAGATGTGGCATCCCAATTAGGGTATTATTTAATAACCTAATATAATCACCGCATTCATGGGTAATTAAGGGCGATCATTAAGGAGGACATTATTTAGGATATAGAGTATAAATACAAGGTACGTATTTATTTATAATTCATTTGGTCTTAATTATATAAAACTCTTGGACTAACTTAGGCATCAGAGAGGTGACCCCTGGAACCCTTAAGGAAGGTTTTATTGCAGGTTGTTTTGAGAGGAGTTCTAGCCCATGAACTTGTTGGTCATTCGAGACATATCAAGTGGTGCCATCTGTAGGGACGACTAAGCCAGATCAAGGATTTTGAGGGTTTATGCCTATGGTTATTCGAAGGAGTGAAAGGTTAAGGTTGATAGGTACGGGAGCTGGGTATCCACAAAGGTTAAGAAAGGAGGATTCAGGGGTAGAAATGAGGCTCGTGTCGAGGATATAGGGGCTAGCCGATCCGAGGGATGGAAGGTTTATGAATGTTTCAAGAGATTTGTATATGGAAGCCTATGGCCAGAACGGGCAAGGAAATCAGAATGCTGGGAGGGAGGCCCTGAACCAAGATGTAGAACGGGCAGCCCAGGTCCTGGATATTGCCGGCTATCGAGTTACTCCTCCTCCGAGGGATGATAGGGTCACGCACTGAGTACTGTCACTCTCACTTGTGGAATAACTATTGGGTGGGCCTTTTAGCTTGCAATATCCTATCCTTATCACGCATATGTTTGAGAGCCATTTCAAGCTAGGCCTCAGCCTTCTATTCCTGGTTACTCACAGGCCCCAGTATATTTGTTACCTCCACTAGCCCCATCCGCTCCTACCCTCGACCTGGCCAGTCCAAGAGCGGCATATGGGATGATGGCTTCTTCTTCCATGTATGGATACAGAAGTATGGGAATTCAAGGAACAATGATTAGTTAAGGGCCTTACAATCCCTATGCTCATCCACCACCACCACCAGCATACCCAGGCTTCAGACAGCCTGGGATAAACCCTAGATACAGGGCAACTCAACCTCCCTATCTTCCATAGATGGAGAGTCACGACATGGGGCTTAAACTGATAGGGGAGGCAACAGAAACCCCCCCCCCCCCGGATGCAAGCGAGTAGTTAAAGAGGGAGTTGGATAGGTTGATCGGACCCTTGGACAAGGTTGCAGGATCTCCTTTAAGCTCTGTTATTACTGGGGTTCGATGGCCAATATAAGTGAAATCATCCAGGAGATGCTATCTTCGAGAAATTCTTGATGAACCGGTGGTAGAATCCTGTATGGACAAGAAAAGAGCGCACTGAGTGCACATTAGTAGGATGAGGCAAAGTTTGAATTGTGTCTATCTTTGCCTTGTCAACCTCAATACCCTTAGAGGAGACAACATGGCCTAAGACAATGCCTTTCTCTACAATGAAATGACACCTCTCATAATTTAACACAAGATTAGTATCAATGCAGCGTTTAAGAACTTGTGCCAAATTTGCTAAACAGTTGTCAAAAGAATTACCATAAATAGTGAATCATCCATGAATACCTCGAAAACATTTTCAAAAAATTCTGAGATAATTCTTACTATACACCTTTGGAAAGTTGCGGGGGCGTTACATAACCTGAAAGGCATACGTCGATAGGTAAACGTATCAAAGGGGCACGTGAAAGTGGTCTTTTCTTCGTCTTCCGGGGCGATAGCTACTTGAAAATACCCCCAAGTACCCATCCAAAAAGAAATATAAGGGGTAGCTTTCTAACCTCTCGAGCATTTGATCAATGAATGGAAACGGGAAGTGTCCTTCCGGGTTTCCACATTTAGCATCTGATAGTCAATGCAAACGCGCCACCCATTTTGAACTCGAGTAGGTACCATTTCACCCTTCTCATTTTTTACCCCTTCACCCCACTCTACTTGGGTACCACTTGAGCTGGACTCACCCACTTGCTATCCGAGATTGGATAGATTATGCCCGCGTGGAGCAACTTGAGAATTTCTACCTTTACCACCTCCATCATAGGCGGGTTTAAACGGCATTGGGGTTGTCACACGGGTCTCACATCTTCTTCCAACAAAATTCTATTCATGCAAGTGGATGGACTTATGCCTTTGATGTCAGAAAGAGTCCATCACATTGGTTCCTTATTCTCCCGTAGCACCACCATTAACTTTTGTTCCTGCTCTTTGGTGAGCTTGCTTGAAATAATGATCGGAAGCGTCTCCCCTTCCCTAAGAAATGCATACTTGAGGTCACTTGGTAAAGGTTTAAGCTCAATCACAGGAGCTTTCACAAGTGAAGGGAGGAATTCCGGTTCTTCGGTGTCCTCTAAGACTAGAGGATCAAGACTTTGCACCACTTCCTCAAGAATGCTTAACTTCTCAATGATTTCCTTCAAGTTAGTACTCATGGAATATACAAGACATACATTTTAAACATCATTTTCCAAAGAAACTAACAAGGAATCATCACCACTCAATTCAAAAATATCTTGCACCACATTGTCAACAAAATCAATAGCATGACAAGAGTACTCTTCAAGAGGATACTTCATAGAGTCATTTATTTTAAACTCCACTTTAATCCCATTAAATTCCATGGTGAGGGTACCATTATGCACATCAATGATGGTCTTAGAGGTCTTCAAAAATGGCCTCCCCAACAAGATGGGGCGGCATGTTTATCATGCTTCATGTCTAGGACATAAAAATCTGCGGGAAATATTAAGGAATCCACTCTAACCAACACATCCTCGATGATACCCTTAGGGTAAGCACTAGAACGATCGGCTAGTTGGATCACCACCCCGGTTTTGAACAGAGTACCAAGATTCAGGGTTTTATACAAAGAGTAAGGAATCACATTTATTGATGCACCTAAGTCAAGCATTGATTTTTCAAAATGTGTATTCCCTATCATGTGAGGGATTGTGAACATGTCGGGATTTCTACATTTAGGGGGTAACTCCCTTTGGCACAAAGCGGAGACATGTTCACTTTTCCCATTTTTAAGCTTGTTCTTTGTTCTTTGTTTCCTATTTAGTACACATAATTCCTTCAAAAATTTTGCATAGCTAGGAATTTTCTCAATAGAATTCAAAAGAGGGATATTTACCTAACACCTACGAAATCTTTTGTAGATGTCTTTGTTGGATTCCTTCCTTCGTTTGTCCTTTAGAGCTTCCAGAAACGGTGGTACCGGCAGATATGGGGGAATCTCCACCACTCTTGCCTTCTTGTGAGGAGGGGATTAAGGTTCGGGAATGGAAGTTGATTTCTCAATGGTGATCTCGTCTTCCTTCTCCTTTCCCTTCTTTGCTTTCTCCTTGGCCACCTCCTCGTTCTCTTCCTCAACTTCTTTCTCAAGTATTTCAGTCCTTCTAGGTTCATTTTCAACAATTTCACCAACCGGGGGAGAGCCAACCTCTTTACCACTTCTCAAAGTGATAGCACTAGCATTTTGTCGGGGATTGATCTCCAGTTGGGAGGGAAGTTTTCCCTTTTCCCGGGCCTCCATCTGATTCACCACTTGAGCTATTTCGCTCACTTGAGTTTCTAAGTTCTTAATGCTTTCCTTGGCTTCATCTTGAAATTTTTTGCCTTTCTCCACACACATGCTAAACCAGTGAATGGCTTACAGCACCTCATCTTTTGTTAACCCCGAGCTCTCCCCTTGGTCTCGGGGCTTGTCTTGGATCCTTTGAAATTGTTATTGAGGTGGCCTATATTTTTTTTGAGGAGGCCGATACGGTTGAGGGTTTTGTCTTCCTTGAGGGTTTTGTCTTCCTTGAGGGTTTCCATACCAGAGGTTTCGGGTTATCACAATTTCCCAAATTGTACGGCCGGTTTTGGTACCCTTGGTAACCTTGGTAGCCTTGCCCATCTTGATATCCTTGGTTTCCTTGGCAGCCTTGATTTCCTTGATACCCCATGGCACTTACCTCCTCTACATAGTCCTCTTGCAAAGTAGGGCAAGTGTCTGTAGGATGAGCCAAGTAACAAATTTCACATGATTTAACATGTGATGCATTCCGGGCTTCATCATCTACAATTTCAAGATAGATGCAAGGGCTGAGACTTGGTCCTCAAGCTTCCCAATATTGGAAGAGTCACTTGTGGGCATTGGATTTCTCCTTCTCAAATCGGCCCTTAAGCTAAAATTCCTTGATTCTTCTGCTAGCTCCTCATACAATTGCATAGCCTTGGATGACATCTTGTTCCCAAGGGTGCCACCACAAGAACTCCTCACCAACCTTTGATCCTCATGAAGAAGACCATTGTAGAAGTAATAGACCAAATCCCCCCCCCTGAATAACCATGGTAAGGACAACTTACGAGAAGCTTCTTGAACCTCTTCCAATAGTCAAAGAGAGATTCTTTATGACATTGGAGGATGTTACTTATGTCCTTCTTCAAGGTGGAAGATTTCGAGGCTAGGAAGTATTTAGCTAGAAACTTTGTTTTCATGTCAAGCCAACTTTTGATGCTCTTAGGTATTAGGTAGTGGAGCCAATTCCTTGCACTATCCCTTAATGTGAACAGGAATGCCTCCAACTTATAAAAATCCTTATCTACTCCACGAGGAACCGTACTAACACATAAAAATTGAAACTAGGTGAGGTGCTTGTTGGCATTCTCCCCTTGCCTACCAAGGAATATGGGTAGAATGTTTATGAACCCGGTCTTTAGTAAGGGATACTCAATGCACATCGGTTTTTGATCGAGGTTGGGAGCCATAATGTCTCTCAACATTGCTTGCCCCAAAGGAATCTCACTCCCGTGGAGTGGAGAAGCTCTCCCTTGAAGAGGAGGATGTTGATGTCCTCCTCCCAGATGCTCATCTTCGTGCTCATGTTAATGCTCCATAGAATTGAAATTATCCACAAAATGATCACTAGGAGGGGTGTTATTCATACTTTCCAAAGAAAGTCTCCTAGCCCGTCTCAAATTCAACTCTAATTCAGGGTCATGGTGTAGGGGTTCTTGTGAAAAGAATTGTGTACGAACCATACACCAAGAACTCAAACAATAGATCTCCAAGCCAAGAGAAAATGGCAAGTCAACTAAGAAATCAAAATAAAAGCAAACTAACAAATATTTACAAATAGCACACTATCACACATAATATGCCTAAACACTTTAAAATAAACACCTCTTCCCCGACAGCGGCGCCAAAATTTGGGAGGTCATCATCATACCTCTCAAAGTTAATACTTTTAAGCCCTAATACCTCCTATCCACAATTAAGTAGATAGTGGCATGTCGGGGGTCATCCATGAGAAGAGGGATCTTTTCAAGTGTTTAAACATACAGCGGAGAAAACATACTAGGCATATACATACATAGATACATATAAAAGCATGTAAATGGGGGGTGGTTGGTTTTTGACCCTAAGTTATCATATTGAAAGACAACAATTAGCAAAGCAAGAGAACTGTGCTAATCATGCAATACAACTAAAGAGATGATTAAAATGATAATTAACGGAGCCTTGGGGGCAATCGACTTCCACTTCCAAACTTCCTATAGCTCATTGGTTCATTTACTCATTCAATTACATTTATTGTCTATGGGGAATGCTATCACTTCTCATTTGAAGATCAACATTCGTTCCTTCTTAATAGTAGTTTGCATAGACAAACAACGACCATTTGCAAACCTCATTGACAATCACCCTAGACAAAAACATCATAGGGGTATTTCATCAATGGAATTTCACCCAAAGAACTATAAATTTGATAACAACAAGCCTTCTACCAATGACATAGTCATTTAACCAAACAAAGCATTTATTAGGTTAAACCTAGAATAAACAACATTCAAGGTTCAACCTTTCTTTGCACCTATGGGATAAATATGAAAACAATCCACATTAACATACTCATCTAGCAAGAATTACCACACATTATACACAAGAAGTTCTAAATTTATGCTTTTGGATTTCATGTCAAATGAGTTAAGAAAATTGCAACTTTCCTAACACTCTAATACTTCAATCATACAAACATTTCATATACTCAAACAACCCATGGTATAAATGAGGAAAAACACAACATTAATGGTATAATAAATGCTCTCCAATAAATGTTCATAAATGAGCAAGTATAGTATCTTACTACATATGTTTGGAAGCTTCGATCAATTGCTCCCAAGAACTAGATTTAGATACAAGAGTTCATACTGATTAATGCTAACAAACCAAACATAATACAAGAGAACTAAAAGATGAAAGATGGTGAAAAGTAGGGTTAGATATAGTACAAAAAATACAGAAAGAAGAAGATGTGAATGAGAGGAAAGAGAGTGCTATTTATAGTACAGAAAGGATAAGGTTAGGTTCTGGCCACCATTGGTCACGACTCGCGACGGGTTCGTCACAACTTGCGATGGGCGCCAGAACTTAACCTTGTCTTCTTTTCTTTTTCTTGTGGTAAATACTTATCTTCACAATGATTCCTCTCATTTTTCAAGTCTTCAACTCTTTGGAAAAAGTCTTCAAAGTCTTCAAAAAAATGGTCTTCGATGGCTTCCGATCTTCAAGTCTTCATGTCTTCGAAGCAAGTCTGCAAAGTCTTCGAAAAGTGATCTTCAATGGCCTCCAGTCTTCAAGCCGCCATGTTCTTCCTTTGTCACGCAAAATCCACTTAGAAAAGGTAAAAGAGCGTAAACTTTCTCTTACCCCTCCTAAGAGAATTTCAAGGAAAAACACAAGCTCTTGATAATAAAAGAGCACAAAAGTGACCCCAAAAAGTACTAAATCATGCACATAAAATGGACACATTACACCAACCTCTCTGTAGTGATGAGGTAGGAAGTGTGCCTCCCCTAGCGCAGAAAATCAGCTGGTGGAACAAATCCTAGGTACTCCACTGAGAGGTTGATCATGCCTCCAACCATAATCTTCCCCTCTGGTTTCCCCACCACCTCTACAATCATCTTCATCCATAGGTCGGCCCATAACCCATATCCCAACCCATCACTCATCAAGTTCCATAAGAAGTGAATGTCATTGTCTGACACATTCGTCAGCTCTGCCGAGCAAAGAACTGTGCAGACCAAAAGTCTATGCACATAACGGAGTGTGAGAGGGATGATGACATTGCTCTTTTTTTAAGGATTTCTTTGCCCTCATGTTGATGACACTCCAAAAATGCATGTCTTCCTCAATCGATCGGTCCTAGGCCTGTGGGTCCAGCCTTGCCTGGATCTTAGTCGTGTACCATCCAAAGGCTTCCTTAACTTGCAAAACGATCATCACCTGGGGTATATCATCTAGGTGGAAAGTGATATATTTCTCGCATGGTTGATCATCCCTCATGCTATATATCCTGACCGTGGACAAGAACTCCAGTGTGTATCACCGGTAGAAGAGAGCACTCTTGACCATGAAACCCTCCAGCCATCCTTTGGCGAGGAGGCATCAGACTGGATGGGTTAGCCCAAGAGCTTCCAGTGTGGGTACATCTAAAAAACTCATCTCCTAGAGATGGCGGCTGACCAAGGCTTCCCACCTCTCCGTGTAGGGCCAGATGATCTGGGTCAAACCCATGTACCAATCAGGAGGAGGAGGTAACGGGCTCAACTCTAGAGCCAGCGGTGAAGGTGGAGATGGAGCGGTGGTGTGCCCACCTTGTGGAGGAGCCCTAGGTCTCTTGGTAGGGGCCATGTCTAACAACCACAGAAAACAAGTCAAACGCACTAGAATATACATACATGCAATATCACAAAATCATACTCAACCTTAAACTAGTTTTGCCAACATCACAAACCAAATCAAATCCAAGCCAACTAGTTCAAGTCCTAACCATAATTGCATATAAAATCCATGTCATATTCAACATACCCATAATCTCAAGACCATTAGGTTCTCATATAGTTAAACATCAAACATGGTATATCACATAATCACAGTCATGCCTAACTAGTTTAGCTACCATTAGTACGTTCATAATGATAACATTCAAGTGCTACTGATAAACTACCTTAAGCATAATAACATTGTATCCAAATATCAACTATGTTTAATCAAGTCAACATGCCTAATTTCTAGTACAAGCCACAACCAAATTCTCAACCAAAGTAACAATATAACACAATGCAAGCACAACACCAACATAAGAAATCAACACAATCAAAATGAGCATAATGCTATCCCACATCCAACCGAATTATAAGCACAACATATTCACACAATCTCCATCAAACCAATTCATAAGCACAATATATTCACAAGAATCTACAATGCTCTAACAAAATCTATAAGGCATCACACATAATCCACACAATGTCCCATGAAATAGATTATACAACATAATCACAATTGAAGCTCAAGAAAGTGAAGAAATGTATCACTTAGATGCTTAGGATGAAGAAGGAACTAAGCCCACAACCAATTTAAATCCGAATTGCTAAAAATCACAAAACCCCTAAATTCTAGGGTTTTGTGTTCTTCAACAAGTTAGACCAATTTATGGGTGGAGATTGGGAAGATGGATTGGGAAGTGGTGTAGGGTTGATTCTAAGGTGGAGCGGTGGTAAGTGATAGTCGGAGGGTGGCGGAGATTTGGTGGAGCATCGGAGAAGATGAAGAGAAGAATGGAGATGGGGTTTCATAATGGTTCTCCCTTTTTTTATAAAAGCAACTCTGTACGCCCATCACAACTTGCAACGTGTAGGTAAATAGACACCTCCAGTCAAAGCCCTCATCATGACTCACGACTAATACACTGTGACTTACGCTGGGACTGTTGCGACTAGCAAAAAGTGGAACTTAAGGGTTCAGCAAAATTCTTCTGATTCGGTCGTGATCATGACCAAACTATTGCGACTCACGATACGGCCATCGTGGCTCATGAAAAGTGGAGCCTGGGGGATTAAAATTTGGTAAAATTTTCTAAGTCCATCGCGACTCACAACGAGGTTGTCATGACTCGCGACGGGCAACCTGCCTGATACTTAGAAAAATTTTTAATCTCATTCCTTGCCCAAGCTTATCCTTCTTGACTCCAAGTATTTCTCCCTTCATTCATCCAATTCCTTAGGTTCAAATTGATACAAAATCATGGAAAAATAAGCTGTGATAAGCACAAAGCAAAACAATAAAACTAACGACAAATACTCAAAACCAAATAACATCAACGGAAAGTCACTAATGACAATCTAGATTATCAAAACCAAGTATATTTAACGTTGTCGACACGTCTCACTCCCCTTCTTAGAGCTTACTCACAAAATGAACCAAGATGATCGGTTCCCTTTCCTTAATCCGGGTTAAAACAATCGGGATTCACATCATCCCCCAACAAAACCTTCTTCAAATAGGTTAGGGTTTCTTCATGTTCCCTTCACATCTCCAAAAACTCACCTTTTTGTTTCATGGTGATCTCAAGAATGTGAGCATTCGAGGGTTTCTCTCCTTCTCCAAGAGATGAACATTTAAGAGCTTTCGGTGGTGGTTTGCATTCTTCCACCAAAGTTTTCTTAAGAGAATGAGGGAGAAACACCCTAACGGGATTACCTGCAGACACACGAAAAGTGTTGGAAGTTGCTTTCCTAAGAGTGCATTTACCATTGTTGTTTTCCTTCAAGTTAGTACTAACAACATTTAAAATCAAAGCATCGCTCAAAACATCATCTATGGTAACATTTAAGGAACTACCATCTTTGGGCTTAATTACACCTTGCTTTTCACCATCAATAACATGAATAGATTGGCAAGGATGGTATCTGCTAGGATGATCAATACAATTATTAGTGTAAAATTCTACCTTCCGCCCATTAAATTCCATGGTTAATGCTATGGTTCTTGCAGTCTTTAGAAATGGCCTTCCTAAAAGAATATGGTTAGCATTATTGTCACCTCTAATTTCAAGAACATAAAAGTCTGCGGGGAATGTCAAAGAATCCACTTTCACCAACATATCCTTCACAATACCTTTTGGGTATGTGCTAGAGTGATCAGCTAGTAGGATAACAGCCTTGGTTTTGTGCAAAATGCCCTGATTTAGACTTTCATACAAGGAATATAGGATAACATTGATTGAAGCACCTGAGTAAAACATGGCCTTGTTAATACATTTGCCTCCTATATCTCAAGGGATTGTAAACATTCCCGGATCATCACATTTAGGGGGCATTTCATCATCAAACCCGGCGGAGACATATTCACTGTTCACACTCTTTTTCTTACTTTTCAATTTTTGTTTCCTATTGATGGTACACAATTCCTTAAGAAATTTAGCATACCTGGGAACTTGATTTAGAGCATTTAAGAGTGGAATATTTACCTCGCATCCACGAAAGACTTCGTAGATGTCCTTGGTGTCCTCCTTGGTCCTCCTATCCTTTAATGCCTCTGGAAATGGTGGTTCTGGCTCATAGATAGGGATCTCTGCCCCTCTTGACTTCTTGTGTGGTGGGGATGAGGTTTCAGGATTTTATCCTGATCTTAGCACAAATGTCTCCACCTCAATTTCTTCTTCTTTGCTCTCTTTGGCCAACTTCTTGGCCTTCTTTTCACAGTCTTCTCCTTTTTCAACCATATGCTCAACAACAACCCTTGTTTGGGGTTCCTTCACTTCCCTTCCACTTCTCAACGAGATTGCACTCACATTTTATCGAGGGTTCATTTCCAATTGGGAGGGAAGTTTTCCCTTTTCCTGGGCCTCCATCTGATTCACTACTTTAGCTATTTGGCTCACTTGAGTTTCCAAGTTCTTGATGCTTGCCTTGGCTTCATCTTGGAATTTCTATCCTTTCTCCGCGCACATGCTCAATCGGTGAATGGCTTGCATCATCTCATCTTTTGTTAACCCCAAGCTCTCCCCTTAGCCTCGGGGCTTATCTTGGAGCCTTTGAAATTGTTGTTGAGGTGGCATATATTGTTGTTGAGGAGGCTGATACGGTTGAGGGTTTTTCCCTCCTTGAGGGTTTCCATACCGTAGGTTTGGGTTATCACGATAACCCAAATAGTACGGCCAGTTTTGGTAGCCTTGGCCACCTTGGCACCTTTCATTTCTTTGATATCCTTGCGCACCTTGGTAGTTTTGGTTGCCTTGGTAGCCTTGGTTGCCTTGATACCCCATGGCACTCACCTCCTTGACATAATTATCTTGCAAAGTAGGGAAAGCATCTATAGGATGCGTCGAGTAACAAACTTCACATGATTTAACATATGGCACATTTTCAGGCTTAGTTATCAATGATTTCACCATAGAAGCAAGGGCCGAGACTTGGTCCTCAAGTTTTCCTCTATTAGAAGGGTCACTTGCGGGCATTGGATTTCTCCTTCTCAAATGGGCCCTTGAGCTAAAGTTCCTTGACTCCTCCGCTAGCTCCTCATATAATTACATAGCCTCTGACGAAGTCTTGTTCCCGAAGGGTACCACCACAAGAGCTCTTCACTAATCTTTGTTCCTCATCTAGAAGACCATTGTAGAAATAGTAGACCAAGTATCCCTCTGAATAGCCATGGTAAGGAAAACTTGCGAGAAGCTTCTTGAACCTCTCCCTATAGTTGAAGAGAGATTCTTCATACCATTGAAGGATGTTTCTTATGTCTTTCTTCAAAGCAGCAGGCTTCAAAGCCGGGAAGTACTTGGCTAGACAATTCAACTTCATGTCAAGCAACTTTTGATGCTCTTGGGTGGTAGGTAGTGGATCAAATCTCTTACACCATCCCTCAATGTGAACGGGAATGCCTTTAACTTGTAAAAGTCTTCATCTACTCCATGGGGGACCGTACCACCACACAAAAAGTGGAACTCGGTAAGGTGCTTGTTCGCATTCTCCCCTTGCCTACCAAGGAAGATAGGTAGCATGTTTATAAACCCAGTCTTTAGCTCGAAGTGCCCATTCGGTTCAAACAAGGGATACTCAACGCATATCGGTTGTTGATCAAGATTGGGGGCCATAATGTCCCTCAACAAGGCTTGCCCCCAAAGGAATTTCCCTTCCTTAGAGAGGAGGATGTTGAGGCCCTTCTCCCGGATACTCATCTCCGTGCTTGTGTTGATGCTCCATAGAGGTAGAAGTATCCAAAAATGGTCACTAGGAGGGGTGTTATTAACACTTTCCAAAGAAAACCTCCTAGCCCATCTCAAATTCAACTCTAACTCGGGGGCGTAGTGTAGGGGTTCTTGTGAAAAGGATCACGTACGAACTATACACCAAGAACTCGAACAATACGTCTCAAAGCCAAGCGAAAATGGCAAGTCAACTAAGAAATCAAAACAAAAGCAAACTAACAAATATTTATAACTAGCACATAATCACACATAATATGCCCAAATACTTAAAAATAAATGCCTATTCCCCGAAAATCGTGCCAAAATTTGGGAGGTCATCGTCGTATCTCTCAAAGTTATATTTTTAAGCTGTAATGCTTCCAATCTACAAGTAAGTAGATGGTGGCAAGTCGGGATCGTCCACGAGAAGAGGGATCTTTCCAAGTGTTTAAACATATATAGGAGAAACCATACTAGATATAAGCATATATAGATACATATAAAAGCATGTAAAAAGGGGGGAGGGTTTGGTTGGTTTTTGGTCCTAAGTTATAAAATTGAAAGACACCAACTAGCAAAGCAAGAGAACTATGATAATCATGCAACAACTAAATAGTTGATTAAAAACAATTAATGGAGCCTTGGGGGCAATCAACTTCGACTTCCGCTTCCAAACTTCCTATAGGTCAAAGATTCATTCACTCATTCAATTACATTTATCTACTATGGGAAATGTTATCACTTCTCATTCGAAGATCAACATTCATTCCTTCTTAATAGTAGTTTGCAAAGACAAACAACGACCATTTACAAACCTCATTGATGATAACCCTAAGAAAACAACACGATAGAGGTATTTCATCAATGACATTTCACACAAGTGACCATAGGTTTGATAACAATAAGCCTTCTACCAAAGACATGGTCATTTAACCAAACAAAGCATTTACTAGGTTAACCCTAGAATAAACCACATTCCAGGTTCGACCTTTCTTTGCATCTATGGGATAAATATGAGAACAATCCACATTAACATACTTATCTAGCAAGAATCACCACACATTATACACAAGAAGTTCTAAATCAATGCTTTTGAATTTCATGTCAAATGAGCTAAGAAATTTGCAACTTTCCTAACACCCTAACACTTCAATCACGCAAACATTTCATATACTCAAAGAACCCATGGTATAAATAAGTAAAAACACAACATTGATGACATAATAAATGCTCTCCAATATATGTTCATAAATGAGCAAATAGAGAATCTCACCACATAAGTTTGGAAGCTTCAATCAATTGCTCCCAAGAACTAGATTTAGCTACTAGAGTTCATACTAATTAATGCTAACAAACCAAACATAAAACAAGAGAAATAAAAGATGTAAATGGTGGAAAACTAGGGTTAGAATAGTACCAAATTCGGGTGAAGAAGAAGTTGTGATTGAGAGGAAAGAGAATGCTATTTATAGTAAAAAAAGGATAAGGTTAGGTTGTGGCCACCCGTACGTCACGACTTGCGGCGAGCGCCAGAACTAACCCTTGTCTTCTTTTCTTCTTCTTGTAGCAAGCACTCTTCTTCACAATAATCCCTCTCATTCTTCAAGTCTTCAAATCTTCGAAGCAAGTCTTCAAAAGATTATCTTCAACGGCCTCCGATCTTCAAGTCTTCAAATCTTCGAAGCAAGTCTTCAAAAGGTGATCTTCAACGACCTCCGGTCTTCAAGCCTCCATATTCTTCTTTTGTCACACAAAATCCACTTAGAAGAGGTAAAAGAGCGTAAAGTCGCTCTTACCTCTCCTAAGAGAATTTCAAGGTAAAACACAAGCTCTTGATCATAAATTAGCACAAAAGTGATCCCAAAAAGTACTAAATTATGCACATAAGATGGACACATCACATACTATGTTTGCTTAAAGAAGTCGTGTGTGTCACTCATACTCGGGGCTTAAAATATTTGAAGAAGTATAGGCATGAGCATCTCGAATCCTCTTACAAATTTTAAACTCGCTGATACTATTAACAGGGGCTTGAGAAACCCGACTTGCATTTTCTAGGAGCGAAAGTTAAACAGGCTTTAATTTTGTCAATAAATAGAAGTACAATTTTGGTGCCAAAAAGTACATTAATGTATTCATCTAAATGGAGGAAACCCCTCCCGAAATAAATCTTTAATGGAAAGATCTAGCCCCTTCACCTTTGCCTCTATTTCTTCGAGCTCTTCAAGCTTGATACAAGCAGCTCTCCGAATATCCTTTATTTTTTCTTCCACGGGATACTCAGAAGGATCCAGGGGAGCAATGGTCTTACCCCGCTTCTTTGTGGAGGGTTTGAATGGGCCCTTCGAGGAAGAACCGGCACTTTTACGACACTTTGTGGAGGATCCCTTGGTAGCTTTGCTCAAGGGTGCAAGATGCTTTTTAGCTTCTTTAATGGAAAATTTCTGTGATCTAAGAGCAGAGCGATAACTGGAGGGGTAAATCCTTTTACCTTCAGTTCCGTTAACTAGTCAAGAATAAGGTCAAAGGCCTTTTTCTGGCAAGGAGTTCCATTCTCATGGGCTTTAACTTCCTCCATCTAGTAATGAGTGGCTTTGAGTAGAAATTTTGGAAGCTAATCATTTCCAATTAAATATGAGGAAGGAATTCCGTGAGAAAGCATGTGGGCACGGAAGCTCACTTCGTGGGCAACAATTTTTTATTCAAAATCGGCAATGCGCTCCTCAACTTCTTTTACCTGTACCTTCCAGGCCTCGATCTCCCCCACAATTTGTGTGTTCTCGGATAAGAGAGATTCTACCAAAGAACTATCCTCAACCAAAACGAGGCTCGCTTGAAGAAACGGGGTCTTCGCTAGCTATCTTCCAAGCGAGCAATTCCTCTTCAAGGCTAGTTGTTTTGCTCTAAGCCACTAGATGTTTCTCGGAAATCAACTCCCTTACAGCCACTAACCTGTAATTCTTGCCCATGCAACCAATTAGGTGCCCTTCCACTGCTGGAAGCCTAGTCGCAGTAGCAACGCATGACTTTAGAGAACCAAATTTAAGATATTTGACGCATCAACTCTTCAAAGTCTTTGTCTGCAGGATCGTGATCTTTGACCACCAGTAAAGGATATGTACCATTAAATTCTTTGCTGAGAAAATATTTAACAAACCTCTTAAAGGTCGGATGGTCTTTTGACTGCCATAGCTTCATCTCAACTTTGAGCTGGTCAAGCTTGTCCTTCAAGGACTCCTTCTCTTGGTTACCATTAGATAAATCCCATGTGGCTTTCAATAGCTGTTTGTGAATCTCACTCAACTCTTTTGGAGAACTCGAAAGCTCCTCACAAGTGCCTTCTAACACTCTCTTCAACAAGTTAAATTACGAAAAGAGAACAAAGGTAAAATCAATAAATAAGTCATAAAAATGCCAAAAGAAATTCTTACATTGAAGTTTTAAAAAAAAAGTTACAACAGGAGGCCCTAATTGGCAAAGTTACAATCAAGGACAAACCCTAGAATCATCCTCCTTTGAGGTAGATGTAATCATTTCCTCCACTCAAGCGTCTGCTGAGTTCTGCTCGAGGGATACGTCGGTGGCCTTGGGTGGGGGGTCGCTCGAATCCCCTCAGAAGTGAAGAAGTGCCCTTTGGAATTAATGAAATCCATCGGAGCAAAGCGAAGGCCATCGTTCTTGATTGCCTCTTCCCATTTTTCATCCAGAGTAGCCTCAAGCTCTAGCTTGACTAGCTCATCCACCTGCTTAGCGAGTTCTTCGGACAGTGAGGCAGACACTTGAAGCTTCAGGATTTCCTCAGCTAGATCGCTGCAGCTGATATGCTTGGCCACCTCCAGGAGATCCACAAATTGTTGAAGCAGCTTAGGGATGTTCAATAGTTTGCTTTTAAATGCCTTGAGCAGCTTAACCTGTGAGGCTGGTCCTCAGCAGCCTAAACTCGCTTCTCGAGGGTATCCTTCTCCAGCGTCCATTGACGCCTCTCAACATCAATATTATCCATCTTTTGTATCTCCTCTTCCATGGTTTTTTTTCCTTGAGCGCCATGTTCTTCTCCTCGAGCAACCTCTTCAACTCCAAAATTTCAACATCCTTTTTTCCTAGCTTCTCTTCGAGAGAACCATGGCCAGAAGTACAAGCACAGACGAAAGCAGCCATCTTCTGGTGGCTTCACAGAAAATTTGAGAGACCTAGAAAAATAATTAAACTTAAACCAATGCTAGGAAAAAGTACCCTAAAATGAACTTTTCAAAGAAACCGATAAAAACCTCGGGGTTAGAGACCATGCTCGTGAGATGATGCTTAATGCTAGATATGGATACCGCATCACTCGAAGGGGGGCCTATTGTTGATAGTCGTTGTCACCGTTGCGTGCTCCTATTAATGGTGGTTGAGAGGCGTTGCCAACATTGCTACCATCTGCTCCTGTCTTCTGGTGAACATTCCTAGTATTGGGGAGCTGGCCATCAGCAACAATTGAAGTAGGCCTTCCACCACCTACCGGGAGAGTGGAAGCCTGATTCGAGGGAATGGAGGCCTGATTCGAGGGAGTTCCTTTGGAAAGACCCTGACCCTGCTTCGAATGTGGCTTCTTGTTCCTTAAGCCGCTAGCGAGACCCACTTACAAAAAGGACAGCATCAGTAAAAGTCAATGCAACGGCACAAAAGATAGAAGTAGAATTCTATTAAGGCACCTTCGGGGGCTTCCGGGTGCCTAAAATCACTAACAAGGGTCCCGAGAGGAGGGCACTCTTTGGGGCCCTAAAGTTCTCTTCTCCTCTTCCTGATATTCTTCTGGAGTACTTTATACACATACTCCTCATAGATTTCAAAGGAAGAGGCAAAGCAGCCAATCAGGGGGTTAGGATCATTGAATCGGCTATAATCAAGGGAGCTGGACAAAAAAAATTTCCTATCCTTCTCGAGGGCATCCCAAAAAATATACCCCACTGGTTTGGGAGACTCAACTAGCACATCCCAATTCCACGGAAGGACTCGATACCTCCTGCTGTCAAATGAAATCCCCTTCTTCCAGCTTCTCCAGTCACTCGAATTACTAGAAACAACAAAAACCTTGTGATATGCCTCCCATCTTGTAAAAGTGATAATCATGTCGGTGGACCCTCCACTATAAGACACGAAGTACAATGAGCGAAGCAGCTTATACCTTGGCTTGATACCGAACTCGTCACATTGTGTCAAGAACATCATAATAATCACCAAGACCTTGGGATGAACTCACAGCGAAGATGTCTGAGGGAAATAGCAGACCTTCCCTCGGGGAGGTTATAGGGGGTATCTTTATCTCGAAAGGGTTGAAAATCAGCATCTGGGGCTATTCGTTGGCCAAGAGGGATCGAGTCCAAAACCTTTGAGATAGTTTTCCCCACTACTGGGGTCGGGGCTCCTTCCCAGAATCCCCCAACCGTACCGCCCGAGATATCCTCTCTTTTCTTCTTCTTCTCTCTCTATTTAGCCAAAGAAGGTGCATGTAGCGCTCTCGAGGGCGCTTCCTCTTGCTCGAGGGACGTCCTCTCTCTCAAAAGAGATGCATTATCCTCCTCCTATATGACTTCAAAGGACACTTCCTTGCAGGCCGGAGATGTATTCCCCCCCCCCCACACACACCCCGGAACCTCGAGCTCTGGATTTGAATGAGGGTAGAAACCAATTTTGCCACTAGTGGGGGATCTCCTTATATAGGGCTTGCCTGTGCCTGGTTGCCAGTTCTCGACTGGCTCTCAAGGAGGCATACCAGTTACTGGGAAAACTCTCTCTTCCCCAGGACTGTTAGTAATGTGGTCAGAAATACCTCCTCCGGTATCAGAATCACATTGGAATTCTTAGGAATGAGTGCATTCTGAGTTAGTAATAGCCCACTCTGGCTTTCTAATCCCCGCCTCTCCTACCCTAATCTCACCAGAAAATCTCTTGGAGGTGGAACCCTCATCAGAATGGGGCATGATTACTTCATTGATACTAATGGACATCTTGTATCTACGGGCTCCTTGATCTTCCTTGTGATCATCTTTAGTAGGTCGTCCGCAGGTACTTTTTCTTTACATTCTATGTGAAGGTCATTTGTAAAGGTGGTAGAAGATATTGAAAGTTGTTCACAAGGACGGTAGTAGAGACAAAGACCATTCACATTTGAATGATATTAGACGAAGACCACGATCATCAATGCGTTGTAGAAGGAGATTGAAGCACTACAAGAAATATGGCCTTTTGCGACATAAAAGTTGTGTCGTTTAGCCTTCATTTAGTGTCGCAAAAGGTATATGTGACACCTTATGCTTCATTTTATTTTATGTCACTGTAGTAATTGAGGTATTCTTCCGTAGTTATTGAGGTATTCTTTGTCACTCTTTTTTTAATGTGACGCAAAAAATGACAGTATTTGTCACTTATTATTTTTCGCATTGAATTTGCGCCATATTCTGCATCATGTAGTTTTTGTGATGCATGCAAGTTTGCAACAATTTATGCAACATTGACGAAAATGAATTTGCGACACTACATGTGACACTATCAATCTGACATAATTGTTTGTGACTTATTTGACTTCATATTTAAATCATTGTAAATTTTTCCGACACGTAAATTATGTCACAATTATTTCATATTATGCCACATACTACGCGACTTTTGCAAAAATGGGCCACAAAATAGATGACACAATTTGTGTCAATAAGTCAATTATCGCATTAATTTGGCGAATTATTATGCGTCATGTATTTGTAATGACTAATGAATGTTTACATGTTACATTAATTTAAATGATTTACTAAAAATCAATATTTTTACAACACTAGTTATGTTTGAACACCAATTCTCAAAAACCGGTGTCCGAAATGTTTAACAAATGAGAACCAGTTCCCAAATTTTTTTAAAGATTTTTTTAATTTTTTTTTTAAAACAATACCTTCCTATGTACTCTGTGTGCAGGTGCATCTAAAGAAGAGGAAAAGGACCCAAAATCACAAAATTTATAAAATGATGCTATATTCTCAAAAAGAACACTTATGCTACATTATTGCATAAATGAGCTACATTATTGCATAAATGAGCTACATTTCAATAAGTCTCAATACTGATGCCACTCTATGACATATTGCATCTCATATATAAATAAAATAATAATAAGTTTGTTAACACTATAAAGTTTTACCTATCTAGAGTTTAGCCTTATCCATCTCAACAAGCTGCTTCTTCACTGTGCCGAGCTTGCTCAATCTTCTGAGTCCCTATGGATAGCAAAACAAAGAGTTAAACACACACTCCTACATCACATAGCATAACAAAACAAGTACAGTTAAAAAACACTCCTACACAGCATAGCAAAACCAGTACAATTAAAACACCTGAATCAGAACAGTCCTTCCTAAACAAACATGAAATTCTCTTCCAAGGACAAGCTTCTCAAATTTGTTCCCATCTAATACCATTCTGTTAAACAGCAGATCAGTGTCAACAGTATGAATAAGAGGTAAAAGAGCTTTAACATTTTCCAAAAAGTGAAGCACCTCAATCCTTGATAATGTAGGAATTGAGTTATATCAATGAGCTTGAAGAATCAATTCTTACGTTATTGTGTGAAATGCTATTTCAATTTCATTACATAGTTTTTTTTTCACAAAATACACATGTAAGATAACTAATACAACACCATTAAAAAATGAGTTATTTTACCTATAAATTATCACATATTCACACAGAAAATTGGAATAGTAAAATGGAACAAGTACCGGAGACAGAGAGGTTATTGAAGGGTTCCACCAGCGGCATCTTTTCCAGGGTAGCAGGAGCAGAATACAGCGGCCACCGGGCAGCTGGAAAATCAAAAGAACAAATACATCAAAAGAAGAACATATTAAACACAGAAATTCATAATAAAAATCCAAAATTCCTATTGAAACCCAAAAGTTCATAAAAACCCAGATAAAACATAGACGCCATAACAAGCCCAGATAAAAATCTCAAGCCCAGTCTATTAACACTAACTCAGAAATGGCTACTGATACAGGCATACTCCCTAAATAATTTTAACTAGCTAGTGTCCAATGTTAAACCTGGATGAATCTCTTGGCTTTTGGTCCTGGCTGGAGTGTTGTGGTGGCTAGGAGTCACGTTGAGGCACAGTGATGATGGTGAGTCATAGAGGTGCGTGAGTGGTGAGGAGTCGTGGTTGCCTCGATGAAGGTAAAGTAAATAAAAGAAAGAAACCATGATAGTCGACGGGAGTGGGAAAATTGGCCCACTCCCTTAATGCATGATACCTAATAAACTACCCCTGATCTAGATGTTACAACCAGGTCGCCAAAAGATGCTAACCCCTTCGTGATGACAGGGGCCTGTGGAAACCATCCATGAAAAACAGAGGGCCATGAGAACAAACTCACTAGCCCCTCACTCCATAGAACATCTATGCAACCAGTAGTGTGAACCAGCTCTTGAGCCATGGTTTGCTCCCCACGGGTGTCTTCCAAACCGAGAGTGGTCTCGGCCTTCAAATGAAGTAGTATGTCGTCTTCTCCGGGAAGAGCTGGCACACCGCTTCTACCATGTACACCTCTAAGATGAAGATAAAGACGTGCTATTGGCCTTCGATAACGGTCTCTGGATGAGTGCCGGGGTTTTCTCTTTGGGGTTGGGAGCAGATTGACCGTAGTCTGTTGTGCTCCCAAGTGTTCCCCGCGGATAGACCTCCAAGTGATAAGAGACCGGGTATGACTTCTACCACGCAAGCCCCGCGTAACGGTTTTGTAACCGTTCTTTCCCTTTTAGGCAAATGGACAGCCTGATGTCATTTTACACTTTTTAGTGCAGCACAGGCAAATAGCGCAACCGTCAAATCCAAGTGAACCTAGCAAGGGGTTAATTAATTTGCGTACGCAAAATTAATTACCCCCTACCCAGCCTGAATGACCATGCAACATAACATAGAAGATCTGTGCAGCCAGATGAAGAAGGGATGCTGGATCCATTTTTTACCTCAAACAAGTAGTCCTTGAACCTCATTCCACGAACCACCCCTCGAGGGCAATCCACGAACCACCCCTCGAGGGCAATCCACGAACCACCCCTCGAGGGCAATACGAACCATGCCCTCGAGGGCAGTCCACGAACCATGCCCTCGAGGGCAGTCCACGAACCACCCCTCGAGAGCAATCCACGAGCCACCCCTCGAGGGCAATCCACGAGCCACCCCTCGAGGGCAATCCACGAACCACCCCTCGAGGGGTTACATCTTCGAGGGGCTAAACATTGAGCAATCCACGAATCACCACTCGAGGGGTTAAACATCCACCCCTCGAGAGGTTACGCATCCATCGCTCGAAGGCAATCCATGAACCATGAACCACAACCTACCATTCGAGGGGTTAAACATCTAGCCCTCGAGAAGGTATACCTCCAGCACTCGAATAATCACCCCCGAGAGGATAGACTTTTAGCACTCGAGGGCAATCCACAAACCACGAACTACCCTTTGAGGGGTTAGACATCCACCCCTCGAGAAGGTATACATCCAACACTCGAAGGGTTGAACAGACACCCCTCGAGGGTTTAAGTACCCAGCCCTCGAAGGGCTAAATATCCATCACACGATCTCTCTTCGGGCTTCATTTCACCACTCGAGCTACCATTCGAGGCTTCAAACTGCTAGGGTTTAAGACCCATGACCTCTGCCCCGTGTCTTCTTTCTTGGGTTGGATGACCCGACAATGGCCTAAAACGGGTCGAGCGCCCAGTTTTCAGTCTTCGTATAGAACGCGCTTTTCCGGCACCGTTGAGTTGCTGGAAACTGGGTAAATTTCAGAAAGTCCAATTATGAAAATCTGCTCCACCATTCTTTTTGATCTGGTTATTCAAATGAATTGAAAAACAAGTACAACACATTGGGTATACCATCACTAATGATTCCGATAAAATCAATCCACCATGGTCGGCCGCCGGAGAGAACGGCTAGATTCAACCAACACACAGTGAAACATCTTTTAACATCCATCTTGAATCCGACTAGCCCCAAAATGTGCCTCATTCAACAATAACATTCCAACACCCCAAATCAAATCTGTATGAATGTTCATGAGGGAATAAAAATAAATCCGTGTTCCTGGCATAGAACATAGCCTATTGGTCTAAATTCCAATTAAATCAAGTAAACAAAGTCGGGCAGTGTCCGGGATCTGAGCACAAGCGAGGCTGGGGGGTTACCGGGATCTGGCACAAACAAGGCCGGGCGGACGGGCCGGGATTTGAACACTTGCAAGACCAAAAGTTGCCCAAGTTTTGAACACAAGCAAAGCCGGAAGGTGACAGGGTTCTGGGCACTAGCAAGGCCGGATGACCAGGCCACCAGGATTCGAACACAAGCTAGGCCGGTCGGGTGCCCGAGATTTGAACACAAGTTTACCCGAATCAATTAGGAACTCACCCAAATACTAACACTCTATGCCTGAAACCCATCATTAATCCTAATCTCCCACGAATTTCATATTAACTATCCACTTTGAACATAATGTTGCACACAAACCTACACAAATTCTTCATAAACATCCCCATCTATCTGCACCAACACAGCCCAGATTTTCCCTAAACCCTAAAGAACTCCATAAAAATCCACACATGGGTGTTCATGAGCCAACAAAATAGATCTGAGTTTCGGCATAAAAATGCATAGCATTTGGTCGAAGGTTGCAATCAAAACCAGCAAAGAGGGCCAGCCAGGGCATATGCCCGGGATTTGAACACCAGTTTACCAGAATGATAGCACCCAAATGCTATAGATTTTTATGACAGAAATTCATCACTATTCTGCTTTCAACATGAGCAATTCCACACAGAGACAAAGTTCCACACAAAACAGAGTTCTACACAAAACAGAGTTCTATACAATACCACACATTCCACACAAATCATATACATCTGCACCGAGTCGCAGCAATCCGCACAATTTCATCAAACAAATCCTCGCTTTCATCAAATATTCGGACCAAATCTACTAGCAGGAAGTTGTAGACTTACTTGGGACAGTGGTAGATATTCGTCAAACTCTCCTCTTCAGCAACCCAAATTGAGGACCGAGGTCATCAACCTTATTTTGCGTCGGATTTGAGTCTGGGTCGGGGTCCGAATTGGAAATCGCCTTCCTCCATGTTCGAAGGAGCATGTCCTCCTCCATGGATTCAAGATCTGAGGACTCCGAGTACTTGAAGCCGTCCTCCTCCATGGTGCGCGTACATCATCATCCGAAAGTTTCCACGATTCAAGATCGAAAACCCAAGTTCCAAAAGTTGAAGATACGAACTTCAAGAGCCAAAAAACTCCAATCTTCAAGACCGAAAAGCAAGTCTTCTTCCCATAAAACCCATAAAGAAGCTATGGGTTTTCGAAATCCAAGATCAAAAGTCCGATCTTCCTCCAAAAAGTTCAAGATTCGAACTTCGAAACTCCAAAAGGGAGAAACCCAGATTCGGATTTCTCAACTTCGAGAACGGCTACAAATCATCCATTGGGAGAATCCGGCGAGGAATCCAATTCCTTGCCGGAAACGACGATCCGTAGATGAGGAACGAGAAGAAAAAGACTCCGATGTGCTGGAGAGAACTGCGTCCCTTTTCTTTTCGCTGCCGTGGTTGCCTCGAGGCGTGGTGAGACGCGGTGAGTCCAACGAGCCCGACCACGGTGAATCTAACAGTTTCAAATCCTAGTTCAGCCGCTGCAACAACCAATTCATTGCTCACACCAGCAACTACCACCACAACATTGTCTTCGAGTAGGAGCTGGTGCATCGCAAGTCCTTCTGCATCGATGTAGAAAATCACCGCCACAACTCTTCAAATCATCGAACATAAGCAAAAAAATCAACACATTAAACAATGTGACACATAATTTAGCTTATCAAACTCAACAGCCTAAAACACTCCGCGTTCATCTCAAAACGATGAACAGGAAACAATAATTTTGCAGAGAGGTTGGTTATATTTGCTACAAATCAGAAAAAAAAACCCCATTAAAACCCTATAAAAGTGAAACTATTACCTGGAGGTTAAATGGCGGTTATTGACGGAGAGCTATTTACGGCGTAGAGCGGTTCACGGCGGAGAGCGGTTCACGGCGGAGAGCGGTTCACGGCGGAGAGCGGTTCACGGCGGAGAGCGGTTCACGGAGGAGAGCGGTTCACGGCGGAGAGAGACTAGCAACAGAGGAGGTGAATGAGAGGAAAGAGTTAGCAGAAGAGGAGGCATATAGAAACTAGCAGCGGAGTTGGTGAAGGAGAAGAAAGGGTTAACTGCGAAGAAGTGAGGCGCGCAGGTGGTGGTGAGTCGGGGAGGAGCTGTCGTCGCGCCGAGGCGTGGTGAGACGCGGAGAATGTGACTGTGAGGAGGTTCTGGTGTATGTAGCGGGACGCAGCTCTACGTTGGAGTGGCGGTAGTGGGCAGCGACCAATTCGTGAGGAAGAAGACTAGGAGGGTTTGTGAGGATGTCTAATATTCAGATATAAAAATAACCAGGGTTAGTTTTAATTGGGCTGAAAATTTGGTCAAGGCTGAGAAATGATTAAGTTTATTGGGCTAATAACTATGGTTAGTAGTGACACTAATTAAAAAATAGAATATGATTGAGTTTATTAAAAATATGGTAGGTATACAAAAACAATATTATTGTATTTTTTTATATAATTGAGTTTATGAAAATACAATAGGTATACAAAATATTATTGTTGTATACTTTTATACAATTGAGTTTATTGAGTTGAGTGGACTCTCATGGGTGTATTGAGTTTATACCAATATATACATATTATTAAAATGTAAGTACATATTTTATATTTACTAATAACTTTATTGAATTTTTACTCGTATTTATATATAAGAAAGTCAAGTAAGGGAATGACCCTTAATTAACTAAAGTCAATTTAGTTATTATTGTTTCTATATAGAAAATAAAGAAATGGTTGGTCGTGATTAGTTAGAGTCAACTTAGTTATTAGTGTTTCTATATAAAAATAGGTAAGGGTTGACCGTTGATTACTTAAAGTGAACTTCGTTATTAGAGTTTATATATAGAAATTCAAGTAATAGTAACTGTTGAGTAGTTAAAGTCAAAAGTTTTCACTTGTATTTATATATGCTTAGTCAAGTAAGTGTTAATCGTTGATTAGTTAAAATCAACTTAGTCACTAGTTTTATTTTATATATAGAAAGGCAAGTAACGGTTGGTCGTTAGAGTAGATAAAATCAAACCTTTTATTAGTGTTTGTATATATAGAGTCAAGTAGTGGTTGAACATTGATTAGTTAAAGTCAACTTAGTTATTAGTTTTTATATATATATAGTCAAGTAGTGGTTGACCGTTGATTAGTTAAAGTCAACTTAGTTATTAGTGTTTATATATACAAAGTCAACTAATGGTTGACTGTTGATTAGTTAAAGTCAATTTTGTTATTAGTGTTTATATATCATAAGTCAAATAATGGTTTACCATTTTTTAGTTAAAGTCAAGTTTGTTATTAGTGTTTATATATTAAAAGTCAAGTGAAGATTGATCATTAATTAGTTATAGTCAACTTAGTTATTAGTGTTTATGTATAGAAAGTTAATTAAGGGTTGATCGTTGATTAGTTAAAATCCACTTAATTACTAGTGTTTATATATAGAAAGTCAAACAAAGGTTGACCGTTGATTAGTTAAAGTCAACTTAGTCACTAGTGTTTATATATAGAAATTCAAGTAGGAGCTTACCGTTAATTAGTTAAAGTCAATTTTGTTATTAGTGTCTATATATCACAAGTCAAATAATGGTTTACCATTTATTAGTTAAAGTCAAAATTGTTATTAGTGTTTATATCTAAAAAGTGAAGTAAATTGACCATTAATTAGTTATAGTCAACTTAGTTACTAGTATTTATATATAGAAAGTTAATTAAGGGTTGGTCATTGATTAGTTAAAGTCCACTTAGTTACTTGTGTTTATATATAGAAAGTCAAGTAAAGGTTGACCGTTGATTTGTTAAAGTTAACTTAGTCACTAGTGTTTATATATAGAAAGTCAAGTAGGGGCTAACCGTTGATTAGTTAAAGTTAACTTAGTTATTAGTGTTTATACATAGATAATCAAGTTTCGAGTTGTGCCAAATCTCGAGATAGAAGGACCTGCGGTCCGAAACTCGAGAATGAAAGGTTGATCGAAGCTTATTTCGAGTTAAGACTCGAAAATGAAATGTTGATCGAAGCCAATTTTGGGTTGTGCCGAATCTCGAAATAGAAGGACTAGCGGGTCAAAACTCGAGAATGAAAGGTTGATCGAAGCCCATTTCAAGTTGATACTCAAAGATAAAAGGATGATCGAAGCCAAATTTTAAGCAGAAGCTCGAGGATGAAAGGCCCATCGAAGCCCATTTCGACCTCAGACTCGAAAATGAAAAACTGATCGAAATCAATTTCGATTATTTTGAGGGGTTTAATCCATCAGTGCTCATATATGTAGGGGATCTTGGCCCCGAGCACTTGATTGGCCATGGAGGTCTTTTAAGTGTTTTCAATTATTCAATTCCTGAGCACTCATATGTGTAGGGGATTTCGGCCCCGAGCGCTTGACGGGCCTTGAAGGCTCTTCGCTTATTTGCCAGGTTTTTTATCCCCGGTACTTATATATGTCAAAGGGGTTTTCCACCCCGAGCATTTTTTTTATGTGCAAGGAGATTTCGACCCCAAGCGCTTATTTTCATGAAAGGGGATTTTGACCCCCAAGCACTTAATGCGTTAAGGGTTCATTCCAGGTTAGCTTTGAATCTGTTGTTCGAGCGAATTAATGTGTTGGGGCTCCGACCCTCGGCTTTCTAGTCTGGTTAGAGCCCAAGGGTCTGGATCCCGCCTTATTTATTTCCCGGGGGGCTCAGGGCCCTAGAAGTTCTGAGTAAGGGGTTCGACCCTTGGGCTTCTAATCTATATTGGAAACCAAGGGCCTTTGAGCCCCAATAGACAGAACTAAGGGATTCGACTCTCAACCTTCCAATCTGTGTTAGAATCCGAGGGCGTTCAAATCCTAGTATTTAGAGGAAAACAAGGGATTCAAACTTCGGGCTTCTAATCCGTGTTGGAGCCCGAGGATGTTCGGACCTTAATATTTAGGAATAGGGGATTCAAACTTTGGGCTTCTAATCTGTGTTAGAATCCAAGGATGTTCAAATCCTAATATTTAGGAATAGGGGATTTGAACTTTGGGCTTCTAATTTGTGTTAGAGTCTGAGTATGTTTGAATCCTAATAGTTAGGAATAGGGGATTCAAACTTCGGGCTTCTAATCTGTGTTAGAAGCCAAGAATGTTCGAATCTTAATATTTAGGAATAGGGGATTCGAACTTCGGACTACTAATCTATGTTAGAAGTCGAGGATGTTCAAATCCTAATATTTAGGAATAGGGGATTCAAACTTTGGGCTTCTAATCTTTATTAGAATCTGGGGATGTTCGAATCCCTATGTTTAGGAATCAAGGATTCGACCTTTGGTCTTCTAATTTGTGTTAGAATCCGAGGGTTTTCAGATCATAATGTTTAGGAATAGGGGATGCATGTATGGGGTTCAACTTTTTCATTTACAATTCCCTGCGGTATCTTTATATAAATGTAAGGGATTTGACCCTTTTGTTTATAAGTCATTGCGATATTTTTCAAAGGTAGCTTCGAGCCCCTTAAAACCATCGTGGCACTTGACAAATGCAGCTCCAGCTTCCTTAAAAGTAGGGGGCACCCTACGACCTATAGCAGCATTTGTGTTGAGTGCGCTACACCCTGGTCAAGGATTTGCACGTCGAGGGTCTGTAAGGATTTTGATCCTTTAGCACTTAAGTATGTGGGGGCTTGACCCAAAATGCTTATGTATCCTTGAGTGCTTACACATATGTGGGGTTTGACCCAAAGCGCTTGGCAGGCCATTGAGACCCTTCAAGTGTATGCAAGGATAGTATCCTTGAGTGCGTGTGTGTGTGGGAGGTTTGACCCCACACGTTTGACAGGCCACGAAGGCACTTAAGTGTATGAAAGGATTTTATCCTCAAGCGCTTATGCACATGGGGGGTTCGACCCTAAGCGCTCGTGTATTGGCGCTTTTACGCATGTAAAGAGAGGGGTTTGACCCCAAAGCGCTTGACAGGCTATGAATGCCTTGGTGCTCATAACATGAAATGGGGGTTTGGCCCCAAGCGCTAGATAAGCTATGAATGCCTTACCGCTCATATCATGAAAAGAGAGTTCGGCCCGAGCACTAAATAGGCTATGAATACCTTAGCACTCATATCATGAGAGGGTTTCATCCACAGACGCCTATTTATAAGGGTTTGAATATATACAAGGTCGTGGAGGCCTTTCAAGGAGAATCATTTAACCTATAGCGTCATTCATGTTGGGGGCACTATACCGCGGTCGAGGATCTTATTAATTTGGTACAGATATAGGTGTCCTTGGGCTTATAGTAGTGTTTTCCCTTGGGTGTGCTACCCCCCAATCGATGGGTGCCACTCATCGATAGTAAAGGGTTCCAAATTGATTAATCACAACGTTTTAATCCTTATCACTAAATCATGTAAATGGGGATTTCGACCCCTAACGCCCGACAGGCTACGAAGGTCTTATAATTTTTTGATGCTCCTTGTTAAGAAGAGTGAATCTCGAGACTGAAAGGCCATTGTAGCCGAATCTTGAGTTTGAAGGACCGTTGGGTCAAAACTCGAGGTGAAAAGCTAATCGAAGCCAATTTCGAGGTGATACTCGAAAATGAAAGGCTTATCAGAACCAATTTTGAGTTGAGACTAAAAAATGAAAGACTGATCGAAGCCAGTTTTGAGCTGAACGAAAGACTGATCGTAGCCTATTTCGAGCTGAGACTCAAAAATGAAAGGCTAACCGAAGTCGATTTTGGGCTGTGCTAAATCTTGACATAGAATGACCAGTAGGCCGAAAGTCTAGAATGAAAGGCTAATCGAATCCATTTTGAGTAGAGACTAAAAAATGAAAGGCTGATCTAAGAAAATTTTGAGCTGAAGCTTAAGAATGAAAGGCTGATCGAAACCCATTTCGAGCTGAGACAAAAAAATGAAAGCCCATTTCAAATTAAGACTAAAAAATGGAAGGTTGATCGAAGCAAAATTTGAGCTGAAGCTTGAGAACGAAAGGCTGATCGAAGCCCCTTTTGAGCCGAGACTCGAAAATGAAAGGCTAATCGAAGCTAGTTTCGACTAGATACTCGAGAATGAAAGGGTGATCGAAACCCATTTTAAGTTGAGACTCAAAAATGAAAGGCTGATTGAAACCAATTTCGATTGCTTTCGAGGATTTGATTCTTGAGCGCTTAGTTATCTAAAAGGGGACTTTGACCCCAAGCACTAAATAGGATACGAATAGCTTGGGTGGTTGATGCGTGTTAAGGGGACTTCGGCCCCAAAGGGTTCGATGGGCTGTGTTGGCCTGTCGAATGTTTACAAGGTCTGTGCCTTAGGCGCTTGATGCGCGTTAAGGAGATTTTGGCCCCAAAGTGTTCTATGGGCTGTGTTGGGCCTTCGAATATGTACTGCTCCGATTTGAAGAGGGTGGCTCTTGATACACGTTCGATGGGCTGTGTTGTCCCTTTCGAATATGTATAGCTCCGATTTGAGGAGAGTGGCGCTTGATGTGTGTTCGACGGGATGTGTTGGCCATTTGAATATATATAGCTCCAATGAGGCGAGTGGTGCTTGATGCGCGTTCGACGGGCTGTGTTAGCCCCTCGAATATGTACTGCTTTGATTTGAGAAGAGTGCCACTTGATGCGCGTTCGATGGGCTGTATTGGCCCCTTGAATATATATTGCTCCAATTTGAAGAAAGTGGCGCTTGATGTGGGTTCGATAGGCTATGTTGGCCCTTTGAATATGTACTGCTCTGATCTGAGGAGAGTGGCGCTTGATGTTGTTCAACGGGGTATGTTGGCCCTCGAATATGTACTGCTCCGATTTGAGGAGGGTAGTGCTTGATGCGCGTTCGATTGGTTGTGTTGGGCCTTAGAATATGTATCAATGAGGGTGTTCTTGGATTTACAACAATGTTTTCCCTCCCGGGGTGTGCTACCCCCAATCCAAGAGCACCACTCATTGGTAGATTTTTAATTACTTTACAAAAATCACAATACGGGCAGAGATATTGCACACTTCAAGGTTTAGTTGTGACCTGAGGCTTCACCTGAAGAAAGCCTTATGCACAAATAATCAGTCCACAAAAGACCATTTATACGGTCACCCAATTGTCACTAAGAAGAAAGCAATGGACTAATTAATCATCATTATTTATAATAATTAAAATAATTTTAATTCAATGCTCATATTTATCTATATACATTTTTTGGGAACTTGTTGAGTTGCCTGAGTCAGCTTGCTGTGTCGTGTCTGGGCCCATGGGAGCTGGGCCCGGAGAAATAATTTGATTTTGGGCCTGAAAATCCTTTGTGGCAAGCTTCATTTTTGCTGGGGCATACAAACTTTGGTTCTGGACTATATTTCAATCCTTTGCCATTTCTTCCCATTATTGCTGTACAGTGGGCCGGAGCTAACCCACTATTCATTTTCAATATTATCTTTGAGATAATATCCCATTTGTGACGCATCAATTCCTATGTGATAAGAATTACAAAAATGGGTAGCTTATGTGACCATAAGCTTCCAAAAATATGAACCACTTTGAAGCTTCGAGGTGGAAGGCGAGTCGAGAATTTCGAGGACAAGTCGGGTATAGAGCTTCAAGCATTCGAAAGGTGGCTCATTGGCGGGGCACATCGAAGTCGACGGGGGCTTCGACGAACTCGACGACGGTGGGTCAGTTTGATGGATGCTCCGGCGGCGGATTCGAAGGCACTTATTAACAGCGGATTCGAAGGCCACAAACGACTAGCCTGGACTCCATGGAAACCAGCGAACTCAAGTTGGCGGATTACGGAGCCACCACCACCAGATTTCGGAGGCCACCACCGCTGGGATCAAAGCCCCAACACTCCCGGGATCGAAGTGCTACCACCATCTTCACTTCGAAGGCACCACCATCTTTATTTCAAACACCAATACCACCAAGATTTCGAAGCCGTGTTCGAAATCCACCACCGGTGGCAAGCCAAAGCCACCATCGTCGGGATTTTGAAGCCATGTTTGAAGGCCACCACCGGTGGATTTCAAAGACCGCCACCGGAGACAAGCCAAAGCTACCACCGGAGCTTGTTTGAAGGTGTCGAGCGGTGTCGAGGGACTCTATTCGAGGGTCTCCATCGAAGGAGGCTCCGGTAGCGAACTGGAATTTAAAGAAGGCTCCGGCGGCGGGCTCAAACTCGCCGAGCCGGAGCCTGTTCATCGGCGGGGCTCAAACTCAAGAAGTAAGGCGTGTTTGAAGGGTTAATATCGGCTAGTCGAGCCACTTCGATGAGCTCAATAGGCACTCTGGCCTTGAGATCGAGGAACACCAACTTCGGCGATTCGAATGCTCGAACACCACCAGATATTTGAAGGCCACACCCGGTGTGTTCGAAGGCCACAACCATGATGCGTTTTCGACCACCAACCAATTCGTGGCAGCTCGTGGTGGAGTACTTTCTTACGAATTCGCTCTATTATTGCCTCCTTTTTTTTGAGGGACGTGGCGATACCCACGAGCTCTTTTGGTGTTCCCAGCCTTAGCCAGCCCCCGAGCAGGAGGAGCATCTAATCAGTACGTAGGTAGAGGGAGCTCTGCAGCTAAGGCATCCTATGAAAGTAAAAAGCTAGAGTTACTGTATTTCGTGGGTTTAGGTTCTTCTCAAACTAACATGCAATCAAACTATCTATGAGTTTTAAGGGTCAGCATTCTGATGCTTAAGTTAGTTTAATCATTTTATATGATTAAGACAGAATGAATGGTAAGTAAATGTGTACCTTATATTTATACTCAGTGTTCTAAATAACGTACTCCTTAATTATCGCCCTTAATTACTCATGAATGCAGTAATTAAGTTAGATTATTAAATATTCCCCTAATCGGACTGTCATACCTGTGACCCAATGCTCTCCTTAGACCTAACATCTATCAAGAGCCCCCAGAAAAATAGGTTCTTGACATTAGAAATGTGGAACGTCACGAAGGTCTTCGAGGTCTTGAATGCATGGGACAATTCGAGGACTTGGAATGGTCGAAATGAACCTTGTACGGTGTGTTCCTGCCTTCGAGGATGAGAACTTGATTTTCTAATCAACTTCATCGTTTAAGATTCCAAAAGGTCGCGTACGTGCTATACAATCGCGCGTGTCACTGCCCCCCAAACACTGCGCCGTCAGAAGAGGAAGAGGCGATCACGTCTTTCCATAACTTTTATGTTTCAAATGCCAAAATGATTACCCGTCACTTCAGCCCACATATTTACCCCTCATCCGCGCTTCCTTATTTACTTTTCTCATTTGTAGGCATCTTCTTACAAGAATTTTTTTCTATATTTCTCTCACGAGCGATCCAAACTCCATCACTTTTTCCAGGAATCATTAAGTTCTTCATCCCTATTCTCTTTCTAATCTTCTCGTTTCCCCCTTTTCCATCATGGCCCGCTCTGACGAGGGTTCTGCCTCTGAGTAACTTTCTAGTGAAATCAGGGTAGGCGAGAGTCAGGGGTTAGTACGCCGGAGAGAAACGTTAGCAACCCGGAATGTACCCCCTCCGAAGAACTCCAGCGCGTCTTTGATGCTAGAGAGGACATATCTAATAGTCCCGGGGAAGAGCGGATCTTTCCCATAACTGATATGCCTTCTCAAGAAGTTGTTGAAAATTGGCCGTCGGGCATGGGCAAACCCTATATAAGGAGGTCCCCCATGAACGGCAATATTGGTTTTTACCTTCCACCAATTCCAGAGCTCGAAGCCATAAGGGAGGAGGAAGAAGTACTTCCTTTGAGGGAGAAGGCAATCATCGGGGGGGGGGGGGAGCACCCTCGACTGGAACTCAAGAATCTTCTCTGGCTGAGCCCTTTTCAAGAGAAGAAAAAAGGGACTTGTCGAAGATTAAGGCTAAAGGACTCAAGGAGGGAGCCCCCAGTTCCAGTAGCGGGAATCACTATTTCCAAAATTTTGGACTCAATCCCTCCTTGCCAACGAGTAGCTCCAGACGCCGACACCTTCGTTGCAGGCCCACCTTTCCCTTTCAGCCCCTCTTTTCCAAACTCCTTAGGCAATTTCAGGTGAGCCCTGCGCAAGTCCACCCCACGTTCTAGTGATAATCACAATGTTCTTGTTTGGATGTGACAATTTTGGTATTAAACCTAGTTATAAGCTACTTCGCTCACTATACTTCATGTCCTATAGTGGGCGGTCAACTGATATGATCGTCATGTTTGCCCGTCGAGAAGTACATCGTAAATTTTTTGGCATTCCTGGAAATTCGGGTGATTGGAAAAGCTGGGAAAAAGGTATCTCATTCGATAGTAGGAGGTATCGAGTCCCTTCGTGGAATCGAGCCGTGCAAGTTGAATCCCTCAAACCCGGGGAATACATTTGACCAGATGCCCTCGAGAGGGACAAAGAAAAACTGTTGTCCAGCTCCCTTGACTACAACCTCTTCAACAACCCTAACCCCCGGATTGGCGACTTTATGTTCCCGCCCAGAATCTACGAAGAATATGTGTATAACATACTTCAGAAAGATACAAGAAAAAGGCAAAGAGAATGTGGAGGCCCTAGAGATGACCCCCCTCGAGGTCATTGTTAATGACCCTAGGCATTCAGGGCCTTCCGAAGGTGATTTAATAGAAATATACTTCTCTTATTTGTTGTGTTATTATGTTCATTACTATTGACCGACTCTCATTCTTTTTCCATTTTCACTGGGTTTTGCTAAGGGCTTAAAGAAGTAGAAGCCCTTGAAGCAGGGTCAGGCTCGCTCCGAGGGTATCATCGAACCCTTGAATCAAGCTTCCATTCCCCGACTCCGGTGTCTCCCTTCTCAAATCAGGCCTCCCCTTGGCCCTCCTACAGTATGCTTTTGGAGGCCTATCTCAACGGTGATGCTGAGCAATCACCTCACACCCGGAACGTTCACTAGAAAACAAGGGTGAACAACAAGACTATCAGCTCTTCCTCAGCAAGGCCGCTTATGGAACACATGGCGGTGAAGATGTTCAACAACAATCATTGCCACCTTCGAATGATGCGATGCCAGCATTCGGGTTTGAGCATCACCTTTTAAAGATTACTCTAATCCTGAGGTTCTTTTCCAATTCTCTTTTATCTCTTCCTCTTTTTTTTGTTAACATCAATCTGAGCTGAATTGTTTGATCAGGCTTCTAAAATATATCACGAGGCCACCGCGAGAATAACTGCCCTCTATTCCCTTGGCTCTGTTGGTGAGGACAACCTTCATGAGGAGCTCGACAAAAAGGATGCTGAGATTTTGCGGCTAAGGGAATCTCTCGAAAGTCACCAGCAGGTCCTTGAAGGGAAAGACAAAATGCTTGAGGAGAAGGATAGGGCGCTTGAAGATGCTGCAGGGGCTCTTCAAGAAAAGAAAAGGCTTTGGGACAGTGAGAAGCAAAGTGTAGATGCCGAAAGGCATCAATGGTTGCTAGAGAGGGATACTCTCACTAAAAGGGTTCAAACTGCAGAAGAGAAAGTTCAAGCTGTAGAAGATCCGGCCATGCAAGTGCGACTGCTCGAGGCCTTCAAACACAAGCTATTGAATAGCCCGAAGCTTGCTGAATTTTTCCTGGATCTTCTAAGGGTGGCCAAGGAGATCGGCTGCAGCGAATTAGCCCAGGAATTTTTAAAGCCACAAGTTTCCGCCTCTCTTTCTGAAGATTTGGCAAAACAGGTGGGCGAACTGGTTAATCCAGAGCTCGAAGCCACCATGGACGCAAAATAGGATGAGGCTATAAAAAACGATAGCCTTGGCTTTGCCCTATTGGATTTCATTAAGGCCAACGGGGAGTTCTTTACTGCCTAGGGGATTCGAGCGATCCCCTTTCCAGAGGTTATAGGCGCCTCTCCTGGGCAGGATTCCCCCGTCAATCGGGTGGAAGAAATGATTGCTTCCACATCAAAGGAGGATGATTCTAAGGTTGCTTCCACTTCCTCTTCTCTGTTTTCTTTTTTTTTACTTAGGGCCCTTCAATTGTAACCACTTTTTTTTTTCTGAGAATCAATGAAAACACACTTTTTTTCTTTTTGCTGTGAATTATTGATTTTACCCTTGTTTTCTGTTTGTAGTATAATTCGTTGAAAACGGTGCTAGAAGGCGCTTGCGAGGAGCTTTCGAGTGCCTAAAAAGAACTGTATGAGACAAATAAACAGTTACTGATTACCCTTCGAGATCTTTCTAAATACAACCAAGGGAAAGAATCCTTGAAGGACAAGCTCCACCACCTTGTGGACGAGATGAAGCTATGGAAATCTAAAGATCATCTTACGTTCACGGTGTTTTTCGAAGATTTCTTTAGAAAGGAATTTAATGGTACCTATCCTTTAGAAGTGGTTAAAGGTTGCGATCCCGCTGATAAAGAACTAGAAGAAATGATGCGGCAAATTTATTTGAAGTTTGGTTTTCTGAAGTCCTACCTTGCTGCTGCAACTAGGCTTTCAGTAGTGAAAGGATGCCTAATTGGCTGCTTGGGAAAAAATCGCAGACTGGTGGCCTAGAGGGAATTAATTGTCGAACAACATCTGTTAGCTCAATGCAAAGTGGCTAGCCTGGTAGATGACTTACTCGCCTGGAAAATGGCAGCTAATGAAGATCCCCCTTTGGCAAGCGAACCCCCTTCGGGCCCTCAACCCCCTCGAGAGAGCCCCCCAATTGAAGATAGCTCTTTGGTTGAATCCCTTATATTAGAAAATGCAAAAATCACAAGGGATATCGAGGCCTGGAAGAAGAAGCTACAGAAATGGAGCAGCGTTTCACTGAGTATGAAGAAAAAATCTCCGCACACGAAGTAAGCCTTCGTGCCGACATGCTTTCTCACGATATCCTTCCTCCTACTTAATCAACAATGATAATCTTCCAAAGTTTCGATTAAAAGATGCCCATTACTGGATGGAAGAGGTCAACATTCATGAGAATGAGACTCCACGATAGAAGAAGGCTTTTGACCTTATTCTCAATTAGCTAGCAAAACTGACGGTAAATAGATTTACCCCCTTGAGCTTTTGCTCTTGCCCTTGGTCACAAAAGTCTGCCATGAAAGATGTTGAACAACACCTTGTCCCTTTAAGAAAAACTAACCAAGGGCCTTCAACAAAATGCTGCAAAAGCACTGGGTCACCCTCAAAGGCCCCATTTGAAACTTCCACGAAGAAACGGTGTAGGACCATCACCGTCACTCCCTCAGAATATCCTGTAGAGGAGCAAATAAAGGATATCCGAATGGCGGCTGATAAGTTGGAATAACTCAAAGGAATAGAGGCAAATGTGAATAAGCTAGGAAAGCCTAAGTCCACTGAAGATTTGTTTCAAATGGGATTTCCTCCCAATGAATGAATATACGTAGATGGATTAGCTTGGATAATTGTTAGTGTAAATATTGTATCCTTAGTATTTGTTGAAATTTGAATGAATAATTAATATTCTTTCCGATTCTGATATTTTACCCCTCGAACAGGGGCACCCTGTGCATCTTGTTAAATAGAAATTAAGCAATTTGGAGACAAGCATTTTACCCAGATTCGTTGTTTCCACCTATATCCTGCCAATGTCGCTTACTAGCTTATCATTTAAAGAATACACTTTGGCTTTCGATTACCACTTTAGAGCTAACCACTTGAACATCATCTAGAGTGCCGCTTTAGAGCTAACACTCGAACATCATCTAGTGTGCCGCTTTAGAGCCAACCACTCGAACATCATTTAGAGTATCGCTTTAGAGCCAACCACTCAAATGTCATCTAGAGCGCCGCTTTAAAGAAACCCGCTCAAATGCCAACTAGAGTGCTGCTTTAGAGCAAACCACTTGAACATATCTAGAGCTCCGCTTTAAAGCCACCCGCTCGAATACAAACTAGAGTGCCGCTTTAGAGCAAACCAATCGAACATATCTAGAGCGCCGCTTTAAAGCCACCCACTCAAATTCAAACTAGAGTACTACTTTAAAGCAAACCACTCGAACATCATTCGTAGGTGGAAACATCATCTAGAGTGCCGCTTTAAAGCAACCCGCTCGAATACTAACTAGAGTGCCGCTTTAGAGCAAACCATTCGATCATCATAGCTGGTAGTATTTTCTCAAGCAGCTAATATTCCACCTTCTTAGTACTTGAATCCCGTTCATCTATTCAAGAACATAACTTCCTCCCGGATGTGATTCGATCACTTTATAAGGTCCTTCCCAATTCGCAGCTAACTTCCCCTCGGGCTCCTTTATGTTTTTCTCATTTTTCCTCATTACCAAGTCTCCCGGATTGAAAAAAACTTTTTTACCCTTCTGTCGTGATATCTTCTGACCTATTCCTTGACCTTAGCCTCATGTAGAGAAGCTAGCTCTCTCTTTTCCTCCATCATATCCAGATCTAGACATCTGTTTTACTGATTCATCATCTCATCTGTAGTAGCCATTATCCTTGGGCTAGGAACTCCTATTTCCCAGGAATTACTGCTTCTGAACCATATACCAGACTATAAGGCATTTCTCCAGTAGCGGAAGACTCAGCTATCCGATATGCCCACATCACATTTGGTAATTCCCATATCCAGTTACCTTCTGCCCCCTTGAGGCGTGCTCGTATTCCATTTACTATTGTTCTGTTGGTCACTTCCACTTGCCCGTTGGCTTGGGGGTGGTAAACAAATGTCACCTTCTGCTTGATCTTATACTCCTTGCACCATTTCTTGAAGGGATCCTGGGCAAACTATGTTCCATTGTCCATAATAATTGTCCCTGAGATTCTAAAACGGCACACAATGTTCTTTCAACAAAAGGAGATGACCATTTTACCCTTATATTTGTCAATGGCTCAGCCTCTACCCACTTGGTGAAATAATCAACAACCACTATTAGATATCTGAATTTGCATGGCGCTTCCAAAAAAGGGCCAACGATTCCCAATTTGTCAAATGGCCAGGAACTATAGATGCTTCTCATTTCTTCCCGTGGAACATGTTTTATAGGTGCATGTCTCTGACATTGATGGCAAGCCTGAATATATCAGTTTGTGTCCTCAAACATTGTCGGCCAGTAAAATTCTGCTTGAATGAGCCTTCTCGCCACGAATCTGGCTCCCTGATGGCTGCCACATACCCATTCGTGAGCCTTCCTTACAAGGTTATCCGCCTCGTGAGAGTCAATACATCAAAATAATTGCTGCAAATGGCCTCTTCTATATAACACTTCCTCTTGCAAGACATACATTGGAGCCTTCAACCTTATCTTTCTAGCATCCACTTCATTTTCTGGCAGGACTCTCTCTCGAAGATATGCTACGAACGGTGTCATCCAGGAGTCTGCCACTTCAATCGCCATCACTACAGGCTCTTCAAAACTTTGCTTGCTCAAAGTTTCCATGAGGAGTTACTGCTAGGATTGGGTTCCCAAATCCGAAGAAGCAATCTTACTTAGAGCATCCGCTTTATGATTGCTTTCCCTCGGAACCTGCGTCAATGTATAAAATTTGAAAATTTTTAACAAGTTCTTTACTACCTCGAGGTATCTCTGTAGATTACGCTCTTTGGCCTCGTATTCTCCATTCACCTATTGAACTAAAATTTGACAATCACTGAAAACCTCCAGTTCCTCCACTTGTAGCTCCTTCGCGAGGCGCAACCCAGCGATCAATGCCTCATATTCAACTTCATTGTTAGTAGCTTTAAATGCAAAGTTCAATGCATAAGGATAATTTCTGCCATCGGGGCTAGTAAGTAGGACCCCCGCTCCACTTCCCCCTGAATGCGATGAACAATTAACATACAACTTCCATATCTTTCTTTGCCTTATGTCTTCATTTTGGATGGGCTCCAAACATACTTCAAGGGGTTCTTTAGTTTCCACTATGAAATCTGCCAGTGCCTGCCCCTTAATCGCAACTCGAGGATAATACAGGATATAATGTTCTCCCAACTCTACCACCCACTTCATCATTCTTCTGGAAATCTCTGGCTTTAGCAAATCTGATGAATTGGGTGGTTCGCGAGACCACTATCTTATGTCCCTGGAAGTATGGTTTCAACCTTCGGGCTGCATGCACAAGAGCTAGAATCAACCTTTTGAGAACCGTATACCTCGTCTCCGGTCCTTGCAAGGCATGGCTAATGAAGTAGATTGGATGTTGAACCTTTTCTTTTTCTTTAACCAAAGTCGCTCTAATTGCTAGCAGTGATGCAGAAATATATAAATACAACATCTCATCCTTGTTTGGTTTCATCAAATTAGGCAAGTCCTCAAATGCTCTTTCAATTGGTCGAATGCCTCTTGGCACTTACCATTCCACTCGAAAATCTTTGCCCTTTGAAGAACATCAAAGAAAGGCAAGTGCTTCTCAGCCCCCTTCGATAAGAAACTGCTTAATGCTGCCAAAGATCCTGTAAGCTTCTGCACATCCTTTATCGATTGTGGGATTTTCATTGTCCTCAGAGCTTCGACCTTTTTCGGGTTTACATTGATCCCCCTCCCCGAGACCATGAATCTGAAAAACTTCCCTGCTCCTACACCAATGACACACTTAGACGGGTTCAACTTCAAATTAGCTTCTCGAAGCTTATCAAATATTTCTTCCAGGTCTTTTAAAAAATCTTCACAACTCTTGATTTTAACCACCATGTCATCCACATATATCTCCATGTTTTTACCTATTTGTTCCCTGAATAGTCTATCGACCAACCTCTGATAAGTAGCCCCAACATTCTTCAACCCAAAGGACATCTTCTTATAGAAATACGTGCCCACATCTGTGATGAACGATGTCTTTTCCCTATTTTCATTTGCCATGAGAATTTGGTGATAACCCCTTATGTGCATCAAAGAATGCCAAAATTCGGTATCCAGTGATAGCTTGCACCAACTTATCGATCGATGACAATGGGTAACTATCTTTGGGGCAGCATTTATTTAGGTCTGTAAAATCTATACACATCCTCAATGCTCCATCATGCTTTGGAACCATAACTGGGCTGGCAATCCAATCGAGATAGAATACCTCCTCGATGACATCTGCCGTCAATAATGTTTCCACCTCCTCTTTAACTGCCTCAACTCGCTCAGGAGAGAACACTCTTCTCTTCTGCTTCATTGGCTTAATCGAAGGGTTGATGTTTAGCCTATGCAATGCGAGACTCGAATGGACCCCCGTCAGGTCAGATGTATCCCATAAGAACACATCTTCATACCTTCCTAACAAGTCTTGCAATCCTCTTTTCACATCTTCAGGAATTAGTTTCCCAACAGCTACTGACCCTTTATCCCGAATGGGCATTTGTATTGTATTAGCTAGTCCCGCTTCTACGTGTACTGTCACTACATATCTTCATTTCCTCGCCTCTCACACTGCCTTATGGTTAAATTTTCGTGCCACAGTCTGATCCCCTTGAATGGATGCTACCCTCTTTTCAGTTGGGAATTTCATCATCAGGTGGTAAGGTGACCAGATCGCCCAAGCCTGGCACATCCATGGCCTTCCTAAGATCACATTATAAGGGGAAGGTGCATCCACAACAGTGAAACTACACTTGATAGTCACTCCCTTGCTATTGATTTTGTTGACAATGTGGTGCAAGATGTTTTTGAATTGAGTGGTGATGATTCCTTGTTAGTTGCATTGGAAAATGATGTTGAAAATGCATGTCTTGTATATTCCATGAGTACTAACTTGAAGGAAATCATTGAGGAGTTAAGCATTCTTGAGGAAGTGATGCAAAATCCTAACCCTCTAGTCTTAGAGGAACCTGAAGAACCGGAATTTCTCCCATCACTTGTGAAGGCTCCGGTGATTAAGCTCAAACTGTTGCTAAGTGACCTTAACTATGCATTTCTTGGGGAAGAGGAGACGCTTCCGGTCATCATTTCAAGCAAACTCACCAAGGAGCAAGAAGAAAAGTTGATGGTGGTGTTGCAGGAGAACAAAGAAGCAATTGGATGGACTATTGCCGACATCAAAGGCATAATTCCATCCACTTGCATGCATAGAATCTTGTTGGAAGAAGATGCAAGACCTGTCTGGCAACCCAAACGCCGTTTAAACCCACAAATGATAGAATTGGTGAAGGCAGAAATCCTCAAGTTACTCCAAGAGGGTATGATCCATCCAATCTTGGATAGCAAGTGGGTGAGTCCAACTCAAGTCGTACCCAAGAAGAGTGGGGTGACAGTGGTCAAAAATGAGAAGGGAGAAATGGTGCCCACCCGAGTCCAAAATGGGTGGCGCGTTTGCATCGACTACCAGAGGCTAAATGCTGAAACCCGGAAGAATCACTTCCCCTTTCCATTCATAGATCAAATGCTTGAGAGGTTAGCAATCCACCCCTTCTATTGCTTTTTGGATGGGTACTCGGGGTATTTTCAAGTGGCTATCACCCCGGAAGACCAATAAAAGACCACTTTCACGTGCCCCTTTGGTATGTTTGCTTACCGGCGCATGCCTTTCGGGTTATGTAATACCCCCGCGACTTTCCAAAGGTGTATGGTAAGCATTTTCTCAGAATTTTTTGAAATTTTTTCGAGGTATTCATGGATGATTTCACTATTCATGGTAATTCTTTTGATAACTGTTTAGCAAATTTGGCACAAGTTCTTAAACGTTGCATTGATACTAATCATGTGTTAAATTCTGAGAGGTGTCGTTTTATAGTAGAGAAAGGCATTGTCTTAGGCCATGTTGTCTCCTCTAAGGGTATTGAGTTTGACAAGGAAAAGATAAACATAATTCAAACTTTGTCTCATCCTACTAATGTGTGCGAAGTGCGCACTTTTCTTTGTCATGCAGGATTCTATCGCTGATTCATCAAGAGCTTCTCCAAGATAACATCTCCTTTATGCAAGTTTTTACAAAAGGAGGTGGAATTTATGATGGATGAGGGTTGTAAAGGGACCTTTGATACATTGAAAGGAAGGTTAGTTTCAGCCCCTATCATACAACCCCCAGATTGGTCGATACCTTTTGAGATTATGTACGATGCGAGTGATTACACCGTTGGAGCGGTGCTTGGTCAGAGGGTGGGGAGAGCACCTCACGCCATCTACTACACATCTATGTCTCTAAATGAAGCCTAAAGAAACTATTCCACCACCAAAAAGGAGTTGCTAGCAGTGGTATTTTCTTTGGAAAATTTTTTATTTTACTTGCTTGGTATCAAAGTTATTGTGTACACTGACCATGCAGTGCTTTGTCATTTAATGATGAAGAAAGAGGCCAAGCCAAGATTGATTAGGTGGATCCTACTTTTGAGCAAATTTGAGCTGGAGGTGCGAGACAAGAAGGGTGCGGAAAAATTGTGGCCGATTATTTGAGCCGGTTGACTCCATGCAAAGACATTGAGGTAAACCCCAGGAGCAACTATGGGAGGAATTCCCGGATGAACAATTATTCACTATTAGGGATCTTTAACCATGGTATGCCAACATTGTAAACTTTCTTGTTGCCGGTAAATTCCCCCCTCATTTTTCTAAGGCCCAAAAGGATAAATTAAAGAGTGATGCTAAGTATTATGTGTGGGATGATCCCTTTTTGTGGAGACATTGTACGGATCAAGTTGCTAGGAGATGTATCCCTGATAATGAAGTACACTCAATTCTTGAATTTTGTCATTCTCATGCATGTGGTGGCCATTTTGGAGCTAAAAGAACCGCTAGGAAAGTCTTGGAAGTGGTTTTATTGGCCTGCTTTGAATAAACATGCATACATACTTTGTAAAGCTTGTGACAAGTGCCAAAGAGTATGAAATATCTCATCTAGAAATGAGATGCCCCAAAAAGCTATGCTATATTGTGAAATCTTTGATGTTTGGGGTATTGACTTTATGGGACCTTTCCCTAGTTCTTATGGCTTTACATATATTCTTCTTGCCGTTGATTATGTGTCAAAGTGGGTTGAAGCGAAACCCACTAGGACTGACGGTTCTAAAGTGGTTGCAAAATTCCTGAAAGATAACATCTTTTCTAGGTTTGGGGTACCCCGAGCCTTGATTAGTGACCATGGCACCCATTTTTGCAATCGGACCATAGCGGCACTCTTAAAGAAGTATGGCATCACTCACAAGACATCCACCGCCTATCACCCGCAAACCAACGGGCAAGCCGAAGGTTCCAATCTGGAAATCAAGTTCATCCTTAAAAAATGGTGCCTTGTGGGCGTATAGGACAGCTTACAAGACACCAATCGGTATGTCACCATACCGGTTAGTATTTGGTAAGCCCTGTCATCTACCGGTAGAAATTCAACATAAGGCTTACTGGGTGGTCAAAGAATTAAATCTTGTTATAGATGAGGCCGGCTTGCACATGAAGTTACAATTGGGTGAACTTGATGAGAATTGGAGGGAGTCCTATGAAAATGCCAAAATATATAAAGAGATGACAAAGGTGTGGCACGACAAGATGATCATCAGGAAGGACTTTGATGTTGGTCAAAAGGTCCTCCTATTCCAATATCGCCTTCGCCTATTTCCAGGTAAGTTGAGGTTCCGATGGATCGGTTCTTTTAAGGTGGTTAAGGTATTCTCGCATGGCGCGGTGGAGATTCTAGATCGAGCTAAGTACAATACTTTCAAGGTTAATGGACTACATTTGAAACCTTACCACGAGAATTTTGTGCCGAAAAAAGGAGGGGACGTTGATCTCCTCGATCCAGTTTGTGAGTAAAACCCAAGAAAAAGGAGTAAGTTGTGCCGATGATGTTAAATAAACTTGGTTTTGATCATCCGGATCCTCATTCGTGACTTTCCATTGATGTTGTTTGGTTTTGAATTTTATCATTAAGTTTCATTGTTTTGCTTTATGCTTTTCACGGGTTGTTTTCTCCATGATTTTGTACAAATTTTGAAGCCAAGGCATTGGACTTTTGAAGGGAGAAATGCTTGGAGTCAAGAAGGAAAGACTTGGACAAGAGAAGGAATCAGAAAAATTTTCTAAGTGCCAGGTTAGTAGCCCGTCATGAGTCGTGATCACATAATCGCGAGTCGCGATGGGCTCAGTAATTTTGGGTGAAATTTCAGCTCTCGGATGCCACTTTCTGCGAGTCGCGATGACCTCGCGAGGCCTCGTCGCGAGTTGCGATGGCATCGCGAGGGAATCGTCGTGAGTCGCAACCAAATCATGGATTTTGGCTAAAAATAGGGGTCTTGGCCAAAACTTTCCACGAGCACGATTGCCTCTTGATGGCCTTGCAAGAACCTCATCGCAACTTGCGATGGAGTGGTCACGAGTCGCGATGAACTCAGAAATCTTGTGTTGAAATTGAGGTCTCGGCCTCCACATTTCATGAGCTGCAATGGCCTGGCGAGGACCTCGTCGTGAGCCCTCGAAGTGTACCCCCTCGAGACCTCGAGGCAGCAAGCCCTCGACTCGAGCAGAACTTAAATGACCATCACCCTCTTGAGGCCACCCCTTCAAGGCATCACCACCTCGAGACCTCGAAGCCCTGAACCCTCGACTCGAGCAAAACCATAAAGTCTATCACCCTCTCGAGGCCACCCCTTCGAGACATCACCACCTTGAGACCTCGAAGCCTTGAACCCTCGACTCGAGTAGAACTATAAAGTCCATCACCCTCTCGAGGCCACCCGTTTGAGACATCACGACCTCGAGACCTCGAAGCCCTGAACCCTTGACTCGAGCAGAACCATAAAGTCCAACACCCTCTCGAGGCCACCCCTTCGAGATATCACCACCTCAAGACCTCGAAGCCTCGAGCTCTCAAGGTGTCATCTTTTATCCTCGAGCATAGCTTCTCGAGCTCAAAGCTGAGAGCCCTCGAGGTGTCATCTTTCATCCTCGAGCTAAGCTTCTCGAGACCTCGAAGCCTCGAGCCCTCGAGGTGTCATCCTTCATCTCCTCGAGCCTAGCCTCTCGAGACCTTGAAGCCACGAGCTCTCAAAGTGTCATCTTTCATCCTTGATCCCAGCCAGACCTAATGCCCATTGCGAACTACCCGCTGCAAGGCACGATGAACAGGCGCGAGCGACGACGAACACGGTGCGAGCGACGTGTATGAATCTACATTAAAAAGATAGGCTAAACCCATTTTTCCACAAACATAATCATTCATCTTCTCCCGCTACTCTTTCATCTTCAACCTGTCCTCCACAAGCGCCACCGCTCCCTACCACCGCTCGCCGCTGCCACTCGCCACCGCTAACAGCCATCCTCCACCACTCACAACCACCACTCCATACCCCATCCTTTCTTCCCAACCTCCACCTATAAATCAAAAAAATCATTGAAGAACACAAACCCTAGAATTTGGGAGTTTTGTCACTTTGAGCAATTCAATTTTGAATTGATTGTGAGGTTTCTCTTTTCTTCTTCCTACGCATCTTGGTGGTACATTTCTTCTCTTTATTGAGCTTGAATTGAGATTATGAATGTTTACTCGATCTTTTTTATGGATATTGTGTAGATTATGTGTGATACCTTAGGAATATTTATTGTTAGATTTTGGTGAATAAATTGTGCCAGCAATTCAATTTGATAGATATTGTGTGCATATTTTGTGGTTGCAGTTTGGATTGTATTGTGCTTGTTTGAGTTGGGACTGTGTGCAATTATATTGTTGTGGCTGAGAACGGATTGTGACTTATGCTAGATAGGAGGCATGTTAGCCCTTGATTCAACATATTTGTTATTTGGATAAAATGTTATTGTGCTTTGCAATGTTATTTTTAGGGTGGTTTAACCATGGGATGTGAATGTTGACATTGTGAATGTACTAATGGTAGCTAAGCTAGTTGAGCACAACTGTGGTTTTGGGATATAGTATATTGATTTCAACTATACGAGAACTTCATTGATTTGAGAATATGGGCTTATTGGACATAGTATGGATTGTATATGCAATTGTGATTAGGACTTGAACTAGTTGACTTGATTTTGCTTCAGCTTGTGATGATAAACTAGTTAAAGGTTGAGTATAAATTTTCAATATTGCATATACACATATTCCTGTGCGTTTGACTTGTTTACTGTGATTGTTAGATATGGCCCCCAGGAAGAGACCTGGGGCTCTTCCCCAAGGCGAATGCACCGCCGTTCCACCTCCACCACCTCCACTGGCTCCAGAATCGAGCCCTGTACCTCCTCCTCCGGATAGGTACATGGGTTTGACTCAGATCACTGGGTCCTATGCGGAAAGGTGGGAGGCCCTGGAGAAGTGCCAACTCAAGGAGATAAGCTTTATCGATGTGCCCACATTAGATGCTTTTGGCCTCACTCGGCTTGTCAGATGTCTCCTCGCAAAAAGGGGAATGAAAAGGTTTATGAGTAGAAGCGCGCCTTCTTACCAGAGGTACACATTGGAATTCTTGTCCATAGTCTGTATAAGCAGCATGAGAGGCGACCAGCCCTGCGAGAGGTACACTTCTTTTCACTTAGATGATATATCTAGGTAAATGACCGTCTTGCAGATTGAAGAAGCCTTTGGATTTGACACCGTGGAGATATGGGCCAGGCTAGACCCACAGGCCCAGGAGCGATCAATTGAGGATGAAAAACACTTTTGGAATGTCATCAACATGAGGCCAAAGAATTCCCATGATAAGAGTAGCGCCATCATCCACCCTGCACTCCATTATGTACACCGTCTGTTGGCTGGCACAGTACTTTTCTCCACGGAGTCGACGAATGTGCCAGACAATGACATTCACTTTCTGTGGCTCTTAACAAGTGAGAGGCTAGGCTACGGGCTGTGGACAGAATTGTGGATGAAGAGAATCATGGAGGTGGCAGGAAAATCCAAGGGGAAGATTATGGTCGGAGGCATGATAGGCCTTTTAGTAGAGTACTTGGGATTGGTTCCTCCAGCTGACTTTCCACGCTTAGGGAGGTGCACGACCTATCTTATCACCGTTGAGAGGCTAGTTAGATTTGAGATGCTCAGTGCCACACAAACCACATGTCTTTTCCATTGGTTGTATGGTGCGAGAATGTCACATTCATATCACTTCCTCAGCCGAGAAAGACGAAGCTGGAATTTGACACACCTCTGGAAAATTTGGCAATTTTACCGGACTCCTTATGTAGAGATGATTTCTAGCGCTAGCTCCGTGACCTTGGCCCAGCTCCTGTCCAGCGTGATGATATCACTCTACCTCCCTCTGAGCGATAGCTGCAACAACACTCCCATCAGCATTCCACGCAGCCTCCACCAGAGACAGAGCCTATGCAGGAGGACGATGTGCCACCTCACTATTCCCAGCTTTCATCGAACTTCTAGAGTGGATGATGCAGACTATGCAGGATGGATTTCACCGACAGGACAGCATGATATTGGAGCACAATGTATTTGTCTCCCAGACATTGATTGACATGGATGAAGAGATTGACCACTTGTCAGCTCACATCCATGAGATGCAGTCTCAAGAAGGCGGTATCTCAGGCCCCGATCCGGGAGTGGAGAGGCAGAGAGTGAGGAGGCAGAGGAGCACGGAGTAGCTAGCACAGTATCAGCAGCGCTACTTTGGCGGTGACCCTTCTTCATCACAACATTGATTTTGTGAGCACCAAATCTTTACCCTTTCCATACTTTGCTTTGTATGTTTTTTTCCTATTGTCTACATTGAGGGAAATTTAGTGTTCTAAGTATGGGGAGGGGTATCTACTACTTTGAGGTGATTGGGATTGGAGACACTTTTGCATAATTCTTTTGTTTTGTTTTGGATATTTTCTCCCTTTTGTTTTGGGATGTTTTTCTTTGATGTACTTGGATAATGTTGGCTTTCATACTTTTCTTAGACTTAACATTTGGAAAGCAATTTTCTACTTTTTGGATTGGAGACACGTGAAAAATGCTGGAAAAAAAAGAATCCCGCTAAGTTAAAAACCCGAGAGGGCAACTTAGGCAACATTGGGGGCCCGGATAGGTCAAAAACCTGATAGGGAGACCTAGGCAAAGATGAGAGGCTAAATGTACGGAAAAAGGTGAGATGTGAGCCAAAGAAACATGATGTGTGGCTAGGATGAAAACCCGAAAGGGATCCTAGGCAAAATGAGAGAAATTGAAAAACGTTAAGTTTTTACTCATTTGTTGGAGTCATAAGGTTGCGGTGACCATACGGATGGATCGGGTAGCTTGACATCTTGAGGACCTTTTGGGAGTGGAAAATTTAGCAGGAGAAGACGAAGTAAGTTATGAAATTATTGATCGTTAATATGCTTTTTAGGTTGATATATTGACATAAAGTGGAACATGTGTTTTGAACCTTATACATGCCTTTAGCTTCACCTTTTATCATTGGATTTGGGATTATCAATTCGGGATTTGGAGATGCTTTAGGGATATCAATGAATTGATGGGTTGATATGGTTTAGATATATTTAGGAATAGGGGTTGTGGGAAACTTCTCATTTGATCTTAACAATGGGATGTGTGATATTGAGAGTTTTGTGAGGTATTTATTTGGGGGAATAGTAGTTAGGATGTGGATATGTCATTTCCTTCGTATGCTTGGATATTTTATTACTCGAGGGCTAGTAAGGTTTAAGTGTGGGGAGGTTTGATGTGTCCATTTTATGTGCATAATGTAGTACTATTTTGGGTCACTTTTGTGCTCTTTTACTATCAAGAGCTTGTGTTTTACCTTGAAATTCTCTTAGGAGGGGTAAGAGCAACTTTACGCTCTTTTACCTCGTCTAAGTGAATTTTGCGGGACAAGGGGAGAACACGGAGGCAATGAAGACTGGAGGCCATTGAAGATCACATTTTTGAAGACTTTTGAAGACTTGCTTCGAAGACATGAAGACCGGAGGCCATTGAAGACCATTTTTGGAAACATTGAAGACTTGAAAAATGAGAAGAATTGCTATGAAGATGATTGTATACCACAAGAAGAAGAAAAGGAAACAAGGCAAAATTCTGGCACCTGCCACGAGTCGCGATGACCTCGTCGCGAGACCGTCGCGAGTCGCGACCAATGGGTCACCAGAATTTCACCTTATCTTTTTTGTACTATAAATAGCATTCTCTTTCCTCTCATTCATCATCTTCTGGACCTGCATTTTTATCACTGTTTGAAACCCTAATTTCTTCCATTTTTATCTTTGCAATCCCTTGTATTATGTTTGGTTGTTTAGAATTAATTAGTATGAACTCTTGTAGCTAAATCTAGTTCTTGGGAGCAATTGATTGAAGCTTCCAAGCTTATGTAGTAAGATTCTATGTTTGCTCATTTATGAATATTTATTGGAGAGCATTTATTATGCCATTAATTTTGTGTTTTACATCATTTATACCATGGGTTGTTTGAGTATATGAAATGTTTGTAAGATTAAAATGTTAGGGTGTTATGAAAGTTGCAAATTTCTTGACTCATTTGATATGGAAATTCAAGAGCATGGATTTAGAACTTCTTGTGTATAATGTGAGGTAATTCTTGCTAGATGAGTATGTTAATGTGGTTTGTTCTCATATTTGTCATATAGGTGCAAAGAAAGGTTGAACCTTGAATGTTGTTTGTTCTTAGTTTAATCTAATGAATGCTTTGTTTGGTTCAATGACCATGTCTTTGGTAGAAGGCTTGTTATTATCAAACCTTTGGTCCTTTGGGTGGAATGCCATTGATGAAACACCCCTATGATATTGTTTGTCTAGGGTGATCATCAATGAGGATTGTAAATGGTTGTTGTTTGTCTTTGCAAACTACTCTTAAAGAGGAATGAATGTTGATCTTTGAATGAGACGTGATACATTCCCCATAAACAATAAATGTAATTGAATGAGTGAATGAATCAATGAACTATATGATGTTTGGAAGAGGAAATTGATTGCCCCCAAGGCTCCGTTAATTATCATTTACATCGTATCTTTAGTTGTGTTGCATAATTAGCATAGTTCTCTTGCTTTTCTAGTTGTTGTATATCAATTTGATAACTTAGGATCAAACCAACCAACCCCCCTAGTTTACATACATATATATATATATATATATATATTTATATTTATGTATGCATATGCCCAGTATGTTTTCTCCTATATATGTTTAAACACTTGAAAAGATCCCTCTTCTCGTGGACGACCCTGACTTGCCATTATCTACTTTATTGTAGATAGGAAGCAACATGGCTTAAAAGTATTAACTTTGAGAGGTACAACGACGACCTCCCACCTTACATGTTTACATTGAGGGAAATGTAACATTTTAAATGTGGGGAGGGGTTAGAGGACTCACATGCATACTAGTTTGATTTGGAATGCTTTTTGCTAATTTTGATTTGAAAAACATGAGAAAAGGAAGAAAAAATGATATATATATATATATTTTAAATAGAAAATGAATAAGAAAAAAATTAATTAAAAATAAAAACCGTTAAGTTGAAAACCCGAAAAAGCAGCTTAGGCAACATTAGGGGCCCGTATAGGTTGAAAACCTGAAACGGTGACCTGGGAAAAAATGAGAGGCTAAATGTGCGGAAAACAGTGAGATGTGAGCCAAAGAAACATGATGTGTGGCTAGGATGAAAACCTGAAAGGGCTCTTAGGCAAAATGAGAGAAATAGAGAAAAAAGGAAAATGCTATGATTTCACTCATTTGCCGGCATTGGAGTCATACAGTTGTGGTTTTCATATGGATGGATGGGACAGCTCAACATCTTGAAACCTCTTGGGATTGGGTAATTTAGCGGGTTGAAAAATGAAGTATGGTTATAATTTTTTTTATTCTTTTATACTTCGTTTTGGTATATATATTGCATTGGGTGAAGTATGTGTTTGAACCTCCTATGTGTTTTGACTTCATTTTGTGTCATTGGATTTTGGTTGATATATTTGTATGAAGTGAAGTATGTGCTTGAACCTTTCATATGGTTTTAACTTCATTTTGTCTCATTGGACTTTGGGATTATCAATTCGGGACTTTGAAACGTTTACATGGGTGGTAAATTGATAAGTGGTAGGTTTGGTTAGATTTAGGAATTGGGGTTGTGTGTGTGAATAATTCTCATTTGAGCTTTAATTTTGGGATTTACGATATTGAGAGTTTTTGTGAGGTTTTGATTGGGGGAATATTAGTTTAGAATGTGGACACATGAATACTTTTATGTACTTGAATCTTTTCTTACTCGAGGGCGAGTAAGATTTAAGTGTGGGGAGGTTTGATGTGCCCATTTTATATGATTATATTAGGACTTTTAGGATCCACTTTTGTACACTTTTGTGCTTTAGATGTGACATTTTCCTTGAAATTCTCTAAGGAGAGTTAACAGAGACTTTTACGCTTTTATTACTTTTCCAGAGGATTTTGTGTGACAAGGCAATTTGTTTGGAGATTTTGAAGACTTTGAAGAATACCTTTGAAGATTTGAAGACTTGCATTTGAGGTTTTGAGGACTTGAAGAAGTGAAGATAAGTGAAGTGGAGAGGAGGAAATGAAACAAAAAGGAGAAAGAAATCAAGATGCTGAAACTCTGCTCAGTCGTGACTCGCAATGGATTGGTCACGAGTCGCGACAAACGAATGGCCAGAACCTTTCTTACTTTTTTTGTACTATAGATACAAAATCTTATCCTCTCCTCTACACCTCTTCTTCTTCTACAATTTTCTGGGTTCAAAACCCTAGTTTTTTCTTTCTTTCTTTTCTTAGTTTTTGTAGGTTAATCATGTATTTTCATTATCTGGGTTAGTTTAATCTTGGGAGCAATTGATTGAGACCTCCTTGCTAATGTTTTGAGAATCATATCTATCTATTTATTGCTTTAGCTATTGTGCATTTATTGAGCTTTGAATGTGAATAGTTAATGACATTAATGTTGTTGGAAGTTTGAGTATATTAATTGCTTGTATGATTACTTGTTAGGACTGGGAGAAAGTAGCTAATTCTCCCCTCTTTTAATATGGAATCTAAGAGAATGAATTAGAGCTTTTAAATGATGTTGATGTGTTGATAATTGCTAGATGAATGTGACAATGTCTAACTCTTCGTCATGTTTTGTTTATTGTTGCAAATAGGAAAGGTCTATGAGTGTTGAATGTTCTTGACTAATTTTGTGTAAATGCATGAATTGGTTAAATGCTTAGACATGGTGTAGTGTTTATAAGTGTTGCCAAGCTTGTGGATTCTTCGTGCTCAATGACATCAATGGGATACTTTTAGTCGTGTTTCGACTAAGGGAGTCATTGATGAGGTTTGACAAGAGATGCTAAATTCACTCTTGCAAACTACTATCTAAGAAGGATAGAAGATTTATCTTCACAATAAGTAGTGAAAGCAGTGAATAGATTGTAGATTGAATGATAGATTAGAGGTTTGGAAGTGGAAATCAATTGCCCCCAAGGCTTTGTCTTTTGTAGTTTTTACCCCTTTTTCATAGTTGTTGCATGATTAGCATAGTTACTTGACTTTGCTAGTTATCTTGTTCTTTAATTTCATAACTTAGGAAAACCAGCCACCCAAACACCCCCCCTATTTACTTGCTTATATATGTGTGTATATATATATATACTTCTAGCATAATATCAACCTTATATGTTTAAACGCTTAAGAAAATCCCTCTTCTTCATGGATGACCCAGACTTACCATTATCTACTTAGTTGTAGATATGAAGCATTCAAGGTTTATATATTTAATTTTGAGAGGTACGACGACGACCTCCCAGTGTAGCATCAAAAGTTAATAGCTATAGTATTCTCAAAGAACAACCAATCCATCATGAAATCAAAAATATAAGATTGTACAATAAAAATATCCAACATATATTGACACATATCCAAGCACCATTATAGAATATAGCAATTATAGTCTCAATGATGTAATCGGCATACTACAATCAACAAAACTACTATAAAGATGCAAGAATCTTCATATGTCAATATATGTAAGATGGTGGAGGAATGAGTGGAGATGTGGTAGTTCTTGGGAGTATTTGGTGGAGAAGAAGAAACGATTATGCAGTGTTTAAGCACAGTTGAAAATCTGGTTTCTCCATCGCGACTAGCGACAGTACCGGTCGTGACTCGTGATGCCTTGTTGCGACTCGCTACCAAGACATCGCAACTCGCAATATCTTGGGTCCGTGAGCTCAATTCTTCTAGAAATTTTTCTGATTTCGTTGCGACTTGTAATGCCCATGTCGCGACTCGCAAAAAACTGGTGTCGGGAGTTCCTTTTTTGCTTTCTGTTCGTCGCAACTCGCGACGTATCCATCGCGACTCGCACAGAAAGGGTTTCCCTGCACTACCACAGAGACCCCCCTCTAGCACCGATTTTAAAAACCGGTGCTAAAAATATAATAGTGCCATTTTTTTAAATTTTAACACCAGTCTTTAAATTTGGTGTTAATTTAACACCGGTTTTTCAAAAATCGGTGCTAAGTTTTACAATAGCACCGGTTTTGAAAAACATTAACGCCGGTTTTTAAAAATCGGTGCTAAAAATTTGAAAATTTCATTTTTCCCGCCAAAGAAATAGCCAAAAATTTTAAATTAGCACCGGTTTTTGAAAACCGGTGCTAAATATTTGGAAAATTCTATCTTCCCACCAAAAAAATTCAAAATAGCACCGATTTTAGTAAAAAATAGCACAAGTTTTAAATCCGGTGCTAAAAAATAGCACCCATTTTTGTAAAAAATAGCACCGGTTTTAAAAACCAATGCTAAAAATTAAAACGTAGCGACAGATTTTGTAAAAAATTGCACCTGTTTTAAAAACCGGTTGTAAAATAAAAAAATAGCACTGATTTTTAAAACCTGTGCTAAAACTTTTCAAAATTCATTATCCCGCCAAAGAAATAGCCAAAAATTTTAAAATAGCACCGGTTTTAAACAAATTAGCACCGGTTTTAAAAACCGGCACTAAAAGTTTTGAAAATAGCACTGATTTTAAACACATGTGCTAGAAATTTTAAAAATTCATTTTCCCATCAAAGAAATTGGCAAAAGTTTTTAAAATATGACCGGTTTTTAAAAACCGGTGCTAAATATTTTTAAAATTGTATCTTCCCGCCTAAAAATTGCAAAAAAAATTAAAAATATCACCGTTTTTGGAAAATATAGCACCGGTTTTAAAAGTCGGTGATAAAATTTTTGAAAATTCATTTTTCCTGCCAAAGAAATTGCCAAAAGTTTTTAAAATTCAATCTTCCTGCCAAAAACTTCTAAATATTCGTCGAAATTTTTTAATGTTCAATTTTTCCGCCAAAGAATTCAAAAAATTTGCCAAAAATTTCAAGTAATCTTCCCAGAAATTTCATGGGCTGGGAGCAGCTGCGCAGCAACTCTAAGCTATTTTTTTAAAACTTTCAAAGTCGTTCACTTCTTTTGTTGAATTTAACTAATAACTAAGTTAAGTTAAATTAATCAACGATCAACCTTTACTAACCTAATATATGCAAATAAGAATAAAATTTGTTTACTTTAACTAATTAACGTTTAACACTTAATTGATTTAGTATACATAAATACAAGTTTAACTAGTTAACAGTCAAACTTTACTTGACTTTCAATATATAAACACTAATAACTAGGATGACTTTGACTAATCAATGGTCAAACTATAGTTGACTTTCAATATATAAACACTAATAACAAAGTTGACTTTAACGAATTAACGGTCAAACTTTATTTCAATTAGTATATAATAAATACTAATAAAAATGTTTGACTTTGTCTAATCAACGGTAAAACCGTACTTGACTTTCTATATATAAATACTAGTGACTAAGTTGACTTTAACTAATCTACGGTCAAACTTTACTTGACTCTCTCTATATAGAAACACTAGTGACTAAGCTGACTTTGAGCTGGAAGCTCTGAGGCGAAAATAGGGCGCAGCCCTGCACTGTTCATCGTGTTAGGTTTTCGTCGGGTCTCTCTTCCACAGCTCCCCTTCTCCAGTGAGGAGCCCGACATTAATGTTGGGCTCCTCGCTGGGAGTATTTCCATGTATGGTTTGCCTTGGTTTTGCCTGATTTGAATTCGGGATCCGGGTCCCATTTTTTTGCAAAACAAAGCTTGATTCTTGAAATTTTGGAGGAAGATCCACAGTCCGAACGCAGATTTGGAAAACCCATAGCCTCTTTATGGGTTTCTGGGATGAAGACTTGCTTTTCGGTCTTCAAGCTAGGAGCTTTTGGGTTCTTGAAGTTCAAATATCGGACTTTTTGAACTGGAATTTGAAGACCCATGGATCCACGATGGGTTTTGCTGGAGGAAGACCTGCACACGGGTCTTGAGGAGTGGAATTTTCTGCCGGAGGAGGAAGACGAAGTTCTGGTGGAGGAGGAAGACCCGTACCTGATGCAAACATGGATAGCTTGGTGAACACCCATGTAAGTCTTGCACTATATAAATTTTGTGCGGACTTTAATGGATGAATTTCTTGTGCGGATTTTCTGGGGATTTGTTGTGCGAATTTTTGGGGAGGAACTTTTCATCCGAGAGGCTGTCTTCGGTTTCATTTAGCGCTATTTGTATAGTATCTATTTTTTGTGAGGCCTCTTGTGGAAAGAAGCAATTCATACGCTAAACCCGTGTGGATTGCTGTGGTACTCTGTTTTGAGAAGTTTTACAGGGAACAGGAGAAGCTTTGCATATTTAATTTTGTAGAGTGTGTGGATTGTCGTCGCATGCTGGGATGGTTTCAGTTGGAAGAAATTGGTTGTTTATGAGATTCTGCGTGGGTTAGTGGCCTGTAAATATGATGTTCATAGGAGATTAATTTTAATGAAGGGTCTCAGGCATGGAAATTATTAGCACTTGGGTCAGTTCTAATCGATTCGGGTAAACTTGTGGTCAAACCTCGAGCCCGACCGGCCTAGCTTGTGTCCAAACCCCGGCCTTGTCCCCCAGCCTTGCTAGTGCCCAAATCCCGGTCACCTTTCGGCCTTGCTTGTGTTCAAAACATGGGCAACCTCCGGCCTTGCAAGTGATCAAAACTCGGCCTGCCCGCCCGACCTTGCTCCCGGAAATCCACCCAGCCTTGCTCGTGCTCAGAACCCGGAAAATGCTCGACCTTGTTTACTCAATTTAAATTGGAGCTTAGACCAACAGGCTACCCTAACTGATTTAGGTGAACTTGTGTTCACATCCCAGGCACCAGACCGGCCTAGCTCGTGTTCATATCCAAAACTGGCCATCCGGCCTTGCTAGTGCTTAGAACCCGGCCACCCTCTGGCCAAGCGTGTGTTCAAATCCTAGGAAACCTCCAGCCTTGCAAGTGAACAGAACCTGGTATCTTTCTCGGCCTTGCTTGTGCTCAGAACCTGGTAAGCTCTCAGCCTCGCTTGTGTTCACAACCCGGACACCGCCCGACCTTGTTTTACCTGAACCAGTTGGTACTTAGATGCTCTATGCCGAAAACACGGATTTGAATTTTTCTCACTCATGAACATTCATACGGTGATCTTCATTCTGGGTTTAATTGAGGTGGCAATACTTTGGGGCTATTCGGATTCATCATAGATGTCATGAGATGTTTCATTGTGTGTTGGTTGGTCCGGTGGCCGGCTATGGTGGATTGTTTTAATCAGAATCATAAAGAATAGCACTCTCAATTTGTTGGCCCTGTTTCTCAGTCATAAGAATTTCCAGAAGAAAAGGAACAGAAGAGCAGATTCTCGTAATTGGTAGTTTTCTCAATTTTTGCCCAGATTTCAGTGACTCAACAATGCCGAAAAATATGGTCCGGCAATCACATCTATCAGTTGGCAGTGGCAACTCGAATGGTATGCTGAACAGTAACTCTTCTAGGGATGGAGGTTCGAGTACTCAGAGGGAAGTTGAGGGATGGTTTGAGGATGGAAGGATGGTCCGATGGCTGAAGGATATTTCGAGGGATTCGAGTGCTGAAGGCATTAGAGTGCTCGAGATGGGCATTCAAGTGCTGGAAGTGCTCAAGTACTCGAGGGTAGTTCTGTCCTCGAGGTGGTCCTGGTGGTGCTCGAGATCTCGAGTTCGTGTGTTGGAAGCTTTCGGGTGTGCGGGGGGGGGGGGGGGGCACTCGAGGGCTGAAGGTGTTCGAGTGCTTTGTCCTTGAGGTGGTGCTGGTGGTGCTCGAGTACTCGAGGTAGCCATTCGAGTGTCGTAAGCTCCCGAGTGCTTGTGGGGGGCATTCGAGGGCTGAAGGTGTTCGTGTGCTCCATCCTCAAGGGGGAACCCATGAAGAAACCTCGAGGGATGGCTACTGTTGGATTGATTGAAAAAAAAACCAGCAGCTTCTCTACAGATGGTCGACAGGATTTCCCATGGCAGCAGCATGGCCATGTAGGTTGGGTAGGGGATAAATTAATTCTACGTACGTAAATTAATTAACCCCTAGCTAGGTATCACTTGGAATTAACGGTTGCGCTATTTGCCTGCGCTGTGCTGAAAAGTGCAAAATGGCATCAGGCTGTCCATTTGCCTAAAATGGAAAGAACGGTTACAAAACCGTTACGCGGGGCATGCGCAGTAGAAGTTATGCTCGGTCTCTTATGCCTAGGAGGTCTATCTGCGGGGAACACTTGGGAGAACAATGGACAAAGGTCAAACTGCTCCCAACCCCACAGAGAAAGCCTCGGCCCTCATCCAGAGACCATTATCGAAGGCCAATAACACCTCTTTATCTTCATCTTAGAGGTGTACATGGTAGAAGCGGTGTGCAAGCCCTTTTCGGAGGATAAGTCATACTACTTCATTCATTGGAAGACCGAGACCACTTTGGATTTGAAGACACCCGTGGGGAGCAAACCACGGCACAAGAGCCGGTTCACACCACCGGTAGCAGGAATGTAAAATGGAGCGAGGAGGCATGCCCTTCATTCATTGGAAGACCGAGGCCACTTCGGATTTGAAGACACCCGTGGGGAGCAAACCACGGCGCAAGAGCCGGTCCACACCACTGGTAGCAGGGATGTAAAATGGAGCGAGGTGGCAAGTGAGTTTGTTCTCACGCCCTTCTGTTTTTTCAGGGATGGCTTATACAGGCCCCGGTCACCACGAAGGGACTCTGTTGAAGGAATAGCTCATACAGGCCCCGGTCACCACGATGGGTTGTAATATTTTTCATGGATGGTTTCCACAGGCCCCGGTCATCACGACAGGACTAGCTTCTTTTGGTCACCTGGTTGTAACATTTAGATCAGGGGTAGTATTTTAGGTAACATGTATTAAGGGAGTGGGCTAATGTTCCCACTCCCGTACACTCCCACGGTTTCCTTTTATTTACCATTACCTTCGACTAGTGACTAAGCTGACTTTAACTAATCAACGGTCAAACTTTACTAGACTTTCAATATACAAGTATTAATAACTAGGTTGACTTTGTCTAATCATCGGTCAAGCTTTACTTGACTTTCAATAAATAAACACTAATAACAAAGTTGACTTTAGCTAATTAACGGTCAAACTTTATTTGAATTAGTATTTAATAAATACTAATAAAAATGTTTGACTTTGTCTAATCAACGGTCAAACCTTACTTGACTTTCAATGTATAAACATTAATAACAAAGTTGACTTTAACTAATTAACGACCAAACTTTATTTGAAGTAGTATATAATAAATATTAATAAAAATGTTTGACTTTAACTAATCAATGGTCAAACCTTACTTGACTTTCAAAAACACTATAACAAAGTTGACTTTAACTAATTAACGGTCAAACTTTATTTGAATTAGTATATAATAAATACTAATAAAAATGTATGACTTTGTCTAATCAACGATCAAACCTTACTTGACTTTCAATATATAAACACTAATAACAAAGTAGACTTTAATCAATTAATGGTCAAACTTTACTTGACTCTCTCTCTATATAGTAGTCAGGCTCATTTCCTCATCCTCTTCAAACTCAAGCTCATTTCCCATGGTGACCTCACTTTCCAAATCCTAGAGTTTGACTTGGAATGGTGTATTTTTGGAATCACTAGCTTCCATTTAGGACAATGTTTCCAATACGCTCATCGCATTCCCTTAATAGCTTCAACACTAGAGGAGAACCGAGTGTCCGGTTCTTGATTAGTCAAGTTGTTCAAGTTTGCTATTGCTTCATGACTTCCTCACATGTCAAAACTTCCTTGTTGGGCTTGGTTTTGGGGGTAATATGGTAAATAGTATAAACAAAGGAACATGTGATGGAGTCCCCTGAAAAATAGGAGACCCCGTATAATACAAAAGTAGTAGTAATGCTAACCCTATGCTAGATGGTGAAAAGCGTAGGGAGAAGTGGAATATCAAAATACTGCTAACCCTAAGCTAGAATGTACTGAGCCCAGGGTGGTAACTGCAAGTCCAAAACGAGGTGTGAATTTGTACTTCTATATGCAACCAGGAATGTATGCTGGGTCTTCGAATGGTCTCCTCATTGCAGCCGAGTCATGGGCCTTGGGTCTTGAAGAGAAGGTATGCTGGTGGTACGCAGTCCGAGTGAAGCCAGAACCCCCGGAGGTGGAGCAGCTTCTACCATATACATGACAGGCGGGCGGTCGTCGCGCCCTCCTATGCAAAAGATAATTTATAAGCCCTAAATGCTTACTTTCTACAACTAGGTAGATAGTGGCAAATTGGGGTCGTCCAAGGAGAAGAGGGATCTTCCTAAGCGTCTAAGCACACAAATGGTTGATATTAGGCTAGGAGTAACTATATATATACACACATAAAAGCATGTAAATGGGGGGGGGGGGGGGGTTGGTTGGTTGGTTTCCTAAATTAACAAAGATAAAAAGACACGATAACTAGCAAGGTCAAGTGACTATGCTAATCATCAAATGAAACTAAAGAAAAGGGGTTTTAAAACTACAAAGATAAAAAGCCTTGGGGGCAATGGATATCCACTTCCAAATCATACGTAGGTCATTGAATCATTCACTCATTCCATCATATAGCATACATGACTCAACATTCACATACCCATCTAGCAAGGATCACAACACTTACATCACAAGAAGTTCTAAGTTCATGCTCATAGATTTTCATGCAAAGGAGTCCCGGAGTTCGTCACGCTCCTAACACCAAAACAATTCAACCATACAAACACTCCCTATGCTCAAACAACTCATGGCACACATGAAGTGAAACATACCATCAAGAATACATAAACGCCAAATAACAAATGCTTCAAGAATGAGTACAAGCCATCTATTCAATATTTCAACTACTTGTCGTGGAGACTAAACTCCTATCCTTCTTAGTTCGTAGTTTGCAAGAGTGAGTTCCACATCTCTCGTCAAACCTCACCAATGACTCCCGAGTCGCAACCACGACTCAAGGTATCATTGGTGGCATTTAATCACGAAGAACCAATAAGCTTGGAAATGCTTATGACCACTACACCGTGACTAAGCATTAAACCAATTCATGCAATTACACGAGATTGGATGAATGTGCAAGCACATTCATCCACGAGCATATGACTCTCTCGTTTGCTACACAAAACAAATATGACGAAGAGTTCAACATCAATCACATTCGTCTAGCACATTGTCAACACACTAACACAATCAAAAGCTCTAATTCACACTCATACATTCCTAACAAGAACAGGGGGGAAATTAACCCAAATCCCCCAAACCCTAGCTAGCAATTCATACAAGCATTCATATCCTCAAGCTCCCAACAACATCAATGGAATCAACAATTAACATTCAAAGCACAATAAGAGCACAATAGCAAAAACACCAAATAGATAGATAGAAATGGTTCTCAATACATAGAAGTGGAAGCTTCAATCCTTGCTCCCAAGAACAAAAACTACTCTAGAATAACAAGAGACATAATTAAACTACAAAAACTAAGAAAAGAAAGAGAAGAAAACCAAGGGTTTTCAAGCCCTAAAATGCAAGAAGAAAAGGGAAAAAAAACTTGTGGAATGAAGGGGAGGAAGAGGTATTTATAGTGGAAGAAAAAGGGAAGAAAAACGCTGAAACAGAGCTGACTGGACGCTGCCGTCGCGACTCGCGACGAGCTCGCGACCAGATCAGTAACTCAGCCTTGCTGTTTTGTTTTGCTTCCTCCGGGTGAACCGTTGATCCGTTTCGGGAGTTCTTGTAGTCTATTTTATAGTGCTCGAGAAGAGGAATCCAATGGTGCCACTCTTGAAGGCTGATTCTTCTCGGAAAATTCTGAGAACCCCGGATCATCATTCATCCGTTGCTTTGCTCTCCTTTCTTCATCTCTTCACTTCTTCAAATCTTCACAAAGCTCAAATGTAAAGGTCTTCAAATCTTCAAATCTTAAAAGATAAATCTTCAAAGTCTTCAAATCTTCAAAGTCTTCAAACAAATCACCTTGTCACACAAAATCATCTAAAAAGTGATAAGAACGTCAAAGCCGCCTTTATCCCTCCTTAGATGATTTCAAGGCAAAATGCCACATGTAGAGCACAAAATTGCCCAAAAACTAATCCTAAAAAGCCTAAAATAACCATCTAAAATGGACACATCAATACACCCCCAAGATGTAGAAAAAGGAGTGTTATTAGCCTTCAGTGTTCTCGTGTTGTGTTCCAGGGTTATCGTTGGAGAGGAAGGGTGTCCGTAGGTAGTGCCAATAACCCTTGTGATCCCCTCTAAGATATCCCACCGAATGATGTAGAGAACAGACACAACTTGTATGGCATGTGTCAAGCCTGGCGATTCTGTAATCGCCTACTCCGTTTTGAGAAAATGGATAGCTTTATGCCAATTTAACACTGAGAAGTGTAGCGCAAGCATAGAGCGCGTTCGAAAATGCGAATCGGCTTCCTAACAGTGGTTTGTTCCCCACAGGCTTGATCCCATCCGTCGTTGATTTGTGGTGATGGCTTTCTAAACCGAGTGTGGTAAGTGCGAATCGGCTTCTTAACCATGGTTTGTTCCCTACGGGCTTGATCTCATCCATCGTTGAGTTATGGCGACGGCCTTCTAAACTGAGTGTGGTCTCGACCTTCCGACGATGATATATATATTTTTACCCTTTAGCCTTCGAGACCCGTCATGGAAATGCTCCTCGAGACCCGTCGAGGCAGTGCCCCTCGAGGCCATGCCCCTCGAGGCCCATCAAGGCAGTGCCCCTCAAGGCCCATCGAGACAGTGCCCTTCGAGGCCCATCGAGGTAGTGCCCCTCGAGACCCGTCGAGGCAGTGCCCCTCGAGACCCCTCGAGGCAGTGCCCTTCAAGACCCCTCGAGGAAGTGCCCCTCAAGGCATTGCTTCTCGAGTCCCCTCAAGGCAGTGGCCCTGGAGGAGTTTGAGGGTGGGGTTTTTTTTGAGTGACATGCCCTTTTGAGGTTAGGACCATTCGAGGTTAGAACCCTTTAAGGGCAGAGCCCCTTCGAGGTTAGCCCTTCGAGGGTAGAGGGCCAAGCTCCTTCGAGGTTAGAACCCTTTGAGGGTAGAGCCCCTTCGAGGGTAGAGCCCCTTTCGAGGGCCGAGCCCCTTCGAGGTGAAAACCCTTCGACGGCAGAGCCCCTTCAAGGTTAACCCTTCGAGGGTAGAGCCCCCTTTGAGGTTTGGACCCTTTGAGGGCAGAGCCACTTCGTGGTGAGAACCCTTCGAGGTCAGAGCCCCTTTGAGGTTGGAACCCTTCGAGAGCAATGTTCCTTCAGGATTAGAACCCTTCGATGGCAGAGAGGCCCTTTGAGGTGGTTTGTGGGAAGGCCTTGTCATCTAGTTCTACCATATACACTTATATTGTAGTGTTGTTGGCCTTCAAGATTAGCTGCTCTCCGTCCCACTTGTGCAAAAATGTGAGGTGGTTTGCTGATTTGGAGTGTGGCCCTATACACTGGTTCTACCAAATATACCTATACAGTGGCGAAGGTTTGTTTGGCCTTCCAAGAATGTCCGATCTCTGGGTAAGAAGGAGAGATCGGGCGTGACTTCACCGTGCATGCCCCACGTGATGGTTATGTAAATGTCCATTCCACTTGAAGCAAGTGGAAAGCTTAATGCCAGTTTTGCACTGTAAGGTGCAGCGCAGGAAAATTGCACATCCGTTAAAATGTAGTAATAGCTGGCAGCGGGTGAGTTTATTTCACGTACGCTAATTAACTCACCCCTACAAAATCCACTGTTGTTAAGCCCTTCCTGCGAAAGTTAGCAAAATATGAAAATATTACCTAAGTGGTGTCCCTTGATTGCCGAGATGCAAATTCGATGTTGCCAGGATGCATAGTCTGTAAGTTGTCAAGATGCCGATCCCTTTGAGGCCGAGTTGCATAAGGTGCATGTTCTGTCGGAGATCATGGTGCAGTACCCATTCAATGTGAAGTTGCCAAGATGTCCAGAAAGCTATCCGGGGTTAAAATAGATGCTCCTCCGGGAAGAGGCGGTTCAGTATCATGTAGCAGACATTTCTGATAAGCTCGTACGCTCTGGCAGAATTTGGCTGGGTTCCATTATTTTCCGTGGCATTCCTTTCCCTCCACGTAAATAGGTAAATAGTATAGATGGTGGAACCCACGGTAGAGCCCGGAAAGAGCCCTACCAAATACAAAACATAATCCAACCTTAGGTTAAGTGATGAACCTAAGGAGCAAATCCGAGAGAGAGAGGGGGGTGGGGATGTGAGAGCGTAAACCCAAAGGGTGACACTTCCCCAACCCTTCTTTTTTCCTAAGTAAAATAACTACCAACCCTAAGCACGATGATCGAGCAAAGGGAGCGTAAAACAACCTGGAAAAACACAGGCTATAAAACACAAGAGAAATGGGGTGAGAACAAACTCACTACCCATAAACAAATAATCCGCTTCTACCCCTAACAAATGGGGCCATCTTCATTTGAATTCCATAATGCAGCCGAGAATTGTAAGCTCAGGTCTTGAACTAATGTCATCGCCGGAATGTTGATGAAGTTGCAAAGATCCAAAACAAATGATTTGGATATCCTAATGCAGCCGAGAGTATCTCGGGTCTTGAATGTCGCATAAAAAATGAAGCCGATGATCCGAGTTGCACCTTATTGGAACGAATGAATATCTGCTTCTACCATGTACATCCCTAAGGTGGAGATAGAGGAATGTTATTGGCCTTCAACCATTATCTTGTGGGCGCCGAGAGTGATTTGGTGGGCAAAGATATGATGAGGCCGTGCCTCCTACCTTTGTTAATCCCAGTCGAATCAACCTCCTGAAGATGTGAGAATGGATACACTTGTACCGCGTGCATCAAGTGTGGCGATTATGTAATTGCCCACTCCATTTTGAGCAAATGGACAGCTATATGCTAATTTAACACCAAGTGTAGCGCGAGTATAAAGCGCATAAATAACCGTTAAATCATAAGTAAAAACTAGGTTTAGGAGAAAGAGCATTGGAGTGTGAATCCTTACTCTAAAACCTATTACCTCATCCTGAAAATCGAGTTACCGTGGCCAGAAAAATCCATGAAAGTCCTCAAGTCCATCGAGCTCCAACAACTCCCTCTTGGCCCGAGATATAGCACCAATCGGCCTGTGAAATTTTAGTTTCCAGTGCCAAGTAGCGCCTGATCCAACGCCCCATCCACAGAAAAACCTCTCCATGCTAGTTGCCCAGTTGCCGAGATCCATCTCTGCGTATGCCACATCCAGTTCAGCGTCTGGCTTCCAGTTAGCGCCAGGCACCCAGTCCCATCGCCCACAACAAGCAGCACCCAGTGCTCAACAGCAAGCACCCGACACCCAGTGCACAACAACCAGCACCCAGTGCACAACAACCAGCACCCAACACCCTTCCATCAGCACTCCTTCCGAAGCACTTAAATAAGTGCTCTTCCGGAAATAGTCTATTCATAACCATGTAACAATCCTTCATAATTATTTTCACTACTCGATCGGAACTGGGTAAGGCTTCACTCATAACAACATTGTTTTGCTCCATCCAAATACGATAAATTCCTTTCCCTCCAAATGTGATAAATGGTGGTTGACAAGGCCAGCGGGCCAAGTTTGTTCCTCAATTTTGAGCCTCGCACATGTCTTTTGATCCACGTTCCGGCACTCTCTATTATTTCTGCGATCCATGATCCGATCCAATTTCTGACCCTTCTCCATACTTCCTGCGAGAATTCACATTTGAAAAAATAGGTGGTCTTTGGATTCCACCTCCAAGTGGCAAAGGAAACAGATCCTGGTTGTGATGTCCTCTTTCTCATCCATAGTGTATTTGTCTTTGGTGTAGAGTCGCCCAATTGTGGCCAGCCATATGATAAATGAGAACTTTGGGGGGATAAAGTCGCGCCAGATTGTTTTAAGGATCCTCTGTCTCGCACTGCTTAGCTCCACATATAAAGAAGGGTACCTCTTCCAATGCATAAAATGGTAGGCTGCACTGGTGAATTTTCCTGACGTTGCCCAAACGGTGAGTGTATTCATGACTTCCGTCTTATTTCTTCCATAACTCATCTCGTAGTGTGCATAGGTCCCCAAAGTAGCTTGAGTACCTTTCCCCAAGCCGTCCATTTTGTATCCTTGGGTTGATCACCCAGATGGTTGTATCCTGCAAGTAAAAAGAGTGTATCCACTTGACCCACAAGCTGTCCTTCTTCACGTGAATGTCCTATAGCTTTTGAGTTATTGAGGCTTTGTTCTAGGTGGAGAAGTCTCTAAGTCCAAGGCCTCCGTGGGCCTTTGGGGTGCACAGCTTCTTCCAGGAAACTTTGTTCTTGAATTTCCCTCCCCATAGGAAACATTTGCACTTTTGTTCAAGTGCATCCATTATGGTGGATTGTATGACAAAGTTCCGTATCCAAAACCCCGTAATCCCTCCAACTATGGATTTGACCAGTTGCAATTTGCTAGCGTAGGATAGGGTGTGACCCTTCCACTTAGCAATCTCTGAGTTGAACTTGCCAAGCAACGTTCCGAATTTGGTGACTTTCAGCTTGCTGGAGTCGAGTGGGACTCCTAGATACCTGACCGGAAATGTGGCCCACGGGATTCCTGTGAAGCTTAAGTCTTCCTTTAATCCCACTCCAAAAAATTTTGACTTCGCGGCATTGATTTCCAGGCCTAATGTGCATTTGAATTCGTTTAAGGCGGTTATAAGGATGTGGGCTGAGTTTGTATCGCCTTTGGAGAAAAGCATCAGATCGTCGCTGAAGGCCAGGTGGGTGATCTTAAGTGGCTCGCACCTTGGATGGTGCGTAAAGTGTCTTGACTCTGCTTTTTTGTTTAGCAGTCTGGAAAAGTACTCGATGCAGATTACAAATAGGAGGGGCGACAATGGCTCTCCTTGTCTGATGCCCCGTCGGCCATTGAAGTGGCCACATAACTTCCCGTTTATTGCAACAGAGAATGATGCAGTTGTGACACACATCATTATTTTGTCCTTCATTCTGTCGGGAAAACCCATTCCGATTAGCACCTCCTCTAGAAATTCTAGGAGACCGTATCAAATGCCTTTTGCAAGTCAACCATTATCATGCATCTTGGTGAGTTTCTTGCTCTCCCGTACCCTCGGACGAACTCCTGTGCCAGCATAATGTTATCTGTTATGTTCCTCCCTTTTACAAAAGCTCTTTGTCAAGGTCGATAATGCCGGGCAGGATAGACTCCAGCATGTTTACGATTATCTTGGTGATGATTTTGTAAATGACATTACAGCAAGCAATGGGCCTGAAGTCTTTAACCTTTAGGTTATCCCTTTTCTTTGGTATCAGGGCCACCGATGTGTGGTTTAGTTGTGTCATAATCCTGCCTGTTTGAAAGAATTCCATGACGGCCTGTGATGTTTTCCTCCCCACTGTGTCCCATTGTCTTTTGAAAAAGCATGCTGTGTATCCGTCGAGTCCCGGTGCTTTGTCTTCATTCATTGCAAAGAGAGCTTTTTTTACTTCATTTGTAACCACATCCTGATCGAGAAAGGCCCTGTCCATGTCTGTCAGTGTTTTCCCTGATCGGATTACCATCTGATCAATTGCCATCCTTTCCCTTGTAGTGCCAAATAGGGATTTATAATATTCCACGAATAATTCTCCTTTTCTGCAGTTGGAGATAACGATACAGTTCTGACCATCTAGGATGGCCGGAATGCCCCCTCCCTTTCTTTCTGATATCATCTGGTGAAAATACGAAGTTCCCCTCTCCGCCATGGTGATGTGGTTGATTTTCCCTTTTTGGGAAAGGAAGGATGACTCTGCACGGTAGTAATATAGTGCCCACTTTTTAAGTCCTTTGAGCCGCTCAATGTCTGTGGGTGAGGCATTAAGCGCGTCGAAACTGCTGAAGCTACTGATGTACTCCTTATTCGCCTGCTTTACCTTTTCAGAGATGTGGTTGTAGTCCGTAATCCCCAATTGTTTCAGAGAGTGCTTTAGTCTTGAGAGTTTCGTGCATACAGCATACTATTTTGATCCCACGTCATGCGGGTTCCAGTAGTCTTCGACAATTTGATTGCATGTAGGGTGATTCAACCACATGTTTTGCAGGTGGAAAGGTCTCCTCCTGTCGTCTATTTCTTGCGCCATGTTGACAATTACTGGGGAATGGTCTGATTGGGCAGAGATGGGGAGAAAATTTGTGCGGTATGCATCGCCATCCCAGCCATGATTGAGTAAGACACAGTCTAATTTCCTCCAGATTTTCCAGTCCGCGCTGTGCCAGGTGAGGTGTTCCCCAATAAAAGGTGCATCTGTAAGGCCGCATTTGACACCTACATCTTGGAATTCTCTCATAGGGTAGAGACGAGGGACTGTGACCCCTTGGTGATCATTTAAACTCAAAATTGCATTAAAGTCTCCCAGCAGCATCCAAGGGGTATTTACATTCTGGCCAAACGTCTTTAGTTCGGCCCATAACAGCCGGTGTGCTACGTTGCTTTCATTATGCCCGTAGACGAATGTGCATAGGAATTCCACACCGGTCAGTTGGTTGCGAGCCGTAAGGTGTATACACTGAGGCAATTTACCAAGGACCTGGATCATATAGCTTCTTGGATCCCAGATGATCAAAATTCTCGAATTTTTCTATAACTCAAAGTTGTGCGTATGGTTCTAGCCTTTAAAGCTTTTCTGAAAGATGTTTAAATATTTTTCATCCATTTTCATTTCAAGCAGGCCATAGAGGCCTACATTGTTGTCGAAGATGATACCCTTCACCCATCTCCTCCTAAGTGGGGCCGACAAGTCCCTTACATTCATGGAGGCTGTATTCATTGAGGGACGAAGGTCCCTTCTGGCTGCGGACTGCCGCCTTCATCAGTTTTGCTGCTCGATGCCTTAGAGTAACTCCTTGAGGCTCGCAGTAGTCTCATGTATGTTTTCTGTAACCCCATCGCTTGCACGCACGTACGGGATTTGCTTCGTGCTCTTGTGGTGGCCCCTGGGACAGGTGTTGGTTTGCTTTTGCTTCTGGGGACCCTTGGTAATTTCTTTCCCCTCATGTCTAGGTGAGTCATCTTCTTTGGTAGTAGTCCGGTGCCGGGGATAGGCCGATCATTATCTCCAAAGGGTGGCTATTCCCCTAGGTGCTCAGGTTCTGGGGCAGGGGTTTTTCCTTGAGGGTTGCAACATGATTTAGATCGGCGTGATAATTCTTTGGTGGGGCTAGGATCAGTTCTGCGGCCTCTTTGCACCTCCTGGCGAATCATGAGTTCTTCCTACGCCTTGAATGGACTTTGTTGCCTGTCCCCTATCTGGCTGACCTGTGCTTAGTTGTCACTCATACTCTCCTCTACATTTTGTCTGGCATGCTGGACATGGACCTCGGGAAATTGCACTTGAACATGAGAGGGTTTCTCTGCTATATTTTCCGGTGCATTGTACAACCCCTCCTATCTGTGGACTGAATCCGAGCTCAATGTGTTTTCTACAATCTATGTTTGCAAAGGCATGTCCTGCACTTTAGGCTTCTTCCCCCGTTCTTCCTCAGCTCGCTTTACCTTCGACTCAAGAATGCCTATTCTCCTCCTGATGTTTCCAGTGATCGTCGCAGTGGTAAAAGAGGTGGGTGTTTTCCCCACAGTTCAGGCACCAAGGGTGGCAGTGATCATAAGCAATTGACTGGGTGTGTGTTTCTCCCGTCGGTGCCTGAAATGTGACTTTCTGCTTCGGTTGTTTGGAAGTGTTGACCCAAACTAAAAGGCGAGCGTAGTATCCCCTCAGTTCCATGGTGGTATTGTCCATGAGAATAGGCTTGCCAATTGTGGATGCTATTTTCTCCAGAGCCTTTTTGTGCCAGTATACCTTTGGAAGATGTTCCATCCAGATCCAAGTTGGTTTGATGGCTTGAATGTGCATGCCATACCTTCCAATTTCATAAACTTTCATAATGAACAACTTCTTTCCATAGAGGTAGTGATCGGTGCCATTCAAGATGGAGTCCCTATCTTCTGGGGATCTGAATTTGAACAGGACAAATCCATTATGCTTCACTTGTATTGAGCATGGCACACTCCATTTGGCTAAGAGGAGTGTCCGAATTGCATACACGCCTGGGAAAGGACCTGGGAAGAACCCTAAGAAGCCATAGAAAGATTTGCACATGTGCTTGATAATTTCATCTTCAGTGAGGACAAAGTCAATATCTCTTTCGCTGTGCTCTTCGGCTGGGATTTTGGTTTTTTCCATGAGTATATCCGGATCATTCCATTGCCTTTTCCTGTCTAATCTCGGATCATTCCATGGTCTTGCCTGAAAGTTCTGGTTTGGTGGCTCTGTTCCCAGTTTTGCAGTCTCAACCTGGTTTGGCATATCAATTTTCTCCTTCAGTTTGTCATTCTTCCTTACTAACGATGCATAAGAAGGTTTATTGATGTTCATTTATTTGTTTCCCCTGCAGGGTTGCAGAACAAAGTAGAGCAGGCAACAACAGTCTGACTAACGTATCGGAGCACACAGGGAGACTAAAAGTATCTCCCCACACCACCAAAATAAATCACTCTACAGGAATGTTTAACATATAACAGAGTGCATATAGATAATCCACATAGAGTAAAGGTTAATTCAACAGGAATGGTGAAATTCATAAAAGTGAAATTTTTTGGCACATTAAATTCAACAACAAAAAAGTTCGTGGAACCTGTGTGTGGTTGAATTTTGTCCTTCAAATTTGGCCTCTTTTGTGTCAGAGTTGACGGTTCCTCTGCCTCAGGTAGGGAACCCAAGGGAGTCTTGGCGATTTCAGTGGAGGAGAAGATATCCAAAGTAATTGGTCGCCTTTTCGATATTCCCAAGCTTCTCCGATACTGTTCCGATTGAGTAATCCGATAGGAAATCTGCCATTGTTGCAAATCCCTAGTTCGGCAAGAGCTCTTTCTTTGCAATTTTTTCCCTCAAAGAATCTGCACTTATTGGATAGATTTGTTTGGAATCACATAGAGAATCCGAATAATCATCTTTTGGGTTAGGATTCGATGGAAGATCGGGGAAAATTGCTCCCGATGTTTAATGGGAGAAGGCAGCGCCTTTTTCGCCCAAATCGCCTCAGAGCTATTATTATTTTTTTGGCCTTGGTTTTGGGGTATGGTATAAGGTGGTCATGACCAAATATTTTGCTCATATTGTTGGTTTTCTAGCTCATTCTCATACCACCAATCCGGATTACCACTCCATTATGGATTGTAATAATTGTGGTATGGATACCATTCTTGGGTTTCTTGCCCTTGACATCCAACATCTCCTACCTCTTGGTAGTGCTCTTCATAATACCCTTGGTTTTAAAAACCAAGGGTTCTTTCCCCCTCATAGTGCTCCTCCCTTAACAAATAGCAAGACTCGGTAGGATGGTCAGAATGACACATCCTACAAAAACCTTGTTTGTTGAGCCTCTCTTCTCATCATGAGTTCCCTCAAGGTGAGATACTCCATTTTTTTTTAAAAAAAATTCTTTTTCAAAAGTCCAAAATCATATTGCAAGGATTCTCGATAAAAATTTACCAAGAACTCAAGCAATACCTACTCCAAACAAAAATAACCACCAAGGAGTGGAAGATAAAAACAACTAGCTAATATGTAACCAAATATGCCCAAACACTTAAAAACAACTGCCTCTTCCCCGACAGCGGTGCCAAAATTTAGGAGGTCATCACCGTACCTCTCAAAGTTAATATTTATAAGCTCTAATGCTTCATGTCTACAACTAAGTGGATAATGGAAAGTTGGGGTCATCCACGAAGAAGAGGGATTTTCTCAAGCGTTTAAACATGTACGGTTGATATTATGCCAGAAGTAAATATATATAGATATATAAAAGCAAGTAAAAATGGGGGGTTTTGGTTGGTTGGTTTTCCTAAGTTACGAAAGTAAAAGACAAACTAACTAGAAAAATTAAATAACTATGCTAATCATGTGACGACTAAGAAAAATGGGTAAAAACTACAAAAGACAAATCCTTGGGGGCAATTGACATCCACTTCCAAACTAAATGTAGATCATTGAACCATTCACTCATTTTATCACATTTGTTACCTATGGGGAATGTTATCACTTCCCATTCGAAGATCAACACTCATTCCTTCTTAATAGTAATTTTCAAAGACAAACAATGACCATTTGCAAACCTTATTGACAATCACTCTAGGCAAACCACACCATAGAGGTATTCCATCAACGACATTTTACACTAGAAACCATAGATTCGATAACAACAAGCCTTCTACCAAAGTTATGGCCATTTAACCAAACATAGCATTCATTAGGCTAAACCTAGAACAAACCACATTCAAGGTTCAATCTTTCATTGCATTTATAGGACAAATATGAGAACAATCCATATTAACATACTTATCTAGCAAAAATCACAACACATTATGGACGAGAAATTCTAAGTTCATGTTCTTGGATTTTCATGCCAAAGAGCTAAGGAATTTGCCACTTTCCTAACACCCTAACACTTCAATCATATAAACACTTCCTATTCTCAAACAAACCATGGCATAAATGAAGTAAAACATAGCATTAAGAAGGCTTCAAGAACGAGTGGAACAATCTATTCACTACTTTCACTATTTCTTGTGAAGATAAATCTTCTATCCTTCTTAAATAGTAGTTTGCAAGAGTGAATTTGACATCTCTTGTTAAACCTCACCAATGACTCCCTTAGTCGAAACACGACTAAAAGTATTCAATTGATGGCATTGAGCACGGAGAATCAACAAGCTTGGAAACACTTATAAACACTACACCGTGTCTAAGCATTTAACCAATTTATGCATTTACATAAGATTATTCAAGAACGTGCAACGCTCATAGACCTCTCATATTTTCTACAATAAATAAACATGACAAAGAGTTTGACATTATCACATTCATCTAGCAATTATCAACATATCAACATCATTTAGAAGCTCTAACTCATGGTCTTGGATTCCATATTGAAACAGGGGAGAATTAGCTACTTTCTCCCAACCCTAACAAGTAATCATACAAGCAATTCATGTACTCAAACTTCCAACAACATTAATGTCACTAACAATATACATTCAAAGCTCAATAAATGCATAGTGGAAAAAGTAATAAATAGATAGATATGATTCTCAAGACATTAGCAAGGAAGTCTCAATCAATTGCTCCAAAGATTAAACTGACCTAGATAATTAAAAGACATAACTACCCTACAAATAATAAGAAAAGAAATAAAGGAAAACTAGGGTTTTGAAACCAAGAAAATCGCAGGAAAAAAAGATTTTAAGAGGAGAGGATAAGGTGAGTATTTATAGTACAAAAAAATAAGAAAGGATCTGGCCACCCGTCAATCACAACTCGCAACTGAACAAAGTTTCAACATCTTAATTTCTTTCTTCTTTTTATTTCAAGTCCTCCTCTTCGCTTCACTTATCTTCAATTCTTCAAGTCTTTCAAAAGCTCAAATGCAAGCCTTCAAATCATCAAATCTTCAAAGGTATTCTTCAATGTCTTCAAAGTTTTTTAAATTCTTCAAACAAATTACCTTGTCACACAAAATCATCTAGAAAAGTAATAAAAGCGTAAAAGTCGCTTTTAACTCTCCTTAGAGAATTTCAAGGTAAAATGCCACACCTAGATCACAAAAGTGTACAAAATTGAATCCTAAAAGTCCTAAAATAACCATATAAAATGGGCACATCAGTTGGCATAAATTTTTGGAAACTTTCCCCGCTCACGTGTTTTTTCTGCACAACGTGTGCGCCCCTTTGAATTTTGGTAAAAGAAAAATAATAATAAACAATAATCATAAAGGAAATTAAATGGTGCCTCGAGCTTAGGAATCTCTTCTTTGAGAAAGAAAAAGCAGGGATCCTTGAGACCCTATATGGGAATATACGCACCCAAGGGTTCAATAACTAGGGATAAACTTGGGACATCTTGAAGATCCTAACCTCGAGGCTACCATCAAATTTTCTAGGGGCTCTTGATGATGGGTAAACCTGAGGTTGTTCCTAAGGGAACTTTGGGCCGAGTGCATCTTGGGCCTGCACCAGCCCAATGAGTCTTTCAAGAGTGAGAATATTCGATTGGCGGATATGGAGGAGTATAATCGGGATGTATACTATTTTGTGATACAGTATAAATAGAAATTACATATTCATTACTAGACACTTCGACAATCATCTACTCAAATATTTACTGACTTAGGCATTAGAGAATTTACCACTGGGATATCCCGGGCTTGTTATTTGCAGATTACGATCGAGGGACTCGACTGTGCGGCTCGATTGGTTTCTAGACGCATCAACCACATTATTTGTGCCCAAAGTGATTGGTTTAATTTCAATTTCCACAAAAGTTTAATGGTGAAACTTTATGTCATTTTGTGAAGATTGGTTAATCCTAGTCCATTTTTCTCTTTCGGATAGCTTAGTTTCTTAATTTTTTTTCCAAATTCTTCTGTTTTGATGTTTTTGGATTTGATGGATTCCATAGAAACTTGCTAAAAATTTTATGTAGCTTGTCTATGGTACCTAGTGGTGGTTTAAGTACTTTTAGTATGTGGACTAGAATTGTGGCTAGGTCATATTTGATTAAAATTAATCTTCCAGCATGAGAGAGAGATTTATTTGTCCAAGAGTTCATTCTTAGGGTTATTAAGTCCAAAACTCCTTGGTAAAGGTCATTATTTTTTGTTTCTGCTAGTAAAGATTTTGCATCCAAGGTATTTAAAAGGCAAAGAACCATCTATCATCTGAGTTTCAGATCTAATAATAGTTGTGATTCTTGGTTCATATTTTTTGGACAGAAAGAAGGATGATTTTTCAATGTTTATCTTGTCCAGTAGCTTTTTCATAGATTTTAAGAAAGGCCATTAGTTTTTTAATACCTTGCTTAGGGTATTTCATTAAGATTACTATGTTATCAACAAATGATAAGTGGGTTACATCAATCATTGGTTTTGGTAGTTTTTAGTAACCTATTTCAGCATCCTGAAACAAGAAGTTGATATTTCTTGTGAATGCCTCAGACATTAGTATAAAAATCAAAGGGGATAAAGGTCTCCTTGCTTCAAACCCCCTGATGCCTTGAAAAAACCAGAAGGTATACCATTTATTAGGACTGAAAAATAAGCAGCTCTCATATTTTCCAGTATGATGTCTTTTAGTTTAGTTGGAAATCCTATTTTAGATAGAAGTTTGCATAAGAATTCCCAAGAGACTTTGCCAAAAGCCTTCATCATGTCTAGTTTAACTATCATGTTGTTCCCATTAGCTTTGTTGTGTAAAAATTCAGTTAATTCCTACATTATTAGGACATTATCTGCTAATTCCCTTCCTGATACAAAGGTTGTTTGTTCAGGGGATATGATCTCCTTTAAAATTGGTTTCAGTCTTGTAGCAATTAGTTTTGTGAAAATTTTGTTTATAAAATTGCAGAGACTAATTGGTCTCTAGTCTTTGAATGAAGAACATATTTCTTTCTTGGGAATTAGAATTATTAAAGTTGAGGATGTGGATTTAGGAATGGGAGATTGTTTCAAAAAATCTTTTACTGCTAGAAGGAGATCATCTTTGATGATTTCCCAACATTCCTTGTAAAAGAAACCAAAGAATCCATCCGGCCTTGGTGCTGAAGTTCCATCCATATTTTTGAGAATTCCATATTATTCTTCAATAGTTACATCTTTTGAGATCATATCTTTATGTTCAATTTTAAGAAGTTCTGGTATATTTTCCTGTAATACTACTGTATTTATACCTAAGTTGTCCTTATTTTCCTCTTTCAGCAGATTTTCAAAAAATTGAACAGCTTCTTTTTGGATTTCCTCTTGTAAGTTAATCCAAATTCCATCCGAATTTTTTTTATATTACATATTCTTTGATTTCTATGTTTTGCCTTTACTGAATGTTGGAAAATTTTCGAGTTTGTGTCTCCTTCATACATCCATTTAATCCGAGACTTTTCTTTCCAATAATTGTCTTGGTTAGCAAGAGCTTGTGTGTCTCGGCATAAGCTTGATAATTTTTTCAACCCACAAAAATCCCATTTTCATACTTTATGGAATAGATTATTTTATTACTGGCATCTGACACCCTCAAATGTAAGATTGCTCAGTCTGATCAGAATACCGCCTTCTTTAGTGATTTGGTTCATATGGTGTGAAAGAAATAAGTGTTTGTTTGAATCAGTCAAACCTTCCACTGAACACATAATCCAGAAAGTCATCAATCAATATAGTGATATTTTCAAAGTACACAAACTGGATTATAAGTTCACAACAAATGCTAGCAGCACTTCTCTTGTTTATAACCAATACAGGTCAGCAAAGAGTGCATAGTACACTGGCAGCTTCCAAGTCATCTGAAACTCAATACAGATGGTTCATCACTGAAAAATAGAGATTTGGGAGCTGGGGTAATCTTTAGGAATTCTAATGGAGAGGTTTAGGTTGCAGCTTTAAAATATTTGGGACTGGGATCCAGCCTTATGGCCAAAATTAAAGCTCTGGAATATGGACTCCAATTGGCACAACAACACGGATTTTTAAACATTCAAATTGAATGTGATCCTCTCTTACCGGTGAAAGTGATAAGAAGGGAATATAAAATTGCATGGATGTTTATTCCATAAATTAGGTGCATCTAGAAGCTTATGGAACAGAGGCAGGCAACAATAGCTTATGTTTTCAGAGAATCCAATAGTGTAACTGATGCCTTGGCTAAAATGGCAAGCACTGAGCAGGTAAATATTTCTTTTGATAGCTATAATCTGCCAAGGATTATCAAAGGGTTTATTTATCTTGATGCAATGTCCACTCCTTATATTAGACATGGTTAGTATTCTCTGGACAAAGTACTGCTGTTTGCTGCTTGTTTTTGACAGGTACAAGAGAGTGGATGGAGGGCAGCATGGAGACATCAAGTAGGAAAGAATCAGCAATTCAGAGGAATACTCCAATTGCATACTGAAGCAATACATCAATTCTGAAGCACTATTTACAACTCCTGATAGCTGGCTTTCTCACATGGACAGGCTGTTTTCTTATGCTATCAATATAAGTGAACCACTTCTGGGGAATTGCTTTGCAAAGGGATACTATGGGAGGCCATCCCTTAATGTTGACACTGGGGGTGGAGGCCTTAACATGGTAAGCCATAGTAGACCCCGAACTGGGCTTAAAGGTCGGACTCATGCTAACACAGGGGTGTTAACAATGAGTTCAGAATTGATCTTGATGTACATAGCATTCCATAAATCTAATTTGGTTGTACTCAAACTAATCTTCCACTTTTCTTATAGCTTGGGGATCCTGATGTATACCCCCTCACTTAGGTGAGTTTATAATTTTAAAAAATGTGGCTCTTGCTAAATTAAAATCTTTTAATGTTTTATCACTCTTATTGTCTTGAAGGTCTTTTTCAGCTTTTAACAAAGTCTCTCTAGCTTAGGAAACTTTGTCGAAAATGTTTCCAAAAATTTCCTTATTCCATATTGTCATAGTAGCTTTTAGACTTTCGAGTTTGAATGCAAATCTTTGATTTCCTGTCAGATTTGTTTGTATGTTCCATGCACAATAGACTAGATATTTAAATGTTGGATGGTTTACCCAACAATTTAAAAGTTTGAAGCTTTTAGGGCCAGATCAATGTTAATGATAAGATATTTGTAGTATTAATGGTGTGTGATCAGAGACTTCTCTGGGTAAAGTTTTTATGTTTGAATTGGGAAAATTGATCCAGCAATTGTTGTTTGGGATATTTTCCATACCCTACCCTTAGGCCTCATGCCTATCCATGTATAAATTGTTCCATAAGTAGGTATGGTGCTCATATTAGCTTTGGATAAGAATTTTTGAAAATTTTGTATATGCTTTGGGTTTGGAGTAGAAGGTCCTAAATATTCTTCTCTTTTTTCAATAACATTGAAGTCCCCAATTAAGCATATTGGTTCATTATGTAAATTATAGATAGCTTTCCAGAGTCTGTTTCTCTCTTTGATGCTGTGTTTAGCATAGATAAATCCTAGTAAACATTCTTTAATCAAGTTATGATGTTTGACCTTTCCTACAATGATTTGTTCATCAGTTGAAATGATATCTAGTGTGATAGTATCATTCCAACAAATGCAGATCTTACATCCTTGTATGTTAAAGAATTGTTTAAAACCTAATTTGAAGGCAATACTTTGTATGTCCTGTTCTTTTAGCATTGAATCAATCAGAGATAAGATTTCCATACTATGTCTTTTAATAATGTCTTTTAATCTTATTTGAGAAGGAATGTTTCCAACTACCCTAATGTTCCAGACACAGGTATTTATTCCTATCATTAATTAGTTTTGTTTTGATTCAAAGAGAAACATGTTACCACCATTTTTGGAGTTGAGGTATAAACTTTTCTATTATATTTCCTAGTTTTTAATTTGTCTTCTGTGTTCTCTTCAGGATTATTCTTTAGCAAGGTGTTGACTTCATCACTGTAGACTGTGTGCGAAACTAAGTGCGAAACTAAGCCATCGTTGACTTCATCACTGTAGACTGTGTGTGAAACTAAGTGCGATTGTGTGTGAGAACTCACTTTTTCTTCCTCATCTCTTCATTTTACCATTTTTTTTACCATTATTGTGTTGGTACCGGTCCTCCAATCGACCGTTTTCTGGTTGCTCCGCCTTGGCGGGGCTTGTTCTCACCGGCCGATATGGCGGCTTCCTCATCTACTCTCCCACCCCCTCCAAAAACTTTTGCTACAGCTCTTCAATCAAAATCACCTCCTCTATCAACTCAGCTCCCAAATAATCCTGAACTAATCCCTAAATCCTCCCACCTTGGTGATCCAGCTTGCCTTTACTCAGATGAGCAAATTGCTACTCTATCGGCTCACTATTCCAATGCCTTGGTGGGTAAATTCACGAAGGGCAGATTTAGTATGGATCAGATGGAGGTAGTGCTCAGAACTATTGGGTTCAAAGGTAAGCTCTTGATTATAAACATATCCTAATTAGATTTGAGTTGGTTAATGACTACCAACGTTATTGGATGAAAGGTATATGGAATTTTAATGGTGTTTTACTTAAGATGCTTAAGTGGACACCTGAGTTCTCCACACAAAAAGAATCTCCGATTGTTCCGATTTGGTGTACGATTAGGGAAGTTCCCCTTTATTACTATAACTCTGCCTCTATTGAATGCATTGGGAACAGTATAGGTAACTTCATAAAAAATGATTTTGCAACTGAGATGTTAACTAGGCCCTCTGCTATTAAATTTTGCGTTGAAATTGATCTTATGAAGCCTCTATCTCATTTCATTAGACTTGGTTCAATCTCAAACAATAAGAAATATCCAATTGAGTTTGAAGATATCCCTCTCTATTGCAGTCATTGTGCTAAATTAGGTCATTCCTTAGGCCAATGTAGAGTTAATCCCCAAAATATAAATGATAGGATAGATGAATATATCAGAATGCATGTTCAACCTCATCCTAAATGGAAAGCAACTGGAAAAATATTTGAACTGCCTCCACTGATCAATGATCCATCCTCCCCTGATCCTGTAAATGAGGGTGGAAGCCAGAATACCATAGTTGAGAATCCCACAACTCCTGCCATTAAAAGGACTCAAACATCACAACGGACCCTAAATTTGAGTCCTGAAGATTCTACCACTAAGTTACTTCAGGCCACTGCATTTTCAAAACCAGTTTTGAAATCTTATGCAAATGATGATTCTCAAATTGGTTTACATCGATCTGCTATGAAAGATTCCTTGTCTAACCCCACACTTTCCCAATATGGAAAGATGTCAAACAGATTCTCTATTTTGCAGGAAGAAGGTCCACAATTCCAGGATCATAATGAAGCAGATATCACATTTCAGGAAGATTTGGAAACTGACTTTGACCTGGAGACTGGAGAGCAACAAAATTATGTGGAAATCACCACTCAGGAACTCCCAGGTAAGTTTCAAAATCAAGGTAAGGCTAAAAATAAAAAGATTACTTATCTTAGCCAATTGAATAAGATGCTATTGAGATCGGCCACAAAGGGTAATAAATCAGGTGAAATATGATAGACACACCTAATATAAATTTTCTGGTGTGGAATCTCCGTGGTATGGAAACCTCAATACTGAGACTTTCTAATTTGATTCTAACTAAGAAGATTCAGGTGCTTTGTATAATTGAGCCTTTACATGATAACTCTAAAATACACTCCTATATGACTGCTCTTAAATTTTCCAATTGTCTGGCCTTGCCTAATGGGAAAATTTGGTTAATGTGGTCTCATTTACTCAATGTCGCTCTGAAAAATTGCCATGATCAATTTTTGCATGTTGACATATCTCATCAATCTTTCAATCTTTGTATGGAGGCGGTTTTCATTTATGCTTTAAGAAATAGAGAGGGCAGAAAATTATTATGGAAAGATTTAGAGCCAATTTCCAATGGAGATACAATTTTTATAGGGGATTTCAACACAATAACTAATGTGTCTGAATATAGAGGGCCTTCCAATCCAGCTTCTGGAAGCATTAGGGATTTTAATACCTGGATAAATTCCAATGGTATTCAGGAAATAAACACTGTAGGAAACTTGTTTACTTGGTGTAATTCAAGGCTTAGGAACCCTACTTCCAAAAGATTAGATAGAGGACTTTGTACCCTTTCATGGAGCTATAAATTTCCATCATCTTCAATTCAGATTCTTAATAGAAATACCTCAGATCATTCTCCTCTACTCCTGCAGATATCCAATCTTACTCCATCATTCCCTAAACCATTCAGATTCATTAATGCATGGTTTCAAAGGACAGAATTTATTGACTTAATTCAGGAAAATTGGGAAAAACCTATTCAGGATATTGGTATGATGAGATTTTACTTAAAACTAATTAGGTTAAAAAGAGTGATAAAAATCTGGAACAGAGAATCATTTGGTAATATTGAGTCCAATGTCACTCTAGCTGAGGAGTCCCTAAGAATACAGGAAATTGGTTTTGATCTAAATCCAAACAAATCTGAACTTATTAAACTAAACCAGAAAAAAGCTCTTCTCCTTAGGGCTCTTAAGGAAAAAAAAAATTTTTGGAAACAAAAGGCAAGACTTAAATGGCACAAACTGGGTGATAATAATACTGAATACTTTCACAAGGTAGTCAAAGAGAAGAACTGTAGGATGCAGATTAATAAAATTAAAAACTCTGCAGGTCAATGGTTAAACTCCCAAACTGATATTCAGCATGAAGCAATTTCCTTCTACTCGGATCTCTTAATTGAACCTGACCAAAATACTGAAGATACTTTTTCCTCTCACTTTCTCAGTCAAGTTCCCAAAATTTTAAATAATGATGATAATCAATCTTTAGCTGCTCCCATTTTAGAATCTGAATTAGAAAAGGTAATAAAAAGCTTAAATAGTAACAGTAGTCCTGGGCCAGATGGTTTTACCCCTAAGTTTTATAAAAAATGCTGGCCATTTATTAAACAGGATCTAATGGCATCAGTGAATGACTTCATTTTAGGATCCAACATCCCAAAGGGGATATCTAGTACATGGATTACACTCATCCCCAAGAAAGCAACACCTAGAAATTTTGGTGACTTTAGGCCAATTAGTTTATCTAATGTACTTAACAAAATTTGCTCTAAGGTTCTTATGGAAAGGCTAAGGCCTTATATGGACACTCTCATATCTCCTACTCAATCATCTTTTTTAAAGAAAAGGGACATTTCGGATAACATAATTTATTTACAGGAAATGGTCAGATTTCTTGACAAAAAGAACAGGATTCCAAATTGCATTTTGAAATTAGATTTAATGAAGGCCTTTGATAGAGTAAACTGGCAGTTCCTTAGGAGAATTTTAGTCAAATTTGGTTTTAATGGGAATTTTTTAACTGCGGTTATGAGTAACTTATCACAGGCACATTTTTCAGTACTTGTTAATGGGAATCCAGTTGGATTCTTTAAAGCTTCTAGAGGAATCAAACAAGGTGATCCACTGTCTCCTTTTCTTTTTAATATTTTCACTGAAGCTTTCTCAAGAAGTTTAGCCTATATTTTCTCTAACAATAGGCTTACTCATTTTTATTTGCCTGCTTCAATCCCTGCTGTGTCCCATTTAATGTATGCAGATGACACTGTGATATTCATGCAAGCATCTAAATCTAACCTCATAAGACTAAAAGCATTTTTAGATGTTTTTGAGGTGACTTCAGGACAGAAATTTAACTTTGACAAGTCAGAAATCTATCTCAGTAAGAGGGCTTCAGTTCTGAAAAACAATCAGGTTAAGTCCATTCTAAAAATGAAAAAGGCTCTTTTCCATTCAAGTATCTTGGCTGTCCCATATTTAGGGGAAGAACCTTAAAAAGGTATTTCCAACCTTTAATGACTAACCTGGATTCTAAACTACAAAGTTGGAAAAATAAGTGGCTAAGTGCTGGGGGCAAGTTGATTTTAATTAAACATTGTCTATACTCCTTACCTCAGCATTTATGGGCAGTTACTAATCCACCTAAAATTATAATTCGGAATTTTGAGAAAAGATTAGCTAGATTCTTTTGGGGGGAATCAAATGGAAAAAAAATAAAATCTGGAAAAAATGGTCTGATATCTCAACTCCTGTTGAATTTAATGGTCTTGGATTTAGATCTGTTAGAGCCATTATTGATACATGTTCAGCTAAGCTTTGGTGGAAAAGCCATTTAGGGATTACTCTTTGGTCTAAATTAATTTGGTCACTTCCTCTGTCACATAGGAAATCTGTAACATGGAGGAGAATTTTGTCTATTAACTCTTTTGCAGAACAAAATTCAGTAATCATCCATGGGAAGGGCACTTGCAATTTCTGGATAGCTAATTGGTGCCCGAGGGGGCCCCTGTGCAATATCATCCCTCAACATATAATTGCTGATATGCCAGATCTGTCTGTGGCAGACTTTATAAATAACAAATCCTTGGTTATGACTCAACTTAGTTCTTTATTAGAAAATGATACTTTGTCATTTCTACAGGACTCTGTTTTGGTCCTTGGCAAAGAGGATAGATTAATTTGGAAGGTTGAAGCATCAGGTAATTTCACATCCAAATCAACATACAAGGCTCTCACTCATGTATCAGGTAACTTCCCTGCATGTAAATTCATTTGGAACAAGGCTTTGCAAAAGAAGATTTCTATATTCACATGGAAAATGTTGCAATCCCTTCTTCCCTTTGATGAAGTTCTTATTACCTTAGGGTTTAGTTTAGCCTCTAAGTGTCCTGCCTGTTTTCAATCTGACACAATTCAGTATTTCTTCACTTCATGTCATATTGCTCAGGCATTCTGGGGAAATATTGCTTCATTAGTTCATTTCCATATACATCCTGATCATTCCCTTATACAAAGATTCTTTATTTTTTGGAATACCAAGGATTTGGTTGGCTGGAAGCATTTTGTGTGCAAAATCATACCTTCTATTACCTGTTGGTCACTTTGGAAAGCTAGGAATAGGTTCTTATATGATAATAAACCTTTCTCCTCAGAAAAAATCTTTAATGAGGTTCATGATTTGATCAAAATGGCTCTTTTAACTACACCAAGGACTTACTTCTCACGTTCTGATATGGACTCCTCCTTAAGTCATTGGATTCCTTTTAGTAGACCTCCTCCAAAGCCTAATATAGCTACTTTTTTTTGGGAAACACCACCTTCAGGATATATTAAAATAAATGTTGATGCCTCTTGGTATCCTGATAAAGCTGCAGTTGGTATGGTTGTTCGTGATAACTTGGGTAAAATGATTGATTTAGCCTCTGCCTCAATTGATGCTGGTTCTCCTATTGAAGCTGAAATGAGGGCTATCCTGTTTGCAACTGAGAAATTTTATAATTTGAGAAATAAGTGCTATTATGAAACTGATTGTTGGTTGGCTGTGAACATGATTACCAACCCTTATTCTGCAAACTGGAACCTCTTTGATTTGGCATATAAAATTAATGTTCTATTGGGTAGTGCTCAGCTTCAATATGTTTACAGGGAAGGAAACTCAGTAGCTAATGCTATAGCTAAGGATCACAACTGTCACTTAATATGTCTGCAGCCTAACTCCATTCCCCAACATATTAAGGGACTGATTTCTTTAGATAGGGCACATATTCCTCAAGTTAGAGCACCCTAATAACTTCCTCTAAGGATTGATATTGCTAATCAAGTTCCTTTTATGCAGGTGTACTCAGAATTGATCAAGTTATTTATCATCTGCTGGGATGGAACTCTTGATCAAGATATACCATAGTTCGAAACTATACTGATGGTTCACATTGGATCTTGATGTTTTAGTTCAACCATAAAGAAGAGAAGGATTTTGAGGATGCCATCTACCTGTTCTACAATTTTGATGATTAACTTCAAACTTTCCTATTTTGTATATTACTAATGTTAATTGAAGTTGCCTGGCCAAGGGAGATAATTCACACAGGGGGTGGAGATTCTCTTTTTTGGATCGCAACTTCATTAAACCTTCACGCTACTCAGGCATAGCTGTCCTCATTGATAGTTTAGGTTTCTCTTATAGATTAGGACTTTTGGAGGCAACAATGTTGCTTCGATGTCTCTCGATCTGGTCACATCTCTTGTACAAATTGTGATTACTCTCATAGGGCTTGGGGATCCCAATATATAACTCCCTCACCTTCAGGGTGTTTTCATTAAAAAAATAGCAAGGTGTTAAACATTTTCTGGGATTCTTTTAAGTCAACAATTTTATCAGACATGTTAGTGTCTGTTTCTTGATTGCTAGTTTCTTTAGTAGGAGTTTCATTATTTATCCAATCCAATCTTTTATTTTTCTTGTTCCCGGATGTTAAAAGTGGATAATCTCCTACATTTATTTCAATGAATTCATCAGATTCTGTATGTTTTAAAATATTTTCATTCTGAGATTTATTAATATCTGCAGCTTGGTACACCAGATGATGATTAACTTTAGTTTGATCATTGGTTAAGGTTTCAATCTGATTAATATAGATGTCCTCCTGGATGAGATTTTTAGATGATGTGCTTCATTTTGCGTGCAATGACCGTTGCATCCGGCGTAGTTTTTAGTATGTTTCGTTTGGTGGATTGCTAGAATTAGTTGAGTTTAAGTGGCAAGGGGTTTAGATGGCCATGTTTGATTTTATTGCCTAAATCCAGTGTTTTGTAGATGTAATTAGTACTAATGAACATCTTGTATCCATGGGCTTCAGGTATTCCATTTGATCATCTTTAGTGGGTTGCCTGTGGGTACTTTTTGGTTACATTCTATGTGAAGGCCGTTCGTAAGGGCGGTAGAAGATATTGAAGGCAGTTTAGAAGAATGATAGAAGAGATCGAAGGTTATTCATCTCTAGAATGGTAGTAGATGAAGGCCACAAACATCAATGTATGGTAGAATGAGATTAAAGTCAAAGATATGCAGCAACGGAGATCAATATGGTTAATGAAGAAATGGGGAATTGTGGTCCAATGAGTTGTGCCAAAGTCTAAGAATAATCCGAGAAGAATTAGCCTTCAAGAATGATTTCATTGGATTTGTCTTCTTGAGTACTACAAAATAGACTACTAGAACTAAAAAATTGGACTAACGGTTCTCCCATAGTGAAGGAAAAAAGTTTGGCCGACCAAGGTACCACGGGTTGGCGCAGGCCATTCATGGTTAGGCATCAATAGCCCACGCCAGAGGAGACATTCTGTGCCAACAATTCCAGAACAAGGTGATGATTTGTGCAAAATGATTTAATGTGAGGCAATGGCGTGACCCGTGCCATATCCCACAGCCTATGCATCACGAGTTCGAGACTTTGCTATAAAATGGCTAAGTATGAGCACAGACCGTCCCATTTACAATGACCCACACTGTTCTAAGTTCAAAATGTTAATACCAGCTTACAGCCAACACCAAATTCTGCATCCCGCACAAAACATCTGAGTGGAACGCCTCCAGACCACGACTCGCACTAAAGCACGCACCCCACGCCGAGCAGACCATGCTTCCAGACCACGACCTGTGCCATATCCCATGGTCTGCACTAGAGCCTCATGCCACAGCCTGTGCTAGATCCAGCACCCCGTGCTAGATGAAGGAGCAAGGTCAGCGCGTGATCATGCAACCCGTGACATGTACTTGGCACGGATTGCGCTATCTATGATGGCCCACACCGGGCGGTGGCTGAACTATAGCCTCTCACTATTTTGGCCATTACTCTCTCAATTGTCATCCATTTTCCCTTTACCATAAATCAAAATATTCATCTTCCTGAGCTCTATCCAACACACTAAATCTCAGCTCCAGAAGGTTCACGAATTTGAGCCGTTTATTCGAGAAAGATTCAGCCACAAGAGGGAAAGGGTGACTAGGGTTTTGACCTAATGTTGGCCTATTTTGGGCATATCTTTAGGCCCAATCCCCTTCTACTATATATAGGAGCCTTATTCTTCAATTAAAGCCTCAGTTGGCATAATGTAGATTTTTTCTCTTTCTAGTTAGATAGAAGGAAGAGGAGAATTCTCTCTCTAGAGTTCTTCTCATCTTCTTCTTTTCTTTTCTATTCTTCTATGTACAAAAGTAAAATTAGTTCATTAGGAGAGCACTTTTTTAGAGAGAGAAACACTCTCTCCTTTTCCTTTCTTTTCTTTTACTTTTGTGTTCATCCTAGATGTGGAATTCAAATCTATATTTGAATTCCATGTCTATGGAGTAGTTTCTATAGTTTGGGGATAAATTGTAGGAACATGGTTTGATTTATGTTTTGTTGAGATTCTATAGTTCATCCTAATTTTATTCATGATATTATTGTGATTGTTCATGAATGTTTGAATTGCATGATTAGTATACCACTTTAGCACACACTTTGTGCTATATTTATGTATGGTGCAAATATTGATGCCCCATTGGGAAGAGAAACGTGGATGTTAGAATAGGTAAGGGAGTACGTTGCGTCTGTGTGGGTGTGTGCACGGGATACCTGTGTATTTCTATGACTTATTTTCCATCACACTGGTCTTAGCTAATTACGTAAATTTTTCCGATAGATTGCAAGTAGAGATAGTGAAAAAGTGGAAAAATTGGGTTGTAAGAGGCCCAAGTATCATAGATAGGTGTCAATGAACCCTTGGACTAATTGATAGGACCAGAGGAAAGTAGTGAATTCATGATGGAAGCCTGGTTTGTAATCACACGGGGGAGAAATAGATCTACATCAATGGACGGACCTTTTTGTACTCCCCTAATTACGACAACGGTGTCGATGGAGGGTTGCGAGCACACCCAACGTGACAGGTACGGGGAAGTGTATACCAACAGCCACACCACGTGTTATGAACACTATATTAGGTTTTTTAGTAAATCTTATATTTGAATGAATCGATGATCGAAACATTAGGTTAATCATGTTGCGCAATGACTCCCCAAATGCTTAGCTTAATTAGATTACTTGCTGATTTACTTTATGCTTTGTAGTTGTTAATATGAAAATCCAAACCCCCTCTTGTGTTTGCATTTACTGCTATTCCTTTCACTCGTACGGATTGATGACCCTTACAAGGTTGTGTTTTTTATTAGTACTTGAGCCCTAGTATCTATGTGGACAAACCCAGGGCTTATCGCTAACTACCCTCTAGGTAGTGTAGGAGTGAGAATGGGTGCAAAATATAAATTCTTATATTTTGACCATGACCACCGATCGAGTTAATTAGCTAGGGTGGAGGCAGGTCAAATTTTGGTGCCACTGTCGGGGATGCTATCCATCTCAAGTATTAATTAGCACAACGTGTTAGTATAGTAGTTAGTATTTTCTTTTGTTTTATTTGTTGTTTTCCGAAGTAGGTATTGCATGAGTTCTTGGTGCAAACTGTGGACCCTTGCACTAAGATTCCAAATTTTGTGTATTTTCTTTGTTTGTATCTACTTGAAAAAAAAATGTAGGAAAGCCCTCAACAGATGATACTTTGTATGGTGTGTCATTATGACAATCCTATAGAGTGTTGCCCAAGGTTGAGTGACTTTAGGAGAAGAGAGGCCCAACGAGTGAGATTTTGTAGGATATGTCATTGCGACCACCCTACGGAGTCTTGCTCTGAGTGAATAGGAGAGAGAGGTAGGATTCGTTGGTTCCCAAGGCCGATGGGATCAAAATCGGTACCCATACCACGATTCTCCAAATTCGAGGTTTAGTGGTAACTCGAATTCATGTTGTGAAAATGCATTGGGAAACCAACACTTTGGGTTAGATATTTGGATTTCACTAACTTACCCATTGCCCCAAAACCAATCCCTAGGATTGGTTCTCAAATTAGGTTATGGAGAAATTCTTCAAGCTATAGCCAATGTGACCAAGAGTAGTGATTTACTCCAATCATAAATGCTAAGCAAGATTAGTGATTTGGGAACTCAACTATTCACAAGCATTGAGAAAGTTGAAGGGCAAGTACTTGATCTGATGAAAAGGGTAAGCCAACTAGAAATCCAATGTTCTGAAAATGAACTATCCCTAGTTGAATGTGAAGTTTTGATAGATGAGTCTAAAGGGGACGAGGAATGGTTTGTTGAGAGTGAAAAAGTTGAGGAAGGGGGTAATTATACTTAATTTTCCATTTTACCTATTTTCATCCCTACTTCCACCTATAGAACCCACTCCTGCATTTTCGGAACCCTTAGAGGAAACCATAGGGAAGCCAATTGAATATGCCAAGCTTCCAAACCACCTATTCCCTTTAAGGTTGACTCCTTCTCTACTATATCTTCCTCTTGGAAGATTCTTACCCCCACCTCTCATTTTTTTGGTTGTCTAAGGTGATGGGGTACAAACCCGCACCATATGGATAACGTTAGGGTCGTGCCAACGAACTTAAATATATGGATCTTCTCAGGAGGCAACCCGAGCTTTGAAAAAATTAGATTAGCTTAGTATTTTTGGTGTGTTTTCCTATTTGTAGATTTTTACTTTTGGGACACTATTACACTTGGTGCGCAGGTTTGTTTTGTATAAAGCATATGGTTCTTGGAGGAAGGTGAGCAAACAGGGAGTCCAACTTATGGACCATGTAGATGTACATGATTCTTGATGCTCAAAATGGTGGACAAGGAGGAGAAACAAACCCCAAATTCATTGGGCATGTTGACGTGCACGAACCATGAAGCTCACATAATTTCCTATACCACCCAATCACCATTTCTTTCCTACCACCACCAAAGTACCACCCAAGCCCACTTACCATCAAAACCCTTGAAACACACACATCAAGACCTAAGAGGTAACTCTCTATTGTGATTCAATTCTCTATTTGATTCGTGGTGCATGGTAGTTGTTAGATTGAACTTTCTTGATTAGAGGTTAGAGGTAGTATTTTGGGGTGATGGTAGTTTGTTCTTTACATTCCATGATTGTGCCATCAAGGGTAGATTTTAGTGTTCATTTTCAATTATAAGTGCTTTCCCATTTCTTTCCCTTGACATATGTTATTTGATTTTGTTTATGCATTGAGGATAATGCAAGCTTTAAGTGTGGCGAAGGGGATTAGATAACACTTATGATTTTTAGTTGTTTTTATGTAGCTAATAGCTCTTCTAACAGCATTTTGGAGCATTTTGAAAAATATATATGTACAAAAACCTAGACAAGTTGAAAACCCAAAAAGGTACTTGGGTAACATTGGGAAAAGCCCAGATAGGTCGAAAACCTAGGTAAAAGTGAGATGCTAGGCCCGACTAGGCTTACGAATCTAGGAAACAAATGAGAGGCCGTGTGGAAAAAGGTGAGAAGTGAGTTTCCTTTGTGTGTTAAAGTTATGATGAAAACCCAAAAGGGGTCCTAGGCAAAATGAGAGAAATTGAGAAAAAACAAAAAACTAAGTTGACGATACACTTGACTCCTTGGTTGTGGCTAGGTTGAGAATCACAAATTATACCTATGTTACAACCAAGTCGACGGATTTTGGATTTCCTTGGCTGATTGTTTTTGGGATATGACTCTTTGATTGCTTTAGGGATCATTTTGGGAAAAGTAAGCTAGTTTGACACTTATCTTCTTGGTTTATCTTTTTCCACATTTTTACTTTTGGGTGGATAGATTACTTTAGGATCTTTGGAGGGTGTGAAAGTTGGGAGTATTTTCAATTCTTTGGGGGAACTAGGGTAGCTTAGGAATAAGTGGGATGCCTCGGTTAACATATGATGAATAACCTTTATGATGAATAATTGAAGAAGGAGTTACCATCAACATCTTGGATTCATTATTTAAGTTTGTCGACGAACTGAAGACATCATGAAGAACACTATACTCTTTTTTCCCACTGGGTTTTTAATGAGGTAGTGTGATCACTGTAAAATATTGCAAAATTATTTCATTTTGGGTTTATTGGACTGATAGCTTGGCCATGTGGGCTTTGAAGAGCTGAATTTCAAAAATACAGTCCATTAGTGTTTAGTATATTCAGTTTTATTCTGATTAGAATTAGATTTGGTAAGATTCAATTAGGCAATTTTCGTCAAGGTTACTTCTTGAAGAATTTGATCAGATTATCTTAGATTATCATATATTTTAGGTATTTTAGTTAGATATAGGTTTTGCTTCTTAAAGCTACCATAAATCAATTAAGTTTCCAGTTGTGATTAGGGTTTGGGGCTGGATTGTAACTCTATATATGGGAGGCCTTTGGACGAATTTTACACCACTTTAATCAATTAAAATAAAAAATTTTGAGTTCATACTCTTTGCTTGAAAGCTATTCCATTGTTGCTTAACTCCGAGGGGTAGTTAAATATCAATAAATCTTGTAATCTGATCCTGAGGGCTAATTTGAGAGCGAGTCAAAATTGAGTGTACCCTGAGGGCTAAACCTTGAATTTCGTGCGGCCTTGAAGGGTTTACAAGTTCCCTTGTTTTGTCAAAGATCTTAATTCCGCAATCCAAATTTTTCGCAAGGGGATTCATATCAGTTGGTATCAGTTGCTATTGACTGGGTTTATAGGAATTGTCTTGATTGCTTGAATTCTAAGTATAAAACTAAGCCTCATGGACTTTATACTCCATTACATGTTCCTACACATCCTTGGGTTGATATTTTAATGGATTTTGTCCTAGGTTTACCATGATCTCTATCAGGTTATGATTCTATCTTTTCGGTTGTGGATAGATTTTTGAAAATGGCACATTTTATTCCTTGTAGGAAGACTGATGATGCAAAGCATGTTGCAGATCTATTTTTGAAGGAAGTAGTTCGATTGCATGGCATTCCTGCATCCATTGTCTCTGATCGCGATGTTAAATTTTTATCCTACTTTTGGAATACCTTGTGGAGCAAGTTAGGGATAAAGTTGGTGTTTTCGACTGCCAGTCATCCTCAAAATGATGGACAAACAGAAGTGACCAATCAAACCCTGGGGGCTCTCCTGCGTGCACTAGTTCAGAAGAACTTAAAGAATTGGGAAAAATGCATTCTGATTACAGAGTTTTCTTACAATTGCACTATTCATTCTACTACATCTTTATCACTTGAAATTGTTTATGGTTTTCTACCTATTACACCTCTTGATCTACTTCCTTTGAATTTTAAACAGGTTAAAAACCTTGATGGGGAGAAGAAAGCTGATTTTGTGAAGAAAATCCATAAGAAGGTGCGCATGAAAATTGAATGGACAAATGCAAAGCATGCTGATAAAGCTAATCAAAGCTGCAAGTTGATGAGGTTCAATGTGGGAGATTATGTTTGGGTTCATCTGCGGAAAGAGAGGTTTCCAAATCTCGGAAATCTAAGTTGAGTCCACATAGAGATGCTTCTTTTATAGTGTTGGATCATGTGAACGACAATACTTACAAGATTGAGTTACTAGATCATTATGGTGTTAGTGCGACCTTCAATGTTGCTACTTTATCTCCATTTACCTTTGAAGACGATTCAACTTTGAGGGAAAAACCTTTTGACCACGGAGGGAATGATGAAGATTCCAAGACGACTCCCACCATAAATAAAGACATTCCACGACTGGATCAAACATATAAAGGATATGTTCGGGATCCTCTAAGTGACATGGCATGACCTATGACTAGGTCAAGGACTAAGCTTAGGGATGTTGCTTTAAATGTTTTGATTGATCACCTTTATGATGAAGAATTGAGGAAGGAGTCACCATCGACATCATGGATTCATTATTCAAGATTGTCGACGAACTGAAGGCATCATTAAGAACACTATACTCTTTTTTCCCACTGGGTTTTTAATGAGGTAGTGTGATCACTGTAAAATATTGTAAAATTATTTCATTTTGGGTTTATTGGACTGATAGCTTGGCCATGTGGGCTTTGAAGAGCTGAATTTCAAAAATACAGTCCATTAGTGTTTATTATATGCAGTTTTATGCTGATTAGAATTAGATTTGGTAAGATTAAATAAGATAATTTTCTTCAAGGTTACTTCATGAAGAATTCGACCATATTACCTTATATTACCATTTATTTTTGGTATTTTAGTTAGATATGGTTTTAGCTTCTTAAAGCTGCCATAAGTCAATTAAATTTCCAGTTGTGATTAGGGTTTGTGGCAAGATTGTAACCCTAAAAATATGGGAAGCCTTTGGACGAATTTCACACCACTTTTATTAATCAAAATACAACCTTTTGAGTTCATACTCTTTGCTTGCGAGCTAATCCATTGTTGCTTAACCCCCGAAGGCTAGTTTTTTTTTCCGTGAAAGCACCTGAGGGTGAGGGTTAATATATTGGTACCCCAAGCCAAGATGAGCGAACCAAAATGATGAAGTAAGGGCTAGTTAACCCCCCAAAGGCTAGTTAAGTATCAATAAACCTTGTAATATGATCCTAAGGGCTAGTTAGAGAGCGAGTCAAAATTGAGTGTACCTCGAAGGCTAGACCTTCAATTTCGTGCGACATTGAAGGGTTTGCGAGTTCCCTTGTTTTATCAAAGATCTTAATTTCGCAATCCAGATTCTTCGCAAGGCGATTCATATCAGCTAACTTTTTCGATCCCTTTTCTTAGAGGGATTGGGTTAGAATTTTTTTTATGAATATTATTTTTGAAACGGTTAGGGGATCCGATATATTCCCCACTCATCATAATGAGTGGTTCCAAAAAAAAGAACAAAATGCAACACGAAGTGCTTGAGTGGCTGAAAAAGTGTGAAGTTGCTTCGTCGTACTACCCTTAGGCTCGAGAGCTTTTATCTAAATGGAACGCCCCTTTTATCTAAATGGATTAGGCCTCTAGTCTTGACATCCAGGTCATCAAAATTGAGCATAGTATTTAAGTTCTCAAGTCTGGCCCTGTTTGCCAAGCAGTCCGCAGGCATGTTGCCTTGTCTAAAAATATGGGAAAGTTTCTTGTTTCCCAAAAGATTATGTAACTCATCGGATAGTTCATACATTGTCCAAGGGGCAGTGAAAGGATTCATTACACAAGAGATAGCATTCATACAATCAGTTTCCACCTCAAAATCCAGTATGTTTTTGTCCTGCATCAGTTCGAAAGCTTTCTGAATTGCAATCAACTCGGAATTCAGAGCTGAGGAGGCATCAATGCTGATAGCTTTTGCCATCAAACATTTACCAAACTCATCTCTAACAATCAGACCAATGCCACATTTTTTTGACTTTGAATCCCAGGATGCATCAGTATTTACTTTGATGGAATGATCAGGTGGTTTCCATATTACCTTTATGATTCTCCCGACTTTTTTTTGTTTTCAAGAAAGGCACAATGTTTGATGCTGTCCATATTTTATCAAGTTCACTGCCTAAAAGAAAGGGGTGGATAGTGGATATATCATGCAGTGACTTTCTAATGTCCCTTAAAATGATGACATAGTTCAATTTGATCTCATCAAAAATCAGTTTATTCCTTGCTTTCCACAGATGCCAACAAGCTAGTATGGGTAGAAGATGTATAAGTGCAGTATGTGTGTTAGTGAAGCCCTCTGATGTCCAGTAATAGGACAGCCTATCCCACAAAGAATTGAATCGAATTATAGGTAAGGATAGCCAATTATGAACCTCATCCCACACAAGTAAAGTGAAGTTGCATGCACTGAAAAAATGTGAGATGGAGTCTATATGTAAACAGCAACAACACTTTGATACTAATTTGTATCCCATAGTTTGCAGCACATTATCAAAAGGCAGTAGACTATTTAAAAGTTTCCAGGTGAAAAAACTTATCTTTTTTGGTATTCTAGTGTGCCATACTTTGCTCAAAGCCATCACTCTCTGCCTTGATTCCCTGATCTGATTGTATGCACTCTTGAATGTAAAAGAACCATTCCACGATGGTTGCCAAATCATCCTATCCTTTCTGTCTGATGTTAAAGTGAGTTGCTCCAGCATGTGGATAATTGGTTGAGGCAGTGATGTCCCAATATCTGTGAGAATTGCATTTCTATTTTCCAGAAATTGAGTGACAGTTAGATTCATGAGTTCTTGTGGATAATCCTGAGATAGGGAGTCCTCTAGGGGGCCAAATTTAGACCAGTTGGAAGTCCACATGTTGCAGTTTCCAACTCCAAGAATGGTCTTGGAGAAGGATTCTGCAATATAGTTTACCTTGCAGATTCTATCCCAATTTCTAGACTTTCTAGATGGGATTGGAAGAGACCATAGAAACCTGGACCAAAGGGATTCCCCCTGTTGGAATTTCCACCACAGCTTTATAGAGAAAGCTGTGATGATAGTTTTTACATCCCTGAGGCCAAGACCATTTTCCTGTACCGGAAAACAAAGTTTCCTCCATTTTCTCCAAACTTTTTTCCTCTTCCCATCCGTTTCTCCCTAGAAAAATGTGGAAATTTTTTTTTTCCAGAGCATTGATCACATTTGTTGGTGGATTTATGGTTGCCCAGATGTGTTGAGGGATGGAGTATAGGCATGTTTGGATTAAAGTAAGTTTTCCACCCATTGAAAGCCATTTATTTTTCCAATTTGATAGTTTAGATGCTACTGTTTCCAGTAAAGTTTGGAAATAGGCTTTCTTAATTCTTCCAACAAAGATAGGGCATCCAAGATACCTGAAAGGAAAACCTCCTTTTTTCATACCAAGAGTGGTTTTAATGATTCTATCTCGATTAGCACTGACCAAGTTACTAACAAAATATTCACTCTTGGAGTAATTTATCTGTTGTCCTGTTGTTAGTTCAAATTTCTGGAGGAAAGCCTTTATACGGATCAGATTTAGCTTATTAGCTCTTAGAAAAATTACAGTATCATCCGCATAGCTTAAATGAGTAATAGGAATAGTATTCCTTGGCAAGTCATAGTAATCTATCTTTCCATTCCAAAATATGAAGGATAGACTCCTAGTGAATGATTCAGAAACAATGTTAAATAGAAATGGAGACAGGGGGTCTCCCTGTTTAATGCCTCTGGTTGCTTTAAAAAAGCCATGCGGTTTGCCATTTATCAGTATGGAAAACCATGTATCAGAAATGTTGTTCAAAATATTCCTAACCAGATGACCATGGAAACCAAATTTTAAGAGGATACTGTTCAAAAAACCCCAGTTAACCCTGTCAAAGGCCTTCATGAGATCCAATTTTATGATACAGGTTTGACCTCTAGCCTTCCTGCCTAAAAATTTTATCATCTCCTGAAGATATATCACATTATCTGCAATATCCCTACCTTTTAAAAAAGAAGTTTGTTGGGGAGAGATGATTTTGTGCATTAGGGGCTCCATTCTGTCAACTAAGATTTTTGAGAAAATCTTGTTGATGAAGTTTGATAGGGATATAGGTCTATATTCTGAGAAACAGGAAGGGGACTGGGTTTTTGGGATGAGTGTGATCCAAGTACTGGATACTGCTCTGGGGATATTAACTCCACACAAGAATTCATTTGTGGCCTGAAGTAGGTCCTGAGATATAACATCCCAAGCTCCACAGTAGAAAGAACCACAAAAGCCATCAGAACCAGCAGCACTATTCTTACTAAGGCTAAAAACTGCCTTATTAAGTTCCTCCATAGTGGCTAGTTGGACTAGTTTGATATTATCCTCATCAGTGATCAGTTTTGGGATTTGGCTTAGAAAGTGAGGGAAATAAAGCCCAGCTTCTGGTTCATAAGGTTCAGTTAACAGGTTCTTATAGAAATTGACAGCAGCTTCTTCAATTTCTGGTGGAGAATTTTTCCAGACACCATCGGAATCCTTTATCTTAGTAATTAAAATCTTAGCTCTTTTTTCTTGAACCACCTTATGGAAATAAGATGTGTTATTATCTCCATCTTTTAGCCACTTAATCCTAGCCTTTTGCTTCCAAAAACCTTCATTTTGTTTAAGAGCTCTAACCAGTAGAGCTCTTTTTAAATTAAGGTTGATTAGTTCAGTTTCTGTAGGATTATCCTGGAAGATTAACTCTTGTGTGTTGAGGTTATCCTCAGCTCTGTTGAGATTTTCATGGACATTGCCAAAAATGTCTTTGTTCCATTGTTTTAAAACAGGCTTTAGTTTCCTTAGTTTAAGTGAAAAACCTAACATTCCCCCCTCATGGAGCGGGAGATGCCAATTGTTCTCCACTAACTGAAGGAATTCAGATCTGTGAAACCAAATATCCATAAAACGAAAAGGTTTTGGGGTTGCAGGTATCTCAGAGCCTAATGTCAGAAGCATAGGGCAGTGATCTGATGGGTGCCTATTCAGATTATGAACCGAGCTATTAGGTAAAACAGTATTCCAGGTTGCAGTGCATAAGGCCCTGTCCAATTTTTTAAAAGTTGGAGTTTTTCTTCCATTAGTCCAGGTGAAGGAGTTTCCCACAGTGTTAATTTGGTGAAGATTATTATGGGAAATGAAACCAGAAAAGTCATTAATGCTTCCTATTTTAGGTGTGCTAGGGCCCTTATATTCTGTGACAGATGAGATTACATTAAAATCACCAATAAGTAGCCTTTCAGAGTCAGAAATATGAGATAGGTCATTCCATAAAATTTCTCTCTCTGCTCTACTGTGGAGACCATATATGAAAGAAGCTTCCATTTTTCTATCTAATGTGCAACACTCAATATGAACAGATAAGTGCTGAGGGTGATCTATATGAACAGATACATTAACATTTCCGTTCCACATTATCCAGATTTTTCCTGTGTTTGATGAGATGCATTTTTCAAATCTTAGCTCATTCATATACTGAGAACATTCTATAATAGCATGCTTAGGTTCAATGATGCACAGTAAATCTATATGGTGTACTCTCAGCAGTCTCTTCAATCTTAGCATAGCAGGATTCATGCCCCTAACATTCCAAATTAAAAACTTTTGCATGATTGATTTGTCTATCATTTATAACTAAGCTTTGATCTTTTTGTTGAGGATCTTAAGTTCCTCAAATTAGCTTGAGTGAAAAAAGTTTGGAGTACCTGTTTCCCTGCTTCAGTCTTAGCAGCAGATGCAACCTTACCTAACTTCTTTTCCAGCTCCTCCCCTAGAGATAGCCCACTTCTGGAGGTGGTTGATTTTGAAAGGGGAGTTGGAGCATTTACTGCCTCCTGATTAGGTAGTAAAACATCACCTTCATGTTCTTCTGAGTCCAACAGTTGTCCCAGAATCTCAAACCGATTTGGTGAAAGCACTTGTTCCTTAGGAGATTGAGGAGGAGAAGAAACATTAGAGTGTAAATCAATCTGAACAGTGTTAGGGTTTTTACCTGTGAGGTCATCTTGGCTGAAATGCAGTTTTATCCGTGGGAATAGATCAATGGCAGAACACATTTGTCTTTCCATCTCAGAGAGGTTTACCCCGGTCTCACTTTGCAATTGATTCTTTTGAGAAGAGCATTTTGTGTGTTTCTCTGATTGTTCAAGATCTTCTGCTACAGAATCCCCCATAGCCGTCCTAAAAGGTGAATCGGGCTGTATTGGTTCGGGAGGGAGAATTCCATTAACCCTTTCAAGGTTTTGTTCTGGTTCCTGGGCATGAGGAAGAGGCTGGTGGAGTTGTAGATTAAATTGTGAACCTGGTTGAGTGGAGGAGGATGGTTGGTCAAGGTTGTTTGGTAATACTGGCACCTGAACTTGATCAATGGACTTTATCCTCAGTGGATCTTCCTGGCTAGAACTTCTTAGGTATTCAGGTACCAAAATTCTTCCTGTGGGTTTCCAGAAGGTATGTTGGGAAAGGTTATTGGCATCTTGCACCTGACTGGGAGAAGGTCCCAGTATACCCACAGATTGTTCATTTGTATAGGTTGCTAGTATAGTATTCTCTCCTAATTTAGGGACAATTGGAGGTCTGGGTTGAGGCTTATTAGGGTTCAAATGTTTACAGTTGGATGTGTTATGACCCAATTTCTTACAGTGGTTGCAAAACAGAGGAACATTTTCATATTCTATTTCACACCTAAAACTATGTTCAGGAGAACCTAGTCTTAAGAAAGAGGGGAGGGGGGAACTCACATCTACCTCGACACAGAGCTTGATTGCCGAAGGGCGTGTAAGTGATAGGGTTGCAGCATCCATCTTCATATATTTACCCAGCTGGTTCCCCACGTCCTCGATTGTGGCAAGATTATAGTAGAAGATTGGGACATTTCGGATTGTGAGCCACACTGGTGCGATCGGAGATTCCATTGATATGGAGAAGTCAGAGGACCACTTGAAGACTCTCATCTGCTGTCCCCCCAGGGTCCAGTTAGCTTTAAGCCAACAGCGCTGGTAGTCCTCCTTCGACTGGAATCTGATTAGCAGGTGTTTGTAGTCGATAGCCCCCAGTTGATATCGCGACTGAAAACCGATCGTCTTGAAAGCCGATTCCAGAACCTCCATTGCAGGTCGGCCTTTGTTGAATTTTCCGATTAGGGCATTTTGGTAATGAACCGAGAGCTGCTCGATTTGTGCCGAGGTGTACATACAGGCAAGTTCCCCCTTGAATTCTTTTATCGGAGTTAGGTTAGGGGTGTGGGGGAGAGAGGGATTTAATGGCTGGGATCTTGCATTGAGAGCGGTAATAAAGGATTTCCCCCCCAAGGGGGGAGGAGCCTCCGCCATTGACGGTGGCGTCAGTATTGCAGGCTGTTATATGACCGTTATAGCCGGCACCGGTGGGATTAGGTTACCGTACGAAGAGTCGGTATTTTCGCTCAGAGAGAAGAGAGAGAAGAGAGAGAATGATGAAAAAAAACTATTGCACGTTTATAAGTCATCAACTATATAACTATTGCACGTTGCATAATAAATTTTTAATATTAAAACTAAAATATTTTACCTTTTTTTTATTCTAATATAACCCCATCTTTCCATACGCTTATGGAAAGATGATTTTTCCCAAAACTTTGCCAAATAGTAAAATAAAAAAAAATTAAAGGATGCATTCAGCAAATGCGTTATCTTCCCTTTATTTGTGTAAATATTCTAAAATTATGAGAAATATCAAATTTAAAACATAACCACATATTCTGCTTCCCAAAATAAAAAAAACACCGACCCAATTTCAAAAAATAATGTTTTTTTACTAAAAATATGAAATCATATGAAAATTATAGTTTTATTTAAATTCAACCCAGAAAAATAATATTATAATATTTTTATTGAAATAATTTTTATAATATTGTAAATTTTATTTTGATAATATATAAAAATTATAATTTAATTAAACTATACTCCATCCGTCCCACAGAAAATGGCACATTTAATTTTTATTAGTCAAATTTTGCAAACTTTGACCTTAAATATAAATAATATGTATAAAATAAAATTATCATGTGAGATATTCATCTTAACATCTATTTTTTAAATATCACATGTAAAATTTTTGTATGTGGCTAGAGATATTGTTGGTCAAACATGATCATTGAAGACCGTGAAAAGTAAATGTGTCATTTTTCTGTGGGACTGAGGGAGTATAATATAGGAACATTTATATAAAATAATATAATTTATATATAAAATAATAAATTAATGATCCATATAAGAACATAATATATATTTATATTAAAGTAATATAGCTCTTGTTTGTATAAATTATTAAATAATATTATTCATTATTTTATTTTTTTAGGTGAATGGTGGTATATTAAATACCACCAAAAAATTCACACCTTGGGCCATCTCCCTCAGCCTGTTACAATCCCATTACAACCCACCAATTAGATATAAAACATAGCATCAAATTTAACAAAGCAGACCACCACTGTCTTCGGATCATTAGCACATCCATCCCAGACCATTAGAACATCCTCCACAGAGTCTGAGTTCTCCTTGATTTCAGCAGCGCTCCTGATCTTCTTCGCTATAGTTCTCGCTCCCTGATGTGTTCCACACAATCCTTCATGAACCTCTTTTAAAATTCCTGCTGCCTAACTAAAGCAAGCTATAGATCTTGTGGCTTCACGAAAAACAGAGTTTCAATACTCAAAAAGAAAACAATACACATATGAGAAAAAGAATCACGTAGTCAAGAGCATTCAAAAGTACGAAGCAGAAAAAGGACACCCACAACATCCGAAAGCCGCAACATTACCAACATCATTGTTCAGAAGAAAAAAATCACTACACATCATCTACGCCTAGATGCTCGTGATGATCCAGAAGAAGATGAACCACCACAGCGACAACTATGCTCAACTTTGTGAGGGGGGCGCTCAGCTCTATGCCATTTTTCCTCTGCTTCACGCTCCTCGCTAATCATATGGTCATATCGCCATTTCATGTGTAAATAAGCAGGATGGTGTTTTAGACCCCTTCGCTCCATAAGACCAAGATACCTGGCATAGTATGCCTTGAGGTCGGTTATAGGGCCAAACTCCTCGCGGTTCAGCTGCATACTCATAATGTTAAAAATTTCCTTATACTGCTTCATTTCAACCCTTAAATTCTGAACTTCATCCCCCTAAGAAGCAAATATTCAATTGGACTGGCTGAGACAAGTTAATTCTCTGCCCGCCAATTCCCACAATAGGATCTCCACGACTAGCAACTCTGCAAGATGACGAGGGAAAAGCCTGAAGTCTATCTTTGTAATGAACACAAGATTGCTCAAGTTGGTGCACAGACAAATCAAACCGCTCGCACTCACCCCAAAGCTGCTCATTTTCACTTCGCATCAGGGTGTTTATAGAAAACTGGCCGTCAAACTTACTTTTCCAACCAAGTACGGAAGATGAAAAGTGATCACACTCATCCTGCTTTTTCTTTAGCTTATTGAACAAATCATTAATACGAGCACATTATTTGCCAATGATCAACGTCTTCTAATGGACCATGCGAGTCTTGCTCGCAGTATAATTCCTAGCCTCCTCCCGTTGTCGGAACATCTGCACCACAGTCAACTGTTGACGATGAATAATATCATTCTAGTCGATGCAAATCCTACGTAAGTCACGTACAACATCCTGTGTGTCTTTTACATTCGTATCCTACTTCGATTTAAGATCATTCATACTAAGAAGCATGTACTTCAAACGAACACCTAAAGATAATATACACTCTTGAACACAAACAGGAAGGTAAAGCGGCCACATGTACGCACCAACTGATTCAAGATCAACCAAACTGCTGATAATATCCTTGCGAAGCGATTCAACGTTATACCCATCAGAAACAAACTTACTACAAGGACATGTTGTAGACAAAGATGAACATGAAGCGGGAATAGGAAACTGCCACCCAAGGCATAAGGGAAGTGACTCCATACGAGAAAAGTTATCAGAAGAAACGAACTCCCCACACTCTTTGGTGAAAGATTGAGTGGCACAAAGTAAGATAATAAGACAATGGAAATCAGATGGTGAAAATCCATAGCGATCGGAAAAAGGATCAGTACACCCCATAAAGTCAAGTCATTTTAAGTATTTATAATCCACCAAAATATTGAAACTATGCACATATGTAAAGGCAATAAGAAAACATCGAACAAGGAAGATAAATTAACATTTATAATTGAAGTCACATAAATAGTACATACGCACATCAAAATATTTTAGAAACCCAAAAATCCCATTACACTAGGAATCAACTAACTTCAAAGGTGGTGGTAGGCGAAGGCTGAACAATGATAGCAGCTGCTTCTTGCCTTAATTGTTAAGTGGGGGTTTCCTGGCTTGGCTGCTGAGTGGGGGCTTCAATGCTCGCATTAACCCCAGTGGCCACACTGGCATCGGGATTAAGAGTTGGAGTAACAGTGTGAGATCCAAATGGAAGATATTTTAGATAATCCACCTCACACCCCTTAAGCTCAGCCGCAGAAGGAAGATAGGGAAGGCTGGCAAGATGCGATAGCAAAGAATATGAATGTCTCTCATCAGCAATCTTTTTGATAAAAGCTTCGTTGAGCTTTGCCTTATGTTTCTCGTAGGTCTTAGCACACGTCTTCAGAGAAGGCAGACTCTTCAGTGTACAAGTGGGATTCCACTCGCACTGATCCTTCATAGCTTCGCAGTAACCAAGGGTTTGAGCATTGTTGAAAACATCCTCAAATTGTTTATAGAAAGACTTGTTCTTGTAGAGCCAATCTACTGAGGGTATTTAGGGGAAGCAGGTCCATTTGTGCGCATCTCTTCTACCTCAGAACAAAGCTGAGTCACTTCCACCTTCACGAGCCTGGCACGCTCCTCAGCAATGTTCGATTTCTCTTCAGTAATGTTTACCCTCTCCTGAGCAACTTTAAGAAAAGTTTCTAGAGTCGTACATTTTGTTTCTTGTGCCCTATACCTCTCCGTCAGCAACTCATTGATAGGAGAAAACTTGGAAAGCTGCTCACTCATAAGTTGAAGGCTTTCGCCGACCATACAAATCAAAAACACAGGGGACAAAGTTATTCAACATTTCACATACAAAATATCAAGTGAAGGTCACTAAAATTAAACCGCAAACTTACCACAACCAGTGCATCAGCCAGAGAAAGGTTGGAGAGAATGTCATATATCATCCCATTCGCTAGATGATTCTCAGTTTGCACCAAATTTTGCATGTGAGATTGGTTATCATGCCCCTTTTTCAAGGGAGGAAGGGAATGTCCTGATGATCCATCACTCATATCCCTCTTGTGTTTCTTCTCCCTCTACCCACAAATGGGGCGATGGCTACGTGTCTCCCCACCCCTAGTAGACTTACCCTTATTACCAGAGCCCATCTTTTTAACACCCTTCGGGAGGGTGCTACTTGCACCATCATTATTAGGCTTAACGACAGCTTCAGTCACCTCCTCATCATTGCCATCGAAGAGCAATATGTCGATATTACCTCCAGTTAGATTCATATTTGAAATAAAATGAACATCATAAATCAAACAAACACACAAAAAAATAACCATTTGTTAAATTGAAAGAAAATATAGATCAAACACATCAAAACAATAACGAACATAACACCTTCAGCATCAGAGTTAGCATGGCAAAGATGTTGTGTATGTGCACGAAGTGTGACAACGATCTCTGTCTCAGCAATGAAACGAGCATTCAGACCAGGAAGCTTAGACTTGGGAACCTTGAAGTTCCAAGAAGGCACAACCACTTCAGGATTTTGATTGGATTTTATATTAAAAAATAATTTGCATGCCAGGTACCAAAATTCCTGGTGAAACAACTCACAAACTAAACCCTAGCAATCACACTCTATAAAAGGTAAATTTATCTACAGTCTTTTTCACTTTTTGAAGGTGATAGAAGTTGCAAAACAACTCGAGAGTGAAAGGAACTTTCGCTTTCTCACACATTTGAAGAAACCCCATAATAATAGCGATCCCATTGGGGTGAAATTGGGACAACGCGACTTTTAATGAACAAAGAAGATCAACCACGTGTTGGGGTAGAGGAAAATAAAAGCCAAAGGTCAAATAAGCTAAATAAAATTATATATACCCAGCGGAGGAGTGTGAACACATTCAATATTTGCGGGAGCACGAAGCTTAAAAGGAGTTAAAAATGGGAAATAGTTCTTCAGGCCATCTAGATACAAAACAGAAAACATACTGTGTATGGGAGAGGATCCAGTGACCTAGCCGAAATCCCCATCGTAGTGAGCATCTTCTACAAGATCCTTGACGCGGTTAGAGGATGACATGGGGATAAATGAGAACCCTAGAGTTGGAGATGATAACCTTGATTAGTGAAAAGGACCGCAGATACGAGTCCGTTAGAACAAAGCTTAGGAGAAGGTACGTCGGAGAAGGCGACTGGAATATTATACAAAAAAGCATAGCTAATAATTGCTAGAAAATCGAAGGAAAGATATATCTTATCAAATTCAGAGCATGCAATAAAGAAATTAAAAATTGGAAACCAAACTTACTCATTAAAATAATAACAAAAGGTGATGCACAGAAAACCTTAGATATGACCGGAGAAGATGAAGCTTTTGTCAAACGGAGATGATAAAACTGAAATAAAAAGATATGATATGGGAAAAATCGAGAAGGGCAAGCAGTTCTAAAGTGCAATGATTATGGTCTAACACAAAAGTAAGTTACCTTTTACATATCGAGGAGGTGGCAGAATATGAACATAAAATGCACTGAATAAGGGCAGAGTTAAGTCACTCATTTGAAATTCTTCATTTAAGAGATGGAGTAAGAACGAATGCCTGGAAAATCCAGAAATGAGCAGCAAAAAGGGGGGTCGAATATGATAAAACTGAAATAAAAAGCTATGATAAGGGAAAATCGAGAAGGGCAAGCAGTTCTAAAGTGCAATGATTATGGTCTAACAAAAAAGTAAGCTACCTTTTACATACATCGAGGAGGTGGCGGAATATGAACATAAAACGCACTGAATAAGGGCAGAGTTAAGTCACTCGTTTGAAATTCTTAATTTAAGAGATGGAGTAATAACGAATGCCTGGAAAATCCAGAAATGAGCAGCAAAAAAGGGGGATCGAATCTCGCTTCTTTTGAACGTAATCTTTGCAACCATCCTTATCAATAAAGATAAGAGATTCAAAATTCAAAAGTTGAAATATGAGGACTTGGTGGAGAATGACATCATAAGCCACAAAACTAGTATTACTCATCAATAACCACAAAGGCAGAATTATATTCTAAACAAGTTGTTGATTTACAACATTAGCTCGTACTTAATTATTTTGACGCCATTGCTCCATGCCCCATAGAATTCATAGCAGGGGGGCTTATGGTGTATACCTAGCCCAAATACTTAGTAGCAAGCCCAAAACCACAGACGGGCCTAAGGCTAACCAGCAATGTAAACTAGGCCAAACGGACGCAGGACCAATTGAGTCAACCCATGAACCAAGAATAGCGGGGACCTTGATTAGTTGTCAACCATGAACCGTATTTCTGGGTTCCACGATCAGACACACGAGGTCAAGGATAGATATGATGGAGCCACATTTGTGATACACTCCGAAAGGAAGAAGGAGGGTACGGATCCAGATAAGTGTGTCTATCTTCAGAAATTCCTACTCTGAGAAGAGAAAACGGACTTAATAGTTGAAGCTTTTCTCTTGAAATCACTTATGGGATTGGTTTTGTAGGTGAAGAAGTTCAAGGAGTGAACAATAAGCGGTTTTCCTGAATGGACCACCACATTTTTGCCTTCATCGTATCGCCTTTGTCCGCCATTTTTTCTGATTTTATCTCCCTCGTAATGTTAATTCACCGCCGTTTGAGAATCAGGACCTCCGAATAGCATCAAGAATGCCCAAGGGGTCTTGGCTTTTATCGCAAATATCTTCCAAGATTTAGAATGTTTTTAATCCACCTCAAGGGTTTAATTTCAAAAGGTCCTCGTCTTCGCCTTCATCGCACATGCATCGCCTTCATCACAAGGAACAAACACTATCAAGAATGCCCATGAGGTAGTTGTCGTGAATTCTTAAGACCCGATGATGGAATTCCAGTCATTCAAAGGATTTCTGTCGGGTTTGAAACTGGGTTGCTGACGGGTTTTCTGGTTTTTATTTTTTCACAACAATTTGAATGAGTATGAGTTAGGTTTGGGCCTGATAATTTGGGCCTGGCCATTTATTTAAGTTGGGGCTCTAATCACTCAAATCTAAATATTAGCTCATCAAATAAAAATAGACAAACATTAAATTAAAATATGAAAACGTCAAATTATAACAGTTAAGTATCAAATAAAAATATTAAAATTCACATTAAATGAAAATAGTTAAACATAAAATAAAATCTTTAAAAATTCACATCATACAAAAAAAAGTTACACATCAAATAAAAATACAATAATACACCTCAAATAAAAATGGCTCAACATCAAGTAATATTAAATAAATATCAAATTGAAATAGATAAACATCAAATAAAACATTAAAATATACATCAAAATCAAAATATTTAAACATCAAATCAAAACACTAATATATGATTATTTATAACATCAAGTGTCACATCAAAATGTGACACTGGTACCGAAACAAAATAAAAATACTCCAAAATAATAAACATCAATATCAATTTTTAAAGAACTCATTGAAAAATCGAATCATCAATCAAAATTAAAGTACAAGTTACAAATTATAAATTTAAGATAATAATATATTACTAAATAGTGTCAACATGTACAAAGTGTCGAAAAATTAACATGCAAACACGACATTTACAATAAAATAACAAAATATCACTTCAAAACACATAATTTTAGTGAAAAAAAATGCTATGAAAAAATAACACAAGGTTTGGTTAAAACATCAAATACTGAAAACGAAACATCAAGTCTGGCAGAAAAAATCCGCGCAATGCTCGAAAATGAGGAAAACAATTGATCCACGAATTTCTCCTACCAAGATTCTCACCACGAGATTCTTTTGACCTGGAATAATTAATTTCCCAATTATTTATGCCCAACACCTCCCAAAAAGTGGTATTTTCACTCAAATCCCTCCTTCCTCTCCCAAACGTTCTTAAAATTTTTTTGGAACCCCATCTCTAGTTATACTTCATAATATTGCACTTTAATCCTTGATCTCACTGTGAGACGGTCTCGCACAAGACTTTGTCATTTTCATAAGCAATGGAAAGACCAAGGTTTAAACTGTAAATTATAATGAATTAAGATAATTTTTTTGGGTTACATTAATTGGATCATAAACTTTATAACTACTACATGTTACATAATAAAATTTTAATATTGCAACTAAAACCTTTTACCTTTTTCTTATTCTAATTAAACCTCGTCTTTCCATAAGCATATGGAAAGACGGTCTTTCCCAAGACTTTGCCTAAAAATAATTAAATTTTATTGTATTCAATATTTAACAGTGTCTAACTAAATTAATTATTTCACTTTATAATTGATGTGGCAATCAGGTCAGGTAAGCCAAACATTGTTCACTCCGTGAATCTCCTCTCCTGCAAAACAAGTCCCGGAAGTGATTCTGGGAGAAAGGATCCGACGATCAAGTCAGTCTTTCTCTTTTAGAACTGGAATTTCTCAGTATAGTAGCTCTTACTTTAGCTCCTTCTGAGCTTCTTGTATTCATAGGACCTTGTAGTCTTGGTTCCGTGTTTGTAGGGATTGAGATCGTGAGTCATGCCACGATCCCCACATTCTGTGTTTTGAGGTTTAGTGTTCGTTGTTTGCTCTGCATTCCTTGGCCCAAGATCTGTATCACGACTACATAGTTCCACGCCTACCTGTTTGTGGTTGATCTACACCTTGGGTTGAAATGACTTCGTCTTGCTGTGGAGTGAGATTGGCCTGGACCCAGAGGCCATTAGTCTTTTAGTTGCTGGGCTATGTATACACCATAAGCTCCCCCCCACAGCCATGATGTCAATACTACACGAAGCTATGGCTGTGTTCAGGAGCTTCTTTCGAACTTATTATTTCGTCTTCAATCAATGCGTAATAATCTGTTTATTTTCACTACTATATGAACTGTTCTCACGAAGTGTTGTAGGCTTTTTGGCTGTGTTTTGCTACATCATCGCATCGTGTACTCTTTGATATTTGAATTTCAAAATTTGAACATAGACGTATCATGTGGATATCCAGCTATTGTGATCTTATTGCCGAGATTCACTCCTTCGTATTCTCTATTCATTTCGAGATTCCCTCCTCAGTCATTTCACTTTCTTTTTTCTATAAATGCCTTTATTTTTTTCCTTTGAAGGCTATCACTATTTAGTGTACTATCGCCGCATTCTTGAGTTCCCAAAAAGGTATATTACTTTTTGTTAGTCCACTATGATTACTTACTATTCACTTTTTTTCTCTTAACTTTTCACTTACTTTAATTAAAACTTCCAATAGTTTCAGACTTCTTCATCTTCTCTCCATCTCTTTTATTGCTCCAATCTTCTCTCGTTTAACCCGTTAAACTAGTAAGTTCTCTTGTTCTTTTTTTCTTTTATAGAAACGAGTTATGTAGGTTTAAATTTGTAGGGCTTTGTTTGTGTAGTATTTATTGGTTTCCTTCTAATTGAGGGGATCTTTTTGTTTCTCCGGCACTCTGATTTTGTTTTAATTGACGCCACCTTTGTTTGGATTTTAGAAATTTTGAGCTTTTCAATGTCTTCCTTTAACGTTATTGGAATTTCTACACCAAATGTCCCTGAAACGATGTTGATTCTGGGGAGGATTCCAACCACCTCGCCAGTTCTTCTAACATTAGTAGTATCCTCTCCTATTCCTATGTTACAGAGTTAAAACATAGCTTCCCTTTTTGTCTTCGCATGAACTTAAGGCTCCTGAGACCTCTGAGAGTGTTCGCACTCCTCTTTCGGTTATATTTCCTTCTACTTAGACTACCTAAACTTCAGGCTTTCCTTCCCCTTACCCCAACAAGTCCTAGACTTGTTTTCTCATTATCAAATTGCTTTATGTTAGTTGCATCCTATAGTTGTTTCTATAGTTGTTTTCTTCTACCATGTATGTGAAATAGCTGGATTTCCTTTCTCCATTGACTTATTTCGCAACACTTACCATCTTCAAAAATTAAAAAACAACTTTGATGATTTCACCCTTTATCCAGTGATCCCAACAGTTGAGTTCGTTAGTGAGTTTCCATATAATTGTGGAGTGTGGCATGGAAATTTGTCTATCTTGGTAGTAATAGTATACTAGCTTTTCTAATTTGGAACTCTGGTGTTCCTAAATCAAAAGCTGTAACATCGCTTAGCCAACTTTCCATCACCCTTCGCCCTGCTAGCTGTTTGAGTAAAGGTGTTTTAATTTTCGTTGATTTGGTCACTTCTACTGATTCCATCTTTTTCTTCTCTGTCGCTATTTTCATTGTACTTCTATGTCTGTATGATTTCCTAACTGTTTGTGTGTTGAGTTGCAGATATAAATCTAACCAAGCGCTCGCTGACAGGAATTTCACTTTTAATGACGAGAATGGCGACTTAGAGACTTTAGCGACTGCGACTAATGACAACTCTGAGATTGTTAACCCTCAGGAAGTGATTGCTAAATCTACCGCTCAGCTGACAACTTCCTGGTCCCTGACTAAAGATGTTAAGGGAGGAGGTAATCGTGCATCCAATGAGACATCTCATATGAGGAGGCGAAAGGAACAAAGTTACGGCTCTACGACGACACTGGAGCCTATTAAGAAGAAAGGGCGTGTTAGCCATTCTCTTTCTAACCTTCTTTCCCAAAGTTGTGATTTGATTGTGGAAGTGACTGTTCCTGCTACTCTTTCTAAGTTGCACTTCCTGAGACAGTGGCTATGGTATTCTTTCTGTTGAGGTGTTATCGTGATTCAATTGTGTGTTTCCTAGTGTATAACTACTCTACTTTTTTTGTGTGTTTTGACAACAAGGTTGGTGAGAGCCTTCAACTCATCAGCGAATGAGTTGCTGAGTTTCCTAAGGGAGATGGTGCAATGATAGGAAAGTTGCAAGCCATCAAGGTGACGTGTGTTGCCTTGAATATTTCTATTGAAGCCACCAAAGAGCAAGTGCGTTTTGATGAAGATCGTGCTTTGGCCGTTGAGGAAGATATGAGGAAACTTCATTCCCAGTTGGAAGATATGCTGACCACTGGCCCTGCTACGCCTGCATATCCCTAGGTTTTAGTTGATCGACTTGTGAAGAAAAAATCCTTTTATGCTTTATTTGAGGAGGTCACAACTAGCGCTCCCAACGTTAGGTACTGCGAGGCCTTGGTAAAATTGCGGAAGCTAAACCCTGCTGGAAAGGTTGACAAGCTACCTAAGCTGGCCAAATCCGAAAAGACCTTTGAACAGCAGAAAGAAATTCTGAATAAGGGTTTCAATAAGAGAATTTCTGATGGTGGTCATCTTTTCACACTACTATCCCATCTCGCCAGTCTTCCTAGACTACCTTCCGCAGCTGAGTTGAAGGAGTTTACGGTCGACTACCTTGAGGATCTTCCATTTGGCTCTCCCTTTTTAGAGCTTCGTAATCCTGAACATACGTATAATCGTAATGATGATGCGAACCTTGGAGGTGATTTAAATGGCAAAGGCTCCACTCAGCACGCTAACAATGAGGGTTCTGGTGTTGTTGCCTGCACTTCATCCGCTTCTCCTTCTAAAGTTAGTGAATCTTAGCGCTATGGACTTTAAGGATTTTTTTAATATGTATGAAAATATTCTAAATTATGTGTGTACTATGTTGTATAATTCAAGAGGTTATTATTTGGGTCGTCTTTTCTGATTTTACTGGTCCCCTTATATTTATTTATATGTAGGCCATTGGTATTATGGTTGATAAATATTTTTTTGAAAAGTGTTGAATATCTGGGGTTTTATTTTCATTTTCCTCATCACACCAGGTTTTTGTCTCCTTGCTTATGTTGCCCTATTAAACTGATTGAAGCTACTAAGTGTATATCTAAGGAATATCTCCAACTTATTTCCTCTAATCGCCTATCTCGTGTGGAGTCCATTCCTTTACATATTGGGTGGCCAGCTCCTATGTGTTAATCAACTCCATCTTCTTTCGCAACATGTCCTTGCAGCAAGTTTATTCCCAATGGTTATAACATTGAGTTGCTTGGAAAGGTATTGTCGTAGTTTGATTGATCTTGAATCATCTGGTGTGTACATGCATTTGCTTAATCTCCATGCCCATGTCTAAGAGTGGGTGTTATCTTTAGCCATTCGTCTAAAGTATATGCTCCTGGGTATTCATGATCTTGAAGCTAAGTGGGAGAAGACTGTAAAGGACACCCAAGATTTTGTGCATGAATTTAGAGGGTTTTGCATTGAGCAGAATAATCTTATTCACCATCAGCAGTTAACCATGGCGAAGATGCTTCGACAGTAGGAGGAGGCTAAAAAGTATGATGCAAGTAAGACTCGCGAAGCTTGTCAGAATACACTGATCATTGATAAACAAGGTACTTGCCTTGGAAACTTATTTGATTGGTTGGAGGAAAAATAGGATGAGTGTGATCACATTTCATCTTGTGCAATCGGTTGGCAAAGAAAGTGTAACGAATAGTTTGCTATAAATACGCCGCTGCAAAGTGAAAATGCGCAACTCCGCGTTGAGTGCGACTGGCTTGATTCGTCTATGCACCAACTTGAGCGAGCTTGTGTTGAGTACAAAGATAAACTCCAGTCCCTCCCTTCATTATCTCTTAGGGCTACTGGTCGTGGAGATCTTACTATAGAAATTGGCAAGAAGATAATTAACTTGTTTGAGGCTGTCCGATTGCATATTCGGTGCCTAGAGGAAAGATGTACAAAATTTGATGGCTGAAAATAAGAGGTATGAAGAAACTGTTAATGTTATAAGTATGCAACTGGATTGCGAAGAGTTTGGCCCTATAACCGACTTCAAGGCATATTATGCTAGATATCTTAGTCATATGGAGCAAAGGGGTCTAATACGTCATCCAACTTATTTACACTTGAAATGGCTATACGACTATATAGTTAGTGAAGAGTGTGTGGCTGAAGAAAACCAGCGTAGGGTTGATCACTCCTATTGCGAAGCCAAGCACAGTCGTCGTTATTATGGTTCATCCTCTTCTGGATTATCACGAGCATCTAGGCATAGATAGATCTTATTTAGACTACTTTGTCTTTCTCGTAATGCTCTGAATAAATTTGCTGTGATTTTGTAAACTTGCGAGCTAGCTATCACTTAATAAGATATCTTCTATATGCAAACAACTTTTTACCGGTTGTATGAGTTGTGTGATTGAGTTTGTGAAGTTGTAAGATCTATGGCTTGATCATATCGCATTAATTATATTGCTTTTTGGGGTTTCATACTTTTCAAGATCTATAGCTTGCATAGTCAGTATAGCGAAGCTCCAAGATTGATTGCTTGCATATTTAAGAGCTTTGGGTTTTACTACGTCCAAGATCTATTGCTTGCTTGTGTCACTTTTATAAGAAAATATGCCCTTGTGCAAGATCTACATCTTGCGATCGTAAGATTTGAGAAGTTATAAGATCTAAAGCTTGCAAGTATCGGTAGTTGTGCACGATTTATAGTTTGTGAGTGTATGATTTGCAAAGTTGCAAGATCTATAGCTTGAAATTTGATATTTGTTATAATACGCATGATTGTGTTTGACCTTTAACAATCAAAAAGCCTTAGTGCATTAATTGTAATATACTACAGATGTGTTATCATCTAAAACTTCCAAGTAGAGAACTAAAAATATAATCTTGGCCCAGAAAGATGGTTTTTAATATTTATAATGTATAACTCCGATAATGTCGCCTTGGAAACAAAGTAAAAAAATGCAACCAATGATAATCTCATGGTTTCTGTACAACTAGATACTTTCTATCTTTTCCCCCAAATCTAGACATGGAATGTTCTCAAATTGATCATGTGTCATGTGTTGGGAACACTGCTGTCGTCCAACCTTTCTAGCTCGTAACAGTTGGATTAGTGTGCCTTCGTAACCTTATAAGGATGTAAACTTTTGAAGAATATCAAGCTTTTAACACCAATCAATGAAGGTACCACTCGTGAACTGTGTAACATTGTTTGTGACAATAGTATGTGGCACCCTAGAGCGACACACTATATTCTACCAGACAAACTTTCTTGTTACCTCAGTTGTGACTCGTCTCAATGGCTTTGCTTCCACCCACTTTTTGAAGTAATTGATTTCCACAATTAGAAATTTGGTGTTGCCCTCAAACTTTGGGAAGGGTCCAATTAGGTCAATCCCCCATTTGTCAAATGGCCAAACTCAATATATACCTCTCAAAGCAGCATGTGGCTTATGTGATAATGAAGCATTGATCTGGAAACTTTTACATTTGAGCATAAAGTTATTCCCATCACTAAACATGGTCGGCCAGTAGTATCCTACTCGAATGATCTTCCTTGCCACCGTTCTAGCTCCCTGATGTGTTCTACACAGCCATTCATGAACTTCTCTTAGAATTTTCCTTGATTGCGCTGGTCTTACACATTTTATCCATGGAGATAGAAAACCTTTCTTGTATAAGACTCCTCCTTCATAGATGTAGTTGTTAGAATGCAACTTCAAATTCCGTGCTTGCACCTTATCTTCTGGAAATGTTCCCTTCACAAAGTACTCTATTAGCTGTGTCATCCAGTTTTCGTCTTCCGCCTAGAGTATTGACACAGTTGTCGTTACTGTGCTTCTGACTGGAATGACCATAACTATCACATCTTTATGTTTGCTCAAAGATTCAAACCTTATCGTTGTTAGCTTGCTTAGTGCATCCACTTTTGTATTTTTTCTAATTGGTACATGCTGGATATTAAAGTACTTGAGCTGGGCTACAAGCTGTTGAACCCTCTTTAAATACTTTACCAACTGTCCTTCTCGTACTTCGTAGTCTCCGCATACTTGTTGAACTACAATTAGTGAATCAATGAATCCTCGAACGCTTTTGACCCTTATCCTGATGGTAAGGTCTAGTCAACATATCAAAGCTTCATACTCTGCTTTGTTGTTAGTGAGTTGGAAGTCAAAGCGATGTGAGATTTGTGTTCACCTTCTTCCCGGTTGACAAATAGTAGTCCTGCACCGTAACCCTCTCTGCTAGATGCGCCATAAAAAACAATTCCATGCGATATCTTCCCACTTTTATTTCCCTTTGTTGATTCCAATATTCTAGTGCTTATTTGCTTCTCGCGCATCTTCGCCTATCATTTCTGCAATGAAGTCCGATAATGCCTAAGCTTTGATTGATGTTCTTGGCTTGAATTGGATCTCAAATTGGCCTAGTTCCAGAGCTCACTTTGTCATTCTACCAGATGATTCCGGCTTGCTAAAGATATTCTTGATTGGGAAATTGGTGTAGACCACAATGTGATGAATGTGAAAATATGTCGCAACCTTCTTGCATAGTAAATCAAAGCTAGGGTTATCAAAGCTAGGGTTAGCTTCTCAACTGGCATCTATACCTTCTCTGCATTTTACAATATCCTACTGATGTAGTACACTGACACTTATTTTTTACCTTCTCGGCGTACCAAGGCTGAGCTGACTATATTCTGCAAGATTGCTAAATACAAATATAGGGTTTCTATAGAAACACGTGACTTCAATGTTGGTAATGTTTGTAGTTGTTCCTTCATGCAGTCATATGCTTTCTGACATTCTTTGCTCCAGCTGAATATTTTTACATCCCTTAGGACTTTGAAGAGTGGGAAATGTTTTTCCGCTGCTTTTGAGAAAACCCGATTGAGCGCTGGCAGCGACCCCATCAGTATTTGCACTTCCTTGACAGTTCGTGGCTGGGGAAGATTCACTATAGCTTGGATTTTATCTGGGTTGGCTTCGATTCCTTTTGAGGATATCTTGTATCCTAAAAGCTTTCCTGCACCAACTCCAATTTTGCATTTTTTTAGGTTTAAGCTTCATCTCAATGCTACTTAGTGTATCTAATGTTTCCTTTAAATTTGCGCCAAAGTCACCCACCTTCCTGCTCTTGATAACCATATCATAAACATATGCCTCAACCTTTAATCCTATTTGATTATGAAATGCATTATTGACCACTCTCTAGTATGTTGCTCTTGCATTTTTTTTAATCCAAATGGCATTTTTACTTAACAAATTGTTACGAAGCTCATTATGAATGTCGTTCTCTCTGCATCCTCCAAATTGATCAGGATTTGGTGGGATCCCTTATATGCATCTAAAAATGCCTGGACTTCATACCCTAAAATTGCTTCAACTAGTTGATCAATTTTCGGCAAAGGGTAACAGTTCTTTGGGCATGCCTTATTCAGGTCAGTGAAGTTTATACACATTCTCCACCCTGCGTCTGATCTTTTAACCATTAATGGGTTCGCTAACCACTTTGGATATATGACATCTTTCATTATCCCCACTTGAAGCAGCGTTGTAACTTCCTTTTCAATTGCTTTTTGCATAACGCTAACGAAGTTGTGTTACTTTTGTTTGACATGTTTGACTGAGTCACTGATATTCAAAGAATGGGTAGCGATGCATGGGTCAACTCCTCCCATTTTCTGGACACTCCATGCAGATGTATCTCTGTGGCTTCGCAGGATTTCTATGACCCTCTTCTTTTCTATACACAGGAGATGTTTTCCTATCTTTACACACTTGGAATTGTCTTCATCGTCCAAGATAACCAGCTCTGTTTCTTCCCCCAAGTCTGCTGCTAATTCTGGCTGCTCTAATAGCCCACTATCTGAGACTGTGATAACCATCTTAGCCTTTTCCACAATTTTCCTACCTTCATCATAATAACCATGCACCGCCTCGCCGTTTGTTGATTTCCTCTTATTGTCACGATTCTAGACGGAGTTGAAAATTTCATTACTATGTGGTAAGGGGACCATATCACTTTTTTTGTGTTCATCCAGGGCCTTCCAATGATGGCATTAACTGAGCCATATCACGAATAGTATCTCAACCACACTTCCATCATCCACGAACACTCTATGAACCGTTGCATTTCCAATTTTAGCAATAATAACCATGGAATCGTTGTGGGGCGAAGCGTTAGGTAGTGCATCCTCCTCAGTGAAAGTGATTGCCTTGCTTGAACAAAATCTTTTGTTAATAGGTTCTTGCGGGGAGAATTTCTTGCTTTAGCTGTCCAGGTATTGTTTTAAAATGACTCTGTGGATCTATGTATGGCAGGATTACTTTTTTTCTGGAACTTCCTCCCTTGCATCGGTGTTATAATCCACTGCCGCGGGCATTTTTTTATTTTTGTCCAGTGTGCTCGCTGTCCCTTGGTTTCTTGTCGCAGGGTTCCCTGCTTTGTTGCCAACGCCATACTGGCTTCCTTCTTCTTTCCTATATCAACTTAAGTAGCCTGGCTACAAGTTTTCTTCAATTTGCCTTCTCAGATCTCAACAATACTCTATGTCGTGGCCATGGTCCTTATGGAAGGCACAATAATATTCTCTGGACCTCTTTTCTGGAGGCACTATCATAGGTAACGACCTGCAAAATAGCTCTTTGTTTGCTTGCCATATTTATTTCTTTGATTTTATCAGGGGCGTTTCTTGGAATGGTATGCCTTGCAACCCTGGTTCTCTTCCCTTGAAAGGGATTTTCCCTTACCCTTATTTATATACCCCTTTTGCGAATCCTCCATTTCTCACTTTTCGCCTCGTTTCCGCTCTATCTTGTGGTTGTTTTCTTTCTCCATTCACACATGTTTCTCAATCATCTTTTGTAGCTCTTTAGGGTTTTCGGGAATGTACTTTGTTAGTTCTTTGTAGAACTCTCCTGATCCTGTGCCTCCTGTGAATGCTCCCAAGGAAGATTGGAATGACAAGTTACAAACCTGCAAACTTTCCGTGACAAATCTATTGTGATACTCCGCCAGACTTTCATCACTTAGCTAAGCAATATTTTTGAGGTCTCCGATCATTTTTGTGAATTTGTCCTTCTGATAGAAGCATCCCAAAAACATATCTGACAACTGCGCCCAAGACTTGATATTTCCATTTGGGAGATCCTCGTACCACGTGATTGTTGTTCCTAATAAGAAAATTGGGAATGCCTTGCAAACCAATTTGATATTCACGTCGCGGAATCTCATGCTATTTTTGTATGAGTTCAGGAACTCTTTTGGGTTTGTAGTCCTATTATAGATTTTAACATGTAAAGGAAGTTTAAAATCCTATTGGCATTTTAAAATCCCGCAGATGTGTCGATATGGGTGATTTGTCTACATCATCATCTACAACTATGTCCCGTAATTCTTCTTCATACTTGTGATTCTCACTTTCTTGATTTACCTTTTTTCCATTTTTGGAGGGTTTGGCTTGAGTGTGGTCAGGAATTGGTTGTACAGACTCTCCATGTTCGTTTCCAAGAATGCAGTGAACACCCTTCTCTTTTTTTCTTGGTTCGCTTTGGGAGATTCTGCCTCCTCTTCTTCCTCCTCTGTTTCTTCTTTACGGCGCTCCCTTTCTCTGCTAAAGATGTAATCCTATTCCTGGCTAGGATGTGTGCTTCTGTTACGTCCAAGTGTGTGTTCTTCTATCTGGTTGTTATGGCTCTTCTCACTTCTAGTGAACACCATTGTTTATCTGAAGGATTCTGAAATGGGGAAAAATTCCGTTCCCAACAAACGTTGCCAAATAATGTGGCAATCTGGTCAAGTAAGCCAATCACTGTTCACTCTGTGAATATCCTCTCCCGTAAAATAATTCTCAAAAGTGATTCCTAGAGAAAAGCTCCGACAATCAAGTTAGTCTTTCTCTTTTAGAATTGGAATTTCTCAGTATATTAGCACTTACCTTAGCTCCTTCTAAGCTTCTTGTATTTATAGGACCTTGTAATTGTGGTTCCGTGTTTGTAGGTGATGTGGTACTCCAGTCAGGAAAACCAATAGTTTCTCACTCTGTGAATCTCCTCTCCTGCAGAACAAGTCCCGAAAGTGATTCTAGGAGAATAGCTCTGACGATCAAGTTAGTCTCTTTCTTCAAGTATTGGAATATCTTTGTAAAGTCACGCTTACCTTAGCTCGTTCTGAGCTTGTTGTATTTGTTGGCCAATGTAGTTGTGGTTCCTTGTTTTTAGAACTTGAAATCGTGGGTCATACCACAATTACCACGTTCTCTATTCATGGTTTCGTGTTCGTTGTTTGCTCCATGTTTCTCGATCCAAGCTCTATGCCATGACTGCATAGTTTCGTGCTTGGCTGATCTGCACCTTAGGCTGAAATGACTTTGTCTTGCTATAGAATGAGATTGGGCTAGAGGTCAGTAGTTTCTTAACCGTTGGGCTATATATACACCATAAACCCCCAAACCACGAAGTCAATACTTCACAAAGTTATGGCTATGTTCAGGAGCTGCTTTTGAACTTATTATTTTGTCTTTAACCAATGCATAATAATCAGTTCATTTTGGTTGTGATATGAACTGCTCTTGCAATGGGTTGTATGCTTTGTGGCTGTGTTCTACTACCTCATTAAATCGTGTATTCTTTGAAATTTTAATTTCAAAATTTTAAACATGGACGTATCACATGGGTATCCAGCTGTTACGATCTTGCAGCCGAGATTCACACATTTGTATTCGCTATTCATTCTGAAATTCGTTCCTCCGTCGTTACATTTTCTTTTTCTTATAATTGCCTTGAATTTGGTGCATTGAAGGTTGTCCCCATTCGGGGTACTACTTCCTCTGCCTTCTCGAGTTCCCAAAAAGGTATATTACTTTTTGTCAGGCCGCCATGATTGCTTACTATTTCCTTTTTGTCTCTTGGTTTTTAACTTTATTTAATTAAAACTTCCCATAGTTTCAGACTTCTTCATCTTCTTCCTATCTTCTTTATTGCTCCGATCTTCTCTTGCTTTCCCCGCTAAACTAGTAAGTTCTCTTGTTCTCCTCTTTTCCTTTTTTGAAGCGAGTTGTGTAGGTATGAATTTACAGAGATTTGTTTATGTAGTGTGTTCCAAATTCCTTCTAATTGAGGTGATAATTTTGCTTTTCCGATGCTCTATTTTTTTTCTGGAGTTTGGCCGGAATCTTCAATTCTGGCCTTTATTGTTTTAATTGACGCCGCCTTCGTCTAAATTTTAAGGATTTTGAGCTCTTCCATGTCTGCCTCTAACGATATTGGAATTTATGTGCCAAATATCCCTGAAAACAATGTTGATTTTGGGGAGGATTCTTACCACCTCGCCGGTTCTTCTATTATTAGTAGTATCCTCTCTGATTCCATGTTGAGGAGTTAAAATAGAGCTTCCCTTTTTTGTGTTTGTATGAAATTAAGGCTCTTGAGGCCCCTGAGAGCGTTCGCATTCCTCCTTCCGATTACATTTCCCGTTGTTTAGACTACCTTAAGTTTGGGATTTCTTTACCCTTGCCCCAACACGCCTTGGACTTGCTTTCCCATTATAAAATTTCTTTATGTCAGATGCATCTTAAAGCTATTTCTGTATTAATTTTTTTCTACCATGTGTGCGAAGTGACTAGGGTTCCTTTCTCCATTAACTTATTTTGCAACCTTTTCCATCTTTGAAAAGTAAAGAACACATCTGATGAGTTCACCCTTTATTATGAACAGTTGAGTTCGTTAGTGAGTTCCCAAATAATTGTGGAATGTGGCGTGAAAATTTTTTCTATATAAAACTTGGTAGTGATAGTAGGCCAGTTTTTTCGATTTGGAACTATGGTGTTCCCAAATCAAAACTTCCTAAGACTGGGGTTCATCTTAATGTTGAATCCCAAGTTGTAGCATTGGTTAGCCAGCATTCCATCGCTCTTCGCCATGCTAGCTCTTTGAACAAAGGTGTTTTACTTGTTTATTTTGTTGCTTCTACTCTGTCTAACTTGCATTTCTTTGTCACTATTTCCATTGTACTTCTATATTTGTATGTTCGCCTAAATTTCTTTGTGCGCTAAGTTGTAGATATGGATCTAACCTGACGCTCCGCTGAGTGAAACTTCATTTTTTATGACGAGAATGACAACTTAGAGACTTTGGTGACTGAGACTTATAAAAACTCTGACATTGTTATCCCTCAAGAGATGATTACCGAAGCTATCATTTAACCGATAGCTTCTGGGTCCTTGACCAAAGAAGTTAAGGGATGTGGTAATCGTACGTCCAATGAGACATCCTATTGAAAGAGGCAAAAGGATTGAACCAATGGCTCTACTACGACACTGGAGCTTGTTAAGAAGAATGGGTGTGTTAGTCATCCTCTTTCAAACCCTCTGTCCCAAAAGCCAAGATTTGATTGTAGAAGGGACTGTTCCTGCTACTCTTTCTAAGTTGCCACTTTTTGAAACAATGGTTGTCGTATGTTCTCTTTATGTTGAAGTGTTACCTTGATTCTGCCATCGGTATTTTTCGTAATAGAATGTTTCAAATTTCTTACCTATTCAAAAGTTTCCATTTACAATAGTTCACAAGTATCTCTAGCTGTTGTTGCCCCGAAAATGATCCGGGATAGACCATCGAAAAACAAATTAGGCAATGGAGATTTTAGCCACATAATACACCGGTATAAGGCAGGTACTGGTGTAAATAAATTTCACATTTTAAATATTTTTAAAAATTATTTCAATAATACCGGTGTATAAAGTATAGTAATGCCGGTGTAAAAAAATACCGGAGCAATCTATTCTAGTAAAAAAACTATATTTCGACTACAAAACAAAGACTGGTGTCAGATTTAATGCCGGTGTACAAATCACTGTCTTACACCAATTCATGGGTTAAATACCTGTGCAAAATACCGATGCAAAATATATTCTGGCACCAGTTTTCCAAATAATACCAGTGCACACCCGCTATTTTGCACCACCAAATACTGCTCTACACCGGTCCATTTTACCGGTGCAAATTTGTTGCGTTTCTACACCCCTATACATACGCACTGGTATTTTTGGGGGCCAAAATACCGGTGCTATTGCCCTAAATTACTGGTGCAAATACCCTTGTCCTGCAGTAGTGTCACTACTTCATGACCATAGACCAAGCTGTATAGTGTCTTCCCCGTTGGTTCTCGAACGATCGTTCTATATGACCATAGGGTGTTGGGCATCTCATCCACCCAGCCAGTTCGTTTTCCCTCCAATCGCTTGTGAATTCCTTGAACGATGGTCTTGTTTGTTACTTCTACTTATCTGTTGGCTTGAGGGTGCGCTATGGATGTAAACATTTGAAGGATCCCAAGCTTTGAACACTAATCAGTGAAGGTATCACTAGTGAATTGTGTACCGTTGTCCGTGACAATAGTATGTGCACCCCAAAGTGACACACTATATTCTACCAGGCGAATTTTCTTGTTACCTCAGTTGTGACTCGTCCTAATGGCTTCGCTTCCACCCACTTTATGAAGTAATCGATTGCCACAATTAGAAATTTGGTGTTGCCCTCACCCTTTGGGAAGGATTCAACTAGGTTAATCCCCCATTTGTCGAATGGCCAAGCTCCATATATACCTCTCAAAGTAGTTTGTGGCTTATGTGACAACGAAGAATTGATCTAGCAACTTTTACATTAGAGCACGAAGTTATGCCCATTGTTAAACATGGTTGGCCAGTATTATCTTTCTCGGATGATCTTCCTTTCCACTGTTCTAGCTCCCTGATGCGTTCCACACAACCATTCGTGAAATTCTCTTAGAATTTCCCTTGCCTGCGCTGGTCCTACGCATTTTATCCATGGAGATAGAAAACATTTCTTGTATAAGACTCATCCTTCATAGATGTAGTTGTTAGAACGCAACTCCAACTTCCATGCTTGCACCTTATCCTCTGGCAATGTTCCCTTCACAAAGTACTCTTTTACCAGTGTCATCCACTTTTCGCCTTCCGTCTGGATTGTTGACATAGTTGTCGTTACTGTGCTTCTAACTGGAATGACCTCCACTATCACATCTTTATGTTTGATCAAAGATTCAAACCCAACCGTTGCTAGCATGCTCAGTGCATCCGCTTTTGTATTTTTGTTTCTTGGTACGTGCTGGATATCAAAGTTGTACTCGAGCTGGGCTATAAGTAGTTGGACCCTCTTTAAATACTTTGCCAACTGTCCTTCTTGTACTTCGTAGTCTCTGCGTATTTGCTGAACTACGATCAGTGAATTGCAGAACTCGCACTTAGGACATGCCTAAGGAAAGAGATCTCCCGAGTGAAGAACTCACACTTCTATTTCTTGACATACAACTCATGTTCCCTAAGTTTTCAAACACACATCTCACGAGCTTGGCTTGATTGTCTAGTGACTCAGAATAACTAATGATATAATCGAGGTAAACCATAATAAACTTGTCTAGATGTTCATAAATTACATCATTCATAAGGTTACAAAAGATCGTTTGTGAAATTTTCAATCTGAAGTGGATAACCAGGAACTCATAAAACATGTATCTATTCAGATCGATAATCTTTTCCTTATCAATCTCCGCTATGCAAACTTTCCAATATCTCACCCGCAGATCTATCTTATTGTAGAATCAATCTTTCACTAGTCAATCAAACAGGTTGTAAGTGTTGGGAACTAGGTACTTAATTATTATTCACTGTTAACTTGTTCAATGCTCGATAATCCATACAAAAACGAACAGACCCATCCATCTTTTTCTGAAACAAGAATAGCGCTCCATATCGCTCCTTTAAGGTTTTAATAGCCCTCCATCCAACAACTCATCTAATTGATTGCGCAACTCAACTAGTTCAACATGGGACATCAGGTAAGGGGCCTATGAAAGAGGTCTTGCACCTGAAATCAATTCAATGTTGTGATCTATCTTCCTCTTTGGCGGCAACCTCTTTGGAAACTCGAGGGCCATCAAGTCTGCATATTCATCAAGTAAATCCACAACCTTCTCTGGGACATCTTGGATCACGTTCATTCTGATTTCCACCAACATCGTCAGAAAACGTAGTCTCTCCTTTCTTTAAAGCTGACTACAACTAGAGTGGCGTCAGGCCGTCAGCAGCCTTTCTCCTCTAAATAACACCGGACAAAAGCTGGACATGCCTTGTCCATAATCATAAATCCACTCAAGTGTGGAATGAGATATACCTTGTTCATACACATAAATTCCTTCCTCATAATGATCTCAAAGTCATCCAATCATTTAGCAACAATGATGCTTTTGGTGCCAGACCATGCACCTAAATACAACTTAACAACAACCCGACCTAACACTTTCTTTGGTGCGGCATTAACCGTTTTAATTTCTATCACGATACATAACATGCAGGCCTAAGTCTAGGGCTAAACTTTCAACCGTAAAACTATGTGTGGCACAAGTATCAATCATTGCGCACAAATCACTTCCATTTATTCTACCTATAATAAACATCAATGAATTTAAAGGGATGGAAGGGCCAGACATACCTTTGGTGCTTAAAAGTTTAATTGGTTTCACGCTTGCAGGGGTTTCCTTAGCACTTCCCGACGAACTAGCAACCGTAGTGCTCGCATTGCCTTCCTTCTTCTCGGCAGAACTAGATGGTGGGGCTTTGAAATCCACCAATTTTTTTAGCAACGTCAACAGCTTGGGGCAGGTTCTGGACTCCCTGCCTTCCTGAGTTCAGCTTTCACCCAATTTTGCAAACTATTCACAAAAGAAAAAAACTTATCTAATTTAGAAATGTCAGTGATTTCCAATATCAATGACGTGAATGCCATCACATATACATAGTCACGAATCAATCTGGATTGCTAAACTTGTTAAATGCTTCCCGAGCCATCCATGCCGAGTTCATGGGCATGAATTGAGTTTTCAGGGCCTCTTTTAAGCCATCTCGCGAAGTGATTGGAGTGGATGTGGTGTCGGCACTCTGAGTTCACCACCACAATTTGGGCATCTCTGACAAAGTACATACTTTCATCATCGATTTGCTGTCCTTCAAAGATTTGGTCGTCCTGAAATACTGCTCCATGTCCCGCACAAAGTTCTCAACATGTTTTGAACTTTGAGTTATGTTGAATCTGTTAACGAATTTGAATTGTATTCTTACTATAATAGATTTAATTGTATTCTATTACCTTTTACTAGCTTGTATAGGTATCATATACTACTATATAATGTATCATGAATTCATGAATACAACACAGATTATTACCCTTATTTTCTACATGGTATCATAACCTAAAATATTGAAACTTTAAATAGAAAATTTTCCGCTGTATTAAATTCTGAGCCGTCGCACACCACGCGCCGCCGCTGCTGCCGCCACGCTTCGCCGGTCGCTGTCGCTACTTCACGCTGCTGCCACCGCCACGTGTGGTTCTGTACCTAATTTTCCATAATGTCTGGTTCTGAATAACAGCCTAGTTTTGATGCACTTGAGGCTTCGAAGCTTCAGGATATGAGTGGTTATGATGTGATTGCAGCTTTACTTCAGCAATTGCAGTTGCAACCTGGGCCTCGGACTAATTTACCTATTGGTCGTATGTCGATTGGTCCTTACTTTATTGGTTTCGGCGATGGTCAAGGTTTACAACTCATATCGAACATGCTAAAAGGTCAGGAAAATTACATTGAATGGTCCGATGTGATTTGTCGCACATTCCTTGTTAAGCACAAGATTGGGTTCATTGATGGATCCATTACCAAACCCCAGGATGGTCATCCTGATGCTGCTGATTGGCCTGGGGTTAATGCTACTCTTGTCTGCTGGATCTTACAAACCCTGGATCCAGTATTAAGATCTTCTACAAGTTTGTATGCCACAGTTAAGGATCTGTGGGATGGCCTGAAGGTACGATTTATTCTTGCCGATGGTATGAAGGTTTTACACATGCAAGAGGCCATTCAGAGTTGCAGGAAAAATGGTTAGCCCATCGACATCTACTTTTCCAAACTGAAGAAGTTGTTTGCAGATTATCACTGCATGCGACCTCCCCTGGCTTGTGCCTGTGAAGAAAGCAAGGCATTATGCCATTGCAATATTGTTGCGAAAGTCTTCCAAGAAAGAGAGAAGGATTTGATCTACCAATTTATCTCTGGCCTTGACGAAGGTTTTCACACCTTGCGATCACACATCATGAGCATTGATCCAATGCCATATGTCATGAAAGTGTATGTCCTTGTTGCTCAGGAGGAGAATCATAGAGCTGTCATTCAAGCTCGTGAGCCTTCTTCTAACTCCATGGTGTATGCTGCCCGACGTTCACCACCTGCAAGTTCTTCGCCAGTTGTTCTTTCTACATCTAACCGCAAGAATCTTGTTTGTACACATTGTTGTCGCAAAGGTCATGATAAAGATACCTGTTTCCAGTTACATGGTGTACCACACTGGTTCAAGGAGTTGAAGGAGAAAGCCGGCACCAGCAAGAAATCGATGCCAGCTTCCCGGACGTCAGCCGCCACCGCCGGTCCCGGAGGTGCTACCGCGGCGCTTCCTCTCTCGCCGCCATTTACCGGCGCAGCTATGTCGCCGCCTTGTCTAGTGCCGGCAGCTTCTTCCGGCCGTGTTCCTGCACATTCCATTTTTGTTCCTACTCAGTCCAATGAACAATGGAGCACGACAATGCAGTTGTTTAATCAGTTTAATTCCCTTACTGACAATGAGTCTGGTAAGCCTACTTTACCATGGATACTTGATTTGGGAGCCTCATATCACATAACTGGTGACAAAGGTTCTCTTACTGATCTTACTACTACTATTGATTCTGTGAATGTTGTTCTGCCTGATGGCTCGGTGTCATCAACTACTCAATATGGATCTATTTTCTTTGGTTGTGTTACTCTGCCTCATGTTTTATAAATACCTACATTGCAATGCAATTTTCTGTCATGTTCTAGATTGTTATCTACTCTGAACTGTCTAGCTTTGTTTACTGAAAATTATTTCATTTTACAAACAATCAGTACGAGAAAAGTGATTGGTGTGGGTGAACAGAAAAGGGGGAGTATTTTGGCTTCGTCTGCTGGATGCTCGTATTCACCGTCCTATCCTGCAGTCTCTTCCTACAGTTGCTTCAGTATCTTCTTCTGACTTATGGCATCAGCGTTTTAGACATCCTTCCTCCATGGTGTTGTCTTCTATTTCTTCTAGCATTAATAAACATTCTGTACCTTTCTCTATATGTTATAGAGCAAAATAAACTAGACATAGTTTTCAATTGAGTTTTACAAATGCTACTGCATTGTTTCAATTAATTCATTGTGATGTTTGGGGGACTAATCGAACACCATCTTCTAGTTGTGCATTTTATTTTTTTACTATAGTAGATGATTATTCTCGAGCTGTTTGGGTTTATTTGTTAGTAGCTAAATCTGAAGTAGCTTCTTGATTTTTAGAATTTAGTGCCTTAGTGAAGAACCAGTGGGGCCAAACAATTCAACGAGTTTGGGCTGATAACGGCACTGAATTTTTACCTCTGCGATCTCACTTTACTGCATCTGGGATCATTTTTGAGATATCTATGATTGATACACCGCAACAGAATGGTCGTGTTGAAAGAAAGCATCGTCATTTACTCAATGTGATGCGTGCTTTATGATTCCAAGCCAGTCTCCCTATTGAATTTTGGAGAGAATGTGTTCTTATTGCTGCTTACCTGATCAACCAAACACCAACTCAGCATCTCAACGGTCGTACTCCTTTTGAGTTTCTCTATGGGTAAGCTCCGAATTATTCATCATTAAGAGTTTTTGGATGCTTGTGTTTTGTTGCTCATGTTCCCAGATATCGTGACAAGTTTGCACCTAGAAGTCGGCGGTGTCTGTTTCTTGGTTATCCTGCCGGAAGGAAAGGCTATCGCCTTTGTGACTTGGAATCCCGTGTGATCTTTACCAGTCGGGATACCGATTTCTTTGAAGACAAGTTCCCGTATTCTGCAACTCTGACATCTGCTTCATCTGATGAACCCGGCAGCGCCACCATATCACCACCATTTTCCTCTTCCTTCATGCCGGAGACACACGAAATTTTAATTCCGCCAGCCACTGCCGATCCTACGCCGCCGGTCGCCATCGGCCCACCACCGTCCACCAGCTGTCAGCCACTGTCGTCTGCAGCCGGCCAGTTATCGCCGTTCACCGCCGGCTAGTCGCCAGCGTCCGCCACCGGCCAGTCATCGTCGGTCGCCGTCGACCAGCCATCGTCGTCCACCACCGGCTAGTCGCCATCGTCCGCCACCGACCAGTCACCGCTGGTCACGCCGGCCAGTCACCGCTGGTCACCGTAGGCCAATCTTCACTGTTCGATGCCGATCAATCACCGCCCGCCGCCGCCGGCCAGCCTCCGTCGTCCACCGCCGGCCAGTCGCCACCTTCCACCACCGGTGATCATCCGCCAATCGCCGCCGATATTACATCCTTGGTGTCTACTTTACCGACTTCTCTGGTACCGAATAGTTCCGCTGCCACGTTTCCACCTACTAGATCGAGTGTTCGATCTCGCCGACCGCCGTCTTACTTGGCAGATTACGATTGTGATAATTATGCATGTTCCCTTACTACTGAAGGCCCCCCCTTTCGACTATGTTCCCTCATGCATCGTCACTTTCCTCAGGTGTTCTCTACCCCCGTACTAATTATGTAAACTGTGATAATTTTTCTAGTATGCATTCTAGATTTTTGGGAGCTGTAACGTCTAGTGCAGATCCCACTACTTATTCTGAGTCTTCCCAGTATGCTCATTGGCGAGCCGCTATTATAGAGGAACTTACTGCGCTAGAGCGAAATCAGACATGGACTTTGGCTCCTCTGCCTTTGAATAAAAAGGCCATTGGGTGTAAATGGGTCTATCGGACAAAGTTCCGTTCCAATGGTACTATTGAACGTCATAAGGCGCGCCCAGTGGTTCTTGGGAATCGCCATGTGGAAGGAATTGATTATACTGAGAACTTTGCTCTGGTTGCAAAGATGAGTTCTGTTCGTTTATTCCTGTCTGTTGCAGTCGTTCGTGGTTGGGAACTACATTAGATGGATGTCCACAATGCTTTCCTGCATGGTTATTTGCATGAGGAAGTGTTTATACGGCCCCCGTGGTGCCACATGAACAGGTTTGTCGCCTTCAAAAATATCTTTATGGTCTTCGTCAAGCTCCCAGGAATTGGTTTTCTAAATTGGCTCAGGCTTTACGAGCATTTGGTTTTGTTCAGAGAAAGGCCGATTACTCTCTATTTGTTTTTTTCCCGTGGATCAGTTTCTTTACATGTTTTGGTTTACATGGATGATTTGGTTATAGCTGGTAGCTCTTCTTCTCTCATCTCTCAGTTCAAAAAATACTTGAGTTCCTGTTTCCATATGAAAGATCTTGGTCTACTTAAGTATTTTGTGGGCATAGAGATTGCTAGAAGATCGGAGGGGATGTTTCTTTCGCAAAGGAAATATGCTTTGGACATTTTATCAGATACTGGTTTATCTGCTTCTAAACCGACTGGTTTATCTCTTGGGTTCCGGAACTTTGAAAATTTCCACCCGCTCAGGGGCACTAGCACCAACTTGGCCGCACAAAACAACCATTTTTAGTAACTTGATCTCCTTATCAAGTGCATCTGTCCAGGTCCTTCATCGAAAGGTTCCTCCTTTGATTCCATTCCCTTGAAATTGTGTTGCAGACATGCAATATCATTCTTCACTGCATTAATCTCCTTTTGAACGACCAGAGGAACGATATGAGTACTTGGGCCTTCAAGCCCTTTCTTCTCCAATTCCTCGATCCGGCGTTGGAGATTTTAACTTGCTGCTTGAGTGCGACTTTGCCTCTTCTTGATAGGACCTTGTTCATACCCCATCTTCAATTAATCCAACCAAATCACATGACAAAAGATTGATTCCACGTATAAATGGGTCTGATACCAACTTGTTAGGCCTTTTTTCGAAGGCTAACTTTGCTTCACAAGTTTACCCACGAACTAATTCAAAAAGGGTAATCAAAAGAAGACACAGTATCTACAGGAACCTAGTCCCTACCTTTTTGTATTAACTTAAAGGAATTCGTCTAGGTTGGCAAAATAATCACCAGAACTTGCTGGGGACTTTGCTCTAATCTAGAGTTATATATAGGCAACTACTTAACTAGCGGTTATCACCCTTAACCGCCCAAGGTTACAACTGCTTCAGGAATAGAGACTAAAACCTATACTGTACTCGAAGGGTTGCATCTCTTTGCACAACCCATCTCGCACAAACCTTCTTGCCTCTTGACTGGGAGATCTGGACTACTCGCCTAGCTCACCAAACCCTCAGGCAAAATGATGCAACTCTTGACTTGTCTTTGCCTCCATCCGAGCCTTTGCACACCGACCTGGACCAACATGCCTTCCAAGGTTGATCCAGTACTTAGTTGTTCAACAATTAAGTTCTCAGCACTCAAGTTTGCCTTCTTGAGCCTTCAACCAACCTTACCTTTAAACTCCGTCCGGATTACGGTAGGGCCACCATTAAGCCAAACCTCCAACCAATGGTCCCTGACCAATTTTTCTGACTAATATCCCACCTTCTACAAGCTTGTTACACCTTTTACCGACCCATGAAAATATGAGCAAAGGATTCGTGAAAAAATAGGGATGTAATTGCAAGCTACAAACCCCCAAATTATATACTCCCTCCATTTTTTTTCATTGGCACACTTACTAAAAGTGGTGTTTTTTTAATTGGCACTTGCTATTTTGGGCAAGTTTAAGGTTTTTACATCCACTCATTTTACTTTCTCTTCTTTCAATTCAATTTCATCCACTCATTTAGCATCTCCTCAATTCTAACACCAAAAGAGAGGTGCCAATGAAAAAAAAATAGAGGGAGTATTTTTTTTTAACCAAGAATTCTTATTACACATAAGTGTTATAATATCTAAGAATAATGATAAAGAAATTTATTATTATTGTTATACATTAACTTAAATTTATTAAAGACAAAAAACTTACATAAAAAACATTAATAAAATACTTAGTGAGATTAACAAGACATTATAAAAAAATGTTGTAAATTAATAACATTTTAATAAAAAATACTTTTATATGAGTTGAATTGATATCGAACTATTATCAAATTTTGAAGCGAACATTTTGATAAATATTTTTGTTAGCATATTTAGATAATGCATCCAACATTGAGAATGAAACTTATCCCATATTTGGGGCAATAATCTCCGCATCGTCCGATGGTAAGCTAGTAACCTCAAAATTATTTAACTTTGCACGCAATATATGTATACTTTAAAACAACAATGAGTCCTCATAATTATTCCGCTTTGCAAGTAGTATATGTGTACTTTGAAAAGACAATAATAGGTCTCCTATAGAGCTATCAGATTAGGTATTTGTGTTGGGTTTGGGTTCAGGTCAAACAGATTCACGTTGAAATAGGTCAGGTTGAAACGTGTCAAAATATGTTTGTCGAGTCGGGTTAGGTTGAAATGGGTTCACGTTGAAATGTGTCAAAGTCTGTTTGTCGGGTCGGGTCAGGTCAAAACATTTTCGGATTGAAACATGTCGAAATCTGTTTGTCGGGTTAGTAAATGTCAAGTCAAGCTACTGACGGGTTTGTAATGTTCCTTGGGTCAGGTCGGGTTGGGTTACACTAATGGAAAACGAGTACACATGTATTGGTATGTCAGTGTGGGAGAGCAATACCGGTGTTCAAAATTTTATACGCCCCGGAAATCTGGAAAATAAACCAAATTTTTGGTGCCTATGAATAAATCAAGCACCGGTTCACTGAGTACTGGTGCAGATACCGGTGCCTTTGAAGAAAAATGTCTTAATTTAATATTTTTCAACATCGGTTTTGGCTTAATGGCATATACCGATGCTAATATTGTTGTCTATGACAAGAATAGTAATTTTGGCGGGTAAAATTGTGGTGGAAAAATAGTTAGCACCAGTATAGGTTATACTATACCGGTGTTAGGAGTGCATTTAATATAAAAAAATTAGACCCCCCCACATAGTTGCGTTATAATGTATAGGCACCAATATATTGACGAATGGTTACCGGTGCTCGATGCATAGAAAATTTTCAAACATTAACAAGCTAGAATAGGAAAGAAAAATATTTTGAAAAATGGGTTTATGGTATTAGCTACTCCATAACATGTACTAGCGCTTTCCAACATTTCATCAAGAAATTCATTTATTTAATATTTCTATATTTAGGCAAGAATAACAAAAATAATGTATTTTGGAGCAATGAAAATGTGGTAACACAATTTTGGGCCACAGTGTAATTTTTTAAAATTGTGTTGAAGTAATCAATCTTGACTTTCGAGGTCCTTTCGTTCACCCATATATGTCCAAACTGCAAAGTTCCAATCGTATATTATTGAATTGAATTTTGGTGTCACCAATTTCATGATTCGACAACTCCAACTTTCTTGGAGGGAGCTAAGTGCAAAAGGTAAAAACTTCACTCATAACTCCAAATTGAAATCCGCTCGAATGTGATGCTACCTTATATGCCCATTTTATTTTCCAAGTCCATAATGGAATATTTATCAATAATTGGGTGCAAGAACATATACGCAATCATTTCCGATTTTCCTTTTTTTACTTCTAAATAATCAACTCTAAGTTACTTAAGAATATGTATTAGTGCTTTCTAACATTTCACCAAATAATTCATTTATTTAATATTTCTATATTTGGGCAAGAATAAAAAAAGTCATATATTTTGACTTCGAGACTCTTCCGTTCACCCATACATGCCCAAATCACAAAGTTCCAATCGTATATTATTGAATTGCATTTTGGTGTATCAAATTTCATGATTAAAGAACTTCAACTTTCTAGGAGGGACCTAAGTGCAAAAAGTAAAAACGTTACTCTAACTCCAAATTGAAATCCGCTCAAATGTGATGCTACCCTGTACACCCCCATTGTATTTCCCAAGCCCATAATGGAATATTTATCAACAATCGGGCACAAGAATAAATCCGTAATCCTTTTCGATTTCCTTCCTTACTTCACGGCATTGATTTTATCTAATATATTTTTTAGTTAACTTTCTATAGACACTAATGTACATTTAATTTTATACATAAAACATTTAATTATAGTTCTTTGTTATTATTGATGTGTGTTATAATGTGTTCATATTTTGTGGGATTATTGTAATTTTATTAAGATATAATTTGCACTTTGGGTGTTTTTGGTGCAGGAGTTCATGGATTGTTAAGAATTGAGAGGGAGCTATGCATTGTACTATTTTTTTCTTAACCAACGATTTTTTCCCACTGGGTTTTCCAGGTTGAGATTTTTAATGAGGCGATGTGCTCCAATGAAAAATGTTCTTATTTTATAAGACATATTCCAGATATGAAGGAAAGATTGCAAACCGAAATTTTTGAAATTATGAGTTCAAGTGGAATTTGATGGAAAATGCGGAGATTTGGAGCATAAAAGAAGACAGGATTTCGTACAATTCTACATGCACAAGAGAGTTACGATTGCAATCAAAAATTAGATTTGGAGAATATTTTGTTGGAGATATTGTTGCTGAAGTTAACTTGAAGTTATCCAGATTCCATATTGATAAAGATTGTATTATCTCTTTCCAATTCGAGTTCCTTAATTTTAGGAATTATTTATTAGATAATTAGAGTTAGAATAAGTTTGTTATATTTTCTTCTGCAAGAAGATTCCACGTTAGAGTTGGATTGGTTTATTACCTTGTGCACAGTAGCACAAGTATATACATAGAGAGGTTTGGATTGCGTAAAAAATATGTACATATTCCGTACAAGTAGTGTACTTATAATATCATAATATATCAATTTTAGGTTTAGTTTGATATTTTGGTACGAGACCAGGAGTTCGGCTACATTGAATTTGATATTATCATGAAAGAATTCTTGGATTTCAATGTTCCTGGTGCATTGGGTTTGATATTATCGTGAAGAATTCTTGGATTTCAATGTTCCATTCTTGGTTTGTTATTCATTTTTTTGTTTAATTATTATGAGTAGCTAATTAATATATCGAGATGGAATAATGAGTATTAGTTTATAAATCGTGAGCCCTGATTGTTTTATAATTATTTCTTATGTGTTTTTTATTGTTCTTGGTTTAATTTTATTCTTGATATGTTTAAGCCTAAATAACTTGAATATTATTGGGATAATGCTATCTAATTCCACCGATACGTAATCGTTGGAAGAGGTTAGTAAGTAGCGAGTTCTTATAAAAAACAACTAACTAGCTAAGACTTTAACAGCAAGATGGGAAACAATTGAGTGTGCATTACTATTTGCTTTTACTTTGGTAATTGCTATATTAGGTTCTTTTCATTTTTAATGCTATCAAAATGTGTATCTGGTTCAGCGAATACTTTCGGGGGACGTTTTGGTATGGGAAAAAGTTAGTGTATTATAATTGATGGATTGTCAATAAACTAAGAAAGAATTGGGGAGGTTAAGCGTACCTACTTTCCTATAACGGATAGATACATAAGGATTAATTCATCATTACGCCTACGATCGATGTTAACTAATGCAAGTTATTTTGAGCCAATTACATTCTTCATATATTTAATAGATTTCTATATTTGTTAGTTTGCGTTATTAACTCATATTAGTTAGTTTGTGTTTTAGTCATAAATAAATTCTTGAAAATTAAGGCGTGGTGGCTGAACAAAAGTTCTCTATATTTTAGGTATTATTTATCATTATTGCTCCATTCCTCGTTGGATCGAACCTGCTTACTACTGTGCTAGTTTCATCTTGAGAGTTTGCTGATTATTCTGGTGAATGAAACGACGTTCACCAAATATTGTAGCTGAAGTTAACTTGAAGTTATCCAAATTCCATATTGATAAAGATTGTATTATCTTTTCAAATTTAAATTCCTAAATTTTAGGAATTATTTATTTAGTTAATTAGAGTTAGAATAAGTTTGTTATATTTTCTTCCGCTAGAAGAATTTGCATTATAGTTGGTTTGGTTCATTACCTTGTGTGCAGCAGCACAAGTGTATAAATAGAGACGTTCGGATTGCGGAAAATATTTGTACATATTGCCTAGGAGTAATTTAGTTATGAGTACGTCTCTTGAAAGACAGTCTTTCCATGAGTTATGGAAAGACCAAGGTTTAAAGTGTAAATTAGAAGAAATTAAGATAAAATTTTCGGGTTGCATGAACCGGGTTATAAATTTTATAACTACTACATGTTTCATACTAAAACTTTAATATTGCAACTAAGACCTTTTACCTTTTATTATTCTAATCAAACCCTGTCTTTCCATAAGCCTATGGAAAGACCGTCTTTCCCAAGACTTTGCCTTTAGTTATAATATCATAATATATCAGTTTTAGGTTCAGTTTGATATTTTGGTGTGAGACCAGATGTTCAGCTGCATATTATCGTGATGAATTCTTAGATTTCAATGTCCCATTCCTAGTGCATTGGTTATGATATTATCGAGAAAAATTCTTGGATTTCAATGTTCCATTCCTGATTTTATTTTTTGTTTAATTATTATGAGTAACTAATTCATATATCGGCATGGAATAAATACTATTAGTTTATAAATCGCGAGTTCTAATTGTGCTAGTTTCATCTTGAGAGTTTGCAGATTATTTTGGTGAGTGAAACGGCATTCACCAAATATTGTAGCTGAAGTTAACTTTGCGTTATCCAAATTCCATATTGATAAAGACTGTATTATCTCTTTCCAATTGAAATTCCTTAATTTTAAGAATTATTTATTTATTTAATTAGAGTTAGAATAAGTTTGTTATATTTTCTTCCGCAAGAAGATTCCATGTTAGAGTTGGTTTGGTTTATTACCTTGTGCGCAGCAGCATAAGTGTATAAATAGAGACGTTCGAATTGCGGAAAGGATATGTACGTATTGTGTAGGAGTAGATTAATTATAATATCATAATATATTAGTTTTAGGTTTAGTTTGATATTTTGGTACGAGACCAGGAGTTCGGCTGCATTGGATTTGATAATATTGTGAAGAATTCTTGGATTTCAATGTTCCATTCCTGGTTGTTTTTTATTTATTTTTGTTTAATTATTATTAGTAGCTAATTATATATTGGCATGGAATAACGAGTATTAGTTTATAAATCGTGAGGCTTGATTCTTTTATAATTAATTCTTATGTGTATTTGATTGTTCTTGGTTTAATTTTATTCGTGATATGTTTAATCCTAATCAACTTAAATATTATTGGGATAATGCTATAGAATTCCACCAATATGTAATCGTTGGAAAGAGTTAGTAAATAGCGAGTTCTTGTGAAAAACAGTTAACTAGTTAGTTTGCATTTTTAGTCATAAATAAATTCTTCAAAATTATGGCGTGATGGCTACACCAAAGTTCTCTATATTAGTAGGTATTATTTATCATTATTGCTCCATTCCTCGTGGATCGACTCTGCTTACTACGGTGCTAATTTCATCTTGAGAGTTTGCAGATTATTTTGGTGAGTGAAACGACATTCACCAAATATTGTATTTGAAGTTAATTTTAAGTAATCCAAATTACATATTGATAAAGATTGTATTATCTCTTTCGAGTTAGAATTCCTTAATTTTAGGAATTATTTATTTTGTAAATTAGATTTAAGATAAGTTTATTATATTTTCTTCCGCAGAAGAATCTGCGTTAGAGTTGGTTTGGTTTATTACCTTGTGCGCATCAGCCTAAGTGTATAAATAGAGAAGTTTGGATTGCGGAAAAGATATGTACATATTGCGTAGGAGTAGTTTAGTTATAACATCATAATATATCAGTTTTAGGTTTAGTTTGATATTTTGGTACGAGACCAGGAGTTCGGCTTCATTGGGTTTGATATTATCATGAAGAATTCTTGGATTTCAGTATTCCATTTTTGGTTTGTTTATTTGTTTATTTTGTTTAACTATTATGAGTAAATAATTCATATATTCGGTTGGAATAACAAGTATTAGTTTATAAATCGTGTGGACAAATAATTTTATAATTGATTCTTATGGGTTATTGATTGTTGGTTTAATTTTATTCTTGAAATGTTTAAGCCTGATCAACTTGAATATTATTGGAATAATGTTATCTAATTCCAAAAATATGTTATCGATGGAAATGGTAAGTGAGTAGCGAGTTCTTGTGAAAAACGGCTAATAGAATGATGGGGAAAAATTGAGTAAGCATTACTATTAGCTTTTGCTTTTGTAATTGCAATATGAGGTTCTTTTCATTCTTAATGCTATCGAAATGCGTATCTGGTTCTGCGAATACTTTCCGGTGACATTTTGGTAAGGGAAATAATTAATTAATTATAATTGATTAATTATCGATAAATTAAGAAAGAATTGGGGAGGTTAAGTGTACCTACTTTCCTATAACTGATCGATACGTAAGGTTATAGATACGTAAGGTTAATTCATCATTGCACCTATGATTGATGCTAACTAGTGCAAGTTATTCTGGCCGATTACATTCTTCATATATTTAATAGATTTTTATATTTGTTAGTTTGCGTTATTAACTGATATTATTTAGTTTGCATTTTTAGTCATAAATAAATTCTTTAAAATTAAGGCGTGGTGGCTACACCAAGTTCTCTATATTAGTAGGTATTATTTATCATTATTGCTTCGTTCATCGTGGGATCGATACTGCTTACTATTGTGCTAACTTCATCTTAAGAGTTTGCAGATTATTTTGCTGAGTGAAACAACGTTCACCAAATATTGTAGCTGAAGTTAACTTGAAGTTATCCAAATTCCATATTGATAAATATTGTATTATCTCTTTCGAATTTGAATTCCTTAATGTTAAGAATTATTTATTTTGTTAATTAGAGTTAAAATAAGTTTGTTATATTTTCTTCCGCAAGAAAAATCCGCATTAGAGTTTGCTTGGTTTATTACCTTGTGCACAACAGCACAAGTGTATAAAGAGAGACGTTTGGATTGCGAAAAACATATGTACATATGTGTAGGAGTAGTTTAGTTATAATATCATAATATGTGAATTTAGGTTTAGTTTGATATTTTTGTACAAGACCAAGAGTTCGGCTGCATTAGGTTGGATATTATTGTGAAGAATTCTTGGATTTCAGTGTCCCATTCCTGGTGCATTGGGTTTGATATTATCGTGAAGAATTCTTGGATTTCAATGTTCCATTCCTGTTTTATGTTTTATTTATTTTGTTTAATTATTATGAGTAGTTAATTCATATATCGGCATGGAATAATGAGTATTAGTTTATAAATCGTGAGGTCTAATTGTTTTATAATTGATTCTTATGTATTCTTGATTTTTCTTTGTTTAATTTTATTCTTGATATGTTTAAGTATGATCAACTTGAATATTATTGGGATAATGCTATCTAATAAGTAATTGTTGCAAAGGGTTAGTAAGTGGCTAGTTCTTGTGAAAAACAGCTAACTAGCTAAGAATTTAACTGCAAGATGGGGAACAATTGGGTGTGCATTACCATTTGCTTTTACTTTGGTAATTGCTATATTAGGTTCTTTTCATTCTGAATGCTATCGAAATGCGTATCTGGTTCAGCGAATACTTTCTAGGGACATTTTGGTAAGGGAAAAAGTGAGTTAATTATAACTGATTAATTGTCGATAAACTAAGAAAGAATTGGGGAGGTTAAGCGTACCTACTTTCCTATAAGTGATAGATACATAGGGATTAATTCATCATTACGCCTATGATCGATGTTAACTAATGCAAGTTATTTTGAGCCGATTACATCCTTCATATATTTTATAGATTTTTATATTTTTTAGTTTGTGTTATTTACTCATATTAGTTAGTTTGCATTTTGAGTCATAAATAAATTCTTGAAGATTAAGGCGTGGTGGCTACACCAAAGTTCTCTATATTAGTAGGTATTATTTATCATTATTGTTCTGTTCCTCGTGAGATCGACTATTCTTACTACTGTGCTAATTCCATCTTGAGAGTTTGCAGATTATTTTGGTGAATGAAACGACGTTCACCAAATATTGTAGATGACGTTAACTTGAAGTTATCCAAATTCCATATGGATAAAGATTGTATTATCTCTTTCCAATTTGAATTCCTTAATTTTAGGAATTATTTATTTAGTTAATTAGAGTTAGAATAAGTTTGTTATATTTTCATTCGCGAGAAGAATCTGCATTACAGTTGGTTTGGTTTATTACCTTGTGTGCAACAGCACAAGTGTATAAATAAATACGTTCGGATTGCTGAAAAGATGTTTACATATTGCGTAGGAGTAGTTTAGTTATAATATCATAATATATCAGTTTTAGGTTTAGTTTGATATTTTGGTGCGAGACCAGGGGTTCGGCTGCATTGGGTTTGATATTATCATGATGAATTCTTGGATTTCAATGATCCATTCTTGGTTTGTTTTTATATTTATTTTATTTAATTATTATTAGTAGCTAATTCATATATTGACATGGAATACTATGATTCGTATAGGGGGAGTTGTCACTAGACGTTCTGGAGTCTTTCCCCAACTGCAGCAAGTTAAGTACGACTGTAGCAAATGTGGAACGATTTTAGGACCATTTTTCTAGAATTCTTACTCTGAGGTGAAGGTTGGTTCATGTCCAGAGTGTCAATCGAAAGGACCATTCACTGTCAACATTGAGCAGACAATATACAGGAACTACCAGAAATTGACTCTGCAGGAAAGCCCAGGAATTGTATCAGCTAGCCTACTTCCTAGATATAAGGAAGTAATTCTATTGAATGATCTGATTGATTGTGCACGCCCTGGAGAAGAGATTGAAGTGACTGGCATTTACACGAACAATTTTGACTTGTCTCTCAACACAAAGAATGGATTTCCAGTCTTTGCGACTGTCATTGAAGCAAATTATGTCACAAAGAAGCATGACCTCTTTTCAGCTTACAAACTTACACAAGAAGACAAGGAAGAAATTGAGAAGTTGGCTAAAGATCCAAGGATTGGTGAACGGATCATCAAATCTATTGCACCCTCAATATATGGCCATGAAGACATAAAAACTGGAATCGCTCTAGCAATGTTTGGAGGCCAAGAGAAAAATGTTGAAGGGAAGCATAGGCTACGTGGTGACATCAATGTATTGCTGTTGGGTGATCCAGGCACTGCCAAGTCTCAGTTCCTCAAGTATGTTGAAAAGACTGGCCAGCGAGCTGTCTATACAACTGGAAAAGGAGCTTCTGCTGTGGGGCTCACAGCAGCAGTGCACAAGGATCCAGTGACACGAGAATGGACCCTGGAAGGAGGGGCTCTTGTTCTGGCTGATAGAGGGATATGTCTTATTGATGAATTTGACAAGATGAATGATCAGGACAGGGTGAGTATTCACGAAGCGATGGAACAGCAAATCATCAGTATATCAAAGGCTGGGATTGTCACATCTCTGCAGGCCCGTTGTTCTGTTATTGCTGCTGCCAATCCTATAGGGGGAAGGTATGACTCCTCGAAGAACTTCTCGCAAAATATGGAGCTGACAGATCCTATAGTTTCTCGCTTTGATATTCTCTGTGTTGTCAAGGATGTGGTTGATCCTGTAACTGATGAGATGCTAGCAAAGTTTGTAGTTGACAGTCATTTCAAATCACAAGCAAAAGGTGTTACTTTAGATGATAGATCTATGATGAATTCACAAGATGATAACCAAGCATCCGCACTGCCTACTGATCCTGAGATAATTCCACAAGACTTGCTGAAGAAGTACATTACCTATGCTAAGTTGAACGTATTTCCAAGATTGCATGATGCTGATTTGGACAAGTTAACTCAAGTTTATGCTGAATTGCGCCGAGAATCCTCTCATGGTCAAGGAGTTCCAATTGCGGTTAGGCACATAGAATCAATGATAAGGATGTCTGAAGCACATGCACGGATGCACCTTAGACAGCATGTCACTCAAGAAGATGTAGACATGGCAATTCGCGTACTGCTGGACTCTTTTATATCAACCCAGAAGTTTGGGGTTCAAAAAGCTTTGCAAAAGAGTTTCAAGAAGTATATGACCTTCAAGAAGGATTTCAATGCCATCATTTTACATCTTCTACGTGGACTTGTAAAGGGTGTACTTGATCTAGAAGCAGCAGCAGGCTCTGCATCAAACCTTACTCACATTGATGTGAAAGTTGAAGAGCTGCAAACGAGGGTTTTGGAGTACGGAATTGCAGACTTGAAACCATTCTTCAATAGCCCTGAGTTTAGTAAGGCCAATTTCGTATTGGATGAGAGCCGTGGTTTGATTAGGCATGGGCTTCCAACTCTTAATTATGTTACTTAAGAAATCTTGGAACAACTTTAACATGAAGAATAATTGATTATATGTTGGTATTTGTATGCTGCAACAGATTGTACGTTCTCTGTTTTGATGCACAATCAGTACATTAGATAATCTTGTACTGTTGATTTGAATCTCCTATTTTTCATTTGGCTTAGTGGAAAAAAAAACATGGAATAACGAGTATTAGTTTATAAATCGTGAGGCCTAATTATTTTATAATTAATTCTCATATGTATTTCATTGTTCTTGGTTTAATTTTATTCTTGATATGTTTAATCCTGATCAACTTGAATATTATTGGGACAATACTATATAATTCCACCATTACGTAATCGTTGGAAAGGGTCAGTAAGTAGCAACTTCTTGTGAAAAACAGCTAACTAGTTAGTTTACGTTTCTATTCATAAATAAATTCTTCAAAATTAAGACGTTGTGGCTACACAAAAGTTCTCTATATTATTAAGTATTATTTATCATTATTGCTATGTTCCTCATGGGATTGACTCTGCTTACTACTGTGCTAATTTCATCTTGAGAGTTTGCAGATTATTTTTGTGAGTGAAACGACGTTCACCAAATATTGTATATGAAGTTAACTTGAAGTTATCCAAATTACATATTGATAAAGATTGTATTATCTCTTTCGAGTTGGAATTCCTTAATTTTAGGAATTATTTATTTTGTTAATTAGAGATAAAAATAAGTTTTTTATAATTTCTTCCGCAAGAAGAATCCGCGTTAGAGTTGGTTTGGTTTATTACCTTGTGCGCGGCAACATAAGTGTATAAACAGAGACGTTTGGATTGCGGAAATGATATGTACATATTCCGTAGGAGTAGTTTAGTTATAATATCATAATATATCAGTTTTAGGTTTAGTTTGATATTTTGGTACGAGACCAGGAGTTCGGCTTCATTAGGTTTCATATTATTGTGAAGAATTCTTGGATTTCAATGTTCCATTCCATGTTTGTTTTTTAAATTTTATTTAAATTATTATGAGTAGTTAATTCATATATTGGTATGGAATAATGAGTATTAGTTTATAGATCGTGAGGCCTAATTATTTTATAATTGATTCTTATGTGTTCTTGATTGTTCTTGGTTTAATTTTATTCTTGAAATGTTTAAGCCTGATCAACTTGAATATTATTGGGATAATGTTATCTAATTCCACCAATATGTTATTGTTAGAAAGGTTTAGTAAGTAGCGAGTTCTTGTGAAAAATGACTAATAGCAGGATAGGGAACAATTGAGTGAGCATTACTATTAACTTTTACTTTGGTAATTGCTATATGAGGTTATTTTCACTCTTGATGCTATCGAAATGCATATCTGGTTCGGCGAATACTTTGCGGGGACATTTTTGGTAATGGAAATAGTTAATTAATTATAATTTATTAATTGTCGATAAAGTAAGAAAGAATTGGGGAGGTTAAGCGTACTTACTTTCCTATAAATTATAGATACGTAAGGACTAGTTCATCATTGAGCCTATGATCGATTTTGTTACGTTTCCCCATCAAAGTGAAATATAGTACTTAGTTCTTTTTTCTTTCATTTAATGCCTATTGGTGTTCCAAAAGTACCTTTTCGAAGTCCTGGAGAGGAAGATGCATCTTGGGTTGACGTATAGTGCGGCTTGTCAGACATATTGGGTCATATGCAGCACCACCTCCTTAAGTCTCACCTCTTTGCGGTGTGTGCGATACCAAGATTAAATCTTCCCACTTTTCTCTCTATCTAGCTGTGAGCCAGGTTTTTCAATATCTGCTTCGAAAGGACCAGGAAGGGGGCTAAGTAAACATCTTGAAAAGAAGGAATGAAGGCACTATCGGGCAAAGATCTAGTCAAGCTCAATCTCTCCTAAGCTGGGAAGAATTGGGGAGGTTAAGCGTACTTACTTTCCTATAAATTATAGATACGTAAGGACTAGTTCATCATTGAGCCTATGATCGATGATTACTAATGCAAGTTATTCTGAGCCGATTACATTCTTCATATATTTAATAGATTTATATATTTGTTAGTTTGCGTTATTAACTCATATTATTTAGTTTGCATTTTATCTCATAAATAAATTCTTCAAAATTAAGGTGTGGTGGCTATATTAGTAGGTATTATTTATCACTATTGCTTTGTTCCTCGTGGGATCGACTCTACTTATTACTGTGCTAACTTCATCTTGAGAATTTATAGATTATTTTGGTGAGTGAAACAACGTTCACCAAATATTGTAGCAGAAGTTAACTTGAAGTTGTCCAAATTCCATATTGATAAAGACTGTATTATCTCTTTCCAATTTGAATTCCTTGATTTTAGGAATTATTTATTTTGTTAATTAGAGTTAAAATAAGTTTGTTATATTTTCTTCCTCAAGAAGAATCCACGTTAGAGTTTGTTTGGTTTATTACCTTGTGCGCTGCAGCATATGTGTTTAAAGAGAGATGTTTGGTTTGCGGAAAAGATATGTACATATTGTGCAGGAGTAGTTTAGTTATAATATCATAATATATGAATTTTAGGTTTAGTTTGGTTGTTTTGAACGAGACCAGGAGTTCGGCTGCATTGGGTTGGATATTATCGTGAAGAATTCTTGGATTTCAGTGTCTCATTCCTGGTGCATTGGGTTTGATGTTATTGTGAAGAATTCTTGGATTTCAATGTTCCATTCCTGTTTTGTGTTTTATTTATTTTTAAAATTATTATGAGTAGTTAATTCATATATCGGCATGGAATAATGAGTATTAGTTTATAAATCCCGAGTCCTAATTGTTTTACAACTGATTCTTATGTGTTCTTGATTTTTCTTGATTTAATTTTATTCTTGTTATGTTTAAGCCTGATCAACTTGAATATTATTGGGATAGTGCTATCTAATTCCACCAATACGTAATCGTTGCAAAGGGTTAGTAAGTAGCTAGTTCTTATGAAAAATGGTTAACTGGCTAACACTGTAATAGCAGGATGGGGAACAATAGAGTATGCATTACTATTTGCTTTTACTTTGGTAATTGTTATATCAGGTTCTTTTTATTCTTAATGCTATCGAAATGTGTATCTGGTTTAACGAATATTTTCCGGGGACATTTTGGTAAGGGATGCTGTTAGTTAATTATAATTGATTAATTGTCGATAAAGTAAGAAAGAATTGGGGAGGTTAAGCATACCTACTTTCCTATAACTGATAGATACGTAAGGATTAATTCATCATTGCACCTATGATCGATGTTAACTAATGTAAGTTATTTTGAGCCGATTACATTCTTCATATATTTAATAGATTTTTATATTTGTTAGTTTGCGTTATTAATTCATTTTAGTTAGTTTGTATTTTTAGTCATAAATAGATTCTTGAAAATTAAGGCGTGGTGGCTAAACCAAAGTTCTCTATATTTTAGGTATTATTTATCATTATTGCTCCATTCCTCTTGGGATCGACTCTGCTTATTACTGTGCTAGTTTCATTTTGAGAGTTTTCAGATTATTTTGGTGAGTGAAACGACGTTCACTGAATATTGTAGCTGAAGTTAACTTGAAGTTATCCAAATTTCATATTGATAAAGATTGTATTATCTCTTTCAAATTGGAATTCCTTAATTTTAAGAATTATTTATTTAGTTAATTAGAGTTAGAATAAGTTTGTTATACTTTTTTTCGCAAGAAGAATCTTCATTACAGTTGGTTTGGTTTATTACCTTGTGCACAACAGCATAAGTGTATAAATAGAGACGTTCGGATTGCGGAAAAGATATATACATATTGCATAGGAGTAGATTAGTTATAATATCATAATATATTAGTTTTAGGTTTAGTTTGATATTTTGGTACGAGACCAGGAGTTCTCCTACATTGGATTTGATATTATCGTGAAGAATTCTTGGATTTCAATGTTCCATTCCTGGTCTGTTTTTTATTAATTTTGTTTAATTATTATGAATAGTTAATTCATATATTGGCACGGAATAACGAGTTTTAGTTTATAAATCGTGAGGCCCAATTATTTTATAATTGATTCTTATGTGTATTTGATTGTTCTTGGTTTAATTTTATTCTTAATATGTTTAATCCTGATCAACTTGAATATTATTGGGATAAGGCTATATAATTCCACCAATACAAAATCGTTGGAAAGGTTTTGTAAGTAGGGAGTTCTTGTGAAAAACAACTAACTAGTTAGTTTGTGTTTTTAGTCATGAATAAATTCTTCAAAATTAAGGTGTGGTAGCTACACCAAAGTTCTCTATATTAGTATGTATTATTTATAATTATTGCTCCGTTCCTAGAGGGATCGACTCTGCTTACTACTGTGCTAATTTCAACTTAAGAGTTTGCAGATTATTTTGGTGAGTGAAACGACGTTCACCAAATATTGTATCTGATGTTAACTTGAAGTTATCCAAATTACATGTTGATAAATATTGTATTATCTCTTTCGAGTTGGAATTCCTTAATTTTAGGAATTATTTATTTTGTTAATTAGAGTTAAAATAAGTTTGTTATATTTTCTTCCGCAAGAAGAATCCGCGTTAGAGTTGGTTTGGTTTATTACCTTGTGCACAGCAGCATAAGTGTATAAACAGAGACTTTTGGATTGCGGAAAAGATATGTACATATTGCGTAGGAGTAGTTTAGTTATAATATCATAAAATATTAGTTTTAGGTTTAGTTTGATATTTTGGTACGAGACCAGGAGCTCGGCTTTATTGGGTTTCATATTATTGTGAAGAATTCTAGGATTTCAATGTTCCATTCCATGTTTGTTTATTTATTTATTTTTTTAAATTATTGTGAGTAGTTAATTCATATATTGGTATGGAATAACGGGTATTATTTTATAAATAACGTGAGGCCTAATTTTTTTATGATTGATTCTTATGTGTTCTTGATTGTTCTTGATTTAATTTTATTCTTGAAAATTTTAAGCCTGATCAACTTGAATATTATTGGGATAATGTTATCTAATTCTACCAATACGTTATTATTATAAAGGTTTAGTAAGCAGCGAGTTCTTGTGAAAACGACTAATAGCAGGATAGGGAACAATTGAGTGAGCAGTACTATTAGGTTTTACTTTGGTAATTGCTATATGAGTTTCTTTTCATTCTTAATGCTATCGAAATGCATATCAGGTTCAGCGAATACTTTGCGGGGACATTTTGGAAAGGGAAATAGTTAATTAATTATAATTGATTAATTGTCGATAAAGTAAGAAAGAATTGGGGACGTTCAGCGTACCTACTTTCGTATAATTGAGAGATACGTAAGGACTTGTTTATCATTGCACCTATGATCGATGCTAACTAATGCAAGTTATTCTGAGCCGATTACATTCTTCATATATTTAATAGATTTATATATTTGTTTGTTTGCATTATTAACTTATATTATTTAGTTTGCATTTTTATTCATAAATAAATTCTTAAAAATTAAGGCGTGGTGGCTACACCAAAGTTCTCTATATTAGTAGGTATTATTTATCATTATTGCTTCGTTCCTCGTGAGATCGACACTGCTTACTACTGTGCTAATTTCATCTTGAGAGTTTGCTGATTATTTTGGTGAGTGAAACAACGTTCACCAAATATTGTAGCCAAAGTTAACTTGAAGTTATATGAATTGCATATTGATAAAGATTGTATTATCTCTTTCCAATTTGAATTTCTTAATTTTAGGGATTATTTATTTTGTTCATTAGAGTTAAAATAAGTTTGTTATATTTTCTTCCGCAAGAAGAATTCACGTTAGAGTTTACTTGGTTTATTACCTTGTGCGCTGCAGCACAGGTGTTTAAAGAGAGACGTTTGGTTTGCGGAAAAGATATGTACATATTGTGTAGAAGTAGTTTAGTTATAATATCATAATATGTGAAATTTAGGTTTAGTTTGATATTTTTGTACGAGACCAGGAGTTCGGCTGAATTGGGTTGGATATTATTGTGAAGAATTCTTGGATTTCAGTGTCCCAATCCTGGTGCCTTGGGTTTGATATTATCGTGAAGAGTTCTTGGATTTCAATGTTTCATTCCTGTTTTGTATTTTGTTTAATTATTATGAGTAATTAATTCATATATCGGCATGGAATAAGGAGTATTAGTTTATAAATCGTGAGGTCTAATTGTTTTATAATTGAGTCTTATGCGTTCTTGATTTTCTTGGTTTAATTTTATTCTTGATATGTTTAAGCCTGATTAACTTGAATATTATTGGGATAATGCTATCTAATTCCACCAATGCGTAATCGTTACAAAGGGTTAGTAAGTAGCTAGTTCTTGTGAAAATTGGCTAACTGGCTAACATTGTAATAGCATGAGTGGGAACAATTGAGTGTGCATTACTATTTGCTTTTACTTTGGTAATTGTTATATCAGGTTCTTTTCATTCTTAATGCTATCAAAATGTGTATCTGGTTCAGCGAATACTTTTCGAGGACATTTTGGTAGGGGAAACTGTTAGTTAATTATAATTGATTAATTGTCGATAAAGTAAGAAAGAATTGGGGAGTTTAAGTGTACCTACTTTCCTATAACTGATATATATGTAAGGATTAATTCATCATTGCGCCTATGATCGGTGTTAACTAATGCAAGTTATTATGAGTCGATTACATTCTTCATATATTTGGTAATTTTTATATTAGGTTCTTTTCATTCTTAATGCTATCGAAATGTGTATCTGGTGCAGCGAATACTTTTCGGGGACATTTTGGTAAGGGAAACCGTTATTTAATTATAATTGATTAACTGTCGATAAAGTAAGAAAGAATTATGGAGGTTAAGCGTACATACTTTCCTATAACTGATAGATACGTAAGGATTATTAATCATTGCGTCTATGATCGATGTTAATTAATGCAAGTTATTCTAAGCCGATTACATTCTTTATATATTTATATATTTGTTAGTTTGCGTTATTAACTCATATTAGTTAGTTTGCATTTTAGTCATAAATAAATTCTTGAAAATTAAGGCGTGGTAGCTAAACCAAAGTTCTCTTCAATTTAGGTATTATTTATCATTATTGCTCCGTTCCTCGTGGGATCGAATCTGCTTACTACTGTGCTAGTTTCATCACGAGAGTTTGCAGATTATTTTGGTGAGTGAAACGACGTTCACCAAATATTGTAGCTGAAGTTAACTTGAAGTTATCCAAATTCCATATTGATAAAGATTGTATTATCTCCTTTTCAATTGGAATTATTTAATTTTAAGAATGATTTATTTAGTTAATTAGAGTTAGAATAAGTTTGTTATATTTTCTTCCGCTAGAAGATTTTGCGTTAGAGTTGGTTTGGTTTATTACCTTGTGCACAACAGCATAAGTGTATAAATAAAGACGTTCGGATTGTGGAAAAGATATGTACATATTGCGTAGGAGTAGATTAGTTATAATATCATAAAATATTAGTTTTAGGTTCACTTTAATATTTTGGTATGAGACCAGGGGTTCGGCTGCATTGGATTTGATATTATTGTGAAATTTTTTTTGGATTTCAATGTTCCATTCCTGGTGCATTGGGTTTGATATTATCGTGAAGAATTCTTGGATTTCAATGTTCCATTCCTTATTTATTTTTTAAAATTATTATGAGTAATTAATTTATATATCGACATGGTAGAACGAGTGTTAGTTTATAAATCGTGATGCCTAATTGTTTTATAATTGATTCTTATGTGTTCTTGATTGTTCCTAGTTTAATTTTATTCTTGATATGTTTAAGCCTGATCAACTGGAATATTATTGGGATAAAGCTATCTAATTCCACCAATACGTAATCATTGGAAAGGGTTAGTATGTAGCGAGCTATTGTGAAAAACAGTTAACTAACTAAGATTGTAATAACAAGATGGGGGACAGTTAAGTATGCATTACTATTTGATTTTACTTTGGTAATTGCTATATCAAGTTCTTTTCATTCTTAATGCTATCGAAATGTGTATCTGGTTCAACGAATACTTTTCGGGGACATTTTGGGGAGGGAAACAGTTAGTTAATTATAATTGATTAACTGTTGATAAAGTAAGAAAGAATTGGGGAGGTTAAGCGTACATACTTTCCTATAACTGATAGATACGTAAAGATTAATTCATCATTGCGCCTATGATCGATGTTAACTAATGCAAGTTATTCTGAGCCGATTATATTCTTTATATTTTATAGATTTTTATATTTGTTAGTTTTTGTTATTAACTCATATTAGTTAGTTTTTGTTATTAACTCATATTAGTTAGTTTGTATTTTCGTCATAAATAAATTCTAGAAAATATTTTTAAGCTCTAATGCTTCCTATCAAAGTTATATTTTTAAATCCTAATACTTCCTATCTATAATTAAGTAGATGGTGGCAAGTCAAGGTCGTCCACGAGAAGAGGGATTTTTCCAAGTGTTTAAACATATATAGGAGAGAACATAATAGATATAAGCATATATATACATATAAAAGCATGTAAAAAGGGGGTGGTGGTTGGTTTTTGGTCCTAAGTTATAAAATTGAAAGGCAACAACTAGTAAAGGAATAGAACTATGCTAATCATGCAACAACAACTAAATAGATTATTAAAACAACAATTAACGGAGCCTTGGGGGCAATCGACCTCCACTTCCAAACTTCCTATAGATCATAGATTCATTCACTCATTTAATTACATTTATTGTCTATGGGAAATGTTATCACTTCTCATTCGAAAATCAACATTCATTCCTTCTTAATAGTAGTTTGCAAAGACAAACAACGACCATTTGCAAACCTCATTGATGATCACCCTAAGAAAACAACATCACAGAGGTATTTCATCAATGTCATTTCACACAAAGGACCATAGGTTTGATAACAACAAGCCTTCTACCGAAGACATAGTCTTTTAACCAAACAAAGAATTTACTAGGTTAACCCTAGAACAAACCACATTCAAGGTTCAACCTCTCTTTGCATCTATGGGATAAATATGAGAACAATCCACATTAACATACTTATCTAGCAAGAATCACCACACATTATACACAAGAAGTTCTATATCAATGCTTTTGGATTTCATGTCAAATGAGCTAAGAAATTTGAAACTTTCCTAACACCCTAATACTTCAATCATAAAAATATTTCATATACTCAAACAACCCATGGTATAAATGAGGCAAAATACAACATTAATGGCATAGTAAATGCTCTCCAATAAATGTTCATAAATGAGCAAATAGAGAATCTCACCACATAAGCTTGGAAGCTTCAATCAATTGCTCTCAAGAACTAGATATAACTACTAGAGTTCATAATAATTAATGCTAACAAACCAAACATAATACAAGAGAAATCAAAGATGAAAATGGTTGAAAACTAGGGTTTAAATAGTACCAAAATTGGGTGGAGAAGAAGTTACGAATGAGAGGAAAGAGAATTCTATTTATAGTACAAAATGGATAAGGTTGGGTTATGGCCACCCATTTGTCGCGACTCGCGACGGGCGCCAGAACCTACCAATGTCTTCTTTTCTTCTTCTTGTAGAAAGCACTCTTCTTCATAATAATCCATCTCATTCTTCAAGTCTTCAAATCTTTGAAGCAAGTCTTCAAAGTCATCAAAAGATGATCTTCAACGGCTTCCGGTCTTCAAGTCTTCAAAACTTTGAAGCAAGTCTTCAAAGTCTTCGAAAGGTGATCTTCAACGGCCTCCAGTTTTCAAGTCTCCATGTTCTTCTTTTGTCATGCAAAATCCACTTAGAAGAGGTAAAAGAGCGTAAAGTCGCTCTTACCTCTCCTAAGAGAATTGCAAGGTAAAACACAAGCTCTTGATTACAAAAGAGCACAAAAGTGATCCCAAAAAGTACTAAATTATGCACATAAAATGGGCACATCATTTATATATCTATTTAAATATGTGGTCAAAGTTTGATCTTATTGACTGTCAAATAGTAAGTGTGCAGCTTGGTTTAGGACAGAGGGAGTGCGTATTTTACTAATGCAAGTTGCTTTATTTGCTTTATGTGGTTTATTAACTAATAATGTATTTAACTAGTTTTTATTTGAATATTTAATAAAGTTTGGAATGCTATTTTTATTTTCCTATACAACTTATTAAATTGAGTTTGAATAGTTGTTTTATTTGATATTAAATTTTGAATATTATATATATTATCAGAAAAAAAGACTATGGGTGATGATAGATCGCATATGGACAATAATAGATTGCATATGGATGATGATGAATCGTATATAGATGATGATGAATTGCATATGAACGATGATGGATTGTATATGGACGATGATCAATCGCATATGGATGATGATCAATACAATTCTCAACTATGCCAAGAGGATTATTATATGGTTTATTTTTTTACCGTTCACATAGATATATTTTTATTTATATCCCATATTTATCAAATATTATTGTTTGGTATAAAAAGATTATATTCAACATTCACATTAGTTTGTTGTTCGAACTTGTTATCGAAATCATTTAGAATTTTAACTAATCATTTCTACCGGATTATTATATTTTCCAAGATGAAAATTTGTTAGATTTTCCTGATTTTGGCCATCCTTTCCACACGAACAAAGAATTTGCTAACAGAAATGAGTTGATTGAATGGGTGACCGACGTGGGCAAACAAAACAATATGTATTTTTCCATCCAGTCTTCCAAGAAGGTCGATGGTAAGGGAAAGGGCCGAGTTACTATTGGATGTAAACGGGGTGGTCAGTACAGAAGGACATTTTGTTCAATCTCCAAAGAAATTAAAATTTGAAAGAATACATAAACGAAAAAGAATGAGTGTCCATTTAAACTCAATGGATATGAACAGAGTGGAGGAACATGGAAGTTGGCAGTGGGCGGGAAATGGAGTAGACACAATCATGAGTTAGGTGTCTACCATCAATGGCATTCATCAGTAGCTAAGTTGAGCGAAAAAGAAGTTGTCCTGATTGAAAATTTGCAGAAAGCTAATGTAAAGCCCAAGCAGATGTTGAAGCAACCGAAGATAGAAAATTCAAATAATGTTACCAACAGGAAACATATTGATAATGCATTGCAGAAAATTAAAATAAAACAGATGGGTTGCTATTCTCCTATGCAGTATATTTTCAAAGTATTGAAGGAGTGAGAATACTATCATTGGCATCGAGAGGATGTAGAGACTAATGCGTTAGGGGACGTGTTATTTGCACACCCTAGAGCAACATATTTGCTTCATTTATTTCCTCATGTGGTTCTCATGGATGCAACTTATCAGACAAACAAGTTCAACTTACCTTCGTTAGAGATCATTGGCGTGTCTCCCACGGGACACAATTTTCATGTTGCGTATGACTTTCATAAAAATGAAAAATATGAAAGTTATTTATGGGAAATGCGTAAAGTTCATATATTATTTTCCTTTGACAGTAGCCCGGGAGTGATCCTCACTGATAGAGAGTTGGCCCTTATGAAAGCCGCAGAACATGTTTTTCCTAGTGCATCACATTTGCTTTGCAAGAGGCACATTGCAAAAGATGTGGAGAAGTATGTTACATACATAACTAAGAACAAAGAAATTGCTGCTACTTTTTTGAGAAGGTAGGCCAAAATAGTTCATTCTTTAACAGAGAATGACTATAACAAAGTTATTGAAGAAATGTTGGAAGCATGTAGTCCTAAACTTAAGGTTGTTCCCGATTACGCTTTTTATATATGATTGATGCCTTATCGTAAGAGATTCGTATCTGTTTGGACAAAAACCATACTTCATTTTGGTGCACGCCGATTGCCTTTTGTTCAACTGCCTGCAGCTTCAAGTTTCTCACTGTGCCATTTCTCGAATTGATACTAAATATAGGAGGGGACTTCGATATACAAGCATTGATGTTGAGAATTGTGGATGAGAGATGAGAAATAGCTTTGGTTTACACTGTGCTCACGAGTTGAATGAAATTGCGGTAAAAAAATTCCTATTGATTTACTCGACATCCATGATTTCTGAAAGACTCTTGATATAGAGCCTCGAGAAATTTGTTCGCATCAAAGTCAAAGACAAACAACTTTACAATGATTTAATATATTGTGTGATGAAGTGAGACAGCGTTCAGAAGCACAAATATACTATTTTGCTATTGGACTTTATGAGATGCTTTATCCCAAATCTACTAATTTGGAGGAGCCTATTTAAAGGTCACATAGAGTTCGGCCGAGAAATAAGCCTCCAAGTTTAATAAAAAGGGATCCATCTGCACGGGAAACTTCTGAAAAGAAGGCATCACAAGGTACCCAAATTTTTTGGCAGTATCATATCCCACATGCTTAAAATTTTGTTCTTGTAATCATATATAAATTAACATGCGCAGGAAAATAAAAAAGACAAAGGTCCCAAAAAAGAGCTACAAAAATAAGGTCATCTAATGGTATGTATAATTAGATTTTTTTTTTTTACAAACATGCACATTTAGTTGCTTATTCAAATTTTAGTTTACATACACCCATACATTGAAAACAAGTTATTGTATATGTGACCAGGAAAGAAAAACAGTGTAGAAAATAATTTAACTCAGGAGTCAAATTATGAGCAAGCAATCCTTAAAAATTTGAAAGGTACTTGTGTCATCCTTGATAGTTTTGACCTATTTTATTCATTACACATATTTATATATTGGACTAAGTAATATGTGATTTATGTTGATCGATATAGAACAAAGTAGTCAACAAGATGTAGGAGAAAAGTCTACTCAGAAGTCTAATTGCGAGCAAACCACCCCAAATAAATCACAAGGTATATATGTCATTCTTAATAATTCTCACCTCATATTTATGTACTTTAAGTTGATATGCACATGACTAAATGACAACCGTGATGCAGATGAAATGTCTAGACATACTTCAAACCAATATACATTTCCCTATTCCAAAGTTGTGCCAGAGTTCATCCTGCAACATATTGAAGAACACAAAAATGTGAGGGCTGATGAAAATTGTGGATTTAGAGTAGTTGCAGCATTCGTCTATGGTGATGAGAACAAATGGTTAAGCGTGATGATGGATTTAACCGAAGAATTGACCAAACACAAGGAGTTGTATAAAACAAGATATGCTTTGGGATGTGTGGGAAACTATGATGACGTTGAATTTCCATGAATCTCCCGCCCCTCTTTGAAGTTGGTTTAAAATTGCGCGTCTTGGACCAGTGATTGCCACAAGGTATCAAAGAATTTTTTACATATTGGGGATATAGTTCAAATTTTACATTTTTGCCACTGGAAACTGGTCTCATTGAAGAACCTTCAACAAGATTCACGAGTATGGGTATATTTAATGGTAATTATTTCATTGCACTATATATGTTAGATGATACCCCACTACCGCCAGTAGCGACGTTTTGGAACATTATGTTTGTTCCATCATGAAGATGTGGCACATTTCATTTTAGACATCAAAAGTCAGGTTGATAAATATTGTCAACTAATTGGTTCCGATTAGAGTTACTTGTTATGTATTTTTCAAATCACCCTTGTGTTTTACGTTTGTTACATTTATTGCAACGAGTTTTTCATAAATTTTAAAATCTTTTAAATAATATCTACAATAATAATAATAATAATAATAATAATAAAATTTTAGAGAGCATCTAATATTTTGATATTACATGGTGCTTTTAAAACTCTATTTAACATATCATGCAATGCATAAAATATAAGGATTTTTAACGAATAAAATTTTCATGTCATCTATGTTTATTTAGATTACTTAGACCTTGTTCAATCTAACTTATCTGCATTTTAGTTCAATTATAAAAAATTTGAATGATATAATTTAAATTAATTAATTATTTATTTATATTTTTTATTATATTAGTTTTAGTTAAATTCAATTCAACTTTATAAAAAATCAATATGACAAGATATGATACTACTAGATATAAAGAAAACCTATATTTGAGATATTAAAAAGAATTAGAGAAAACTTAGATTTTGCCAATGAAATTAAATGATTATAATGAAAAATGAAGTCCTACTGTATTGTGTTGTAGGTAGGGCAAAGTATATATGGGTAGTTGTGACAGTTACTGAAACGGTAAACTCTAGAGTCATTATAGGTAGGGGGAATGTTACTTCTGGACATCTAACTGGCTAGATATAGGTCTCCTTGTTGATCTGTGTGATCAGAACTTGGTTGACATTGCAGGGGACTGTACAGTCTCTGAATTCATATCCAATAAATCTAATCTCATCAGCAAAATTACTCCTTTTCTGCCACCTGAAGTTACTTCTCTTTTGCAGGAAGCCAAACTAGCACCACACAGAGAAGATAGGCTAATATGGAAACCGGGTATTAAAGGTGATTTCTCTTTCAAATCGACATACCTTACACTCAGCAACAGTACAGGTTCTATTGCTTCTATTCAACATTTTTGGAATTCTAGAATTGATAAGAAAATCTCTGTTTTCATGTGGAAGATGACAAATTCCTTCTTACCTTTTGATAACATCCTCAGAAACCTGAGATTCTGTTTACCTTCCAAATGTTGTATGTGTAATGTACATGAAGACTCCTTAGACCATTTTTTTAATTCCTGTGAGTTTGCAGTGGATGTCTGGAAAATAGTTCATCAGTTTATGGGAATTAGGGATAGAGTTTTCCCATCCATACGGGAGAGATTATCATGCTACATTACTTTCCCTACCCTAAGTTCATTACATTCAACTATTGTCCGAACTACAGCTGTATTTACATGTTGGAATCTGTGGAAGATGAGGAATAAATTTTTATTTGATTCTATCAAGCCTTCCACAGTTCTAGTTCTTCATCAAATTAGGGATTAGATTTTTCATTCTTTTTGTGCTAAACCTGTTTTCATTGTCTCTCCTGTTGACTTGAGTATTGCGGACCACTCTTTCTTGCCTCTGATTAAACCTTCTCCAAAGCCTAAAATTCTTAAAATTGCATGGGAAAGGCCCTGTTCAGGTTTTAAGTTCAATATAGATGCTTCATGGTGCTGCAATACTAATATGTGTGGGATTGGATTGATAATTAGGGACAGTAGAGGTAGTTTCAGGGGGGCCTACACTAAATATACTAATGCTTTCTCCCCTCTTGAAGCTGAACTGAAGGCAATTAAGTTTGCTATTCAAGAATCTACTGATTACTCCTCACCTGTTTGCTTTGAATCTGATTGCCTCAGTGCTGTACTTTTTGCTAATAACCCCCAGAGAGCTCACTGGAAATTGTTCAATTTATCTGATGAGATTCACCAATCTTTGGGTGTTATTAAACTGGTGCACATTTATAGACAGGTAAATCTTGTGGCTCATACTCTTGCAAAAAATTGTCTGCAATCTAAGACCAACTCTTCCTTTCACAGATTCTCTGTGCTCTCTAACTCGGTCCAGGGACTTATTAGACTTGACCAAATTGGTACTCCTTCTTTACGGATGGTTAACTAGATCGGATGCTACTGATATTTACTCATTTCATGCAGGTTCATACAATTCATGATTTTCAATGCTCCTTGTGCTGTGATAGTGTGGCTCTAGACTACATGGGGTTTCTGATCCTTTGGGAGCTTTCTGGCCTTCCTCAATTGCTGTTCACTAGGGTCTTCAGCTTCAATGTGATGCCTCACAAGATGGATAGACACATGGATAGAGTGCACGGGTGCTGCCTGGTTTTCTTTCGGACTGTGGCAGCATGCTCATGCTCAGGATAGTAGGTGCTCAGGATGATTTCTCGGGCTTCACTGATACGGCTGTCTCAAATGGCAACTCTTTGTCTTTCACAACCATTCATCTGCAACTCTATGCTAATTCATAGATTTTGGTTATTAGTTGAGGATAAAATCCATTAGGCTTTGGGGATGATTCTGACTGTCCTGTGTTTCGTTAATTCGACTCATTAACAAGTTCGATGATTTCTTTGTAATCCTATAACTATCATCCATATTACTTTCATTCTTTTGGAAGCAATTACTGTTGCTTCAAGAGCATAATGCTCACTCTTGTATATTTCGACTAAGCTATGGTTTCATCTTTTAACTTCTGTTTATGTTAATAAAAAAAAGAAGTCCTACTGTATTGCACTAGTATCCTTAAAAACCTTTAAAATTGCCTGGGGAAATGCATGTGGACCCGGCATTATTGGAGCAAACAATAAAGTAATTAGCAAAAAAGGCAAACAACAAAGTGATCGGCATTAATGGCTTAATGCCCATTGCTCGACTAAATTAGACTAATTAAAAAAGGAAAACAACTGCTCATCGTCTTCTTCACCAAATTTTGCTATGGTACCCGAAGCTTTCTGTGCCTTTCAAATTCAGTTCATCTCCGATTACTTTAATGAAATATTTTCCCAAAGTTCTTCGCCGCCTCAGCAGCAGGTGACGCTGCAGCGCCGTCAGCCGCAGCACCAGCAGAAACCGCGACAATGCCGCCGCCGGCTGGAACTGGCTTCTCTCTGCCGGCCGCGATCAGCTTGGTGATGTCCTTTGACAGAATGATTTTCCGTAATAAATTATATTATTGATATATGAATATACAGAGAGTAGAGGTATAATAAGGAAAGAACTCTAATCAGAATAAATCATAATCTAATCAGGAGTCTGATTTAGTCTAACACCCCCCTCAAGTGAAGCGTCGGATGCTCACTGATGCACAGCTTGGACCTGAAGAACTCGAACAGCGGACGAGAAAGCCCCTTGGTGAAAATGTCTGCAATCTGAAGAGAAGTTGGAACATGAGCAACGCGCAGCTTTCCGGATGTCACCAACTCACGAACAAAATGGTAGTCGATGTCGATGTGCTTCGCCCGCTTGTGCGCCACTGGATTCTGAGCCAAGAAGATAGCACTACCATTGTCACATAACAACAGTGGAGAACCAGAAAGTGGAACCCGAAGATCACGAAGCAAATGAGTGAGCCAAACCACTTCTGAGGCAGTGTTGGCAAGAGCACGGTATTCAGACTCAGTGCTAGAGCGAGAAATAGTGGGTTGTTTCTTGGCACTCCAAGAAACCAGATTCCCACCAAGAAAAACTGCATAACCATAAGTGGACCGACGAGTCTCCAGACAGCGAGCCCAATCAGCATCAGAGTATCCCAACACATCAGGAGTACTAGCAGAACAAAATCGGAGACCAAAATTAAGAGTGCCACGAACATACCGCAAAATCCGAGTCACAGCAGCAAAATGGTTATCTCTGGGATCCTGAAGATACTGACTCACCGTGTTGACCGAGAATGCCAAATTCGGGCAAGAGATGGTGAGATACTGGAGAGCACCAACAAGAGAACGATAAAGTGTAGGATCCCGAAATCAAGGACTGGTAGAGCTGTGAAGCTGAGAACCAACAACAAATGGAGTAGAAACAGGTGCCGCGTCAGACATACCGGCCCGATTCAAAATATCCCGAGCATACTTTGCTTGGCCAAGCAGTAATCCTGAGGAGGTAGGCGAAACTTCAAGACCAAGAAAGTAATGAAGAGTACCGAGATCCTTGATCGCAAACTCTCTGTGTGTCCGATCAATGAACTGGCAAAGAAGAGTCGAGTTATTGCCTGTAAGAATGATATCGTCCACATACACAAGTAGGTACAGTAACGACGACCCTCTCGAAAGGACAAACAAAGAAGTATCAGCTGAGCTGCACCGAAAACCAAGCTGTGTCAGATAACTACTGAAACGCTGGAACCAAGCCCGAGGAGCCTGCTTAAGACCATAAATGGTCTTTCGCAAATGACAAACATAGTCTGGATGGACAGAATCCTGATAACCAACGGGCTGCTTCATGTAGACTGGAACATCAAGAACACCATTAAGGAAAGCGTTCTTGACATCCAACTGATGAAGTGGCCAGGAACGCATGGTGGCTATGGCGAGAACCATCCTAACAGTGGAGGCTTTGACCACAGGACTGAAAGTGTGGTCAAAATCAAAACCCAGAATCTGCGAGAAACCCTGCGCCACAAGTCTAGCTTTGTGACGCTCAAGAGTGCCATCTGGTAGATACTTGAGCCTATAGACCCATTTGGAGCCAACAATGTTGACATTCGAAGGTCGAGGCACCAAATCCCAAGTGTGCTAACCAAGAAGAGCGGCCATCTCATCATCCATGGCTGAAACCCAGGCTGGATCCTGAAGGGCAGAGCGATAATCAGTGGGCTCTGTCTGAGAGAGAAGCATGGCAATGAGACCATGAGAAATAATATCCGAATAATCCCGGCGCTGAATGGCACCAGTAGAAGACCGAGTGGCCATCCAATGAGTACGAAGCGGGGGCGGCGAAGATGGAGGAGTCGAACCAGCTGATGACATCGAGGAAGATCGAGATGCGCTGACCGGAGAGTGGCCGTTGGAAGTCACCGGAGAAATAATAGCCGATAAAGGCTGAGGCATGGTGGCCGGTGGCTGAGGAGTGATGGCCAGCGGCTGAGGTATGGTGGGCGTTGGCCGAGGAGCCGGGTCCAGGTCAACCGTCCAGATGGAAGATGGTGGTGAAGGAGGGGCAACTGGAACAGGCACAGACACAGGTGTGGTGACCCCAATCGATGAAGTAACAGTTCCATAAAAAATTGATGAAATCTCCAGATCTGAAATCGAACGACTGTCCGTGGAGGATGAGACATAAGGAAAGAAAGTTTCATTAAAACGAACGCGGCAATAGATATATATGCGCCCAGAAGGCTGGTCGAGACACTAGAAGACCTTGTGAGGAGGGCTATAGCCAAGCAAAACACAGGGAATGGATCGGGGTGCAAACTTATCAGTAGCAGTGGCACGTAGACATGGAAATACACGGCAACCAAATGGGTGAAAGAGGGTATAGTCAGGCACATGACCAAAAACAACCTCAAAAGGTGATTTTCCACTCAGAACTGAACTAGGCAGACGGTTAATAATGTAAACCGCAGAGGAGAAAGCTTCCACCTAATAACAGTGCGGCACAGAAGAGTGAAAAAGCATGGCAAGACCAGTCTCTGTGATGTGACGATGCTTCCGCTCGGCCCGACCATTCTGAGCAGGTGTATAAGGCGAGGACATCTGATGATGAATGCCACATGATATGAGATGAGCCTGAAGTCGGTGATTAGTAAACTCGGTGCCACTATCGGTCTGAAAAATTTTAACCCTACTAGAAAACTGATTTTCAACGAATTTCTGAAACTGGATAAAAGTGTCATAGAAATCCGACTTATGCCGCATTGGAATAAACTATGTGAATCTTGAGAAATCATCAATGAAAACGGCATAATAAGAGAAACCACCGACAGATAAAACAGGAGCTGGTCCCCACAAATCACAATGTACTTTATCCAATAAACCAGTAGCGCTTGTCACTAGTGGAAAAGGGCAAGCAGCTACTCTTGGCCATCTGACAAGGAGAGCAACTGACAGATGCAGGCATAACAGAAGTGATAGAAATAAGGCCCCGTTGATTCAATACTGAACAGTATCATGAGACACATGACCGAGGCGAGAGTGCCACTGCTCAAAAGAAGCATGAAGCTTTGTAGAGCGTAGTTCGCCTAAAAAACTGGAATCACCAGTCTCAAGAAAATAAAGACCAGACCTATGACAGCCTTCACCAATTATTGTCCCTGTAATCTTGTGCTCAATGGAAAATGCATCAGCATCAAATATAACACGAACAGGTAGATCACGAGTAAGCTTATGGCAGGCGGGCGGTCGTCGCGCCCTCCGTGCAAAAGATAATTTATAAGCCCTTTTTGCTTACTTTCTACAACTAGGTAGATAGCGGTAAATCGGGGTCGTCCAAGGAGAAGAGGGATCTTCCTAAGCGTCTATGCACAAAATGGTTAATATTAGGCTAGGATAAAATATAAACACACACATAAAAGCAAGTAAAATGGGGGGGGGGGGTTGGTTGGTTTTCCTAAGTTACGAAAGTAAAAAGACAAGATAACTAGCAAGGTCAAGTGACTATGCTAATCATCAAACAAAACTAAGAAAAGGGGTTTTAAACTACAAAGATAAAAAGCCTTGGGGGCAATGGATATCCACTTCCGAATCTAATGTAGGTCATTGAATCATTCACTCATTCTATCATATAGCATTACATGACTCAACATCAACATACCCATCTAGCAAGAATCACAACACGTTATGCACAAGAAGTTCTAAGTTCATGCTCATAGATTTTCATGCAAAGGAGCTACGAAATTCGTCACGGTCCTAACACCTAATCATACAAGCACTCCCTATGCTCAAACAACTCATGGCACAAGTGAAGTGAAACACACCATCAAGAATACACAAATGCTAAATAACAAATGCTTCAAGGATGAGTTAAAATCATCTATTCAATACTTCAACTACTTGTTGTGGAGACTAAACTCCTATCCTTCTTAGTTCGTAGTTTGCGAGAGTGAGTTCGACATCTCTCGTCAAACCTCACCAATGACTCTCGTTGTCGCGACCACGACTCAAGGTATCATTGGTGGCATTTAATCACGAAGAACCAACAAGCTTGGCAATGCTTATGACCACTACACCGTGACTAAGCATTTAACCAATTCATGCAATTACACGAGATTGGATGAACGTGCAACGCACATTCATCCAAGAGCATATAACTCTCTCGTTTGCTACACAAACGAACATGACGAAGAGTTCGACATCAATCACATTCGTCTAGCACATTATCAATCCATCAACACAATCAAAAGCCCTAAATCATACTCATACATTCCTAACAAGAAAAGGGGGGAAATTAACCCAAATCCCCCAAACCCTAACTAGCAATTCATACAAGTATTTCATTCAAGCTTTCAACAACATCAATGGCATCAACAATTAACATTCAAGCACAATAAAAGCACAATAGCAAAAACACCAAATAGATAGATATAAATGCTCCTTACTACATAGAAATGGAAGATTCAATCCTTGCTCCCAAGTACAAAAACTACTCTAGAACAACAAAAGACATAGAAACTAAGAAAACAAGAAGATAAAACCTAGGGTTTTGGCCCAAAACAGGGGCCAAAAGCTATGGAGAAGAAGGGGTGAAGAGGTATTTATAGTGGAAGAAAAAGGGGAGAAAAAACGCTGCTGCAGAGCTGGATTCGTGCTGTCGTCGCAACTCGCGACCAGTTCCATCGCGAGTCGCGACCAGCAGTGAAATCCAGCCCTGTTTTGTTTTGCTTCCTCCGGGTGAACCGTTGATCAGTTTCGGGAGTTCTTGTAGTCGATTTTATAGTGCTCGAGAAGAGGAATCCAATGGTGCCACTCTTGAGGGCTGATTCTTCTCGGAAAATTCTGAGAACCCTGGATCATCATTCATCCGTTGCTTTGCTCTTCTTTCTTCATCTCTTCACTTCTTCAAATCATCACAAAGCTCAAATGTAAAGGTCTTCAAATCTTCAAATCTTCAAAGATAAATCTTCAAAGTCTTCAAATCTTCAAAGTCTTCAAACAAATCACCTTGTCACACAAAATCATCTAAAAAGTGATAAAAACGTCAAAGCCGCCTTTATCCCTCCTTAGATGATTTCAAGGCAAAATGCCACATGTAGAGCACAAAATTGCACAAAACCTAATCCTAAAAAGCCTAAAATAACCATCTAAAATGGACACATCAGCTTACTAATGGACAATAAACTTCTAGTAATCTTAGGGACCACAAGGACATCATTAACAGAGAAACCAGATAAATGACATTGGCCGATGTGAGAAATAGATAATGATTCACCATTTCCAACAAGAATAGAATCAGAACCACGATAACGTTGTACCTGATCAAGATGACTGGTATGAGCAGTGATATGAGATATAGCACCTAAATCAACGACCCACTGATTCGACGAAGAATAACTACTGAGACCATTCAAACTGGCCTGAAACAACACATTGTCCGCAATCCAATTAGTGGAGCAATCTTCCCGAGATATAGGGCCCAAATGAACCATAGCATAAGACCGAAATTGCACAAAAATGGACTGAGTGCTGACGAGAATTTGAACAATTCGCAAGAAATGGGTTCAACTCGCGAGAAATAGGTTCAACTCGCGAGAAACAGATTCAACTCGCGAGAAACAGGTTCAACTCGCGAGAAACAGGTTCAACTCGCGAGAAACAGGTCAACTCGCGAGAAGGAGTTGATGCAATAGTCAAATCGCGCGTGTCCGTCACGCGCAGGTCAAAATCGCGCGTGGCCTTCACGCGCGGGTCAAAATCGCGCGTGCACTTCACGCGCTGGAGTTTTCCTCTTTGGCAAAGCTGGCGCGTGACTTTCACGCGCTGGAGACGATGCGTGGATCTCGCGCTGGAGCTGGAGATCGGAGTTGCGTCGGAAGCTCGTGTCGCGCTGGAAGCTTTTCGACGTCGGGCTCGGCGGCATTCTGTGCCACGGACGAAGACGAAGATGTCGTTGCTGGAAGAGATTTTGGACGAAGACGGACGAAGACGAAGACGGAGAAGCTGCTGACGAAGCTGTTGGAGAAAGAACACGCACCGGAGTCAACGAAGCTGAGGAGCTGGAGACGAAGCTGTTGCCGGGAGAAGAGCCTGATGCCGGAGAACTTGGATGCCGAGAAGAGAGGCGCCGGCAGAGCCGGTAAGTGTTGGCCGAAATTTGACCGACCAGAAAAGAGAAGGGAAGAGAAGTCTGTAAAAATTAGGGTTTAAGGTTTTTGGATCAGAACTTGCTCTGATACCATGACAGAATGATTTGCCGTAATAAATTGTATTATTGATATCTGAATATATAGAGAGTACAATAGAGGTATAATAAGGAAACGAGCGGCGGAGGAGGAGACCGGAGACGGGCAGTGGAGAAGGAGACCAGAGACGAGCGGCAGAGAGCGAAGGAGAAGGGAAGCGAGTGGCCGGTGGCGGTGATGCACGACGGACGACGGGTTCGGTGCACGATGGCAGCGACGAACAACGGCGGTTTTTGGATCAGAACTTGCTCTGATACCATGACAGAATGATTTGCCGTAATAAATTGTATTATTGATATCTGAATATATAGAGAGTACAATAGAGGTATAATAAGGAAAGAACTGTAATCAGAATAAATCATAATCTAATCAGGAGTTTGATTTAGTCTAACATCCTTGCCGATAACCTAGGACAGCAGAAGCTCAATTCTGTCATCATTGGCATCGATTCCGACAGAGCCGAGGATGCCCTTGGTATCCGCAGCGGGGAGACTAGTGTGTAATTTAATTTAACATGTTTTATGTAAGAATTATAATCTTTATTAATGATTGATTTTAAATAATGATGATTGATTAGGATTAAAGTTAGAGCATGTCTCTTGAAAGACGATTTTTCCATAAGTTATGGAAAGACCAAGGTTTAAAGTGTAAATTAAAAGAAATGAAGATAAAATTTTTGGGTTGCATGAACTGGATTATAAATTTTATAACTACTACATGTTGCATGCTAAAAGTTTAATATTGCAATTAAGACCTTTTACCTTTTATTATTCTAATCAAATCCCTTCTTCCCATAAGCCTATGGAAAGACCGTCTTTCCATAAGCCTATGGAAAGACCGTCTTTCCTAAGACTTTGCCTTAAAGGTAAATAATTAAAATTTAACTAAAATTAATTAAGGGTAATTTAGTAAATTTAGGAATTCCTTACTCTCTCCCTCCCACATTAAACTGCACACTTCACTTTATGTCATTATTCACCATTCAACTTTGACCACATATTTAGATAGATATATAAACAATAATATTATTAAATGTTATATGGTTGGATTCGTCGTAACAAGTAGTTTATGAAAAGTAACTTTTCGTTTGCCATTATTATACGTAGTTAAATATATTACTGGCTAGATAAATTTTTTGATGAGCGTAAAAAAGATTTTGTGTAAATTAACCCGGACAGAGTGAGTATTTAGATTTTGTGTGACTGTAAACGGAATCTGTGAATAACGGGAATACTGTACTCGTTGATAATAATAATGAAGAGGAAGCGTCCTTAACCGAAGAAGAAGCGGTGGTAGCTGAGCATTTGCACCGACTCGGAAAATGGGATTCACCATGGGGCTAAACATGGTTCTGCTGTTAGCCATGGTGGCCACCAACATCCTGTCCCTCTACCACCTCTCCTCCAACCTCCAATCCAAACCCCCTCCTCCTCCCCCTATCCCGGACCACCTCCTCCGCCAGCTCCAGACCATACGCGTCACCATCAGCCACCTCACGCGCCTCCACCACACACCCAGTTCCAATCCCAAGGCCTCCCGGACCCCGATCCCTTCCGACCTCCTTACTTACACACACATTTCCCCCATCGGATCTTCTTGTAAAGACTACCCGGACCTCCTTCATCAGTACATGAACTACACCCCCTTCTCCCTCTGCCCCTTCGACGCGCCTCTCGCGGAGTCGCTCCTCCTTCTCGGCTGCCACCCTCTACCGCGGCGGCGCTGCTTTTCAAGAACCGCCGCTGCCTCACTGAGCTCGCTCCCCAACGACCCTTTTGGGAGTGTCCCTGAAAACGCTGTCATCTGGGCCCACTACAGCAAGAGCAACTGCAAGAGCTTCGGTTGCCTAGCGAGATTCAACTCCGAGATGGGTTTCGATATGAAGGTGGAAAAAGCCAAATTCTTGGAGTACAAAACAGATCTTGATCTCCCCATTTCGCAGCTCTTGCAGCTTTCCAAGTCCTCGCGGAGTTCCATCAGGCTTGCGCTTGACATTGGAGGCGGCACGGGCACATTCGCCGCGCAGATGAAGCTGCACAATGTCACTGTGATCACCACGACAATGAACCTCGGGGCGCCCTACAGCGAGGCGGTTGCGCTGAGGGGGCTGGTGCCGCTGCACGTGCCGCTGCAGCAGCGGTTGCCTGTGTTTGATGGGGTAGTGGACCTGGTGAGGTGTGGCCATGGTGTGAACAGGTGGATTCCTCTTACTGTGATGGAGTTTCTGTTTTTTGATGTCGATAGAGTGTTGAGGGACGGAGGGTACTTCTGGTTGGATCATTTCTTCAGCAAGAAGTTGGATCTTGTGAATGTTTACATGCCGTTGATCGGGAAGTTGGGGTACAAGAAAGTGAAGTGGGCGGTCACCGACAAGACTAATGCTAGTGGATTGAAGAACGGGGAGGTGTACTTGACTGCCCTTTTGCAGAAACCTGTCCAAAAATGACAGGTAATCAATGATATTGGCGTAGAACTAAAACTGCGACATTTGGACTATGCTGCTTGTGTTAGATCGTTTGACCTTTTGCTATTCTGTGAGCTGTCTGAGATTGAAATAATGTTATATCTTCAGAAAGATTTCTGTATGATTTGTGGATTAATTTTAAAAACCTTGATCTTTTGCTAATCGACTAAGAGATCTGAGAAGATAAAAAAATGATTAGTTTCAGGTTAATCGGTATTATCCTTTGGATAAAAGGGATACTGGTAGGTAAGTAGTGAAAATGCAACTGTGCAATTACAACGGCTCGTCTTTTACGTAGTCACTCAATCCCATGAATATTGTTTCTCATGAGGCGGTTTTTGAATTATAGTTCACTCTGGTCAAATAATGTATTTGTGAGGATGAAAGATCTAGTGGTTGTAGGATTAATCTCTTTTTGTTCCTAGTGATATCAGTTCAGTCAACTCTGGTGAGCTTAGCAGCTCATAATCATATTATATTTTATAGTTAGTAATCTTCTGCACTCAAGTTTTCCCTTCTACCTCTTGTCTCTCTGGTCCTAGTTTTAAACATCCCAAGATTGGAATTTGCTTCTACAGTTTTCGGGCAAACTAGGTGGATTTACTTTGAAATGAGTGGTGGTTGAAGAGTAGTTGTTTAAAATTAGCATTGCAATATTTCCTGTTGATTTTATGGTTGCCTTCTATGGATCAGTCTAGACTGAAATTTAGACATCTAATTTGCTTCCATTAGTTGAGAGCATGAATTAAAGAAAACATATACTCTGTGAGTCTACTGTCTTTCGTTCCTTTGCTGTAGCAACTGGGGCAGTTTACAGCCCTCTCCCACTAAGCTGAAAAATTAGGATGCATTATGAACTAAATGCGAAGTTGATGAACTTTATCATGCCCTGGGATAAAACTGAATGATCGGTAGCTTTGTTCCTCCTCAAAAACTTGAAACTTTTTGCTATTTCCCACATGGCATTTCCTGCATTGCTCATTGTGCGATGGTACTAAAAAGGGGACAAAATTTATTGACATACTATAGGAAGGCTTCGAAAATTAGGCACTTGCATGATGTTAAAATGCACAGTTGGAGCATCAGTTATACACAACTGTCACATCCCTGGCTGTGCAAGCATATTGCATACTCTCTATTCTTCTTTCAAACTTATGTAGTACACTTGCCTATTGTATCGCAGTGTCGGGGGAAAAGTGGTTGGTTGGAGTGGTAAGACGGGGACTTTTACTATCAAGAGGATTGCAGTGTTTCCCTAATTAACGATGAAGCTAATAAATTGGCACCATAGCCCATATTAGCTTTTCTGACTCATTCTCCTGACCTTTTTATGCGGCAGCCAAAACTTTCACAACTCAAGCTTAACATAGTGTGTATCCTTATGCAAACATCAAAAGATTTTGTAAACCCCTTCAGATCCAGCTTGCAGTTTCTCCATCACCAGGCTAGTTTCTGGTTCTTGGTTCTGACGGACAAAGGTCGGATGTCAGAAGACTCAGAACCAACCCTTTGGTTCTGATTCTGATATAAAATATCAAAATTTTGTCAGTTCTTGCAACCGGTTATACTAGTGTAACTTGAAACTGAAGCTTGAGATTCTTGCTTTTAGGCTGTGGGTGTTCTGTTTCACTCAAATGAATAGATAGGTATAGCTGCTACCACACAACTTCAAGGTAAGTTTTCCTCCCTCTTCCCTAACCCCTCCATGAAAACAAAATTGCAGAAGATGATTAAAGAGTACTGAAGTGATACAGCACTATCGAATACTTGAATTCTGTCAAAAGTGATGAACCAAGTGCTGATAACTCAGAAAACGACTGCTGTGTGGTTACAACTCGTATTTTTGTTTCCTGAAATTTATCAGGCTAAGCATTTTAAATTGTTCTTCGATCTTTTCCAGGATACAACAACTTCATGGTGACTAATCAGTTGCAGAAAACAAGTGCTTTGAGAGCTAACGATTGATGCATTTGAAAGTAAAGGTTTCCCAAGTGACCATCAAAGATCTACTTTAGAAGAGACAGCATCAAGATGATACAATTGTGAACAATCAGGGAGGCACCATGTTAGGGAGACACAAGTTCAAACAGATTTTTCAGCTTGCTAGTTGGTTGAAGTTGCTTGTAACATTTTGCTATCCAAATGCACTGTAATTGGAGAACAGTTGGTCTGTACTATCTAGCAGCTCTGGTAGACTACATCTTTGATAAACTATGGGTGTTGCTATATCATGCGCTGTATTTTACTAGGTTACGGCCTAATACGTATATATGTGTATAATACAAAATTTAATTTTTCAAAAAAAAAAGAAAAAAAACAAAAACAATGTTGCCGTACCCTTCCATTGCCACCGTACCCTTCCACTGCCATCCCCAGCCTTCTTCGTCGTCGTCCCTAGCTTTCTTGCCATCCCCAGCCTTCTCTGTGGCGGAGAGCGGGGGAGAAGGGAAACGGGAATGAGCGGCAAAGGAGAAGGGAAATGAGGTTGAGACGAGCGGCGGATTGTGGAGAACCGGGCGAGCGTGGGAAATGAGAACGAGAACCAGAGAGGTGAAGGAGAATTGGGGCGGTAGAACCGGACGAAGGAGAACTGGACGAAAGAGAACCGGGCGAAGGAGAACCGGGGCGTGGGAGAATCGAGTGAGGAGAACTGAGCGAAGGAGAAGCCGGACCGAAGAAGGAAAACAGAGAAAGGAGAACCGGGCTGGGGCGAGGAAAAGAGAACGGGTTAGTCGCCGGAGAAGACGAACTTTTGCTAGAGAAGATGAAACGAGCGACGGAGAAGCGGCGAGAGGAGAGTGAGAACAACCGACGGAGAAGGAGACCGGAGACGAGCGGCGGAGGAGGAGACTGGAGACGGGCAGTGGAGAAAGAGACCGGAGACGAGCAGTGGAGAGCGAAGGAGAAGGGAAACAAGCGGCCGGTGGCGGTGATGCACGACGGACGACAGGTTTGGTGCACGACGGACAGCGGCGGTGGCAATGCATGACGACAGCGGTGGTGGTAAATAATAAATTTTATTTATTATTAATTTCATATTAATATAAAAATATTTAAATTATTTAAATTAAATTAAAAATACATATTATACACTAAATAGTACTATCGTGAGTGTACCGCGCGTTGCGCGGGGCTTTTAATTAAAATTTTTAGTTTAATTAATGTGTAATATTTTTGTTTCACATTTAAATTAAAAATAAAACTAAGAATAACATTTTTTCCTCTGGGAATAACTATATAGATCATATCTTTAGTGAAATGTGTGGAAATCCCACCATATATTTTGCAATAGGTCTGATAAAACTATCATTTAATATTCATAATAGTTGAGATAGATATGAAATTTTTTGATACATTACTAAGTTAAAACCATAGCAACATAATTACTTCTTCCTAGTACCTCATCTTAACCATCTCAATATTATTAATAATTTAACACTACATATATTTATATTAGTATCGAAATTTATTTTTGAACAAAAATTGGAATTCCTTCCCTAATAACTAAATGTAGAATTAAGGACAGATTATATTTTACTCATAGCAACATGTATGCAACATATTTGGCTCAAAATTACTAAATATATATACATATAAAGGAATATGTTAACTGTTGTAGTACTTCAAATTTGTATGCAGCATACTGTATAACTGTATTTGATTTTCAGGGATCGACTCTGTATGCAACATATTTGTAGTACTTTGAAAGTTGAAAGTGCAGACATCATCTTCCGAGACTCAAGCGGAATACCCAGGAAACATGTTCCAAACTTGACTATATACACAAAAGTTGGAGCAATGAAGAAAATACTTTCTCAGCCATCAAGTATCATTGTTCCTAAACCCTTGGGGTTAATTTAGATGAGTAATCTCTAGGCCATCCGGAAGGAGGCAACCCATCAAAACCCACATCAATGGAGTACATAATCCAAAGTCTATGATCATCACCGCCATTTTTAGCCCTCAACCAACCGAACATGTCATCTCACGTGATAACATTAGCGTCGATGAATTCCTTTCCCCTCTCTTTGAATGAACTCATCATGTCCCCCCAAACCCGCAACATTATATATATAGATTAAGGTACCATGTTCCAACCAAACATAAAACAGTGTAGCATAATAAATGATGACAGAAAAAGGAATTTACCTTTGTTAAAATGATGCAAGCTCATCAAAAAAGTTTAACTTAATAACAACTATGTTATTTGGACCGCCAATTTTTTAAGCGTACCCGTGTCGACATGGATACTGGTTTACCGTGTTCATGCCGCATTTTCCATTTATTTGTTCACTATTACTCCTTGGTGATATTACATAAAGTAGGATCAGTAACCAACAGGAGATTGAAAGGTGCTATATCTGGACATATTCACGATTGAGTTGCTCCAGCCAATCAATTTTCACACAAACCTTTTCATCATATAAGACATGGCTGGTTCTCTTAAGTATAGCTGCTATTGTGTAACCCAATGCCACTAAACCTCCAAGAAGCCGCGCACAAACTTCAAATTATAAATGGAGGATCTGTGACCCAATCCTATATTCAGAGTCTTAGCATTATTATCACAATTTTCTTAGTGTTGATAGCTCCGAAATGAAATACGGCGCCTAACTTCATGAAAGAGCAACTGAAATTTTGTAAGGAAATTCATCAGAAGACACAATACAACCCATAATTCTTTCTTGATATTTAAATTTTTAACTGCTGGAAAATTGCATACTCTCAAAACAAAATTAGCACCACTTTCCTAATATTGACATGGCTATTGGTCTTACTTTTTGAAACTCTAACCACACAATATTAAAACCAGTAAATTCAGAATCAGCACTCTAAATCCCATAAACCCAAAATTAAAGTATTAAATGGGAAAATACCTCAAACATAAGGTTGTATTTCTCATCTTTGTTCCGCATCCTCACGACAAGTTTTGCTTAGGTTTATAAAGCACAACAAACTAATGAGATACAGAAGGGACCATTACCATCCAGATCAAAACTCGATTTCTACTCCAAGGAAGAGATGCATGATATAGAGCAAAGGTAGATTATTGCCTCATAACCTTGTTCTTCGGGTCTGCAAGTAACAAACTAAAAAGGTTGCATGTGTTAGTGCTAAAATATTCTCTATGTCTTACCCTAACGTATTTCTAATGAGAAGAAGCATAATTTACAGATTCGCAGCAAAAGTTACTTGTCTTTCCCATTTCCTCTAGCTATACATCTACATTCTCTCCTTATAGCCTTTCTGCGGATTACATATCAAATCCCAAAATTTTAACAACATTGAGATCACCTTATGCATTGCCAAGCCAACTGTGATGCAGCTGTAGAGAACATGTGTGATGCCAAGAACAAACAAGAAGCAATCGAGCTATTTGAGCCCTTTATACGAAACAAAAGGCTTGCCACCCTGAATTTAAACTCGACCACTAGCCATTACTCGAACCTAATAATGAACAACAACCCTTTAAGTTAAGGAACGAAAGAGACATGACCACACCACATTGATGCAATGCATGTGAAGGAATCGGTCCCTTTGGAATATGATCAGTTTCATTCGGAAAAGTCACTGATTCTGAAAACAAAACTCTCTTTCCACCCTCGTAATCCTCTTTAGAACATATATAAAATTTACTGCTGAATACGGAGGAATTCATGCAAGTTTGAGATATTGAGCTCGCCCATTGCCTCAGCAGCACAGAAATGATCCCAAGAATCATCAAGTCTGCCTCCATAACAACACCAGAGATAAAGTTTGTTTGAAAATGAATTCACACATTGCTCATTGGCTACATCTGTCACATAATCGATAAATGCACAACTATTCATAGACTGCAAGGTACATTTCATAAAACAAGACTGCAAGAAAAATCCAACCTTCTTCCATCTTCCCCAAAGAAGCATACAAAGCTTTCCTTCTTAATAAACCAAAACAAAATCTCATAAAAAACAAAAAGGTTCGCAGCTCACCATGTTCTAGTTTGCCAAGAACAAAAATGAACAAGTTCCACAGCAAAAAGAACCATTTCAGGTAAACAACAGCAAAAATGCATTCGGAGTAACAATCACAGAAACAGAGCACAACAAACGAAAAATTCACCTCCGTAAAAACAAAAGGTTAAGAGCCTTACCCTCGATTCACATTACTGAAGACTTTAGTCATATGCCAAAATTCATCACCTTTAAAATGAACAACACCGACCTACAGTACCACACACAACAATTTACAATGTACAATGCGAGTAAGAGAAAACCTAGGAACTCAATAGTGAAAAAACTATATAAATTGACGAGTTGCAGGGGGGAATTGAATCCATCGAGGAAGTGTGACAGTGGGGGAGTCTCTTGATGTGGGTGTTGGGGAATTTTAATTCGACGGCGGTGAATGAATAAGGTTAGGGCATCAAAACACAGGCATCGATGTGAAGTTTCCAAAGCCAATACAAAATTGTCACTGCCTTCGCTGCTTTGGGATTTCACCACTGATTCAGCTGAGGAAGATTTTCGTGAGTTTCCAAAAGACGTAAGCTGGAGGAGATGGAGAGAGGGATTGAAGCAGAAAGAAAGGGCGGCGAAGAAAAGTAGAGTTCAAATTCCAAGGAAATATAAGTGGAAAAGGAGAATGAAACGAAGGTGATGAAAGATGGACAAAGAAGACCTCCCAGGAACGATGTCGTTTAAAAAAAATAAGAGAAGTCAAAATACCTCAAATACCCCCGGTTGACAGAGAGAAAGTAAACAATATCTATTGTAGGGTGTTTGGGATAAATATATTGCATAATCAAGTAACAAACAGGGCGTGATATAGCGATCCACTAAATTATTGCGGAATAATGAGTACTAAGAATAGGAAATGTCAGGTAGATAATAGTGATCACGAGGGTATCTATGGTAATATTAAAGTGGCTGATTCTTGTGCTCTTTGTGATCTAAAAATGTCATACTTTAATGGCGTTATAAAATTGGATAATCTTATTAGTTGTAAATGGCGGTTTATTCTAAGCAGTGAGTCTTGGCAGATGGCCTGTGTATAAACTTATGAATAGGTTAGAGACCAACTTGCAATTAATGCAAATTGAGCAAACCATTCTTCTCCAAATTGAAGGAGCGCGAATAATTTTCGTTCCCTGACTCCATTCTCTGCAAATTTCTCCATTCTTTGTTCTCCAACTTCTTTTTCTTCTTTCTTCGCCTTCCTTTCTTCTTCTTCATCTCGCTTTCTTCCTCGTCTTCGCCTTGCCTTCTTCTTGTTCTTCTTCTTCTTCTTTGCCTCGCTTGTCTTTCCTTCTCCTTCTCTGTTTCTTCACCACTTCAAGTAATCTCCCAACATTAAATCCTCCATTGGAAAGATCGATCCAAAACGATCTATAAGATGATCAGGTTCCCAATGACGAAAACCTAATCGAAATTGAAATAAAAAAAATCAAATAGTCATTGCATCTGAACAAATTCATTTCAAATAAAATGAATTTTACATGCTATACATCTTTCTTTTAGGAACTATACACAATAAGGTAACAACCGCAATTACGAAGTTAGTGTTGTAGAATTGGACATGAATGAAATCTCTGAAGCGATGAATGTAAAATTCTACTGCTAGGAACATAAAAAAACATGTGTCAAATATTCAAAAAAATGAACTAAATGTTGTTGAAAATTTTCGTATGTACTATGTATATGTTACCTTACAATACGTATTGTTTGCTATAAGATATGCACCTGTTATAAAAACTGTGAATATGAATTATGAAACTTTTTCATGAGATCATGTATAAGTTGACAATTTAAAATTGTCATATTAAATGTGCATTGATTGCTTTACAACATGTACTGTTTAAACAAATACACGCACTTGATAAAAAATGTCAATTTTTGTCAGGAGGTAGTATTGCATAAGTTACCTTATGAATTGTTTCTGTTTTGCTAAAACATGCATATGTTAGCCTACAAATAGTATTTCTGATGAATTGTTTCTATTTTTTTTTAAAACATGCATACGTTAGTGTACAAAGGTCACATAATTTTGTAGTTTTTCAAATTTTCATATGTATTGCATTTATTATCTTACAATAGATACTCATTACATTAAAACACATGTTTGTTTTGAAAAACACGAGTATATTTCCCTAATTTAAATCAAAGAGAGGTCACAGAAAGTATTGTCGGCGTGAAAGCAGCACATGTAAAGCATTGTATACTTTGAATAGAAAACATGCAAATTTTGTCAATTTCAAACACGAGAGGGGCTCTAAACATCTTAATAAAATGGAAGATAAAATGCTCGTGACAGAAATATTCCATTAGGGAACCTACAATTACAACAATATTCCTAAACTAACTAATAGTCTCTAATACAATGAATCATTAATTATTAATCTGCAAAAGGAGATCATCTTCGAATCTTAGTTTAGTGTCATCTTTGTCTGAATCCTCCTCGTGTTGGAATATCTTGTGTAGTCCAATGTTAAGTGTTGTCCGATTCCTTAAAAGTTAAAACCAAAAAAATTATTGATCCAACTCCTGAAAAAGTCATACATACTGGATACTAACAGTTGCAACATATGAGAAAACATGTACAATTTCTAATTCCAAACGAACAATAATCAACAATAAAAGTTAAAGTTAAACACAATAAAACTAAAAAGTACATACTAGATTCTAACAGATGCAATATATAAGTAAACATATGTAGTTCTTAATTCAAAATGAACAATCAACAACTTTATATTTTTTTAAAAAATAGTCATACACAACACAACTAACAAGTACACACGAGATACTAACAGATGCAACGTATAAGTAAAAAAATGCAACCCGTTATTCAAAACGTACAACTAACAACAAATGAAAACAAAAGGTCATAGACAGTACAACTAACAAGTACACATTGAATACTAACAGATGCAACATATTAGTAAACATATGCAGTTCGTAATTCAAAATGAACGATCAGCAAAAAAGAAAAAAAAAGTCATTCACAAAAGGTCATAGACATTACAACTAACAAGTACAATTGAATACTAGCATATGCAACATATAAGTAAATAGATACAACTCATAATTCAAAATGAACGACCAACAAAAAAGAGAAGAAAAAAAGGTCATTCATAGTAAAACTAACAAATACACGTTGGATAATAACAACTGTAACATATAAATAAACAAATGTACCTCATAATTTCATAAAGCGTAGAAGACCACCAATTCAAAAAGAAGTCAAAAGGCATCAATTTGCACAGTAAAAAGGCATATCCAATGACGTTAAACATAGGCCGCCACAAATTATACAATCTAACATGCTCGTCTTTTCATACATTCCTTTCCATAAATTTACGTTAAACCTCGCTATAGTAGAAGAATTTTGAATGCAAAAATAGATTCTAAGTCATGTCAACATGCTTATCAAAGCTTTTAAGGCTTTAAACATTGGTCATCGCCTGCTGCTCTGATCTTCAAATGGCGGTTATCGCTAGAGAAATTGCTGCAGAAAGAAGACAATGAAATCTATAAGGAGGAGGGAGGAGGTCGCATTGGGAGGATGCGGAGGAGAATGAGAAGGTGGCGTTCAGTAGGAGCAGAAAGGAGGTGGCTCCAGGAGGAGGAGAAGGCGGCATTGAGGAGAAGGAAGACAGTGTATGATGAAGGAGAATGAGGGTGCCAAATTAATGTACTATAAGCTTTTGGATTTGAACTAAATGGGCTTGGCCCACAAAAATTAATCAATTTTATTAATTACATATCAGTCCATGGCATGTCCATAAGCTTATGGACATGCCGCCTTTCTTGAGACTTTCCCCTAAGCAGTTATCTTTTCAAATGATACATTACTTACTTACGTATGTTAAATACACATCACATTATATCCCCAATAGTTAAATATGTTGTAAATTAAAAATTAATATCTATCTCCTACTATTTAGGAATATAGTCATGCAACACTTCTTCATTTATGTTTACAATATAATTACTGGGAATACAATATTGAATTGTATCCTAGGGTACGGTATAATTTATGAAATCCTTCCTATTATGTTGGTGCAGAAAATTTTGTATATTGAAAATTTTGTATGTTAAGGTGTGGGCCGAACCACATATCACATGTGTTCAAAAATTCACCAACTACTTAATATTACATTTAACTTATTACTATTCCCACACTTGACATCATCAAAACGACAGCTTAAATCGAGCACTACCCTGTCATTATTGATGATACTTGAGTCGAAATTCTTGGTGTGAACCTTAATGTCATATTGGGTAAAAATAAGTCACTACCAGAAGGTTCTGATAGCCAAATGCATAATTATGGAAATATAACAAAATACCAATTATATTAGGGGAAGACATATTGTCCTACAAGGTATGTACATCCAAACCTTGGTGGAATTCAGAGTTTACATATGTATGCTCGCGTATAAATACCATCCTATATCTATCCTCTATTCATTATATTCTCATTATTGTTATTAAAAAAATTCCCGTGCTAACTTAAACATCAGAGAGTGTGCGCCACAAGCACACCACGAGGTTTGTCTTGCAGGATCTTCAGTCATCGGATCAGAGATCGAAAACTGATCGGCATGCTTTATGGGACTGATTGTTTTTAAGTCGCATACCTTAATCAATGGTGAGAGGTCAACGTAAGTTTTCAGGGTTGAATTCTAGCCAGAACGCAGTGAATCAAGCTGTAATGTTTCAACAACACAACTGCTAACGATTAGAGTAATACTGGACCGACGGTTACATTTATGGTGCCTAATCAGCTAAGAAACGATGTGCCAACCAGAGCAACAATAATGCCGGTAAGTGCATCGACACAACAAAACATCCTCCTAATCCTAAAGGGAACAAAACTTGAGGTCACGTCACCACCATCAAAATGATAATCCCCAAAAGGTCTTGAGACTTCTGATAATTCAAGTGTAGAAGAAAATTGAGAGGCTTTTATGTAAGCAAGAGTGGAAGATTTTCAATCTATTCTGAAAGCAAAGGCATAATTCACTATTTCATCACCCGAAGATCCGGTTATCTCACGGGCCGTACCCAATGTGGTAAATGTGCCCGATGATCACTCATAAATATAATGGGAAAATGTTGTACATCGGTTATCTGTAACCTTCTTCACAATAGGGTTTCCAACGGTAGTCAACGATCCAATAATTGATTGCCCAACTGGAACTTCTGCCCCACCCACGTAAGATCAAGCACATAAATTTATGGCAAGGTTTCAAGGACCAATGGGATCGAGTATTATGCGGTTGGTCATACTGACCCGCGGGTCGGAGTGAATAAGTTGTCCCAATTCAAATTGGCCTAAAATTTCATAGATTTGGATCGAGTCAAGTCGAGTTAGGTTGAATCACGATAACCAAATTGACCCAAATCATATAAATGAAAAATAGTAAAAATGTATAATTTATTCAAATAAATTGAATAATTTTTACATAGTACTAATATTTAAATAATAAATAAAATTATAATATATTTTCATTTGATTGAAATAATAATTTTATATTTGATTTAATTACAAAATATTCAATCAGTAAAGAAAAATACAATTATATTCATTCTACTTAGTTAGAATACTTTTACTATTTCGTTTGAAAATATAAATTTACTAAAAATTATTTGTATAATTATTTGATTAATAATGAATAATTTTTCATTTTTTTAATCAATATATTTCTTCTAATTGATAGTATTTTTATACAAATATTTTTATCTTTATAAATAAATAGGAAATTCTTTACCTTTGATTGAGGTTTGTACTATTAATTTACGTATTTGGAAGTAACCAATTAGGTTTGCGATGAAACCTAGAAATCGATCACTGATTCAATTTGAGTACCTCTACTGGATAGATTTCAACAAAAAATTGAACTACGGCAGCAAGTGATTGATTTCATTAGTTCCTCATATAAAATTATTGACTCTAGAGATATAGTAATATTGAGAAGACAAGATTGTATCAAGCACTGATAGAGCCGGAAGTGCTCCTTTTTACAAGGAGATGAGGGGTTATTCATATTTCATTTGATGGTTAGAGGCGAGTTGAAAGCTAAGCAGTGGAAAATAGGTGGGTTTCAAGTCCACAACCAAGTCCTTATTAGTTCTTGGTTTGTAGTTGCTATCTTATTAGGTTCGACAGCTCTAGTTATTCAGTAAAACCCAAATTGGAGAAGAATATGGCTATTTTAGCTTCAACGGAGGAAGGAGATAAAATAGCATGCTTCTTACTCTTCCACGAGATGGGCGAATGACTAAGCATAACAAAATAACCAGTAATCAATCGACGAGTAACCGGACACGATGCTTAATCTGAATCACAGAAGGTTGTCAACTATAAAGAGCTAGTAGCCTAAAGCATAAGCCCCTGGCCTGGATGCCCCTTTATATAATAAAGAACTCGAAGAGCGGCATTCCAGTAATCTACCTTCGAAGTATGTAGGAATCGAGCCAGAGTGTGGACGGAAAAAGACAACACATGCCAAGTAATCTTGGGATGTATCAAACAATTGACAAGACAATGATATCAACCAGGATGCTCAAAAACTGAATTGGCGAACATGGCCATTTGATGGTTCTGCTTCATAGGAAATTTGGTCTGCGTAGCAGTGAGCAGACCAGCCTCAGACTGGATATTCAGGGCATAATTATGCTGACAAAGAAATAAACATGACGAGTTTTGAGGAATCTCAATACCCAGAAAGTACTTGAAAACTCCTAAGTCTTTCATATGAAGACATGAATTGAGATATGCCTTGAACACAACGATAGCACCTGTGTCATTTCCTGCAATTATCAAGTCATCGACGTAAATTAGAACGTGTAAGATAATATCCCACGATATATAATAGAATAGAGAGTAAACAACATAACTCTGGAGAAATCCAACGTAACCAATTGAGAGGTGCTTGTTTGAGGCCATAGAGCGAATTCAGTTGACTACAAACCTACCTAGGTTTCACATTCAACAGACCTTGAGGTGGTAACATGTACACTTCCTCAGTCAGATTACCATGTAAGAAAGCTTTGTGAACATCCATATGATAATGTTCCCAATGCAGTATTGGAGCCACATCAAGAAACACTCAAATTGATGCCATATTGGCAACAAAGGCAGAAGTTTCAACAAAGTCCACACACTCAACTTAACGATTTCCAAGGAGCACCAATCGAGCCTTATGTCTCTCAATAGATCCATTCACATTGTACTTGATACGATAAACCCATTGGCAGCCTATCAATTTCTTCCCAGGACGTAGAGAAGATAACGACCATGTCCCATTGCTCTCAAGTGCACGAAGTCCGTGTTCATGGCATTACGCCATGGTTTGTACAAAGGTAGCGCACATATAGGACCTTGGGAATAATCAGGAATGGAAGGCTGGGGCCTAGCCTGTAGCGGCTCTCCAACATATCCCTGATAAGGATAGGCTATTGGAGGTTGGGGTTGAGAGGCCCAACCTGTAGTTATTCCCAAAGGCAAGGGTGGTACTGCCCCTATGGTGACTCTATCATCCCTCAGAGGAGGGGTGATTCGGTAACTGGCCGCAACCAGGACCCGAGATGCTCGTTCCACGTCTTGACTTGGGGTTGCTCTCTTCTGATTCTGATTTCCTTGCCCATGTAGGCCATGGGCTTCCATATACGAGTCTCTGAAACCTCTGTAAACCTTCCATCCCTCGAATCGACCACCCTCTCGAGCAGGGGATTAGTAATTACTTGTCTTTGCTCTCTCATTACTCCCAGAGTCCTCGAGGGCCCCGACACATCATGCTGTATTGGTACCAGGGTGTTTGTACCAATTGCCACTGAGGTTTGTCCCCCCTCGTGGCCTATGCTCGTACTAAGTTCTACTTGCAACTCCGCTCCCGTCGTTTGAGTATTAGCCATGTCGCTATCCTCGATGCGGGCATCGTTTACTCCTTCTGGATTCTCCGATGTTAACCGTGGTGGAGATCCAGCCCCCGTACCTATTGACCTCAATGTTTCACTCCTTCGAACTACCGTGGACATAAACTCTCCAAACCCTTGATCCGTCTTAGTTGTCCCCACAGTTGGCGCCACTTGATGCGTCTTCGACCACTGACCGGTTCGTGGGCTTGGGTTCTTCTCGAATTAACCTGCAATCAAACTATCCTTGGGGTTCCAGGGGTCAGCATTCTAATGCTTAAGTTAGTCCAAACATTTAATATGATTAAGACATAATGAATGATAAGTAAATATGTACCTTGTATTTATACTTTATGTCTTAAATAACGTACTCTTTAATTATCGCCTTTAATTACCCACGAATGCGGTAATTAAGTTAGAGTATTAAATATTCCCTTAACTGGGCTGTCATACCTGCGGCCCAATGGCTTTCTTGGCCTAACCTCTATCTAGAACCTTTGTTGTAAAAGAAAGGCGTCCATCAGGGGGTTTAGTAGGTACATGATGAACATCAGTAAGATCTTGAAGCAAAGAACACTCACATGTTATGTAAAATGAAGCACTTGTATCTAAAATCCTATTGGGAATAAATATACCAGAATTTTCAGAAGTTTTCATGGCTGAATACATGTCAAGAACAGCCTTCCATTGATTCTCATTGAGCGCCGGACCAAGAGCAGCACGGTCCACACACGTTATGGATGTTATAGGAGCAGCTGAAGCAAAAGGTGGAGTCTGAGCAGCGTGCGCAACAGCAGGAGTCGGAGACTGAAGTTGGCGACTATCTTGATCCTGCTTAGCAAACCTTTCTTTAAGATAATCCGGGTAGCTAACCAGCTTGAACCACTTATATTTTTCATGGCCTTGGCGACCACAATGAGAGCAAAGAATTTGTTTTTATATTGGAGACAGCACCGGCCAGGCATCAAGGGCGAGAACACAGCTTAAGAGGGTTGAGAAGGATGTTGCTGACTAGCAACAAAAGCCACGGGATAAACTGGTTCTTCTCGAGTGGCCACTAACTTCTTGAGGCGTTCCTCCTGAACGGGCAAAACGCAGACTCCGTTGACGGTTGGCAAGGTTTCCGACGCCATAATGTTCGAACGAAAGGTTCCAAACAAGGTGTAATCCTTGCCAATGAGAAACTGACCAACCTTTTCTTCCTCATGCCCATTTGACCAAAATTTATTCAAATCACACGTACATGGACCACAAGAGCAATTACATACCGGAACGTAGGTAGCAATTTACATATATTGATTATATCATGCAAAAAATTAAATAACAAAAATTGAATGAGCAATTAACATATGCAAGCATAATAAACTTTTATTAATTATTCAATCATACAATCAAAAAATTTAAATTACAAATAATCAAAGCATAAATCATGTTTCAAGTAATCACATAGTGATGGAGTCACAAGTTTATTTTATGTCTTTTGTGTGTGAGTGAGAGAATCTCTGTGTGCGATTTTCACATACAAACGGTGCGATCGGAAAAAATCCACTGTTCTTCTCTTTCATCTTAACAACCGCTTATTCCGACCACATTCCCATCGCCACCGTTAGCTCGTTGAGCACATTACTACCCGTTCAGCTCCCATGGCGGCTCCTCCACCTGGAGGCAGCCCGCCATCGGCCTACGCCGATTGCCTCAAACCACAGAGAAACCCAGATAGGAAAACGGCCCCAAAGCTCAAGAAACTAAATCTCAAACCCCAACTGTCTTACAAAGGGGAACCATGCTGTTTCTTCACTGAGGAAGAAATCGACCTCATTGCCGAGCCATTCAACGATGCCCTGATTGGAAAATTCACCAGAGGCCGGCCAACTCTACCATTTCTCCGGCACCATTTTCAGACAATCGGGTTCAAAGGGGAATTTAAAATCACTGCTCTGGATGCGAGGCACGTGCGAATCACTTTCGACCTAGAAGAGGATCTGCATCGCTGCTGGAGCAGGTACACATGGAATCTTGGAGGAACTGTAATAAGGGTACTAAAGTGGACCAAGGAATTTGACATTGATGAGGAACCCCCTTTTGCACCAATCTGGATCAATGTCGAGCTGCCACCGACACATTTCTTCCACCCTGATGCCATAGAAGGTATTGGTGAGTCTCTAGGCAAATTTCTTTATGCTGATACCCCTACAGAGAACTTATCAAGACCTTCCACAGTTAGAATGAGTGTCGAATTCGACCTTAGGAACCCACTCCCTGCTAAAGTTAGACTAGGGACCCTGAGAAAACACAAGTACTACAACATTATCTATGAGGATCCTCCACACTACTGTAAGGAATGTAAGAAAATGGGACACAATGGGTCAAAATGTAGAATGAGGAACGGGAGCACTTCAATGTCAGCACAAGTAGCATCACCAGTAGAATCTGGAGCCATCAAAAACACAGCAAAAGGGCCAGCACTAAAAAGCCAAGCTCCTACCACTGGTGTCTACAAGAAGCCTCAATAAAAGCCAGAGCTTGGGAAAAAGTCTGTTGAGGTCTGTAAAAGAAAGAAGGAGCAGTCCTTCAAATAATCCAAGGGGAGGAAGATGATGTCTTCCTGGATGCTATTAACATGGAGGAACTATCTTTAGACAAAGGAAAAGGACTGATCATTCATGATTCTCCCTCACCATCATCAGCAAAATCTGGTCCATCAAAGAGAGGAATCTCCTCGGATGATTCCACATCACCAACGAGAGTAGGTACCTCTGGTCAAATAATTTTTCATACTACTAATCGTTTTCAAATTCTGGATGAAGCTCAGGAAAATGAGGAACAGGCTGAGGAGCAAGCAGTGGATCTCGAAATGGATCTTATGGAAATAAGTATTCAAAAGGAAATCTCCTTGGCCAATGATGAGAAGAGTCCCACCAACCAGGTTCCATATTCCTCCTCTAAAAGTAGTAACATTACTGCCACACCTTTACCTGCTAGGAATGAGGAAGCGAATATGATTAGCTTGGAAAATGAGATTATGCCTGTCTTAGATGAGGAGCATATAGTTAATAATGTATCTGTGATGGAGAATGTGCCTGTGGCAAATGATCTGTCAAATGATTTATCTGTTGTTAATAGGACAAGAAAAGGGCTTGATATTGAATATGCTAATATAGACTCTCAGGATGGAAATAAAGTCCTTAATGTGAATATGGAAGCCATGAATCTAGTGGACACCTTTAAACAAATGCTTGATCATATTTCAACTATACATTCTGAGCCTTCAGTGACTGTTGCACCCGTTTTACCCACTGAAGTCCAACTGAATCAATCTGGCAAGGTAGAGAAAAAGAAACCTACTTTCTTCTCTCAACCTAATAGAATCAGTTCTCGGCTAGCTGCAAAACAGAACATTTCCCATGAATTGTAAACTCTTAGCATGGAATGTAAATGGTTTAACCACCTCTGTGGAAAGACTAAAAGAATTAGGTTTAGTCCACAAGCCTGATATTTTAGCCATCATAGGACCTAAACAGAAACAAAACACTCTAGATGGCTTCACTAAGAAACTACACTTTCACTCGAGCTTAGCATCTGACTCAGGAAAATATGGATAATGTGGAACACTAATATACAAATTCAACTCATCCATAATGATCCTAATTTTACAGTACTCAAAATTGACAACCAGGACCCAAGGAAAGCCTGGTACTTAATTGCTGTTTATGCTGAGCACTCTAGGCTAGAAAGACAAGAGATGTATGGTAGAATTCTAAATTTACCTTCTTTGCCATATCTCCTCATAGGAGATTTTAATGTCATTAGAACTCTCTCGGAGTATAATGGTTCCTCCAACCCTGGAATTGATAGTATAATGGACTTTGATACCTTTATAAATGCTATGGATCTGGAGGAACCTCACACAGTGGGAAACATTTACACATGGACTGGGTATAGACTGAAAGGAAAAGAAATTAAAGTTAAAGAAAAAGTTTCAAAAAAGCTAGACAGAGGATTAGTTAACCTGAAACTTAGACAAACCTTCCCAAGGATCTCAATCCATGTACTGAACAGAACCACATCAGACCATTGCCCACTTTTAGCAAGTTTGAATAATCAGGCCAAAACTTACCCAAAGCCATTTAGGTTTCAAAATATGTGGTATCTGAGAGAGGGATTTCAACAGGCTATAAGGATTAACTGGGATCAGCCAATTGAGTGTTATGGAATGCTAAAATTTTGTAATAAACTCAAAAGGCTCAAAGTTTTCCTTAAACAATGGAATAGAGAGGTCTTCAAAGATGTTTTCCAAAACATAAAAGAAGCAGAGCAGGAGGTAGATAGACTGGAAGCTGAGGATGATGAAATTGACAATCCCTTAACTTTAGAAGCTCTCAACACTGCAGATCCAACCTCCTAATCAAAATTAAGGAGAGAGACACTTTCTGGAAACAAAAGAGTAGAGTTAGATGGATGAAAGATGGGGACTGTAATAGTAAATTCTTCCACAACTCGGTAAAACAAAAGCACTCTAGATTATCCGTACAAAAAATTAAGGATGAACATCAGAACTGGTTAACTGACCAGGATGCTATTGGAGGTGCAGGGGCAAGATTTTTTATGAATCTTCTCCAGGATGAGAACACAGATATGCATGGTCAAAACCTAGCTTATTTTCTCAAAGACATTCCATCCTTGATTACCTCTCAGACCAATACAGAGCTTTTGAAACCAGTTACCACTGAAGAGGTCAAAGCAGCTGTTTTTGGTCTGGGAGAACACAGTGCAAGTGGACCTGATGGGTTCCATGGACTGTTTTATAGGAACAGTTGGGACACCATAGCCCAAGACCTCACTAAGGCAATAAGAGATTTTCAAGCTGGTACACCAATCCCAAGGGCAATGGCCTCTACACATATAGCCCTTATCCCTAAAAATCAGCACCCCTCAACCTTCAGTGAGTTTAGACCAATCAGTCTCTCCAACTTTAGTAACAAAGTCTGCTCAAAGATTCTGATGGAGAGGATAAAGCAGCTGATGCCCTCACTTATATCAAGTGAACAATCAGCATTCCTTCAAGGGAGGGAAATAGCAGACAATGTTATACTTATGCAAGAATCCACTAGATTTTTGCAGAAAGATAAAGAGTGCCTCAACCTTATCCTTAAATTAGATATGACAAAAGCTTTTGATAGGGTTTCTTGGACTGCTCTTAATTCTCTATTGCTTAAATTGGGATTCCATGGCTCCCTGGTTAGAATAATCATGTCTAACATTGCATCTACATGGTTCTCAGTCATAATAAATGGGGTAGCTTATGGTTTTTTCAAGCCATCAAGAGGACTCAAACAGGGGGATCCCCTGTCACCTTTCTTGTTTAACATTATGACTGAACTCATGTCAAGGAAGCTCCACACTTTATTTGAGGCTGGTGCATTAGCTAGGTTCCATCTACCACAGCACACTACCCCACTCACACACCTGATTTATGCAGATGACACATGTATCTTCCTTAAAGCAACTGAAAAGACTCTTAAAAATTTTGCTGCATTCATCACTTCTTTTGAAAAGGCAACTGGCCAGAAGGTTAATATGCAAAAATCCAGTTTTTACACCGGGGATAAATGCAGTAGAGCACAAAAAGGAAAAATTAGGAGCATTGTGGGAATGCAGGAGGGTAGTTTCCCCTTTAAGTATTTAGGCTGCACTATATACAAGGGTAGAAAGCTAAATGCACATTTTCATGGCATTTTAGAAGCCATAAGTGCTATAATTAATACATGGAACTCAAAATGGATATCAAGAGGAGGTAGGATAATACTAATCAAGTATGTTCTTTCCTCTATACTTCAACATGTATTTGCAGTGTTGCAGCCAACAAGCTTCATTCTCAGGAAAATTGAAATGCTATGCTCAGACTTTTTATGGGGTGAAACAGAAGGAAAAAAGCATAAGCATTGGAGATCCTGGGAAAGAATGGCTTATCCAGAACAAGAAAACGGGATTGGTTTTAAAAATCTAGACTCTATTATCGATGCATATTCCCTCAAGCTTTGGTGGAAAATGCAGCAAGGAATAGCACCTTGGACCAAGTTTCTTTGGTCCCTTCCAAACCATAGGAGAACCTCGGATGCATGGAAGAGAGTGAAGTCAGTCTCTGACTTTGCAGAAAACCACACTAGAATCATCTTAGGTAGGGGTACCTGCAGCTTTTGGTGCTCTAACTGGCTAGGATATGGAATGATGATAGACAAGATAGGTAGTATTGAACCCTTGAACCCTGATATGACAGTTAGAGACTTCTGCTCAAACAAGGCTCCAATATTATCTTTTTTGGCACCATACATCTCTTTTGACATTTTACAGGAACTGCAAAAGGAACACACCTTCACAGAGGATATGGACTTAATGGTATGGACCCCAAGTCCACAAGGTAAGTTTTCGGTTAAAAGTGCTTACAAAAGCCTCAGACATAGTCATAGAGAGTCTACGTCTTTGAAGAAGGTACAGTCTCTAAACTTACCAGTTAAGATCTCATTTCTTGCTTGGAGAATTCTAAACAATCTGATGCCCATGGATGATATGCTTACTGATTTTGGGATTGTTAATGTATCAAAATGCCCTTTTTGTGAGCATGAGGACACTCTGCAGCATTTTTTTAATTCATGTCCCTATGCCTCTTTCATATGGAAACAATTGCATGCTATCTTAGAAATACCACAGATCCATTTTGTAAATCTATGGGATAGATTAACAACATACTGGAATATTACACATCTGTCAAAATTGCATGTGTTTCTGTGCTGCTCCTTGCCTTGTTTAATTTTATGGGAACTGTGGAAAGTGAGGGGTCAGGCTCTATACCAGGATGTTAAGAAAACACCTGTACAAACTTGGAAACAAGTAAAGGCCAACTGTAGGCTCATCTCCATAGCTAGGCCAATTGTCTCTGGCCATCCCTGTGATTGCATATGGGTTCAAAGAGGATTAATTTCCCTCCTGAATCCACCCCCACCAACAAAACTGATCCCCATTAAATGGGAGCCCCCGGATAGAGGATTTAAACTGAATGTAGATGCTTCTTTTAATCAAAACTCCTCATCAGTTGGGGGTCTCATAAGAGATTCTGGGGGAAGATTCAGGTTTGGTTTTTATGAACTAACACAGGGTGCTTCCCATTGCAGGTTGAGCTTCTTGCAGGCCTGAAAGGCATTCGATTGGCACTGGAAAATGGATTCAATCAGATCTCATTGGAGATGGATAGTCAGAGCGCAGTGAGCATTATCAATGGCAAACTTGAGCCTCCATGGAATTGTCTTCAACTGGCCAGACAATTGGCGGACCTTATGAGGCAAAACAATATTCAAGCTCTCCACATCTACAGAGAAATCAATGGCCCTGCAGACTTCTTAGCAAAGTTGGGACAAAAGAGGCTGGTCTCACAGCATTTCACTGATTTCAGATGCATCCCACAACTGAAGGAAAAGCTTTTGGAGGACAAACTACACTTTTGGAGAAGAATCAGAGTACAAAACAGGACTAGCTAGGCTGGAGTGTAATTCGACACTAGGGTGGTGGAGTTTTACACAAACAGAAGGGCTACTCCTGTTTTTCTGATTAGCATATATGTCTGGATGACCATACTACTCATTCTTTTGTACAGGCTTTATGTATATGGCATAAGCCTATGACTGTAGGAACTGTGACAATTAGTGTCCAATTCTCTCATGTATCTATCTTTTGGACTATCTCTATGGGTATTTAATCCCAACTTGAAGGCTTGGGGAGCCATAATAAAATCCCCTCCTAATAAAAAAAAAAGATGGAGTCACAAGTAACACTAGCTGCCCTTGAAACGAATGAGTCCCGTCGTGGACATTGTTTCCTAGGATAAAACCATCGCAGGTAACAATTAACATTTAAGAGTTACCTGGGATTCACGCAAGTCCCGAAGGACTATCACCGACAGAGAAAGACAGTAAGGAACTTGAGAATGGTGTAAACTTTTCTGACTGACTTAGAGACTCTATTTATACTACTCTAAGAGACCATAATAATGGAAACATGATATTATGATTTTATGTAATTAGAGAAGAATATTCTCCAATCACCAACTCATCAAATCCGAGATATTCCATGAATACTCGAATCAAATTTACTGGAAAAGGAAGAAATATTTGCACAAATATTATTCATCGTATTAAACATGGTAAACCGCATATTTATTTAAGATAAGATATCTCACAAAATATGGAAGTATTTTGTTCTTATCTCTTAAGAATTTCACACAAGCAATTCCATATATACTATGCGGTTGGGCCTTCCAGAGACTTCCATGTGGTCCATACGCATTTTGGACAGTCCAGAGAAAATTACCCGGGCCAATTTTCGCCCATTTTTTTCTCTTTCAAGAGTGATATTCCAAATATCCATATGTTATTCACCCTTGATCCGTTTTGAGAGTTTAAATAGTCAATTTTATAGTACTCGCAGAGGAGAACCCAAAAATGACATCCACCGACCCAAAATCCATTTGGGTCCCACTCAAAACGATGCCCAAAAGTTGACGAATTTCAACCTTTTAACCATCATTTTTCCAACAATCCCCCACATGAATAGATATTGATGTAGGAATCAGAACAATCACGTCAGACACAGAGTTTGACTTGGTGATAGATTCATTTCGACGACATAGATGCTGCATAGGATAAGTAGGTGTCACCCTTTGAACTTTCCCTTGAGAGAGTACACTTAGCCCACTGGTTAGGAAGTAGACGCTATGTCCTTGAACTTCCCCTACCGCTTGTGTGAATGACAATGCACTTCCCACAGACATCTTTTCTAGCCATTGCGCTTTCCTCGGTTGTGTCCATTAATCAGGCCATGGCACACGCCTAGTTCTGTAGGGTTTCTAAAGAATTACGTCCCAACAATTCCCTTTCAAAGCGGCCAAACTTCTCGCTTACATAGGTGATTCTTGGCGTAAGAGCAGTTCCGTAAACTATTGCACTTTTTCCAGTACTACACACTCGATGCCTTGAATCATTAAAAGCAATTTAATGCTTAACCTCCATTCACATTACTGTTTCTTCATCATAGGAATAAGATAGGAGGTATGAAACCCCCACAGTGATCGCGATGGGTCTTTGCAGTTTAGTTGTCCCTTTGAACCTAGATCTTGGGATCTCCAGTCATATAGGTTGGGTGTCCACGTACGTAACCCACAATTTATTGGACTTAGTCATATTCCTTTCGATGAGTTCTCAACTAACTCTTGATTCAATTTCTTCGTCAAGAAATCAATTCAATCTTTTCGTCAAAGAAGCACAACTCTTATCATATTGACCTTACTTAGCCAACATCGATAATTCTCGTAGAGAGTAGTCATCCAATGGTAAAGTGTCTTTGTCGAGACACACCATCATCGATATGGCTTTACGCTACACCAATAAGCATACAAGTGCTTTGGTCATCCTAGGGTACATCTCTCCCAATTTTTGTTCAACACAATGGACATAGATTCCTCTATGAATCTAGCAAGAGAGAACCATTTCTCTACATAACTCAAGCCAAATCCACGAGTCTCACACACAGCTTATTTCCAGTGATCTTTTCTGGATTACTCGTGTATCATCTTACTATCCATTGTAAGAATTGTCTAATGTGCACTTTAATAAGTAATTCAGACTATCAACGACTCTTGAGTTATCTTCTTAAGAGACACCTCACCTTTACAAAAGGTAACTCACAATGTTTAGAGTCATTCCATTGAATACGACATATCTTCAAGAGACTCAATCATCGTATCAATTTTACTATCAATGAGAAAATCATAAATTCAAAGACATAAATGACATGGTCATTTCCATGTCCCTTAGCCTATCCACCTTCATCAAACTCATTGATTCAATGTCACTGGCTAAACAACAATTAGTTTGGTCACATGATGGGTCATTTAGGAGCATTGAGCTTTTCATTTTGCTCTATTCAGATTTTAATATCTAAATCTTCAAATAACTATTTAGGTCCATTAGATGTACTTCTAGCTTTCACAAAGCCTTAGCAAGTACCATCGCCCTTGGACTCATTCTCACATCTAGAGAACACCCATCAAGTACACAAATATACTTACTAATTGTTCAAATTTACTAGTACTCTAGTGATTTGCAATCATGGTAGATCAAACTCTCCATTGATCACCGCTTTCCACAAACGTCATTTCATGGAATCTTGTTTCCTTCATTGGTTTATCCCCAATCCTTAATGATTCCATTTATTGACTCTTAAGTCCATTTAAGATAAATCAGGATCTCTAACAGAAACTTCCACAAAATACACTTTCCATCAAGATGTATTTCTAGTTTCCGTATATTATTTCTTGTGAATTTCAAGAAATTGATAGCACTTCAACATTGTGCATATCTAGTGAAGATACCGTTTAAGTATTCCTTTTACTACCTTCACAATACGCCAACCCCCACATTCGAAAGAACTTTTAGGATGGCTCTATGAGGAGCTTTATTTTCCTTCTTCTTGGGGTATCTTATTTAAAAGATCGCCAGCCAACTTAAAGGCTCCCCCACATCGCTTGATCATTTCTAGTAATTTCCCTCAATCACCATATGACCTTGCAAATGTCTACATTGTGGATCACATACCCCAAAGGATTCTATGTATTCACATCATGGTCATAGATAACCTCATATGTTTTCTATGCATCACGTAAGTGGTTTCACTAATATACAAACCCAACTTACTAAAAGTCCGTGTGTTCAATAATGAATCAAACACTAGGTTCTTACCCATAAAATTTCTTTCAGGGCTAGATCCTTTCAACAATCAAAACACCTTAATGTATTGATCTTTTATCATGAAAGTCTCTCTTATTCCTTCAACTCCATTGGGATTAGAGATAACTAAACTTTCCGATCTCAATTAATCGTTCTTCCTCGCATGACCAATACCACAACCGATGTAGTATCAATCAATCGAGGATTCGATTAACTCTCACTAGGGCGCAGTGTGAGTTTACCAACTCCACACAATTTCATGCCCATTTAAACCCAAGTTTTAGTACAACTGTACTTTACTTTCAGACTACTCAAATTAAACTTGAGTGCCTTTATGCTCGAAACACATTCAAGTCCATTGCTCGACTTAAGTTTGAGTGCATTGCTTGACTAAATTATGGGTTTACCCTTTTTGGTTCGAGTTAAATTCCTCCCGACTTGAAAAACTTGATTCAAGTCTCTCGTGATGACTTTTCATCTCAAGTACCTATCAAAATTCATATGGTCGTTGATTTTTTAGGTTTTTCGTCTACCCCCCACATTGGGCTGGTTTTATTAAACATCCCCACACATGTTAAGTTTCTCAAAACCTCGTGTCTTGGGGTTCCTAGACCAAATGTCTTAGGATTCCTCATCTCAGAATTCTAAGGCTTTCCAACCAAAAATCTAGAGAATTGACCAAATGTCTTGGGATTCCATATCTCATGATTCTTAGATTTTTCAACCATAAATCAAGAGATTTGAACAAAAGTCTCGGGATGCCCATTCTCAGGATTCTTAGTTTTCTCAACCAAATTCTTGATATTTTCCCCTCAATTCTTTGATTACAAATAATCAAAGGTTTTTAGCATAGTCATGATAACTCATGCTTTAGGGTTTATACCATGGTTCACAAGAACCAATACCCCAGACATAGTCGTAAACTAATGTCTTCACGTTCATATTTATCAGGTCATACAAAATAACCAGAATATGTCGAAATTTGAGCCCATATGCTCTATCTGTGCAATCTAACAATTGTCACTCGTGAGCCATATGCTCGTAAACGATCAATCAAGATAGTCAATTATCGGGACAAGCCTTGTCAAACCTTTCATTGCATAAAAAAGGGCACTTTCCCAAACAATTAATATAATCATGGCATATAAAAGCATAACACAATTTTAGACACATCATAGATCTAAAATTTCCGTTTATCAAGTCCCTACATGAACGAGAATACATCATGGATCAAATAACCCAATGTCACATCCTTCATTCATGCACAAATATATTACACTCTTGCCGAGAGATGTCATGTTTTAGTGCAAATGAATTTGACCAATTTTTCGCATGATTTTCTTAGACCAAGTATATAAAAGTCATGAATCACTAGCAGCACATTCTCACACAAATATGGTTTAAAATCTTTAACCAACATGAGCAGCCCACACAACCAAATTATGATACCATGCAATAGGTATTTCTACATTTGATCAAGTATTTAAGCAAATACTCTAACATTTCAAGGGCTAAGGAAATTAAACTTGTCTCATAATTTCCAAACATATGTACTGCTTTCATGTAATTGAATAATGATGTCTGATCTCATATTCTAAACTCATGGCAAATTTTCCCCCAAATTTAATCCAATCTTTCATGCAAAGAATCAAATATGATTTTTCACCATATCAACATTTAATCTCATAAGCATGAATGTCATGGAATTAGCATATTCCCATAATTACGCCATGTAATTTAACATACATGCTCAACTCATTTTTCCACATAATTAAGGGATTAGTATAACAAAATTCATTCACTATCAAATTCGATAGCCTTAGTGTACTGGACATATATGTGCAAATATTATTCACATAACTCTCTTTGTAACAAAGTCATGTTCACGTCCAGATTCCCGCAAATGGTTATCAAATATAATCTAAACAATATATATACATATAGCATATGCCATGATTCACTTTAATTTATGTGTATACTTACCATAGTTTGCAAAACCGAGGTTACAGCTCTTGACTCTTTCATGTTGTCAAGCAAATCCTATTGTATCTCCATGCCAAATTTTTCTTCCATAAGAGATACCATCGTGTATACTCGGATTCACCAATGTGTACATACAAAAAATCATTCATCGTTAAATATATGTACACATGTCATATCGTAGTAAACAACCAAACCCAATAAATTGAAAATAATTTTTTCACAACAAATCCAAGCTTAATTTTGAACACAATTAAGCACGCAATTTTCGCTCATGAACCACACAATTTCCATAGGCTTAATTTTGAGCACATCATGCAGGATTTACTCAAATATTGAAGCACACATATTTAAGGTCTTAATGCAAGCTTGAAACAAGATCACAGTATAATGCATATTTTCAAGTACATGCAAAAACACTTATGCATAATTAATCTAAGCATGCACAAGACCGAAATTCGCATGCAGATTGATGCAAATTTCGTTTGCAGCATTAAGCATCCCGCTTGCGATTTCCAAATCAATATAATTCAACAAATATCATTCATTTCAAGACTGTTGGACATATATTGATTATATCATGCAAAAAATTAAATAACAAAAATTGAATGAGCAATTAACATATGCAAGAATAATAAACTTTTATTAATTATTCAAGCATACAATCGAGAAACTTAAATTACAAATAATCAAAGCATAAATCATGTTTCAAGTAATCACATAGTGATGGAGTCACGAGTAACACTCGCTGCCCTTGAAACGAATGAGTCTCATCGTGGACACCGTTCCCTAGGATAAAACCATCGCAGGTAACAATTAACATTTAAGAGTTACCTGGGATTCACGCAAGACCCGAAGGACTATCACCGATAGAGAAAGACAGAAGTGAGACTCAAGTTTAGAATAAATGAGGAACTTGAGAATGGTGTAAACCTTTCTGACTGACTTAGATGCTCTATTTATACTACTCTAAGAGACTCTAATCATGGAAACATGATATTCCAATTTTCTGTAATTAGAGAAGAATATTCTCCAATCACCAACTTATCAAATCCGAGACATTCCATGAATACTAGAATCAAATCAGTTGGAAAATGAAGAAATATTTGCACAAATATTATTCATCGTATTAAACATGGTAAACCGCATATTTATTTAAGATAAGATATCTCACAAAATATGGAAGTATTTTGTTCTTATCTCTTAAGAATTACACACAAGCAATTCCATATATACTATGCGGTTGGGCCTTCTAGAGACTTCCATGCGGTCCATACGCGTTTTGGACAGTCCAGAGAAAATTACCCGGACCAATTTTCGCCTTTTTCTCTTTCAAGAGTGATATTCCAAACATCCATATCTCATTCACCCTTGATCCGTTTTGAGAGTTTAAATAGTCAATTTTATAGTATTCGCGGAGGAGAACCCAAAAATGACATCCAACGACCCAAAATCCGTTCGGGTCTCACTCAAAACAATGCCCAAAAGTTGATGAATTTTAACCTTTTAACCATCATTTTTCCAACAGCAACGCTCATCCCGGTTTGACGACAATTCTCTGTGAGGGCGCACAATTGAAGCTTCCAAGGATTGTTGCCGATAGAAAAATGTTGCTTGATGTCATCCCAAAATTTCTTGACAGTGGGAAAATAGCTAACATAATATCGGAGAGAAGGATCAAGGGATCGAAGGACTTAGCTGACGAGCATAGAGTTTATCGTATGCCAATCACCGAGGGTTGGTGGAGACATGGCACTGGCAGGAGGTGGTTTGATTAAGCCATCAACAAACTCGAGTTTCTGCTTGGCGCAAGGAGAATTGCGAAAAGCGAGAACCTATTCATCATAATTTTTGCCTCTAAAAATCACAGGGCAGATTGAGAGACCGGGATGATCGGATGGATGATGATAGTATGGAGACGAGAAAGAGATCCCGACACATGTGACTGTTTTAGAAGTGTTGGTGGATATTTCATAATTTTTATAAAGCACTCACTAGAACAAAAAATAGAAGCTGAAAGGGTGGTCCTCCAAACTATCAGTAGAACTCTTAGTAGTGGTGGAAGAAGATGAGGCTGACGACTTTGATTGTGGTGGAGTAAAGAATTCCTCGACGGGGGACTTATGAATTCGTTCTCCAAGTATGGGTTCTTGCCCTGTCTCCATAAAGAAAGAAGAAGCTAAGACTAACTCATTTAGTAGAGCTAAATATTTTGAATGCGATTGGAATTGAGGAATTTACTTCAGCTCTTTCGTCAAGTGTGCGATCATGAAATGACTCGAGGAAGAAGCCCCTGCTAACTCCGTGCCAGCAGCCGCGGTGAGACGGGGGGGGGGGGGGGAGTGTTCTTCGGAATGACTGAGCACAATTCATGCGTTTCTGTTTTTATGATAAAAAATTGTTTCTTTATTTCCATTTCAAATTGTTCTCTGGAATTTTTATCAATATGAGGTGATCGTAACACAGTATATAAGACTCACATCGTGAAACAGAAAGGAAACGATATACGTCTAGTCGACGAAAGGGATGGCTAAACGAAGATCAATAGAAGAGAAAAAATACCTGCAGCAGTGGAATGTATAGAAGAATGATCGGTTATTATGTAATACCATGAATAATTTAGGGAAAGTAAAATGTTTTGCAGAAATACTTGCCTGCCTTTCTCATTCACGATTCACGATGTTAGTGTATTGTAGTTCAAGATTTTAAGTCCTACATGTATTTAACTACCGTAATATGATTAAGAGTCAAGTGATAAAATGATTTAACTTTAGGTTGAAAGTACCAATATAATCCTACAAATGAGAAAGTGCTAAACTAACCTTAACTTTATGATGTATGTGCCAATCTAACACTGGGCACTATTGACTTCAATTGTCAACGAGAAGTTTGGCTTGAATTTAATGAAATGAATATTTTACCCCTAGAATAAAAAAGGAAAAAGAAAAAAAATGCCCATTACTTTCTTCTTCTTCAACCCCTCCAGCCCCACCCTTCTTCTGCAACCCCTAACCTTCTTCGTCTATATAAATTATCCGTTTCGGCACTCGTTGACAACTCATTTCCAATCGAGGAGTCGATTAATGTTCGCCAGCAAAGATCCTTTTTGATCGAACTAGAGATTAGCCGATCCAAGGTAGTCGGCGAAGCTCCTTTCCCTATGAAAAAAAGCCACCCCGCTGCTGTCGGTAGGTTAGGTACTTGCTGTGAATACTGCCGGTGGAAGAGCCTTTACCGGCAACCTGCCAAAATGACAGGAACCCAACTTCTTTGGCACTGACTCCTTAATTGAGCTGAATTTTTGTCTTGGCACTGAACTTGACTCCTTAATTGAGCTGAGTTCTTGGGCACTGAACCCGAATCCTCAATTTGGCTTGGCACTTCTACTGGCAGCTCACTGGATAATTGTCGTTGTCTTCTGTACATCGGTCCGAATGGTGCCGATCACTCAGCGAAACCACCTACTTTGATTCTGACACGGGTTTACCATAATGCTCCATTATAAATGTCAGAGGAGGAAGAAAACATGAAAGAAAGATGGCGATTGGGATCTCGTGAATTAAAAGGGAGAAGCAAAGCGGTGGCAGGTGGGTGGGTGGGTGGGTGGGGGGGGACAAAAAAAATTCAATTTATTGGGCAAGGGTATTTTTTTCCTTTCATGTTCGATCTACGTTCAATTTCTTCGGTGAATGCCATAATTAGGATAAAAGGTTATAGTTGCACAAATTGCCATAAAATTAGGGTTATTTTAGAACTTTCTTTTTTTGCAGGGTAATATTGGCACTTTCAGCCTCAAATTAAAGTTAGAAGTGTAAAAATCCCTAAGATTAAATCAAATCACCTAAGATAGGGTCAAATCTCCTAAGAATATCTTTCCTAATAAAAAAGATGTAATCAATCATTGAAGCAATCTCAAAGGGTGCAACTTCAGAATACAAGAATCTTCATCGTCAATCATTATGTCCATTTGGAAGGCCATTTAGGACTATTAATATAAGTAAGAAGGATGGAGTTTTGCTGCAGAAAAAAATCATCCATTCACAAGAAACCATTTTGTTCTTCTTCCTTTTGTTCTTCGGTGTTGAAATAGTTAGTGCAAGCTACTATTAACAAAACTTGATTTTATCCTAGTGAATATATTTTCTGTATTATATGAACACAAAAGGGAACAAATAAAGTATTTAAGGAAATTGTAATGGACAACTTGAAGGTTCCCTTTATAATTATACAATTCATTCTGTTCTCCTACAATCTCCTTCAACTTGTCTTTGTCTTAGACCAGAAAATCCCCAATGAAAACAAGAGAAGCACTTTCATCACTCCCATCCTGTATTGATTTTTACAAGTTGGGGTTTCCCCCCTTCAATTTGGTGAAGAAATCAAAGACAAAATTGAGCGTTTTGAGTTGAGTTTTGCATATGGTTTGATTCCGGATGGTTTGATCCGGGTTTGGATTCTTTAAGGAAATAGTATAATCCTATTGGGCCAAGGATTCCCTTAATGGGTTGCATTTGTTGTTTGAGGCCCAATTTTGTTTTTCCTAGTAGAAAGTTTTCTTTTTTATCCCGCATTTTCCTTTTCTTCCGATTTGGAATCGGCTTTTCAGAGATTGGAAATCATACTCTCTAAATACACTAGTAAAGCCCCCATTTCTTTCACATCAGAAATCTCTCATTTGGTTTTGTCGATCAATATTCGAACTGTTGAGCAACAAGAAAACTTCTCCAAGACTAGAGGAACTTCGCAACATAGCAAGCAAACTGAAGGATATCAAATTCGACATGAAAAAGTAGAAGAAAATGCAGGAACATGATCAAGAGGTGGAAAAGAGCAAGGAAGATTCTTCAATGTTGGCACTCTCAAATATGAGAAGTGTTACAAATCATTTTGCATTCCAGGGTTTGATGAAAGCCTTCTTCGAATGGGAGGATCTGAGGTTGGAGTTGAAATTGGAGACTGCAAAAATGTAACTTCTTGATGAGTTTAACCTGAGAGCCGAACACCTCTGTTGCCTCAAGAACGACATGAGATCCATGGATCGAAGCTGGCGTCGAGACCAGATTGTGAGGAGGAGAAATGGAAACTTCCTTAGCATTGATGGATAGATTAATGCATTAGTCTCGGTTGTAGTTTTTGCATTTGTTTCTGTTTGTAATTGTGAACATATTTCATGTTCATATTGTATGTATCCATCATTTTTAGTGAAAGAACCTTGGAAAATCTTTTTATCAGATTGTACAAAATTTTCTTCTTATCTGTTTAAACCAGTAAAAAAGAACAGGGCCCGAGTGTAGTTAATCAAGTAAAAGTTTACAGGATTTATGTAAAGAATAAAAAAAAGTTGCAGAATAAAGCGAAGAAATTGAGGGAAAGAATTGCAAGCAGTAAACTCAAATAAGGCTACATGAATAAACATACCCCTACCAACTACACACACATGCAAAACTATATAATCATATCTTGGCCACTAAGGGAAACATCATGGTAGCATTGTTCAAGTCCGCTTGAATTGTACTAATGGAATCACTTCCCCAATATCTATATCCACATTGGCATGGTCGTGGGCACCAGAACACAAACCCTTTCCAGTGACCTGCTGGACTAATGACATTGCTAGATTCTCCCCATCAACCATTTGCTTCTTCTAGGCCTACTGCTCACAGGAACATCGGTGCGCCCCACCCTTCCTGCTACCATTCATCCTAGGAGGGGTAATAGGTGACAAAGTCATCCCTGCAAAAATTAATAATTAGCGAATGCTATAAAAAACCCTAATACACTAGCATAATATTCAAGTTAGCTCTGGTAGAGAGCAACTAACCTTGCTTCCCCTTTGGCCGGTTAATCTTCAAGGCATGCGGAGCCAAATCTTTCACGATTTGGCTCTTGTCAAATAGCTTCCCCAATCCATCAGACTGTTTTTTATGTAAGAATCATTAACATTCCACGCAGGCATAGACTTACCTTCCACACATTTAACATAGAAATACTTGTCTTTCCAAGGGCCACAGTTATTGAGGAAACCTTTCACCAGTTAAAATCCATTAAAAGTTGGGTAGAACGTATAAACCCCCTCTTTACCCACACTCCACAGGTCATAAAACCTGATAAAATACCCTACCTTCAGTTGCTTCCCAACATTATTACACACCTCAACATATCGACTTAATATGACCACACCCCTCAGATGTAGTTGAACAAAAGCAATCACATAAGACTCCAGGACACACATTGTAAAATCCGAGATTGACAAAAACATACCATATGAAAAGTAATTTTCATACATGCTTAAAAACCCATGGGGAGAATTCCATATCCTCTCACAAAATATTGGCAACCAAACTTCAATCCAAAGAAGTGACCCTGCCTCAAGGAAATTAACGATTCATTGTTCATTACACTATCTCCGTCCTCTCTATTCTGGCTAACCCCTTCCCCAACCAACTCGTCCCCCTATAATGTCTGTTGCATCCCGAACGGAATATTATTGCGCGTAACCTCATGGTCACCTATATTAGACCGGACAGTGGATGACAAAGACACAGAATGTACATCAACCTTATCTGAAAAATTTAAAATCATGAATGGGGATACACCTCCAAACTTTGACCACTATGGCAAACCTGCTAATACCTCAACAATACTAACTGAGTAATGTACGTTCCCCTAGAATTTCCAAATCTTTTATACACATATGTAACATATATAAAGTTGAGCCCCGAAATCAAACCTTTTTGTATCAACAAATTGCTTGTGTCTAACGAGAATATGAGTCGTCACTTGTTAAACGTACCTTCAAATGATTACCCCACCTACCATTACCCCTACATATCAATTTCACCCTTGATCTTTGAGACAACAAATCTCATTCCCTAATTAGGAATACTAATAAAAAATATAGTTGTAAACATATCTAGTACTCCACTTTTTCTCTACCCACAAAGTCATACATTGCTTCGTACTAATCCCATCGGTCCTAATCAATCCCATGAAACACACTTATAGTTTACTAAATTAAACATATACGTTTTCAAGGACTTGATAAAAAACTCTAGACACTGCACATCTCTTAACTTTGCGGCTAGGAGAGAGGGGCTTATGGTGTATACCTAGTCCGTAAAACGCTAAACGTTATGCCTAACTCACTATAGCCCGTTCGTCCAGTACTAAAGAGCAAACCAAGCCTAGCCCTCCAAAATACAGTTAGCCCCGAAGAAAACTTACAGGACACTCGCTGCCACCCCAACCTAAACCATGATCTAATTGAAAGGGGACACACAATTCAAGCCACGATCGCACGATCAAAAATATAAAAAGGGAGATAGGAAACAATGAAAGAGGTTAGTAAGAACAAAAGAAAACACAATTTGTAAGGTTTAGTCGAAACTGACTTGGGTGTCGGAGCTTCTCCCCAGGGAATCCTTTGTAGGTAGCCAAGCTATCAACGCCCCCATTCTGTTGACCTCGAGGGTTTTCTTCACTTGTAAGCAATTTCCGCACCAGGTTACTAAATGTGTAATCCGCCAACACAATTAGCTCAAACTCAAATCTTCTTATGTTATTGGCTGGTGTGCCATCTCAAAAGTTATTATATCTAATCTTAACATATAAAAACGACAGTTCAAATAACACCAATACATATTTTTCTCCTTAAAATAAAAAAATATATCATATTAAACGTAATTTCTTTTATAATAATAATACAACATAACTAAATGTATTTCTTCTTTTCAAAAATAATGGACATCATAATATCCCATTTTAATTTCTTTACAGAAATGTGCAGTTAAGGAATTTCCCTCAAAATTAAGATGCCCCATTACAACATTGGTGATCACTTAAAAATATATCAGAAAGAGAAATATTTCTTACACTAAAAATTAGTTTGGAAAATAAATCCTTTTGTATTTATTAACAAAAGTTGACTCCAAATATAGACAAAAATCATTCGAATATTAGAATGAACCACCAAAATATTAATCTGACTTTTTATCGAATATTTTTTCAAATAAAATACAAGTATTGAATCACTTACCTTTAATAGAATCTATTGCACATGTTATTAAATTTAATTAAAAGCTGTCCCATTCGAAAAAAGAAGAAGAAGAAGAGTACATTCAGTGAATTAAATTCGTAAACAGGTAGGGGAGAGGTAAAAGACACAACATAATAAAATCTAATCTAATCTTAATGTTGATTTGTAGTTTTCAACGCTCACACTTTATAAGTTATCACACTCATTAAATAGATTATTTTTCTTGATGAAAATTTTACTGCCCAAAAAATCGATTCCCATTTATCATAACCCTCATTCTTAGTTTTATTTTATATTCTCCCTTCAATTATCGATCCCTCACAATATTCTCACCCCCAAAGAAAAACATGAAAACAAATGGACATTGTTATGATCATCGTCGAGAGATGAATATTTCTTCGAAAACTGTTGACCAAAACATTTCAGAAGAACAATCTCATTTATCTCCACCACAAATAGATTCGGGTATGAATTCTCATGTAGATTCTCCCAATTCACTTGAACATGGGATTCAAATTTTGCTAGTTGGCAGTGACAAAGAATCCCTCACCTCAATAGCCAAAATGCTTGATTTTAGTTCTCACACTAGTAGAGAGCCCTCTACTAAAGGCAACAAGGGAAGGCAGCACAAGTAAAACCGCCTTTAATTTTAATTTCCAATTTCAGAAATCTCTGATCGTTTCTTGTAAAAAAAATTTGAAGGCAGTTTTTTTATGTTTTAAGGCGATTTTTCTTGAACCGCCTTTAATTAATGGTGGTTCAAGACACAACCACCTTTAATTAAGGGCGGTTATGTCTAACCGCCTTTAAATTTGGTACTTTATGAACTCAAAAATGGGGAAGGATAGGATTTTCGAAATTGGAAACCCCACTATGTGGGCACTGCCAAGAAAAGAAACGTTTTCCAAACTCAGAAATTCATAGTGTCCACTTTCCGAATTTGGAATGTTATGAATCTAGTCTTTTGAATTTGGGGGACCAGGTTTTCGAGTTAGGGAACAACCTTGTATATAAAAATAATGCGCCCATTTCTATTTAATGCCACAGAACCCTAAAACTTTGAAGAAGAAGCTCATTTATTCAATACTCATTATTCATTACCAATTGCGGTTCTTGATAATTCATCAAATCGGATTGGAGAAGGTTAGTTTAATCCAAATTATCTTATTTTTCAATTTCATGAAATAATTGAATGTGTATTTGATGCTTCCTATATATCCATATTTACAATTAGGTTTTGAGATTAACTAGATTTATGCTTAGTGTTGAATGGATCCTCATGTGTTGCATATTAATTTACTTTTAGGAGAATGGATCGAGATGAACTAATTGGTAATGATCTTAGGAAATCACCTGAGTACATGCCATTGGTTGAATCATTTGTTTCATTTGCATTTGAACATGCTTCTAAAAATGGTTCTTCTAGGGTAAGATGCCCTTGTAAGGATTGTAAAAATGATGCATATTCAAGGAGTAAAATTTTGGGGGAACATCTCATAATGAGAGGGTTCCAAACTAGCTACACTCGTTGGGTATGGCATGGGGAAGTTGTTGAATCCTCTCCTTCCAATGAATTGGAGGACACGATGGTGGTTGATGAATTAGATGGTAGTGCCAAGTTTGACGAAATGGTTAAAGATATTGCGAGGGAATTCAAAGGTAAACCAGAGTTGTTACAAGCTTTGATTAACGACAAAGGGGCTCCTTTGTACAATGGTTCAAAAATCTTGGTTCTGAATGCAACTATGCTAATAATGGACTTGAAGTCAAAGTTTGGATTGACTGACAAGTTGATGATCGAGACTTTAGAGTTGTTTAGGGATTTTCTTCCAGAGGGAAATTTAATGCCCGATAGGTTATATGCTGCAAAAAAATACTATGCCCGATGGGATTGGAATTGCAAAAAAATCCAGGCATACCCAAATGATTGTATATTGTATATAAGGGAATTAGATAAAGATCGAGAAACTTTTCGGGTATGTGGTGAGTCTTGGTACTAGTTAAGGAGAGGTGCAACTGCGGTGGGTGCTGAAGTTCCATTTAAATCGAAGAAAAGGATGCCAAAAAACGTTTTATGGTACCTCCCGATCATTCCCCATTTGAAGAAGTTGTATTCTTGTAAGGAAGATGCCAAGTTGTTGCATTGGCATGCGGATGGAGACCAACCGATGGATGATGTCATAAGACATACTTTGGATGGGGAGCAATGGAAGAAAGTCGACGCTATGTACCCTGAGTTTGGTAAAGATTCTCGGCATTTAAGGTTAGGGTTGTGTACAGACGGTATGAATCCTTTTGGTAACATGAGTAGCACACATAGCTCTTGGCCTGTTATGTTGGTCATATATAACCTCCCATCTTGGTTGACCATGAAACGTAAGTATGTGTTGCTATCTTTGATGATATCAGGTCCGAAGCATCCTTGTAATGATGTATATCTTACTCCTCCAGTGGATGATTTTTTGACTTTTTATAATGATGGTGTTAGAGTGTTTGATGGGTTGGTTGATGAATTCTTCACTCTCAAAGCGATGTTATTTTGTACAATTAATGATTTTCCTGTGCATGGGAATTTGTCTGGGTATTCTGTGAAAGGCCACTTTGCATGTCCAGTGTGTGAGAAGGACACTGTTTATTGTCATATAAACCACGGGTGTAAGACAGTTTACTTGGGGCACAAGTGGTTTCTTCCCGAGGGGTACCCATGGCAATTGGCCCAAAAATGGTTCAATGGGAAAATAGATGCACAGGTTGCACCGGTGCCACGGTCAGGTACACAAATTTATGCGAGTGTTAAGAATTTTCCCAATGACTTTGGGAAGAAGAAAAGAAAAGCTTCTGTTGAAGGAAGTTGTAAAAAATGCTCAATCTTCTTCAAACTACCATATTGGGAGCATTTGGAAGTTAGAAATTGTCTTGACGTCATGCACATCGAGAAGAATGTTTGTGATTCTTTGGTAGGGACGTTGTTAAATACCCCTGGGAAAACAAAGGATAGATTGAAAGCTAGGCTAGATTTGGTTGAGTTGGGTATTTGGGATAATCTTGCACCAGTGACTATGGGTGATGATTGTTATTTGCTCCCCGCTTGCTATTCAATGTTGCAATCAGAGAAGAAATCTTTTTGTGAGAACCTTAGTCGTGTGAAAGTGCCCAATGCCTACTCATCCAACATAAGCATTTGTGCGTCTGTCGAGGAGTTAAGGTTTGGTGGGTTGAAGTCACACGATTGTTACAACCTAATGAAGGAATTGAAAGTCATTGCCATTTGTTCTTCTTTTCCTTTTCACGTAAGATTTTGCATTAAAAATATCTATTTGTTTTTTGAATCTATTTGTCACAAAATTATTAGTGTTTCGAAGTTGTATCAGTTGCCAGTTGTGATTGTTGAAGTTTGTGCCGTATCAAAATGTATTTCTCTCCCTCTTTTTTTGACATTATGGTCCACTTGATCATCCATTTGATGCATGAGATAAAGAAATGTGGTCTGCTATTACTAAGATGGATGTACCCATTTGAGAGATACATGAAATCTTCAAGCACTTTGTGAACAATTGGTATTGGCCAGATGCTAGTATTGTCCAACGATACATGATAGAAGAGGCCATTAATTTTTTCACTGATTATATGAACCAAATTGACTCTGTTAGGGTTCCAATTGGTAGACATGAGGGGAGGTTGAAAGGTGTAGGGGTAAGATAGGGAAAATTATTTAGCCCTAATGTGGAAGATTTATGTCCCGCCCATCTTTATGTTTTCCACAACCACCAGGATGTGGTTCCGTATATTGAGATTTATAAGGATGCCATATGAGTGAGGCACCCCAATTTCAATGAGGCTCAGGTACTTCAATTTCACACTTCGACATTTGCACCATGGTTACGGGAACACATACATATCGGCGAACATCGAACGATAGTTAAATGGTTGGCTTGAAGTCCATTGGGGACCATTCTACAATATCCTTGTTAATGAGGATCAAAGGTTGGTAACAAGTTCTTGTGGTGGCACTCTTGGGAACAAGACTGCATCTGAAGCGATGCAATTGTATGAGGAGCTAGAGGAAGAATCAAGAAACTTTAGCTCAAGGGACGATTTGAGAAGGAGAAATCCAATGCCCAGAAGTGACTCTTCCAATAGTGGGAAGCTTGAGGACCAAGTCTCGGCCCTTTCATCTATGGTGAAATAGTTAATGATGAAGCCCGGGAATGCGCCACATGTTAAGTCATGTGAAATTTGTTACTTGGCGCATCCTACGGATACGTGCCCTACTTTGCAAGAGGACTATGCCGAGGAGGTAAGTGCCATGGGATATCATGGAAATCAAGGCTACCAAGGCAACCAAAGATATCAAGGTGGGCAAGGCTGCCAAGGTCACCAAGGCTACCAAGGTCACCAAGGCTACCAAGGTCACCAAGGCTACCAAGGTTATCAAGGGTACCAAAACCGGCCATACACTTTGGAAAATCGTGATAACCCAAACCTTCGGTATGGAAACCCTTAAGGAAGACAATCTCCTCAACTATATCGGTCTCCTCAACAACAATGTAGGCCACCTCAATAACAATTTCAAAGGCTCCAAGATAAAGCCTGAGACCAAGGGGAGAGCTCGGGGCTAACAAAGGATGAGGTGATGCAAGCCATTCACCGGTTGGGCATGTGTGCGGGAAAAAGTGAGAAATTCCAAGATGAAACCAAGACGAGTATTAAGAACTTAGAAACTCAAGTGAGGCAAATAGCTCAAGTGGTGAATCAGATGGAAGCCCGGGAAAAAGGTAAGCTACCCTCCCAATCAAAGATCAACCCTCGACAAAATGCTAGTGCTATCACTTTGAAAAGTGGTAAAGAGGTTGACTCTCCCCCGATTGGTGAAGTTGTTGAAGACAAACCTAGAAAGCTTAAAATACTTGAGAAAGAAATGAAAGAAGAGAATGGGATGTGGCCAAGGAGCAAGCAAGGAAGGGAAAGGTGAAGGAAGGGGAGATGACCGTAGAGAAATCAACCTCCATTCCCGAACCTTCATCCCCTCCTCACAAGAAGGTAAGATTATTGGAAATTCCTCCACATGTGCCGGAACCACCGTTCCCGGAAGCTCTAAAGGACAAACAGAGGAAGGAGTCCAACAAGGACATCTACGAAGTCTGTCATAGGTGTGAGGTAAATATCCCTCTTTTGAATGCTATTGAACAATTTCCTAGCTATGCAAAAATTTTGAAGAAATTATGTGTAGTAAATAGGAAACAAAGAACGAAGAATAAGCTTTAAAATGGGAGAAGTGAACATGTCTCCTCTTTGTGCCAAAGGGAGTTACCCCCTAAATGTAGCAATCCCGGCATGTTCACAATCCCTTGCATGATAGGAAATACACATTTTGAAAAAGTAATGCTTGACTTAGGTGCATCAATAAATGTGATTCCTTACTCTTTGTATGAAAGCCTCAATCTTGGTACTTTGCACAAAACCGTGGTGGTGATCCAATCATTGAGGATGTGTTGGTTAGGGTGGATTCCTTAATATTCCCCACTGATTTTTATGTCCTAGACATGGAGCATGATAAACATGCTACCCCAATCTTGTTGGGGAGCCTATTTTTGAAGACCTCTAGGACCATCATTGATGTTCACAACGGTACCCTCACTATGGAATTTGATGGGATTAAAGTAGAGTTTAACATAAATGACTCTATAAAGTATCCTCTTGAAGATTATTCTTGCCATGCTATTGATTTTGTTGACAATGTTGTGCAAGATGTTTTTGAATTGAGTGGTGATAATTCCTTGTTAGTTGCTTTGGAAAATGATGTTGAAAATGCATTTCTTGTATATTCCATGAGTACTAACTTGAAGGAAAGCATTGATGAGTTAAGCATTCTTGGGGAAGTGGTGCAAAGTCCCAACTCTCTAGTCTTCGATAAACCTAAAAAACTGGAATTTCTCCCATCACTTGTGAAGCTCCGGTGATTGAGCTTAAACCTTTTCCAAGTGACCTCAAGTACTTATTTCATGGGGAAGGGGAGATGCTTCCGGTTATCATTTCAAGCAAGCTCACCAAGGAGCAAGAAGAAAAGTTGATGGTGGTGTTACGGAAGAACAAGGAAGCAATTGGATGGACTATTGCCAACATCAAAGGCATAAGTCCATCCACTTGCATGCATAGAATTTTTTTGGAAGAAGATGCAAGACCCGTGCGACAACCCCAACACCGCCTATGATGGAGGTGGTAAAGGTGGAAATACTCAAGTTACTCCAAGTGGGCATGATCTATCCAATCTCGGATAGCAAGTGGGTGAGTCCAACTCAAGTGGTACTCAAGAAAAGTGGGGTGACGGTGGTAAAAAGTGAGAAGGGTGAAATGGTACCCACTCGAGTTCCAAATGGGTGGCGCATTTGTATTGATTACCGGAGGCTAAATGCGAAGACCCGGAAGAACCACTTCCCATTGCCATTCATTGATCAAATGCTCAAGAGGTTAGCAAGCCAACCTTTCCATTGCTTTTTGGATGGGTACTCAGGGTATTTCCAAGTGGCTATCACCCCGGAAGACCAAGAAAATACCACTTTCACGTGCCCCCCTGGTATGTTTGCCTACCGGCGTATGCCTTTTGGGTTATGTAATGCTCCTGCAACTTTCCAGAGGTGTATGGTAAGCATTTTATCAGAATTTTTTGAAAAATTTGTCGAGGTATTCATGGATGATTTTACCATTCATGGTAATTCTTTTGACAACTGTTTGGAAAATTTGGCACAAGTTCTTAAACATTGCATTGATACTAATCTTGTGTTAAATTATGAGAAGTGTCATTTTATGGTAGAACAAGGCATTGTCTTAGGCCATGTTGTCTTCTGTAAGGGTATTGAGGTTGACAAGACAAAAATAGACACAATTCAAACTTTGCTTTATCTACTAATGTGCGCGAAGTGTGCTATTTTCTTAGCCATGCAGGATTCTATCGCCGGTTCATCAAGGACTTCTCAAAGATAGCATCTCCTTTATGAAAATTGTTGCAAAAAGAGGTGGAATTTGTGATGGATGAGGGTTGTAAAAGGGCCTTTGATACATTGAAATGAAGGTTAGTTTTGGCCCCTATTATACAACCCCGGGATTGGTCATTGCCTTTTAAGATTATGTGTGATGCTAGTGATTATGCTGTTGGAGTGGTGCTTGGTTAAAGGGTGGGGAGAGTGCCTCATGCCATCTACTATGCATCCATGTCTCTCAATGAAGCCCAAAGAAGCTATTCCACCACAGAATAGGAGTTTCTAGCAGTGGTATTTTCTTTGGAAAAATTTTGATCTTACTTCCTTGGTACAAAAGTTATTGTGTACACTGACCATGCAACGCTTCGTCATTTAATGATGAAGAAAGAGGCCAAGCCAAGATTGATTAGATGTATCCTGCTACTGAGTGAATTTGAGTTAGAGGTACGAGATAAGAAGGACACGGAGAGCCTCGTGGATGATCACCTGAGCCGGTTGACGCCTTGCCAAGATAGTGAGGTAAATCTATTAATGAAGGAGCAACTACGGGAGGAGTTCCCTGTTGAATAATTGTTCATTATCAGGGACATCCAACCATGGTATGCCGACATTGTGAACTTTCATGTCTCTGGTAAATTTCCTCCTCACTTTTCTAAGGCACGGAAAGATAAGCTAAAAACCGATGCAAAATATTATGTGTGGGATGATCCCTTTTTGTGGAAACATTGTGTAGACCAAGTTGTTAAGAGATGAATCCTCGATAATGAAGTGCATTCAATTATCCCTTTTTGTCATTCTCATGTATGCAGCGGTCATTTTGGAGCTAAAAGGACCACTAGGAAAGTCTTGGAAAGTGGTTTTTATTGGCCTACTTTGAATAAGCATGCATACAGATTTTGTAAGGCTTGTGACAAGTGCCAGAGAGTAGGAAATATCTCATCCAGAAATGAGATTCCCGATGAAGTAAGTTTTTACAAAAGGCAACAACATTGCCTTCAAAAGATCAGTTACTACTATCTATGAGACTATGTATGTGCAGAAAGTAGATGAGGTAGTTGCGATTCCAAAGTAACGAAACTCCACATCAAGTGTTATTTCATTACTTTGTCCAAGCAACTACACGCCGGTGAGATCCATAAGTGAAAACTGTCAAAAGAAATGTGCTAGTATGCATGTCGATAACACGGAGGTCCCTTAGAGCAGTCGCAGATCCCTTCGAGCAATCGCAGATCCCTTCGATCAATCGAAGATCCCTTCGAGCAGTCGATGATCCCTTCGAGCAGTCGATGATCCCTTCGAGCAGTCGATGATCCCGTCTAGCACTCGAAGATCCCATCGAGCAGTTTGCAGTCCCCTCGTGCGTGAGATGAAAGTCACCTCCAGCACACAGGAGTCACCTCAAGAACATGAGGGTCCCTTCGAGTAGTCGAAGATCCCGTCGAGCAGTCGATGATCCCGTCGAGCAGTTTGTAGTGCCCTCGAGCACACTAATGCCACCTCGAGCACTCGAATGCCACCTGGAGCACTCGAGAGCCACCTCGAGCACTCAAAAGCCACCTGTAGCACTCGAGAGCCACATCGTTCACACGATTGTTCCCTCGAGCACTCGATTGGAATTCCCTTCGAGAAGTCGAAGATCCCATTGAGCAGTCTATATTCCCTCGTGCATGCGATTGTCCATTCGAGCACACGGTAGTTTCCTCAAATACACGAGAATTCCCTCAAGCACTCTAAAGTCCCATCTAGCCACGAGAATCCCCTCGATATGATAGTTGCGATTCCAAATGGACGAATCTCCACCCCATGTAGAGTGTATGAGAACCTGACAAATTGCACAAACACATCAGCAGTATCTATCCTATGAGGAGGTCATATGCAGTATAGTATCAGGTAACCTCTCTAATCCAAGGGATTCCACATCTATCTAGATAAAGGAGTCCCTTAAGAAAAGGAGGGGCTAAATTCAGTTCTAGGTCCCCATTTAAGTTATTTTTTTAAAGCAAATTAGGCAAGGAAATTCGATGCATTGTTAGCCTCTCTAGGAGTGTGTTGGATTGGGTGTATATGATGTTTTGAATTCAGAGATTGGAAAATAGAGAAAGTCCTCCAGGGTGAGGTATTTGGGTTTTGAATACCTTGTACTGTCACTAAACAGTCTGATTCCACCTCACATCCGTTTAAATCCAATTCTGAACATAGCTCATATCCACTTTGGATGGCTATCAATTCTGCCTGTAAAGGTGATAGGGAATGAAAAGATTTTACCCTCATTTTAACCACTTTCCCCTCACAATTCCTAACTATCACAACTAGTGTAGAAAAACCCCCTGTAATCCATGTTGCATTTGTATTTATCTTGTAACCGGTAAGGGGTTTCTGCCATTTCATTGCAGTAAAAGATTTCCTTTTCTTTTGTTGAATATGAGGAATAATGTTAGCCTGTGTCCAATATCTGTTCTTGTCTAGATTACCTATCAAATGATTCAGTGAGAAAATTTGATAGATCATGCCTTTTATTTCATGGATACAAGCTTCTTTGGAGAAGGAATCATTATCAAACAAGATTTTATTCCTTCTAATCCATAGAATCCAGATTGTTACAAGAAGAGCAGCAATGATGATATTAGACTGAATACTAGATTCTGCCTTAAAAGAGAGATAGAATTTAACTATGCTCTTCAAGGTTGGAAAAGAGTTGTGTTGGATCTTTAAAAAATTAGTTACACAATTACATACAACAGTAGATGAGGTGCAAGAGTTGAAGAAGTGATCTAAAGAGTCACTGTGATTCTGACACAGAGGGCATTTAGATGCTAAATAGAAACCTAGACTTCTTAAAATGTTGTCAAAAGGAAGTAATCCATTCAGGGCTCTCCATAGAAGAACTGACATTTTTTTGGGAATGAAGGGGGAACATACCTTTTGAAAATGGAGGATCTTCGGCTTTCTCTGTCTGAGAATTTTGTATCCTGACTTGATGGAGAAAATTCCATTTGTAGCTGGCATCCAGGTGAGCCTATCCTCATGTATATATTCCAATTTAGCTTCCTGCAAAATAGAACACAGATTGGTCGCCAAAAATGGCTCCAGTTGAGGAAGGATAGATGCTTTGTTGTTAATAAATGACCTAAGTGAGATGTCCACAAAGGGGATGTCTCTTCCTTGAGGCCATTTATAAAATAAAGCTCCTTCTCCAGTCCAGTTAGCGTTCCAAAATGAGCAGTCACCGATTCCATGTATTACTCTGGAGTTGCTATTAGCTTTATCTCTAATAACACATATTCTGGACCACGTATGAGAGGTTTTGTAAGACTTAGGGAGTGACCATAAGAGAGAGGTCCATTGCGTGGAGTTGAGTTGCAGTTTCCACCACAATTTACATGAAAAAGCATCAACAGTTGCCTTTAAATCCCTAAAACCTATCCCATTTTCTTCGACAGGTACACTCATCTTTTTCCAAGACCTCCATTTTTTCTTTTCCCGATTATCCGAATACCCCCAAAACAAACTAGAGGCTATTTTCTCCATTTTAAAAAAATATTTTTGGAGGACTCAAAACAGCAAAAATATGAGTTGGAATTGAGAGAAGACAGTGATTTATCAGAATAATTTTACCTGCAGTAGAAAGCCATCTGTTCTTCCAATTATGGATTGATTTATCCATTCTTTCCAGTAGTGGTTGGTAGTGTACCTGCAGATTTCTACCAGAAAATATAGGAACTCCCAGATATTTAAATGGGAATGATCATTTTTCCATCCCCAGAATCCTTTTAACAGAGTTAACAGTAGAAAGGGTGGTTCTGTGGGATACATAAAAATTCAATTTTGAGAAATTGACCTATTGTCCTGAGGTTTGTTCATAAGCAATCAGGAACTTTTTGAACCTTTTTATGTTTCTAGGGTTAGTATTCAAGAAAACTGCTGTGTCATCAGCATACATTAAATGTGAGACCGGAGCACAAGTCTGAGGCAGAGAAAAATTTTGAAGGTACCCTATGCTAAAAAGTTTCTTTAATCCTCTGGAAAAAGCTTCAGAAAGCAAATTATAGAGAAATGGTGAAAGAGGATCACCTTGTTTAATGCCCCTAGATGATGCAAAAAAACCTGCAGTAGCTCCATTGATTAAAACTTTAAAATTTACAGCAGATATGTTGTGTATAATAAGTTTGACAAATTTCACGTGAAAGCCAAAATGAAGAAGAATGGAGTTCAGGAATGGCCATGAGACTCTATCAAAAGCCTTTTGCATATCTAGTTTAACTATTAAGTTAGGAACTTTTGATGTTCTGGACAACATCCTGGTTATCTCTTGCATTAGGAGGATATTATCAATGATTTCCCTTCCTTTAATGAAAGCACTTTGCTCTGGAGAGATTAGGTTGTGCATTAGAGGTTTAATCCTTAAGCATTTTTGAGAAGACTTTATTGACAAAATTAGATAAACTAATAGGTCTGAAATCTGAGAAAGAAATTGGAATTGGTTTTTTGGGAATTAAAGTAAGCCAGGTGCTTGTGATGGCCTTAGGAATTATGCCTCCACTTATAAAATCATTTGCTACCTCCAGAAGGTCATCTTTAATAGTTTCCCAGAAAAATGTGAAAAAATGACCAGAGAAACCATCAGATCCCAGAGCACCTGCGTTATTTAAGTCAAAGGCAGCAAATTCCAATTCTTGTATATTGAAAGATTCAAGCAGGAGTTGATTTTGTTGTTCAGTAATCAGAGAGGGAATTTCCCCTAAAATTTTTTCCAGATAAGTTCCAGTTCGTTGAGGAGCCTCCTCATTAAGAAGTTCCTTAAAAAATCTAACTCCTTCATCTTTAATCAGCTGTGGGTCAGTAATCCAGGTCCCATTTCCATCTTTGATTTTACTGATTTTAGATCTAGCTCTCCTTTCCCTGATGGTGTGGTGAAAATAACTGGTATTTGCATCCCCCTGTTTAAGCCAATTTAATCTTGCCTTCTGTTTTAAGAAAATGTTTTTTTTCTGTCTGGGATATTAGAAGTAAGGCTTTGTTCTTATGGAGATCAGCTAAGTCAGACTCTGTTTGGGATTGTTGAAATTTTATTTCTAGATCACTGACTTTTGCTTCAGCTTCGACCAGGTTTTGATTGACATTTCCAAAAGTATTTATGTTCCAAACTTTAATGTCAATCTTAAGTCTCTTAAGCTTATGCACTAATCTGTACATTCCTCTAGAGGTGGACGGTAAATTCCAGTTTTTTCCACTTAATTGTGGAAGTCTTGTCTATTTGTCCACATTTCTTGGTATCTGAAAGGCCTAGGAACCATTTATTCAGAAGATTGAATGGACAGCAATAATGGAGAGTGGTCAGAGGTCAATCTATTTAGTACCTGAATTGAGCTGTTTGGAAAGAGTTCCAACGAATCCAAATTGCTTATGCCCCTGTCTAATCTCTGGAACAGAAGATTCTTTCATTTATTCCTGAATCTGTTATTACTCCATGTAAAAGAATTTCCTACAGTGGGGATGTCATGCAAGTCCAGATTATTTATGAAGGCATTAAAATCTTTCATGCTTCTTGTGGGGGGAGATTTCCTTCCTTTATACTCAGATTCTGAGACCACAGTATTAAAGTCTCCAATGTATATAGAAAGTTCTGGAGGGGGGTTTTTTAGATCATTCCAAAGAGCTTCCCTCGATTGTCTATTTACACTAGCATATATAAAATAGCAGTTCCAACTGACTGATGAGTAAATTTCAGTAATTCTAGCCTGAAGAAATTGATCTGACTCTTTTAAGCTGATTACATTAAAAGCATGATTCCATAAGATCCAGATTTTAGCATTTTCAGCAGGGAGAGCATTTTTGAATCCTAGCTCATGCATCAGAGTGTTTATTTTCTTTTTTTCATGCCAAGGCTCTATCAAACAGAGAATAGCAATCTTGTGAGACAGCATAAGAGATTTTATTCTATCCAAGGATGTTCCGTAGCCTCTAACATTCCAAACTAACATGTTTCCAATTATGTTGTATTTAATCATTTAAAACAGGTGGTGGTTGCTTTATGTGAGGATCTAAGGTTTCTTGTTTTAACAGTAGTGGCTTTACTATTCTTTGATTGCTTATCCTGATTCTTATCAAGTTTATCTAAACATGAATTAGGTATTGGTTTGTGTGTGCTAACCTTTGACTGTGCGCTTTGAAATACCTTTGTGTTCTGATCAGTTGTAGATTGAGCTCCCTTATTTACCACTGTAGGAACTGCCTGGGATTGAAGATCTGGCCCCTGAGTCAGCCCAGCATCTGTGATGAACAGTGGATGTTGGTTGATGCCAGCAACAGGAGTGACAGGTGTATTTGTTACTAAAGTAATGGGGAGCTTTGTGAGTCTGTCATGGGGGCTGATTTCTTCTGAGGGAGGAAGTTCTGTTTTGTCTGTGATCTTGTCATTTGTTTCTTGAGATTCCAGTGTTTCATGGAATATTTCTGCTGCTTCCTCCTCATCATCTCCCTCATTTAAAGCTTCTAAGGACTAAAAGGCATTTGAAATCTTGATAGTTTTTTCTGTTGTCCGGGATTCCTGGATGTGTACTGACTCAATCGAGTGTTTTTTCTTTCTCCAAATTGTGGTTGTAATAGGCTTAGAGATGTCATCCAGAGAATAAAAGGAACCTGTTCTTTTCTTATTAATATCAGGGAAGGCTTGTACCATACTATTTTTCAGATGAAGAACTGTCTTACTTTGTTGTAACAGACACCCTACTTCTTTCTGGGAAGCTAATAGACCCGAGGACTCAGCCACATCTAAGACCAGTGTAGGATGGGGATCTAAGGCTTGAGAGGGTTCCACCTGATCTGTGGCTTTGTTTTCCTTTTTTCCATTTATTCTGGGGTTCGAAAGATGATTTTTCCTCAACTCTGGGTGCAAGAAGTTACACATAGCATTACTATGACCAATTATCCTACACTGAGTACAATATAAAGGCAGTTCGTCATGCTCAATAGGGTACTCAGCTACTTTGCTACCAATTCCAACCACTATAGTAGATGGCAACTGAGACTTAAGGTCAACCTCAACACACACTTTGATTGCAGATGGCCTAGTCAGTGCACTAGTTGCTGCGTCCATTTTAAGGAACCTACCAATCTGACTGCTCATACCAATGATTGCAGATGTATTATAGAAATGAATAGGGAGTTTATGGATTGTTACCCAGGCTGGAACAACAGATGATTCAGCTACAGGGGAGAAGTCAGGTGACCATTTTTGTACTTTCATTATTGAGCCTTAAATCATCCACTGTCCCTTCATCCAGCATCTCTGATAGTCTTCACTCTCCTAAAATCTGATAAGCACGTGGCAGTAATCCAGAGATCCCAATTGGAACTTTGATTTGAAACCTATGGACTTAAAAGCGGCTTGAAGAGTATCCATTGATGGCTTTCCTCTGTTGAACTTTCTGACCAAAGCATTCTGGTAGTGTGACGCCAGTAACTCGCCCTCCTCCGGTGAGAGAATGAAAGCAATTTTTCCCTTGTATTTTGTGATAGGGTGAAGATTAGGCGTGTCGGGTAAAGAGGTGAAGAGCGGAGAGGGTTTAGCATTCAGAGCTTGGAGGAAGCTCTTACTAATGGCAGGGGGGGTTTCTGTTTGGAGGCTTGTCGGTGGCAAAGCCATGGCCGGTGGCCAATTCCACCACTTGTGACTGTTATCAGGCTGGTAAGGTGAAAGAATAGAAGTAAGAAGTGGTGTTGCGTCAAAATTTCCAGTCGCACACACAAACAGTAAAATTGCACACAGTGTACCGTTAAAAAGTTGGGCATCCAATCTGATCAGAAATGAGATTCCCCAAAAAGCTATGCTATATTGTGAAATCTTTGATGTTTGGGGTATTGACTTCATGAGACCTTTCCCTAGTTCTTATGGCTTTACATATATTCTTCTTGCTTTTGATTATGTGTCGAAGCGGGCTGAAGCAAAACCCACTAGGACTGACGATTCTAAAGTGGTTGTAGAATTCATGAAAGATAACATCTTCTCCAGGTTTGGGGTACCCTGAGCCTTGATTAGTGACCATGGCACCCATTTTTCCAATCGGACCATAGAGGCACTCTTGAAGAAGTATGTTGTGACTTACAAGACATCCACCTCCTATCACCCGCAAACCAATGAGCAAGCCAAAGTTTTCAATCGAGAAATCAAGTCCATCATTCAAAAAATGGTTAACCCTAACTTGAAGAATTGGAGTTCTCGGTTGAATGATGCCTTGTGGGCGTATAGGATGGCTTACAAGACACTAATCGGTATGTCACCATATCGGTTAGTGTTTGGTATGCCCTGTCACCTACAAGTGGAAATTCAACATAAGGCGTACTGAGCGGTCAAAGAATTTAATCTTGATATAGATGAGGCCGGCTTGCATAGGAAGTTACAATTGGATAAACTAGATGAGATCCGGAGGGAGTCCTATGAGAACGCCAAAATCTATTGGGAGGTCATTGTCGTACCTCTCAAAGTTATAATTTATAGGCCCTTTATTCTTACTAAATACAATTAAGTACATAGTGGCAAATCGGGGTCGTCCACGAGAAGAGGGATTTTCTTAAGCGTTTAAACATAAAAAGTTGATATTAGGCTAGAAGTAGATATATATATATATATATATATAGATATATAAAAGAAAGTAAAAAGGGGGGTTTTGGTTGGTTGTGGTCCTAAGTTATGAAATTAAAAGACAAGATGACTATCAAAGTTAAGTAACTATGCTTATCATCAAACAAACTAAGAAAAATGGGTAAAAACTACAAAAGACAAAGCATTGAGGGCAATTAATATCCACTTCCAAACCTAATGTAGATCACTGAACCATTCACTCATTCTATCACATTCTTTACCTATGGGGAATGCTAAAACTTCCCATTCGAATATCAACATTCATTCCTTCTTAATAGTAATTTGCAAAGACAAACAACGGCCATTTGCAAACCTCATTTATAATCACTCTAGGAAAATCACACCATAAAGGTATTTCATCAACGACATTATACACGAATGACCATAGATTTGATAAGAACAAGCCTTGTACCAAAGACATAGCCATTTAACTAAGCATAACATTCATTAGGCTAAACCTAGAACAAACCACATTCAAGATTCAAAATTACAATGCATCTATAGGATAAATATGAGAACAATCCACATTAACATACTTATCTAGCAAGAATTACAACACATTATACACTAGAAGTTCTAAGTCAATGTTCTTGGATTTTCATGCCAAATGAGTTAAGAAATTTGCAACTTTCCTAACACCCTAGCATTTCAATCATACAAAAACTTCCTATTCTCAAAGAAACCATGATATTAATGAAGTAAAACATCACATTAAAACACAGGAATGCTAAATAACAAATGCTTCAAGATAGAGTGAAATATAGGTTCTTACTATATTGATATTGAAGCTTCAATAAATTTCTCCCAATAATAACTAGCCTAGATAATGAAAAGACATAATTAACCTACAAAAACTAAGAAAAGAAAGAAAGGAAAAACTAGGGTTTGAACCCAGAAAAATGCAGGAAGAAGAAGAGGTCTGAATGGGAGATGATAAGGTGAGTATTTATAGTAAAAAAAAAGTAAGAAAGTTTCTGGCCATACGTCCATCGCGAGTCGTGATGGGTTCGTCGCGAGTCATGACCGAGCCTTGTTCCAGCATCTTGATTTCTTTCTTCTTTTTGTTTCAAGTCCTCCTCTTCACTTCACTTATCTTAAATTCTTCAAATCTTCAAAAGCTCAAATACAAGTCTTCAAGTCTTTAAATCTTCAAAGGTATTCTTTAAAGTCTTCAAAGGTATTCTTTAAAGTCTTCAAAGTCTTCAAACAAATTACCTTGTCACACAAAATCCTCCAGAAAAGAAATAAAAGCATAAAAGTTGCTTTTAACTATCTTTAGAGAATTTCAAGGAAAAATGCCACATCTAGAGCACAAAAGTGTACAAAAGTGAATCCCAAAAGTTCTAATATAACCATATAAAATGGGCACATCATCTATAAAGAGAAGACAAAGGTGTGGCATGACAAGATGATCATTAGGAAGGAATTTAACGTTGGTAAAAAAGTCCTCCTATTCAAATCCCGCCTTCGCCTATTCCCAGGTTAGTTGAGGTCCCGATGGATCGGTCCTTTGGAGGTGGTGAAGGTATTCCCGCATGGTGTGGTGGAGATTCTAGATCGAGCTAAGTCCAATACATTCAAGGTCAAATGACAACATTTGCAACCTTACCACGAGAATTTTGTGCCCGAAAAGGAAGAGGATGTTGATCTCCTCGATCCAGTTTGTGAGTAAAATCCAAGAAAAGGGAGTGAGTCATGCCGAAGATGTTAAAAAAACTTGGTTTTGAGCATCCAAATCGTCATTCATGACTTTTCATTGATGTTACTTGGTTTTGGATTTTGTCATTAGTTTAATTGTTTTTCTTTGTGCTCTTCATAGGTTGTTTTTCCATGATTTTGCAGCAATTTGAAACCAAGGAATTGGACTTTTGAAGGGAGAAATGCTTGGAGTCAAGAAGGAAAGACTTGGACAAGTGATGAAATCAAAAAAAAATTTTCTAAGTACCAGGTAGGTAGCCAGTCGTGAGTCGCGAGTCGCGACCACCTCGTCGCGAGTTGCGACAGGCTCACAAAATTTTGTGCTCAATTTGGTTTTTAGCCTCCACTTTTCATGAGTCACGATGACCTCGTTGTGAGTCATTATGAACCATCGTGAGTCACGAAGAAGTGGTCACGAGTTGCGACCACCTTGTCGCGAGTCCCGACGGGCTGACAAAATTTTGTGCTCATTTTTATTTTTAGCCTCCACTTTTCATGAGTCACGATGGTCTCGTTGCAAGTCGTGATGGACCATCATGAGTCACAAAGAAGTGGTCATGAGTAGTGACCAGATCAGGAATTTTGTGTGAAAATAGAGCTTTCAGCCTCAACTTTTTGGGAGTCGCGATGGAACATCTCGTGACAAAGTGGCTGGGAGTCGCAACCAGATCATGAATTTTGTGTGAAAATAGAACTCTCAGCCTCCACTTTTTGTGAGTCGGGATAACCTCATCGCGAGTTGCAATGAAGTGGTTGTGAATTACGACGTAAGCATTGACTTTAGGTAACCGTTGACCTACCCATCGCGAGTTGCGATAAACACGTCACGAGTCATGATGGGTGTGCATACTTGTTTTAAAAAATACGCAGAATCAATTGTTTTGCCACAAACTTCCCACTCTCCTTTCATCTTCTCCGCCGCCTCCAACCAAGCCGCCTCCACCTCACCGCCACCGCTCCATACCCCATTATTTCTTTCCAAGCTCTACCACAAATCACCCAAAAACTGTTGAAGGACACAAACCCTAGAATTTGGGAGTTTTGTGATTTTTGGCAATTAAACTTCAAATTGCTTGTGGGTTTCATTCCTTTCTCATCCTAGGCATCTAAGTGGTACATTTCTTCACTTTATTGAACTTCAATTGTGATTATGATTGTATATTCTATTTATTGGATATTGTGTAGACTATGTGTGATGCCTTAGGAAAATATATTTTTGGAACTTGGTTGATTTTTGTGAATATATTGGGCTTGTCATTTGATTTGACGGGGATTATGTGAATATTTGTGTGTACGGCTTGGTTGGATGTAGGATAACATTAATAATCACTTTGAGTGTATTGAGTTGCTTGTATGGTCTTGTGCTTGCATTGCACTATTTGTGTTTCTTTGGTTGAGAATGGATTATGGCTTATTCTTGATATGAGGCATGTTGGCCCTTGATTCGACATAGTTGTTATTTGGATAAAATATTATTGTGCTTTGCAATGTTATTTTGCGTAGGGTAGTTTGTCCATGGGACTTGAATGTTGACCTTATGAATATACTAATGGTGGCTAAACTAGTTAGGTGTGACTATGATTTTGAGATATAGTATACTAGATTTCAACTATGTGAGAACTTCATAGACTTGAGAATATGGGCATGTTGGACATAATATTTACTGTATGTGCAATTGTGATAAGGACTTGAGCTAGTTGGCTTGGACTTGATTTGGCTTGTGATGATTGATAAAAACTATTTTAAGGTTGAGTATGAATTTGGAATATTGCATATACATGCATTCATGTGCATTGACTTGTTTGTTGTGGTTGTTATATATGGCCCCTATAAAGAGACCCAGGGCTCCTCCTCGAGGCGGGCGCACCGCCGCTCCACCTCTGCCTCCACCACCAGCTCCGGAATTGAGCCTTGTACCTCCCCTTCTGGATAGGTACATGGTTTTGACCTGGATCACCGGGTCCTATGCTAAGAGGTGGGAAGCCCTGGAGAGTTGTTAGCTCAAGGAGACAACTTTTGTAGACGTGCCCACACTGGGCGCTCTTGGGCTTACCCAGCCTGTTCGATGCCTCCTCGCCAAAGGGGGGATGGAAGGATTCATGAGCAGGAGTGCACCCTCTTACCGGTGAAACATGCTAGAGTTCCTATCCACTGTCAGGATATGTAGCATGAGAGATGATCAACCATGCGAGAGGTATATCACTTTCCACTTGGATGATATATCTCGACAGATGACCGTCTCGCAGGTTGAGGAGGCATTTGGATGGGACACTGCAGAGATACAGGCAAGGTTGGAACCACAGGCCCATGAGCGATTGGTTGAGGATAACATGCAATTTTGGAGTGTCATCAACATGAGGCCAAAGAACTCCCATGACAAGAGCAGTGTAATGATCCACCCTGCACTCCTTTATGTGCACTGACTGTTGGCTGGTATAGTACTTTGCTCGGCGGAGCTGATGAATGTGCCAGACAACGACATTCACTTTTTGTGGCACTTGATGAGTGAGGGACCAGGATACAAGTTATGGGCTGAGCTGTGGATGAAGAGGATTATGGAGGTGGAAGGAAAGGCAAATGGGAAGATTATTGTTGGAGGTTTGATAGGCCTCTTGGTGGATTACCTAGGATTGGTTCCTCCGGCTAACTTTTCACACTTAGGGAGGCGCACTTTCTACCTCATCACTGTTGAGAGGTTGGTTTAATTTGAGATGCTCAGTGCCACCCGAACCATGGGGGTATTCCACTGGTTATATGGCGCAAGGAAGGTCACATTCATTGCACTTTCTCAGCCCAACAAGACGAAGATGGAATTTAATACACCTCTAGGAGACTTGGAAATTTCACCTAACTCCTCGTGCAGAGAGGACTTCCAGCGCAAGCTCCAAGACCTTGGTCCAGCCCCTGTCCAGCGCGATGATAGTAGTCTGCCTTTCTCCAAGCGACAGCAGCAACACTCCCCGCAGCTTCCACCAGAGACCGAGCTTATGCATGAGGACAATGTGCAACTTCACTACTCCCAGCCTCCACAGATTTCTATGAGCGGATGATGCAGACCATGCAGGATGGACTCCACTGCCAGGACAGCTTGATACTGGAGCACAACGTGTTTGTCTCCCAGAGCTTGATCGACATGGATGAGGAGATTGATCACCTATCAGCTCGCGTTCATGAGATGCAGTCCTAGGTAGGTAGTGTCTTAATCCCCGATCCGGGAGCAGAGAGGCGGAGAGCTAGGAGGCAAAGGAGCACGGATTGGCTGGCTCATTATTAGCAGCTATTTTAGCGGTGGCCCTTTTTCCTCACATCAGTGATTTGTGAGCACCATATCCTTACCCTTTCCATACTTTTCTTTGTACGCTTTAGCCCTATTGTCTGCATTGAGAGCAATGTAGTGTTCTAAGTGTGGGGAGGGGTATCGACTAATTGCACGGTTGGGGTTGGAGATACTTTGAAGACTTTGTTACTATTGGATAACTCTTTTGTTTTGTTTTAGATATTTTTCCCTTTTGTTTTGGGATTTTTTTCTTTTGATGTACTTGGATAATGTTGGTTTTGACACTTTTCTTAGCCTTAACATTTGGAAAGCACTTTTCTACTTTTTGGATTGGAGAAACATGAAAAAAGTTGAAAAAAATTGAAAACGAAAAATAAATAAATAAAAAGAATCCCGCTAAGTTGAAAACCCTAGAGGGCATCTTAGGCAACATTGGGGGCCCGGATAGGTCGAAAACCTGAGAAGGTGACCTAGGCAAAAAATGAGAGGCTAAATGTGTAGAAAAATGTGAGATTTAAGCCGAAGAAACATGACGCGTGGCTATGATGAAAGCCCGAAAGGGCTCCTAGGTAAAATGAGAGAAAATGAGAGAAATTGAAAAATGTTAAGTGTTCACTCATTTGCCGGCATTGGATTCATAAGGTTGTGGTGGCCATACAGATGGATCGGGTAGCTTGACATCTTGAGAACCTCTTGGGAGTGGAAAATTTAGCGGGAGAAGACGAAGTAAGTTACAAAACTCTTGATCGTTAATATACTTCGTTTTTAGGTTGATATATTGATATAAAGTGGAGTGTCCTTAGCTTCACCTTGTACCATTGGATTTGGGATTGTTAATTTGAGATTCGTAAATGTTTTGGAGATAGCAATAAATTGATATGTTGATATGGTTTAGGTAGATTTAGGAATGGGGGTTGTGGGAAACTTCTCATTTAACCTTAACATTGGGATGTGTGATATTGAGAGTATTTTGAGGTATTGATTTGGGGGGATAATAGTTAGGATGTAGATACGTCATTTCCTTCGTATGCTTGGATCTTTTCTTACTCGAGGGCGAGTAAGGTTTAAGTGTGGAGAGGTTTGATATGTCCATTTTATGTGCATAATTTAGTACTTTTTGGGGTCACTTTTGTGCTATTTTATTATCAAGAGCTTATGTTTTACCTTGAAATTCTCTTAGGATAGGTAAGAAAAACTTTACGCTCTTTTACCTCTTTTAAGTGGATTTTGCGTGACAAAGGAAGAACGTGGAAGCTTGAAGATCGGAGGCCATTAAAAGATCACTTTTGAAAGACTTTGAAGACTTGCTTCGATGACACAAAGACTTGAAGACCGGAGTCCGTCAAAGACCATTTCTGAAGACTTTCTTCAAAGAGTTGAAGACTTGAAAAATGAGAGGAATCATTGTGAATATAAGTGTTTACCACAAGAAGAAGAAAAGAAAACAAGGTTAAGTTCTAGTGCCCGTCGCGAGTCGCGACCAACGGGTGGCCAGAATCTAACCTTATCCTTTTTGTACTATAAATAGCACTCTCTTTCCTCTCATTCACACCTCTTCTTTCCTGCGTGTTTGGTACTATTTCCAACCCTATTTTCTTCCATTTTCCTACCATATTTCATCTTTAAATTCTCTTGTATTAGGTTTAGTTTGTTAGCATTAATTAGTATGAATTCTTGTAGCTAAATCTAGTTATTGGGAGCAATTGATTGCATCTTCCAAACTTATGTAGTAAGATTCTATATTTGCTCATTTATGAACATTTATTGGAGAGCATTTATTATGCCATTAATGTTGTGTTTTACCTCATTTATACCATGGGTTGTTTGAGTATATGAAATTTTTGTATGATTGAAATGTTAGAGTGTTAGAAAAGTTGCAAATTTCTTAACTCATTTGATATGAAATCCAAAAGCATGGATTTAGAACTTCTTGTGTATAATGTGTAGTAATTCTTGCTAGATGAGTATGTTAATGTGGATTGTTTTCATATTTGTCATATAGATGTAAAGAAAGGTTGAACCTTGAATGTTGTTTGTTCTAAGTTTAACCTAATAAGTGCTTGTTTGGTTAAATTACTATGTCTTTGGTAGGAGGCTTCTTGTTATCAAACCTATGGTCCTTTGGGTGAAATGACATTGATGAAATAACCCTATGATGTTGTTTATCTTTGGTGATCATCAATGAGATTTGCAAATGGTCGTTGTTTATCTTTGCAAACTACTCTTAAGGAGGAATGAATGTTGATCTTTGAATGAGAAGTGATAACATTCTCCATAGACAATAAATGTAATTGAATGAGTGAATGAATCAATGAGCTATAGGAAGTTTGAAAGTGGAAGTCGATTTCCCCCAAAGCTCTGTTAATTATCATTTGCATCGTATCTTTAGTTGCATTGCATGATTAGCATAGTTCTCTTGCTTTGCTAATTATTGTCTTTCAATTTGATAACTTAGGCTCAAAAACCAACCACCCATTGTTTACATGCTTTTATATGTATCTATGTATGTATATGCCTATTATTTTTTCTCCTATATATGTTTAAACACTTGAAAAGATCTCTCTTCTCGTAGACGACCCCGACTTGCTATTATCTGCTTAATTGTAGATATGAAGCATTAGGGATTGAAAGTACTAACTTTGAGAGGTACGGTGACGACCTCCCATTTACCTTTATACTCTCCATGATGTAGTAAAACTTCATGAGGTTAGCATAGTGGGGCCGCAAGTATGGCCACCAGTGGGGAAAACATTAAGACATATCAACTCATACACGAGACGCTCTTCCCAGGTTTAAATACCTATGTCAAAACTCTCTGCCTTACAGGCATCGCTTCCCTTCCTCTTAAAATATTTCTTACCTATAGAAATGAGACAAAGAGGAGTAGCATCACCAATGCCCAGCCAAACATGAGTGTGATAAATGTCGAGTGGACCATTGGGGTCACCTGACCTTAATTTTGCGGCGGTGGTGTAAGGGCATTCTAAGGCTGCATTAATTGTACATGTAGTAACAAATACATCTTTCTCATTAACCCTAATCATATCCCTACTGTTTCTATTTTGACCCAAATTTGCATAAAATTGAATCACTTCGTCAAAAACCAGCTCATCCATTCATAGCAATTTCTATAGATGCTGAGTTTTAAAATGTGCAAGCAAATATCCTAATCCTAAGGGATCAATGTCTGATGCTAATATAGCCTTAGAATTGATAACTTTTCTTTTCAAGAATGCAACATACGTCCTCGGTTATGCAGCTAAAAAACTTCGTAGAGACATCAATATGAGTGAGAGGATGATAGCTCCGATCACTAGCCTTTGACTTAGCGGCTATGCTCTTCTTAGTCATTGTGGGGGAGAAATTTGGGTGAAGGGTTTTAGTGTGTTGAACTGGGAATTAAGGGTTCGTGGAAGAGGCTTTGTGATAATTTGAATTGGGGCTTTTCAATCTGCCCATTTTTGTAATTTTTTTAAAGGGGAAAAAGGGTTTCCAAGTTCAGAATTAGCTCCGCTCCTACATATACAAGACCAAACTCATTTACGAGTTCGAAATACAGTTCCCAAACTCAAAACCCTTACTTACAAGAAAAAAAATGGGATAAAGGGTTTTCAAATGTGCATTTACTCCCATTTGAAAACCCCGCCAAACCCTCATTTCTCCCCACCAAAAACCCTTCCAAACCCATTTCATCAATCATTTCCATCTTCTAATATTCCATTTCAAAGTTTGAAGATTTGAGGTGGGTCTGCATCTCTTCAAATCCAAATTCACACTTAAATATTCAAATTTCAATAAGGTTTTGGGTTTTATGTAGGTATAACATATGAAGGAGAATTTCATACCTTTCGTAGCTAGGGTTTATTGTTATCCGTCATAAATGAGGAAGCACTAATATTTTTGGGTTCTTCTTACCTAGATAGGGTTTGGATTTTATCAATTGTTATGAATTCTATATTTATTACCTAGGGTAAATGTACTCTTCCATAAATAGTTAGGGTTTATTAATTACTATTATGGATGAACTAGCACAACATTTTCACGGTCATTGCTAGCTAGGGTTTGGATTTTATGAATTTTATTATTTCTATTTTTAGTGAGGTTTGGCAATTAATGATAAGTTGTGTATACAATTAGGGTTTTTTTGCCTTGGCGATTGGTGGTAATAAAATTTTCGGTAAAACTATAGTGGTGAATTTAACTTCTATCGATTTTTTTTCATTTGCCTAAGGTTTAGTACATATGTTTCTATAAATGTTAGTAACTTATTACATTCAAAGATTAAGGTATTTTTATCCTCGTATTTGGGTATGAAGCATTGAAAATGGAAACTAGGAAACAGACTCGTGACGATGTGTCATTGTCCAGCAATGTCAAACCACCAATAATGGACACGGCGTGGGATGACGATGACGATGCAGAAGATGTATGAAAACACCAAACTCATTGTAGAGCATTAGAATTTGGAATGGCTAGGAGAGAGTTAACATCGTTGATTTTTGACAAAAAGGGAAATTACGTATCGGACCAACGTGCCAAATGTTCTAGTTGGGTGGCAAAGGTTGGTAGAACAAGGGTAGATATTAAGTACGATACTTGGCATGATGTCCCAAATGAATACAAGGACACATTGTGGAGGGAACGCAAGGTACCTCTAGTGAATCATTTTCCTACATACTTCTTCTTCAATTTATGGTCATATATATTCCCTATCCTCAAACCACTTTGTTTCGTAATCCCCGTAGAGGCATTTTGAAATCGAAGCACAGGATGTTACTTGTTTGAGAAAGAAAGCTATGTCCATGATGTTAAAGAGTTGGCGTGAACATAAATACATTTTGTCCAGAGATTATTTATTTACCGATAAGAAAGGTGATCGACAATGGGTAACTTATACGCACATTCAACCCGGGATCTAGGAGATCTACAAGAAAAGGGCATTGGAGAATAGTGAAAATGTAAGTAAAAAAATATGAAAATTGATTGAATTGTGATTAATTATATTGAAATGTCTATAGTGTTAACAATAACCTAACATCTCGCCAACGGTACAAGGGGTGTAAAACAACGTGTTGCCGGGGAGAGTAAAATTCCTCACCGATTGAGTTGTGGGGGTTATTGCTTAGCGGCAATCGAGTTAGTCAAGGAACATCTAGAAGAAGATGTGCAAGCGGCAATAACATAGGGGATGATGGAGGATGAGGCAAGGTCATCTGTGCAATCGATTTGTGTAGAAGACATTTAGAGATGCGATCTATTTCTCAAAGGATGACAAAACAAGAAGGGCGAATATGTCAAGCCCAAAGGGAAACTACTTGCGAAAAGAGTGGTACGTAATTTTTTAGGAAAATACTTCATTAAATTGAACTATATACATGTTATATCGAATTAACATTGGTTTATCAATTTATATTTTCACTTAGGCTATGTTGAAGAATGATCATTTATAAGAGGAATTTATACCAAAGGATAAACATGACATCCTTTGTGAAGCCATGGACAAACTGGACCATCCAGGGTGGGTTTGGGGAATGGGTAGTTTCGTGACACACTAAAAACCATTCGGGGTGTTATGGTCCTACAATGGAGCGGAATCTTTGAGAGTCCATTCGTTGCAAAAAAAATGCCCAAGTCCAAGACAAACGAATCGAGCAATAGGAAATTATAATTCAGAAGTTGGTCTAACACACCGGGCTAGTTCTTTCGAAAAATTTAGAGGACTTAATGCTCGATTGGACACTGCCATCGAGGGGTTCACGACATTCCCCCCAGGGTGTTGAGGTAAATTGCAAGGCAATTGTGCAAAATCCAAAAAATTGATAAACAATTGTTCAAGTCCGAAAACCTCAAAAATGCCTCCCTAGCAATTGCAAAAAAGGTACGAACAATCATTTTATAAATAATATCGCTTTGATTAAAGTTTTATATTTAATATATATATTGCCTATGTTTTAGAGATCACGTCCATGTGAACAATACATTGATCAAGGCGTAGACGGTAAGCCGCTACATGTAGCCGATGGATTTTGCATGAGTTAATGAAACATCATCACTCAATACCAATTGCGGCTGGTCTTTCGAGGATTTCCTTGGAGAATTCTTTGGTAACGAGTGATCCTTTACCAATCCCAGACGGAGAATACAAGAAATTTGAGTCTTGCCGGGGAATGTTCCTTACTTGGCCCCATAGACTAATATACGCCAATCCAATCAAGGATGGACATTTGAAGGAAACAATGCCTCCATTGCCAAAATTGGCGATGACAACACCAAAAGAGGTCAAATCGACAGGAAAAACTATGCCAACAACACCAACTAGGGTTAGACCTCCATTGGCAAGATCCAACGTCCCTCGAGACTTACCTGGCTTCATACGTGTCCTTTATAATTTTCTACAACCCCATGATCGAAACACCACATTCACATTCACATTCCCTCGAGACTTACCTGGCGTTATGGAGTGATTTTGAAGACCTATGGAGATGTGAGCAAGTTAATCAAGCGGTCATGTCGATCTACACCCTGTGAGTTTTTTCAATCATTTAATTTCAAAATTTGATTTAAATTTCGCTAACCGTGATTACAATGAAATTGTCTAGGTACATGTATTTTAAAAGTAATCAAAAGAAATGATGGATTTGATACATGTGCCCAGTGATGATACAAGAAATTGATTGTACAAAAATAAGACGGGATCGACTACATTAAAAATGCCTAAGCCGGAAGGATAAGACACTTTTCGTTGCACCATACATCGAGAGGGTATTTACTACATGCAATTACTTGAAAAACATTGTTTCCAAAAATTTCAAATAATCAATTTTTTTTGGGACCATTGGAGACTATTATCTATAGTACCTGCAAAGAAGGAAGTTTATTGGGTAGATCCCCTCCACATCCAACCGTCCGATGCATTCATTGAGGTTTTGGAATCTGGGAATGAATGAAAATAATGATCAAACAAATTATTTATTTCATGTGGTCGAAATCAAGGTAGGTCTACCAATATTTTCATTTCCAACATATTATCCTCAATTATTTAGTGCAATATAGTCTTGATAATTTATGTTCCTTACATATAGTACAAGAAACATGCTCAAACTTGGGAGTGCAGATATTAGGTCATGTTATGTGCGTCTGAGTGCATAGACAAAGTCCAGAAACATATACTTGAACTTGACAAGGTAATTGTACAAATGCGTAGTGGTAATGTTTCTAAATAGCCTTCACCAAATAATTAATACTATATTGTTATTTTTAGATTTTCAAAGATGATTAGAAACCCTACTCTTAAGAAGATATCAACAATGTGTGGAATCCATTTGCTAGGCATCTAATTCTCAATCGGTCACACAGACTGGGAAATCCCAACATTGGTAGGGAAACTCAAGTTAGGTAAAAAAAGAACCTTGAAAATGTCGGAATAGATTTGTAGCAATTTCTATTCCTATCTATAGATTATTGCTTGGTGAGCATTAGCAATAGATTTTTGTTTAGGTGCAAGATACTATCATGCATTTTTTGGAATTGTGGCTGTGTATCGAGGCTATTCTTATGCTGGTAATATTAAAGAAACAAAGTTTTACCATAAGACAAGAAAAGGTTTTCAAATTTGAAAACTTGGTCGGCTCTATCATGCTCAATTTGCATAGGAAATAAAAGGTTTTACAAACTCGAAAAAATTGGACGCGAAACACTTTCCGAGATTGGAAAACAGATTACGAACTTGGAAACACATTTATCAACAAAATTTCTCTTCAGAAACAATACAGTTGGAGACTGAAAAGTGGACAAGAGCTCGGAAATAGATCATCATTTTATAAAGGGAAGATTCAACTTTCCGCGTTGGGAAACGATATATAATTTCCGAGTTCGGAATTGTTTCAACGGTACTAGGCAAAGCCTAGAGTTTCTGAGTTCGGAAACGATACTTTCCATGTTCGGAATTGTTTCAATGGCACAAGGAAAAGCCTAGAGTTTCCGAGTTCGGAAACAAATTAAAGGCGGTTCCGGGGTATAAATTAAAGGTGATTTTAACCGCCTTTAATGGCAATTTTAATGGTTGTTCTTAGAACCGCCTTATTTTCTTTTTGATTAAAGGCAGGATTAACAATGACACCTCAAAAGTGACTTTAAAATGCCAATGAAACCGCATTTAATAACTCATTCCTACACTAGTGTCATCAAGGTAAACATGATTTATTTACTCACTCTATATTGTTTTTCACATGTACACTAATTTTTCGTTTATTCTTTAAAAAAATAAATTTAATGTTTTTTTCTATGTCAATTGCCAAAGATGTCTCAAATTAATAGAATGTTTAAGGGAGTCTTATATATAAACATTTTCACAATATATAAACTACGTGAGTTATGTACGAGTAAATCAAATGGGATTGATAAAATGGTGTTATCGTGTTAATTAGTACATGACTTTATGAATATTTATAAATGGTGTTATTGAGTAAATCCTTTCGTACTAATATTTTTAATCAAAGGATGACGGAATTGATTAATCAAAGGATTTTTTTTTAACTGAAAACACCCAAGGATGGGGGTTGATATATTCGTACCCCAAGCCACATAATTAACGAGCCAGTGACATCATAGTAGTTTTATACAAAAAGGCAACATCATTGCCTCCAAAAGAATGATCAGATACTAATAACTATAAGTCTATATATGTGCAAAATCTAGAAGAAAAAGGTAGTTGCGATTCCAAAGTAGCGAATGTCCACACCCGGTGTTAATTCATTTCTTTGGCCAGGCAACAACCAGTCAGTCATAACCGTAAGTAAAACTGATGGAGGAATTAGGCTAGTAAGTCTGCCATTGTTGGTATTCTGAGCTCGTAAGTAGGAGAAACTTGCTGACCATGGTGAAACAGCCGGAGGAGTATCTTGTTGAATGGCATGTGTGTAGCCGGAAAAACCAAGCGTAATCAGCTCGAGGACACGAATGTAGCTCGAGCACACGAATGTCCCCTCGAGCACACGGAAGTCCCCTCGAGCACACGAATGTCCCCTCGAGCACACGAATGTCCCCTCGAGCACAAGAATGTCCCCTCGAACATACGAATGTCCCCTCAAAAACACGAATGTCCCCTCGAGCACACGAATGTCCCCTCGAGCGCACGAATGTCTCCTCGAGCACACGAAAGTCCCCTCGAGCACACTAATTTCCTATCGAGCACACTAGTCCCCTCGAGCGCACGAATGTCTCCTCGAGCACACGAAAGTCCCCTCGAGCACACTAATTTCCTATCGAGCACACTAATGTCCCTTCGAGAACACGAATGACCCCTCTAGCACACGAATGTCCCCTCGAGCACACAAATGTCCCTCGAGCACACGAAAGTCCCCTCGAGCACACGAATGTCCCCTCGAGCACACGAATGTCCCCTCGAGCACACGAATGTCCCCTCGAGCACACGAATGTCCCCTCGAGCACACGAATGTCCCCTCGAGCACACGAATGTCCCCTCAAACAAACGAATGTCCCCTCAAGTGCACGAATGTCTCCTCGAGCACACGAAAGTCCCCTCGAGCACACGAATGTCCCCTCGAGCACACGAATGTCCCCTCGAGCACACTAATGTCCCTTCGAGAACACGAATGTCCCCTCGAGCACACGAATGTCCCCTCGAGAACACGGATGTCCCCTCGAGCACATGGATGTACCCTGGAGCACACGAATGTCCCCTCGAGCACACGAATGTCCCATCGAGCACACGAGTGTCCCCACGAGCACTCGAAAGTCCCCTCGAGCACACGAATGTCCCCTCGAGTACATGGATGTCCCCTCAAGCACACGGATGTCCCCTCAAGCACACAAATGTCCTCTCTAGCACACGAATGTCCCCTCGAGCACACGAATGTGGATAGCAAATGTGGCTGTGAGCTCCCCTCTGGAAAGTGAAACACCATAAACATCGGGGGGAAGCATAGGGTTCCAGAGCCATGATGAGGTCCATAACCTGCGGCAAAAGGAAGGAAAGATCAGCAGTATCAATCATCTTTAGAGGCTTGCCTATGGATTCTAATATAAGGTGTATGAATGCTATCCATATAAATTAGCCCTTTAATATGCGCCGGAATTTTATTCAAATGAAGTGAAAAATCCATCCGGGAGGTTGAGTGGTGTTTAACAATAGCATCAGCCACTGAATTACATTCTCTGTATGTGTGCTTAAGAGAAACCTGGGATAGAAGTGTGTGAACTTGGAACACCAATGGGTATAAAGTCCATTTGGAGCATGATGGATCATTGATCATATGAACTGCTTGTAAAGAGTCATATTCGATAATGAAGTTTAGATATCTAGGGATACAGATTTGACATGCCAGAAGGACTGCCTTTATTTCAGCTTCCAGTGGTGAAATGGCTGGTATGGACTTTGACTTGATTAGGAGTGGGAAACCCTGGTTATCATGAGCAATTAAGCCAATAGAAACAGATGTAGCAGACCATGAGGCATCCACATTAACCTTGATGACATTGGGACCTGGAAATTCCCAGTATACAGTGGAGATGGTTGGCTTTGGTGGTGGTCTGGGGAGGGATATCAGAGAATGAAATTGATTGCATGAGTTATGGTGTATATTGGGGAGGCAGGGAGAGGCTGAAATGGAAAGATTAAGAGTATCTATAACTTCCTTGCTTATATGAGTAAAAGAAAAGGGTTTGTCCTCAAGAAAGTAGGAATTTCTAGCCTTCCATAATGCCCAGCAGATCACTGGAGGCAACAATCGACATATTATTTTCTGAAACCCAGAAAGGTCACTACAATTCCAAAAGATGAAGAATGTATCCACAACACTATGGACATTTTGCAGGTTGAAGTTAACTAAACAAGCACTCTGAATCCAAACAGATTTAGCAAGATGGCAGTTAATGAAGAAATGTTCCAGAGAGTCAGATTGATTGCACATAGGAAATTTTGAAGCCAAGCTAAAACCACATTTAATGAGGATATCATCAAAAGGTAAGAATGAGTTGAGCAATTTCCATGTAAAGATGGAGATCATCTTAGGTAACCTAGTGTTCCATATGAGCTTAGTAACTGGGAAATTACCTAGTATATATGTTAGAGTTTTATAAGCTGACTTGAAAGAGAATCTGCCAGTCTCTTCAGGTTTCCAAATCATCTTGTCCTCTCTGTCATGTACAATTTCTGCACCCTGCAAAAATAGAAGAGTATCATTTTCCAGAAAAGGAACGATCTTAGGTAAAATTGATACTTTGTTATTTATAAAATCAGCTACTGAACATGGGGAAAATATGGAAGTGATGTGGGATGGGATACAGTTTATCAACGGGCCATTTGGGCACCAGTTAGCAGCCCAGAAATCACATTTACCTTGGCCATGAATAATCAGTGAATTTTTTTCTGCAATAGGGTTTACCTCACAAATTCTCTTCCATGTTTTGGAGTTCTTGTGGGACTGGGGAAAGGACCACAGTAATTTGGCCCACAAGGTGTTCCCTAATTATCTTTTCCACCATAATTTAAGTGAGCAAGCTTCAATAATTGACTTGATAGATCTAAAACCCAATCCATAATGAGATTTAGGGATAACAATGTCAGTCCACTTTTTCCATACCTTATTTTTACTTTCCTCAGTTTCCCCCCAAAAGAAACTGGCCATTCTTTTTTCCATGGATTTTACAATAGATGTCGGAGGCTTACAAACAGTCCAAATATGATGAGGGAGAGAGTATATACATGATTGGATCAGTGTCATTTTCCCTCCTGCACTTAACCATCTATTCTTCCAGTTTTTAAATCTCTTATCCATAGTTTCAAGAAAGGGATGGAAATATCTAGATAGGGTTCTCCTTTGAAAATAGGGCAGCCTAGGTACTTAAATGGGAAAATACCTCTCTTCATTCCTAGGATAGACCTAATCTGATGTTTCTTAGTGACTGTAGCTCTTTTGGTAATGTAAAACTCTGATTTTTCATAGCTGATTTCCTGTCCTGATGTTAACTCAAATATCTGCAGAAATGCTTTAATCTTAAGTAGACCAGATTTTGAAGCTTGCATAAAAATTATGGTGTCATCAGCATAGCTTAAGTGGGTGACTGGTAAAATAGTAGAGGGAAGAGAAAAATATTGCAAACTGTTATTTTGAAAGATGAATGAAATGCTCCTGGAGAAGGATTCAGTAAAGATATTGAACAGTAAAGGAGAAATGGGATCACCTTGTTTGATTCCTCTAGTTGATTTAAAAAAACCAATAGGATTACCATTGATGAGCACAGAGAAGTAAGCCTGGGAAAGGTTGTTCATGACCGCCTTAAGAAATTTACCTGAGAAACCAAATTTATGCAAAATACTCTGCAAAAAACCCTAGCTAACCCTATCAAAAGCCTTTTTCAGGTCTAGTTTGAGCATACAATTTGGTACCCTATTTTTTTGTCAAGGAATCTAACCATCTCTTGAAGATATAGGATATTGTCTGAGATATCTCTATTCTCCATAAAAGCAGTTTGGTTTTGAGAAATTAGTTTGTCCATATATGGTTTCAGTCTTTCCATGAGAACCTTAGAGAAAATTTTATTAGCAACATTAGAAAGGCTAATAGGTCTGAAATCATCGAAAGATGATGGGGTAGGTTTTTAGGAATAAGAGTTATCTAAGTGCTAGAGATACCTCTTGGTATGTTAGATCCTAAAAGAAAATCATTTACTGCAGATAAGAGGTCATCTTTTATGAAATCCCAGCATTTGATGTAAAATTTACTAGAGAAGCCATCAGGTCCTGGGCTACTATTCCTATTCAGCCCCATGACCACTGATTTGAGTTTAGTTTCTATTACAGGCCTACATAAACTAGCGTTATCTTACTCAGTGATGATGGAAGGAATCTGGCTAAGGAAGTGTGGATAGTAGGTGGAATCCACAGGGTTCCTAGATTCAGTTAGCAGGTCTGAGAAGTATTTGACAGCTTCATTCTGAATGTCTATAAAATTGTCCAGCCATTGACCAAACGAGTTTTTGATTTTTGATATATTCAATCTACAGTTCTTCTCCAGAACATATTTATGAAAAAATTGGGTATTATTAGCCCCACACTTAAACCAATTCAATCTTGACTTATGCTTCCAGAAATTTTCTTTCTCTTTTAAAGCTTTGAGAAGAAGTACCCTTTTTTCATTAAGAATATTAAGTTCAGTTTTTGAATGGGATAAATCATAGATTACTTCCCGTCTTCTGAGATTATCCTCAGCTATCATTACATTAGAGTCAATATTACCAAAGCTATCTTTGTTCCATATTTTAATTACTTTCTTAACTCTAATTAGCTTAAGATATAGCCCCATCATACATGTTTGGTGAATAGGAGAAACCCAGTTTGTTCTGATTAAATCCAAGAAATTAGGCCTATTGAACCAACAGTTGAGAAATCTAAAAGGTTTTGGGTATGAGGGAGTCTGAGTAGCAATTTGGAACAAGAGGGGTGAATGATCTGAGGATTGCCTATTGAGGATCTGTATGGAGGAAGCTGGGAATTTATTGCTCCATTGGAGTGTACACAGACCTCTATCTAATCTTTTAGAAGTAGGGTTTCTCATTCTACCATTGGTCCATGTGAAAATATTCCCTACAGTATTAATCTTCTGTATTCCTTTGGTGTTAATCCAATTATGGAAATCCCTAATACTACCTAGATTAGGAGATCTAGGGCCTCTATATTCATCAGGTGTGACAATTGTGTTGAAATCACCTATGAAAACAGTTTCGTTTAGTGGGAGAAGACCTAGGCATGCCATAGTAACTTTCTACCTTCTCTATTCCTAAGGGCATAAATAAAAACTATTTCCATCTGAGAATTAGAGCCAGAGTGGATGATTTTAACATTCAGGAATTGTTCATGGTGACATATAAGATTAACAATCAGTGAGTCATTCCACATTAGCCAGATCTTACCATTATGGAGAGGAAGGTTATTAGAAAAATTCAGTTTCTGCATGTAGGATTGGCATTGAGAGTTATCATGCATAGGTTCTATAATACATAATAGTTGAATTTTCTTTTTCAAAATCAAATGTTTCAATCTGAGCATAGAAGTTTCAATTCCCCTCAGATTCCAAACCAAAAAGTTAAGTTTGACAGGGTGCATCATTGGTCAACTGATTTATGGTTTTTAGTGGCAGATCTTAGCATCATCTTTTTCAATTGGACAAGGTAATTCTTTTTGGTCTTAATCTTACCTTGGCCATCATTTTTACCTGATAGATTACTTGAAACTACCACAGGGGTGGCCTGAGAGTGAGTATTTGAAGCAACTTCACTACCATCATCAAAGGATTCAGAGGGTCCTGAATTAGACCTTCATCAGAGTTCGACAGATCCTCCATATCCTGCAAAATAGCAAACCTGTTTTCCATCTTTCCTTGGTGTGAAAGTGGAGGGTTAATGGGGGAGCACTGGAAACGAGTCAAGTTGTGAGAACCAACCCCTATGTCATCCTTAGCATATATTTTAGGTTTTCTTATAGGGATAGTAACCTCTGTTAGGTTTATTAGTTCCCTAAGGACTGTATGGGATTTTTCCAAGGCTTGTGTTACTGATGGGTGGTCTGGGGGAGGTGGTTGACTGAGGTGTGGTAATCTGAGTGATTGCTCCTGTTATCTCGGGGCCATATGCCAAAGGATCAGAGGCAGGGTTAGTATTAGCTAGCTAATGAGATATGATTTCTGAGTTGGGCTTATTTGAGGAAGGCTGATTGTTAGTAAACATAGCAGGGGCTTTTGTAAATTTATGCCCAGTAGTATACCATTTAGGCATTGGTTCAACATTATTATGGGAGACAGTTTTACATTGACCGAGTGAATGTCCCAGTTTAGCACAGTGATCACAATACAGGGGGGTATCTTCATACTCAATATTATATTTCCGATTGTTATTTGTTGAGCCTAATCTGATGGAGGTGTTAAGAGGTTTTTGAAGATCTATCTCAACACACAACTTAATGGGAGACGGCCTGGTTAACATTTCAGTGGCTAAGTTTTTCTTGATGAAATTACCTATACTATTTCCAATAGATTCAATAGAAGAAGCATTATAATAGTACAGGGGGACTTCCCTGATTGTGCATCATACCGGAACAATTGGGGATTCCTTGTGTGTTGAAAAATTCGAAGACCATTTGAGGATTTTCATCTGGACTCCATTGAAAACCCAGCTTTCTTTGATCCAGCATCTTTGATAATCATTAATCTGGTCAAATCTGATGAGGACGTGCTTGAAATCCAGTGACCCCAATTGGTATTTTCCAGCAAATCCCGCCATTTTGAAGGATGATTCCAGTTGCTCCATTGAGAGCCTGCCTTTAGTAAATTTTCCTACCAGGGCATTGGTGTAGTGGGCGGAGAGTGTTGAGATCTCTTCCTCAGTGTATAGACATGTTGGCTCACCCAAATGCTCCGATTTTGGGATCAATTCGGGATTGTCCGGAAGAGATTGGCGGAGAGGGGGGATTTTTCTTGGAATGCAGAGAGGAAAGTTTTTTATAGGGTTATAGGATTGTCGTTCTCTGCCATGGTGGCCTACTGCGATGGAGGCATGGTTAGTACCGTTGCTTGTTGACGTTAGCGGCGAAAGAAGCCGTTACCGGCAGGAAAGGACGTTGGATTCAGAGATTTTGAAGTGAGAGAAGAGAGAAGACGGTACTGTTCACTTATGCCCAACATTTTTATGATTAATTAAAGGATGAATAACAATAAATGGAATTGATTACGGCAACGGAATTGATTAATCAAACTGAATTGATTTTAGATTTTTGCTTTCTTATTTTATCTCTCCTCACACCTATATATTTTTTTAATACACTGCAAATGTTTTCTTTTGATTAATCAAAGGATGACTAATTTTTTCCCACCAAGATGGTTATTTTAAAAGTCCCTTTTTAATTTTTAGTTTGTCAACTATTACATCATTCATGTATCTCTAAAGTCATGTATTTTTTTATATATATAAAAAGTAGTCAATATCAAAATTGTTCTTTTAACTAGTGTGGCTACACCGCGCGTTGCGCGGTGATTTTGATAAAAAAATTATAGAAATTGTATAGGAATGTTAAGAGAGTTGTAATTGAAGCTAAAAATGTACCCCTTTGAGGGCTGGGAGGTAGACCCCTTCGAGGTTGAGAGCTAGACCCCTTCGAGGATAGAAGAGTCCATCCCTTCGAGGGCTGAGATCTGGACCCCTTCAAGGATAGAAGAGTCCATCCCTTGGAGGGTTGAGAGCTGGATCACTTCGAGGGCTAAGAGTTGGACCCCTTCGAAGGCTGAGAGCTGGACCCCTTCGAGGGCTGAGAGCTCATCTCTTCGATGGCTGAGAACTAGACTCCTTCGAGGACGGAAGGCTACATCACTTCGGTGCCTGAGAGCTGGACCCCTTTGAGGACTGAAGACTCCATCCCTCTTGGGCTCGAAGGGGTAGTGTCTCGTGATCTCAAAGGGGTCTTATCTCGTGACCTCGAAGGGGCAGTGCATTGTGCCCTTGAAGGGGTAGTGTCGTGGCGTTGAAGGTGTAGTGCATCGTGGCCTCGAAGGGGTAGTGCCTCATGCCCTCAATGGGGTAGTGCATTGTGCCCTTGAAGGAGTTGTTCATTCAGGGCTCGAAGGGGGTGGTGGCTTATGGGCTCGAAGGGGTCTTGTCCGTTGCCCTCGAAGGGGTCTTGTCTCATGGTCTCAAAGGGCCATGGACTCGACGGGGTCATTTTGTGGCCTCGAAGGGACAGGTCCTTGTGTTCTCGAAGGGGTAGTGTCTCGTGTCCTCGAAGTAGTAGTACCTCGTGGGATCGAAGGGGTAATGACGAAGGGGTCTTATCTCGTGACCTCAAAGGGGAAGTGCATCGTGCCCTCGAAGGGGAAGTGCCTTGTTACCTCGAAGGGGGTAGTGTCTCGTGGCGCTCGAATAGGTCTTGTGGCCTCGAAGGGGCTGTGCCCCATGGGCTCGAATGGGCAGTGAATGGAGTCATTGAAGGGGTTTTATCTCGTGCCCTTGAAGATGTTTTTTTATTCTCGGCTCCAAGAAGTTGTTCATTCTGGGCTCGAAGGGGTGGTGGCTCGTGGCCTCGAAGGGGTAGTGTCGTGGCCTCGAAGGGGTTGTGCATCTTGGTATCGAAGGGGTAGTGTCGCATGCCCTTGAAGGGGTTATTTCGTGTGCTCAAATGGATCTTGTGGCCTCAAAGGGGCTGTGCCTCGTGGCCTCGAAGGGGCAGTGAATCATGTCATCGAAGGGGTTTTGTCTCGTGGCCTCGAATGGGTAGTGCCTCATGGGGTCGAAGGGGTTTTTTATTCTTGGCTCCAAGGAGTTGTTCATTCTGGGGTCGAAGGGGTGGTGGCTCATGGCCTCAAAGGGGTAGTACCGTGACCTCGAAGGGGTAGTACCATGACCTCGAAGGGGCAGTGCATCGTGGCCTCGAAGGGGTAGTGACCGTGGCCTCAAAGGGGTAGTGTCTCATGGGCTCGAATGAGGTAGTGTCTCATGCGCTCGAATGGGTCTTGTGGCCTCGAAGGGGCTATTCCTCGTGGCCTCGAAGGGGCTGTCAATCTTGTCATCGAAGGGGTTTTGTCTCGTGAACTCGAAGGGGGTAGTGCCTCTGGGCTCGAAGGGGTAGTGGTTCGTGCCTCCAAGGGCTAGTACTGTGACCTTGAAGAGGTTCTGTCGTTGACTCGAAAGGGTAGTGTCGTGGCCTTGAAGGGGTTGTGCATCGTGGTCTAGAAGGGGTAGTGCCGCATGCTCTCTAAGGGGTTGTTTCGTGGCCTCAAAGGGGTAGTGCATCGTTCCCTCGAAGGGGCAGTGCTTCGTGCCCTCAAATGGGGTATATGCTTCGTGGGCTGGAAGGGGTTGTGTCTCTTGGGCTCGAAGGGGGTAGTGTCTCGTGCACTCGAATGGGTCTCGTGGCCTCGAAGGGGCAGTGAATGGTGTCGTCGAAGGGGTTTTGTCCCGTATCCTCGAAGGGGTAGTGCCTCATGCGCTAGAATTTTTTATTCTTGTCTCCAAGGAGTTATTCATTCTAGGCTCCAAGGGGTGGTGGCTCGTGGCCTCGAAGGGGTAGTACCGTGACCTTGAAGGGGCAGTGAATCGTGGCCTCGAAGGGGTCTTGTGCCCTCAGAGGGGTCTTGTGTCCTCGAATGGGTCTTTTTTTTTTTTAGATTAAACCATCCTGAGATGGAGGAAAGTTGTATTAGGCTTCCCAAACCCTTAAAAAACAATAAAGAAGCCGAGGCTTAGTTTGTTTACAATGTGAGAGCATATTGCTCTTAAAGCAACACCTTGTTGCTTCCAAAAATAGTTGAAGATACCTTGAGTAGAACTAGAGGATTACAAATACTAATGGCTAGGTAGTTGGCGCTCGAACTTGTTAGTGAATCGAAAGACAAGACACAAGTCAGTCAGAGACAACCTTAACCTAAGCCATAAGCCTATCCTCTAAGTCTTTGTGAAACCTTTGCCAATGCTATATGATAGCTTTTACTTTGGAAAATCCTTTGAGGGTGGCCAGCCACTTAGCTTCCTGAGTTGTTCTCCATTTCGTCCGATCTTTACTGCCATGTGTCACCGTACATTCCAATGTGTCACCGTTCTTCCAATGGTCATACTCTGGGTAACCCTCTTCCTCCTCAGCCTATTAATCTGCAATGAAGGAAACAAGAAAGAAGCAGTCTCTGTTCCTCTAGAAAACATGTGCCCGAGAAACATATTATGTGTGGATTATGTTACCACTTGCTGTTCCTATTCTGACCCCATGAACTCCATTTTTATCTAGCATAATCAAGCCTTTTAGGAAAGATGGAGTATTGCTTGAGTTTAAATCTCCATTTATGGAATTCTCCCTAGCATATTTTGCCAAAAAATCAGCCACCGTGTTTGCTTCCCTAGGGACATATTGGATTTGGTTTTCTGTGTGCAGCTCATGCAGATGATAGTAAAGAGAAAATAGTCTCCATGAGCCAGAATAAGGATCATGTATTGCTCTTATTGCATGCTGACAATCTGACTCAAGTATACTACCTCTAATATCCATTTCTAAGCAGATCTGATATGCAAAAATAATACCTTCCAGCTCTGCGTGCAGAGGGGAATCTGATTTAAAGGTTTTGACTCTCATTAGTTTCACATCTCCCCTCCAATCTCTAATTATTACAGCACAAGAAGAGTCTCCCCCATTTACCCATGAAGCATCCGTGTTCAACTTAAGACCATTTGTTGGTTTTTCCCATTTAACTGCTGAAATTGAGATTTCTTTCTTCCTTTTTAGAGTTATACTAGGAATGATTCCTGCCTGGATTAGTTTCTTATGTTTGTCAGGATTTCCTTTCAACGGATTTGCAGTGAAAATTATGAACAACAGGTCCTTAATATTCTGAAAACATGCATCTACTGAAAAAGCAAGATTTTCATATAATAGTTTGTTCCTATGCATCCAAAGAGACCATGTTGTAACAATGAGTGCAGCTATGTATACATGATTCAGATTCTTAGAACCTACCTTAATGGAGAGATAGTGATCAACTAAATGACTGAAACTCCTAAAACCAGGTGGATGTAAATTCAGAAGGCTGTTAACTTTTTTCCACACTGCAGTTGCCTGATGGCATGAGTTAAAAAAGTGGTTGATTGAATCCGAGTGGTTCGGGCACATGGGGCATTTAGAGGCTAGTGAAAAACCAAGCTTACATAGAACATTTTCAAAAGGCAAAATTCCATTCAAAGCTCTCCAAATTAATATAGACATTTTAACTGGTATGAAATTTGACCATACCTTGTGTAAACTTCTGATGCTTGTACCCCTCTGCCTCAGAATCTTGTAAGCTGAGCTGACTGAAAAATTCCCATCCGTTGAAGGTTCCCAAATCAGTCTCTCCTCATGTGAATTCTTGATGGCTACCTCCTGCAGTATTGTAACTATATTGGTAGCCAAATGTGGCTCCAGAGAAGGAAGATTAGAGTCTTTGTTCAGGATGAAGGTGCTTAAGGTGATATCAGGGAAGGGAAGTTCCACATCCTCAGGCCATTCATAATATAAAGCACCTTCTCCTGACCAATTTGAGTTCCAGAAGGAGCATTCCCCTTTTCCATGAATTACTCTAGTCAATCTATTTGTTTTTTCAGTAATGGAGCAGATTCTCTTCCATACCTGAGATGTCTTATAGGAGACAGGTAGTGACCACAGATGGTGAGACCATTGAGTGGTGTTCTTTTGGAGCTTCCACCATAACTTACAGGAGAATGAGTCAACTGTGGCTTGAAGGTCTCTAAACCCTATCCCATTCTCTTGTATTGGCATACTCATTTTACTCCAAGCTCTCCATTTTTTCCTTGCCTCTGAACTATCAGTTGCACCCCAGAACAAGCCAGATGCCATCCTTTCCATCTTCCTCAAAACTACCTTAGGAGGTCTTAGTATGGCAAACAAGTGAGTTGGGATTGAAAGAAAGCAATGGTTTATTAATATGATCTTCCCCCCTGTACTAAGCCACTTATTTTTCCAGTTATTTATGCTTTTTTCCAATCTCTCCAGTATAGGGTAGTAATATCTCTGAGTGTTCCTTCCTGTGAATATGGGAATACCTAGGTATTGAAAAGGAAACTCTCCTGTAGTCATCCCTAATGCCCTTCTTATGGTCTGAATTCTATCTGCTGGGGTGGCAGGAGCAACATAGAAGTTGGATTTAGAAAAATTAACTTTCTGACCTGTTGTTTGCTCATATGCACTGAGAAATCTTTTAAATCTTTTCAGGTTTTCCTTATTTCCACTGAGAAATACAGCAGTATCATCTGCGTACATTAGGTGAGTTATCTGTGGACATGTCTTAGGTAAATCAAAATTTTTCAGAAAACCTATGTTGAAAAGTTTTTTAATTCCTCTGGAAAAGGCCTCAGATAGTATATTATACAGAAATGGGGAGAGGGGATCTCCCTGTTTTATTCCTCTATTTGATGCAAAGTATCCTGATGCTACACCATTAATTATCACTGAGAAATGGGCTGAGGCTATGTTCTGCAGTATCCGGTTCACAAAAACTCCATGGAAACCAAATTTAAGGAGAATTGAATTAAGAAAAGACCATGATACTCTATCAAAAGCTTTCTGCATATCTAATTTGATGATTAGGTTCTGCTTCCTTGATTTCCTTTTTAACATTCTGGTCATTTCTTGCATCAAAATTATGTTATCTGTGATATCCCTCCCTTTCATGAAAGCACTTTGTTCAGGAGATATTAGTTGAGACATGAAAGGCTTAATCCTTTCCATCATCATCTTGGAAAAAACCTTGTTCACAAAATTTGAAAGACTTATTGGTCTGAAATCTGAGAAAGTGACAGGTATTGTTCTTTTAGGAATTAAAGCTAGCCAGGTACTAGAAATAGCCTTAGGAATTTTACCACTTTTCAGAAAGTCATTTGCAGCTTCAAGTAAATCTGTTTTTACATTATCCCAGAAGGTGGTATAGAAAAAACCAGAATATCCATCAGGACCAGGTGAGCTGTGTTTATTAAGGTTGAAGACTGCAAACTTAAGCTCATGGATCAGGAAGGGAGATAACAGTTGATCATTTTCTTGTTCAGTTATTACTCCAGGTATTTCAGCTAGAAAGTGATTCATATAAGTTCCTTGCTTCTGTGGTTCTTCTTCATTGAATAGAGCTTTATAAAATCCAACTGCTTCCTCTTTAATCTTTGTTGGATCAGAGATCCAAATTCCATTTTCATCTCTAATCTTACTGATTCTAGATTTAGTTCTTCTTTCCCTAATTGAGTGATGGAAATAACTAGTATTAGCATCACCATATTTAAACCAATTCAGTCTAGCCTTTTGCCTAAGGTAGATTACTTTCTCCTTTTGAGCCCTCATCAACAGCTGTTTTGTGTTATTCAAATCTGTCAATATGGAATCAGTTGGGGTTTGTTGAAAAGAGATTTCCAAATCATTTACCTTATTCTCATATTGAATCAGATTCTGATCAACATTACCAAAGTGAGTTGTATTCCACTGCTTTATTTCCTTTTTAAGCCTTTTTAATTTATAAACCATCCTATACATTCCTCTGTAGGGGGTGTCCAGGTTCCAATTAGATTCCACTAAATTTAGAAAGTCCTGTCTACTGGTCCACATCTCCTGAAATCTAAATGGTCTAGGGGCTTGTTCCTCAGATGATTGTATGGATAATAAAAGAGGAGCATGATCCGATGACAGTCTATTTAGAACATGTATTGAGCTGTTAGGAAAATTTTCAAACCAGTCTAATGAGCAAAGTCCACTATCTAACCTTTGGAATATTAACTCTTTACATCGTTCCTTATATCTGTTATTGCACCATGTAAAGGAGTTACCTACAGTGGGAATATCATGCAAGTCCAGATCCCTTAGAAAATTATTAAATTGTTTCATGCTTTTTTTAGGGGTTGACTTCCTCCCTCTATACTCAGATACTAAAGCTACTGTGTTGAAGTCACCAATAAAAATAGAATGAGGAAGATTAGCTGCCTTTAGGTCCTCCCATAAGGATTCTCTGATTGATCTATGTACACTTACATAAATAAAAACACAATTCCAACTCAGAGAAGATAAAGAATCAATTATATTAACTTGTACATACTGATCGGTCTCACTTAAAACTGAGATGCTAAAAGACTGGTTCCAAAATAGCCAGATTTTAGCTCTCTGAGCAGAGTAAGCATTCTGATATCCAAGGTCATATTTAAACTTAATGATCTTCTGATTTTCTTGCCATGGTTCAATTAGGCACATTATGTCTAACTTGTGTTTTTGTTTCAGTATCTTAAGTCTGTCTATTGAGGTACCAACTCCCCTTACATTCCAAACTAATACATTCCCAATTATGGTGTGTGTTATCATTTAAAAATTTTGGGGTTGGCTTTTTGTGTTGATCTGAGATTTCCACTAGTCTTAGCTGAGTTTTTACCTTTTTCTCCTGACTTACCATTGTTGTTTGTAATCACAGATGAAAGATTCTGCTCTGAGGGTCTTACCTGAGCCTGTGGCTGCTCACTTTCTTTTTCCAAACTTACCTTCTCAGAGATTTCTGATGTTTTTTCTTTCAGTTCTTCCTCTATGCTGGAGCTTTCCTCTGCTGAACCTTTTTGTGCTTGCTCTTCCAACTCCGTTTGTACTTGTTCTTTTAGAAACACAGGGGAAGTATTTTGGTTAGTATTAATATCAATTGATAATGTAACTTCCTGTGACTCAACTGTTTCATGGAAGATCTCTGCAATCTCCCCTTCCTGCTCTACCTGTTCATCATCACTGTCTTCCAAGGATTGGAAGGCATTAGAGATTGTAACTGTGTTCTTATTTGTTTCCTTTTCCATTGTGGGGGAATGGGTAGGGGAGTGGTTCTTTTTTCTCCAAATGGATGTGGTTATTGGCTTAGATATATCATCTAGTGAGTAAAATGGACCATTACGTTTTCTATGACTTACCTTAAAGAAATTTATGTTGCTGTCAGTTAAGATTCCTGTGTTTATTGTTTGATTCTGCACATCCTTTTCCTTTTGTGAAACTGTTAGAGCTGATGTCCCTCCCAAGTTAGTTTCCTCTGTTGGGTGAGGGCCTGTTCTCAGCTTAATAGGGGCAGTATTCTCTAACTTCTTGTTAGCTATTTTCCTCAGATTAGGATGCAAAAAGTTGCAGCTTGTGTTACTATGACCAATTATTTTGCAGTGAGTGCAATATGTTGGCAATTCCTCATACTCTATTGGGTATTCAGCTACCTTGTTTCCTATTCCTACCATAATTGATTTAGGGAGCTGAGCTAACAAGTCTATTTCTACACAAACTTTAATTGCTGAAGGTCTAGTTAATGCCATTGTTGAAGCATCCATCTTAAGAAACCTTCCTACCTGACTACTGATTCCAATTATAGCAGAGTTGTTATAGAAGTGGAGTGGTAGTTTGTGAAATGTTACCCAGACTGGTACTATCGAAGATTCCACTGATGGGGAGAAATCTGGTGTCCATTTCTGCATCTTCATTGTGTAACCTTGTATTGACCACTGTCCCTTCATCCAACACCTTTGGTAGTCTTCATTTTCCTGAAATCGAATCAAAACGTGACGATAATCAATAGAACCAATTTGAAATTTCGATTTAAAACCTATTGATTTGAAGGACTGTTGTAGCGATTCCATCTGCGGTTTCCCTCTGATGAACTTTCTGACGAGGGCGTTCTGGTAGTGTGAAGCTAGGATTTCTCCTTCTTCGGGAGGGAGTATATATGCTATCTTTCCCTTGTATTCTGTTGTCGGGTGTAGGTTTGGGGTATCCGGAAGGGACGAGAGGAGGGGGGGTTGTTTTGTGTTGAGAGCTTGGGCAAAGCTTCGAGCGACCAGAGGCTTAGGGATAGGATCCGGAGGCGGAGGAGGCGTCGGCGACGCCATGATCGTCCGCCGATGTGTCTATCAAGCGAATAATGGAATCGTATCAGTGAGAATTGGGTGAGATCGGTAGCAATTAGAAATGGAGGTGAAGAAGAAGAACGATGACTGTGTGAAATCGCACGTTGTGATCGCACACAGGCACAGTAATGAGACCGTTGTGATCGCACACTAAAAAAAGCGCTACTGTCCTCGAATGGGTCTTGTGGCCTCGAAGGGGCTGTGGATCGTGCCCTCGAAGGGGTAGTGCATCGTGGCTTCGAAGGGGTAGTGCCTCGTAGGCTCAAAAGGGTTTTGTCTCGTGCCCTCGAAGGGGTAGTGACTCATGGGCTCGAAGGGGGTAGTGTCACGTGCGCTTGAATGGGTCTTGTGGCCTCAAAGGAGCTGCGCCTCGTGGCCTCGGAGGGGTAGTGCATCGTGCCCTCGAAGGGGTCTTGTGGCCTCGAAGGGGTTGTTTCGTTGCCTCGAAGAGGTAGTGCATCGTTCCCTCGAAGGGGCAGTGCTTCGTGCCCTTGAATGGGTATATGCTTTGTGGGCTCGATGAGGTAGTACCGTGACTTTGAAGGGGCAGTGCATCGTGGCCTCGAAGGGGTCTTGTGGCCTCGAAAGGGTCTTGTGGCCTCGAAAGGGTCTTGTGGCTTCGCAGGGGTCCTGTGCCCTCGAAGGGGTCTTGTGACCTCGAATGGGTCTGTGGATCGTGCCCTTGAAGGGGTAGTGCCTCGTGGGCTCACAGGGGTTTTTTCTCGTGCCCTCGAAGGGGTATTGACTCGTGGGCTCGAAGGGGGTAGTGTTGCGTGCGCTCAAATGGGTCTTGTGACCTCGAAGGGGTTGTTTCGTGGCCTTGAAGGGTAGTGCATCGTTCCCTCGAAGGGGCAGTGCTTTGTGCCCTCGAATAGGTATATTATTTGTGGGCTCGAAGGGGTAGTACCGTGACCTCGAAGGTGTAGTGCATCGTGGCCTCGAAAGGGTCTTGTGGCCTCGAAGGGGTAGTGACTCGTGGGCTCGAAGGGGGTAGTTTCTCGTGCACTCGAATGGGTCTTATGGCTTCGAAGGGGTCTTTTGGCCTCGACGGGGTTGTTTCATGGCCTTGACGGGGTAGTGCAACGTTCCCTTGAAGGGGTAGTACTTCGTGCCCTCGAATGGGTATATGCTTCGTGGGCTTGAAGGGGTAGTACCGTGACCTCGAATAGGCAGTGCATCGTGTCCTCAAAAGGGTCTTGTGGCCTCGAAGGGGTCTTGTGGCCTCGAAGGGGTCTTGTGGCCTCGAAGGGGTCTTGTGGCCTCGAAGGGGTCTTGTGGCCTCGTAGGGGTCTTGTGTCTTCGAAGGGGTCTTGTGCCCTTGGATGGGTCTGTTTCCCTCGAATTGGTCTGTGCATTGTGCCCTCGAAAGGGTAGTGCCTCGTGGGCTCAAAGGGGTTTTGTCTCATGCCCTTGAAGGGGTAGTGACTCGTGGGCTCGAAAGGGCTGTGCCTCGCGGCCTCGAAGGGGTCTTGTGGCCTCGAAGGGGTCTTGTGGCCTCGAAGGGGTCTTGTGGCCTCGAAGGAGTCTTGTGGCCTCGAAGGGGTCTTGTGGCCTCGAAGGGGGCTTGTGGCCTCGAAGGGGTTGTTTCATTGCCTCAAAGGGGTAGTACATCGTTCCCTCGAAGGGGCAGTGCTTCATGCCCTCGAATGGGTATATGTTTCGTGGGCTCGAAGGGGTAGTACTGTGACCTTGAAGAGGCAATGCATCGTGGCCTCGAAGGGGTCTTGTGGCCTCCTAGGAGTCTTGTGCCCTCGAAGGGGTCTTGTGCCCTTGAAGGGGTCTTGTGCCCTCGAAGGGGTCTTGTGCCCTCGAAGGGATCTTGTGCCCTCGAATGGGTCTTGTGCCCTCGAAGGGGCATGTGCATCGTGCCCTTGAAGGGATAGTGCCTCGTGGGTTCAAAGGGGTTTTGTCTCGTGCCCTCGAAGGGGTAGTGACTCGTGGGCTCGAAGGGGGTAGTGTCTCATGTGCTCGAATGGGTCTTGTGGCCTCGAAGGAGCTGTGCCTTGTGGCCTCGAAGGGGCTATGCATCGTGCCCTTGAAGGGGTCTTGTGGCCTCGAAGGGGTAGTGTATCGTTCTCTCGAAGGGGCAGTGCTTCGTGCCCTCGAATGGGTATAAGCTTCGTGGGCTCGAAGGGGTTGTGTCTCGTGTGCTCGAAGGGGTTGTGTCTCTAAGGGGATCCCAAAATGACGTCATTTTCGTCGGTCACCTGGCAGCATATGCAACCGCACATGGAGGCGCCGCAACTTTTGACAAATGGGATGCACAAGAGGACAAAAGTGGTGCCCAAAATAACGTTGTTTTGGGCGGCCACTTGAGAGCACATAGAAGGACACGTGTTCGTCCTTGCTGGAAAATGACCATTATGCCCCTGACGACAGTTAACACAAGCATGCCGTTTCCAAGTATTCATTTTATATAGTACACCAGATGAATGTGTTTTTTTTAAAAAAAAGATTTGTACTCTAAAAGTTCATGTTAGTTTAATATTTTTTTGCAAGAAATAAAGTCAAAGGTTAAAAGATCTTTTCCAAATAAAAAAATATTGGACTAATATAAAGTGCATTGGAGTGTCATAGGTGTTTACGGTATAATTTAGTAAACCAATTATGTAATTTACTTTGATTTATTATAACAATTTTTTGTTTAAAAAGTTGTATCTTATATTTATAAAATAATTAATATGTGTACAAGAGAAGGCATTTTACCATGATGAATATTTCTTTCTCAACTAACTTTTATTATTAATTTATTTTTTAATATTTTTGAGGAAATTACATATGCCCCACAACTAATAACTAGTAAATTTGTACTTTTGACAAAGTCATATTTTTGATTTCATCATAAAAGCTGCCAATTTCATAGTGTCGGTATATTCTTTTGATGATCCACTATAGCATTCATATGATTGGACACTGAAATATTTTATATTGAATTCTTATATATTCATTTGCTTATGAACACATGTATTATCTCATATTTAAATAAACCAACCACTACGAAACTACCACTACAGTTACATGATTTCACTTCTTCTATTAGTTTTCTGTTTGTAGCCTTATTTTAGTAAATTCTATTTTTGACCAGTAATGAAAAATTGAAGTTGTAGTTATAATATGTTCTGTCATCCCCCAACTCTCTCTCATCCTCCTTTCCTTTCTGAAAGTTGCTTTCTACTGTAGCGACCGGAAATGGTCACATTATTGCTGCTAACGGCTCTCTCTCGCCTGTCGAGAGAGTTGCTTCGTTTATTGAAATCCATGGCAGATAAAACAACAACCTCTAATACCAAATCATTCATCGCAACCCTTCAATCAAAAGTTCCTCCACTCCTATCAGCCCTACCAAACAATCCAGAGATCACCCCAAAATCCGAACACCTCGGTGAACCCGCTTGTCTATACTCGGACGATGATATATCCACACTTTCGGCTCACTATACAAACGCCCTTGTGGGTAAATTCACCAAGGGAAGATTATCTATGGACCAGCTGGAAGGAGCCTTCAAGACAGTAGGTTTCTTCGGAAAATACCAATTGGGGTCGCTTGACTACAAGCATATACCGATCCGCTTCGAACTCCCAAATGACTATCAACGCTGCTGGATCAAAGGAATGTGGAGTTTCAACGGAGTTCACATGAAGATACTCAAATGGTCGCCGGACTTCTCCACACAAAAGGAATCTCTGATCGTCCCAATATGGTGCACAATCAGGGAAGTTCCCCTTTACTATTACAATACTTCATCTATAGAGGCTATTGGAAATAGTATAGGCAATTTCATCAAAAACGATTTAGCTACTGAGATGCTAACTAGTCCATCAACCATCAAGCTCTGTGTGGAGATAGACCTCCAGAAACCCCTAAATCAGTTCATTAGGTTAGGTTCTGTCTCTAACAATAGGAAATATACCATTGAGTATGAGGACATACCTCTGTATTGTGAAAATTGTGCTAAATTGGGACACTCATTGAACCAGTGTAGAGCTCCAGGCCAAAATAATACAGCTCCACATTGGCAACCCACAAGGAACAGATTTGAAAAGATACCTAACATGGTCAATGAACTACAACCTACAAACAGTTACCAACTCAAAGATCAGTTAGTGCATAAAAAAGCCACTACAAACCCTACACTGCAACCATCCTCTTACAAGCCCAAGTCCTTGGAAATTAGCCCTGCTAGAAACAGAACACAGCAAGAAATTAGTCCTGTAGGGAACATAAGACCTTCACCCCATCCTTCCCCAGCTTTTGACCTCACAGACTCTCCCCATGCTGTTCCAGATTCACCTACCACAGAATTGATTAATGCAACAGCACAACCAAGCCAAAAAAAGACCCCAAAAATTTATGCTAAAGATGATATACAGATAGGGTCCCAAAAGCTTAATTTTCACAAATTCTCTTACACTAATCCCCCACTTTCTCAACAAAGAAAGATGGCAAATATATTTTCTGTTCTACAGGTCACAGAGGAACCCCCAGAAGTAGAGGAAGAACTAGAACACCCTCCATACCAAACATTGCTAGAAGAGATAGAGGAAGAAGAACCTCTCCTGGATGACACAATTCCAAAGCCTGGGCCGATATTTGTTGAATCCCAATCAACAGGTAATGTGAACTCTACAGGTAAGTCTAAATCTAGAAAAAACACTTACCTGAATCAGTTAAATAAGATGATGCTGAGATCAAATACTAAAAGCCATAAATCAGGTGAACAATGACATACACCACTACCATTAATTTTCTAGTCTGGAACCTTAGGGGTTTAGAGACTTCAATGCTTAGGTTGAAACACCTCATTAAACAAAAAAAGATTGAGCTAATGTGTGTAATAGAGCCTATGCATGATAATAATAAATGTCACTCCTACATGGAGAAACTCAGATACTCACATTTCCTGCCCCTTGAAAATGGAAAATTTTGGCTTTTTTGGAATGCTTCTTTAAATGTTGCCTTACTTTCACAACATGAGCAATTCTTACATGTAAAAGTTACACATGTAACAACAAAAATTGAAATGGATGATGTTTTTGTTTATGGCCTTAGGAATAGGGAAGGAAGGAAGGTTTTATGACATGATCTGAGTCACCTTCCTATTTTTGAAACTATCTTTATAGGGGACTTTAACACAATTTCTTCCCTTACAGAATATAGAGGACCCTCCACCCCCAATCTAGGCAGTATAAGAGATTTCAATTGCTTGGTAACCTCTAAGGGAATCCGTGAAATCAATACTGTAGGGAATCCATACACATGGACTAATTCTAGGCTAAGAAATCCCACTTTCAAAAGATTAGATAGAGGTCTGAGTACTATGCAATGGAATGCCAAATTCCCAGCCTCTTCCATTCAAATACTAAATAGGCAATCCTCAGACCACTCCCCCATTCTTCTAAAAATCTCATCCACAGTTCCCTCCCACCCTAAACCCTTTAGATTCCTAAATACATGGTTCAACAGACCAGAATTTACTGAATTAGTTAAAAATAATTGGGCCAAACCGATCCCTCATCAAGGTATGCTCAGATTCTATCTTAAACTAATTAGACTTAAGAAGATAATTAAAATCTGGAACAAGGAATCCTTTGGAAACATTGATTCCAATGTACTAATTGCTGAGGAAAATCTAAGACCGCAGGAGATAAGCTATGATTCCACCCATTCAGAAACAGATCTAATTAAGCTAAATGAAAAAAAGGCACTGCTAATAAGAGCTTTAAAAGAAAAAGGAAAATACTGGAAGCAGAAATCAAGAATTAACTGGACCAAACTTGGAGATAATAACACTCAATTTTTCCATAAATCAGTTCAGGAAAAAACTGCAAGCTACACATCTCAAAAATTAAAAATAGACAAGGACTTTGGTTAGATAATCATACCAACATACAAGAAGAGGCTATAACTTTTTACTCTGATATGCTCTCTGAGCCAAACTAGCCAAACCCTTCCAGATATTACTCTGATTTTCTCAGCCAAATCCCAACAGTAATATCTCCCCAGGACAACCAGTCCTTCTCTAAACCAGTTTCAGAAGAGGAATTAAAAATAGTGGTAATGAGTCTGAATAGAAATAGTAGCCCAGGTCCTGATGGCTTCACTACAAAATTCTATGCTAAATACTGGGATATAATTAAACAGGACTTAATAGATGCAGTAAATGACTTCTTGTTAGGCTCAGAAATACCAAGAGGAATGAGTAGTACATGGATAGCATTAATCCCAAAAAAGCACACACCATCCTCTTTTGATGACTATAGACCTATTAGTCTCTCAAATGTAGCAAATAAAATCTGCTCTAAGGTGCTAATGGAAAGATTGAAACCCTATATGGAAAACTTAATCTCCCCAAATCAGATAGCTTTTATGAAAAATAGAGACTTTTCAGATAATGTACTATACCTACCGGAAATGATTAAGTTTTTAGAAAGGAAAAATAGGGTTCCAAACTGTATTTTAAAGCTAGACCTTATAAAGGAATTTGATAGAGTAAATTGGCTTTTCTTGGAAAAGGTTCTAAGTTTGGTTTCACATGGAGTTTTTTAAATGCTGTAATGAACAACCTCTCTCAAGCTTATTTTTCAGTTCTCATTAATGGGAACCCTGTTGGATTTTTCAGAGCTACAAGGGGCATCAAACAAGGTGACCCTCTATCCCCTTTTCTTTTCAATATTTTCTCTGAAGCTTTCTCCAGAAGCTTATCTTTTATTTTCATGAATAAAAGACTCAGTTACTATCAACTTCCCTCAAGCATTACACCTGCATCCCACTTGAGCTATGCGGATGACACTATTATCTCCTTGCAAGCCTCTAAATATAATCTAATCAGAATAAAAGCTTTCTTAGAAACTTTTGAACTAACCTCTGGACAAAAGATAAACTTTGACAAATCTGACTTCTATGCGAGTTCAAGAGCAATAACTGTTAAACTAAATCAGATAAAATCGATTCTAGGGATGAAGAAAGGAGTCTTTCCATTTAAGTACCTGAGATGTCCAATATTCAAAGGTAGGACCTTAAAAATATATTTTGAAACTTTGTTGGAAGTTGTAGACAGAAAGCTCCTTAACTGGAAAAACAGATGATTAAGCCTGGGAGGCAAAATGGTGCTCATTCAATCTTGTCTATACTCCCTCCCACAGCATATCTGGTCTGTCCGAAAGCCCCCCAAACAGATAATAAAAGCATTAGAAAAGAAAATGACAAGATTCTTCTGGGGAGAAACAGAGGGTAAATCAAACAAAATATGGAGAAAATGGGCTGATCTGAGTACACAAAGATACCATAATGGTTTAGGATTTAGATCTGTAAGAGCAATAATAGATGCATGTTCTGCCAAACTGTGGTGGAAAAGCCAATTGGGAACAACTATGTGGTCTAAACTGTTATGGGATTTACCACAGTCCCAGAAGAAGTCCCATACTTGGAAAAGGATATGTGGTATTAACCCCTTTGCAGAAAAAAATTCTCTCATTATACATGAAAAAGGAACGAGTAACTGTTGGAATGCAAATTGGTGTCCAAATGGTCCCCTTTCTAAATGTGTTCCACCTCTAGTCCTCTCACCTTTTTACTACTACACTATTGCTGACTTCATCAGAGAAAAAAGTCAGATAATACAACATATCTCCCCCTATCTAGAACATGATACTTTGAGTTTTTTGCAGGTTGCACAGGTTAACACTGAAAGGGAGGATAGACTTATATGGAAACTGGAAGACACAGGCACTTTCTCCTTCAGATCAACCTATAGGGCCCTTACTCAGTAACCAGGTGACTTTCCAGCCACTAGACACATCTGGAACCCCAGACTGCCAAAAAAAAATCTGTTTTCACAAGGAAATTGCTGAATTGTCTCCTACCTTTTGATGATGTCTTAGTCCAATGTGGTTTCAGTTTAGCTTCGAAATGTCCTGCATGTAATCAACCGGACTCAATAGAGCATTTTTTTCACTTCATGCCATTTGGCTCAGAATGCTTGGGACATTTTCTTAGATATTCTGGGGATTAAACTACAGGCCTTAGACAGCCTGGCCCTGAGGTTTTTTACATTTTGGAATAATACGAAACTGTCCAAGGTTCATAGATATATGTAGGATGTTGCCATCTATGATATGTTGGTCATTATGGAAAGCTAGGAATGCATTTTACTATGACAACAAAAAACTTTCACAAGCTCTAATTAGTAAGGAAGTGAGAGATCTTATTTTCCTCTCTTTCTCAGCCAAGCCTGGTCACTCCAATATGTATCTAAATAGAAGCTATCCTATTTCCTCTCTAATCCCACCCCTGAGACCCCCCCCCCCCCTAAGCCTTCTATATCCACTGTCTTCTAGAAGAAGCCACCACAGAACACCATAACTGTGAATGTAGATGCATCCGGTCCTCCAACACGTCGACAATTGGCCTTATAGCTAGAGATTGGACTAGTAAACCGTGCCTAATTCAATCTTTAACTATCAGTGCTAGTTACCATTAGAGGTTGAAATGAAAGCTATCCAAGCTGCAGCTAGGAGCTTCACTAGTTTGGACCCCGGTTGTTCTTACATAGTGGAATCAGATGTCATGCTTGGGTGAACATGATAAACAATCCCAGAAATGCCAAATGGTATCTATATGTCTTAGCTTTCGAAATCCACTCTGAACATAAGAAGGCTACACTCAGGCATGTCTTTAGGGAATGTAATGCAGTTGCTGATGCAATCTCAAAGCATAAACTTACTCACCCTTCACAACCAAGCATTAGCATCTCTAACATCCCACCAATCATCAAAGGCCTTATTTACCTGGACAATAATAATTTCCCTTACATCCGAACATAGAAGCATGCTACCAGAGGATAAATACTACTGGAGTTTTTTATTTCTTTTGCAGGGACATAGCATGGACATTGAACTGAGATCTGCTCTTTTGCGATGGCTACCGAGCACTCGAGCCTGCACTCAAGCCTTGGAGACCTCGAGCCTTAGAGCCCTCGAGCACTCGATACCTCGAACACTAAAGCTTCGAGCCCTCGAGCCTAGGAGGCCTCGAGCCCTGGATACCTCGAACACTCAAGCTCTCGAGCCCTCGAGCCTAGGATGCCTCGAGCCCTGGATGCCTCGAGCACTCATGCTCTCGAGCCCTTCCGCCCTTGGAGCCCTCAAGCACTTGACACCTCGAGCACTCAAGCACTCGATCCTTCGAACCATCGAGCTATGGAGCCCTCGAGAACTGGATACCTCGAACACTCAAGCTCTCAATCCCTCGAGACTAGGAGGCCTCGAGCCTTTGATCCTTCGACCACTCAAGCTCTCGAGTCGTGCCGCCCTCGAGCCATCAGGCACTCGAACCATTGAGCACTTATGTACTCGATCCCTCCATCAACAACTTAAGCACTCGAGCCTCGAACCGTCGAGCCTCAAACACTGGATACCTCGAGCCCTCGAGCATTCAAGTCCTCGAACACTGGAGCCCTCGGAGCCCTCGAGCACTGGATCCCTCGAGCACTGGAGCCCCCGAGCACTGGAGCCCCCGAGCACTGGAGCCCCCGAGCACCGGAGCCCCCGAGCACCGGAGCCCCCGAGCACTGGAGCCCCCGAGCACTGGAGCCCTCGAACACTGGAGCCCTCGAGCACTGGAGCCCTCGAGCACTGGAGCCCTCGAGCACTGGAGCCCTTGACCACTGGAGCCCTCGACCACTGGAGCTCCCAAGCACTGGAGCCCTCTACCACTGGAGCTCCCAAGCACTGGAGCCCTCGAGCACTAGAGCCCTCGATCACTGGAGCCCTCGACCACTAGAGCCCTCGACCACCGGAGCCCTCGACCACTGGAGCCCTCGACCACTGGAGCCCTCGACCACTGGAGTCCTCAACCACTAGAACCCTCGACCACTGGAGCACTCGAGCACTGGAGTTTCTCACTCGAGCCCTCGAGCCCTTATACCATCGAGCCGTGGAGCCCTCGATCATGGGATACCTCGAATACTCAAGCTCTCGAGCCCTCGAGCATAGGAGGGCTCGAGCCCTGGATCTCTCGAACACTCTAACTCTCGAGCCCTGCCGCCTTCGAGCCATTAGGCACTCGAACCAACGAGCACTCAGGCACTCGAACCTCGAACCATCCAGCATCGACCCCTCGAGACCTCGAGCCACCAAGTACTAATTCCTCTCGTCTTGAACCACTAGTCCACTAGTATTAGACCTTTCTTTTGAGGGCAACGAGGTTGCCTTATCAATGTAATATTTTCAAAACATCATTGTACATATTTTGGTTCTAAATAGGTTTGGGGAACCTAAAAAAAATAGGTTCGGGGAACCTAAAAAAAATAGGTTCCTGCTAAAAAAAAGAAGTAATTGTAGTTATAAAAATGATATTTGGTGTGAGAAGACTATGAGAAATGGCCTCTTTTCACTTGAATTATTTTTAACATCATCTAGATAATAATGTACCAACTATGAATAATTCCGCTTGATTCATGTTGGACATTGTAGAGTTCATAAGAATAAATTGGAGCTTAGTTTTCAAATTACTTTTATTTACTCATGCTAGGAGAAGCAATTAATATACATTCTTATCGGCACAGGCTATGAAACAAAATGTCTCATATATTTCTCTTATATTTGATATTTTGTTTTTTTTAATATTTATAAATTATGATTTTGGCTCAAAATAAATAACAAAATGTTGGATTTCGGTAATAATGGTGCCAACAACTTCAACTGCTATGAAAATAATTATGGATGGGAAGAAGCAGTTTGATGCAGTTATTGCAAATATGAACTTATCTTATGCTGACGATTTTAATCTCTACAGGGAAATCAACAGGCTGGGCATCCTAGTTATTTTTAATAGACTTACCAACACTATTCCTCATCATAATCTCTTACTTCAAATATTTTACATTCATAAATACATGTATTAAATTTGATCTAGTCAATCTTTCTATTTAACTATCTTTTGATTTCATTGGTAACATCTGCATAGGAGGGATCCAGTTTTTTTTTTAATGAGAACACTCGAGGGTGAGGTTATTTTATTATAGGTACCCCAAGCCTTAATTTTCAAATGATCGAATATACAATTAGAGTTGGATTGTGAAACAACATGGTTGTTTCCAAAAGACCTAAAAGTGTTTGCTAATATTGTGAATACAGCTATCCTAAGTGAATGGATAGGTGTCGAAGTTGCGATCCAAAACAAGAGGGACCCAGTTGACATACAAGTTATCAGAAAATTAAGCAATCATTTTGGTTAAGAAACCAAATAATGATTTTATCATGGACTACTTAGGTCAGTTAGTGATCAAGGAACGTCTACAACGGAAAAAAAGTAGAGCAGCATGGTGACTTTGCGACTGAAGTGAATGGCTTAACTAATACTATGCATTTGAATGAGAGTATTGGTGAAGGTAGCAATCACAATCAACCAAACTATAGAAAAGAGAAGAATAGTACAAACTAGGGTGGAGATGAGCTTCCTCATCAAGTCATGTTAGGGCCTAATCGGGAAAAATGGATTCTATACCAGGGCTCAATAATAATTTCAAAAAGAAGATATGCAGCGAATGGACTGAGGAGCTCCACCAGAAATTTATGGTTGTTCTCACTCAACTTGGGGAAGAAGGAAGTATGTGTGTATTTATCAACTTTAAATTGCTAGAATTGTTTTTCCATATGGAAGTGTCTGTCTACGTTTTTTCTTCTTCCAGCTAGTGGCATTCATGGCATATTGTGCACTTACAAGTTATAAAATGTTTGTATTTTTTTATTATTTCAGTCAAAAGTTCTATTTATATACTTTTGATTGCCTATATATATATTTTTATAATGCTACCCAAAAGAGATTTGGGAGAGAATGAATGTGCTCGGTCTTACAAAAATCCAAGTTGCTAGTCATCTCCATGTTAATTTTTTTTCTATAGTCCAGCACCACATAAATTATTTTTACGTCTCTTGATCATATCCATTTACTCACCAGTTATGATTTTTTAGTTTCTTGTGTGGTTGTGTTATTAGCTATTTATAAGACCATAATTTTTATAGCATGAACGGATACAATATATTAGCGTTTAAAATATTTTTAGTTAAGCATGCAAAGAATAAATACAGTTGTAATATCACTCTAAATTTAGAACAAAGATGCACGTTTCTTAAACTTTCACTACCACAAAAACCCCCTTCTCGCACAAGTTTTTTTTGTTCTACCACCGGTTTTTTCCTTAAAAAAATTGGTGCCTAAGTAACCGATAAAACAGTTTCACTGGTTGGAAAAATACTGGTGGTAAATTCCTACTTTTAGCACTGATTTTTTTGTTAGCGCCAGTTTTTAAACTGGTGCTAATTTAGCACCGTTTTTTTTGTTCGCACCGGTTTTTCAACCAGTGCTAATATAGCACCGATTTTTTTGTTAGCACTGGTTTTTCAACCGGTGCTAATTTAGCACCGATTTTTTTTGTTAGCAACAATTTTTTAATCGGTACTAATTTTAGAAGCAGTTTTTTTTCTTAGCACTGGGTTTTTAACCGGTGGTAAATTATTTACGACGACGAAAAAAATCCATTCCTCTGAAAGATGCAGCGCGCTGCCGATTTCAAAGGAAGGGAAAAGACCCAAAATTAACAATTTATTTCCACATTAATTTAGTAATAAAATCAACTTCACAAAAATGATAATATAGAAATAAAACCGAAAAAGTTATGATACAAAATTAATAATCAATGGGACTAAACATAACTATCACAAACATAACTATCTAGGGGACTAAACATAACTTTAGCTTGAACTAGCAATTGAATCATGTGGCGTATACACATCAAATCACAAGGCTAAACCACAGAACTAATATTCAATCTATGATCCTTAAAAATGCTCAGATATACCGTTCCATATGCATCTACAAGACCATACAATTACAAACTTCAATTTAGTTTGCAGAAATGGTAGGGGGGGAAAGGTAAATGTAACTAAACCAGTAAATCTTACCTTGGAAGGCTCATTGTATGTTCAGAAGTTAATGCCTGGAACATGCTTAAGACAAATTGGAAATCCTCTGTATATTCAAACAGACAAAGAAATCAAACATAGACACAAAAGGGCTAGGTAGTTTAGATCTAAATAAACATGAAGAAAAAAAAGAGTAATCAAAACTCGACTCAGCACACAAGTTTATCTCATTATGTTTTACCTTACGATTTGAAAATAATGTCACAAGCAGCCTATATAAATAAGAAAAGGTTTAGTGAATGCCTACTGACTAGCTCCGCCAAGTCAATTTACCCTATGTTTAGCAATACCCAAATATTTAGCAAGAAAACTCAATGTGTTCAACAATAACAAAATAATAATGGTCTGATACCTCTGCCTTTGATTTCTCATATGCAGTTTCAAACTGTTTAAGGGCTTCTTCATTTGCCTGAGTAATACTTTTATGCTGACATAATAAATACAAAAAATTAGCATATGCTTTATTCATGCTATAACGACAGAGTCATTCGGTACCTGAAGTATGTGATCTGTATTCATTTGTGCCTCCTCCCCCAACTTTGCAATTTCTTCAATCTGTTGACCAACTACATAGCTCACGATGAAACCAAGAATTAACAGTACCACGAACTATTTAGCAGAAACATGATATGAATCAAAAATATAAGCATAGGTTTAAATTCAAAGCTTCTCTGATGCGTAAAAAGTGACAAACGTATCATATATCATCTACTAGCACTATTGTTATAAGTTAGAAAGATTAAGCTTCTATATAGATGCTCCGAACCAATGTCAGAGTTGTTTAAGCAAGTCTTTAGTTATATCTACTATCCATTCTACAACTACCAAATACAGTACTATGCATGAACAATCACAAGGGGAAAAGGTGAAAGGTTCATTCAGTATCATTGACTTTACTAATGCCCTTATTGCTTTACTCAAGAATAAGAATGGTTCACAATTTGAAGTGACATCCAATTTACCAATTAAATAGAACACTAACCTTCCACCAGGTCTAATGTATGCATCCCATGCTCTTCAAACCTGCATACAAATGGCAAAAGTCAGTGATCAACTGGAAAAGTCTTAGCCATCTTGCTCTACCGAAGCTTTCTCGCCTAGTTTTTAGAGATGATGTTCACTAGAACATTGAAATTTATTCAATCTTTCTCAGCACATTTTGTAACAAAAATAATGCTTAAAGGAGTGCCCATATTGACAATTTCTGTTGATGGATTTGACTATTGAATTGACATCCAGAAACATATCAAGAATAGGGGAGATTGGAAATTTCATAGTTCTTGCAGTTTTTCCACAATCAGCATTACCTCAAGCTGCATTTTAAATCAAATGAGCATTACAAGCTAGGGACAGGCAATTGACAATATGAGTACAAATAAAGACTGCTTACATCAGATCCTAATATTTTCTTCCCCTCTTTGTCATTGTGTTTTGATATTCACTTCATCTCTTCCACATGAATGCACAAACCAACCGATTATCCAAAAGCTATATTCAGTTACCAACTGTATGGGAAACAATTCCAAGTGACAAGGAATAAAATAAAAGTTACACCTCTTGGCATGGATAAGTTAGAAGCTCGTATAAGATATACAATAACATTTGTGACTGGTTAAAAGCCAAGTCAATTCACCCTATGCTACATCAGTTCTCAAAGGCTAGAAGATAGGTGCAATAGTGAATCAAATAATGCATAACAGATCATATGAGTACAGTGAGTTCCATCTGATTAACAACGCATAAGAACTGGCACGCTGCTCCTTTAAATGTTCATACACAGATCCTGAGGCACATTAAGGTTTCCTCCCAGGAACAAGAAGTGGCAGTAATATATTAATTACAAAACTAAGAGATTTCAGTACTCCAAGAAATTCACCACGTTAATATTCTCAATCAAAACACGAAAAGGCACCAACGACATCAGATTATTCGAAAACAAGCAAAGTAGCCATAAGCAGAAAAAACTGCAAAGAATCCAATGATCATTACCTTTTTTCGGGAAACTTCCTTGGCTATCTGTCTAGCCCTCCACTCATCAGCTTCTTTGTCATATTTCTCAAATTCCTCGAGCTTCTAAATATACAAAAAATCAAAAAATTTAACAAACAAGTTTTTGAGAGTCTCGCGGATGTTGGTAGTTTTTTAGAAGGCGCTTGATGGCAGGGAAAATGGAAGCGGCAGAACTGGAGCCCACGGTGGTGGGGTGAACTTACCGGGAATGAAGGGATTCATCGGCGCGTGTAGCCACAATGTAAGATGTCGTGCTTCTTCAGCTTTTTTCAAGGCATTATTCTTGCCTCCGCCTTAGCTTCGCTACCGTCTAGCTCTGCCCTAGCTCCACCAGAAACCTATGCCACCAGTCACTAGAAAGAACCATGCTCCTACCTCCACTCTAGCTCCACCACCTCCTAGCTCTGCCCTAGCTCCACCAGAAACCCACACCACCAGCCCACTAGAAAGAACCTAGCTCCACCACCGCTGCCCTAGCTCCGCCACCCCCTATCCCTGCCCTAGCTCTGCCACCTCCTAGCTCCACCAGAAACTCTATCCCCCGCAGCACCACGCCACTTTGCCGCCGCTGCTCCACAACTGCTCCAATCGAACCACCGTCGCACCGCTGCTGACTCATCTCCAATCGAACCACCTCGCCCACACCAATTGAACCACCACCGATTGTCAATTAGTTGAGCAACAGCGGGGAAAACCCAAAGGATCAATTTTGGGAAGAAAGAAAATGAAGAAATGAGGGCAAGGTTTCCTTTTTGATTTTTTTCACAGGTGTATGATAGTCATTTCACTTATTTCCAGCCATTTTTAATTTGTATTTATATATACTAATTGAAATGAAGTTTGACCATGGATTAGTTAATGTCAACTTAGTTATTAGTGTTTAAATATTGAAAATCGAGTAAAGTTTGACCGTTGATTAGTTAAAGTCAGCTTAGTCACTAGTGTTTCTATACAGAGAGAGAGAGAGTCAAGTAAAGTTTGATCGTTGATTAGTTAAAATCAATTTAGTCACTAGTATTTATATATAGAAAGTCAAGTAAAGTTTGACCGTTGATTAGTTAAAGTCAACTTAGTCACTAGTATTTATATATAGAAAGTCAAGTAAGGTTTGACCGTTGATTAGACAAAGTCAAACATTATTATTAGTATTTAATATATAATAATTCAAATAAAGTTTGGCCGTTAATTAGTTAAAGTCAACTTTTTTATTAGTGTTTATTTATTGAAAGTTATGTAAAGCTTGACCGTTAATTAGACAAAGTCAACCCAGTTGTTAGTGTTTATATATTAAAAGTCGAGTAAAGTTTGACCGTTGATTAGTTAAAGTCAGCTTAGTCACTAGTATTTTTATATAGAGAGAGAGAGAGTCAAGTAAAGTTTGATCGTTGTTGATAAAGTCAACCTAGTTATTAGTGTTTATATGTTGAAAGTCGAGTAAAGTTTGATCGCTGATTAGTTAAAGTCAGCCTAGTCACTAGTATTTCTATGTAGAGAGAGACTTAAGTAAAGTTTGACCGTTGTTTAGACAAAGTCAACCTAGTTATTAGTGTTTATTTATTGAAAGTCGAGTAAAGTTTGACCATTGATTAGTTAAAGTCAGCTTAGTCACTAGTCGAAGGTAATGGTAAATAAAAAGAAACCGTGAGAGTTTAGGGGAGTGGGAACATTATCCCACTCCCGTGATACAATGAAACCTACTAAACTACCCCTGTTCTAGATGGTACAATTAGGTGGCTCAAAGAAAATACAATCGAAAAGGTCTGCGATGGTGGGGACCTTGTCCCACTCCGTAAATACAGGATACCTACGAAGCTACCCCTGGTCTAGATGTAACCAGGTGGCCCAAAAAAATGCTACCCCTTCATGATGATAGGGGTCTGTAGAAATCTTCCGTGAAACTACCGAGGGCCATGAGAATGAACTTAGTGACCCCTCAGTCCATGCAACTTCCATACAACTGGTTATGTGAACTGGCTCTTCAGCCGTGGTTTATTCCCCATGGGTGTCTTCCAAGCCGAGAATGGTCTCGGCCTTCAAATGAAGCAGTATATCGTCTTCTCCAAGAAGAGCTGGTACACCGCTTCTACCATGTACACCTCTAAGATGAAGATAAAGAGGTGCTATTGGCCTTCGATAACGATCTCCGGATGATTACCGGGGTTTTCTTGATGGGATTGGGAGCAGTTTGACCGTAGTCTGTGTTGCTCCCTAGTGTTCCCCGCCAGTAGACCTCCTAATGATGAAGAGACCGGGCATGACTTCTACCGCGTACGCCCCTCGTAACAGTTTTGTAACCATTCTTTCCATTTTAGGCAAATGGACAGCCTGATGCCATTTGGCACTTTTCAGTGCAGCGCATGTAAATAGCGCAAACATGGGCATTCTGACCCTGGAAAATAGCGCAACCAAACAGTACATCTTCCATGCAACCGGACGTGTGAACTGGTTCTCGAACCGTGGTTTGTTCCCCACGTGTGTGAGCCCAACCATCGCTAAGGTGCTGCAACGGCCTTCCAAACCGAGAGTGGACTCGGCCTTCCTGGCCGAATGGCCCTGCAAGTAGCAGTGGGAATCCTTGTGGATGAAGAGAGTTTTTTTTGGGGCCCCTTCGAGGGCGAAGCCCCTTCTAGGGTATAACCCTTTCGAGGGCAGGGCCCCTTCGAGAGTATAACTCCTTCGAGTGCAGAGCCCCCTCGAGGGTATAACCCCTTCAAGGGCAGAGCCCCTTCGAGGGTGTAACCCCTTCGAGGGTATAACCCCTTCGAGAGAAGAGCCCCCTCGAGAGCATACCCCTTCGAGAGCAGAGCCCCTTTGAGGTCAAGGCCCCTTCGAGGGCAGGGCCCCTTCGAGAGATTACCCCCTTCGAGGTCAGAGCCCCTTCTAGACTTGGTCATCAACAATTTCACCATAGAAGCAAGGGCCGAAACTTGGTTCTCAAGCTTTTCACCATTAGAAGGGTCACTTGTGGGAATTGGATTTCTCCTTCTCAAATCGGCCCTTGAGTTAAAGTTCCTTGACTCCCCCGCTAGCTCTTCATACAATTGCATAGCTTCCGATGAGGTCTTGTTCCCAAGGGTACCACCACAAGAACTCCTCACTAATCTTTGGTCATCATCAAGAAGACCATTGTAGAAGTAATAGACCAACTCTCCCTCCGAATAGCCTTGGTAAGGAAAACTTGAGAGAATCTTCTTGAACCTCTCCCAATAGTCGAAGAGAGATTCTTCATGCCGTTGGAGGATGTTTCTTATATCCTTCATCAAAGAAGTGGATTTCGAGGCTGGGAGGTACTTGGATTGAAACTTCGTCTTCATGTCAAACCAACTTTTGATGCTCTTGAGTGGTACGTAGTGGAGAAAATCTCTTGCACCATCCCTAAGTATGATCGGGAATGCCTCCAACTTATAAAAGTCTTTATCTACTCCATGGGGAACCATACCATCACACAAAAAGTGGAGCTCGGTGAGGTGTTTGTTGGCATTCTCCATTTCCCTACCAAGGAAGATAGGGAGCATAATTATGAACTCGGTCTTTAGCTCGAAGTGCCTATTCGGTCCAACCAATGGATACTCAATGTACATTGCCTATTGATCAAGGTTGGGGGATATAATATCCCTCAACAAGGCTTGGCCCAAAGGAATCTCCCTTCCTTGGTGTGGAGGAGCTCTCCCTTGAAGATGAGGATGTTAATGCCTTCCTCCCGGATGCTCATCGTCGTACTCGTGTTAATACCCCATAGAATTTGAAGTATCCACAAAATGGTCACTAGGAGGGGTGTTATTCACACTTTCCAAAGAAAGCCTCCTAGCCCGTCTCAAATTCAACTCTAACTCGGGGTCGTAGTGTATGGGTTCTTGTGAAGAGGATCGCTGATGTGCCCATTTTATATGGTTATATTAGGACTTTTGGAATTAACTTTTATACACTTTTATGCTCCAGATGTGGAATTTTGCCTTCAAATTCTCTAAGGAGAGTTAAAAGCGACTTTTACGTTTTTATCTTTTCTAGAGGATTTTGTGTGATAAGGCTTTTTTTTTGAAGACTTTGAAAAATACCTTTGAAGATTTGAAGAATTGTATTTGATCTTTTGAAGATTTGAATAATTGAATAAAATTGAAGTGAAGAGGAGGGCATGAAACAAAAAGAAGAAAGAAATCAAGATGCTGGAACTGGGCTTCGTCGCGACTCGCGAAGGACTTATGGCCAGAAATATTTCTTGCTTTTTTGTACTATAAATACTCACCATATCCTCTCCTCTTCTATCATCTTATTCTTCCTTCATTTTTATGGGTTCAAACTCTAGTTTTTCCTTTCTTTCTTTTCTTAGTTTTTGTAGGTTAATCATGTCTTTTAATTTTCTAGCTTAGTTTTATCTTGGGAGCAATGGATTGAACCTTCCATATCTATCTATTTAGTGATTTTTCTATTGTGAATTTATTGAGCTTTGAATGTGAATTGTTAATGGCATTGATGTTGTTGGAAGCTTGAGTATATGAATTGCTTGTATGATTTCTTGTTAGGATTGGGAGAAAATAGCTAATTCTCCCCTCTTTTAATGTGGAATCCAAGAGCATGAGTTAGAGCTTCTTAATGATGTTGATGTGTTGATAACTCCTAGATGAATGTGATGATGTTGAATTCGTTGTCATGTTTGTTTTAGGTAGCAAATGAGAGAAGTCAATGATTGTCGATTGTTCTTGGTTAATATTGTGTAAGTGCATGAATTGGTTAAATGCTTAGACACGGTGTAGTGCTTATAACTGTTGCCAAGCTTGTTGATTCTTCGTGCTCAATGCCAGCAATGGGATACCCTTAGTCGTGTTTCGACTAAGGGAGTCATTGGTGAGGTTTGACAAGAGATGTCAAATTCACTCTTGCAAACTATTATCTAAGAAGGATAGAAGATATATCTACACAACAAGTAGTGGAAGTAGTGAATAGATTGTTTCACTCGTTCTTGAAGCCTTTGTTATTTAGCATTCATGTGTTGTTAATGCTATATTTTGCTTCATTTATTCCATGGGTTGTTTTAGAATAGGAAGTTTTTGCATGATTGAAGTGTTATGGTGTTAGGAAAGTGACGAATTCCTTAGCACCTTTGCATGAAAATCTAAGAACATGAACTTAGAACTTCTTGTGCATAATGTATTGTAAATCTTGCTAGATAAGTATGTTAATGTGGATTGTTCTCATATTTATCCTATAGATGCAATGAAAGGTTGAACCTTGAATGTGGTTTGTTCTAGGTTTAGCCTAATAAATGCTATGTTTGGTTAAATGGTTATGTCTTTGGTAGAAGGCTTGTTGTTATCAAATCTATGGTCCTTCATGTATAATTCCATTGATGAAATACACCAATGATGTTGTATCATCAATGAGGTTTGCAAATGGTCGTTGTTTGTCTTTGCAAATTACTATTAAGAAGGAATGAATTTTGATCTTCCATTAGCATTCCCCATAGGTAAAAAATGTCATAGAATGAGTCAATGGTTCAATGATCTACATTTGGTTTGGAAGTGGATGTCAATTGCCCCCAAGGATTTGTTTTTGTAGTTTTAACCCCTCTTTCTTAGGTTTTTAGATGATTAGCATACTTACTTAACTTTGCTAGTTATCTTGTCTTTTAACTTTCATAACTTAGGACCACCAACCAACCAAACACCTCCATTTACTCGCTTTTATGTGTGTGTGTGTGTGTGTATATATATATATTTCTAGCATAATATCAACCTTATTTGTTTAACGCTTAAGAAAATCCCTCTTCTTCGTGGACGACCCCAACTTGAATCTATCTACTTAGCTGTAGATAGTGAGCATTTAGGGCTTATAAATATTAACTTTGAGAGGTACGGTAATAACCTCCTAAATTTTGCCGCCGCTGCCGGGGAAGAGGCGTTTATTTTTACGTTTTAGGTGTATTTTGTTCCATATTAGCTAGTTGTTTTCATTTTCCACTCTTTGGTGGTTGTTTTTGTTCGGAGTAGGTATTGCTTGAGTTTTTGGTGAATTTTTATCTAGAATCCTTGCAATATGATTTCGAACTTTTGAAAAAAAAATGGAGTGTCTCACGTTGAGGGAACTCATGATGAGAAGAGAGGCTCAACAAGCAAGGTTTTGTAAGATGTGCCATTCCAATCATCCTACCGAGTCTTGATATTTTTTGTGGGAAGAGCACTATAAGGGGTAAAGAACCCTTGGTTTCCAAAACCAAGGATATTATGAAGAGTGCTGACAAGAGATAGGAGATGTTGGTTTTCAAGAGCAGGAAGCACAAGAATGGTATCCATGCCACAATTCTTACAATCCGGAATGGAGTGTTAATCTGGATTGGTGGTATGAGAATGAGCCAAAAAACCAACAATACGAGCAAAATAGTTGGCTATCACCACCTTATACCATACCCCAAAACCAAGCCCAACAAGGAATTTCAAGTTTGACATGTGAGGAAGTCATGAATACAATAGCAAACTTGAACAACTTTACCAGTGAGGAGACGGACACTCGGCTCTCCACTAGTGTTGAGGCTATTGAGGGGAATGCAAGGAGCATATTGGAAGTGTTGGACCGATTGGAAGCTCGGGATTCCAAAAATACAACATCCCAAATCAAATTTGAGGATTCGGTGAGTGAGGTCACCATGGGAAATGAGCTTGAGTTCGAAGGGGATGAGGAGGTGGTTGTTGAGGATAAAAAAATGGAGGAAGAGGTGACTGTGCTACATTCATTAGCATCATCACCCCTTCTCCCACCTAGTGAACTAACTCCACCACTTTTGGATATTTTGAGGGAAACAAGAGAGGAGCCAAAAGACCATCCCAAGCCTCATAACCACCTAACTCCCATTAAACCATCTGCACCTTAGCAACACTTTCCTCTTGAAAGTTTTGTACCCCTACCTCTCTACTTTTGGATACTCATGGTGAAGGGGTTCAAGCCTTCACCATATGGATAACATTAGGGTCGTGCCGATGACTTTAAATATACAGAGCTTTGTCGTGCCGATGACGTAAAAAAATTCGACCTTTAATTTGGTTTTTATTGTTTAGTTTTTGTTACTTTGTCTTGTTCTTTTTATGGTGTGTTTTCTGTAATTTTGTAGCAAACTGAAGTGCATTGCATTGGAGGAGATAAAGGAATGAGATCAATGAGAAAGGGAAGAAAGATTGGAAAGTTGGTAAGAAAAAAAATTAAATTCTTTCTAATTCCTGGGAAACCCTGTCGTCGTGAGTCGCGACGAATAGGGGAGAAAAATAAACTCCTAGCACCAGCTTTCCACAAGTCGCAACGTGGCCATCGTGAGTCACAACACATCCATCACGAGTCACGACCTGGCCATCACGAGTCACGACCAAGTCAAAAAAATTTCTGAAAGAATTGAGCTCACAGACTAAAGATATCGCGAGTCACAATATCTTGGTCGCGAGTCGCGACGATGCATCGCGAGTCGCAATCGATTCTATTGCAATTATCAATGGAAAAACCAACTTTTTAACTATGCTTAAACACTGCATAATCCTTCCTTCTTCTCCACCAAATACTCCCACGAACCACCACACCTCTACTCATTCCTCCACCATCTTACATATATTGACATAAGAAGATTCTTGCATCTTTATAGTATCTTTGTTGATTGTAGTATGCCGACTACATCATTGTAACTATAACTGCTATATTCTAAACTGATTCTTGGATATGTGTCGATATATGTTGGATATTTTTATTGGACAATCTTATAGTGGTGATTGCATGATGGATTGGTTGCTCTTTGAGAATACTATGGTTATTAACTCTTGATGCTAAACCTAGTATTACAAATCCTTATGTACTTATGAGTTTGATGTTGTTCTCTGTGGTGTTAGTCTTGATCAAACTGCGCCAAGGAGATAACATTTTGCTCGAGGGGAGAGTTCTTCTACGGCACTTTTGCTCCCCATTTTGGCTCCGAAACCAATTTCGGGACTGATTCTATACAATTACATTGGATTGGGCCATATTACCGGTGACTATGAGGAGAAACAGGTGTCACTCTACCTCTTACCTTGAGTTTTACTGTTCTTGCCTTACATATCTACATTGAGGGCAATGTAATGTTTTAAGTGCGGGAAGGGGTTAGAGGACTCACATGCATGCTACCTTGATTTGAAATACTTTTTGCTATTTTTGATTGGAAAAACATGAGAAAAAAGAAAGAAAAAATTGAAAATTTTGAAAAAAATAGAAAATGAAAAAAGAAAAAAATGAAAGAAAAGAAAATCCGCTAAGTTGAAAACCCGATAGGGCAGGTTAGGCAACATTTGGGGCCCGGATATGTTGAAAATCCAAAAGGGTGACCTAGGAAAAAAATGAGAGGCTAAATGTGCGGAAACAGGTGAGATGTGAGCCAAAGAAACATGATGTGTGGCTAGGATGAAAACCCGGAAGGGCTCCTAGGCAAAATGAGAGAAAGAGAGAAAAAAAGGAAAATGCTATGATTTCACTCATTTGGCAGCGTTGGAGTCATAAGGTTGCGGTTGTCACATGGATGGATCGGGTAGCTCAAAATCTGTAGACCTCTTGGGATTGGGTAACTTAGTGGTTTGAAAAATGAAGTACAGTTTTGAAATTCTTGATTCCTTTATCTTAGTTTTGGTTGATATATTGGCATTGGGTGAAGTATGTTCTTGAACCTTTCATATGGTTTTAACTTCATTTTGTGTCATTGGACTTTGGGATTATCAATTCGGGACTTTGAAACTTTTCGTGGGTAGTGAATTGATAAGTGGTAGGTTTGGTTAGAATTAGGAATTGGGGTTGTGTGAGTGAAAAATTCTCATTTGAGCTTTGATATTGGGATTTATGATATTGAGAATTTTTGTGAGGTTTTGATTGGGGGAATATTAGTTTAGGATATGGACATATGAATCCCTTTGTGTGCTTGAATCTTTTCTTACTCGGGGGCGAGTAAGGTTTAAGTGCGGGAAGGTTTGATGTGCCCATTTTATACGGTTATATTAGGACTTTAAAAATTAACTTTTGTACACTCTGTGCTCTAGATGTGGCATTTTACCTTGAAATTCTCTAAGGAGAGTTAAAGCGACTTTTACATTTTTATTACTTTTCTAGAGGATTTTATGTAACAAGGCAATTTGTTTGAAGACTTTGAAAAATACCTTTGAAGATTTGAAGATCTGAAGACTTGTATTTGAGCTTTTGAAGATTTGAAGAATTGAAGAAAAGTGAAGTGAAGAGGAGGACATGAAACAAAAAGAAGAAAGAAATCAAGATGTTGGAACTGGGCTTCGTCACGACTCGCGACGAACCCGTCGCAACTCGCGACAGACTGATGGCCATAAATATTTCTCAATTTTTTGTAATATAAATACTCATCTTATCCTCTCCACTTCTATCAGCTTCTTCTTCCTGCATTTTTATGGGTTCAAACCCTAGTTTTTCCTTTCTTTCTTTTCTTAGTTTTTGTAGGTTAATCATGTCTTTTAATTATCTAGCTTAGTTTTATCTTGGGAGTAATGGATTGAACCTTCCATATATATGCAGTAAGAACCATATCTATCCATTTAGTTCTTTTGCTATTGTGCATTTATTGAGCTTTGAATGTGAATTGTTAATGGCATTGATGTTGTTGGAAGCTTGAGTATATGAATTGCTTGTATGATTTCTTCTTAGGATTAGGAGAAACTAGCTAATTCTCCCCTCTTTTAATGTGAAATCCAAGAGTATGAGTTAGAGCTTCTTAATGATGTGGATGTGTTGATAACTCCTAGATGAATGTGATGATGTTGAATTCGTTGTCATGTTTGTTTTAGGTAGCAAATGAGAGAAGTCAATGTGTGTCGATTGTTCTTGGCTAATCTTGTGTAAGTGCATGAATTTGTTGTGCTTATAACCGTTGCCAAGCTTGTTGATTCATTGTGCTCAATGCCACCAATGGGATACCCTTAGTCGTGTTTTGACTAAGGGTGTCATTGGTGAGGTTTGGCAAGAGATGTCGAATTCACTCGTGCAAACTACTATCTAAGAAGGATAGAATATTTATCTTCACAACAAGTAGTGGAAGTAGTGAAAAGATTGTTTCACTCGTTCTTGAATCCTTTGTTATTTAGCATTCATGTGTTCTTAATGCTATGTTTTGCTTCATTTATAACATGGGTTTCTTGAGAATAGGAAGTGTTTTCATGATTGAAGTGTTAGGGTGTTAGGAAAGTGAAAAATTCCTTAGCTGCTTTGCATGAAAATCTAAGAACATGAACTTAGAACTTCTTGTGCATAATGTGTTGTGACTCTTGCTAGATAAGTATGTTAATTTGGATTGTTTTCATATTTATCCTATAGATGCAATGAAAGGTTGAACCCTTAATGTGGTTTGTTCTATTGGTAAACGTCGTTTCACTCACCAAAATAATCTGCAAACTCTAATGATGAAATTAGCACAGTAGTAAGCAGAGTCGATCCCACGAGGAACGGAGCAAAAACTATAATAAAATACCTACTAACACAGAACACTTTTGGTGTAGCCACCATGCCTTAATTTCAGATTTATCTAACAACTAATAATCCAACTAACTAATATAAAATATTGAATAATAATGCAAACTAAAAAAATATAAAAATCTAGCAAATATATGATGAATGCAATCAGCTCGGAATAACTCACATTAGTTAAACATCGATCATAGGCGCAAAGATAAATCAATTCATATGCATCTATCAGTTATAGGAAATTAGGTACGCTTAACCTCCCCAATTCTTTTGTACTTCATCGACAATTAACCAATTATAATTAACCAATTATAATTAACTAATTGTTTCTCTTACCAAGATGCCCCCGGAAAGTATTCACTGAACCAGGTACACACATCGATAGCATTAAGAATGAAAAGAACCTGACATAGTAATTACCAAAGTAAAAGAAAATAGTAACGCACACTTAATTGTTCCCCATCTTGCTATTACAGTCTTAGCTAGTTAGCTATTTTTCACAAGAACTCGCTACTTACTAACCCTTTCCAACGATTACGTATTGGTGGAATTAGATAGCATTATTCCAATAATATTCAAGTTATTCAGGCTTAAATATGTCAAGAATAAAATAACCCAAGAACAATCAAGAACACATAAAAATCAATTATAAAACAATTAGGCCTCACAATTCATAAACTAATGCTTGTTATTCCATGCCGATAAACAAGAGTCACAATAATTAAACTACTCATAAATTAGCTACTCATAATAATTAAACTAAACAAATAAACAATATAATAACAAAACATAATTAATCTAATGAATAGTGACAAAATAATAAAATCCAACCAAATACATAATTTGCATGCGAAACAATGTTGTTGCCTCCCTCCAGTATATTGTAATGCCAAAATATATATACCAAAATCCGAATCCTAAGAAATCTGCTCTAAGGAAAACCAAAAAAATTGAACCTTTACTCTCCGTCTGGAATGATGAAAACTAAAAAACTATCCCCCTCTCCAAGTCTGCGTATATGAATATATACGCATCAATTACAATCCCAAGCTGATTCGGATTCTTCTTCCAAAAATCAATCAAAATCTATTCTAATTCTAATTAACTAATTCCTAAAATCAAGGAATTTCAAATGGAAGGAGATAATACAATCCTTATCAATATGGGAAGTGAATATCTTTATTTTCTTCAAATCCATATCTCTTTAATAATTCACTTTTCACCCCATAACTTCAGCAATTCTGTTTTTGCCTCTCTTCCTTCATCTCTGGAAAAATGTCTTAAAAAATAAGAACATTTTCCATTGGAGCACATCGCCTCATTAAAAACCTTAACCTGGAAAACACAGAGGGAAAAAACCATTGGTTAAGGGAAAAAGAGTACAATGTATAGCTCCCTCTCAATTCTTCACAATTCATGAATTCCTGCACCAAAAACACCTTAAAGTAAAAATTATATCTCAATAAAATTATAATAATCCCACAAAAATATGAACACAATATAACACACATCATCTAGGTTTAGCCTAATGAATGATATGTTTGGTCAAATGGCTATGTCTTTGGTAGAAGGCTTCTTGTTATCAAATCTATGGTCCTTCGTGTATAATGCCATTGATGAAATACCCCTATGATGTTGTTTGTCTAGGGTGATCATCAATGAGGTTTGCAAATGGTCGTTGTTTGTCTTTGCAAATTACTATTAAGAAAGAATTAATGTTGATCTTCCATTGGCATTCACCATAGGTAACTAATGTGATAGAATGAGTGAATGGTTCAATGATCTATATTTGGTTTGGAAGTGGATGTTAATTGTCCCCAAGGCTTTGTTTTTGTAGTTTTAAACCCCCTTTTTCTTACTTTTTTTGATGATTAGCATAATTACTTTACTTTGCTAGTTATCTTGTCTTTTAACTTTCATAACTTAGGACCACCAACCAACCAAACCCCCCCCCCCCCTCATTTGCTCGCTTTTATATGTATATATATATATACTTCTAGCATAATATCAGCCTTATATGTTTAAACGCTTAAGAAAATCCCTTTTCTTTGTGGATGACCCCGACTTGCCGTTATCTACTTAGTTGTAGATAGTAAACATTTAGGGCCTATAAATATTAACTTTGAGCGGTACGGTGACGACCTCCCAATAGCGTACGAACCATACACCAAGAAGTTGGACAATACGTCTCCTAGCCAAGCAAAAATGGCAAGTAAACTAAGAAATCAAAATAAAAGCAAACTAACAAATATTTTCAACTAGCACATAATCACATAATATGCCTATACACTTAAAAATAAACACCTCTTCCTCGGCAGCGATGCCAAATATTGGGAGGTCATTGCCGTACTTGTCAAAGTTATATTTTTAAGCCCTAATACTTCCTATCTACAATTAAGTAGATAATAGCAAGTCGGGGTCGTCCACAAGAAGAGGGATCTTTCCAAGTGTTTAAAGATACATAGGAGAAAACATACTAGATATAAGTATATATATACATATAAAAGCATGTAAAAAGGGGAGGGGGCTATGGTTGGTTTTTCGTCTTAAGTTATAAAATTGAAAGACAACAATTAGCAAAGCAAGATAACTATGCTAATCATGCAACAACAATTAAATGGATGATTAAAAAAAATTAACGGAGTCTTGGGGGCAATCAACTTCCACTTTCAAACTTCCTATAGATCATAGATTCATTCACCCATTCAATTACATTTATTGTCTATGGGGAATGCTATCACTTCTCATTCGAAGATCGACATTTATTTCTTCTTAATAGTAGTTTGCAACGACAAGCAACGACCATTTGAAACTTCATTGATGATCACCCTAAGCAAACAACACCATAGGGGTATTTTATCAATGACATTTCACCCAAAGGACTATAGGTTTAATGACAACGAGCCTTCCAAATTAACATACTCATCTAGCAAGAATCACCTCACATTATACACAAGAAGTTCTAAATCTATGCTTTTGGATTTCATGTCAAACGAGCTAAGAAATTTGCAACATTCCTAACACCCTAATACTTCAATCATACAAACAAATCATATACTCAAACAACCCTTGGTATAAATGAGGCAAAACAAAACATTAATGGCATAATAAATGCTCTCCAATGAATGTTCATAAATTAGCAAATAGAGAATCTCACTGCATAAGTTTGGAAGCTTCAATCCATTACTCCCATGAATTAGATTTAGATACTAGAGTTCGTACAAATTAATGCTAACAAACCAAACATAATATAAGAGAAATCCAATATGAAAATGGTGGAAAACTAGGGTTCGAATAGTACCAAAATCGGGTGGAGCAAAAGTTGTGAATGATAGGAAAGAGAATGCTATTTATAGTACAAAAAGGATTAGGTTAAGTTCTGGCCACCCATTCGTCGCGACTCGCGATGGGTGCTGGAACTTAACCCTTGTCTTCTTTTCTTCTTCTTGTGTTAAGCACTCTTCTTCACAATAATTCCTCTCATTCTTCAAGTCTTTAAATATTTGAAGCAAGTCTTCAAAGTCTTCGAAAGGTGATCTTCCATGGCCTCCGGTCTTCAAGCCAACATGTTCTCCCTTGGTCACAAAAATCCACTTAGAAGAGGTAAAAGAGTATAAAGTCGCTCTTACCCTTCCTAAGAGAATTTCAAGGTAAAACATAAGATTTTGATAATAAAAGAGCACAAAAGTGATCCCAAAAAGTACTGAATTATGCACATAAAATGGACACATCAAACCTCCCCACACTTAAACCTTACTCGTCCTCGAGTAAGAAAAGATCCAAGCTCACGAAGGAATTTAAGTATCCGCATCCTAACTACTATTCCCCCAACTCAATACCTCACAAAACTCTCAATATCACACATCTTAATGTTAAGGTCAAATAAGAAGTTTCCCACAACCCCCCTTACTAAATCTACCCAAACCATATCAACCTATCAATTCATTATTATCTCTAAAACATTTCCAAATCTCAAATTGACAATACCAAATTCAATGGTACAAGGTGAAGCTAAAAGCATGCATAAAGTTCAAACACATGCTCCAATTTATACCAATATATCATCCTAAAAATGAAGTATATTAACGATCAAGAATTTCATAACTTACTTCATTTTCCCCGCTAAATTTCCCAATCCTAAGAGGTCCTCAAGATGTCAAGCTACCTGATACATCCACCGCAACCTTATGAATCCAACGTCGACAAATGAGTGAACACATAACACTTTTTGTTTCTCTCTTTCCCTCATTTTTCCTAGGAGCCCTTTCGAGTTTTCATCCTAGCCACAGATCATGTTTCTTCGGCTTACATCTCACCTTTTTTTATATTTAGCCTCTCATTTTTACCTAGGTCACCCTTTCGGGTTTTTGACCTATCCGGGCCCCCAATGTTGCCTAAGATGCCCTCTCGGGTTTTCAACTTAGCGGGATTCTTTTTATTTACATTATTTTTCTTTTTTCATTTATTTTTGGATTTGTTTTTTCAATTTTTCCATGTTTCTCAAATATGAAAAGTAGCAAAGTGCTTTCCAAATATTAAGGCTAAGTAAAATATCAAAGCTAACATCATCCAAGTACATCAAAAGGAAAGCATCCCAAAAACAAAAAGGGAAAATATCTAAAACAAAGTAAAAGAAATATCTAAAAGTAGCAAGTCTAGAAAAGCATCCCCAAACCCAGCAGTGAGATCAGTAACTACCCCTCTCCACACTTAGAACACTACATTACTCTCAATGTAGACAAATAGGGAAAAATCGTTCACAACAAAGTATAGAAAGTGTAAGAATATAATGCTCACAAAACACTGATGTGAGGAAGAAGGACCACCACCAAAATAATGCTACTGATAATGAGCTAGCCAATCTGTGCTCCTCTGCCTCCTAGCTCTGCACCTCTCTTCTCCAGGATCAGGGCCTAAGACACCACCTTCCTAGGACAGCATCTCATGGATGTGAGCCGACAAGTGGTGAATCTCCCGATCCATGTTGATCAGGCTTTGGGAGATAAACACATTGTGCTCCAATATTATGTTGTCCTGGTGATAGAATTCATCCTGCATGGTCTGCATCATACACTCATAGAAATCAAGTTGAGGCTAGGAGTAGTAAGGTGGCACATACTCCTCTTGCATAGGCTCGGTCTCCGGTGGAGGCTATGGGGAGTGCTGCTGCTGCCACTCAGAGAAAGGCAAGTTGCTATCATCGCACTAGACAGGGGCTAGACCAAGGTCATAGATATTGTGCTGAAAGTCTTCTCTACACGAGGAGTCTGGTGAAATTGCCAAGTTTGCTAGGGGTATATCAAACTCCAACTTCGTCTTGTTGGGCTGAGGAAGTGCCATGAATGTGACCTTCCCGGCGCCATATAACCAATGAAATACCCCTGTGGTCTGTGTGGCACTTAGAATCTCGAATCGCACCAACCTCTCTGCAGTGATGAGGTAGGAAGTACGCCTCTCTAAGCGCGGAAAACTTGCCTCCAACTATAATCTTTCCCTTTGGTTTCCCTGCCACCTCTACAATCCTCTTCATCTAAAGCTCGGCCCATAACCTGTATCCCAATCCCTCACTTGTCAAGTGCCATAAGAAGTGAATTTCATTGTCTGGCACATTCGTTGGCTCCGCCGAGCAAAGCACTATGCCAGCCAAAAGTTTGTGCACATAACAAAGTGCAAGATGGATAATAACACTGCACTTGTCGAGGGAGTTCTTCTCCTTCATGTTGACGGCACTCCAGAATTGCGTGTCATCCTTAATCGATCGGTCTTGGGCCTGTGGGTCCAGCCTCACCTGTATCCCATCCAAATGCTTCCTCAACCTGCAAGACGGTTATCTCTCAAGATATATCATCTAGGTGGAAAATTATGTACCTCTCGCACGATTTAACCTCATGCTACATATCCTAACCGTGGATAGGAACTCCAGTGTATATCGCCGGTAGGAGGGGCACTCTTGCACATGAAACCCTCCAACCCCCCTTTGGCGAGGAGGCATCGGACTGGCTGGGTGAGCCCAAGAGCGTCCAATTTGGGAACGTCAACAAAACCCATCTCCTTGAGCTGGAGGTTGACCAAGGCTTCCCACCTCTGCGCATAGGGCCCGGTGATCCGGGTCAAACCCATGCACCTATCATGAGGAAGAGGTACAGGGCTCGACTCTGGAGCCGGCGACGGAGGTAGAGGTGGAGCGGCGGTGCACCCACCTCGTGGAGGAGCCCTAGGTCTCTTAGTAGGGGCCATATCTAACAACCACAACAAATAAGTCAAATGCACAGGAATAGACATACATGCAATATCACAAAATCATACTCAACCTTAAACTAGTTTTGCCAACATCATAGAGCAGATCAAATCCAAGCCAACTAGTTCAAGTCCTAACCACAATTGCATATACAATCCATGTCATATTCAATATGCCCATAATCTCAAGTCCATTAGGCTCTCACATAGTTAAACATCCAATATGCTATATCCTATAATCACAGTCATGCCTAACTAGTTTAGCTACCATTAGTACGTTCATAATGTTAACAGTCAAGTGCCATGGCTAAACTATCATAAGCATAATAACATTGCATCCCAATATCAACTATGTCTAATCAAGCCAACATGCCTAATGTCTAGTACAAGCCACAATCAAATTCTCAACCAAAGCAACAATATATACACAATGCAAGCACAACACCAACGTGAGCAAATCAGCACAATTAAAATGAACATAATGTTATCCCAACCAAACCATAAGCACAATATATTCACACAGTCTCCATCAACCCAAATCTTAAGCACAATATATTCATAAGAATCTACAATGTTCCAACAATCTAAATCCTTAAGGCATCACACATAATCCACACAATATCCCATAAAATAGATTATACAACATAATAACAATTGAAGTTTAACAAAGTGAAAAAATTGAACCACTTAGATGCTTAGGATGAAGAAGGAACTAAGCCAACAAGCAATTTAAATCTGAATTGCTAAAAATCACAAAACCCCCAAATTCTAGGGTTTTGTGTTCTTCAACAAACTAGGGCAATTTATGGGTAGAGATTGGGAAAATGGATTGGGGAGTGGTTGAGTGGTTGAGTGGTTGCCGTAGGATGGTTTTAGGGGGGGTGCGGGTGAGTGGTGGTCGGAAGGTGGTGGGGCGGTGTGGACCATCGCGACTCGCGGTGGACCGTCGCGCCTCGCGGTGGACCGTCGCGCCTCGCGGTGGACCGTCGCGCCTCGCGGTGGACCGTCGCGCCTCGCGGTGGACCGTCGCGCCTCGCGGTGGACCGTCGCGCCTCGTGAAAAGTAGAGCATGAAGGTTCAAAACTTTGTAAAATTTTCTGAGCCCGTCACCATTTCTCCCAAGAACTAGGTTTAGCTACTAGAGTTCATACTAATTAAGGCTAACAAACCAAACATAATACAAGAGAAATCAAAGATGAAAATAGTGGAAATCTAGGGTTATAATAGTACCAAAATTGGGTGGAGAAGAAGTTGTGAATGAGAGGAAAGAGAATGCTATTTATAATACAAAAAGGATAATGTTAGGTTCTTGACACCCATTCGTAGCGACTCGCGAAGGGTGCCAGAACTTAACCCTTGTCTTGTTTTCTTCTTCTTGTGCTAAGCACTCTTCTTCAAAATAATACCTCTCATTCTTCAAGTATTCAAATCTTTGAAGCAAGTCTTCAAAAGATGATCTTCAACGGCCTACGGTCTTCAAGTTTTAAAATATTTGAAGCAAGTCTTCAAAGTCTTCGAAATGTGATCTTCAATAGCCTCCGGTCTTCAAGCCTCCATGTTCTCCTTTGGTAACGCAAAATCCACTTAGAAGAGGTAAAAGACCGTAAAGTCGCTCCTACCCCTCCTAAGAAAATTTGAAGGTAAAACACAAGCTCTTGATAACAAAAGAGCACAAAAGTGATCCTAAACAGTACCAAATTATGCACATAAAATGGACACATCATGCTCACTATCTTCCTTCTCTCGATAATTCCTCACATACTAGCTATAGAATTAGTATATCCACTGGAGGGAGAAGATCAAGTAATTTTTAAATAAGAAGAAGTTGTGGTGCAAATTATGGAACTTGAAGATACCACTGAAGATACTAGTGTTTATGTGGAGAGTGGTCAACAATGATGTACCTACAAAAATAAATATGTATAAAATGTAGTTGTCTTCAAATGCATAAGTGCACGTCGTGGAAAGGAAGAAGAGGACATTTCACATCTCTTTTTTTACATTGTGCAAACTCATAGTCAATTTAGAGGGCTTAACTCATTGCTTTTTTTAATTTTGATCATGGCCATAGAAGAGATTCAAAGACTAATTATTCAAGTGGTTTCAAATTTCCCCTGGGATATATGAAATTCAACATCTAGTTCTCATCATGTGGGAAATATGAAAGAATCGAAACAAGAAGGTTATATAAATTGAAAATATGGATCCAATTTGGAGTTGGGAAATGGCTACGGACCTTTATATTACCAACAAGAAATACCACGTCGAAATATCATACAAGTGTAAATAAGCAGGTGGTAGAACAAGAATATCATCAAATGGAAATTCAACAACTACATCGTAGTATGGAAGTATAGGAGAATCAGGACTCCCAACATATGTAACCCACATAGATTTACATTGATGGTTCCTTCCAAAACTCAAAATTATTGGGTATGGGAGCAATGTAAATCCACAACTTGTGATGTCTTGGCTCTAAGGGCAACCCACCTGGTACTTTGGAATTTTTTTCATTTTCAACCCATGCCCATGATTTTCCTTTTTGACTCCAAGCATTTCTCCCTTCATCCATCCAATGCGTTGGGTTTAAATTGCTATAGAATCATGGAAAAACAAATTGTGAAAAGCACAAATCAACACAATGAAACTAATGACAAAAACTCAAAACCAAGCAACATTAAAGGAAAGTCACAAATGACGATCCAGATGATCAAAACCAAGTATATTTAACGTCGTTGGCATGAATCACTCCCCTTTCTTACAGCTTATTCACAAACCATATCAAGGAGATCAACATCTTTTCCCTCCTCCAACACAAAATTCTCGTGGTAAGGCTTTAAACGATGTCCATTGACTTTGAATGTATAAACTTAGCTTGAGCTAGGATTTCCACCACACCATGCGGGAATACCTTTACCAACTCAAAAGGATCGATCCATCGGGACCTTAAATTACTGAGAAATAGGCGAAAGTGGGATTGGAATAGGAGGACCTTTTGACCAATGTCAAATTTCTTCCTAATGATCATCTTTGTCGTGCTAGACCTTTGTCTTACCTTATAGATTTTGGCATTCTCATAGAACTCCTTCCGGATCTCATCTAGTTCGTCCAATTATAGATTCCTATGCAAGCCAGCCTCATCTATATCAAGGTTGAATTATTTGACTGACCAGTAAGCCTTATGTTGAATTTCCACTGGTAAGTGACAGGGCTTACCAAACACTTATCGGTATGGTGACATACCGATCAGCGTCTTATAAGACATCCTATATACCCACAAGGCATCGTTCAACCAAGAACTCCAATCCTTCTAGTTAGGGTTAACCATTTTTTGAAAGATGTACTTGATTTCCCAATTGGAAACTTCGACTTGCCCATTGGCTAGTGGGTGATAGACGGTGAATGTCTTGTGAGTGACGCCTTTTTTATTCAAGAGTGCCCCGATGGTCCGGTCACAAAAGTGGGTGCCACGGTCACTAATCAAGGCTCGAGGTACCCCAAACCTAGAGAAGATGTTATCTCTCAAGAATTCTGCAACCACTTTAGAATCGTCACTCCTAGTGGGTTTTGCTTCAACCCACTTCGACACATAATTAATGCCAAGAAGAATATATGTAAAGCTACAAGAATTAGGGAAAGGTCCCATAAAGTCAATACCTCAAACATCAAACATTTCACAATATAGCATGGATTTTTGGGGCATCTCATTTCTAGATGAGATATTTCCTACTCTCTGGAACTTGTCACAAGCCTTACAAAATATGTATGCATGCTTATTCAAAGTAGGTCAATAAAAACCACTTTCTAAGACTTTACTAGTGGTCCTTTTAGCTCCAAAGTGACCACCGCATGCATAAGAATGACAAAAGGTGAGAATTGAATACACTTTACTATTGGGGATGCATCTCCTAACAACTTGGTCTACACAATGTTTCCACAGAAAGGGATCATCCCATACATAATATTTGGCATTGCTTTTTAGCTTATCGTTCTGGGCCTTAGAAAAATGAGGAGGAAATTTACAGGAGACAAGAAATTTCACAATGTGTGCATACCACAGTTGGAGGTCCCTGATTGCGAACAGTTGTTCTTCAGGGAACTCCTCCCGTAGTTGCTTCTTCATCGATAAATTTACCCCCACTATCTTGGCATGGTGGCAACCGGCTCAGATGATCAGCCACAAGGTTCTCCGCGCTCTTCTTGTTTGGAACCTCCAACTCAAATTCACTCAGAAGCAGGATCCACCTAATCAGTCTCAGCTTGGCCTCTTTCTTTGTCATCAAGTGACGAAGCACTGCATGGTCAGTGTACACATTAACGTTTGTACCAAGCAAATAAGATCTGAATTTTTCCAAAGAAAATACCACTACTTATAACTCATTTTCTGTCGTGAAGTAGTTTCTTTGGGCTTCATTGAGAGACATAGATGCATAGTAGATGGTGTGAGGTGATCTCCCCACCATTTGACCAAGTACTACTCCAACGGCATAATTGCTAGCATTGTACATGATCTCAAAAGGCAAAGACCAATCCGGGGGTTGTATGATAGGGGCCGAGAATAACCTTTCCTTCACTGGATCGAAGGCCCCTTTGCAACCCTCATCCATCATAAATTCCACCTCATTTTGCAATAACTTTCACAAAAAAGATGCTACCTTTGAAAAGTCCTTGATGAACCGGTGGTAAAATCCTACATGGCCAAGAAAAGAGTGCACTTTGTGCACATTAGTAGGATAAGTCAAAGTTTGAATCGTGTCTATCTTTTTCTTGTCAACCTCAATACCCTTAGAGGAGACAACATGACCTAAGACAATGCCTTTCTCTACCATAAAATGACATTTCTCTGAATTTAACACAAGATTAGTATCAATGCAACGTTTAAGAAATTGTGCTAAATTTGCTAAACAGTTGTCAAAAGAATTACCATAAATGATGAAATAATCCATGAATACCTCATTAAATTTTTCAACAAATTCTGAGAAAAGTTTTACCATACACCTTTGGAAAGTCAAGAGGGCGTTACATAACCCAAATGACATGTCGGTATGCAAACATACCAAAGGGACACGTGAAAGTGATCTTTTCTTGGTCTTTCGGGGCAATGGCTAGTTGAAAATACCCCGAGTACCCATCCAAAAAGTAATAAAAGGGGTGGCTTGCTAACCTCTTAAGCATTTGATCAATGAATGGCAACGGAAAGTGATCCTTCTGGGTCTCCGCATTTAGCCTTCAGTAGTCAATGCAAACGCACCACCCATTTTGAACTTGAGTGGGCACCATTTAACCCTTCTCATTCTCGACTACCGTCACCCCACTCTTATTGGGTACTACATGAGTTGGACTCACCCACTTTCTATCCGAGATTGGATAGATCATGCCCGCTTGAAGCAACTTGAGGAGTTTTGCCTTTACCACCTCCATCATAGGTGGGTTCAAACGGCGTTGGGGTTGTCACATGGGTCTCGCATCTTCCTCCAACAGAAATCTATGCATGTAAGTGGATATACTTATACCTTTGATGTCGGAAATAGTCCATCCAATTGCTTCCTTATTTTCCCGTAGTACCATCATCAACTTTTCTTCTTTTTCTTTGGTGAGTTTGTTTGAAATGATAGCGGGGAGCGTCTCCTCTTCCCCAAGAAATGCGTACTTGAGGTCACTTGGCAAAGCTTTAAGTTTAATCATTGGAGCTTTCACAAGTGACGGAAGGAATTCCAGTTCTTTGGGTTCCTCTAAAACTAGAGGGGTAGGACTTGACACCACTTCTTCAAGAATGCTTAACTCCCCAATGCTTTCCTTCAAGTTAATACTCATGGAATACACAAGACATACATATTCAACATCATATTCCAAAGCAACTAACAAGGAATCATCACCATTTAATTCAAAAATAGTATGCACAACATCTCAACAATATCAATAGCATGGCAAGAATATTCTTCAAGAGGATATTTCATGAAGTCCTTTATGTTAAACTCTACTTTAATCCCATCAAACTCCATGGTGAGGGTACCATTATGCACCTCAATGATGGTCTTAGAGGTCTTCAAAAATGGCATTCCCAACAAATTGGAGGGGCATGTTTATCATTCTCCATGTCAAGGACATAAAAATCCATGAGGAATATTAAAGAATCCACCCTAACCAACACATCCTCGATGATACCCTTAGGGTATTCACTAGAACGATTGGCTAGTTGGATCACCACCCCGATTTTGTGCAAAGTACCAAGATTGAGGCTTTCATACAAAGAGTAAGGAATCACATTTATTGATGCACCTAGGTCAAGAATTTATTTTTCAAAATGTGCATTCCCTATCATGCAAGGGATTGTAAACATGGCAGAATCGCTACATTTTGGGGGTAACTCCCTTTGGCACAAAGTGGAGACATGTTCACTTTTCCCATTTTTAAGCTTGTTCTTTGTTCTTTGTTTCCTATTTACAACACATAATTCCTTCAAAAATTTAGCATAGCTTGGAATTTTTTCAATAGCATTGAAAAGAGGGATATTTACCACACACCTACAAAAGACTTCGTAGATGTCTTTGTTAGACTCCTTCCTCCGTTGTTCTTCAAAGCTTCCAGGAACGGTGGTTCCGGAAGGTATGGGGAAATTTCCACCTCCCTTTCCTTCTTGTGAGGAGGGGGTGAAGGTTCAAGAATGGAGGTTTATTTCTCAACGATGATCTCTTCTTCCTTCTCCTTCCCCTTGCTTCCTTGCTCCATGGCCACATTCTCGGTATCTTCTTCAACCTTTTTCTCAAACATTTCAAGCCTTCTAGGTTCATCTTCAACAATTTCATCACCCAGGGGAGAGCTAACCTCTTTACCACTTCTCAATGTGATAGCACTAGCATTTTGGTGGGAATTGATCTCTGGTTGGGAAGGTAGTTTGCCTTTTCTCGGGCCTCCATATGATTCACCACTTGAGCTATTTGGATCACTTGAGTGTCTAAGTTCTTGATGCTTTCCTTAGCTTTATCTTGGAATTTTTCACCTTTTTCCACGCACATGATCGACCGGTGAATGGCTTGCATCACCTCATCTTTGGTTAACCCCAAGCTCTCCCCTTAGTCTCGGGGCATCTCTTGCAGCCTTTGAAATTGTTGTTAAGGTGGCCTATATTGTTGTTGATGAGGCTGATATGGTTAAGGGTTTTGGCTTCCTTGAGGATTTCCATACTGGAGGTTTGGGTTATCACAATTACCCAAATAGTACAACCGATTTTAGTAGCCTTGGCCACCTTGGTACCCTTCATTTTTTTGATATCCTTGCACACCTTGGTAGTTTTGGTTTCCTTGGTAGTTTTGGTTTCCTTGGTAGCCTTGGTAGCCTTGGTTGCCTTGATACCCCATAACACTCACCTCCTCGACATAATCCTCTTGCAAAGTAGGGAAGGTTTCCGTAGGATGCGCCAAGTAACAAATTTCACATGATTTAAAATGTGGTGCATTTCCAGGCCTGGTCATCAATGATTTCACCATAGAAGCAAGGGCTGAAACTTAGTTCTCAAGCTTTCCACCGTTAGAAGGGTCACTTGCGAGCATTGGATTTCTCCTTCTCATATCGGCTCTTGAGCAAAAGTTCCTTGACTCCCCCGCGAACTTCTTATGCAATTTCATAGCTTTCGATGAGGTCTTGTTCCCGAGGGTACCACCACAAGAACTCCTCACTAATCTTTGGTCCTTATCAGGAAGACCATTGTAGAAGTAATAGACCAAATCTCCCTCCGAATAGCTATAGTAAGGAAAAGTTGAGAGAAGCTTCTTGAACCTCTCCCAATAGTTGAACAGAGATTCTTCATGCCATTGGAGGATGTTGCTTATGTCCTTCATCAAAGTGGTGGATTTTGAGGCCTGGAAGTACTTGGCTTGAAACTTCGTCTTCATGTCAAGCCAACTTTTGATGCTCTTGGGTTATAGGTAGTAGAGCTAATCTATTGCACTATCCCTTAGTGTGAATGAGAATGTCTTCAACTTATAAAAGTCTTCATCTACTCCATGGGGGACCGTACCACCACACAAAAAGTGGAGCTTGGTGAGGTGCTTGTTGGCATTCTCCCCTTGCCTACCAAGGAAGATAGGTAGCATGTTTATGAACCCTGTATTTAGCTCAAAGTGCCTATTTAGTTCAACCAAGGGACATTCCATGCACATTGGTTGTTGATCAAGGCTGGGGACATAATATCCCTTAACAAGGCTTGGCCCAAAGGAATCTCCCTTTCTTGGAGTGGAGGAGCTCTCCCTTAAAGAGGAGGATGTTGATGCCTTCCTCCCGGATGCTTATCTTTGTGCTCATGTTAATACTCTATAAAATTAGAAGTATCCACAAAATGGTCACTAAGAGGGGTGTTATTGACACTTTCCAAAGAAATCCTCCTAGCCATCTCAAATTCAACTCTAATTCAGGGTCGTAGTGTAGGGGTTCTTGTGAAGAGGATCACGTACAAACCATACAACAAGAACTTGGACAATACATCTCACAGCCAAGCAAAAATGGCAAGTAAACTGAGAAATCAAAATAAAAGCAAACTAACAAATATTTACAACTAGCACATAATCATACATAATATGCTTAAACACTTAAAAATAAACACCTATTCCCCAATAGCAATGCCAAATATTGGGAGTTCATCGCCGTACCTCTCAAAGTTATATTTTTAATCCCTAATGCTTCCTATCTACAATTGAGTAGATAATAGCAAGTCGGAGTCGTCCACAAGAAGAGGGATCTTCCAAGTGTTTAAACATACATAGGAGAAAACATACTAGATATAAGTATATACATATACATATAAAAGCATGTAAAAAGGGGAGGGGGGCTATGGTTGGTTTATGGTCCTAAGTTATAAAATTGAAAGACAACAATTAGAAAAGCAAGAGAACTATGCTAATCATGCAACAACAACTAGATGGATGATTAAAACAAAAATTAACGGAGTCTTGGGGGAAATCAACTTCCACTTCCAAACTTCCTATAGATCATAGATTCATTCACCCATTCAATTACATTTGTTTTCAATGGGGAATGCTATCACTTCTCATTCGAAGATTGACATTCATTCCTTCTTAATAGTAGTTTGCAAAGACAAGCAACGACCATTTGTAAACCTCATTGATGATCACCCTAGGCAAACAACGCCATAGAGGTATATCATCAATGGCATTTCACCCAAAGGACCATATGCTCGATAACAATAAGCCATTCACATTAACATACTCATCCAGCAAGAATCACCACACATTATACACAAGAAGTTCTAAATCCATGCTTTTGGATTTCATGTGAAATGAGCTAAGAAATTTGCAACTTTCCTAAGACCTTAACACTTCAATCATACAAACACTTCATATACTCAAACAACCCTTGGTATAAATGAGGCTAAACACAACATTAATGGCATATTAAATGCTCTCCAATAAATGTTCATAAATGAGCTAATATAGAATCTCACTAAATAAGTTTGGAAGCTTCAATACATTACTCCCAAGAACTAGATTTAAGATACTAGAGTTCATACAAATTAATTCTTACAAACCAAAAATAATAAAAGAGAAATCAAATATGAAAGTGGTGGGAAAATGGGGCACAAATAGTACCATAATCGGGTGGAGAAAAAGTTCTGAATGATAGGAAAGAGAATGCTATTTATAGTACAAAAAAGATTAGGTTAGATTCTGGCCACTCGTTCGTGACTCGCGGTGGGTGCCAGAACTTAACCTTTGTCTTCTTTTCTTCTTCTTGTGGTAAGCACTCTTCTTCACAATAATTCCTCTCATTCTTCAAGTCTTCAAATCTTTGAAGCAAGTCTTCAAAAGATGATCTTCAACGGCCTACGGTCTTCAAGTTTTAAAATATTTGAAGCAAGTCTTCAAAGTCTTCGAAATGTGATCTTCAATAGCCTCCGGTCTTCAAGCCTCCATGTTCTCCTTTGGTCACGCAAAATCCACTTAGAAGAGGTAAAAGACCGTAAAGTCGCTCCTACCCCTCCTAAGAGAATTTGAAGGTAAAACACAAGCTCTTGATAACAAAAGAGCACAAAAGTGATCCTAAACAGTACCAAATTATGCACATAAAATGGACACATCATGCTCACTATCTTCCTTCTCTCGATAATTCCTCACATACTAGCTATAGAATTAGTATATCCACTGGAGGGAGAAGATCAAGTAATTTTTAAATAAGAAGAAGTTGTGGTGCGAATTATGGAACTTGAAGATACCACTGAAGATACTAGTGTTTATGTGGAGAGTGGTCAACAATGATGTACCTACAAAAATAAATATGTATAGAAGGAAGTTGTCTTCAAATCTATAAGTGCACGTCGTGGAAAGGAAGAAGAGGACATTTCACATCTCCTTTTTTTACGTTGTCCAACCTCATAGAGAATTTAGAGGGCTTAACTCATTGCTTTTTAATTTTGATCAAGGCCATAGAAGAGATTCAAAGACTAATTTTTCGAGTGGTTTCAAATTTCCCCTGGGACAGATGAAATTTAACCTCTGGTTCTTATCATATGGGAATATGAAAGAATCGAAACAAAAAGGTTATATAAAATCAAAATATAGATCCAATTTGGAGTTGGGAGATGGCTAGGGACCTGTATATTACCAACAAGAAATACCACGTCGAAATATCATACAAGTTTAAATAAGCAGGTGGTAGAACAAGAATATCATCAAATGGAAATTCAATAACTACATCGTAGTATGGAAGTATAGGAGAATCAGGAGTCCCAACATATGCAACCCACATAGATTTACATTGATGGTTCCTTCAACAACTCGAAATTATTGGGTATGGGACCATGGTAAATCCACAACTCGTGACGTCTTTGCTCTAAGGGATAGCTAAGATGTACAGTCGACAAACACACCTGATTATATTAGCTCCAGGCTTCGTTCAGCTGTGCAAGGATAGGTAAAGTATATTGATAGGACGAGGAGCGCTTAATCGTCATACTTGCCTACTTTCTAGTTGAGTATCCTTTTTTTGGAGGGGCACACTAGGTGACACTGCTGTAGCCGCCAGTTAGCTACTTGATGAGGCAATGGCAGGCACTACGCCATCAACGATGCAGACTAGTCCACCAGGTTGGGGTTAGTTTCTTATTCTATCTCTTGTAATAGGTTAACTATTTGGAACAGGTAACATTCCTCGATGTAATCTAATGTATTACGAACGGTGTTCAATTGCTATGATATATTTTTTTATTGTATACCTTGGGTTTTCCGAGCCAGAGACTAATTATTAGTTTATTATTCTTTTTTAGCTGAGCTCTTGTTTTATTTTTTGATTGTTCTATTCTGCTCGGTAATTTTTGTACCATTGGTTTTTATTATTATAGTATAATTTCCAACACTATTTTGTTTTCATAGCAACGTACTTGAAATATAAAAGTAGGGGGGAGTAGTGATCTTAGCACTGCTTATTTATCAATGCGTCTACATGCATAGATTTTAGTATGTTGGGGTGTACCTCGTTAGTGTGGTTTGAATCAGGATAACACTTATTTGTGTAAGGCAGATACCTTTTGTTTTTGCGATCGTCCTTTCCCTTTTAGTGTACATGTGCACTGCTCTGTTGTAGTTTCTTTTGTTCCTACTGGTGAATTTTGTGATAGTTTCAAGTAACTGTTATCATTAATGGAATATCTCAGCCTTTTCCGGGTATTATGAAGGCCTAGAAAGAAAACATTTTCCCAAAAGATAATGCCACCAATGCAGGGGATTCCTTCCGGACCTTCATAATTCCTAGAATCAACACGAGTTGGTTCGATCCTCCAGCGTTCTTGCAAACAATGTCCCTGGAAGTTCCTGAGACTAAGCTTCAATGGCCAAGTCATCTTTCATTTTGATGTAAGGATTTTGTCAGGGAAAATTCTAATACCTTTCTCATTGTTCTCTATTTCTATTTACAGCCAATGAGCTGTACATTCATGGTTGATTATGGCCTACGTTGTTCCTACTATTACCAGATCGTGGTCTTGGTAAGATGATCGTGTATGTTGATCATCTTTCTTCTCGAGGTGAGGTACTCCTTTCGTTATACAAAGTGCTCTTTTGTTCGCTGCATCGGTTCGTGGGTGTGAGGTGTCACCTGTGAACTAGACTTCAATTAGTTTAGGGAGGTATAGAGCAGTGATAGGGTGGGATTGAGTTCCTTGCTAAGAATTTTAATCAACTTAAAGTTCCTAAAATTACATGATAAGAAATTTCTAGTTTGGATCACAAGGCTCTTGATTTGCCATGGTGCCTGTTCCAGTTCTGCAATTGACTTTTCTAAGATTACTAATTTTTGAAGATATTGATCTAAGACACTTTTAATCTTTCTCTTGTTTTGATCTTGCTCCTAATAGCTTGTGTTTCTGCCTGGAGTGGTGTGGTTGCTATGAAAAAATTGGATCCGATTATACAAATGTCCAATGATACATTGATAAGCCTGATTTTGTTCATGAAAACCACATTAAAATCTGCCCTAACTATTTAATGTAAAGGAGGATGTAGATAATGGTGATTCTTGGTGTTTCTGGTTGTTGTTGGGTCCTTTGATACATTTATAATTATACATGTATTTCCTTTGATACAAGTTTTATATTGTGTAGTGAGGTGATTGGTGGTTTTTTGGGGTTGTGTTTTGTGTTTTGTGTTTTGTGACGGTGATGTTCTGTTTGGAATAACAACAGATGAAAATATGATGCTGGTGTTTTGCTGGGATGGTTAAGAGAGCATTGGTGGCATGGGATAGTGTTTTTTTTGCTCGAGACAATTCTGTTTGTATTGTTTCCATAGTCATTTTTGAAGAAAATCTATTAGTGTTTTTGTGTCTTTTTTTTATTGAATATTGAAAGATTGAAATTTCCAATTGGGCCTCTTTATATCATTTTCTTGGTTTCCATTGTAGGAGAAATTGTACGTAAATTCCATAGCATCATGCTTGTGTCATACTGAGTGGTTATTTGTATAATGGTATAGGCAACTTTTGAAATAATAAGAAATTCTCGCTTATTGCATGGAGAGAAGTAATAGGGAGATTGGATGCTAGGGATAGGCTGAGAAATTGTGATGGAGAGAGATGTTGTCCTTTCTGCAGGCGTACATGGGAGTGTGCCCCACACTTGTTCTTAACATGTGAGTTCTCCAGGGATATCTGGGACTCAGTGAAGGAATGGATCCGTCTACTATTAGGGGAGCAGCCCACTGGATTACTAGAGAGACTCATGGTACGAAGAAGACTGCCTGGATTGGTATGCTAGCCTTGCTTACGACAGTGTACTACATTTGGAAGGCCAGAAACAGATTGGTTAAAGAGGGCTTGCATCATCAAGGGAGGGTATAAGGCATCAGATATTTACTCAGATTTACAAAGTGCTCTACAGGCTATTCCTAGGGAAGATCTCCTTTAACACTTGCTGTTCTGGACCCCCGGTAGCCTAGACCAAATCACCGGGAAGCTTCCCACTTGCTTAAAGTAGGTTAACAGTACAGACTGTTACACTGAAATGCGCGGTCCAGTCTCTTTTCTTTAGTCTCATATCGGTGGCACTATCGTATCACATATTCTGGTCTATGCACCCTACTGGAAGTGCACAGCATCACTAAATCTAGTTAGGGAAGCAGGATGACATTACAGATTGTTACACAGGAGTACGCAACCAAGTTGCTCCAATTTAGTAACATGCCGGTGGTACTATCGCACATAAATTCCAGCATGGGCACTTCACGGTGGTGCTCAGTATCCAAAAACCCGGTTATGGTTGACTACTTACCAATAGTAGGGAGGAAAGTTAAGAATTTTACGTAGGGCACGCGACAAAGCTGCCCAACTTTCATGCTATGTCAGTGGCACTATCGTATTATAAATCCCGTCCGGCTTGGGTACCTTACCGGAGGTGCTCAGTATCCCTAAACCTAGTTATGGTTGCCTACTTACCAATAGTAAGGAGGAAAATTTAGACTGTTGCGTAGGGCAAGTGGCAAAGTTGCCCAACTTTAGTACTATGTCAGAAGCACTATTGTATCATTAATTCTGGCCTAGGCACCTGACCGGTGGTGCAAAATATCAACAAATCTAGGTGATGGTTGCCCACTTACCAAAAGTGGGGAGGGCAGTTATACGTGGGGCAAATATACCCTCACATGGAGCAGGATTATTCTACCCAAAGTGGAGTAGTAGAGGACACCACCCGCAGTGGTAGTATCACCTTGGAGATTCCATTTGGACAACAATTGCAGATTGAACCCACACGTTGGAGGAACTGAGCACTTGGAAAGCTATACTGCACTAGAGTTGGACCATGGGCATACTTGTTCCACACTTCCTTGGAGCACTTAATGAAAGTACGCTACTATCCATGGCCGTCAGGTCCCACTATCCTGGATGATACATTTTTTAGGGAAACATTTGGTTTTCTTTTAGAGGGTTTCATTGGATTTGGAAGGTGTTTCATCTGAGGTCTTGTTGTTGACAAACTTGCCCCAACTGGGGCCCTCCTCCTGCAACACTTTTCTTGGGGTACCACCTCATATCTCTCGTCGGGAGGTATGAGAGACCCTTGAGTCTCTAACTACCTCATTTGGCTCACTCGATAGCCGGTGAGAAGATTACAACACCAGTGCGACTCTGTACAGCTAGTTAGAGTATCTGCCTAATCTGGCCCTTGTACAAGTGTTTTCTTTCATTGGATATGTATTTTCATTATGCGGGAGCTTCACACATTCACCCACTATGGCTGTGTGTGGCAGGACTTTTAAGCTGCTTTGCTTATAAGTCCAACTACTTTTTGTGTTTGGTAACTTGAAAATAAGCAGATTAAAAAAAACAGAAGCTATTTTAATGCAAAAAGAAGAAGCTTGGGTAGATCAACTTTCAGAAAAATCCATGCATCCTTATTTTCATTATTTCCTTAAACACCATCTCTCGCCTTCTCCAACCTCTCGCCTTCTCCAACCTCTCGCCTTCTCCACCTCCACTGTCGATCTCACCATCGACACCGCCTTCTTCATTCTCGTTGCATTCTTTCACTCCGATAATCTTCTTCCCCAACATACTTCTTATTGTGGTAAGTTCGCTTACTTTTCCCTTTTTTTCTTTTGCGTGAATTGCACTGATTTTTTATAAAAATATATCAAACTGAATTTGTAATTTCCCCTTGGGGTTTTTTAAAGGGTGATTGATTGTTAACTTGTGGTGGAATTTGATTTAAAAATCGTTCCTTTTGCTTGAATTGAAACTGTGTTGAAATTCCATTTTCCCCCATTATTTTGTTTGCAACTTTGTTTCCCCTTGTTTGTGTTCCTTTTATTTCCCTGCTTTTACTGATTTTTCATTAAAATATTGAAGATCATTTTCTGCAACTCGTTGACAAGTATTATTTGCTATTGACGTTCTGGTTGCGAGTAGCTATGTTCTCCAGTTTACGTTGCTCTAGCATTTAGATGGATGAAAATTAAATTTGAAGCAGAGAGAGCTTTTAGTTGTTTTGAATGACATTATGTGTGAAACATGGATAGCCTGCAACATTTGGCAATCAGTTTGCTTGACCTTAGAAGCAGATTTTATGTGCAACCTTATTTCATTCTCTTAGAAGCAGTGTAAACCATGCCAATGCTATTATTTTGTTTGTAAAGGATATCTTGTGTCTTTCTTGAGGATGTACATTGTCTTGTGTTTTCTTCATAAATTTATTAAATGTTGAATTTCAGTTTCACCTAAATTCTGAACCTTTATGCCAAGTTGTTTAACAGTTTGGTGTTGAAACACCAAGTTCAGTTTGATGTTAAAACTCAAAACGAAACACGCAGTGCACACACAACTTGGTTACGCAGTTCGGTGCAAATACACCTACGTCTGCGGGGCCTTGCCCAGATCAGAAACCATTCACTAGAAAGCAGTCTTTAGTACAAGAAGCTTAACTTAAATACTAATCCATTGCTAACCTACAGAGTGAATGTTGTGAGCTCCCCTCACTGTCGATCCTACGTCGTTGAACCCTCACGATCAACACGTCTCCCTGGATCTCCTCCTCCCGAGGAATTAAGACTTCCTTGTTTCTGATCTTTACGAACTTGGTCGGTTGATTTACGAACCTCCAAACAGCACGGCAGATCGCTCCAAAGTTCTCAACGTAGAGAATAGCACTGGACGCTCAAACTTGATTGCGTTGTCTTTTTCTTCTATTTATTCCATCGCAATCCTGCCTTGAATCAACTTCCTTCCTTGTCTAACTCTACCATAAATAGACTTCTAGACTAAGGAAAACTCTGATTCTAATCTGGTACTTAAATGGACAATCCTGTTAACAATAGGACTTGTACCATAATTAAACTACTAAATCAATTCCCAACTATTACAGGAATATTCGTTTACCAGAATTAATCTTCCACGAACTAAGATAATATCTCTCACAATATTCTGATTTGATCACATCGATATACTCCATAATTCCGTGGATAAAAATCTGTGTTTCCGGAAATCTTTAAAACCTGCAAAGCGGTGTTTAAACACCAGATTTCCACAATTCACAATTTGCCATATAACAAGTCCAACTCCCGAGGACTTTACAATCTCCCCCTTGGCATATTGGTGAATTCATTAATACACACACAACAGAACATCAGAATACCAGAATAACAGCTAGCACAACCCATCATAGATCAGCAGAAAACCGGCTAGCACACATATCCAGAATCCAGACCGAATTACTCAAAATCAAATCAGAATTTAGAATCAATCAACAATATAAAACTTCCAAAAACTTCTCCCCCTGAATTCATTAATATGACAAGAAGGCCAAGAAAAGTCACTAAAATCAATTAAGCCAAACTGTCGTCCGATTCTTCTGAAGTACCAACATTGGACCCGTCTTGAGTTTCTGCCAATAATTCTGCTCTCTCAGCCTCCAAAGCTGCAATCTCCCCCTGAATCTTGACTATTGCTGCCTGATGACGCCCAAGGATTTCTTGACAAACTGTAGCTCTCGCCTCAATGGCTTTCAGCCGAGCTTCACCTTCATTCGAGCAACCCATTGTCGGAGGTGTCCAGGGAAGATCCTTCACTATACGGCCACTCAAAGTCCTGAGGGTTGGCCTTAAAGCATGTGTAGATATTATCTCATCTGTCTCCCTTGCAACTGCTCCCCCTTTCAGCAGTACCATGGAAATAACACACAGATGGACTAGAGATTCCTTCCTAGTTTTACGGGCACAATCCAGAATGTCATTGAATATCAGTCTACCCAGATTCACTCGATGCCTCGCACCCAGACAGTAAAGCAAGGTTGCCATTTCTTTTGTAACCATAGTGTTGTTCACCGACGGAATCCAGTTATGCACTGCTACCACATATAGACAGTAATACCTGGAAGTCAGGTTTGATGCTGGAATTTGTTGTCTCCCAGCAAGTGGCCAACTACTTTCCACTCCTCCTGTCAACTCAACCGCTACCTCATCAAAGTTTTCTGGAACTTGGTGTTGAAACACCGACTGAGAGTTCTTGAAATTTCCATGCTGCAAACATCTACTAACAGCCTCAGGGGAGAAAACAACGACTTTCCCTCTCACATAGACTCTGTAAAACCACCGAGAGTCTTCATCCTCACATTCTTCCTTCAAATTGGAATAAAATTCCAGCACCATCTGTTTATTGAATTCTGCAAAGCAAGTGGCAGCTCTAAGCACCTTAAGGTATTTGAGAAACGCAGTAAATCCACAATCTTCATATTTTTCCGCATCAGCCGGTCTCTCTGCTAGGATTCTTCTCCCACTGATGAATTCAAACTTGTCTTGACTATCATTATCATACCATTCACTGCAAATGGCTTGACTGACTTCAGGTGCAGGCATGACTTTGGGCTTCATTTTCTTAGCTGACTGCTTCAGCTGTTCTGCCCTTAATCTCTTCAGCTTCTCCCCAATGGGTTCATCACTGTCTTCACTTTCAACTCCATTCCTGTCTCTGCAGCGTTTTGATCTCCGAATTTTCTTGGAGGCTGAGGCCGAACTTCCTTCAGCTGGTGTTTCAACACCAACTTCCTTTCTTTTCCTCCTAAGTCCCTGGACTGGACTAGTCTCTGGTGGTGTTTCAACATCACTTCCAAACATCTCAGAGATTTGCTGCTCCTCAGTCAAATCCTCTCCTGGTGTTGGAACACCAGAACCCAGCATTGCAGTATCTTCTTCCACATTAGTACTCAGCATATTCACTCCTTCTGATTTCTCTTCTTCTGGCATCTCAGCATTTTCACTCTTTTCCTCAGCCACAGTTCCAACAACATCCTTCTCTGAATCTGATCCCACAAATGCTGCCAGAGCCTCTTCAGATCTCATAAAAGCTGCCAGAGCTTCATCCAGCAAATTGACCTCTTCAGTCACATTCATCGGGGTTTCCTCTGTATTAACTCTTCCAACACTTCCAACATCTTCCTCACTGTCAGAAATCTCCACAACTGGAATCGATAACCTTCTCAGAGATATTTGAGTCTGATTCAGAGACTCATCAACACACACCATCTCCCTAGCAACATTAGTGGATTTAACCACTTTTATCCAAGGCTGTACAAAAGCATTATCTCCCAAATTTTTGATACTGGGCCTGTGCAATGATGCTATCCGAGTATAGATTGTAAAGAACTTACTCTCGAACTGACCCTCTTCATATTCTACTTTATAAGTTTCTCCAAAACCAACCCCAACTAACTTAGCATCATAGTCGCTGATCTCCTTAATGTCTCCTATTCTCCCAGTCAACACCTCATCAAGCTTAAACCTATTTATCTTGCCATGCAAATTTTTATATTTCCTGAGGTCTACATAGTCCCTATTTTGCACCATCCATTCTATGAATTCAAGAACAGAGCTAAAGAACATACCATCACGGACGAAGGAGCAATCAAAGCTGGCTTTCCGTCTCCTCTGATTTTGTCCATACCAAGCCCCTACTGTCCGTACTCGATCTCCACCCATCTCGTTCAAGTCTGTGTCATCACCGAGCTCTTCAATCCTCGGATTCTCAGGCACCCGAACCCTGACTGAATCTCCGACCATCTTCTTGAACACGGAGCTCGGCGTTGTTATCTGATTGGTGAGCAACAATAACCGGGGGTTGTAAAAAAAATCTTGAGGAACAGAGAGCTCCGAACTGAGGAAGAAGATGAACAGTTACTGGTTTGAGTTTGTGTGGGAATCTACTTTCTCTTTCCCCCCTTTTTCGACACCAAAAAGACCATCTCCTTTCTCCTTTCTTCAGACTGTCATACGCTCATCTTAGGCCCAACATAATTTTCTGGCCCACATATTCAGCCCATCTGAATTACTTGCCTCTGAAATCCTTGGTGTTTAAACACCACTTCACATATTTTTGGTATTTTCGATTTTTCATTCATTTTTTTTTCTTTTTCACGATATAAAGAAAACAAAGCAGTAAATAATACAATAGAAAGTACAAGCCTCAGTACCTTACATTCGACAGACACCCAAGTGCTGTCTAAGTACTTCAAACATCTCACCATCCAGAGGTTTTGTAAAGATATCGGCCAGTTGTTCAGCTGTTGGCACATACTGGACTGTAACTTCTTCTTTTTCAACCAAGTCCCTAATAAAATGATGATGAATATCAATGTGCTTCGTCCTCGAATGTTGCACAGGATTCCTGGAAATATCAATAGCGCTTTTATTATCACACAGCACTGTCAGACTCACATCATCAAACCCATAATCTCTCATCATCTGCTTCATCCACAATAGTTGTGCACAACAACTCCCAGCAGCTAAATACTCTGCTTCAGCCGTAGACAAAGATATGGAGTTCTGCTTTTTGCTATACCAGCTGACTAGATTCGATCCAGCAAAGAAACATCCACCTGTAGTACTCTTACGATCATCAGCATTCCCAGCCCAGTCTGAATCACTGAACCCTACTAACTGTGAATCCTTGTTTCGAGAAAACCATACTCCATACTCCACTGTTCCACTTATATACCGAATAATCCTCTTCACTGCTGACATATGTGATTCCTTTGGATCTGCTTGATAGCGAGCACAAATACCAACACTCAAACAAATGTCTGGTCTACTTGCGGTTAAGTACAACAGACTCCCAATCATACTCCTGTACATTTTCTGATCAACACTTTGTCCCTGCTCATCTTTTGTCAGTTTATCAGTAGTAGCCATTGGAGTGCGTATTGCTTTTGCGCTTGTAAGTCCAAATCTCTTGATCAAGTTTTCAGCATACTTCTGCTGATTGATGAAGAGACCATTCTTCTCCTGAATAACTTGCAATCCCAGAAAATATGACAATTTCCCTACCATGCTCATTTCGAACTCATTAGTCATTAAGTCAACAAACTCCTTTAACAAGACTGAAGAGGTGGATCCAAACACAATATCATCTACATAAATCTGTGCAATCAGAATATTTGAACCTTTGTGTAGTACGAACAGAGTCCGATCTACTCCCCCTCGACGATAGCCCTTTTTAATCAGAAAGGTTGTCAGTCGCTCATACCATGCTCGGGGTGCCTGCTTGAGGCCATATAGTGCCTTATTCAACCGATAGACAAAATCAGGAAACTGTGGATCTTCAAACCCTTTAGGTTGCTCCACATACACCTCCTCCTTCACGACCCCATTCAAGAATGCACTCTTGACATCCATCTGGAAAAGAGTAAAGTCCAGAATGCACGACACAGCCAACAAAAATCTGATTGACTCCAATCTGGCTACAGGTGCAAAAGTCTCATCAAAATCTATTCCTTCTACTTGCGTGTACCCTTGAGCAACGAGGCGTGCTTTATTCCTTGTGATATTACCATCTGCATCAGATTTATTCTTGAAAATCCACTTGGTACCGATCACATTGACATTTGCAGGTCGTTGGGTAAGAACCCAAACATTGTTTCTTTCGAATTGCTGTAATTCTTCTTGCATAGCAGAAATCCAATATTCATCGAGCAAAGCCTCTTTATAATTCTTCGGCTCCGTGAGTGATATGAAACAAGATAATCCTGCCAATTCCCTGTAATTTACACGAGGTTGATCCTGAAGTTGCATATGTCTGGACGGACGCTGTTCAGATTCAGGTGTCTCGGTTTCTGGTGTTTCAACACCGGTTGACGCTGTTGGTGTTTCAACACCGGTAGGGAACACTGGTTCCAGCACTTCACCCTCTCCAACCTTGTCGTCCTCAGAATCATCTACCACCACATTAATAGATTCCATGACCGTTCCAGTACGTTGATTAAGCACTCGGTATGCTCGACTAGTGGGAGAATAACCCAAGAATATCCCGACATCACTTCTAGATTCGAACTTAGCTAACGGCACACGATCTTTTAGAATATAACACTTACTGCCAAAAACATGAAAATACGACACATCAGGTTTCTTCCCTTTCCAAATCTCATACGGTGTCTTCTCAGTAAATGGACGCAGATATACTCTGTTGATGGTGTAGAATGCTGTATGAAGCGCCTCAGCCCAGTATTTAGAATGAATTTTCTTTTCGGCTAACATTGCTCTGGCCATTTCCTGCAGTGTTCGATTCTTCCTTTCAACTATACCATTTTGTTGCGGTGTGATGGGAGCAGAGAACTCGTGGTGTATACCAAGTGTCTTACAGATGTTATTAAATCTAGAGTTTTCAAACTCCTTTCCATGATCACTTCTGATACGTGCAATTCTTGCCTGAGTAGATCCTTTTTCTACGTGTAATTTGTACACCAAGGTCTCGAAAACTTCAGCTGCCTCTGACTTCTCTTTGAGAAAAGATACCCAAGTATATCTCGAGAAGTCGTCTACACACACAAAAATGTACTTCTTCCCTGCAACACTGGGTGTATTGATCGGCCCCATTAAGTCCATATGTAGAAGCTCCAAAAGTCTTGACGTTGAAACATCATGAACAGCATGGTGTGGGATCCGAATTTGCTTTCCTTCTTTACATGAGCCACACACAACCTCCTTGCTTTCACCGATTTCAGGAATACCTCTGACTGCATTCAGTCTGGAAATACGGGCCAGGGATTTGTAATTTATATGTCCCAATTTTCTGTGCCATAGAGTGCTAACTTCCTTCTTCGAGCTCAAGCATGTGACATCTTGATCGAGCAAATAACAATTATCTATTAACCTTGTTCCAGTGAATACTCCAGTCCCATGGTTAAAAATACATTTTCCTTTGTCAAAGTTAACTGTCATATCATTGTCACATAGATGGCTAATGCTCAATAGATTAGCCTTCAGACCTTCCACAAGCAATACATCTTGAAACACGGGGAGTCCTTTAATTGCTAACTCACCCTTGCCAATGATTCTGCTCCGTTTTCCATCACCAAATTTAACGTGTCCACCAAATCCAGGTTTGAATTTTTGCAAGAATTCAGGAACTCCAGTCATGTGCCTTGAGCACGCACTATCAAAATACCACGAGGTTCCTGTATGTGCCCCAAAACATACAAAACTAGAAAAACAAACATCTTGAGATTTTCGAACCCATACCTGGCGTACTGGTCGAATGACTTGTTGTGGATTCTGATTAACCCGTGTGTTGAGAGATCCAGTTTTGTATCCTCTAGTGTTGAATTTGTGCGTTTTATGTTCAAAGTTGGTGTTGAAACCTCGAACTGGATTGGTGTTGAAACATCGATATGGGTTGGTGTGCATGCCCCGATATTCTGTGTTGACAGACAGGGTTTTCATCAGTCTAAAACATCTGTTTGTCACATGACCTTGAACTCCACAGTATCCGCATCGTCTGACCCTTTTTGTGGGACCATTCTTCTCAATTATTCTTGGAGCTGGTGCATTTTGATCTGTCTGATGATTTCCTTCTTTCACTGTCCTTTCATAGCCAATGCCAAATTTGCTCGTCTGTCCCATCCTTAGACATTCTTCGAGTTTAGCTTTCCCAGTATTGAGGCGTCTAATGGATTGTTCTGCTTCCTCTGCTCGTTGCACCACTACAGCAAATTCCTTCTTGAGTTTTTCCAGATCTCGAGTTGCCTCTTCCTTTTCGCATTCATACACTTTAGCATTCTCACTTAACCTCTTGTTTTCAGCCTTGAGTTCTTTGTTTTCATCTGCCACTTTTAACCACATCTTGTACATCTCCATGCTTTCTTTGCGAATGTCTTCATCACTAACGCTTCTACTCTCTTCATCTGAGCTACAGATCTCTTCTTCGTTCAGCACACTGAGACTTTCCTTACAAAAGTCGTCTACCTCCATCATTGACACGCCGAAAGCAACATGATTTGTATACTCATCTTCATACTTAACATCATCTCCTCCATCATCATCACTCCAGGTTGTGGCATATGACTTTCCTTGTCTTTTGAGTGTATTGGCACACTCAGCTTGTATGTGTCCAAAACCTTCACACTCTCTGCACTGGATTCTCCTATTCAGGTTCGGATTTACCGATTTGAATTTTGGTGTTTCAACACCAGTAGATTGACCAAATCGTGGAGTGGAGTTTGCATTCGGATTTTTGCTCCCACTTGACTTTTCTTGTGGTTTCCTGCTCATCTTCTTCATAAATCTGGAGAAATTCCTGGTTATGTTTGCAATCTCATCCGTCTCTTCATTATCTGTAGAATCATCAACCTTTCCAGTGTTTGTGCTTGAAAACGCCATTTCTTTCTTCCCCATTTTAGTTTGCAACATCTCCATTTCATACGATTCCAGAGATCCCATAAGTTCATCAAGTGTCATTGTTCCGATCCTTCCATTTTCATTTATTGCCGTGACCTTCATGTTGAACCGTGGGGGTAATGCCCTCAACACTTTCCTTACAAGTTTTTGATCTTTGTACTTTTTGCCAAACTGAAAAGCCTTGTTTGCAATATCTCGGACTCGTCCATTAAACTCGGAGATAGTTTCATCTTCACGCATCTTCAGTTCTTCAAATTTGGTCGTGTAATACTGCAGCTTTGATTCTCTTACAGAGCTTGTTCCCTCATGGTAAGTTTGTAACACATCCGACGCTTCCTTTGCAGTCTCACAGTTTGAAATCATTTTAAACTGATCTTCGTCCACAGCCGTAAAGATGGCATTCAATGCTTTTGAGTTGGACACGTGCGCTTTATGCTCCTCGGTGGAATACCTAGAGAATGGTTTAGTGGCAGTGGAGCTTGATCCTTCAGTTGTGTCACTAGCAGGTGGAGTGTATTGATTTATGACATAGTTCCAAGCTTGATCATCTAGAGCTCCAATGAATACTTTCATACGTGCCTTCCAGTAAGCATAATTTCCTTGTTCCAGCAATGGTGGTCGCGTGACTGATGCCCCCTCCTTTGGTGCCATGGTGAAACCTGATCTCACTCTCCCTGTATAGGGGTCAGCAAGTGTCTTGCTCTGATACCAATTGAATTTCAGTTTCACCTAAATTCTGAACCTTTATGCCAAGTTGTTTAACAGTTTGATGTTGAAACACCAAGTTCAGTTTGATGTTAAAACTCAAAACGAAACACGCAGTGCACACACAACTTGGTTACGCAGTTCGGTGCAAATACACCTACGTCTGCGGGGCCTTGCCCAGATCAGAAACCATTCACTAGAAAGCAGTCTTTAGTACAAGAAGCTTAACTTAAATACTAATCCATTGCTAACCTACAGAGTGAATGTTGTGAGCTCCCCTCACTGTCGATCCTACGTCGTTGAACCCTCACGATCAACACGTCTCCCTGGATCTCCTCCTCCCGAGGAATTAAGACTTCCTTGTTTCTGATCTTTACGAACTTGGTCGGTTGATTTACGAACCTCCAAACAGCACGGCAGATCGCTCCAAAGTTCTCAACGTAGAGAATAGCACTGGACGCTCAAACTTGATTGCGTTGTCTTTTTCTTCTATTTATTCCATCGCAATCCTGCCTTGAATCAACTTCCTTCCTTGTCTAACTCTACCATAAATAGACTTCTAGACTAAGGAAAACTCTGATTCTAATCTGGTACTTAAATGGACAATCCTGTTAACAATAGGACTTTTACCATAATTAAACTACTAAATCAATTCCCAACTATTACAGGAATATTCGTTTACCAGAATTAATCTTCCACGAACTAAGATAATATCTCTCACAATATTCTGATTTGATCACATCGATATACTCCATAATTCCGTGGATAAAAATCTGTGTTTCCGGAAATCTTTAAAACCTGTAAAACGGTGTTTAAACACCAGATTTCCACAATTCACAATTTGCCATATAACAAGTCCAACTCCCGAGGACTTTACAAATGTTGACATAAAAACTAATACTGGGCAGCAATGATTATAAAAAAGACACCTAGAAACATCAATGAAGAAGATTTACCCTGGAAACATACAAGAGAAAAGCGTTCAGATAAGGCTCTAGAGAGCAGGCGTAAGAGTGTGGAAATTTCAGATGATACTAGTATTGATTATGTGATGAAGGTGGTTCATTTACTACGTAAGTTTAGTTCATCATGTACAACTTTCTTGTTGCTCAACATGTATGAAGAGTTGGTGGTAACTTGACTGATTTCTTGTAGCTTTTTGTATTGGAATAAGGTATGGCCACAGATTGGATTGGAACTGCATGCACTGGATACTATTGTTTGATAGTATTGTCAGCAGAGGCTGCTTTGAGCTATGCAATTGGGGTTCTCTTCAGTTACATATACCTGCAACTCTTGTGCCAACAAGCAGACAACATTTCAAAGAAAGATGTTCCGGGCATTTTCATGCAAAAGAAGGTAAAGAAAATTGGCATAAGAAGCAAGGATCGGAAAGACTTTTTTGAGAAATCCATAAAGGCTTACGCCTGCGAATATTTGCATATAAAGCTGTTGCTCCGGTACAAGTGTACAGAGACAATGAAGATCCACAGTTTATCTTCCCTGAGGATGAAGACATGTTTGGTGATTGAATCTCAGGACAATATAGATGTAGATGTAGATAAGTTGGGTTTGAACTTTGGCGCAAAATGCATAGTTCCTTTTGCGCAAACCCAACACAGTTGTTTATAATGTATAATCTGAGTTAAATTAAGAGTAGTTGGGAGTAGTGTTTATAATGTATAGTATAAGTAGTGTTTATAATGTATAAGTTGGGAGTAGCGGTTATAACGTATAATCTGAGTTTAAAAAAACCCAACACAGTTGTTTATATGTAACTGTACCATTTGAAGGAGTTGAGAGGAAGTTTAATTGCATGCTGAAATTTTGAATCCCAAATATAAATAAATCATGATGCATTACTGTTACTACCTCCGTCCCAGCCGAATCTGCACACTTTTTGGTCAACTTTCTCAAGGCATGTTTGACCATAATTTTCAACTAGTATATAGACACCAATATCATCATGTGAGATATTGCCGGATACCCTGCATGATGTATTTTCTAAATATCAAATTTTAACATACCGTTAATATACGTAACTAAAGTTATCGTTGGTCAAACATGACCTGACAAACTTGACCAAAAAGTATACACATTCGGATGAGACAGAGTAATATATGACTTCACAATGTGTGTTTGTATTGAATTTTTACTTTTTGATCTATATTTTCTTCAGAAGCTAAGCACAACTTTAAAGATAGTTAACTAGTCCTGTTAGATCTTCCGTGTCCAACAAATAAACAAGGATATTTGATTAATTTTCGATAGAGCAGTAACGGGCATCAGAGTTTGTCGAAAATGTTTTTTAAGTGTGTATGTTTGATTGATTTATTTTGTTTTTAAGCATTTCAGAAATTTTAAAAACATGTTTAAAATAGTCATTTTGTAATTAAGAAGCACTTTTATTTTTAGATTTACCAAACACTTCAATTGCTTTTAATACTAAAAAACACTTATAAGTCAATTTACCTAACACTAAAAATGCTTTTATTTGCAGCTGCTTACTATCACAGAAAAGCATAAGCCAGCTTTGCTTATAAGTCTATCTCTCCCAAACAGAGCCTACAAGGGCTCCATTCCCATAACACTTGTATTTTGGTTTGGTTTCATTTATCTTAGAGAAAAGTGCATATATAACCCTATATACTTAACAAAAGTGCAGATATAACCCTACGATAATTGAAAGTGCAAATATAATCCTAGATATTGAGGTTATGTGCAAATATAACCTTCTCCGGCAGATTTAGACCAGAATTGGATGAAACGACTATTTTGCCCCTCTGTAAAAAATAAAATTTTGAAAAAGTATAAAATGTTTTGCCCCTGCCCCCTTTCTTCTTAATTTATCTTCGTTTTCTGTACCTTCCCTTTTCTCCTTTATTTATCTTCCTTTTCTTCATTTATAAGAAAAATTAAATTAGTTCTGCACTTTCGTCGATTTTCCAGCGCTTGGCTAAGTGGCACTGGAAATGGTGGCGAAGGTGGTGTGGGCCTAGAGTTTCGGTATAGGGCTGGTGGTGAACACAAATCGGCGGGGGCGAATCCCACGTCCTAGTCGGAGCAAGCCACTGCGCGCGGTGGTTGGAGAAGAACACGAATCGACGGTGGAGAAGAATTGTAGCGATGACGAGAGGCGTTGAGGAAGGCCGATTCGTGTGGCCAGGGTTTCAGGCGGCGGCGGTGGAGAAGGATGGAAGCAGTGGAGAAGAATAGCGTAGTGGTCGGGGAAGAACACGAATCGGCGGTGGAGAAGAAGGGAAAACCGATTCATGTGCCTAGAGTTTCTGATGGTGGGGGTTTCAGGTGGCGACAATGAAGAAGAATGGCAGCTGTGGTCGGAGAAGAACACGAATCGGTGAGGAGAAGAACCAATTCTTGTGGCTAGGGTTTCAGGCATCAGTTTTTAGGCGGCATCGAAGGAGATTTGGCTAGGGTTGCAAGCAAAAGGAGAAAAGAAAATGGAGTGGTGGTTTTAGGAGATTGGGAGCAGAGGAGTAGGCGACGGTGGCATTTTTCGGTGGCAGTGGTTTCATAGGGAAGGGCGGCGGTGGTTTCAGAGGGTTATAGGGGCATTTTTGTCTGTTATAATTTAGTATTAGTTTAGTAGGTAGGGTTATATTTGCACTAAAAAATAACTCAGAGTTATATTTGCACTTTGTCCAACATATAGGGTTACACTTCAGTGATGGAGATGAAAAATTATTGTTCAATAAGTCCAGCAACCTTGAGGGCTCCAACTGGAACTCATCTAGTGCTCCAAATATAACACTGATGGCTCTTTATTGGATACTTTCTTGGACAGCATAATTGGCTCAGACCATCTCGGATAATGGCCATGCAGTGTAGATATGCTTTCTGCTACTATCTTGATCACACTACCAATAGTCGTTGCAAGAACAGAGCCCATCCCTGAAGTGATGGAAACGGCTGGAATCTCTTAAAACAATCTCACGTTCCACGATTTTCGCTATGAGTTTGATAGCAGAGTGACAATCCTCACACACACGCAGATTCTTCATCACTGTTATAGATCCATTCCCTGTGTTTGAAATGAGAGCAAAACAAATGGCCAGCCTCTCGCTGTGAAATGACAATGTTGCTTCCTTCTGTTCATCCTCCACGTCGTGTAAGGCAAATCTCCCGTCTGGAACATACCCAAATTCCTTCAACTTCTTGCCTAGCCATTCCAACTTTTGGTATATTTTACTACTGAGAGGGTGTGACCTACTGCCTGACACGAATTCGTGCTTCACTCCCTTCAGAGTCACCCAACTGATTCCTGGTGGTTTGACAGTTCCACTCTTTTTCATTTGTGATCGAATTCTTGCAACATCATTCCATCTTCCAGCAAGGGCGTACATATTGGACAGCAATATATGAGCAGAACTACATTGAGGATCCATGTTTAGAGTCTGATTAGCAACTTTTTCTGCTACGTCAAAATTATAATGCTTCCTGCAACCGTTTAAAAGACACAGCCACATTGACAAATTTGCTCTCATCGGCATGTTTCTGATTAAATTCTCAGCCTCTTCCAATTCTCCACGGCGACAGAGTATATCCAACATACACGCGTAGTGCTCAAGCTTCACTTCTACTGGTTTACTTTGCTGCAGATGCCTAAAGATACTTCTCCCTTTCTCAAGCATACCAGAATGACTACAAGCGGAAAGCAAGCCGGTAAATGTAATATCATCCGGCTGGATTCCTGCATCTAACATTCTACGGAAAAGGGTCAGCGCCCACTTGCCATAACCGTGTTGAGCACATCCAACAATTGCAGAGTTCCAAGATACAATGTTCTTGTTAGTAATCTCGTTGAATATGTCCAATCCATCATTGACGCTACCACATCTAGAATACAGCACAACAAGAGAGTTCCCCACAAAAGCATCGGTGTCTAATCCTAGCTTGATACCAGCACCTTGTATTTCTTTTCCAAGATCAATGGCCTCCATCTCAGAGCAAGAATTTAGAGCACTAGTAAAGGATGACTGATTGGGAAGGACCCCATTTCTAAACATGTCCCGCATAACACTAAAGGCCTCTTCATGCTCATTGTTCGAACCATATCCAGTCATAAGAGATGTCCACACGACAACATTTATGTGCAACCTGTCGTGAAAAACTTTACAAGAATCTTCCATTCGCTTGCAATTAGCATACAAGGTGATAAGTGAAGCAGTGACATATACATCAAAAATGCCACCTAGCTTCATTACATGCACATGAATTTGAACGCCTAATGATAGGTCCAGCACCTTAGCACAAGCTGTGATCACACAAGAAAGGCTACAAGAAGTGGGTAAAACTCCAAACCTCAACATCTCCACGAAAATCGACCTAGCCTCGTCACTCCTCCCATGCTGATCAAGCCCACTGATCATACCCGTCCACGATATAACATTCCTTGAAGAAATCATCGCGAACAGCTCTATTGCATCCTCCACTCTACCATTCTCGAAATACCCATTAACCATTGCATTCCAAGCTGCTGTATCCTTCTCCGGCATCCCCCAAAACAGCCTCTCTGCTTCCTCAACTTTTCCATTTCTTAACAACCCGTTCATCAAAGTAGTCCAGGTAATCACATTCCTTTGGGGCATTTGATCAAAAAATTTCAGACCCATATTCATATCTCCACAGCGTAAACACCCCTTCAACATGGAATTCCATGCGACGACGTCTTTCATAGGCATTTTATCAAACAGTTGCAGGGCTTCATCTAGTCTGTGACTTTCGACGAGCTGCGATATCCTTTTAGTGTATTGATACACATCGGGGGGATTCTTGAGGTGGTTACAGAGTGGCGAACTGTCAGTGGGACCATTTAATTTGGTGGTTTTGAGAGTGCAGGAGTGAATATGACTAAGGTTGTTCTTGGTGAAGGATCGAAATTTCGAAATACGGAGGGATGCATTTCCAATCATTCCGATAGAGAACACAAAAGATACGGGTGTACCAAGTATGGTTCCAAGAACGAACCGGTTTATATGTGGGGTTTTTGTGAGTTCATGATTTTTGTAAGGTGGAAAGTGGCATCATGGGCGTAAGTGTGGCAGGTTGTATTTTTGGACACTTTGGGGGAGGACGCATTTCCATAATGCATCCTCCAAGGGTCCAAAATTTATTTTATTCTGCATTTTTGGAGGACGCATTACGATAATGCGTCCTCCCGATTTGTTTTATTTTTTTTTCAACATTTAAATAGAGGGCTCCATTTTTTGTTTCGAAAATGTTTTTCCCTTATTTTTTTAAATTTAATTTGTCCCTCCATTTTTGTCTTCTGAAAGTAGTACGGATTTATTTTTTTGTTTATGAAATAAATTAGAGTACCCGTTTTGAAAACGATTTTATTTTTAGCATCAATTGGAGGACTCGGGCCCAATTGTGGCAATTTTTTTTTTTGGAAGTTGAGGGGTGAGGACGCATTTCAATAATGCGTCCTCTTGGTGCTTTTGAATTTTTTTTTCAAGCTTTGATTAGAGGGGACTCGTTTCTCCTCTTTTGTTTTCCATAATAGTTCCCCTTTCATTTTTTTTATATTTATATATTTTTTAATTTTCTGAAATTATTTATTTATTTTTCTATTTTATTTTTCCGAAAATAGTTAGGATTTATTTTATTTTTTCTAAAATCAATTAGAGGACTCATATGGCATTATTTCATTTTATTTTTCTAATGTGGCATTATTTTATTTTTTCCGAAATGATTTTCATAGCACTCGTTTTTTAAACGACTCCTCAGAACAGGTGAATTATTTTTTTGAAATTATTTTTTTTTGGAAATTATTTAGAGGACTCTATTTTGAAACATAAATATATACATATATATAAATATAAATATATAAATATAAATATAAATAAATATAAATAAAAAAATATATAAAAATATATACATATATGGATAAATATATATAAAAAATATATATGTGGATATATATATAAATAAATATATAGATAAATTTAAATAAATATATATATATATATGAATAAATATATATATATATATATATATATATAAATGTGTGGATGTACCCATGTAAATGTGTGGATGTACACACAGATGTACACACATGTCATGTGTGTAAATATAAATATAAAATAAATATAAATATATACATATATATAAATACAAATATAAATATAAATATAAATATATATGTATATATATAAATGTATATATATATATAAATATAAATATATAAATAAAGATATATATATATATATATATATGAATATATATATATATATAAATATATACATATATATAAATATATACATATATATAAATATACATAAATATAAATATAAATAAAGATATATATACAAATATATAAATATATAAATATATAAATATATAAATATATATATATATATATATATATATATAAATATATAAATATGCACAAACGTAAATGTGTGGATGTACACACACGTAAATGTGTGGATGTACATACATATATATATAAATATATATATATATATTTATAAATATAAATAAAGATACATATATAAATATAAATATATACATAAATATAAATATAAATATAAATATAAATATAAATATAAATATAAATATAAATATAAATATAAATATAAATATAAATATAAATATAAATATAAATATAAATATAAATATAAATATAAATATAAATATAAATATAAATATAAATATAAATATAAATATAAATATAAATATAAATATAAATATAAATATAAATATAAATATAAATATAAATATAAATATAAATATAAATATAAATATAAATATAAATATAAATATAAATATAAATATATATATAAATAAATATGCACACACGTAAATGTGTGGATGTACACACACGTAAATGTGTGGATATACACACACGTAAATGTGTGGATGTACACACACGTAAATGTGTGGATATACACACACGTAAATGTGTGGATGTACATACATATATATAAATATAAATAAATAAACATATATAAATATAAATAAAGATATATATAAATAAAAATATATACATAAATATAAAAATATACATACATATAAATATAAAATATACATAAATATAAATATAAATAAAGATACATATACAAATATAAATAAATAAATATATATATATAAATATATTCATATATATATATACATATAAATATGAAGATATACATATACATATACATAAATATAAATATAAATATAAATATAAATATAAATATAAATATAAATATAAATATAAATATAAATATAAATATAAATATAAATATAAATATAAATATAAATATAAATATAAATATAAATATAAATATAAATATAAATATAAATATAAATATAAATATAAATATAAATATAAATATAAATATAAATATAAATATAAATATAAATATAAATATAAATATAAATATAAATATAAATATAAATATAAATATAAATATAAATATAAATATAAATATAAATGTATATATAAATATGAATATAAATATAAATATAAATATAAATATAAATATAAATATAAATATAAATATAAATATAAATAAAGATATATATATATATATATATATAAATATGAATATATATATAAATATATACATATATATAAATATAAAAATATATATAAATATAAATATAAATAAAGATATATATAAATATAAATATATACATATATATAAATATAAAAATAAATATAAATATAAATAAATATATATATAAATATGAATATATATATATATATATATAAATATATACACACACATATATATATATAAATATAAAAATATATATAAATATAAATAAAAATAAAGATATAAATAAATATAAATATATATAAATATATAAATATATATAAATATACATATAGATATAAATAAAAATATAAATAAATATAAAGATAAATATATATAAAAATATATAAAAATATAAATATAAAAAAAGATATATATATATATATAAATATGAATATATATATATATATGAATATATACATATATATATATATATATAAATATAAAAATATACATATATATAAATATAAATATAAATAAAGATATATATAAATATAAATATATACATATATATAAATATAAATATAAATAAAGATATATATAAATATGAATATATATATATATATATATAAATATACACACACACACATATATATATATATATATATAAATATATATAAATATAAATAAAAATAAAGATATATATAAATATAAATATATACATATATATAAATATAAAAATATAAAAATATAAAAATATATATAAATATACATATATATATAAATAAAAAAATATATAAAGATAAATATAAATATAAATATAAATATAAATATAAATATAAATATAAATATATATAAAAATATAAATATAAATAAAGATATATATATATATATATATGAATATATATATAAATATATAAATATAAATATAAATAAAGATATATATAAATATAAATATAAATATAAATATAAATATAAATAAAGATATATATAAATATGAATATATATATATATATAAATATATACACATATATATAAATATAAAAATATATATAAATATAAATAAAAATAAAGATATATATAAATATAAATATATACATATATATAAATATAAAAATATATAAATATATATAAACATACATATATATAAATAAAAAAAAATATATATAAAGATAAATATAAATATAAATATAAATATGAAAATATATAAAAATATAAAAAAATATAAATATAAATAAAGATATATATATATATATATATATATGAATATATATATAAATATATACATATATATATAAATATATAGATATATAAATATATATAAATATAAATATAAATAAAGATATATATAAATATAAATATATACATATATATATAAATATAAAAATAAAAATAAATATAAATATAAATAAAGATATATATAAATATGAATATATATATTTAAATATATACACATATATATATAAATATATACACATATATATAAAAATATATATAAATATAAATATAAATAAAGATATATATAAATATAAATATATACATATATATAAATATAAAAATATAAAAATATATATAAATATACATATATATATATATAAAGATATATATAAATATAAATATAAACATATATATAAATATAAAAATAAATATAAATATAAACATAAATAGAGGACGCATGATGGTAATGCGTCCTCGTCACGTGGCGTGGCCCCATTCGGCCACGTGGCATTACCTCAATTTGACCAGCATTTATTAAAAAAAATTAAAATGGAATGGAGGACGCATTATGGTAATGCGTTCTCGCCACATGTCAACCAACCGTGCGTCGTTTGAAAATTTTGACCGAAATTTTTTTTAAAAAAATAAAAAATGTGAGGACGCATTTCCGTAATGCGTCCTCCACATGCAAATTCCGTTTGTGGCCACTGTAGCCACAAACAAGTCATTTTCTCGGGTTTTTGTAGCCAAATGAAAACTCCACAATTGTCAAATTCAAGTTAAATTAAAGAGTAAAATGCATTAATGCCCTCCGAGTTCTTTGTTAGTGCATATATATATCACAGTTTTTAAAAAAAATGCACATATATTCCTCCCAATTTTTGAAAGTGCACATATATTCCCGTGTAGCCCGAGATCGGTGTGTCTGAAAAGTTGAGGGTTATATGTGCACAATCAAGGAACGGGAGGTATATGTGCACTTTCAAAAAATTAAGGGTACGTGTGCACTTGACAAGAAACCGGGGGTATGAATGCACTTTACTCTAAATTAAAATGAGAGAAAATTAAGGATGCTTTTAATTATAACTATTATTAACATTTGTCAAATTTTCATTTGACCCTCATATTCCCATATAAAAAAATTCTTACATATGAAATTTGTGTACGTTAGAGGAAAATAGCAAGTGAGGTTGAGGGTCCAAAAACAATTACTATTAGAAGTGTGAAATGAGTTTACTGACTGACAGGGCCTTCACTTATATACCTTCTTCTGTTCCATTTCTTTTCAGTCTCATTCTTTTACGATATTTTCCTTTTCATCTAAATTCCCATAACCATGTTTTCAAAAAAATAAAATTCTCATAACCATCAAACCCAATCTGTAGAAAATCGGCGCCTTCTTTCTTCTCCTATGCGAATTTTGGTGGAAATTGGTCTGTCAATATCCCTCGACCAAACTCACCGAAATCCCTCAACCGTTGTTGTTCGCCAAGCCAACATTGTCGCTAATCGTTCTCCTATCTTCGCTGAATTCGTCGGCTCATTGATTAGAGATGATTTTGTGTTTCATGTATTACACTACGGAGCCCTCTATGTTTTCGAACATTTAGTCTCTTTCAAGTGGTCAAGTACATATTTATATCATGATGGTTCCTTTTAGTGGAACCACATCCTTTGCTTGTAAGAAATCTAGCCAACAAACATAATTCTTAGAAGCACAAAGCAAATAAAAAAAAAGAATGATTTTGTGATGCAATACTACGTCTTTTTTGTTACCTTTACTTTTAGACAAGAAAAACCATAACAAGAGTAGAAAAACATGAGTCCTATTCTAAGCTGTAATCGTAATTAAACTTTTCTTAAACCAAACTATAATCGAACTTCCTAAATTTATTCTAGAAACAACTAGATTATCCAATCAATCTTCTTCTTAAGCTAGTTGTTTCTCAAATCACAATCTGAACACCAATCTTCTCCCTCATTTCCATGAACTTCAACCTTCCAAGAGACTTGGTTAGGATATCAGCAAGTTGATCTTCAGTACTAACATGTTGCACCTCTATCTTTCCTAATTCCACACAATCTCTAATGTGATGAAACCGTGTATCAATATGTTTGCTCCTGTCGTGGTAGACTGGATTTTTACTTAAATCAATTGCAGACTGATTGTCAAATTTCAGTATCACCTTCTCAATGACTTTCTTCAACATATCAGCCAGCAAACGTCCCAACCATACACCTTGAAAAGTAGTCGAACAAGCTACTACATACTTTGCTTCACATGAAGATAAAGCCACTACCTTTTGCTTTTGTGAACACCAGCTATTTGGCTTTGACTCAAGAAATAAAACCATTCCTGAAGTACTCTTGCGGTTTTCAATATCACAAGCTAGACAACTATATAAATAACCAATCAAACCAAAAACTTTTTCCTTCTTCTCGTAGACACATCCATAATTTAAGGTTCCTTTCACATACCTTAGTATATGTTTCACTGTGGACATATGCTCCGTTGTAGGCTCCTCCATAAACCGACTCACTAACTCACCTCCACCCCGGGTCATTAATTGTAGCTAATTAACCCGAGTGAAGGGTAAGAAGGTCAAAGATAAAATTTATATTCTACGCCAGTTCTCACTGCTATGCTACCTAGAGGGTAGTTAGCGGAAAGCCCTAGGTTTTTCCACAGAGATACTAGGGCGCAAGTATAAACTAAAAATACAACATTGTATTGGTCGTCAATCCGTATGAGTGAAAGGAATAGCTAGTAAATGCAAACCGGGGTGGGGGGTTTGGATTTTCAAATTAACAACTACAAATCATAAAGTAAAACAACAAGTAATCTACTTAAGCTAAGCACTTAGGGAGTCATTGTGCAACATGATTAACCTAATACTTCAATCCTTGATTCATTCACATGCAAAATTTACTAAGCAACCTAATATTGTGTTCACAACACGTGGTGTGGCCGATGGCATAAACTACCCGTACCTGTCACGTTGGGTACGCTTACAACCCTCCATCGACGCTGCCATCGTAATTAGGGGAGTACAACAAGGTCCAAAAATGGTTGTAGGTCTATTTCTCCCTCGTGCGATTACGTCCCAGGCTTCCACTACGAATGACAACTTCCCCCGGGTCCTATCAGCTAGGCCCAAGGGTTGTTGGCACCTTATCTATGATCTAAGGCCTCTCACACCCTAGTTTGCTGCTTTTCACTATCTCTACCCACAACCTATCGGAAAACTTTACGTAATCAGCTAAGACTGGTGTGATGTAAAATAAGTTAGAGAAATACTCGGGTCTCCCATGAACACACTCACACAGATGCAACGTACTCCCTTACCCATTCTAACCTCTAGGTTTATCTTCCCAAGGGGGCATCGATAAATGCACCATACATGATTATAACCCATAGTGTGTGCCGGTATAAGGTTTAATATTCATGCATTTAGAACATTCAAGAACAATCATAATAATATCATGAACACAAATAATAAGATGAATCTAATGAATCTCACAAATTATAAGTTAAAACATGCGCTAAAATTATCCCCAATGTATGGAAACTACTCCATAAACATGGAATTCAATATGAATTTGAATTCCACATCTAGGATGAACACAAAATTAAAAGAATGGAACGGAAAAGGAGAGAGTGTTTCTCTCTCTAAAACTGCTCTCCTAATGAACTAATCTACTATGTACATGTTTAACCTAATAGACTAAGGTCATATATATGAGAAGGGGATTGGGCCTAAAAATAGGCCAAAAGTGCTAAAATTCTGCACCAAGTACATGTCGTGGAACGCACATTTGCTCGTGGGCCGTAGTTCTTCATCGGCGTAGGGCACTTAATCTGGCACGGGCTGTGGCGCCAGGCTCTAGTGCGAACCGTGGGATATGGCGTGGGCCTTGTTTAGGAAGCACGGTTTGCTCAGAAGTTTAGCGCGGGGCCCATGCTCTTGCGTGGGCCATGGTCAGGAGTCTCGTTCCACTCAAAAGTTTGGAATTGGGCACAGACTTTGACGCAGGCCGTTAGTTGGTCTTGACATCTTGAACTTGGAATGGCGCGTGTCATCGTAAATGTGAGGGTCTGCTCCCATACTTAGCCATTTTTTGAGAAAATTCTTGAACTCATGCTGTGCAGGCCATGGGGTATGGTGCGAGTCGTGCCATTGCCTTGTGCTGGAACTGTTGGCGATGGGCATCTCCTATGGCGTAGACCGTTGGTGCTTGGCTAAGAACGGCCCGTGCTGACCTGTGGTACCTTGGCCGGGTGAACTTGTTTCCGCCATGGGTGAACCGTTAGTCCAATTTTTTAGTTCTAGTGGTCGATTTTGTATTTCTTGAGAAGACGAATCCAATGAAATCAGCTTTGAAGGCTAATTCTTCTGAGATCATTCTCACAATTTGGCACAACTCATCGGACCACGATTCCTCATTTTTTCATTGGCCGCTTTGATCTCCGTTGCCATCTATCTTTGACTCCAATCTCCTTCCACCACGAATTGATGTTCGTGGCCTTGTTCTACTATCATTCTAGAGGTGAATGACCTTTTATCTCTTCTATCGCCCTTGCAAACGGCCTTCAATATCTTCTACCGCCTTTACGAATGGCCTTCGCATAGAATGTATCCAAAAAGTACCCAGGGTGACCCACTAAAGATGATCAAATGGAATATCTAGGAACCCATGGATACAAGATGTCCAATAGTACTAATTAAGTCTACAAAACGCTGAATTTGGATAATAAAACCAAACATGGCCGTCTAAACCCCTTGTTACGTACACTCAACTAATACTAGCACTTCGCCATACAAACCATGGTAAAAACTATGTCGGATGCAACGGTTAACACACGTAAAATGATGCACATCAGACTCCCCACACTTAACCGTTTGTTTGTCCTCGAGTAAACAAAGACAAGACAAAGAATTTAGCGAAATGTAGCGTGCATACATAAGTTAACCGAGGCATCCCACTTATTCCTAGATTACCTTGTTTCCCACAAAAAGAGTAAGAATCTTATAACTCTCACACTCCATGAAGAACATAAGCAATCTAACCACCTAAAATAAAATGTGGAAAAAGGTAAGCCAAAAAGATAAGTGTCAAGCTTGCTTACTTTTCCCAAAATGACCCCAATGCAATCCAAGAGTTGTCTCAAAAAAAAATCAACCAAGGAAATCCAAGAGTCGTCGACTTGGTTGTAACATAGGGATAATTCGTGATTCTCGGCCTAGTTAGAACCAAGGAGTCAGATGTATCGTCAACCTAGTTTTTTTTTCTCTCAACTTCTCTCATTTTGCCTAGGAGCTCTTTCGGGTTTTCATCCTAGCTTTAACACACAAAGGGTACTCACTTCTCACCTTTTTCCACATGGCCTCTCATTTTTTTTCTTAGCTCGTAAGCCTAGCCTCTCATTTTTACCTAGGTCTTTCGACCTATCCGGACTTTTCCTGATGTTACCCAAGTCGACCTTTCGGGTTTTTGACTTGACCAGGTTTTTGTTTTTTTTTTCATTTTTCAAAATTCTCCAAATACTCTTAGAAGATCTATTAACTATATAAAAATATCTAAAAATCATAAGTGTTATCTAATCTCCTTCCCCATGCTTATAGCTTGCATTATTCTCAATACACATACAAAATCAAAGAACATATGTCAAGGGAAAGAAATAGGAAAGCACTTATAATGGAAAATGAACACTAAAATCTTCCCTTGATGGCACGATCTTGTAATGTAAAGAAAAAAATACCATCACCCCAATATACTACCCCTTAACCTATAATCAAGAAATTTAAATCTAACCACTATCATGCACCACAGATCGAATAAAGATTGAATCACAATTGAGAGTTACCTCTTAGGTATCGATGTGTTTGTTTCAAGGGTTTTGAGGGTAAGAAGGTTTTGGGTGGTACTTTGGTGGTGGTAGGGAAGAAATGGTGTTTGGGGTGCAGGAAAGTATGTAAGCTTCATGGGTCGTGCACGTTTACACGCCCCATGAATATGGGGTTTAGTTCTCTTCCTTGTCCACCATTTTGAGCTTCACGAACCATATACGTGTACATGGTCCATGAGTTGGACTCCCCATTTTCTCACCTTCCTCCAAGAACCATGTGCTTCCTAAAAAAAAAATATGCACACCAAGTGTAATAGTGCCCCAAAAACAAAAGGAAGCTACAAATAGAAAAACACACAAAAAAATGCTTAATCTAATTTTTTTCAAGGCTCAGGTTGCCTCCTGAGAATCTCTGTATATTTAAGGTCATCGGCATGACCCCGATGTTATCCATAAGGTGCGGATTTTTATCACATCACCTTGGACAACTAAACATGAAAGGTGGGGGTAAAAATCTTCCAAGAGGAAGATATAGTAGAGAAGGAGTCAACCTTAGAGGGAACATGTGGTTTAGAAGCTTAGCATATATTCAATTGGCTTTCCTATGGTTTCCTCTAAGGGTTCCAAAAATGTGGGAGTGGTGTCTATAGGTGGAGGTAGGGGTGAAAATAGGTAATATGGAAAATTAAGTACAATTACCCATCATCGACTTCTTCACTCTCAAAAAACCATTCCCCATCCTATTTAGATTCATCTATCAAAACTTCACATTCAACCAGGGATGGTTCATTTTTGTATTATTGGGTTTCTAGTTGGCTCACCCTTTTCATCAAATCAAGCACTTTCCCCTTAACTTTCTCAATGCATGAGAATGGTTGAGTTCCCAAATTGCTAATCTCGCTAAGCATTTATGGTTGGAGTAAGTCACTACTCTTGGTAACATTTTCTATAGCTTACAAAATTTCTACACAATTTGATTTGAGAACAAATCCTAGGGATTGATATTGGGGCATTGGGTAAATTGGTGAATTCCAACTGCCTAACCCAAAGTGTTGGTTTCCCGATGCATTTTCATACCACGAATTCGTGTCACCACTAAACATCAAATTTAGAGAATTTTGGTATGGGTAACATCTTGATCCTATCGGTCTTGGGAACCGAAAACTCCTACCTCTCTCTCTCTCTCATATTCGCTCATCAAAGAGCATGACTCCGTAGGGTGGCCGCAATGACATATCCTAAACTATCTCACTCGTTGAGCCTCTTTTCTCCATACTCACTCAACCTTGGGCAACACTCCGTAGGATGATCATAATGACACATCCTACAAAGTGTCATCTGTTGAGTAGTTTCCCACAATTTTTTTTCCAATTAAACACAAATGAAGTAAACACACAAAATTCAGAATCGTAGTGCAAGGGTCCTCGATTTGCACCAAGAACTCAAGCAATACCTACTCTGGAAAACAACAAACAAAACAAAAGAAAATGCTAACTACTCTACTAACACGTTATGCTTAATTGATACTTAAGTTGGATATCATCCTCGGCAACGGAGCCAAAATTTGACTCGCCTCCACCCGGGGTTGTTAATTGTAGCTAATTAACCCAAGCGGAGGCTGAAAAGGTCAGAGATAAAATATTCTACACCCGTTCTCACTGCTATGCTACCTAGAGGGTAGTTAGCAGCAAGCCCTGGGTTTATCCATAGAGATGCTAGGGCTCAAGTATCAACTAAACACACAAACTTGTACAAGTCCTCAATCCGTACAAGTGAAATGAATAGCTAGTAAATGCAAACAGAGGGGGGGGGGGGTTGGATTTTCAGATTAACAACTACAAAACATAAAGTAAAGCAACAAGTAATCTACTTAAGCTAAGCACTTGAGGAGTCATTTCACAACATGATTAACCTAATGTTTCAATCCTCGATTTATTCACATGTAAGATTTACTAAGAAACCTAATATTGTGTTCACAACACGTGGTGTGACCGATGACACACACTTCCCCATACCTGTCACGTCAAGTGCGCTCGTAATTAGAGGAGTACAACAAGGTCTGATAATTGTTGTAGGTCTGTTTCTCCCCCATGCAATTACGTCCTGAGCTTCCATCATGAATGCACAACTTCCCCCGGGTCCTATCAACTAGGCCCAAGGGTCATTGGAACCTTATCTATAATCTAAGCCCTCTCACACCCTAACTTGCTACTTTTTCACTATCTCTACCTACAACCTATTAGAAAAATTTATGTAATCAGCTAAGACAGTTGGGATGACAAATAATTCAAAGCAATACTCGGGTGTCTTGTGCGCACACTCACACAGACGCAACATACTACCTTACCTATTCTAACATCCAGGTTTCTTTTCCCAATGGGGAATCAATAAATAAACTAGACATGAATACAACCCAAAGTGTTTTCCGGTATGTGGTGTAATATTCATGCATTTAGAACATTCAAGAGCAATCATAATAATATCATGAACACAAATAATAGGATGAATCTAATGAATCTCACAAAACATAAGTAAAAATATTTGCTACAATTATCCCCAAGCTATGGAACTACTCCATAGACATGGAATTCAAAGATGAATTTGAATTCCACGTCTAGTATGAACACAAATTTAAAAGAAATGAAATGAAAAGGAGAGAGTGTTTCTCTCTTTAAAAATGCTCTCCTAATGAACTAACCTACTTTGTACATGTTTAACCTAGTTGACTAAGGTCATATATATAGGAAAGGGGGATTGGGCCTAAAAATAGGCACACAATGAGCCAAAATGATAAAAGCCTAGTTCACCTGCCGCCTGGTGCTAACCGCCGCCGATGGTGCGGTATGCACCAAGTACATGTTGTAGGACACACAATTCTGTGCAGACCATGGTTCTTCATCAGAGTGGATTACTTGATCTGGAACATGCCGTGGCCCGAGACTCTGGCGCTGACCGTGGGATATGGCGCGGGCTGTGGTTAGGAAGCACGGTTTGCTCAGAAGTTTTGTGTGGGGTGCGTGCTTTGGCATAAGCCGTGGTCTGGAGGCTCCTTTTGCTTAGAAGTTTGTTGAGGGGCATAGACTTTGGGGTAGGCCATCGGCTTGTCTTGACATCTTGTACTTGGAATGGCATGGGCCATAGAAAATGTGACGGTCCACGCCCAAACTTAGCCATTTTTAAGGAAATGCTTGATCTCGTGCTGCGTGGGCCGTGGGGTATGGTGCGGGTTGCGCTATTGCTTCATGCTAGAACTATTAGCGCAGGGCATCTCCTCTGGCGTGGGTCATTGGTTCTTGTCCATGAACGGCCCATGCTGACTCGTGGTAATTTTGGCCGGCTGAACTTGTTTCCTTTGCTACGGGTAAACCCTTTAGTCCGATTTTTGAGTACTAGCAGTCGATTTTGTAGTGCTCGAAAAGATAAATCAAATGGAATCAGCCTTGAAGGCTAATTTTTTTTGGATTGTTCTTTGAATTTGGCACAACTCATTGGACCATGATTCCCAGTTTCATCATTGGCCGTTTTGATCTCTGTTGCCGCCTATCTTTGACTCCAATCTACTGCTACCACGCATTGATGTTTTTGGCCTTCGTCTACTACCATTCTAGTGGGGAATGACCTTCAATATCTTTTACCATCCTTGCGAACGACCTTCAATGTCTTCTACCGCCCTTACAAATGGCCTTCACATAGAATGTATCCAAAAAGTACCCACGAGCGACCCACTAAAGATGATCAAATGGAAGATCTAGGAGCCCGTGGATACAAGATGTCTATTAGAACTAATTATGTCTACAAAACGTAGGATTTAGACAGTAAAACCAAATATGACCGTCTAAATCCCTTGTCACGTAAACTCAACTAATACTAGCAATCCACCATACAAAGCATGCTAAAAACTGTACCGAATGCAATGGTTAACACATTAAAAATGAAGCACACCACTCACCACGCTAACCGAAAAAACTAAATCTAGTCGTGTATGAAGCAAATATCTCAAGCTTCCGACTATGCTTCAATAAAGAGTTTTTATCAATTGGATGGTGTGTGCTTTTCTTTTTTAACTTCAATCAATGATCCATTGGTACTAGAGCTGGATTATAATCTTTCAAACGGCATTTTTCCAACATCTTTGTTGTGTATGTAGATTGACCGAGAGTAATCTTTCCGGAGCTTTGACGTACTTCAATACCCAAATAATAACTAAGCAATCCAAAAGCACTCATGCGAAACATTTTCTTCATTTGTGTTTTGAAGTTCTCTCTCTTTGACACTTCCTCAAATGATGATTAAATCATCCACGTAGACTCCAACCAACAAATTCTCATTCCGTTTGCCTCTTTTATACACCACATGCCCCAATGGACACTTATCACCAAGTTCCCTCAAAGTTTTGTCTAACTTTGAATTCCATGCTCTCGAGGCTTGACGTAGGCCATATAAAGCTTTGCGTAATCTTAACTCCTTGTGTTCTTCACCTTTCTTTTCAAATCCTGGAGGTTGCACAACATAAACTTCTTCTTCAAGATCACCATTAAGGAAAGCTCATTTAACATCCATGTGATGAACTTCCCATCCTTTATGAGCTGCGATTGCAATAAATAAACATATCGTTTCTAACCTTGCTATGGGAGCAAAAACTTCATCGAAGTCAATGCCTTGACGCAGAACGTACCCTTTAGCTGTTGGAAAATGATGGTTAAAAGGTTGAAATTTGTCAACTTTTTGGGCTTCGTTTGAGTGGAACCCGAATGGATTTTGGGTCGGTGGATGTCATTTTTGGGTTCTCCTTTGCGAGTACTATAAAATTGACTATTTAAACTCTCAAAAAGGATCAAGGGTGAATGAGATATGGATGTTTGAAAAGTCACTCTTGAAAAAGAAAAAATTAGGCGAAAATTGGCCCAAATTAGTTTTTCTCTAGACTGTCCAAAATGCGTATGGACCGTATGGAAGTCTCTGGAAACCCAACCGCATAGTATATATGGAATTGCTTGTGTGTAATTCTTAAGAGATAAGAACAAAATTCTTCCATATTTTGTGAGATATCTTGTCTTAAATAAATATGCGGTTTACCATGTTTAATATGATGAAGAATATTTGTGCAAATATTTCTTCCATTTCCAGCAGATTTGATTCGAGTATTCATGGAATGTCTCGGATTTGGTGAGTTGGTGATTGGAGAATATTCTTCTCTAATTACAGAAAATCAGAATATCATGTTTCCATGATTAGGGTCTCTTAGAGCAGTATAAATAGAGTCTCTAAGTCATTCAGAAATTACACACCATTTCTCAAGTCCCTCCATATTCTAAACTTGAGTCTTCTGTCTGTCTTTCTCGAAGTTTCCAGTTGGTGTTCTGTCAAGGTGATAGTCCTTCGGGCCTTGCGTGAATCCGAGGTAACTCTTATGTGGACTCATTCGTTTCAAGGGCAGCGAGTGTTACTCGTGACTCCATCATTACTTGAAACATGATTTATGCTTTGATTATTTGTAATTTAAGTGTTTCGATTGTATGCTTGAATAATTAATAAAAAATTATTATTCTTGCATATGTTAATTGCTCGTTCAATTTTATTGTTTAATTTTTTGCATGATATAATCAATATATTTCCAACATTAGCTACAAGCCTTACTTTGTGTTTTACAATCGTGCCGAGTGTCCTTTAATTTAAACACCCATTTCAAACCAATTGGTTCAAGACTTGCTGGTAATTAAACAAGCTCCCAAGTTCCATCCTTTCGAATTGATGTCAGCTCCTCCTGCATAGCTTTTTTCCATTCTAGTTTTGTTTTAGCTTCTTCATAACTCGCGGGCTCCTCCTCGCCAAGCAAACAAAAACCAGAATACTCCACTACGACCGGGGATGTTGCATCATAGAGGCTCTTGATGTCGCCCTCCCATTGTGGATTTTCAAACCTTTCACCGATTTCCATGGCTAACGGGTCTCTTTAAGCTTTCAGTTCTCTTAACGTTGTAGCTGGAGTTTTTACCGGGGACGTATAATTATTTTGACGACATTTGATGTGTTTAGAACACTATCACTTGTCATCTTGTCCATAATTTCTATATCATCATCTGCACCATTATGTGGATTGTATACTTTAAAAATCTCACCATCCTCGTGTATCCTTGATGAAGATTCTAAGTTCCAATCCCATTTCTTCTCTTCTTCAAAAACCGCATCACGAGTCACCGCAACTCGTCGTGTTACCGGATCAAACATTTGATATCCTTTCGTTGTCTGATTATACCCATTGAATACCATTTTTTGCTTTGATCTGCTAGTTTGGGAAGATGTGGCGTCACCATCTTCACGTGAGCAACGCACCCAAAAGTGAGAAGATGACCAACACTTGGCTTGCGGTTGTAAAATGCTTTGTACAGGATTTTTCCAATGACACTTTTTGTTGGTGCCCTATTTAGAATATATAAAAAAGTAGTTACTGCCTCACCCCAAAATTCTCTTGGAACTCCCATGCTTTTCAACCGACTTCTCGACATGCCAAGCACTGTTTGGTTTCTTCGTTCGACTACTCCATTCTGTTGAGGTGAGTAAGGCGCCGTATGATAATTCTTAATTCCCAACTGCTTACAATGTTCCTCAAATCACTATGGGTGAACTCACCACTATGGTCAGTACGTAGTGCTTTTAGATTCAGATCACTCTCCATCTCAGCTGCAATTTTAATCTTCTTAAATGTCTCAAAAGCTTCAAATTTGATCTGAAGCAGAGCCAACCACATGAACCTTGAGTAGTCATCAACCAACAATAATATGTACCTTTTTTCTCCATGTGTGGCGAGATTAATTGGTCCGCGTAAGTCACCATGCCATAACTCAAGAGGAAATTTTGCTTGACATTGAGACGTAGATGGAAACGGTTTCCTTCGTTGCTTACCTATGAAGCATCCATCACACACTTGATCCACGTGCTCAATCACAGGCATACCATGCACCATCTTCTTATGAGCTAGATCCTTTAAGTCCTGGAAATTCACATGTCCGTATCTTGCATGCCAACGCCATGCCTCTTCCGTGCCTTTTACTTAAAAGACACTTAGGGAGAACTGAGATCACGTTCAAAATATACAACCGATTACTCTACCTACTTACTTTACCAAATGTCTTGTGAGATCTGTCCATAATAGACATTACGCCTCCTTCGATCTCAATCTTGCAATCACTTTCATCCAATTGTCCAAGACTTAAAATGTTGCCCTCTAGCTTCGGAATATACTAGACATTTTTGAGAATTCTATGCACTCCAGAGAGACCTTCCAATACCACTATGCCCATTCCTTGTATCTCGACACTCAAATTATCCCAAAATTTAACCATCCCCTTTATGGTTGTGTCAATCTCAACAAACTTTTCTAAACACCCTGTCATATGTCGACTTGCGCCACTATCAAGATACCATCCCTTGTTTTGGGTACTACTTAGTTTTGGCATGACTTTGCTTTCATGTAAAAACACTTCCTCCAGCTTTGGTGCTTTATGAATGAGTTCACATTCTTTGACCATCGTCAGTTTGTAATCTTCACCACTTTCACATGTTGTAAGATTCACTTTTTCTCTCCTGTCATGCTCTGAACAATCACTAGCAAAATGGCCATACTCGTTGCAAATAAAACATTTGACTTTCGACTTATCGACGTTGGGCGGCCTTCATTCATCGACCATGTGATCACCATCCCCACGACCTCCACCTTGCTTGCGTCCTTCTCTTTTGACACTCCTAGAGATTCCATTTTTCTTCAAGCTCATTGCTTTCCACTTGGCTTGGGTTAAAAGAAGTTTATCTCCCACATCTTTTGAGTGTCCTCGTCCTTTAATCCCTTCCTCAAATTTTCTAAGATGCCCAGTCGCCTCTTGAAGGGACATTTTTTCGACACCACCAAATTGTTCGATTATTCCAACAATCTGAAGGAATTTCTTTGGGACAGAACCAAATAGTTTCGCTACAACCTCGCTTTCTTTGAGAATTATTCCAAGTGAACGAATTTCCCCTACAAATGTGGTAAGTTTCATTGAGCAAAGAATTGTATTATTGATAAGTGAATATATAGAGAGTACAGTAGAGGTGTAACAAGGAAAGAACTCTAGTCATAATAAATCATAATCTAATCAGTAATCTGATTTATCCTAACACCACCCCTCAAGCGAAGCGTCGGATGCTCGCCGACGCACAGGTTGGACTTGAAGAACTCAAACAGCGGACGAGAGAGCCCCTTGGTGAAGATGTCTGCAACCTGAAGATAAGTCAGAACATGAGCAACGCACAACCTTCCAGATGTCACCAACTCACGAACAAAATGGTAGTCAATGTCGATGTGCTTTGCCTGCTTGTGCGCCACCGGGTTCTGAGCCAAGAAGAGAGCACTACCGTTGTCGCATAACAGCAGTGGAGAACCAGAAAGCGGAACCCGAAGATCACGAAGCAAATGAGTGAGCCACACCACTTCTGAAGCAGTGTCGGCGAGAGCACGACATTCAGACTCAGTGCTAGAGTGAGAAACAGTGGGTTGTTTCTTGGCACTCCAAGAAACCGAATTCCCACCAAGATAAACCGCATAACAATAAGTGGACCGACGAGTCTCCAGACAGTGAGCCCCATCAGCATCAGAGTACCCTAACACATCAGGAGTACTAGAAGAACAAAAACTAAGACCAAAATGAAGAGTGCCACGAACATACCGCAAAATTCGTGCCACAGCAGCAAAATGGTCATCTCTGGGATCCTGAAGATACTGACTCACTGTGTTGACCAAGAATGCCAAATCCGGGCGAGAGATGGTGAGATACTAGAATGCACCAACAAGAGAACGATAAAGTGTAGGATCTAGGAATGGAGGACTGGTAGAGCTGTGAAGCTGAGAACCAGCCACAAATGAAGTAGAAACAGGGGCCGCGTCAGACATACCAGCCCGATTCAAAATATCAAGAGCATACTTAGCTTGGCTAAGCAGTAACCTTGAGGAGGTAGGCGAAACTTCAAGATCAAGAAAGTAATGAAGGGCACCAAGATCCTTGATCGCAAATTCTCTGTGTGTCCGATCAATGAACCGGCGAAGAAGAGTCGAGCCATTGCCTGTAAGAATGATATCGTCCACATACACAAGTAGGTACAGTAATGACAACCCTCTCGAAAGGACAAATAAAGAAGTATCAGCTGAGCTGCACTGAAAACCAAGTTGTGTCAGATAACTGCTGAAACGCTGGAACCAAACCCGGGGAGCCTGCTTAAGACCATAAATTTTCTTTCGCAAGCGACAAACATAGTTTGGATGAGGAGAATCCTGATAACCAACAGGCTGCTTCATGTAGACTGGAACATCAAGAACACCATTAAGGAAAGCGTTCTTGACATCTAACTGATGAAGTGGCCAGGAACGCATGGTGGCTATGGCGAGAACCGTCCTGACAGCGTAGACTTTGACCATAGGACTGAAAGTGTGGTCAAAATCAAAACCCGGAATCTGTGACAAACCCTGCGCCACAAGTCTAGCTTTGTGATGCTCAATAGTTTCATATGGTCGATACTTAAGCCTATAGACCCATTTGGAGCCAACAATGTTGATGTTCGAAGGTCGATGCACCAAGTCCCAAGTGTGCTGACCACAAAGAGCGGCCATCTCATCATCCATGGCTGAAACCCAGGTTGGATCCTGAAGGATAGAGCAATAATCCGTGGGCTCTGTCTGAGAGAGGAGTACGGCAGTGAGACCATGAGCAATAATATCCAAATATTCTCGGTGCTAAATGGCACCAGTAGAAGACCGAGTAGCCATCCGATGGGTACGAAGCTGGGGCGGCAAAGCTGGAAGAGTCGAACCAGCTGACGACGCCGAAGAAGATTGAGCTGCACTGATCGGAGTACAGCCGTCGGAAGTCACCGAAGAAAGGATGGTTGATACTGGCTGAGATGTGGTGGCCGATAGCTAAGGCGTGATGGCCGGCGTCTTAGGTGTGGTGGTCGTTGGGCGAGGAGCTGGGTCCGGGTCGGTCATCTAGATGGAGCATGGGGATGAAGGAGAGGCGGATGAAACAGGCACAAGCATGGTGGTCCCAATTGGTGAACTAACAGCTCCATAAAAAAGATGAAATTTCCAGATCCAAAATAGAACGACTGTCCACAAAAGATGAGACATAAGGGAATATGGTTTCATCAAAGCGAACGTGGCGAGAAACATAGATACGCCTAGAAGTGGGGTCGAGACATTGGAAGCCCTTATGACGAGGGCTGTAGCCAATAAAAACACACGAAATGGATCGCGGTGCAAACTTATCAGTAGCAGTGGCACACAAACATGGAAAAGCACGTCAGCCAAATGGGTGAAAGAGGACCAAAAACAACCTTAAAAGGTGATTTTCCACCAAGAACGGAACTAGGCAGACGGTTAATGATGTAAACCGCAAAGGAGAAAGCTTCCACCCAATAATAGTGTGGCACGGAAGAGTGAAAAAGCATAGCAAGACCAGTCTCTGTGATGTGATGATGCTTCCGCTCAGCTTGGCCATTCTGAGCAGGTGTATAGGGCGATGACATCTGATGATGAATGCCACATGATATGAAGTGAGCCTGTAGTTAATGACTAGTAAACTCTGTGCCACCATCGGTCTGGAAATTTTTAACCCTAGTAGAAAACTGGGTCTCAACGAATTTCTGAAACTGGATAAATGTGTCATAGAAGTCTGACTTATACCACATCGGGAAAAACCATGTGAATCATAAAAAGTCATCAATGAAAATGGCATAATAAGAAAAAGGGATAAGTGCCAATATAACCCTATCTACTTGAGTAACTGCCAATATAACCCTATGATAATCTTTAGTGCAAATATAACCCTAACTAGTTAATGAAAGTGCCAATATAACCCTCAGTTCCCATTTTCGGCATTGACCTCAATTTTTCAGCATTGACTCTATGTAAAATGACCAAAATACCCTTTGGGCTAACTCTGAAATTAGGTGGACAATTTTACCCTCATAGTTAGCCGGAACGCCATAGTTCGTTAAAATTAGGTAGGGTCATATCAGCACATTATGCAATCTTATTGGGTTATATCAGCACATTTCTAATGTTTGTAGGGTTGTATCAGTACATTTCTAATGTTTATTGGGTTATATTAGCACATCCTTAAAACTTATAGGGTTATATTGGAACTTTCACTAACTATGTAGGATTATATTGGCACCTTCGAATATTGAAAGGTTATATTGGCACATATGTCAACTGGGGTTATAAAAGCACTTTTTCTAAGAAAAACCACCTGCCGATAAGGCAGGGGCTGGTCCCCCACAAATCACAATGCACCTTATCTGACAATCCAGTAGTGCGCCTCTCATTAGTGGAAAAAGGTAAACGACTACTCTTGGCCATCTGACAAGGAGAGCAACTAACAGATGTTGGCATAGCGGAAGTGACAGCAATATGGCCATGTCCACTTAACAACTGAACAGTATCATGAGACACATGACCGAGGTGAGAGTGCCACTGCTCCAAAGAAACCTGGAGCTTTCCAGAGCGTAATTCACCTAAAAAGATGGAATCACCAGTCTCAAGAAAATAAAGACCTGAACTATGACGACCTTTACCAATTATCTTCCCTGTAAGCTTGTGCTCAATGGAAAATGCGTTGGTATCAAATATAACACGGACGAGTAAATCACGAGTAAGCTTACTAATGGACAATAAACTTCTAGTAATCTTAGTGACCACAAGGACATCATTAACAGAGAAACCAGATAAATGACATTGGCCGATGTGAGAAATATATAATGATTCACCATTTCTAACAAGAATAGAATCGGAACCACGATAACATTGTACCTTATCAAGATGACTGGTGCGAGCAGTGATATGAGATGTAGCACCTGAATTAACGATCCACTGAGTCGACGAAGAATGACGGTTGGGACCATTCAAACTGGCCTAAAACAAAACCTTGTCCGCAATCCAATTAGTAGAGCAATCTTCCTGAGATATAGGGCCCAAATAAACTATAGCAAAAGACCGAATTGCACAAAAATTAACTAGGTGCTGACGAGAAGTTGAGCAACTCGTGAGAAAGTGCCTCAACTCGCGAGAATTTGAGCAATTCGTGAGAAACAGGTTCAACTCGCATGAAATTGAAGGATGCGAGAAACACCCTTGTTGCGCGAGTCAACTCGCGCGTGACTGTCACGCGCTGGAGGGTTATTCTTTGGCTGAGCTAGAAGACGGGTGTGTGGATCTCGCCGAGGGAGCTGGAAGGTGGGGTGGCGGATGTTGCTAATGAAGATGTCGGTGGCATTGCTAGAAGAGAATGACAACAAAGATGGAAACTTCGCCACTGGAAGAAGGCGTTGATGGGCAAGAACTCACCGGAAAATTGAGCCCTTGTCCAAAAGGGTTACACGCAACGCTGGTGACTTGAGTTCGCCGGTGACGAAGCAAAGGAAAATTAAGAGGACGCCGGAGATTAATACCGTCGTTGGTTGAAGAAAGGAAGCCAAAAAATGGCGATGCCAAAAGAGTTACTGCCAGTGAACGAAAAAGAGCCGCCAGAGATTGCCAAAATTTGACCAGAACTTCGTCGGGATCAGGGCCGGAAAAGAGAGAAGGAGGGAGGCGCTGAACAATAAATTTAAATTTAGGGTTTAGGATCAGAACTTGCTCTGATACCATGATAGAATGATTTTCCGTAAGGAATTGTATTATTGATAAGTGAATCTATAGAGAGTACAATAGAGGTGTAATAAGGAAAGAACTATAATGATAATAAATCATAATCTAATCAGTAATCTGATTTATCCTAACAAAGTCCCCTATATGAAATTGGTATAATTGTCGTTTCAACACTTTTGCATGAGCCTTCTTGACACGATCTTCACCAATTTCCATCTCTGTGATTGCGTTCCAAGTTTTTATTGCCGTTTCCTTTTCTGCGATCGCCATCATCACATAGTCCGACACAGATTGAGCGATGGCTGCCATTGCTTCCTGATCCTTGCACTAGTGTAGGAATGACCTATTAAATGTGATTCTATCTTCAATTTAAAGGCACTTTTTAGGTGCCTTCACTGACAGTTAAAAACTGTCGTTAATTTCCACGAGGAACCACCTTTAGTTTATTTCCAAACTTGAAAATTTGGGTCCTTCACTCGTACCTTGCTAACATTTCCAAACTCAGAAAGTTTCTCTATCCAAACTCAGAAACTGGCTCTAGCTGTGTGTCTTCTCTTCATAGTTTCCGGATTCGTGTCCCCTTTCTGATTTCTCTCTGGAATTTTTTGAAAGAGAATTTTTTTGCCTACAATAATTTTCAAGCTCGGAAACTATATCGCGGAAGAATTTATAGAGTTTGGAAATCATTTCTACCCTCTGAAACCTTAACACTAAAGAGATGACATACATTTAGATTTTAGAAACGTCTTAGCGCCTTTTGGTAAAAAATGTTTCAATAATATTACTGGCATAAAAAAAGGCTCGATAAACAGCCACAATTCCAAAACAATACACGATATTATCTTGCACCTAAACAAAAATCTATAGATAACACTAACCAAGCAATAATCTGTAGATATGGATAGAAATAACTACAAATCTATTTCGACATTTCTAAGGTCACTATTCATCTCACTTAAGTGTCCCTACCAATATTGGGATTTCCCAGTGTGTGTGAGCGATTGAGAATTCGATGTCAAGCCAATGAATTCTACGCATTGTTGATATCTATTTGCGAGTAGGGTTTCCAATCCTTTTTGAAAATCTGAAAATAACATTATAGTATTAAATATTTGGTAAAGGCTACTTAGAAACATTACCACTAAGCAGTTAAATAATTTTCCTTGTCAAGTTCAGGTTCACCTTCCTGGACTTTATCTATGCACTCAAACGCGTATAACATGACGTAATAGCCGCACTCCTAAGTTTGAGCCTGTTTGTTGTACTATATGTAAGAAGCATAAACTATTAAGACTATTGCATCATATAATTGAGTATAGTATTTGGGAAATTAACATATCGGTAGACCACCTTGATTTTGACCATGTGAAACGAACAATTAGTTTGGTCACTATTTTCCTTCATTGCAGATTCTAAAATCTCAACGAATGCATCAGACGGTTGGAAGTGGAGGGGACCCTTCCAATACACTTGCTTCTTTGCAGGTACTATTAATGTTAATTTACAATGATCCCTTAATAAGAAAATTTAATTATTATTTTAAATTTACAGAAATGACGTTGGTAAAGAAATTGAACGTAGTAAATAACCTCTCGATGTATAGCGCAATGAAGAGCATCTTATTCTTCTGGCTTAGGCATTTGCGAATGTAGTCGATCCTATCTTTTTTTGTACAACCAATTTCCCGTATCATCACCAGACACATGTATCCAATCCATCCCTTCTTTTGATTACTAAAAAAAACATGTACCTGAAAAATTTCATAGTAGGTATTAATTGTAACAATGGTTAGTGTAATTAAAATCAAATATAGAAATAAAATGAATAAAATCACTCACAAGATGTAGATCGACATCATCGCTTGATTAACTTGGTCACTATTCCATAGGTCTTCATAATTGCTCCATAACACCATGATTTCACGTTTGCATCCGAATACGCATTCATTTCCCGAGAACGTGTATGTTGAGTTTCGATCATGGGGTTGTAGCAAATTATAAAGGACATGTATGAAGCCAGGTATGTCTCGAGGGTTGTTGGATCTTGCCAATGTAGGTCTAACCCTAGTTGGTGTTGTTGGCACCGATTTGGAGGTCAATCTGATCGGTTTTGGTGTTGTCTTCACTGGTTTTGGTGTTGTCTTCACTTGTTTCGGTGATGGAGGCACTGTTTCCTTAAAATGTCCATCCTTGATAGGATCAGTGTATATAAGTTCACGAGGCCAAATAAGGAACATTCCTCGGCCAGACCCAACTTTCTTGTATTCTGATGTGCATCATTATGTGTGTGTTAACCGATGCATTTGGCGTAATAATTGTCTTATTTTTCATGTTGGATTGATAGTATTAGTTGAGTTTACGGGACAAGGGGTTTAGACGACCATGTTTGGTTTTCTTGTCTAAATTCCACATTTTGTAGATTTAATTGGTACTAATGGCCACCTCGTATCCACGGGCTCCTAGATCTTCCCTTGTGATCATCATTATTAGGTCGCTCGTGGGTACTTTTTGTCACTTTTTATATTTAAGGCCGTTCACAAGGACGGTAAAAGATGTTGAAGGTCATTCACATTAGAATGGTAGTAGATAAAGTCTATAGACACTACAGCACGGTAGTAGTAGGATTAAGCTAAGGATATGCGGCTTTGAAGTTCAAAACGGTCAAAGAAGAAACAGAGGATTTTTGTCCGAGAGTTGCACCAAGTTTTGGGAATAATTCGAGAAGAATCTTCCTTTAAGGTTAGTTCAATCGAATTTGTCTTCTTGAGCGCAATGAAATCGACTACAAGAACTCTCAAATTGGACCAATGGTTCATTCGTAGCTGAGCAAAGAAGTCAACCGGGCAAAGCAGTACCGGGTAGGCACATACCGCTCATGGCCGACATAAGCCCAAGCACCAATAGCCCATGCCATGACGTACGGCCCATGCCAGGGGGCCTTTGGCATGAGCCGTGCCAAAATCCAGCACAGGCCATGCCAACCCTTGTAGGCCGTGTGCTCAAGTGCCTTTATTCACTAAAAAATGGCTAAGTATGGGCACTGACCGTCGTGTTTCACACGGTGCATGCCGTTCCAAGTCTAAAATGTTAAGACCAATCAGTGAGATGTGAAGAATGAAGCGGCCTGTGCCAAAAGGCTAAGCAAAACGAGGATAACATTGACGTCCTGTGCCAAAAGACACGGACCACGGATCAGAGGTGCCAAAATGAAGAGGCCGATGATGCAGACCGCGCCCGATGATGCAGACCGCATTAATGCCCGATTGCATGCCCTGCACCAGCATGGACATGCGGCCCGTGCCAGATGTGAATGACTGCGCCAGCACAAGGCCATGTCGGAAACACGGGTCGTGCCTTCCGCACTGGTTCGTGTCAGCAGGCTGATTAGGGTTTTGGCCTATTTTTGGACCCAATCCCCTACTATTATAAATATAGCCTTAGTCTGCTTGGGTTTCATATCATCTATCATTTTTAGTTGTTTTAGGACCAATTTAGAGAGAGAAAAACTCTCTCTTTTCTCTAGGTTCTTTTTCTATTCTCTTTTTATTTTTCTTTGTTCCTAAGATGTAGAATTCAATAAAATATTTGAATTCTATGTCTAGGAAGTAGTTTCAATAGCTTGGGGATAATTTGTATTCATGTGTTGATTATATTTTTGTGAGATTCCTTTGATTATCCTAATTTTATGCGCTTATGATATTATAATGGCTTGTTCTTGAATTGTTCTATTTGTATGAATGATACACGTCATTAGCACACCTCTATTATACATTAAAGTTGGTGAAAATATTGATACCCCTGTGAAAACAATCCTGGATGTGATATGGGTAGCGGGGTCTGGGTCCACGTAGGTGTGTGCATGTAGGTCTTTTCCAAGTTTTACCCTTACGATGACAGCACAGCAGTCTTAGCCGGCGAGTCGGTCTGATAGGTTACGGGTAGAGATAGGAAATAGTAGCAAGCTAGAGTTGTAAGAGTTCCAAGTGTCATCGATAAGGTGCCTACCTCCCTTTGCCTCTTTATAGGCCTAAGGGGTAGAGCATCTCTGGTAGTGCTAAGGATGTAATTGTACGGGGGAGAAACATATATGCACAATGGTCAGACCGTTGTTGCACTCCCCTAATTATGGAGGTGGTACTGATAGAAGATCCCAAAAGCACCCTACGTGACAGGTATGAGGAAGTAATGACCATCGACCACACCATGCGTTATGAGCAATAGATTAGGTTATTGTTATCTTGCATGTGATTGAATTGAGGATATGAACATTTAATCAACCATGTTACGAAAATATTGCCAAGTGTCTGTTGATATAGTTTACATGCATTTTATCTTACATGTTAATAGTTGTTAATTGAAAAATCAAAAACCCCTCATTTTACTATACTATATGATTCCTAGCAACACGTACGGATTGACGACCCGTATGTGGTTGTGTTTTAAATGAATTTTAGGCCCTAGTATCTCTGTGAACATACGTGGGCTTGCCACTAAGTGCCCCATGGGTAGCTTAGTAGTGAGTTGGGTGCATAACTATAAATTTTATCTTTGGCCCTCTCAGAAGTCCTTCGCTCATGTTAATTTAGGCTACAACTTAACGACCCCGAGTGGAGGTGGGTCAAATTTTAGCATCGCTGCCGCGGATGCTAGTTAAGTTTAATTGTCAATTAGAATAACACGTTAGTTGAGTAGTTAGTACCGCTTTTGTTTTTCCATGTTTGTTTTGTTTGTTTTTTTTATTGAACCTTTTGTGATAGTAATCGTGTTTCCTTTAATACATTTTCTAGTGTTTCCCCTGGTAGGGTACCGTTAACCCCTAGTTTTACATTACTCGACTGAAAACAATCACTTGTCAGAGTTCCACATAATTTACACAAATATGAAGCCTCCAGGTATTTCATAGTATGACTATAATCTATGGGCTTTTCCATTCTATCTTCAAGATGGGGCTAAGGATTGAATGTACTATATACCCCCCAGTTGTATAAGCTCCTAGATGGATATGAAGAGAAGATTTATGGAAAAGTTCTTCCCGGCATCCAATTCTGTCGGACTGAAGAAGCAGCTATCTAATATCACCCAGAGAGCTACTGAGTCACTATATGACTATCGGGAGCATTTCAAGAAGTTACTAGCAAGTTTTCCATACCATCCTTTCAAGGAGGGAGACCTAGTTTACTAATTTTTTTAAGGGTTCTGTGATGAAGATATGCAGATGGTAAATGACAAATGTAATGAATCAATTGCCAATAAAAGCCTAAAGGACGCGATGTCTCTCTTTGAAGAAATGGCCAATGAAATGCGACAGTTTGGTACAAGGTTAAGTGTTAAAGTCTTAGATGGACCCTCCCAATCCCCTAAGTTGGAAGATCAAGTCCAAGCTCTTGCTTCTATGATGAAGGAGATCTTGAGAGGGAAGATTCACCAAGTCAAGGTTTGCGGCTTATGCAATCTCAACCACAACCTGAGACGTGTCACAAAGTAGCGGAAGACTTACAAGAGGTGAAGGCCATGGAATACAACAATGGGAATAGACAGCAGTTGCCTAGGGATAAGCAACCACAGGGGTTCTGAGAGAACGAAGAAGGCGGAAGGCAAGATTCCTATGCAAACTCATTCAACCCAAGGTAACGCCTCTATCCAAATTTCCATTAGAGGGAGGAGAGCCAAGCTTAAGGGTATCAAGGCGGATAAGCTCTACCTCAACTATATCCAAGGGATGAGGGTTCTTCCAACAATGTGGGCATAGGTGACTATCCCACCTTCATTTCCAAATTCATTGAGAGGAAGGCCAAATGTGGCAACCAATGATTCAAGCATTCGAATAATCTTCGAAAAGGTCAAGGTACCAGTCCTTATCTTAGAGGTAATTGAAAATCTTCCATTGTATGCTAAGTTTCTTAAAGTTGGATGCACATAAAAGAGAAGTAGACCAACAAAGAAGGTTTGACATTTAAAAATGGATGGATTCACCATTTTGAACCACAAAAACTTGCCTAAGAAATGTGACGACCCCAGGATGTTCTAAATTCCTATCTCCTTAGGTGAAAAACTAGTTGAAATTACAATGATAGACATATCATCCATAATTTTGATCCCATATAGTATTTTTGAATGCCTAGACATTGGTGAACTTAGGGACAGTAAGGTGATTGTCCAACTCGCTGGTGACTCCCAAGCTAGCCCTCGATGGCTAGTGAAGGATGTGATGGTGCGAGTTGGCAAGTTGGTGTTCCCGATGGACTTTTATGTCCTTGACATGGTGCACGACGGAAGTGTACCCTAAATACTATTGGGGAGACCATTCCTTAAAATGCCAAGGACTAAAATCGATATTCATTTTGGAACCCCATGATGTGCCCCAAATTGACGCCACCGTATGAACCGCCGTTGTGGTTGAAATATGAAAGACAAAGCTCCCGGAGGTATCAAGGGCGAAGAAGCTCTGACAATCAAGTCAAAAATAGTCTTTCAATTAGGAATGAGTTTTTTTAGTTTGTAGGGTTACCTCTAGCCTTTATGTAGGTTGGAAAGTAGGGCAAATTTTTTGTTTGCTTGAGATGCAAGTTCTCTTCCCCGACAGGCCCAAAGGATATTACCCAAGGGATAAAATAGGAGACTTAGGCTTACTATACTAGGCACTCAGGCCTAGTAAAAATTTACATACTATCAATAAGCCCCTAGAAAGTTGAGGTTTTGGTCCTCAAATTCATCCCGAGGCCCTGGGTTCGACCCCAGGTCTGCCCCTACGAGTTTGTTGACTTGCCCTTCGATATGGTTGCTTCAAATTAATTGCTGAGAAGGGGTATGATTTCCTAGCCCCTTCAATGCTTTAGGGGTTTGCTCCGAGGGCTAATTCAGGGATCCTCCAGGTTAGCTGCAAACTTGCCCTTCGTGTGGATTAATTTGTTAAGGGTTTGACCCTCAGCTTTCTAATGTGTGTTAGAGCCCGAGTTCTGACTTCAACCCCATTTATTTACACGAGGGCCTTTGGTTATCTACAATGAGAAATTGGGGGGGATCTCTTTATTCTCGAGAGAGCTCTGGCATGATAAGTGGAAAGGTCATGAGGGACGTGATGCTCACTCATACCTTTAAGCACGTGAGGCTACCATATGAACCACCTATTTTTTGGCTATACCTTTTGCCAGCGGAACTCCCACCCCAAGATTCTGGCGTCATTCCCTCATCTGCCACCAGTTCCAATTCATCCTGTAGGGGAGACAGAGAGAGTTCTGCCAATTTTTTGGTGTTGCCTAGGGATTAGTGCCAGAAATGAGTCACCTTTTTGTCGAGGGTTCTGAGGCAGGTCGAGGTATAGAAGGATGAAGAGGGCCAATCCTTCATTTTTTAGAAGATCTAAATCCGTATCCCCAAAATCCCCTAGCTAATCCCCAAGGAGATTTCTTATATGCTACCTACCCTTCCATCTGCGATTAGGGTTCCAAAGGACTTAAAATTGGAGGTCATTCAAGAAGATAAAACCCTTAGAGATCCAGGCCTGGTAGATGCGCTATTTACGAGCGCCATTTTAGGTTCAAGATTTGTTTTCCCATACTCTTTATCCTCTCTTGTCTTCTCAAGGAACACCAGATTAATTTGGCCCAACTCCAATTAAACAACATACATTATGTTATGGCATTCATAACTCATTGCCATAACCTCGATATCACCCATAGCTACAAATTATTTAGGTCCCTTTACTACCTTTCTTGTAGTAGGGTCGTTAAGCATGTGGAGATAAAGATTGACGGGATCCAAACTTTTAGCAATAGGTTCTCAAAACATCATATAAAGATCTCTTCAAATAGTCGAGACTGGTATAAACCCCCCGACTATACCTTTGATAGTGAGGCTGAGAGCTATTATGTCCCAGGGTGGAATTCGATGCCCAAATTTGAGAACATTGCTAATTACTCCGCTCTGAACAATGTGGTAGTGGATAGAGACAAATTTTTAAGTCATCCCCAAGATATTTCTAGAAATTGTAGTTATCTTTGGCTCTTAGAAGTTTATGAAAAATGGGTCTACGTTCAGGAGCCCATTTGATTAAGCCTTCCCTATCGGTTGATTCCTTGAAGGCACATTCTGCTAATAAAACAAAGGGGAAAAAGAAGGTAGACAGGGGGGCAATAAGCCCATAAAGTGTAAGAAGAAGGCCCCTCAGCTTCTGAAGATAAGGGCGCTAATCGGCCAAAGAAGATAAAGTGAGCTAGCGTCTGGAATCGTCAGAGCCTGTTTCGAGGCCATTAGAAGTTATTTCGGAGCCCTCAAAGCCTGTTGATATCATGGGGGCCCCTTCTAGCAGTACCTCCCCACCTCGAGAAGGTGTTTGCGACATCTTAGTATTTGCTTGAGTTGTTTTCACTTTGTTTTTCGTTTACTAACTTTCTTGTCTTCTGTGTGTTTCAATGGGTTTCACCAATTTTTTCAACTTTGAGGAAACAGAGGTCAAAGAGCTCATAAACGAGGAGTAGATCTCCAGCCCCTCCTATCATCCCAAACCTCAATCCCAACCGCAGCCCCAGCCAGAGGTTCAAGGTTCCTTGGTAAAAAATAAGAAGGGCTGTGAAGGCGCATCTTCTCAAAGGCCTTCTCCCATAAGCTAAAAGACTGACGAACATGTTGAGTTGCGGGCCAACTCTAAAGCAGGGTTCACCTTAGATGAGTGTAACCTCATTCTTCTCAGTTCATTTAATCTCACCGTTGCTGCTATTTCAAAGATGGCCACCACCGTGAATGCTCTAAACTTTATCCTCCAAAGTTACCTGGCGAAGGAAAGCGAAGCTCAGGAGGCTACAAACAAGATGGGGGCCCTGGAGAAGGCCCATGAGGCTAAAATAGAGGAGCTTTTAGAGGAGATAAAAAAGGCTGCCTCTAATCACGAGGAATAGTTGAAAAATGTAGCCACCCAGCATGAGGAGGAATTGAAGACAGTAGGCTCCTAACATGAAGAGAAATTGAAGCAGTTTCGAAAGAAGTTGTCAAGGGCCGAGGCGTGCGTTCAAAATATGACCAACAAAAATGCTAAGCTGGCCAGTCTTCATTCCGTTGAGCAGAAGGTCTCCCTTATTGTTTCTTATACTAACAAGCTTGTGAAAACTTATGGGTTCGAGGATTTCTTCTAGCCCCTATCCTGGGTCTTGGTGTGGCTAACTCAGAATACTCTTGCCAATTCCATTTTCAAGGACGTACCCGCTGAATATGCTACCATGGTGTACTTTTACAAGAACAACACCAACCTGATCTAGTTAGACCACCTTTGGTGGAAGTCCATCTAGCATGGGGGCATTAAACTCCCCCTGCTCGAGCATTTGAAGACCTCATGCCAACTCTTCTGAGCGGAGGAAATCTGCAATCTGGGGGTGGATGAGGATGGCGAGTGGAGCTAACCGGACCTCTTGACTCGACCGAAGCTCCGGTGCTGGATAACTTCTGAGCTCTGCTCATGCGGAGCATATCATAGGAGCATAGCACAATAAGGTCCTTGAAGAGGTCACCACCAAAGCCAAGTTTGGTTCGATTCATGAATGCATCGCTGCTTCCAAGGCCTTTAAGGCTTCTGGGGGTGCGTCATCCTCTCAGCCCCACAAAGACATTGAGTGTTATCGTGGCAAGGCCACGATGCATCGAGATAATCTGGATCTAGTTTGCGCATTCCTTCTTGTGGCCACTGCCAAGATGGAAGAGTGGAAATAATGGAATCGGGAGTATCAACGTCTAGTTCCATCTTTGGAGTGTGCTATTAAGGAGAAAGAAGCACTCTGCGTGATTGCCTTTAAGGACAAGGAGAAGGCCGAGATGGACTCCAAAGAATTATATCAAACTTTCACAGCTACTGCTGATAGTCTTCAGTGTATGGCCACTACCACAGAGACCCCATCTAGCACCGATTATCAAAACCGATGCTAAAACAGTAATAGCACCAATTTTTTTAAAATTTAAACACCGGTTTTTAAACCGGCGCTAAATTTAACAATAGCATCAGTTTTGGAAAAAAAAAATAGCAGCGGTTTTTAAAAACCGGTGCTAATGTTTTTTAAAATAACGCCGATTTTGGAAATATTAGCAATGGTTTTTAAAAACCGGTGCTAAATATTTTTAAAATTCTATCTCCCTGCCAAACAATCGCCAAAAAATTCAAAATAACATCAATTTTTGTAAAACAAATAGAACCGGTTTTGAAAACCAGTGCTAAAAATTTAAAAATAACACCGATTTTTAAAAATTGGTGCTAAAAATTTTCAAAATCCTTTTTTCCCGCCAAAGAAATAGGCAAAAATTTTAAAATAACACCAGCTTATGAAATATTAGCTTTTAAAAAGCGATGCTAAATATTTTAAAATTTCTATCTTCCCTCTAAAATATGCCAAAAAATTCAAAATAACACCGGTTTTGGAAAAAATAGCACCCGTTTTAAAAATAGCATCGATTTTGGAAGAAAATAGCACCAGTTATTTAAAACCGATGCTAAAAATTTTAAAATTTTATTTTTCCCACAAAAGATGTCGACAAAAGTTTTTTAAATAGCACCAGTTTTGGAAAAATTGGCACTAATATTTATAAACTGGTGCTAAATATTTTAAAAATTATATCTTCCAGCCAAAAAATTCAAAAAAGCACCGGTTTTTAAAAAATTGCACCGGTTTTAAAAACCGATACTAAAAATTTAAAAATAGAAATTGGGGCTAAAAATTTGAAAAATTCATTTTTCCCTCCAAAGAAATGGCAAAAAAATTAAAATTCAATCTTCCCGCCAAAAATTTCAAAATATTCGTCGAAATTTTTTAAAGTTCAATTTTTAAGCCAAAGAATTCAAAAAAAAATTTGCAAAAATATTTTTTAAAAATTTCCATAAATTTTAAAAATAATCTTTCCAGAAATTTCATGGGCGGGTAGCAGTTGTGCGCAGCCGCTCTAAGCTTTTTATTTTTAAAACTTTAAAAATCGTTCACATCTTTTGTTGACTTTAACTAATAACTAAGTTAAATAAAATTAATCAACGATCAACCTTTTGTGACCTAATTTATATAAATAAGAATAAAATTTGTTTACATTAACTAATTAACGTTCAACCCTTAATTGATTTAGTATACATAAATACAACTTTAACTAGTCAACGGTTAATCCTTATTTGACTTTCAATGTATAAATACTATTAACTAGGCAGACTTTGACTAATCAACGGACAAACTGTACTTGAATTTCAATATATAAACACTAATAACAAAGTTGACTTTAACTAATTAACAGTCAAACTTTATTTGAATTAGTATATAATTAATACTAATAAAAAATGTTTGACTTTGTCTAATCAACAGTTAAACCTTACTTGACTTTCTATATATAAATACTAGTGGCTAAGTTGACTTAACTAATAAACAGTAAAAGTTTACTTAACTCTCTCTATATAGAAATACTAATGACTAAACTGAGGGAGCTCTGAGGCGAAAATAGAATACCCACGGGTGTACCCCAGCGGTTGGGAGTTGGGTTCCTCATCGAGAGGTCTCCGGTTCGAAGCTCGGCAGCTACCGTGTGGGAGTGACCAATTCAAAGCAAGGCTCTTGGGCCTTGTGGCGGAGGGGCCTCCTGGTGAGCACCGAGTGTGGACGGATGGTCCTGGCGTTGACTTACCCCTGACTAGGCCTGTGGTGTCGGGTGGTCAGGGCGGCCCAGGGTTAGTCGTAATAGCCTTTTTTGAGGCAAAAATAGGGCACAGCCATGACACTGTTCATCGTGTTCGATTTTTGTCGGTTTCTCTTCCGCAGCTCTTCTTCTCCGGCGAGGAGTCAGACAATAACGTTGGGCTCCTCATCGGGAATCTTTTCATGTATCATATGTCTCTCAATTCAACGTATTTCCCACTTCTCTGAAAACAAGAAAACTAGATCTGGGTTTCTTTTTTTTCCGAAGATTGAAGCCCGGATCGTGGACTTCGCGAAGATGGATCATTTTCCCAGTCTTGATAAAGGAAAACCCATAGTCCGAACATGGGTTTTCTTGGAAGAAGAATCGCTTCTCGATCTTAAAGCGTGGAAGCTTTTGGATGAACAGTAACCCACAACATGGTGGAGCAAGGAGCCAGACACAAACCCAACGCAACCTATGGTTGACCTCTCTCTGGGTTGCTAACAGGAAGTACTCTGTTTGGCGGCGGCGAAAAAGGTTTCTCCAACTTGGAGGATGAGGATTGACAACCCGGAGCAACACCCAAACACAAACCCAACGCAACCTATGGTTGACCTCTCTCTGGGTTGTCGACGATGAGTGTTTGGCGAAGAAGCTTGGACTTTGCCTGTTACTCAAACTCGTATCTGAATGTCCGCTCAAGGAAGAAGGTAAGTCCCCAACCTCCTTTTGTGCGGATTTCTACGAATTGTATGGAAAATGTGGTGGTGCATAGAATATGGCAATACTCTGTTCGTGCAGTACTCTGTTTTGTGGATTTGTGGATTCGTGCGGATTTATGTGCAGTTTGGACAGAGTTATTGTGTGGATTTGGTGAATTTTAAACTGGGCTAAATAATGGTGGATTTTATCTTGTGGTTTTCTGTGGAATTTTGTGTCGAATTTATGTGGAATTGTGAGGAACGACTGGCATTTAATTTGGCCTTACGAATTGTGAGGAATTACTGAATTTTATGTGGAACTGTGCTCAGAACTTTGTGAACAATTTGTGTTCAACTGCTGGCTATTTGTGTGGATTTTCATGTGAACAAAAAATCTGTACATTTTTTCTTCTGGAATGTGGGGTTAGCTGTGGAAAGGGATAGATTCTTTTGTGTAGAATTTGTGTAGAACTGTGGTGTTCTTGCTCAGGTTCACTCTGTTTTCATGACAAAATCTATCCTATTTTGTGGTCTGAAGAGCACTATTATGGAATTTTTGTGGACTCATCTGTGAGAAAAGGCTTTTGCTTTGGGTTTAGAGTGTAGGATGCTGCTGTGGGTTCAGTTCGTGGACTTAGAGGGCAGGATTCTGCTGTAGGATTTTCTTTTGGGTTTGTAGATTTTGCTGTGGGTTCAGATTATGGGGAAATGATTTTATGTTGATTTTGGGGTGTATTTTGCTGTGGAATGTATGTGGAACTTCCTGTGGGTGTAGATTATAAATTCGATCCTATAAATTAGTGTAAATTAGTTTGGAATGGTCTGGATGGCTGGCGGGATCCTTTATGGAATTCTGGCCTCACTGGCCAAGGATTCTCTTTCGAATTGCTGTGAAACGGTAGGGGGTGTAGGGAAAGCGGGTTTGTTTTCATTTGGGGGATTTGTACAAAATTATTTTTTGTGAGGCCTGATGTGGAAAGGAAGAATTTGTTTGTGAAAACCGTGTGGATTGCTATGGAATTCTATTTTTGTTGTTCACAATTATGTGGGTTCATTGGGAAGAAGAACAGTGACGATTTTTGGCATAAAAACTCATAGAATTTGGGTGCTCTCATTCTGGAAAACCTGTGTTTAAACCCCGGCTAACCCCTCACCGGCCTTGTTTGCTGGTTTTGATTGCACTCCTCGACCAAAAGCTATGTTTTATATGCCAAAAGTTCTTATCTATGCTGCCTCATGAACACCCACACATGGATTCTTATAGAGTTCTAAATGGAAAATCTGGGCTAAATTCGTGAGGGGAGAAATATGTAGAATCTGTGCAGCTTATAACTCACAATTATATGGATAGTGGATGGTTGCGCTATTTGCCTGCGCTGCATTGAAAAGTGCAAAATGGCATCAGGCTGTCCATTTGCCTAAAAATGGAGAGGACGGTTACAAAACCGTTATGCGGGGCATGCGCGGTAGAAGTCATGCCCAGTTCTTCATCATTAGGAGGTCTATCGACGGGGAATACTAGGGAGCAACATAGACTACGGTCAATTTGCTCCCAACCTCACCGAAATAACCTTGGCACTTATCCAGAGATCATTATCGAAGGCCAATAACACCTATTTATCTTCATCTTAGAGGTGTACATGGTAGAAGCGGTGTGCCAACTCTTCTTGGAGAATACGTCATACTACTTCACTTGAAGGCCGAGTATTCTCGGTTTGGAAGACACCCATGGGGAACAAACCACGGCTGAAGAGCCGGTTCACACAACCGGTTGTATGGTAGTAGTATGGAGTGAGGGGCCAGTGAGGCTGTTCTCATGCCCCTCGGTATTTTTCACAGATGATTTCTACAGGCCCCGGTCATCACGAAGGGGTAGCATTTTTTTGGCCACCTGGCGGTATCATCTAGTCCAGGGGTAGCTTAGTAGGTATCATGTATTCACGGAGTGGGACAAGGTTCCCATTCCCGTAGTCTTTTCCGGTTCCTTCTGGGCCACCTGATTGTACCATCTAGATCAGGGGTAGTTTTGTAGGTTTCATTGTATCACGGGAGTGGGACAATGTTCCCACTCCCGTAGACTCTCATGGTTTCTTTTTTATTTATCATTACCTTCAACTAATGACTAAACTGACTATAACTAATCAACGGTCAAACTTTACTCGACTTTCAATATATAAACACTAATAACTAGGTTGACTTTGTCTAATCAACGTCAAACTTTACTTGTTTCAATATATAAACACTAATAACAAAGTTGACTTTAACTAATTAATGGTCAAACTTTATTAGAATTAGTATATAATAAATACTAATAAAAATGTTTGACTTTGACTAATCAACGGTCAAATCTTACTTGGCTTTCTATATATAAATACTAGTGACTAAGTTGACTTTAACTAGTCAATGGTCAAACTTTACTTGAATGTCTATATGCAAACACTAGTAACTAAGTTGATTTTAACTGATCAACGATAAACCCTTACTTGACTTTCAATATATAAACACTAATAACAAGTTGACTTTAACTAATTAACGGTCAAAATTTATTTGAATTAGTATAGAATAAATACCAGAAAAAAGTGCTTTTATAACCCTACCTAGTTGACATAAGTGCCAATATAACCTTTCAATATTTGAAATTTCCAATATAATCCTATCTAGTTAGTGAAAGTGCCAATATAACCCTCTCCGGAAACTTTTAGCCTGAATTTTATAAAATTACATGTTTTCCCTTCCGAAAAAAATTAAAATACAAAAAGAGGAAGTGACGTTATTACCCTTCGGCTGCCGGAACCCCGTAGGATTTGGTAGAGTTATATCAGCACATTATGAAAATTGGTAGGGTTAAATCAGCACATTCCTAAAATTTATAGGGTTATATCAGCACATTAGTAAAAAACGTAGGGTCATATCAGCACTTACTATAGAATATTGGGGTTTTAATGATATTTTGTTTATTTTGTGTGTTTAGTTCAGATTGATGATTGAACAACCTTTAGTATTGTGTGTGATTGTTATTTTGCTGTGTTTTTCGACCTAGGGTTTTTAATGTTGATAAGTTTTGAAATGAGGCTATGATATGTGATAATGGTGTTTAATATTAATGATGGTGTCATGATGTCAAATTTTATGTTGTATAAGATATTATTATGATGTTATAATGGTGTATATGATGATGTGGTCGCCTATTAAGGCCAGCCGAATACCACACACTTAATATTTATAATATGTGTTGACATAACCTTATAAGTTTTAAGAATGTGCTAATATAACCCTACAAACATTAGAAATGTGCTGATATAACCCTAAAAACATTAGGAATGTGCTGATATAACCCTACAAACATTAGGAATGTGCTAGTATAACCCAATAAGATTTCATAATGTACTGATATAACCTTACCTGTTCCGGCAGCGGTCCGCCGAACTATGAGGGTAAAATTGTCCACCTAATTTGAGATTTTTCCCATAGGATATTTTTGTCAATTTACATAGAGTTAACGCCGGAAAATTGAGGTCAATGCCGAAAATGGGGCCTGAGGGTTATATTGACACTTTCATTAACTAGTTAGGGTTATATTTGCACTAAATATTATAATAGGGTTATATTGACACTTACTCAAGTAGATAGGGTTATATTGACACTTTCCCCTAATTACTAATAAAAATGGTTGAGTTTGACTAATCAACGGTAAAACCTTACTTGACTTTCTATATATAAGTACCAGTGACTAAGTTGGCTTTAACTAGTTAACGGTCAAACTTTACTTGAATTTCTATATGTAAACACTAGTAACTAAGTTGACTTTAACTAATTAACGATGAACCCTTACTTGACTTTTAATATATAAACACTAATAACAAAGTTGACTTTAACTAATTAACGGCCAAACTTTATTTGAATTAGTATATAATAAATACTAATAAAAAGGGTTGAGTTTGACTAATCAACGATCAAACCTTATTTGACTTTCTATATAAAAATACTAATGAAAAAGTTGACTTTAACTAGTCAACAGTCAAACTTTACTTGAATTTCTATATGTAAACACTAGTAACTAAGTTGACTGTAACTAATCAACGATGAACCCTTACTTGACTTTCAACATATAAACACTAATAATAAAGTTGACTTTAACTAATTAACAGTCAAACTTTATTTGAATTGATATATAATAAATACTAATAAAAATGTTTGACTTTGACTAATTAACGATCAAACCTTACTTGACCTTCTATGCATAAATACTAGTGACTAAGTTGACTTTAACTAATCAATGGTCAAACTTTACTTAAATTTCCATATGTAAACACTAGTAACTAAGTTGACTTTAACTGATCAACGATGAACTCTTACTAGACTTTCAATATATAAACACTAATAACAAAGTTGATTTTAACTAATTAACGGTCAAAATTTATTTGAATTAGTATAAGATAAATAGTTTTAAAAATGTTTGACTTTGACTAATCAACGGTCAAACCGTACTTAACTTTTTATATATAAATACTAGTACGTAAGTTGACTTTGACTAATCAACGGTCAAACCTTACTTGACATTTTATATATAAATACTAGTACCTAAGTTGACTTTAACTAATCAACGGTCAAACTTTACTTGAATTTCTATATGTAAACACTAGTAACTAAGTTGACTTTAACTAATCAACGATGAACCCTTACTTGACTTTTAATATATAAACACTAATAGTAAAGTTGACTTTGGCTAATTAATGGTCAAACTTTATTTGAATTTGTATTTAATAAATATTAATAAAATGTTTGACTTTGATTAATCAACGGTTAACCCTTACTTGACTTTCTATATACAAACACTAATAACTAGGCTGACTTTGACTAATCAACAGTCAACCCTTACTTGGTTTTCTCCATACAAATACTAATACCAAAGTTGAATTTAACTAATCGACGGTCAACCCTTACTTGACTTTCAATATATAAACACTAATAACTAAGTTGACTTTAACTAATCCACGATTAACCCTTACTTGACTTTCAATTTATAAACACTAATAAGTAAGTTGACTTTAACTAATCCACGATCAACCCTTACTTGACTTTCAATATATAAACACTAATAACTAGGTTGACTTTGACTAATCAACGGTCAAACCTTACATGAATTAGTATATAATAAATACAAATAAAAATGTTTGACTTCGACTAATCAACGGTTAAACCATACTTGACTCTCATTATATAAACACTAATAACTAAGTTGACTTTAACTAGTTAACTAGTTGACTTTAACTAGTTAAAATTTTCTTGCAACTCCGTCAACTTAGGTGCGATCGAAAGTGCGATCCTCTTTCTAGGTGCGATCGAAAGTGCGAAACTGTGTGTGATACATTGTCCTTCTCCTCTTCCAATTTTAACCTAATCTCTTCCCCCCAACTGATAATTCACTATTCTCCTGGTCTGTGACGAAATCCTCTCGCCGGTAACGGCTATTTTAGCCGTTAACGGCTTCTAGCCATGTCGGGAACTACTTTTCCGGCCGCTCAGGACTCCAAACAGGATACCATACCTACACCTCCCCCTATCTCCTTTGCTGCTATCCTAAAAAACAAAGCTCCACCATTATCCAAGCTTTTACCGAGTAACCCTGAACTTGTTCCCAAATCCCAACATCTCGGTGAGGCGGCTTGTTTATACTCAGAGGATCAAATTGCAAAACTATCTTCACACTATGCAAATGCCCTAGTCGGCAAATTCACCAAGGGAAGATGCTCTATGGAGCAATTGGAACAAGTCTTCAAAACCGTGGGCTTCACAGGTAAATATCAACTCGGTTCTCTTGATTACAAACATGTGCTCATTAGATTTGAATTGCTAAATGATTATCAACGAGCATGGATGAAAGGTGTATGGAATTTTAATGGGATTCTTTTAAAAATAATAAAATGGACTCCGGATTTTTCAATTCATAAGGAATCACCGATCGTCCCAGTTTGGTGTACAATCAGGGAAGTCCCGTTCTACTACTATAACTTAGCTGCAATTGAATCCATTGGAAATAGCATTGGTAACTTCATTAAAACTGATCTTGCTACTGATATGCTAACAAGACCATCAGCCATTAAATTATGTGTAGAAGTTGATCTTCTGAAACCTATTAGTAATCACATTAGGCTGGGATCTGTGACTAATAATAGAAAATATCACATTGAATATGAGGATATTCCCCTTTACTGTGACGATTGTGCCAAATTAGGTCATTCCATAACCCAGTGCAGAGCCTTCCCTCCCAACCTCAATGTGAAAACTGCTGATCCTATTATAACTTAGAGACAGTCTATGTGGCAGGCTACTGGAAAAAAATTCGATATTCCTCCTTTGATCTCCTCTGATGATCAGATAGACTTAATAGTTTATGAGAATACTATGGAACCTATCCCTAGATCCATATCTACTCCCCTTCTTAATCTAAAAACTAACATTGACTTAGTGACTACAAAAACCACTGTAACTGTCAAGAACATTCCACCAGTCATTTGTCCTAGTCCGACTATTCAGGTTTCACCGGATAACTCTATCTCTAAACTGCTGGATGGAACAGCTTTAAGAAATTATACTCCAGTGGGTTTTGCTACAGATGATATCCTGGTTGGGACTTCCCTTCCTGGTGTTAATAGAAACAGTAACATATCTACTTCTCTTCAAGATAGATTGGGGAATAGGTTCTCTATTTTGCAGGTGGACTTGGACGAACCGGCACTAGACCAGGAGGCTACCTCAAATATGCAAGCTAGTTCGAGCTCATCACCATCACTGGAAAAGAGCCTCCAACCAGGTAAGGCAAAAGGTAAAAAGTCTAACTACTTTAGCCAAATTAATAGAATGATGCTTCGATCATCTACTAAAAGTCATAAGTCAAGTGAACAATGATAGGTTCTCTTTCAATTAATTTCTTGATATGGAACATTTGGGGTATGGAAACATTAATGCTGAGACTTATTAACTTAGTTAGGCTGAAAAAAATTCAATTTCTGTGCATAATTGAACCTATGCATGATAACTCTAAACTCCAATCCTATATGGACATACTTAAATTCCCCAATGGCCTGACCTTGCATAATGGTAAAATATGGCTTATGTGGTCTAATTCTTTCTCAGTTAACCTTCTTTCATCTCATGAGCAGTATCTACATGTGCATATGTCTCATGGATCTATTAATTTACATATGGATGCTGTTTTCATATATGCTCTTAGGAATAGGGAAGGTAGGAAGACTTTATGGAAAGACCTATCTGCTATTACCCCGGGAGATACTATTTTCATAGGTGATTTTAACACTATCTCCTCCCTTACAGAATATAGAGGCCCTAGCTCACCCTTCTTAGGTAGTATTAGAGATTTTAATACTTGGATAAACACCTCTGGGATTCAGGAAATTAGCACGGTTGGGAATCTTTTCACTTGGTGTAACTCGAGACTTAGGAACCCTACCTCCAAAAGGCTTGATAGAGGACTAAGTGTTATCTCTTGGAATTATAGATATCCTTCCTCCTCCATCCAAATTTTGAATAGACAGACTTTGGATCACTCTCCTCTTCTCCTTAATATCTCTAATTTATCCAGTCTTAATCCGAGACCATTCAGATTTCTTAATGTTTGGTTTAATCGTCCGGATTTCATCACTCTAATTCAGAAAAACTGGGATAAAAGACTGAGAGAGACTGGTTTACTAGGCTTTTACCTAAAATTGGTTAGGTTAAAGAAAGAGATAAAAATTTGGAATAGGGAATCCTTTGGAAATATTGACACGAATCTAATCAAGGCTGAAGAATCCCTAAGAATTCAGGAGTCTGTCTACGATTTAAACCCTTCTGAATCCGAGCTCATCAATTTAAATCAGAAAAAGGCACTATTACTGAGAGCTCAGAAAGAAAAAGAAAAATTTTGGAAACAAAAGGCAAGATTGAAATGGCATAGGATGGGATATAATAATACACAATCTTTCCATAAGGTAGTACAGGAAAAAAATTGTAGATTGCAGATCTCAAAAGTAAAAAACAGAAATGGTCAATGGCTAAATACTCAATCAGATATTCAGAATGAGGCCATATCATATTACTCAGATTTGTTATCCGAGCCTAATCAGGGACCTAATGAAACTTACTATTCTCATTTTCTGAGTCAAATCCCCACTAAAATTACTGCTCAAGATAACATAGAATTAGCAAAACCAGCCTCAGAATCTGAGGTTGAGGCAGTAATAAAGGGGTTAAGCAAGAACAGTAGTCCCAGTCCAGATGGATTCAGTAATAAATTTTATTCCAAGTGCTGGTCCATAATAAAAAATGACTTAGTTGAGGCAGTAAATGATTTTATTAGGGGCTCCACCTTACCAAAAGGCATATCTAGTACATGGATTACTCTAGTGCCTAAGAAATCTACTCCATGCTCATTTGATGATTTCAGGCCTATTAGTCTTTCTAATGCTATCAATAAGATATGTTCTAAAGTTCTAACGGAAAGACTAAGGCCTTACATGGACAATCTGATATCCCAAAATCAATCAGCTTTTATGAAAAATAGGAATATTACGGATAATATTCTCTACCTTCAGGAAATGGTCAGATTTTTAGACAGGAAGGCTAGGGTTCCCAATTGCATTCTAAAACTAGACCTACAGAAGGCATTTGATAGAGTAAACTGGAGCTTTTTAAAATGTGTTCTTCTGAAGTTCGGTTTTGATGGTTCCTTTTTAAATGCTGTTATGTCTAACCTTTCACAAGCCTATTTTTTTGTTCTCATTAATGGTAACCCTGTTGGCTTTTTCAAAGCCACTCGAGGAATTAAACAAGGTGATCCCCTCTCTCCTTTTCTCTTCAACATTTTTTCAGAAGATTTTTCAAGGAGTTTATCCTTCATTTTCCATAATAGTAAACTTTCATACTATCAAATACCATCTCTAGTTTCAGCAATCTCTCATCTTATGTATGCTGATGATACTATTATTTTGATGCAAGCCTCAAAATCTAATTTAATCAGAATTAAGGCTTTTCTGGACATATTTGAATACACTTCGGGCCAAAAGTTTAATTTCCATAAGTCTGATTTCTTCATTAGTAAAAGGGCATCGAACATAAAACTAAATCAGATGAGGCAGATTTTGAAAATGAAACAAGGTTATTTCCCATTTCAATACCTAGGCTGCCCTATATTCAAGGGTCGAACTTTAAATAGATATTATCAACCACTAATGGAAAAGCTAGATAAAAGGTTGGAAAATTGGAAAAATAAGTGGTTGAGTTCTGGGGGTAAATTAGTTTTGATCAATAGCTGCTTGTATTCTCTACCACAACATTTATGGGCTGTAACCAAACCCCCAAAATACATAATCAAATCCTTTTGAGAAAAAACTGGCCAGGTTCTTTTGGGGAGAAACTGATGGGAAAAGGAATAAGGTATGGAAAAAATGGACAGAATTGGCAAAACCTAAATCCCTGAATGGCTTAGGTTTTAGATCCATTAAAGGAATAGTAGATGCATGTTCCCTCAAGCTGTGGTGGAAGTGTCAGTTAGGAGTCTCCCTGTGGTCTAAACTATTATGGTCTTTACCACACTCCTATAAAAATTCTGTTACCTGGAAAAGGATTTGCTCGGTCAATGCCTTAGCTGAAGAAAACTCCTTTATTATCCATGGTAAAGGGACAAGTAATGTTTGGACATCTACTTGGTGTCCTAAAGGTCCACTGATTAATAAGATCCCAAGTAATATCTATGATACATTTCAGTGGTACTCTATATCTGATTTTATCTAGGATATCACCTTTCCTGGAAAATGATACTGTGTTATTCTTACAGGAGGCTGAGGTGGTGGAGGACAGAGAAGATAGACTCATATGGAGACCGGACACCTCGGGCACATTTTCTTTTAAGTCTGCATATTGTATTATCACAAACTCTCCAGGTAACTTCCCGGCTACCAAAAATGTGTGGAATGTTTTGTTGCAAAAAAAGATATCGATTTTCACATGGAAATTGCTTCATGCTTTCCTTCCTTTTGATGATGTACTTATAAACTGTGGATATAGTCTGGCTTCCAAATGCCCTGTGTGCTGTCACTCTGATTCAATAGATCACTATTTCATATCATATACATTGGCAAAATTGGTATGGAACAAACTGGCATCTCTGATTCATTTCAACCTTCATGAATATCAATCCATCTCTCAGAGATTCTTCTCTTTCTGGAACTGTTCAGACCTACCCAAAGGTTACCAAATGATATGTAAAATACTTCCTTCACTTATTTGTTGGTGTCTGTGGAAAGCTAGAACTAGACATATCCATGATCAGGTTCCTTTTTCTTCTGACCTCATCTGTAGGGAGATCCTTGACCTCATCAAACTTTCCTTATATTCCTGCCCTTCAAACTTGAGCTCTTCCTCTGGTTTTCCAACACCACTTAGACATTTAATACCTCTTCTTAGGCCACCTCCGAAGCTAATTATCAGGTCCATATACTGGGAAAAACCTGGCCTTAATTTCATTAAGATCAACACTGATGCCTCATGGCTATCTCATACAGCTTCTGTTGGGATCATTGTGAGAGATAGCTCTGGCTTTCCACTGCTCATAAACTCATCTACGATAGAGGCAATATCTCCTCTACATGCTGAAATATTAGCCATACTTGCAGCTTGTCAGTCTTTCCAAAATCGTGACTCTTCCTTAATCATTGAATCTGATTCTCTTCTAGCCATCAACATGATTCAGGATCCTTACTCTGCAAACTGGAATCTTTTCAACTTGGCATATAAGGTTAAAAGCCTATTAAACGGAGCAGTGCTTAAACATGTCTATCGAGAATGCAACACTGTGGCTAATGCAATTGCCAAATATCACTTTTCACATAACCAGCCACTTACCCTGAATAATTTGCCGGTTCATATCAAAGGTCTCATCGCTTTTGATATGGAGCAGTTTCCCCATATTAGAATCTACAAACATAGCAATACCTGGACTAGATACTGCTGATGGGAATTGTTTGTTATGCAGGTACGGGCAACCTGTGATTCAAGGCCTATATGGTGATCCTGCACTTCTGTGGTTCAAGGCATATAGGGTGATCCTGCACTCTTTCAAACTCAATACTTCCTGACTCCTCATCCACTTCAGCAACGCTTATGAAACTGGCATGGACCATTAACTGTACATTGCTGTATTTAGCTACCTCCTAGCTAACAACTTATTTACATGTTGGTAATATCTAACGAGTTGCCCGGCCAAAGTGCGAATTAACACGGGGTGTGGAGATTCGTCTACTTTGGAATCACAACTCCTCTTTGATATTACCACTAACCTGTATAGACTAATCCCTTACTTTCTACATGATTTTGAGGCATTGGTGTTGCCTTTTGTAAAAATTACTGCCTAATTATATGGCTACTCTTCATGGTTTGGGGCACCAATATATAAACCCCCACCTTCGGGTGCTTTCATTAAAAAAAACTAGTTAACATTCAAACTTTATTTGAATTAGTATATATAAATACAAATAAAACTGTTTGACTTTGACTACTCAACGGTTAACCCCTACTTGACTTTCAATATATAAACACTAATAACTAAGTTGACTTTCACTTATCCACGATCAACCCTTACTTGACTTTCAATATGTAAACACTAATAACTAGGTTGATTTTGACTAATCAGCGGTCAAACGTTACATGAATTAGTATATAATAAATACAAATAAAAATGTTTGACTTCAACTAATCAACGGTTAAACCATACTTGACTTTCATTATATAAACACTAATAACTAAGTTGACTTTAACTAGTTAACAGTCAAACTTTATTTGAATTAGTATATATAAATACAAATAAAAATGTTTGACTTTGACTACTCAACGGTTAACCCTTATTTGACTTTCAATATATAAACACTAATAACTAAGTTGACTTTCACTAATCCACGATCAACCCTTACTTGACTTTCAATATATAAACACTAATAATTAGGTTGACTTTGACTAATCAAAGGTCAAACCTTACTTGAATTAGTATCTAATGAATACAAATAAAAATGTTTGACTTTGATTAATCAACGGTCAAACCTTACTTGACCTTCAATAGATAAACACAAATAACTAAGTTGAGTTTAACTAAATAATAGTCAAACTTTATTTGAATTAGTATATATAAATACTAATAAAAATGTTTGACCTTGACTAATCAACAGTCAAAACTTACTTGATTTTCAATATATAAACACGAATAACTAAGTTTTATTTGACTAATTATCAGTCAAACTTTATTTGAATTAGTATATATAAATACAAGTAAAATAATTGCTAGAAATAAATGAAATGACTGTTATACCCCTGTGTAAAAAAATAAAAAATGGCACCCTGACCCTCATTTCTTCATTTTATTTCTTCCCAAAAATCTTTCTCATTTTCCTCACTGCTGCTTGATTGGCACGATCGATGGTGGTTTGATTGGTGTAGGGGATGGTGGTTCCATTGGAGATGAGTCAGCAGCAGCGGCGCGATGGACTGGCGGAACGAATGCTGACTGGAGTGGTTGTGGAACAGCGGGGTGAAGCGGCACAGTGCGATGGGGGATGGGGTTTTTGGCGGAGCTAGGGTGGAGCTTGGGGGTGGCGGAGCTAGGGCAGCGGTGGCGTGGGCATCTGACGGAGCTAGGGTAGAGCTAGGAGGTGGCGGAACTAGAGCAGCGACAGCAATTTGTATTGATTCGTCATGGATTTGTCAGTATTATACACACCACATATCTCACATCTTGTTCTTCATTTAAGTGTTGATTTAATGTCTATGCTTGGGATTCATGCCTATTTTGCACACATGGATTAGAGCGATTGACACTTATTCTTCTCAACACTAGATTTCAGGTGAGTGATTGTTGTTGGCAGCAAAGGGTGTGTTGAGTTGAGTACATAGCTTAGTTATTTTCGATTAGTAAGAGCCTAGTTTATTTTTGTCATTATTGTTACATTTTCTTGATTTATGGGGAAGTAAATGGTGGATTTAACTTGTTTCTTTTGACCAGAAGGATGCAAAAAAAATGCCAGTAAGATTGTTGGAGAAGCGATGACGACCCGCAATGCTATAAAGTGAGCAAATGCACATGTTTTTCTTGGATTTCATGGATGTTTTGATGTGCAGTTTGTACTATATATGTTCAATGTTAGGAAGAAAAGTGGTTGTTTACAACTTTGTATCAACACTGATATATATGGGTTGGTTTTAGTTCTAACACAATCTTTCTCTCTTTGGTATTCCTATATGCATATTGGTGTCAGTTTAGGATAAAAAAAATTAAAGCTCGTCTTCATAATTTGTGAATAATTTAGAGACTTAGAAGTACATTTTTTCCTTTGGAAAACAATCTCTCAATATGTCTAGTATATTTTGGTTTGTTTCCTTAAATCGTAAGTCACCAACTAAGACCATCTATCTTCAGTTTCATCCCATCTGTAGTTCTCCCGCTAATGTGTCGAAGAAGATTTCATCAATTTTCTTTTATAACCTCACATGCCACTGAGATTTAAGTATGCAAATGTTCTTTTCAATTCTAGAATAATTGATAATGTGTGATGCATATAATCATTTAAACTTTCTGCTTTAACCTTATCTTACTGATCATGTGTAAATTTAACATGACTTGATTCATAATCCTCTGCCTTTTATACCCCTTTCCCCCGTAATCACCAGCTACTTCTCTTTTTTACCTCTTGTAAATTTCTTCACTTTGCATATTAACTTGTTTGGCTAATTACTCTGTTGCACAAATTCCCAGTTTGTGTACAATATGGAATCCTACACCTTTCCTCAACAGGATATACCGACATATGTACAGTAATATTCAATTCTTCTATGCTTTTGAAGAACCACCTCGTCTTTCACACCTCGCTCAGATGTGTGGATACCTTCGGATGCATTGCAATCACTTTGGAGAAATCGGCAATATACGCCAGAGCTTTATGTGCCACGGAGAGCATCTTGTTGTATGTTATGGTTAGTGTTGGTGTTCTTCGTTGTGTTTGTGGTGATGACTGGTTTTTAGACGTCTTTTGTTGAGTCTTTTGTGGTGATGAAAATGAAAACATTGTATTTTTTGATATTTGCTGCATCGTTTGTTAATGGAGTTATCTGGATGATCTATGGCCTCATCGTGTCTAATATAATCGTCTGAGTAATTTTCTTGAACTCTTAATCTCTGCCTCTTTTACTGTTTCTCTGAAATTTTTCTTGAATTATTTGTGCTCTTGATCTTGAAAATGTACAGATCTGAATTGTTTATGTTCGCTTTAAGTGATTACAATTCTTGTCTAGGCTTAGCATTATATGAATGTTCTTGAGCTAGAAATGCACCAAATGGTTCTAGAAAATTGTGTATCATTCTCACTTTCAAACCAAAAAACAATCTTATGTTTGCTTTAGATCATTGTAGGTCTCTTGTCTATTATGTCAATATGTATAGCTTTAGCATTATATGAGTGTTCTTGAGCTGGGAAATCCCCCAAAGTTTAAGTAATAGTCCAATCTAAATTTATTTTTAATGTTATCTTTTGAAAGCAACTTGTACTTTTTTTTGTTACTATCTCTAGAAGATGGTTTTCAATTGAAAAATGAAAAAATTTTAGGCGCATTATTTAGTAGTATTTAGGATCACTTTTGTGCTCTTTTATTATCGAGAGCTTGTGTTTTACCTTGAAATTCACTTAGGAGAGGCAAAAGCAACTTTGCACTCTTTTACCTCTTTTAAGTGGATTTTGTGTGAGAAGGGAAGAACACGGAAGCAACGGAGACCGGAAGACAATGAAGACTATACTTTCGAAGACTTTTGGATACTCACTTCGAAGACATGAAGACCGGAGGCCGTTGAAGACCATTTTTGGAGCCGTTGAAGACTTGAAGATCGAGAGGGATGGCTATGAAGAAGACAAAGAAACAATGCAGAACTCTGGCTCCCGTCGCGACACCGTCGCGACACCATCACGAGTCGGGACACCGTCGCGAGTCGCGACGAACGGGCGGCCAGAAATCAACTTTATCTTCTTCCGACTATAAATACTACTCTCTTTCTTCTTCTTCTCCAGTTTTGCTCAGCCCGCGTTTTCTCTGGTTTTTGGGCGTAAACCGTAGGTTTTTCTTCTTCTTTCTTTTCTTAGCTTTCTCTTAGTTTGATTATGTCTTTTGTTGTTGTTCTAGAGTAGTTCTTGTTCTTGGGAGCAAAGGATTGAAGCTTCCATTATCTATGTAGCAAGAACTCATTTCTATCTATCTATTTGATGTTTTTGCTATTGTGCTCTTATTGTGTTTTGAATGTTAATTGTTGATTGCATTGATGTTGTTGAGAGCTTGATGATATGAGTGCTTGTATGAATTGCTAGCTAGGGTTTGGGGGATTTGGGTTAATTTCCCCCTTGTTCTTGTTAGGAATGTATGAGTGGTTTGAGCATAGGTAGTACTTGTGTGGTTGAATTGTTCAGGTGTAGGAACGTGACGAATTCCGTAGCACCTTTGCATGAAGATCTATGAGCATGAACTTAGAACTCCTTGTGATGTGTGTGTTGTGGTACTTGCTAGATGGGGTGTGTGAGTGTTGGGTCATGAATGCTATATGATGGAATGTGTGAATGATTCGATGAACTACATTAGATGTGGAAGTGGATATCCGTTGCCCCCAAGGCATTTTATCTTTGTAGTTTAAAACCCCTTTTCTTAGTTTCGTTTGATGATTAGCATAGTCACTTGACGTTGCTAGTTATCTTTGTTAACTTAGGAAACCAACCAACCAACCCCCCCTTTACTTGCTTTTAAGTGTGTGTATATATATTTACTCCTAGCCTAGTATCAACCATTGTGTGCTTAGACGCTTAGGAAGATCCCTCTTCTCTTTGGACGACCCCGATTTGCCACTATCTACCTAGTTGTAGAAAGTAAGCATTGAGGGCTTATAAATTATCTTTTGGCACGCGGGCGCGACGACCGCCCGCGCTTGTCAAAATGGCGCCGTTGTCGGGGAAGAGGCATTTATTCTTAAGTATTTAGGTGTATTTGGTTGTGTATTGGTTAGTTGTTTTTATTTTCCACTACTTGGTGGTTGTTTTTGTTCGGAGGAGGTATTGCTTGAGTTCTTGGTAATTTATTTTATCGAGAATCCTTGCACTATGATTCCGAACTTTTGAAAAATAAAAAAATAAATAAATAAAAAAAAACAATTATCTTAATGGAGCGTCTCACCTTGAGGGAACTCATGATGAGAAGAGAGGCTCAACAAGCGAGGTTTTGTAAGATGTGTCATTCCGATCATCCTACCGAATCTTGCCATTTGTTGTGGGAACAGCACGATGACCGAGAAAGAACCCTTGGTTTCCAAAACCATGGGTACTATGAAGAGTGCTATCATGAGGTAGGAGATATTGGTTTTCAAGGGCAAGAAGCTCATGAATGCTATCCATACCACAACTCTTACAATCCGGAATGGAGTGGTAGTCCGGATTTGTGGTATGAGAATGAGCCGGAAAACCAATATTACGAGCAACCTAGTTGGCCATCACCACCCTATACCATACCCCAAAACCAAGCCCAACAAGGAAGTTCAAGTTTGACACGTGAGGATGTCTTAAATACCATAGCAAACTTGAACTACTTTACTAGTGAGGAGCCGGATACCCAGCTCTCCTCTAGTGTGAGGCCATTGAGGGGCATGTGAGGAACATATTAGAGGTATTGGCCCGAATGGAAGCTCGTGATTCCAAAAACACACCATCCCAACTTGAACTCGATGATTCGGTGAGTGAGGTCACCAATAAAAATGATTTTGAGTTTGAAAGGGATGAGGAGTTGGTGGTAGAGGATAGAAAAATGGAGGAAGAGGTGATAGTGCTACATCATCCATTAGCATTGTCACCCCTTCTTCCACCTAGTGAACCAACTCTAATATTTTCGGAAGTTTTGAGGGAAACGCGAGAGGAGCCAAAAGACTATCCCAAGCTCCCTAACCACTTAATTCCCTTTGAACCATCTCCACCTCCACAAGACTTTCCTCTTGGAAGTTTTGTGCCCCCACCTCTCTTATTTTGGATGCTCATGGTGAAGAGCTTCAAGCCTTCACCATACGGATAACATTAGGGTCGTGCCGACGACCTTAAAAATATGGAGCTTCGTCGTGCCGACGACGTTAAATAAATTCGGCATTTCTTTTAGTTTTTGTTTCTTAGTTTTTGTTGTTTTGTTTTGTTCTTTTTATGGCATGTTTTTCTATGATTTTGTAGCAACATGAAGTGCATTGCAATGAAGGAGATGAAGGAACGAGATCAATGAACGAGGGAAGCAAGCTTGGACAGTTGGTAAGAAAACGAAAAAATTTTAAGACTGGGATACCCTGCCGTCGCGAGTCGCGATGGGCTTCGTCGCGAGTCACGACGAACAGGGGAGCAAAAACCACTCCCAGCGCCAACTTTCCGCGAGTCGCGATGACTTCGCGAGGTTCGTCGCGAGTCGCGACCTACTTCGTCGCGAGTCGCGACAAGCTCAGAAAAATTTGAGCTCCCGGACTCTGCTTTCCGCGAGTCGCGATGACTTTGCGAGGCTCGTCGCGAGTCGCGACGAACACCGTCGCGAGTCGCGACGAGCTCAGAAAATTTTGAGCTTCCGGACTCCACTTTCCGCGAGCCGCGATGACTTCGCGAGGCTCGTCGCGAGTCGCGACACCCTTCGTCGCGAGTCGCTACAAGCTCAGAACATTTTGAGCTCCCGGACTCTGCTTTCCGCGAGTCGCGAGGCTCGTCGCGAGTCGCGACGAACCTCATCGCGAGTCGCGACGTGCTCAGTAACTTTTGAAAATTTTTTGACCCCGGATTTCAAGTTTCCAAGCTTCCAAGTTTCCAAATGATTTTAAACATTGCATGATCCTTCCTTCTTCTCCACCCAACACTCCCAAGAACATCACATACCTCTCATTTCTTCCACCATCCTACATATATTGGCATATGAACATTCTTGCATCTTTATAGTACATTTGTTGATTGTAGTATGCCGACTACGTCATTGTGACCGTAAGTTCTTATCCTATAATGATGCTTGTATACATGTCAATATATGTTGGATATTTTTCATGCATAATCTTATAGTGGTGATTGAGGGTTGATTGGTTGCTCTTTGACAATACTATGGTTATTAACTCTTGATGCTAAACCTAGTATTACATATCCTTATGTACTTGTGAGTTTAATGTGTTCTTCGTGGTGTAGTCTTGATCAAACGGCGCCATGGAGACAATGCTTTTCTCGAGGGGTGAGTTCTTCTACGGCATTTTTGCTCACCCTTCCGGTTCTGAAACCTATCTCGGGACCATCCAAGTATTTGGATATCGCCATATCACCGGCGAAATTGCGGAGAAATGGGTGTCACTCTAACTCCCTTACCTTGATTTTTATTGTTCTTGCCTTACGTGTTTACATTGAGGGCAATGTCATGTTTTAAGTGTGGGGAGGGGTCAGAGGACTCATATGCATGCTAGATTGTTTTGGAATACTTTTTGCTACTTTTCATTGGAAAAACATGAGAAAAAAAATAAAAAAATTTAAAAAAAATAAAAAAAAAATTTTGAAAAAAAAAGAAAAACAAAAAGAAGAAAAAGAAAACCCGCTAAGTTGAAAACCCGAGAGGGCAACTTAGGCAACATTGGGGGCCCGGATAGGTCGAAAACCCTTAAAGGGCGGCCTAGGCAAAAATGAGAGGCTAAAATGTGCGGAAAAAGGTGAGATGTGAGCTAAAGAAACATGATGTGTGGCTAGGATGAAAACTCAAAAGAGCTCCTAGGCAAAATGAGAGAAATTGAGAGAAATTGAAAAATGCTATGATTTCACTCACTTGCCGGCGTTGGAGTCATAAGGTTGCGGTTGTCACATGGATGGATCGGGTAGCTCAATATCTTTAGACCTCTTGGGATTGGGTAGCTTAGTGGGTTAGGAAACGAAGTGTGGTTATGAAATTCCTTATCTCTTTCTACTTCGTTTTTGGTTGATATATTGGCATTAGGTGAAGCATGTGTTTAAAACTTCCTCTATGGTTTTAGCTTCATTTTGTGTCATTGGTTTCTGAGAATATCAATTCTGGGCTGTGAAATATTTTTATGGGTAGTGAATTGATAAGTGGTAGGTTTGGTTAGATTTAGGATTGGGGATGTGTGTGTGAAAAAATTCTCATGTGAGCTTTTATTTTGGGATTTTTGATATTGAGAGTTTTTGTGAGGCTTTGATTGGGGGAGTAGTTTAGGTTTTGGGATATATCATTTACTCCGCGTGCTTAGATCTTTTCTTACTCGAGGGCGAGTAAGGTTTAAGTGTGGGGAGGTTTGATATGTCCAGTTTGTGTGGTTATTTTGGGGGTTTTAGGATGTGGATATGCCATTTCCTCCGTATGCTTAAATCTTTTCTTACTCGAGGGCGAGTAAGGTTTAAGTGTGGGGAGGTTTGATGTGTCCATTTTAGGCGCATTATTTAGTAGTATTTAGGATCACTTTTGTGCTCTTTTATTATCGAGAGCTTGTGTTTTACCTTGAAATTCACTTAGGAGAGGCAAAAGCAACTTTGCACTCTTTTACCTCTTTTAAGTGGATTTTGTGTGAGAAGGGAAGAACATGGAAGCAACGGAGACCGGAAGACAATGAAGACTATACTTTCGAAGACTTTTGGATACTCACTTCGAAGACATGAAGACCGGAGGCCGTTGAAGACCATTTTTGGAGCCGTTGAAGACTTGAACATCGAGAGGGATGGCTATGAAGAAGACAAAGAAACAATGCAGAACTCTGGCTCCCGTCGCGACACCGTCGCGACACCATCGCGAGTTGGGACATCGTCGCGAGTCGCGACGAACACCGTCGCGAGTCGCGACGAACGGGCGGCCAGAAATCAACTTTATCTTCTTCCGACTATAAATACTACTCTCTTTCTTCTTCTTCTCCAGTTTTGCTCAGCCCGCGTTTTCTCTGGTTTTTGGGTGCAAACCGTAGGTTTTTCTTCTTCTTTCTTTTCTTAGCTTTCTCTTAGTTTGATTATGTCTTTTGTTGTTGTTCTAGAGTAGTTCTTGTTCTTGGGAGCAAAGGATTGAAGCTTCCATTATCTATGTAACAAGAACTCATTTCTATCTATCTATTTGATGTTTTTGCTATTGTGCTCTTATTGTGTTTCGAATGTTAATTGTTGATTGCATTGATGTTGTTGAGAGCTTGATGATATGAGTGCTTGTATGAATTGCTAGCTAGGGTTTGGGGGATTTGGGTTAATTTCCCCCTTGTTCTTGTTAGGAATGTATGAGTGTGAATTAGAGCTTTTGATTGTGTTAGTGTGTTGACAATGTGCTAGACGAATGTGATTGATGTTGAACTCTTCGTCATGTTCGTTTGTGTAGCAAACGAGAGAGTCATATGCTCGTGGATGAATGTGCGTTGCACGTTCATCCAATCTCGTGTAATTGCATGAATTGGTTTAATGCTTAGTCACGGTGTAGTGGTCATAGGCATTGCCAAGCTTGTTGGTCCTTCGTGCTAAATGCCACCAATAACACCTTGAGTCGTGGTCGCGACTCGGGAGTCATTGGTGAGGTTTGACGAGAGATGTCGAACTCACTCTCGCAAACTACGAACTAAGAAGGATAGGAGTTTAGTCTCCACGACAAGTAGTTGAAGTATTGAATAAATGATTTAAATTCATTCTTGAAGCATTTGTTATTTAGCGTTTATGCATTCTTGACGGTGTGTTTCACTGCATGTGTGCCATGAGTGGTTTGAGCATAGGTAGTGCTTGTGTGGTTGAATTGTTTAGGTGTAGGAACGTGACGAATTCCGTAGCGCCTTTGCATGAAGATCTATGAGCATGAACTTAGAACTCCTTGTGATGTGTGTGTTGTGGTACTTGCTAGATGGGGTGTGTGAGTGTTGGGTCATGAATGCTATATGATGGAATGTGTGAATGATTCGATGAACTACATTAGATGTGGAAGTGGATATCCGTTGCCCCCAAGGCATTTTATCTTTGTAGTTTAAAACCCCTTTTCTTAGTTTCGTTTGATGATTAGCATAGTCACTTGACGTTGCTAGTTATCTTTGTTAACTTAGGAAATCAACCAACCAACCCCCCCTTTACTTGCTTTTAAGTGTGTGTATATATATTTACTCCTAGCCTAGTATCAACCATTGTGTGCTTAGACGCTTAGGAAGATCCCTCTTCTCTTTGGACGACCCCGATTTGCCACTATCTACCTAGTTGTAGAAAGTAAGCATTGAGGGCTTATAAATTATCTTTTGGCGCGTGGGCGCGACGACCGCCCGCGCTTGTCAAGATGGTTTTCAATTGAAAAATGAAAAAATTTTGTGCTATTTTGATTCAAAATAATACACATATCTTGTTGAAAGACACATTCTCATTGCATAGATTCATTTCCTAGCTATTCAGTTTTTTTTTGTTAATATGGTACTACTTTCTCGGATTTTTTTTGGAGCACTCTGATGTTTTTCTGGGGTGAATCATAATTTGTAGATGTGATAGGATCACATAAGAAAGTCTAAAGATGGAGGCTTGGTAAGATTTACTGATTAAGTTACATTTACCTTTTCCCCTGCCATTTTTGAAGACTAAATTGAAGTTTGTAGTTGTATGGTCTTGTAGATGCATATGTAACGGTACATCTTTGAATTTTTAAGGATCATAGATTCAAGATTAGTTGTGTGGCTTAGCCTTTTGGTTTGATGTGTATACGCCACACGATTCGATTGCTAGTTTAAGCTAAAGTTATGTTTAGTCCCTGTAGATAGTTATGTTTGGGATAGTTATGTTTAGTCCCATAGATTATTAATTTTGTATCATAACTTTTTTTGGTTTTATTTAGATATTATCAATTTTTTGAAGATGATTTTATTATTAAATTATGTCCTATTAAATTGTTAATTATGGATCTTTTTCCCTTCCTCTAACGCGGAAGGGATTTTTTTTAAGTCGTTTTAAATAATTTAGCACCGGTTAAAAAACAGGTGCTAACGAAAAACTGGTGCTAAAATTAGCACCGGTTGAAAAATCGGTGCTGACAAAAAAACCGATGTTAAACTTAGCATGGTTAAAAAACCGGTGCTAACTAAAAAATAGGTGCTAACAAAAAAACCTGTGCTATAATTAGCATCAGTTTAGAAACCGGTGCTAACAAAAAAATGGTGCTAAAAGTAGGGATTTAGCACCGGTTTTTTCCCAACCGGTGAAACCATTTCATCAATTACTTAGCACCATTTGTTTTACGAAAAAACCACTGCTATTACAAAAAACCGGTGCTAAAGGGGGGCTCCCGTGATAGTGGGCCTTCGGTTAGGGACGACGCAAGTGAACTTGATCGAGGATTTCAAAGAATTTCTCTAAGAGACCCGCAACGTTGTGGAGATAAAGCACATTATAGAGGACCACAAGTATAGCGAGACCTATAAGGAGGCTAAAAGGTGGCTCAACGAACTGCAGAAGGAGAAAAAGAAGAAGATCGGGACTTTGACCTCCCGTGCTGCTGCGAAAATGAGTGAGGTTCCGGGCCTCGTAGAGGGTAACCCCCCGCACTTCCTGTACAAGGGGAGGCTTCATCTTCTCCCGTTTGAGACAACCTTCTACCAGCCCTTCTCAGCATGTTGATCCTGCCCAAGTAGTAGCTTCAAGCTCTTGATCCATTGCGCCTTGGGCTTCTATTTTGAATATTAACCAAACTGGCAATCCGGCCAGCACCTCCGGTCGAGGGAGGAGTAGTTGTGCTCCGGCCGGGGGGCCTTTCTCTAGTAGAGGGGGTGGCATTGCAACCAACAGAAGCCGAGGGGCCCCTTCCAATGTCAGGGGTATATACGTTGAAGATGCTCCCTTACTGAGGTGATCTCGAGGTTTATCCAATGGACCTTCACACTCTGTTCCGACTTCGGGACATGGGAACTTAGAAGATGATCCTCCCATTCCATATGATGGGTTCCCTTCTCCTTAGTTGTGTATAGATAGATATTTTTTGTTGTAATTACATCGTTTTACTTGTAAGCCATTATGGAATTTTTTATAACTTAATAAAACATCTTTCCCCTTTATTCTTTTTGAGCAATTGAATTCTTCAAAGGGGGATTAACCCATCCAGTTCAGGTGAGTATTTCAAAATTTTCTTTTCCTTTCATTCTAAAGTGCTTTTATACATGTTAAACGGGGGTTTTGACCCTAAGCATTTGATAGGCCGCAGAGCCCCTTTGATTACAAGGTTTTTATCCTTGACGTTTACATGTGTTAAGGGGATTTTGGCCCCAAAGCGCTCGATAGGTCATAAAGGCCCTTCTATTATTTGCAAGGTTTTCACCCTTGGCGCTTACCTGTGTTAAAGGGATTTTGACCCCAAAGCGCACGATAGGTCGTGGAGGCCCTTCAATTATTTGCAAGGGTTTTATCCTTGGCATTTACATGTGTTAAGGGGATTTTGACCCCAAGCGCTAAATAAGCTGCGAATGCCTTCTGATTTTTTTAATGCTCCAATTTTAGAAGGGTGAGGAATTTTAATTCCCTCGAGTCAGGGTGTGTTTTAGTTCTTAACAAGAAATAGTAATGATGAAAAGAATACTCTTCAATAGGTAGTTAACAAAAATAGGTAGATGCATATATAACGGTACATCTGAGCATTTTTAAGGATCATAGATTCAAGATTAGTTGTGTGGCTTAGCCTTGTGATTTGATGTGTATACGCCACACGATTCAATTGCTAGTTCAAGCTAAAGTTATGTTTAGTCCCTGTAGATAGTTATGTTTGGGATAGTTATGTTTAGTCCCATAGATTATTAATTTTGTATCATAACTTTTTTTGGTTTTATTTAGACATTATCAATTTTTTGAAGTTGATTTTATTATTAAATTATGTCCTATTAAATTGTTAATTATGGATCTTTTTCCCGTCCTCTAACGTGTAAGGGATTTTTTTTAAGTCGTTGTAAACAATTTAGCACCGGTTAAAAAACCGGTACACCGGTTAAAAAACCGGTACACCGGTTAAAAAACATGGTGCAAAAATTAGCACCGGTTGAAAAACCAATTCTAACAAAAAAACCGATGCTAAACTTAGCATGGTTAAAAAACCGGTGCTAACTAAACAACAGGTGCTAACAAAAAAACCTGTGCTAAAATAAGCATCAGTTTAGAAACCGGTGCTAAAGAATAAACAGTGCTAAAAGTAGGGATTTAGCACTGGTTTTTTTCCAACCGGTGAAACCGTTTCATCAATTACTTAGCACCATTTTGTTTACGAAAAAACCGCTGCTATTACAAAAAAACCGGTGCTAAGGGGGGCTCTTGTGATAGTGGGCCTTTGGTTAGGGATGACGCAGGTGAACTTGATCGAGGATTTCAAAGAATTTCTCTAAGAGATCCACAACGTTGTGGAGATAAAGCACATTAAAGAGGACCACAAGTATAGCGAGACCTATAAAGAGGCTAAAAGGTGGCTCAACGAACTGTAGAAGGAGAAAAAGAAGAAGATCGGGACTTTGACCTCCCGTGCTGCTGCGAAAATGAGTGAGGTTCTGGGCCCCGTAGAAGGTAACACCCCGAACTTCCTGTATAAGCGGAGGCTCCATCTTCTCCCATTTGAGACAACTTTCTACCATCCCTTCTCAGCATGCTGATCCTGCCCAAGTAGTAGCTTCAAGCTCTTGGTCCATTGCGCCTGGGGCTTCTATTTTGAATATTAACCAAACTAGCAATCTGGCCAACACCTCCGGTCGAGGAAGGAGTAATTGTGCTCCAGCCGGGGGGCTTTTCTCTAGCAGAGGGGGTGGTATTGCTGCCAACAGAAGCCGAGGGGCCCCTTCCAATGTCAGGGGTATATACGTTAAAGATGCTCCCTTACTGAGGTGATCTCGAGGTTTATCCAATGAACCTTCAAACTCTGTTCCGACTTCGGGATATGGGAACTTAGAAGATGATCCTCCCATTCCATATGATGGGTTCCCTTCTTCTTAGTTGTGTATAGATAGATATGTTTTGTTGTAATTACATCGTTTTACTTATAAGCCATTATGGAATTTTGTATAACTTAATAAAACATCTTTCCCCTTTATTCTTTTTGAGCAATTGAATTCTTCAAAGGGGGATTAACCCTTCCAGTTCAGGTGAGTATTTCAAAACTTTCTTTTCCTTTCATTCTAAAGTGCTTTTATACATGTTAAACGGGGGTTTTGACCCTAAGCATTTGATAGGCCGTAGAGCCCCTTTGATTACAAGGTTTTTATCCTTGACGTTTATATGTGTTAAGGGGATTTCGGCCCTAAAGCGCTCGATAGGTTATAAAGGCCCTTCTATTATTTGCAAGGTTTTCACCCTTGGCGCTTACCTGTGTTAAAGGGATTTTGACCCCAAAGTGCACGATAGGTCGTGGAGGCCCTTCAATTATTTTCAAGGGTTTTATCCTTGGCGCTTACATGTGTTAAGGGGATTTTGACCCCAAGCGCTAAATAAGCTGCGAATGCCTTCTGATTTTTTTAATGCTCCAATTTTAGAAGGGTGAGGAATTTTAATTCCCTTGAGTCAGGGTGTGTTTTAGTTCTTAACAAGAAATAGTAATGATGAAAAGAACACACTTCAATAGGTAGTTAACAAAAATAGGAAAATCCTACCGACTTATAGCAAGATTTCCATCGTAGGTATCCCTTAGCCTATAGCTACTTTAGGGCGAGCTATTTCCTGGCCTCACTAAGTCTACTGAGATTTAGGAAAGTAGTGCCTCTTAAGGTTTGAAACATTCCATCTGCATGGAATTGATTCACCCTGGGGGGTTTCCAGCACATAGCTGCCCCGAGGTACGCTTCAATGACTCAGTAGGGTTCTTCCCAGTTTTCTTCCAGTTTACCTTCTGGCCCCCTTCGAGGTTTTTTCTTCGTTCTCATTACGAGGTTCCCTGGGGAAAACTAATTTTTTTGGACCCTTCAATCATGATACCGCTTGATCTTCTATTTCACTTTAGCTTTATAGAGGGATGCATCTCTCTTTTTTTATTCAAAAAGGTCCAAGTCTAGGCGGCTCTGATTTTTATTGCTTATAGCAAACCTTTGGAAGGTGGGCATCCTCATCTCCGCGGGGATCACTGCCTCCGAACCATAGACAATACCATATGGGGTTTCATCTGTGTCAGAGGATTTCATCGTTCGAGGCTACTAAAGCAAGCTGGACAGTTCATTGATACAATTCCTACATGATCCTTTGATCCTTGACCTCATTCCATTGACGATGGTTCGTTTCGTGACCTCCACCTACTTGTTAGCTTGGGGGTGGTAAACGTTAGTAACCTTTTGATAGATCTTATATTCTTTACACCAGCTCTTGAATGGGCCATTAACAAACTAGGAACCATTGTCAGTTATAATGGTTTGAGGGATCCCGAAATGATAAATGATATTTTTGAAGTAAAAGCCGATCACTGCCTTCCCCTTTATACCGGTTAAGGCTTTGGCCTCTACCCATTTTGTAAAATAGTCCACGACCACGATCAGGTATCGAAAATGTCCTTGAGCTTCTAGGGAAAGAGCCCACCAAATTGATCGCCCATTTTTCAAATGGCCAAGATAGGCGGCAATGGAGTTCAAAGCGACCAATGAAGAAACAGGGAATTCCTGTTTGAAGAGTTGTGCCAAAGTCTGAGAATAATTCAAGAAGAGTTATCCTTTAAGGATAATTCTGTTTGATTCATCTTCTCGAGCACTACAAAATTGACTGCTAGAACTCAATAATAAGACTAACGGTTCTCCCATAGCGAATGAAAGAAATTCAGCCGGCCAAGTCACCACAGATCAGCGTGGACCGTTCATGGCCATGTACCAATGGTCCACGCCAAAGATGATGCCTTGTACCAACACTTCCAGTGCAAGGAAATGGCGTGACCTATACCATACGCCACTATCTGCACAGCTCAAGTTCAAAGGTTTGCTAAAATATGGCTTAGTATAGGCGCAGATCGTCTCATTCAAGATGGTCTATGCCATTCCATGATCAAGATGCCAAGACCAGCCCTTGGCTCATGCCAAAGTCTGCAGCCCTTGAGCCATTGTTATAGTTGTTTTGTTACCTTTTGATCCATTTGCTAGTGTTGTATTTGAAAGGGTGATGCTAGCCCTAGTTTATTGTACACACCTACCACTAATATAGGTGTCTTATAGTACCCTACTAAGAACATAGATTTTTTTTTTTTTTTACAAAATATCATTCCTTAGAATGTGAATCTTAAAAGTAATAGGTTGTAACCTATTCGTTTTTATCCTACAAGTAGCAAAGAAAAAAACACAAACTTAGCCGAGACATCCTCTATGTAGTCTATAGTTTTAGCCGAGACATCACAAACAGGTCGAAGAGTCGTACAGAACGAAACTTCTATTTGTCGATGATTTCTGGCCAAAAAACCATAGAGCTTGAGAGAAAGGTTGGTACTGTAAAAAAAAAACAGCAAAAAGTCTTCCCAGAAACTTCCTTAGTTGATTCCTTTAAGCTGTAGTATCCTCCTCTGTAGTATAAGGAATCAGTCTCTTCCTCTGTTCAAAGATTAGTTAATCCTGTCTTTCCATTCTTAGTCTGCTCCACCTGCCAATGCATAAAACAAAAAGCGAGCAGTATCCAGTAGAGATGGATATAAAAACCAGTTTAAAAGCTTCAGCCGAAGATTTAAATATTAGCTATGTTCCTATGTTCCAATTCTGATTCCATGTAACCCTGCTCTATCCAAATATAGCAAACCCTTTAAAAAAGAGGGAATATATTCTAGATTAACATCTCCAGTTATTTTCCTTTTCCTAGCATATTTAGCCATATAATCTGCAGCTACATTTGCCTCCCTAGGAATGTAATGAATCAAAGTTCCTTTGTTCCATTTATTCAAAGTACAGCATAAGGAAAAAACTGACCAGTGACATTTTTTTGGGTTTTGGGATCCCATAACCGCATTAAAGCAGTCTGTCTCTACTGTGAAGGTTAAAAGATCAAGTTCTAAACCTAGGAGATAAGCATAGTGTATTCCAATAAGTTCTGCATGTAGAGGTGAATCAGCCTTAAAGTGATAAACTCTTAAATTAATCACCTCTCCCCTCCAGTCTCTAATTATAACAGCACTTGTAGATTCACAATCAGGTTTCCATGTTGCATCTGTGTTAAGCTTATAACCTACTGTTGGTTTTTCCCATCTTACTGCTGTGATTAAAATCTTATTTTTCTGATGTGGAGCAGGTATGATTTCCTTTTGTATTAGGTGCTTATGCTTCTCTAGGCTACCATATTGAGGATTAGCAACAAAAATCTGGTAAACCTGTTCTTTAACATTCAAAAAGCATGAATCCACAGAGCATGATTGATCCTCAAACAAAATCTTATTCCTATATTTCCATATTGACCATGCTGTGACCATTGTAAAAGCTATTATCAAATTGGACCAGATCACAGAATCAGCTCTGATAGACAGATAAAAATCAATTCTATTCTTAAAATTACCAAAAACTGGCTGATTAATTTCCAAGACTTCATTGACCTTTTTCCAGATTGCAGTGGCAAAAGCACAAGAATTAAAACAGTGATTAAGAGAATCTGAGTGCACTCTACACATGGGACATATTGAGGCTAGAGAGAAACCAAACTTACAAATAATATTATCGAAAGGTAAAATTCCATTAAGGGCTCTCCAAACTAAAACTGACATTTTGGCAGGTATAAAGGATGACCATACCTTATTTAAATGCCTAATAGTTACTCCTTTCTGTCTGCAGATGTTATAGGCTGAAGCTGTATTAAAATCTCCATTTGCTGAAGCTGTCCATATTAACCTGTCCTCATGTGAATGAGAAATTGTTACCACCTGCAAGAGTAGCATTGTACTGGTAACCAAATGTGGCTCCAAAAAATGAAGATAAGAGTTTTTATTCATCACAAAAGTATTAAGAGGAATGTCTGGGAAAGGTATTTCCTCATCTTGTGGCCATTCATATGTTAAAGCACCTTTTCCTGTCCAGTTTGCATTCCAAAAAGAGCAATCTCCATTTCCATAAATTACTCTAGACACACCATTAGCTAGTTCAGTTATTTGACAGATTCTCTTCCAAACATTAGATTTCTTATATGAATCTGGTAGTGTCCATAAATAATTTGCCCAGAGAGTGTTATTTACTTGCAATTTCCACCAAAGCGCAAGAAAAGGCATTAATAGTAGCATGTAAATCCCTGAATCCTGTACCATTTTCATGGGTAGGAAAACTCATTCTAAGCCAAGACCTCCATCTTTTCCTATGGACTAAGTTATCATCTCCCCAGAAAAAACCTGAGGCCATATTCTCCATTTTTCTTATAATTACCTTAGGTGGCTTTAGAACTGAAAACATATATGTAGGAATTGAGAGAAAACAGTGGTTTATAAGGATAATTTTGCCTGAAGTACTTAACCACCTATTCTTCCAATTATTTAAAGCTTTTTCCATTCTCTCTAAGATGGGATAATAATATATCTGTTTATTTCTACCTGAAAAAATGGGGATACCTAAGTAGGTGAAAGGAAAACTGCCTCTAGTCATACCTAGATTCCTGCTCAGTGCATGTATTCTATCAATAGCAGTATTTGGAGCAACAAAAAAATTAGATTTAGAAAAATTTATTTTTTGTCCCGCTGTTTGTTCATAAGCTGTAAGAAACTTTTTAAACCTATCCAGATTTTTTTTATTTCCATTAAGGAAAACAGCCGTATCATCCGCATACATTAGATGTGTAATCTGTGAACAGTTTTTAGGCAAGCTAAAATACTTTAGATAACCTAAACTAAAAAGTTTTTTTAAGCCCCGAGAGAAAGCTTCTGAAAGGATGTTATACAAAAAAGGAGAAAGGGGATCTCCTTGTTTGATACCTCTATTAGAAGCAAAAAAACCTGAAACAGATCCATTAATTAAAACTGAAAACCGTGCTGAGGATATGTTTTGCATTATCCTGTTGACAAAACTCCCATGGAAACCAAATTTCAGAAGAATTGAATTGAGAAAAGACCAAGAAACTCTATCAAAAGCCTTTTGCATATCTAATTTAACTATTATATTTGAGGCTTTAGATTTCCTAGAGAGTATTCTAGTCATTTCCTGCATCATTATGGTATTATCCGATATATCCCTCCCTTTCATAAATGCGCTCTGTTCCAAAGATATTATTTGTGACATATAAGGTTTAATCCTATCCATTAGCAACTTAGAGAAAACCTTATTCACAAAATTTGAAAGGCTAATAGGCCTGAAATCAGAAAAGTTCACTGGGACCGGTTTTTTAGGGATTAAAAATAACCAGGTGCTAGAAATTGCACTAGGAATATTTCCGGTTTGTAAAAAATCATTTGCAGCATCTAAGAGATCCTCTTTAATTGTATCCCAAAATGTAATATAAAAAGAACTAGAGAATCCATCCGGTCCTGGTGAACTATTTCTATTAAGTTCAAAGACTACACTTTGTAATTCCTTTATTAAAAATGGAGACAGAAGAGAGGAATTATCCTGATCTGTAATCACTGCTGGTATCTCTTTCAGAAAATGCTGAAAATAAGTTCCTTGTTTTTGAGATGTATCCTCATTCAAAAGGTCAGTATAAAATCTCACTGCCTCATCTTTTATCAAGGTAGGATCAGTAATCCATATTCCATGTTTATCTCTTATTTTACAGATTCTAGCCTTTGCTCTCTTCTCTTTAATTGAATGATGAAAAAATTTATTATTTGCATCTCCATATTTTAACCAGTTTAACCTAGCTTTTTGCCTGAGGAAAATGTTTTTTTCTTTTTGAGCCCTCATCAGTGTTTGTTTAGATTTATTAAGTTCTGCTAGGATTAACTGATCATGATTTTGCTGAAAGGCTTTTTCCAAATCAGTAACTCTATTTTCCTGTTGGTCCAAATTTTGATCCACATTACCAAATTGTGTTTTGTTCCAATTTTTAATTTCCAACTTTAGCCTCTTAAGTTTGGCTACGAACCTAAACATACCACTGAAAGGAGTATCTATGTTCCAGTTAAGCATTACTAATTTCTGAAATTCCTCTCTATTCGACCACATTTCCTGATACCTAAAGGGTCTAGGTGCTAATTCTTCAGCAATTTGAACTGAAAGTAGAAGAGGAGCATGATCTGATGACATTCTATTTAAAACCTGAATTGAACTATTAGGAAATAGATCAAACCAGTCTAAAGTTGCCACTCCCCTATCTAGTCTTTGAAATATTAGGTCCTTACATCTATCTTTAAACCTGTTATTACTCCATGTGAAAGAATTTCCAACAGTTTGAATTTCATGCAAATCCATAAAACTAAGAAATCCATTAAACTGTTTCATACTTTTTTTTGGAGTGGACTTTCTGCCTTTGTATTCATTAACAGTTGTCACAGTGTTAAAATCCCCTATATATAATGTGTTAACCTCTTGCTTTCCTTTTAAATCAGACCATAAAAGCTCTCTTATTTGCCTATGAACACTTGCATAAATGAAAACACAGTTCCAAGTGCTAGAGGAGGCCACATCAGTAACTTTAACATTCACATATTGGTCAGTTTCATCAGCAATAGAGATATTGAAAGTTTCATTCCAGAATAACCAAATTTTAGCATGCTGAGCAGGATAAGCATTTCTGAAACCAATATTATGTTTAAATTCTGAAATTTTGAGTTTATCTTGCCATGGTTCGATTAAGCACAAAATGTCTAGTTTATGTTTGTTTTTTAGGATCTTAAGTCTATCCAAGGATGTACCTATTCCCCTAACATTCCAAACAAGTATATTTCCTATAATTGTGTGTTTAATCATTTAAAAATTTTTGGCATGGCTTTTTGTGTGGATCTAAGATTCCTACCAGTCTTAGCTGAATTTTTCCCTTTATTCCCTGATTTACCTGTTTCTTTTCCATTTTTTCCAACTACAGGGCTTAGCTCAGGCTCATTTAGCTTTAAATTTTCCTCCTCTGAATTAATCTGATCATTTGGCTTTAAGTTTTCCTCCTCTACAACAGTTAGCTCTAAATTAATCTGATCAGAGTTTTGATGATTCAGTTCACCTACCATTATTGTGGAAATCTCCTGATTAAGTCCTTGTTTTTCTATCTCATCACCTGAACCTAAAACTATGTTCCTGTTTACTTGTTCTTCAGAAAGTATAATTACTGGATTATCATGAGTCTCCAAAGATTCATGAAAAATCTCTAGAGTTTCCCCTTCTTGGTCCTGATCCTCACTGAGATTATCCAATATATTGAAAGCATTAGAAATAGAAACTGTGTTTGATTTAAAAGTGTTTTCCTGAATTGGAATAACTTCAGAGTGTATTGTTTTTCTCCTCCAAACTGTTGTGGTTATTGGCTTAGATATATCATCAAGAGAGTAGAATGAAGGTGCTTTTTTCTTGATACTAATTGGGCCAAGATCAGTGCTCAGGCTTCTATTTCCCTCTGTATTAATTTTCTGTTCCTGGAACTCCTTTTCTTTTTGTGATACTGTTAAATCAGAGGAGCCCTCTAGATTAACTAGGACTCTTTGTGCTATTGTTTGTTCTCCTTTAGCTCCCTTAGGTTGTTTATCTTCCCTCTTTTTCTCCATCTTTTTCCTTAGTTCAGGATGTAAGAAGTTACATCTATTACTAGTATGACCAGTTATCTTACAATGTGAGCAATAAGTAGGCAAATCTTCATATTCTATCGGATATTCAGCCACCTTATTTCCAACTCCTACAACAATTGTACTAGGAAGTGATGCTAACAGGTCTATCTCTACACAAACTTTAATGGCCGAGGGTCGGGTTAAAGCAATTGTTGCCGCATCCATCTTAAGAAAACGACCAATCTGACTACTAATTCCCATAATTGCTGAGTTATTATAGAACATAATTGGGAGTTTGTGGAAGGTTACCCAAACCGGTGCTATTGATGATTCCACTGACGGCGAGAAATCCTGTGTCCATTTTTGAACCTTCATGCTGAATCCATTGATCATCCATTGCCCTTTAATCCAGCACCGTTGGTAATCTTCTTGTTCCTGAAAACGAATAAGAATATGTCGGTAATCGATAGAACCCAATTGAAATTTAGACTTAAAACCTATCGATTTAAAAGCCATGTGAATAGCCTCCATATTTGGTTTCCCACGAAGAAATTTCCCAACAAGCGCATTCTGATAATGCGCAGCTAGCAGTTCTCCCTCCTCTGGAGGAAGAATATACGCTACTTTCCCTTTAAATTCTGTAACGGGATGTAAATTGGGGGTATCAGGAAGTGACATCAGCAGTGGCGATGGTTTTGAATTTAGGGCTTGAGCAAAGCTTTTGGGGATTTGGGGGATAGGATGAATCGTAGTCATAGAAGGATTAGTGTCGGGATTCGGTATAGGCACCGGTGACGCCATAGTCAATCACCGGAGGTGGCAACGGCTTCCACCAGAGGGGTTATAGCCGTTGTCTGTGAAGCAAATAGAAATAAAAGAAGATAATAAACAGTAGAATTAGTGTGTTTTTCGCACTGTAAATCGCCCACAGGAATAGTGTTATGGCCGTTTCCTCCTGACTTTGGACCCTTTTTGCTAAGAACATAGATGTTTGAAGGAGAAGGAGATGGAAGACTTGGGCAGAAGTTCAACCAAGGAAAGCAGTGATAGTAGAAAATCTGCTAGCAATGGAGAAGGACAATCGTACCTTACGGGGAGCTTATTGCCCCCAACCTGGAGAATCAACATTTATGGATCACCTTCCTGTCATTACCCTCCAATTGTAGTTGTGAGTTGAAAAGTGGCCTGATCCATTACCTACCTACATTCGATGGATTGGCAAGGGATGGCTCGAACAAGCACCTTTTGTAGGGGATGGCCCAAACAAGAACCTTTTGTTGTTTCACTTGGTGTGTACGAACATGAAGCCACCGGGAATTTCTGAGGATGGCTACAACTTGAGAGCCTTCCCATTTTCCCTTCAAGACGAAGCTAAAGATTGGCTAAACTACTTGCCACCAAGATGCATTTGTTCTTGGATAGACATAAAGCAGAAGTTCTTAGAGAAGTATTTTCCAGCGTCCATGTCGGTGGGGCTAAAGAAACAATTGTCAAACATCACCCAAGGGGCTACCGAAAGCTTGCATGATTTTTGAGAACACTTCAAGCAACTTTTGGCGAGTTGTCCCTACCACCCCTTTAGGGAGGGAGATTTGGTGTATTATTTCTTTGAGGGGTTGGGCGATGAAGATATGCGAATGGTAAACACTGCTTGCAATGGTTCGATAGCGAACAAGAGCCCTAAGGATGCAATGACCCTCTTTGAAGAAATGGCAAATGGTATGCGAGAGTTTGGCACAAGGTCAAGGGTTAAGGTTTTGAATGAAGGAGCTTTTGCGAGGAAAAGTGGATCAAGTCAAATTGTGCAGAGTTTGCAACCTTAACCTCAATTGCAAAGAATGTCCCAAGGTTGTGGAGGATTTGCAAGAAGTGCAGGCCGTTGAGTACAAAAATTGGGAGAGGCTACAATTTGCTAGGGGTCAGGCACAATGGTTTCGGGGGAACCAAGAAGACACAAGGCCAGATCCCTATGAAAATTCATTTAACCCAAGGTATCAAAATCATTACATTTTCTGATGGAGGAAGATAACCAACCTCAAGGATACCGAGGTAGAGAAGCCTCTCCCCGACTATACCCTCGAGGTGAAGGCCTTTCCAACAACCATACCTCGCCCTAAAATTTAGATTGAGAAAAGATTTTAGAAGCCATCGGTCAATTGAGCAAGAAATATGAAGCCTTCATGGAGAGGAAAAGGTGGGACATTTAAAAGACCTTGGTAATAGAGCCTTCTCGAGTATAAAAAATATTGATGTTCAAGTCGGGAAACTTCCCACCTCGGTAAGCCGACTTGAAGCCAAGGAGTTCTGAAAATTCCCTTCCCGATCGAAGGTAAATCCAAGGAACGTGAGCGCACTCAAATTGAGAAGTGTGAAGGAAGTTGATGAATCTGAGAAAAGGGTTGTACAAGAGGATGACAAGGTATTGGAGACTACCAAAGCACACTTCAAAGAAGAAGAGATTTTGGTCAAGGAGGCACCTTCAAATGGGTTTCCACCACCCGAGGCCCAAACTACCATTCCACCTCCATTTCCAAATGTGTTGAGAGGAAAGCCGAAGGTGGCTACCAATGATGCGAACATTAGAAAAATCTTCGAAAAGGTTGAGGTAACAATCCCTATCGTGGAATTGATTGAACATGTGCCATCATATGCTAAGTTTCTTAAAGTTTCATGTACAAAGAAAAGAAGTAGGCCAAATAAGAGGTTAGGACATTTGAAAATGAGAGTAGTCACCATTTCGAATCATAAAAATTTGCCTAAGAAATGCAACCCTAGAATGTTTTCTATCCCTATCTCTTTAGGTGGTAAGCTCGTTGAAAATGCCATGATAGATTTAGGTGCATCCATCAATGTGATTCCATATAGTCTATATGAATTCCTAGAACTAGGTAAGCTTAAGGAAACTGGAGTAATTGTCCAACTCGCCGATCATTCCCAAGCTAGTCCACATGGACTAGTGAAGGATGTGATGGTGCAAGTTGGAAAGTTGGTTTTTCCGCTGGAATTTTATGTCTAGATGTGGCGTACCAAGGTAAGGAACCCCTAATACTTTTGGGGAGACAGTTTCTTACAATGTTTAGGACAAAAATTGATGTCATTTTGGGAACCTTGACTCTATAAGATGAGATGAACAAAGTGGAGATTGACATTTATAAATCTAGGTATGATTTGACAAATTCTTTTCTTATGTGCAAAGGTGTAACCCTATTTGATGAGCATGGAGAATATTTTTGTATTACCAATGAGCACGAATGTTTGAATGAACCCTATGTTGATGATATAGATGATGAGTCCATTGAGTTGCATGATGTTGTGGATAATATGTCTGTGCTAGATTGTTTTTCCATGCTAACCAATTTGCAGCGGGAAAGGGAGATGGTCAAGATTTTGAAACATCCTCAAACTCCCCCTCACCCCAAGGAGACATTCACAGACTCAATGCTAGCAAGACACGTTGATTCATTCCTCATGATGGACAAGAGGTCCAAAGGTAAGGATGGCTTGTTCTGAAGACCTCTCTACAACGATGTCATCGTGGGTGGGATCACCGATGGAAATTTTGGGGACCCACAGGTAGGTGGTTCTAACTAGAAAGCATGAAAAAGGAAATAAGTTGTGGCGACGAAAATAAATATACGATGTTTCTTTTTTGCTTATGTGTTTTTGAGTAGAGATTAGATAGGTTTTTCATGTTTTGCAATGAGGATTTTTGAGATGACACTCTTGATTGGTTTGGAAATTTGAGTTCGAGACTCGTGCTTGCGTTTGAATGGACTTAAATTTGATGGGTGACATATTCTTTAGAAAAAGAGGGAAAAACTAAGGATTGGATCAAAAGTTTGGCAATCTCGAGCCATGACCTGGCACGGTCCGCACTAGGAGCTTGGTGCGAGGGGAAGCTTCGTGCCAGAATATTTGGCGCAAGGCTTTGGTCCTCACCAAACATCTTCTGCGCCAATTTCCTATTTTCCATTGCCAACTTGTTCCAAAAATGCACATTTTCGAAAAATTCTGAATTTCCAACTCAAATGCATTTTTGGTTCAAAATTTTTGAAATTCTCCAATCCTTAGGATTTTTTTATGCAAATAGTACTTCCTACATCCCTAAGAATGAATTGATGTGTACTATTGTTCTCTAACATGCAATTTTGAAAATTCCATTCTTATCCTAATTTTACCTCTCTCACTTGTCACCTGGGCGGAAATTTTTTATCCTATAGTACATTTTTCACCTAATTCTATCATTTGACACATTCTTCCTTCTGAATAAACACCCACTCTTACACATTCTTAGTGAAACTAAAAAAAGTGAAGATTTTCCTCTAAGAATTAGCAATTATTGCTTCTTCTTTTGTGGGTCTTACAAATCCTAGCTTCAAATTTCATATAACCCATTGAAATTTTGTTTATTTGCTTTATTGACATTGTGGCAGTGTTATGAAAAGCATTAATCTTGAATGTGTGTGTTTTTTTTGAGAGATGTGTTTGGGTTTGTATGAATAATCTTATGTTGGAGAAAGAGTTGGGAGGATTGATGTGCTATTATGCTTGAATGATGTGATTTTGGAGAGAGTGAATCTTGATGATGTTATTGATGGGTTGGTGAGAACTTACATGAGTTTGTTGTTTGATGAGGAATGTTCTTGTTTGAGTAACCTTTATGCTTAGATCATCATGTTTTGGATGGTTAGGCTATTTGGAAAAATATTATCTTGTTGAATGATAATATAAGCCATGCCTTGTTTATGATCATATCACCACTCTTGTTCTCATTTTGTTAGGATGCAACCCAAGAAGAAGGTTTCGGAGAAGGAAAAGTCCACTCAGGGTGAGAAAATGAAGAAGCTGGAGAAGGGTGCAAACCCCAAGCTGACACTTCCATTCTTTGCAACCCTGCGTTTGTGGCTGAGAAGTTTATGGGTCCATCCAATATCTCCAGAACTGCAGTCCAGAGGTGGAGGAGCATGAGAGATTCGAAGAGGAGTATTTTGGAGACAGGGTTTGCTTGCAAGAACACCTTGGCGGCTCTAGGTTTACTTGAGCTGGTCACTTACCTATTGAGCCGAGTAGGTCTAGAGGGGTTTCTCAAGAAACACTCCAAGACCTATATAAGTTAGACCCTAGAGTTCCTAGCTACTCTATGGCTGGTGGTGGACGATGAAGGACACAATGCGATCAAATTCAACCTGGACGATAAGGAGTACAAGATGACTCACTATGAGGTAACGCGAGCCTTTGGGTGGAGGTATGGAAAGGAGATCTAGAAGAAACACCAAAAAGGTTTACCTTTCTATCATTGACGCTTTTGGGTGCAAATGAAGGGCATGGATTGGAAGAACCTGTGCAAGAGTACCTCATTTGTTCATCCGGCGTTCCGTTATGTTCACCGTCTATTGGCTATGTGAGTCTTTTGCCACGGTGAACTAACACATTGCCCGATTTTGGATGTTCATTGCCTTTGGGCAATGACACCCGAGGGTAACTTTTTCCCGAACTTGGTGGGGTCTTTTGTACCAAAATGTCTAGCGATGGGAGACCAAAAGAGTGGAAAAATTTCTATGGGAGGTAAGGTTGGTCTTTTGGCATAACATTTAGGTCATCCGATCACACAAGGAGGTTTAGTTAACTTAGGAAGATATGGCACAAGGTACATTATAGAGAAGTTAGCAAAAGCATCCATGGTTATACCTTCGACATCCGAGGGTAGATATGTATGGCTTTATAGCGGAGCAAGCACTTGTAGCTTTATAGTACCTCTACAGCTGGAGTGCACCACCATCGACCATGACACATGCTTGGATGAATTATTCATTTTTCTGGACTGGAGATTTGAGAGAGAGTTCTATAGAGTTCTAGAAAGCCCGGAGATAGATGTTCAGGAAACCGAGGGAGAGCCCACTATGAGAGCACCTCCTAGCCACTCTCATATATCCATGGACATCATTGACCACTTGCATTCACTTGGGGACAAGCTTGTGAGCTCTACTCAAGTATTGCAAGAGGTAGTCCAAATGATAGGAGGAATGCGCTTGCAAGTGGAAGATTCTAGTTCGAGGATGGATAGCATTGAAGCCACACTTCAAGCAACAAGGTGTTTTATGATTCATGAGGATGAAGGCCCTTTGGGGCCGTGAGAGTGAGTATCACAATTCTCCCCACTCTCACTTATGTTTTGACATGATTTTTGTGCATTGGAGACTTTGCATCGTCAAAGTGTGTGGAGGGAGTAGTGAGCACTTAGGGAGTGTTCATTCTTTGATTTCCTTGGTACATTTCATGATCTTCTTTAGTAGTAGCTTTTCATAATTGTTGGTGTTTTTTGTTTGTGTTTGTTAAGGGATGTTTTTGGATGAACATTTGGTGGTATGACATGCTATGCTAGGATTTCTAGTTTGCATGGGGTAGGATGTTTTATGATATTGGTGGTGTATTTTTTGTGTTTGATGATCTTTTGTAGTATGAAGCCCACTTTTGGGGCAATTTTGTGCTACACAAAAAAAATTGTAAAACATGAAAAAAACAAAAAAAAACCTGGACAAGTCGAAAACCCAAAAGGGTGACTTGGGTAACATGAGGAAAGTTCGGATAAGTCAAAAGTTCTAGGTAAAAAAGAGTGGCTAGGCCCGTCTAGGCTTACAAGCCTAGGTAAATATGAGAGGCCATGTGGAAAAAGGTGAGAAGTGAGTACCCTTTGTGTGTTAAAGATAGAATGAAAACCCAAAAGGGCTCCTAGGAAAAATGAGAGATATTGAGAGATAACAAAAAAAAACTAGGATGATGATACATTTGACTCCTTGGTTGTACCTAGGTTATGAATCACAAATTATCCCTATGTTACAACCAAGTCGACGACCCTTGGATTTCTTTGGTGGATTGTTTTTGGAGACGACTCTTGGATTGCTTTAGGATCATTTTGGGAAAAGTAATCTAGCTTGACACTTATCTTTTTGTCTTACCTTTTTCAACATTTTATTTTTGGGTGGTTAGATTGCTTATGTTCTTTGGGGAGTGTGAGAGTTGTGATATTCTTACTCTTTTTGGGGTAAACAGGGTAATCAAGGAATAGGTGGGATGCCTCGTTTAACTTATGGTTTGCACACTACATTTCACTTAATTCTTTGTCTTTTCTTTGTTTACTCAAGGACAAGCAAAATTTTAAGTGTGGAGAGTCTGATGTGCTTCATTTTGTGTGCGTTAACCATTGCATCCGGCATAGTTTTTTGGTATGTTTTGTAAGGCGGATTGCTAGTATTAGTTGAGTTTACATGAGAAGGGGTTTAGACGGCTATGTTTTGTTTTATCGTCTAAATCCTGCATTTTGTAGACTTAATTACTAATGGACATCTTCTATCCGCGGGCTCATAGATCTTCTATTTGATTATCTTTAGTGGGTCTCCCGTGGGTACTTTTTGGTTACATTCTATGTGAAGGCTGTTTGTATGGGCGGTAGAAGATATTGAAGGCCGTTTGCAAGAACGGTTGAAGGTATCAGAGGCCATTCACCTCTAGAATGGTAGTAGACAAAGGTAACAAAAATCAATGCGTGGTAGAAAAGATTAGAGCTAAAGATAGGAGGCAATGGAGTTGAAAGCCGCCAATGAAGAAATGGGAAATCGTGGTCTGCTGAGTTGTGCCAAAGTCTAGGAACAATCCAAAAAGAACTAACCTTCAAGGATGATTTCATTGGATTTTTCTTTTTGAGCACTACAAAATTGACTACTAGAACTCAAAAATTGGACTAACGGTTCTCCCATAGCGAAGGAAAGAAGTTCAGCCGGCCAAGTCACCTTGGGTGACCGTTCATGGCCACGCACCAATGGTCCGTACTAGAGGAGATGCCCCATACCAATAGTTCCAACGCGAGACAATAGTGAGACCCGCACCATACACCATGGTCCGCACCCCTCAAGTTCAAAGGTTTGCCCAAAAATGGTTAAGTATGGGCACAAACCACCTCATTCAAGATGGCCCGCACCATTCCATGATCAAGATGCCAAGACCAGCCGTTGGCCTATGCCAAAGTCTGAATGCCCTGGCAAAGTTCAGAGTAAACCATGCCTTCTCACTATGGCCCATGCCAAACCTCACGATCTGCGCTATAGCCTTTCGCCACGGCCTCATGCCAGATCAAGTGCCCCACACCTTTGAAAACCCACGGTGGGAGGTCATCGCCATACCTCTTAATATTTATAAGATCTAAATTCTTACCAAATGACAACTAAGTAGATAGTGGCAAATCGGGATCGTCCACAAAGAACAGGGATTTCCTTAAGCGCTTAACCATATAAGGTTTATATTATGCTAGAAGTATATATATATAGATATATATATATATAGATATATCTATATATAGATATATATATAGATATATATATATATAGATATATATAGATATATATAGATATATATATAGATATATATAGATATATATATATATATAGATATATATATATATATATAGATATATAGATATATATATATAGATATATAGATATATATATATAGATATATATATATATATATATAGATATATATATATATAAGCAAGTAAAAGGGGGGGGGGGTTAGTTGGTTTAGGTCCAAAGTTATGAAATTAAAAGACAAGATAACTAACAAAGTTAAGTGACTATGCTAATGATCAAACAAACTAAGAAAAGGGGGTAAAAACTACAAAAGTTGAAGCCTTGGGGGCAACTGATATTCACTTCCAAACCTAATGTAGATCATTGAACCATTCACTCATTCTATCACATTCGTTACCTATGGGGAATGCTAAAACTTCTTAACTGAATATCAACATTCATTTCTTCTTAATAGTAATTCACAAAGACGGTTAACAACCATTGGGAAACCACATTAATAATCACTTTAGATGTTCAACGACCATAAAGATATTTCATCAATGGCATTATACATGAAGAACCATAGATTTGATAACAACAAGCATTCTACCAAATACATAGCCATTTAACCAAACATAGTATTTATTTGGCTAAACCTAGAACAAAACACATTCAAGTTCAACCTTTCATTACATCTATAGGCTAAGTATGTAAACAATCCACATTAACATACTTATCTAGCAAGAATTACAACACATTATATGCTAGAAGTTCTAAGTCCATGTTCTTGGATTTTCATGCCAAATGAGTTAAGAAATTTGCAACTTTCCTAACACCTTAACACTTCATTCATACAAACACTTCATATTCTCAAACAACCCATGATATAAATGAAGTAAAACATCACATTAAAATACTTGAATGCTAAATAACAAATAATTCAAGAAAGAGTGAAATAGAGGTTCTTACTACATAGATATGGAAGCTTCAATCAATTGCTCCCAAGATTAAACTAACCTAGATAATGAAAATACATGATTAACCTACAAAAACTAAGAAAATAAAGAAAGAAAAACTAGGGGTTTAAACCCAGAAAATTGCAGAAAGAAGGAGAATAAAATGGAGAGGATAGAATATAATTTAGTATTTATAGTACCAAAAAGTAAGAAAGGTTCTGGCTTCCCGTCCATTGTGACTCGCGACCAATCCATCGCGAGTCACGGCCGAGCCAAGGTTCATCATCTTGATTTTTTTCTTCTTTTTGTTTCAAGTCCTCCTCTTCACTTCACTTATCTTCAATTCGTCATGTCTTCAAAATCTCAAATGCAAGTCTTCAAATATTCAAAGGTATTGTTCAAAGTCTTCAAACAAATTGCCTTGTCACCCAAAATCCTTTAGAAAAATAATAAAAGCGTAAAAGTCGCTTTTAACTCTTCTTGGAGAATTTCAAGGAAAAATGCCACATTTAGTGCCCAAAAGTGTACAAAAGTGAATATTAAAAGTCCTAATATGACCATTTAAAATGTGCACATCAAACCTCCCCGCACTTAAACCTTACTCACCCTCGAGTAAGAAAAGATTCAAGCACACAAAGGAATTCATATGTCCACATTCTAAACTAATATTCCCCCACTCAAAGCCTCACAAAAACTCTCAATATCATAAATCCCAAAATCAAAGTTCAAATGAGAATTTTTCACACACACAACCCCTAATCCTAAATCTAACCAAACCTACCACTTATCAATTCACTACCCATAAGACGTTTCATAGTCCCAAATTGATAATCCAAAAGTCCAATGGCAAAAAATGAAGTTAAAACCATATGAAAGATTCAAGGACATCACTTCATACCAATATATCAACCAAAGTCCAACGACACAAAATGAAGTCAAAACCATATAGGAGGTTCAAACACATACTTCACCCAATGGAAATATATCAACCAAAATGAAGTATAAAAGAATCAATAATTTCATAACCATACTTTGTTTTTCAACCCGCTAAGTTACCCAATCCCAAGAGGTCTCAAGATGTTGAGCTACTCGATCCATCCATATAACAACCGTAACCTTATGACTCCAATACCGACAAATGAGTGAAATCATAGAATATTCCTTTTTTCTCTCTTTCTCTCATTTTGCCAAGGAGCTCTTTCGGGTTTTCATCCTAGCCACACATCATGTTTCTTTGGCTCACATCACACATTTTTCCGCACATCTAGCCTCTCATTTTTTCCTAGGTCACCCTTTTGGGTTTTCGACCTATCCGAGCCCCCAATGTTGCCTAAGTTGCCCTCTTGGGTTTTCAAATTAGCAGGTTTTCTTTTCAATTATTTTTTTCATTTATATTTTTTTATAAAAATTACAAATTTTTCTTCCATTTTCTCATGTTTTTCCAATCAAAGGTAGCAAAAAGCATTCCAAATCAAGCTAGCATGCATGTGAGTCCTCCAACCCCTCCCCACACTTAAAAAAATTACATTGCTCTCAATGTAAACATGTAAGGAAAGAATGATAAAACTTAAGGTAAGAGGTAGAGTGACACCCTTTTGTTCGCATAGTCACCGGTGATGCAGTGCAATCCCATGTATTTGTATAGAATCAGCCCTGAAATTGGTTTCGAAGCTGGAAGGGGGAGCAAAAGTGCCGTAGAAGAACTTGTCCCTCGAGTAAAACATTATCTCCTTGCCACTGTTTAATCAAGACTAACACCACAGAGGACAACATTAAACCCACAAGTACATAAAGATATGTAATACTAGGTTTAGCATCAAAAGTTAATAACCATAGTATTCTCAAATAACAACCAATCCATCATGAAATCACCACTATAATATTTTCAAATAAGAATATCGAACATATATCGACACATATCCAAGCATCATTATAGAATATATCAATTATAGTTCAAATGATGTATTTTCCATACTACAATCAACAAAGGTACTTTTACGATGCAAGAATCTTCATATGTCAATATATGTAAGATGGTGGAGGAATGAGTGGAGGTATGGTGGTTCTTGGGAGTATTTGGTGGAGTAGAAAAAACAATTATGCAGTGTTTAAACATAGTTTAAAAGTTGGTTTCTACAATGCGACTCACGACAGTACTGGTCACGACTCGCCATACCTTGTCGCGACTCGCGACATCTTGGGTCTGTGAGCTCAATTCTTCTAGAAAATTTTCTGATTCCATGACGACTCGCGATGTCCATGTTGTGACTCGCAAAAATCTGGTGCTGGGAGTTCATTTTTTGCTTCCCTTTTCGTCGTGACTTGCGACATATATGTCGCGACTCATGACTGACAGGGTTTCCTAGCACTTAGAAAGAATTTTTTCTTACAAACTTTCCAAGCTTTCTTCCCTTTCTCATGGATCTCATTCCTTCATCTCCTACAATGCAATGCGCTTCACTTTTCTACAAAATCACAAAAAAACACACCATAAAAAGAACAAGACAAAAAAAACAAAACTAAACGACAAAAACTAAAAAATGGCTGAATTTATTTATGTCCTCAGAACGACATACCTCTGTATATTTAAGGTCGTTGGCATAAACCTAATGTTATCCATATGGTGAATGCTTGAACCCCTTCACCATGAGCATCCAAAAGTAGAGAGGTGGGGGTACAAAACTTTCAATAGGAAAGTCTTGTGGCGGTGGAGATGGTTTGAAGGGACTTGGGTGGTTAGGAGGCTTGGGATTATCTTTTGGCTCCTCTCTTATCTCTCTTAAAACTTCTAAAAATGGTGGAGTTGGTTCACTAGGTGGGAGAAGGGGTGATGATACTAACAAATGTAGCATAATCACCCCTTCCTCCATTTTTCATCCTTAACAACCAACTCCTCACCCCCTTTGAACTCAAGCTTATTTCCTATGGTGACCTCACTCACCAAATCCTTGAGTTCGAATAGGGATGGTGTATTTTTGGAATCACAAGCTTTCATTCAAGCCAACGCTTCTAATATACTCCTTGCATGCCTCCCATTAGCCTCATCACTAGAGGAGAGCCGATTATCTAGTTCCTCACAAGTCAAGTTGTTCAAGTTTTCTATTGCTTTCATGACTTCCTCACGTGTCAAAATTGAACTTCCTTGTTGGGTTTGGGTTTGGTTTTGGGGTATGGCATAAGATGGTGATGGCCAACTATTTAGCTCATATTGTTGGTTTTATGACTCATCTTATACCACCAATACCGGATTACCACTCCACTCCAGATTGTAAGAATTTTGGTATAGATACAATTCTTGAGCTTCTTGCCCTCGAAAACCAACATCTCCTACCTCTTGGAAGCACTCTTCATAATACTCTTGGTTTTGGAAATCAAAGGTTCTTTCCTCCTCATAGAACTCCTCTCTTAACATGTAGCAACACTCGGTAGGATGGTTGGATTGACACATCCTACAAAACCTTGCTCGTTGAGCCTCTCTTCTCATTGTGATTTCCCTCAAGGTGAGACACTACATTAAAAAAAAAAATTTGTTTCAAAATTCCAAAATCATATTGCAAGGATTCTCGATAAAAAATCACCAAGAACTCAAGCAATACCTACTTCGAACAAAAACAACCACCAAAGAGTGGAAAATAAAAATAACTAGCTAATATGCAACCAAATATGCCCAGACACTTAAAAATAAATGCCTCTTCCCTGGCAGCAGTGCCAAAACTTTGGAGGTCATCGCTGTACCACTCAAAGTTAATAGCCCTAAATTCTTACTAACTACAACTAAGTAGATAGTGGAAAATTGGGGTCGTCCACAAAGAAGAGGTATTTTCTCAAGCCCTTAACCATATAAGGTTGATATTATGCTAGAAGTAAATATATATAGATATATAAAAGCAAGAAATTGGGGGGGGGGGGAGGTTGGTTGGTTTTGAACTTATATTCACTTTCATACCTAATATATATCATTGAACCATTCTATCACATTCGTTACCTATGGAGACTGCTAAAACTTCTTAACTGAATATCAACATTCATTTCTTCTTAATAGTAATTCACAAAGACGTTTAACAACCAATTGGAAACCTCATTGATAATCACTTTAGACGTTCAACGACTATAAAGATATTTCATCAATGGCATTTTACATGAAAAACCATATATTTGATAACAACAAGCCTTCTACCAAATACATAGCCATTTAACCAAACATAGCATTCATTTGGCTAAACCTAGAACAAACCACATTCAAGATTCAACATTTCATTGCATCTATAGGCTAAATATGAGAACAATCCACATTAACATACTTATCTAGAAGAATTACAACACATTATATGCTAGAAGTTCTAAGTCCATGTTCTTGGATTTTCATGCCAAATGATTTAAGAAATTTGAAACTTTCCTAACACCTTAACACTTCATTCATACAAACACTTCCTATTCTCAAACAACCCATGATATAAATAAAGTAAAACATCACATTAAAACTCTTGAATGCTAAATAACAAATGATTCAAGAAAGAGTGAAATAGTGGTTCTTACTACATAGATATGGAAGCTTCAATCAATTTCTCCCAAGATTAAACTAACCTAGATAATGGAAATGCATGATTAACCTATAAAAACTAAGAAAAGAAAGAAAGGAAAACTAGGGTTTTGAAACCCAGAAACCCTAGTTTTCTAGGTTTTTAAGGAGAAGAGAATGGAGATAAGAGGATATGATTTAGTATTTATAGTGCAAAAAAGTAAGAAAGGTGCTGGCCACCCGTCCATCATGACTCGCGACCATTCCATCACAAGTCACGACCGAGCTAAGTTTTAGCATCTTGATTTCTTTTTTTTTTCAAGTCCTGCTCTTCACTTCACTTATCTTCAATTCTTCAAGTCTTCAAAAGCTCAAATGTAAGTCTTAAAACCTTCAAATATTCAAAGGTATTTTTCAAAGTCTTCAAACAAATTTCCTTTTTGCACAAAATCCTCTAGAAAAGTAATAAAAGCGTAAGGGTAATATGCAAATATAACCCTATATGTTGGAGAAAGTGCAAATATAACCCTGAGTTATTTTTTAGTGCAAATATAACCCTAACTATACATATGTGCAAATATAACCCTAACTACTATACATATGTGCAAATATAACCCTAAAGCCATTATTTCCGGCATTGACTGACCAGAATTATATTTGCACTTTCAATTATCGCAGGGTTATATATGCACTTTCATTATTGCAGGGTTATATATGCACTTTCATCAATTATATAGGGTTATATATGCACTTTTCTCAAAGCGTAAAGTCTCTTTTAACTGTCCTTAGATAATTTCAAGGCACAATGCCACATTTAGAGCACAAACATGTACAACAGTGAATCCTAAAAGTCCTAATATAACCATATAAAATGGGCATCATCGCACATCACATGGCCACATATGATGATGTGTCCCGCCGCAACGTACCTGGTGCGGACCCCACCATTCGCGACGACCCACTCTAGGCGGCGGCTGAACTAGGGTTTCAGCATTTTTTGGCCTATTTTGGGCCTATTTTTAGGCCCAATCCCCTTTTCCTATATATATATATAACCTTATTCTACTAGGTTAACCATGTACAAAGTAGATATAATGTAGATTTTATTTCTCTCTGTGGGTAGAAGGAAAAGGAGAGCTCTCTCTAGAGTTTTTCTCTTCTCTCTTTATCTTTTATCTTTTTCTTTTCATTGCTTCATCTTATTTTCTTAGATCCATGGCATCTAACTCAATATTTTCCATGGATCTATCTTTTCTAGAGTAGAATTATAGCTTGGGGATAATTGTAGCGCATGATTTAATATTTATGTTTATGTGATATTCGTTAGATACATCCTATTATACGTGTTCATGATATTATTATGATTGTTCTTAAATGTTCTAAATGCATGAATATTACACCACATACCAGCACTCACTTTTAGTTGTATTCATATATGGTGCATTTATTAATGCCCCCTTGGGAAGAGAAACCTGAATGTTAGAATGGGTAAGGGTGCGTCTTCATGAGTGTGTGCACGGGAGACCCAAGCAATATTCTGACTTATGTGCCATCACACCAGTCTTAGCTGATTATGTAAAGTTTTCTGATAGGCTGTGGATGGAGATAGTTAAAAGGTAGCAAACTAGGGTGTGAGAGACCCTAGATTATAGATAAGGTGCCAATGACCCTTGGGCCTAGTTGATAGGACTCGGAGGAAGTTGTGCATTCACTGTGGAAGCCCGAGATGTAATAGCATGGGGGAAGAAACAGACCTACAATAATTGCCAGACCTTGTTGTACTCCCCTAATTACGATGACGGTGTCAATGTAGAGTTGCGAGCGCACCAGATGTGACAGGAAGGGGAAGTGTATGCCATTAGCCACACCATGTGTTGTGAACACAATATTAGGTTTCTTAGTAAATATTGCATGTGAATGAATCGAGGATCGACACATTAGGTTAATCCTGTTGTATAATGACTCCCCAAGTACTTAGCTTTTTTTGATTACTTGTTTTTTTTACTTTATGCTTTGCAGTTGTTAATATAAAAACCCAAACCCCCTTTTGTGTTTGTAATCACTAGTTATTCCCTTCACTTGTAAGGATTGATGAATCGCATGAGGTTGTGTTTTTAGCTAATACTTGAGCCCCAACATCTCTGTGGACAAACCTAGGGCTTTCCGCTAACTACCCTCTAGTTAGCATAGCAGTGAGAACGGGTGCATAACTATAAATTTTATCTTTGACCTTTCCTAAAGCCTTTGCTCAGGTTCATTCCAAGTTACGGTTTTAATGATCCTAGGTGGAGGTGGGTCACGAAGCCAACTTTCTCAGGGCATTGGCCTTCTGGTTCTTCTCTCGAAGGACTTGCGTTAGGGTGTAATGGTGGAAATGTTCGAGGAGGGGCTTCACCACCTCCAAGTGATGCTTCAAGTTTCTTTCCCTAGCCTCGTATTCCCTCTTGATTTTTAGGTACATGATTTGGGAGTCACTAAAAATTTCATGCCTTTGAACTCCCAAGTCTTTGGCTATTCGAAGGCCTGTCATTAGTGCTACATACTCCGCTTCATTGTTCGTGGCCTTGAATACAAAGTCCATGGCATAGGGATAGTTTTTTTATTGGGGCTTATGAGAAGGACACCGGCCCCACTGCCTTCAGAGTGTGATGATCCCTCTATGTATAGCTTCCACATCTCCTATGATTCTTTCTCATCACCAACTACTGTTTGTTTTGTAGTTTCTATGATGAAATATGCCTAGGCTTTACCCTTGATTACTGTTCTTAGGTGGAACTAGATGTCATGCTCCCCCAGTTTGATGACCCACTTCATCATTTGTCCTGAAGCCTCCCGCTTAAGGAGCACCTATCTGATTAGATGGCTAGTGAGGAAGATGATCTTGTGACTTTGGAAGTATGGCCGGAGCCACCTCGCCGCATGGACTAGGGACAATATTAACTTCTCGAGGGCAGTGTATCGAGTCTCCTGACCATGAAATGGCCTGCTTACAAAGTATATTGGGTGTTGTGCCTTTTCTATTTCCCTTAATAGAATCAAACTTATTGCTATAGGGTATGCCGAGCTATATAGGTATAAATCTTCCCCCCTCTATGGTTTAATAAAGGTAGGAAAGCTTCATAAGTGTTCCTTTAATTCTCGGAAGGCTTGTTCACACTCCTCCATCCATTCAAATATTTTGGCTTTTTGAAGCACATCAAAAAATGACAAATGTTTCTCGGCCCCTTTGGAAAGGAATAAACTAAACGCAACCAGCAATCTTGTTAGCCTTTAAACGCCCTTGATCGTTAGAGGGGCTTCACACTTATCAAAGTTTCTAATTTCTCTGGGTTTACATCGATCCACCTCTCTGAGACCATGCATCCCAGGAATTTTTCGGCCCCAACTCTGATCACACACTTAGTTGGGTTAAGCCTAGATTGGCTTCTCAGAGCCTCTGAAAGGTTTCTTCAAGATCTAGTAGGAATTGGTTGTAGCCCTTAGTTTTGAATACCATATCATCTATGTATATCTCCATATTTCTGCCAATCTGAATTTTGAAGAGCTTATAAACCAGCCTTTAGTAAGTGGCTCCTGCATTCTTTAAGCCAAGTGGCATTTTATTGTAGCAAAATGTCCCCCTGTCTGTTATGAATAACGTCTTCTGCTTATCCTTCTCCGCCATGAGTATTTGGTGGTAGCCTTTATGTGCATCGAAGAAGGCTGGTGCTTAATATCCTGCTATCGCTTTGACTAACACGTCAATGGAGGGTAAATGTAGCTATCTTTGAGGTAGATTTTATTGAGATCCGTGAAGTCTATGCCCATTCTCTAAGACCGATCTTGCTTGGGAACTATCATGGGATTGGCTATCCATTTGGGGTAAAATACCTCTTCAATGACCTCAGCTCGAAGAAGTTTTAGGGTTTCGTCCTCTATGGCCTCTTCCCTCTCGGGGGTGAATGACCTCCCTTTCTGCTTAGTTGACTTTTATGAGGGGTCCACATTCAATCTATGGACCATCAGCTATTTGGGTACCTCTGTGAGATCAAATGTACTCCACGAAAATACATCCACATTGTTATCCAGAAGGTCCCTAAGCTTTTCTTTCACTGAGAGTGGTATCATCTTTCATACAACGACCGTTCCTTGTTCTCAAACGGACATTGACTATGTATCTGGGGGTTTAATTTCTCCATTTGTCAAATCCACCCTGTCCTCCCTTTTAGTTTCTTTTAAGGATGTTGCCATACAACTCCTGACTTCCGGTTAATCCCCTCTTATGATTGCTATCCTCATCTTGGTGGGTAACTTCATTGTTGGGTGGTATGGGAACCATATGGCCTATGCCTGGCACATCCAGGGCCTTCCTAATATCACATTGTAAGGGGATACGACATCAATCCCAACAAAGCTGCAATAGATCGGGACTTTTTTTATCTCCACCAGCCACTTTGACTAGGAGGGTTATAGCCCCTAAGGGTAGCATCATTTTCCTAGTAAAACAAGATAATTGTGAGGTCGTTCTGCTCAAACTTTCACACCCTAACCCCAATTGATCGAAGTAATTTGCAAACATCACTTCCACTCCATTTCCATCATTCACAAACACCCTTTTGACATATAAGTCTCCGATGGTTGCAAGGTTTACCATCAGGTATATATGGGGGGTTCGGCTGAGCACTGGGTCTGCTTCCAAAAAATTTATGGCTTTCTCTGCTCATATTTGTTTTTAGCAGGGTTCTTTGGGGGCACATTCTGGGATTTTTCTTTGATGATTGTATTCAAATACTGGTCACCCACCACCACAATAGTGAAATTGATCAGACAGTTAGCCCCGTCCCCCTGTTTCCTGTCCACCCAAACCTCGGCATCCGACATGCCATTTTATCTTGCTTGATTTTCATCTAGCTCATCATTGTTCCCTTGCTACTCTCTACCACCTCGATTAGCCCTATTCTTATAGGGGTTCCAGTGGTGCTTTGGTTTGCCCTTCGAGAAGCCTTCTCCTCTCGGTCTTTCGATGCAGTCCAGGAGCAAGCTTTCTCTTACGCACCTATAAATTTCCTTTTTTAGGTGGATGCATTTGTTTGTATCATGGCCATGTTCTTTGTGGTGGTCACATAATTTGGGAAACTCTCTTTTTCCGAGGAAGTATTTGTTGGTAGGGAGAGCTTGAAACAACCCCTTGTGGATGAAGTGTATACTTGGGTTTTGATTAGGGGAACATAGCCTTCGAAGCCTTTGTTTGAAGCCTCCAACCTTTTGGGTCTTGAATCTGAGGCTTTAGAGCCCTTTTCACCCCACCTTTCTCCCTCTCCTTTTCTCTTTGTGGCCTCCTTGATCTTTGAATATTGTTCCACGATCTCTTGTACTTGCTGCAAGGTTTCTGCTTCTTCGAGACCAGCTTCTTGTACAAGTTGAGGCTGGACATACCATTCATATAGCCAAGGATCACAACATCCTCAGTGCAGTTAATCACAGTGAGACTCTCATCCACGTATCGATGATAGAATGCTTCTGTCAATTCGCCAGACCTCTGCTTGCTTTGATAGAGCTTGATCAGGGTTTTTGTAAATATTTTCTTCTGGAAGAATTGTCCCAACAAGGCCCTTATGAAATATATGTATGATTATAAAGATATATTTCCTATTTTGTTAAACCATTCTTGAGCATTTTCTCAGTGGTAACTCCCTACCAGCTTCCATGTAGTTGTTCGTTGAATTCCCTCAAATTCATAAGACTGAGGATGGTTTGTATGAACTCCTAGGGGTCCGAATCTCCATTGTACGTGGGAGCCCTCCAGGTGGTTACATTGTTGGGCCATTGAGTGGCTATGATTAAAGAACTGAAACGGGTGGCTGCAACATGACCCAAAGGCCCAATCAATGCATCCAGCTCCCTCATGAGGGCATCGCTCGAATTGCCTCCTATTCATGAATCTCCATATTGATTTAGCCAGAATGAAGCATCGATAATGAGTATTTGGTTCGAGGCCATGTATCAAGGCCATGATACTCCCACAGAAGAGCTATGATACAACTACTGCTTCCCCTGATGATAGGGGTCATATGAAGGGACCCCCGGTGGGGGCTATGAATGTATCTAGTTCTCGAAACCTGGGTAATACCCCATTTGCCAAGCCATCAACTAAGGGATCACATAGTTCAAAATGTGAGGTACTGAAACAGGAACCGAGTATGCCAACATTTGGCCCTTGTTGGGTAATGTTGCTTGAGGTAAACCTTTAGCCCTCACCCCTATATTTCTTGGTATGATACTCCTGGGGTGGCCTATAATTGGATACTTGGCTACAATGCCAAGGGCATCGACGGTGGGGGCACCACTTACTGCTGGACCATCCTTTTATAGAGAATTGGGGGCTTCACCTAATAGCTAGCCGATCTAAGTGTTTGAGATACTTGTGCTAGGTTTTGCTGCGATGGGGTAATGGGCTGTTCGTGCCCCTTGTCACTCGATCAGCCCCTACAATCACTTCTAATTGCAAGTTTTCCTAGCTTCTATAAAATACGGCTCACCCTCCCTTTGTTGGTGCGCTTGGCTTTGTGTCCTAGGAGCTCCAAAGCCTCTTACCTAGGGCTAAACACTGACCGCAATCCACCTCAGAGGTCCGGTAGCTTAAATTTGACACCCCTCTGGTACCTCTATTTCTAGGATCTGGTCTCGGACTACTTCTGGGAGTCTGTTACCGGAACTTGAAGGGGCATGATCTGATTGCATCTTGCTCTTGCATCCCTTCTTTCTCCGGTAGGGGGATTGTACTTCTTCGCCGAGTGCTTGTTTTAGAAGTGGACATAAATAACAAAATGTACAGATATGATGAACGGTCCCACTGGGTGTGCCAACTTGATGCGCCCCAAATTTCCTCCGCCGTATGCACCGCCTTTGTGGCCAAAATCTGTAAGAAAAAGTCCCTAGGAGGTTTTTGGGGGAAAGAGGCTCTGATGATCAAGTCAGAAATAGTTTTTCAATTAGGAATAACTAGTTGAGTTTGTAGGGTTACCTAATGTGCACCATTATACATGCATTAACCAATGCCTTTTGTGTAATAATTGGTTTGTTTTATATGTTGGATTGCTAGTATTAGTTTATTTTACATGACAAGGGGTTTAGACGGCCATGTTTGATTTTCTCTTCTAAATCCCGCATTTCGTAGACTTAATTAGTACTAATGGACATCTTGTATCTATGGGCTCCTAGATCTTCCCTTGTGATCATTTTAGTAGGTTGCTCGTGGATACTTTTTGTTACATTCTATGTAAAAGCCGTTCGCACGGATGGTAGAAGATTTTTAAGGCCGTGCAAGGATGGTAGTAGAGATCAAAGGCCATTTACACTAGAATGGTAGTAGACAAAGGCCACAAACAATAAATTGTGGTAGAATGAGGTTGGAGCCAAATATAGGTGGCATTGGAGTTTACGGCGGCCAATGAAGAAATGGAGAATCGTGGTCCAAGAGAGTTGTGCCCACCTTTAGAAACGATCCAAGAAGGAGCAGCCTTCAAGGTTGGTTCCATAGGATTAGTATCCTCGAGAACCATAAAATTGACTACAAGAACTCTCAGAACGGACTCATGGTTCACCCGTAGCAAAGGAAATTGCATTCAACCAGCTGAAGTTTAAATGGGTCAGCACAGACCGCTCATGGATGGCACCAACGACCCCACCAGATGACGAGGTTCATGCTAAAGAAATTTGGCAAGGACCGTGAAAAGGCCCCGACATTGACCGCGCCAAACACGATGGGCCACACACATAACTTCCAAGATTCATTCAGAATTGGCTAAGTTTAGGCATAGACCATCCCATTTTTGACGGCCTACGTTGTTCCAACTGAAAAATATCAAGATCAACTAGTAGGATTTGGAGAATTAAGCGATCCATTCAAAAATACCGAGTAAAACAATGTTTTCAATGACGGTCCATGCGAAATATTAGGTTCCAAAAATCAGAAGTGCAAAAATGATGATTCTAATGGCAGCCTACGCCAAACAACACCAACTACATGGACCCATATGGGATGACACATAGAATCTCGAAAGAGCTACCAGTAAGAGAAAAATGCTCTGGGGCAAAAAAAAGGGAGAAAAAAGGCACATCTTTCCCTTCAACCATTGGAGGCAGATTTCTTCAAGTTCATTCTCTTTTCACCGATGAATTATGATTAAATGGATTCTTCTTAGATTTTCGCACACAATCATATGAAATTTGTGGGAAGATTTTGATCTTATTTTTGTCTTGGAGTTTGGGTTTATTACGAGAGTTGGAGAACTTTTACGGATCTTAATCGTATTGGCGGAATCATTGTTACGGTTTAGAATCAAAATTGGTAATTGCAATAGGTGTTATTCATTGTTGTATTGCTACGAATTATTGGCCGAAGTTGGAGATTTGTTCAAAAAATCCAATCTTTTTTGGGTTTAGGGTTTGCAGCAAGGGTATAGTAAGGTTTTGATTAAATTTTGAGCACAAATTTAATCAAATCTTTTTGATCTGGATCAGTTTTCTTGAAGGGAGATTGCGGCACTGAAAGCACAATCCCGTAGGGTTTGATCTCCTTGCGGTTAACTTTTTTTGGTGGATCCTTCGGCTGATTTCAGGTTTTTCACTAGTTCATTAACCTTTGCTAGTTCATTAACCTTTGCAAATTCATTATTTAGTAAGGTTTGTTTGTGTGTGATTTTTGTGCATTGTGTGCTGTGTGAATCCAATACGTTAGTTGGATTTCTTGTTTTGGTTTTGCTTGAATTTTATTGATCATCATGGAACTCAATGAGCATCATCCTCGGGTAACAAAAACAAGAGCAAGGCCGCTGCTCATGGGCAAGCCGAGGGTAATGGCCATGAGCAGCAAAATCAGAAGCTCCATCCGAGAGACTGGAATGATTTGTTGCTGGAGAGAAGGAGACAATGGGATGATCCGAACATTCTTATGGAGAAGTCGAATATTGAAATTTTTGAAAATAATGGAGATATTGTCGACTTTGTACTCATGGAGGAGTAGATCAACAAAGACTACTACAAGCCATTCTATGGTTTCCTAGGAGTATTCCCAGGATTCTTCCCTGGGATGTATGCCATACGTATGCTTCTGGTGGCTAAATGGAATGTTGTATGCACTGTTTAGATGAAGTTAAATGGCTACGTTATGTTTCAATTTAATAGTGTTGAGGATAGTGATGCGGTGATGCATGACCCTGACCATTATCTGCATGGCATGAAGTTGTTCATGATGAAGATAGCTGAGATCGGGCAGTATGATATGAGAATCCAGGCCACCAAGCCAGTATGGATAAGGATGGAGCACTTGCCTAAGAGCTACTGGCATAAGAAGGCACTAGAGAAGTTAGCTACTTCCATTGGAGAACCAATCCTCATGGATAATGGTACACTCAAATTAAGAGGATACTATGCTCACCACTTAATTTGGGTAGATACATCTAAGGAGCTGAAGGAGAAAGTGAAGTTTCGTGTACCAAGTGGGGATGTCCGTACGCAGAAGATAATTTATGATTACTACCACCCTTGGTGTCCAATTTGTGGCGAAAGCACCCACTTAATGGAAGGGTGCGAAATTTTCTGGAAAAATAGAGAGGAGGAAGGCATTAACCCCATGGAAAGGAACACAAAAAATTTTGAGAAAATTGGGGGGGGGGAGAAGAACCGCAAGATTGGAGGTAAAGGCCAAGTTTGGGTGAAGAAAATGCATGTTCAGAATCTTAGAGATAGCCCCAGCTCAGAATCAGTTCAAGGTGGTGATGATATGATTATTGAAGACAGATCCTCGGATAAAGACAAGTCAGAAAGAATAAGAAAGGGGAAGGGTATCTTAACTAAGGAGACAGCGGAGATCAAGGAAAGATCAAAGACAGTGAACCACAAGGGTGGGATGAGGCCGCCCGAGCCTCGGGACTGCACATTAGTGTCTCAAACAAGGGCACAAAGTAGGCTGTCATGGCGCTGCAAGCAAACAGGCCGACAGAGGTTAAAAACTAAGCTGCTAGTTGAGACCACAACGCCGGACAACGTGATACCAAGAACACTCAGGATGTGCACCGTTGGCACAGCACGGAGCGTGCTAGTGATAAGAAACACCGTAGTAAAGAATCTACCAGAACTGCACGTGCATAAAATCATGGCATAGAAGAGCCATCTTTTGGAGATTATGATCACCCCATCCCAGGAGCAGGAAAATTGCCCACTCAAATGATACATCCGGAAGCAAGAGGCTCTAAAATTCCACGGCTGAACAAGAGTAAAAGCAAAAGTAGGCTTCTACCTAGCACAGGGGCCACCACTAGAGCTCGGAGTTAGAGTCAATCCCGTATTCCTGAACTTGGCAGTGCTATTCAGAAACCTTTTCAGCATATTCTAACTACCACAAGAAGTAGCTTAGATGTTTCAGGCAGTAAATCTGATTATGGCGGTGGTCCGAAGCTAAAAGGGACCTTAATTCCCCAATGAATGCCGCATCATTCAATGTTAGGGGCTTGTTTGCCCCTGTACAGAGGAGGTGGGTTAAAGGTATCATCTCCAAGCATAAGGTAGCCATTTGTGGTTTGCTAGAAACAAAACTGGAGGAAAAAGCTTTAAATATTTTCTTGAAGAGTTTTAAGGGTTGGTAGTTTACGAATAATTTTGAGCTATGGCAGAATTTGAGAATATATATCATATGGGATCCAAAAGGCTATATGGTGGATGTCCTCGGGAAATATCCGCAATGTATTCATCTAAAGGTGCACAATATTTTAACTGGTGTAGAGTTTTATGCACCTTTGTTTATGGTCATAGTGAGGGTAGGACAACACGCATACCACTATGGGTGGAACTTATATCTTTTGTGGAAACTTGAGCACTCCTTGGATGGTCCTTGGAGATTTCAATGTGATTCTAAGTCTCAGGGATCATCATGGTTCCACTGTGTCAAGTCTCTATCTAATGAAGAAGTTTCAAGATGTCTGTATGAAGTGCGAGCTGAGAGATACACCTTCCATTCGGGAGCATTTAACATGGCATAGTGCAGATTGGAGAACATGGAGGAAATTAGGTCGAGTATTATTGGATTTTGGTTGGGATTCGGATGCTTACCGCACAACCTTCTTCCCGATCTCTGTCCAATCAGATCACAGCCCAGTGGTTATTTGTATATCGCAGGAAATAGATGGCAAGAAAAGGCCTTTCCTATTTCAAAACATGTGGTTAAATCACCCGAATTGCAAGCAAATAGTGGATGATTTTTGGCAGCCATCGGTTGACGGTACAATGCAATATTCGGTGTACAGAAAGCTATTAAGGTTGAAATGGCCCTTGAAGGCATTGGGCGTGACATATTTTAACCACATATCGGAAAAGGCAAGGAGGGCGGACAGAGAATACAATGATGCCTTCAGTAATCTAAATGTGATGAATGCCTCAACTCAAGACATAGAAGAATTTGAGAAGGTTGAAGAAAAAGGCAATGCTCTACTATCTGGCGGAATCATCTTTCCTCTCTAAAAAATGAAGGATTAATCATATTACCATGGCGGATAAGGAATCATCATATTTTCACAAGATGGTCTCGGAAAGAAATGGTGGAGGTATACTGGCAATTCTTGATGGAGACAATCGTATTGTAACTTCCAATGTTTGCAAGGGGCACCTGTTTGTGAACTTCTATAAAGGCCTCTTTGGGACACCTTGGGAGAGGGTTTCCATTGATCAGGAGATAATCGGTTCGGGACCTATCTTGACAGATATGGACAGGACATTCTTGAATTAGGATATTGTGAGTAATGAAGTAAAATGGGCGTTATTTGCAATGGATGATGACAAGGCACCGGGACCGGATGGATATACTACCGGATTCTTCAAGAAACAATGGGATATCATATGAGTGGAATTAACTGGAGCGGTCTTGGAGTTCTTTCAAATGGGTGATATATTGGCATAGTTGAATCACACTTTGGTAGCACTCATACCAAAGAAACCAGACAATCTCAAGGTGGGTTACTTTAGACCAATAGTGTGCTGCAATGTGGTCTACAAGATTATCACAAAGATTATTGCCAATAAACTGGAAGGAAAATTGCCTGGGATAATTGACCCGTGCCAGGGTGCTTTTGTGAAGGGCAGGAACTTATCGGACAATGTCATACTTGCACAGGAATTTGTCCGTGGTTATGGAAGAGCAAGAAACCCGCCAAGGTGCATGATCATAGTGGATTTACATAAAGCATTCGATACAGTCTCCTGGGATTTCTTAGAAGAAGTTTTACTTGGACTGGGTTTTCCAAAAAGACTGAAGGCCATAATCATGACTTGTGTAAGAACTTCCTCGTTCTCGATTGCAGTAAATGGCAAGCTATGCGATCACTTTAAGGGCCAGAGGGGCATACGACAGGGAGACCCCTTGTCCCCCTCATTTTTTTGATCTGTATGGACTATTTTTCGAGACTGCTAAAGAAGAGGGCCGAGTCAAGATACTTCACCTATCATCCGAGATGTGAGGTTCTTAAAATTACTCACTTGGCTTTTATGGATGACCTTATGCTTTTCTCTAAGGCCAACACTGGTTCGGTCCATATACTCATGAATGCCTTGAATGAATTTGAGCGTACTTCTAGACTCGCCATCAATGCAGCAAAGTCCAAATAGTTCTTGGGAAATCATTGCGGGATGAGAAACTATCTTAGTTCTTGGGCACATTTAGGAAAATTCACTAGCAAGGTTTATGGTTTTATGCACCAGCATAAATACCCGAGACTATATGAGGAGAATAGAAGACCATGCGAGAGAGTTTTCAATAGCATTTGGCGTAACTTTATCCACCCAAAATTCTCTTTTATTGCATGGCTGGCGACAATAGGGAGGTTGCATACTAAAGATAAGCACCGTGTAGAAGAGGATGATAACATGGACAAAAATTTTTCTCTATGCCATCTAGAAAAGGAAACAAATGATCACTTGTTTTTTAAGTGTGAATTCTTGGAAGTAGTATGTGGATGGGTGAGGAATTGGATGGGGTTAAGGAGAAGAACAAGTACGATAGCAAGCTCTATGAATTGGGTGAAAAGACAAGTAAAAGGATCAAAGCTACGGAAGAAATTTGGCCCTCTATCTTTGTTAACTACGGTTTATTGTATTTGGAGAGAAAGGAATAATGTGGTTATGGATGGTGTCCAACCAAGTTATGATCGGGTACATAAAATCATCATGAAGGATTGTTACATGGTCCTTAATCGCCTATTGCTGGATGAGCATTTGTATTAGGTGATTTGGATGCTGGAAGTATGCCATGGGTGCTAGGCGCTGAGCGCTGGTTGATGGGCACTGTGCACTGGCAGATGGGAAGTGATGCCTCGCATGCTAGGCGAGGTGCTAGGCACTATGCGCCAGTTGCTGGATTCGGTTCAAAATACTGGGGGCTGGCCGTGTACATCAAGTTCTAAGCGCTGGGAGTTTGTGTGCTGGGTGCTGGTTGATGGAGAAGGATGCCCTAGCTGCAGATATACTGGCACCATTCACTGGGCGCCAGGCACAAGAATTCGGTGCAGGAGCACTGCGCCATTCACTGGGCGTCAGTCGTGGCCAGGCGCAGGATTGGAGAGAAAGCGCTGGCGCCATTCACTGGGTGCCAGGCGTGGGAGCATGGAATCAGGCGCTGGAGCCATTTGCTGGGTAATATGCGCAGGATATCCGATGGGGTCATAAGGCTCAAAATTTGAGCATTATGGCTAGTTGTAACTTGGAATTAAACGAAAAAGTAATAGGTTTTCAAGTAAGGGTCCTTGGCCTATACTTCATCACCTATGCCTAGTTTATTACTTTGAATTAACGGTTTTCATGCGCTCTATTCTCACTCTACACTTAGTGTTAAATTGGGATGAAGCTGTCCATTTGCTCAAAATGGTGTGGGCGATTACATAATCGCCACGCCTGATGCACGTGGTATAAGTGTGTCCGTTCTCTCATCCTAAGGAGACTATTTTAGTTAGATTCACAAGAGTTAGAAGCATGGTTTCAAAACACTCTTGCCTACTAAATTACTCTCAGTCCTCCAAAGAGAGCGCTTGAAGGCCAATAACATCCCTCTTTCTCCACCTTAGGGATGTATATGGCAGAAGCAGATCTCCCTCTTTCAGCTTCACTCAGACGGAACAACAAACGCACAACATCCAAGACCCGAGCCCACTCTCGCCTGCGCTAGGAACTCACAAACCAACTACATTGAATTTTTGCATCTTCATCAAGACTTCAACGAACAAACCTCTCCAAGACCCGAGACATCAACACTCGGTTGCAGTAAGGAGTCCAAATGAAGAAGGCCCTGCATGTTAGGGGTATAAGCGGTTTTATGAACATAGTAAGTGAGTTTGTTCTCATACCAGTTGCCTCATTTACCTTCAGAGCCCGTATGCACTTCGGGTTGGTATGTATAGGTCCATTTTTGTACTTATATCTGGACTTGCATTTATTTTTCCCTAGGCTTAGCACTATCTAGCTTAGGGTTAACAGTTCTTTAAAAAGGGGGGGGGGGTGCCCATTATTATATCCCCCCTCTCTCGCATCATAGTTTTCCCCTAGGTTTAATTTAGCCTAGTTTTTGAACTAATTTGTATTTGGTAGGGTCTCCATTACCTTTTTGGGGCCCTACCACGGACGTTTCACCGCATTTTGTACTTACCATATTTACACCCGTAGGGGATGACATGGCATGCAGCAAGGAGTAAGCGCGGATTGCACAAGATCACACGGTCCATGTCAAAGAGATGCACTGATCATGCCAGATCTTACACCCTGTGCCAGTATGGACTAAAGACGCAGCACAAACCGCGCCATCCTCGACGGTCCGTGCTAAGTGGCAGCTAAACTAGGGTTTACACATTTTTTGCCTATTTTTGGTATATTTTTAGGCCCAATCCTCTAAGATTATATATAAGAGCCTTTAGTCTTCTAGAAAAACCTAAGTAGTCATAATGTAGATTTTTTTCTCACTCTAGATAGATAAAAGGAAAAGGAGAGTTCTCTCTCTCTAGAGTTCTTCTTCTCTTTCATTTTCTTTTTTTCTATTTTCTTCATATTTTCTTCTTCTTTTTCTAGAACCATGAAATCCAACTTAATATTTTCCATGGATATGATTTCTAGGGAGTAGATTTTGTAGCTTGGGGTTATTTATATTCATGTTTTGAGGATGACTTTTTGAGATTTAGATTTTCCTATGTTATTGTCTCAAGAATATTTGTGGTTGAACTTGTGCTTTATGAGATATTATGTATGCTATGTCATTATGATGATGCACTCATGTATGTGTGGTAGTATAAATTCGTGCTAGGCTTCATTACAATCTTGGAAAGTTTTGGAATTGTGGAGTAGGTAAAGAACACGGGGGAGATAAGCCCCTGGCAAATCTCGATAGGGGAAAGCCCCTGGTTTAACCTGATAGATTAACGTGTTGTTTTTAGGGACTAGAGTTGTGCCAACTCTAGAGTCATCCCAAGGTGTCTTTTACTTTTCCTTTCTAAGCCTAGGGATTAAGATCCACAGTGGAGTGTCTGGGATGTAATGCACTTCACTACATATCCAACAGTTGCGACATATGCAAGGCATTGCCCTTTTAGGTGGGATTTAGGTTCCTCTAAGTGAGGTTGCATTGGCCGTGGGAGTGAAGTTACTAGGGAATGGTCTGCGGTGTCACTAGACTAGAGTACATTCCCTAAAATTGTGGAGAAGATGAAATATGGGCATTATGGTAAGTACCACGTGTGACAAGCGGGGGGAAATACATGGTTATCTCCACACTATGTGACATGAGCATAAGATAGGTTTATAAGTCTATATGTGTATGAATCGAGGATAGAATTCATTTATCAAGCATGTTACACAAACACCCCCAAGTGCCTATTTATATAGTTTTTCTGCCTTTTGCTTTTATGCTTAGTAGTTGTAAGTTGAAAAATCAAACCCCCCTATTTATGTGACTAGATATTCCTAGAAATTTGTGCAGATTGACAACCCGTATGAGGTTGTGTTTAATTGGTTTTTTGGCCCTAGCATCTCTGTGGACATACCCAGGGCTTACCGTTAACTACCCTATTAGTAGTGTAGTAGTGAGTTTGGTGCAGAAATATAAATTTCATCTTTGATCCATCCTTTTCTCAGGTTAATTTAGCTACAATTAACCACCTCGAGTGGAGGTGGGTCATTACCTCTGGCCTTTATATAGGTTGGCACGTAGGCCTATTTTGTTTGCTTGTGATGCAAGTGCTCTTCCTCTGGGCTGGTTCAAAGAATATTACCCAAGGGATAAAATATGAGACATAGGCCAACTATACTAGGCACTTGGGCCCAGTATGAATTTACACATTATCACCCTAACCCTAGAAGATGATATAGACTAGGTAGAAATTGACATCTATAAGTCTAGGCATGATTCATTTAATTTATCTTTTGTGTGCAAAGGTGTAACCCTATGTGATAAGCACGATCTATGTTGAACTTTTTGCATGACAATTGAAAATGAATATTTGGATGAATCCCTTGTTGATGATGATAGTGTTGATGAGTCCTTAACATTGCATTATTCTAGTGATGACATCTCTGTGTTAGAATGCTTTTCCATGCTAACTAACTTGCAGTGGGAAAGAAAGAGTGTTAGGGGCTTAAAACACCCTCGACCTCCTCCTAAACCCAAAGTGCTGTCTATGGACTCGACAATAGAAAGGTACGGGAGTTCTTCTATGGTAAACAAGACATCTAGAGGTAACAGTGACATGTTGTGGAGACCAATCCACAACGATGTCATCATGGGTGGGATCACTGATGGCGATTCCAGAGACCCAACATTAGGTTGTTCTAAAGAAAATGCATGAAAAAGAAGTAAGTTGCGAGGACAACAATAAATATACAGTGTTTTCAACTTTCTTTCATTTTATGATTTTCATTACATAGATTTTACATATTTTAGCTGTGATGAGAATATTTGAGATGAAACTCTTATTGATTTGTAAATATGAAGCTCGAGTTTCATGATTTTGTTTTGATGGAATTAGGCTTGATGGGTGACATAGTTTTTTCAAAAAAAGAGTAAAAGCTAAAGAAAAAGGGTCAACATTTTTGCAGTCGTGTACCAGAATTTGGGACGAGCCGTTCCAAGCGATACATCTCGTGTCACAATATGTTGGCACGAGAGGCCTCGTGCCAGGTTTTGGCACGCCTTTTTCCAAGTAATACGATTCGTGCCAGAAGACCTTGGCACGAGGGTGTCTGCACGAGTACCCTATCACGAGGGTATATGTGTCTTCACCCCATTTGAGCTGTCAAATTGTTCCAAAAATGCAAAATATTTTTTGGAAATTCTGAGTTTTAAGCTAAAAAATGAATTTTTAGTTCATAAATTTTGAAATCCCCTTATTCCTTAGGATATGTGATGCAAACAGTACTTCCAACATCCCTTGTGATTAAATTAAATTGTACTATTGTACCTCTCCTCCTTATCACCATTGCTGAATTTTTAGATCCTTGGTACATTCTTCCACCTAATTGAGTCATTTGACACATTTAAGCTTATCAAGAAACACTCACTCACACACTATTGGTGAAATTGAAATTTGAAGCTTTTCTCTCAAAAATTAGCAATTTTTGCTCCTTGTGTGGATCTTGCAACTCCTAGCTTCAGATTTTGGGTAATCCTTTGAAAATTTTGTTTATTTACTTTATTTAATACGGCGGTGGTGTTATTTAAAGCATGATTCTTGAAAGAGTGTATGTTGTTAAGGAGATTTTTTGGGTTAAATGCATAATCTTGTGTTGAAGAATGATTGGGTGGATTTATGTGCTATTATGCTTGGATGATATGTTCTTCATATGTAGGGTGATTTAGGAGTAATGAATCTTGATTTCATGATCTTGTTGATGGGTTGATATGAATTTACATGAGTTTTTTTTTAATGAGAATGTTCTTGTTTGAATAGCCTACATGTTGAGAATATCATGATTTAAATTATTAGGCTATTTAGAAAGGATGTTTTATTTGAATGATATTGTGGTCATGTCTTTGTTTATTATCACATTACCACTTTTTCCTTCATTGTGCTAGGATGCCTCTAAAAAAGAGTGTGTCAAAGAAAGGGAAATCCTCACAGGGCGAGAAAAGGAAGAAACTAGCCAAGGGTGTAAACTATGAGTCAGTAAACTCCCCTTCCTTGCAACCCTGTGTTCGTGAGTGAGTAATTCATAGGGTTGACCAACATCTCTAGGACTGTAGCACATAGGTGGAGGTACTTGAATGAGTCAAAGAGGAGCATATTGGAGACGGATTTAAGTGCAAAGACACCTTGGAAGCTCTAGGCCTACTCGAGCCTATTACTTATCTATTAGGATGGGTAGGCCTAGAAAGTGTCCTCGAGAAGCACTCAGAGACCTACATCCGGTGGACTTTATAGTTCCTATCTACTATATGGCAAGTCATGAATGTGGATGGACATTGGGCGATCAAGTTTCACCTGGATGAAAAAGAGTATACAATGACACACAGGGAGGTAACTCATGCTTGTTGGGAAAAAGTACGGTAGGGACGTTCCGAGGACACATCGACAAGGGTTGCCATTCTCCCTTAGGAATTTTCGGAGGCAACTGACAGGGGCAGATAGGAAGAACTTGTGCAAATAACTGCTATCATTCATCAGACACTTCTTTATGTTCAACGGTTTCTAGCGATGAGGGTATTTTGTCAAGGTGAGCTAACACAGTGCCCAGGTTCGGATGTGCATTTCCTTTAGGCAATGACTCATGAGGGTAACTTCTACCCAAACTTAGTGGGAGATTTTGTACAAGAATTCTTGGCAATGGGGGAGAGAAAGAGTGGAAATATTTCGATGGGTGGCATTGTAGGGCTTTTGGCACAATATTTGGGACATCCAGTTACTCAACATTAATTGGGCAACTTTGGGAGATCAGGAACGAAGTACACCATTGAAAACTTGGCTAAGGAATCCATGATATCACCTACAACTTCTTATGACTGTTTTGTGTTGTTATATGGTGGAGCAACCACTTATAGTTTTGCGATCCTTCCTCAGCCAAAGCATACCTCCATCACCCACAAGATGAGTTTGGTTGATTTGTTCCTTGTGCCCGACCCATGATTTGAGAAGGAATTTTACAGAATTATATCCAACCTAGAGATAGAGATCAAGGAGGTTAATGGCGAGACTTCTTCTAGGGTGCTTCCTAGCCGAGCTACCCTACCTGCGAACATCCTAGACCGATTCCATACGCTTGGGGAACAACTTGCGAGTTCTACCCAAGCTATGAAAGAAGTCGTTGTTGCGGTAGGTAGCATGGAATTGCAATTGGAAGTTTTTGGCACTAGATTGGAGTGATTGGAGTCCATGGAGGCCATGATCCAACCGATGGGGTACTTTGACAATGATGAGGCAATGCAAGAACAGGAGGGCCCTTCGAGGCCACAAGTGTAATTGCTACAACCTTCTTGACCTCACTTATGTGTTTCCACTTTTTATGCATTGGGGACAATGTGTAGTTTAAGTGTGCGGGAAGGAGTAGTGAGCACTTAGGGAGTTTTCATCTTGGAATTACTTAATGCTTTTTGGTGGTTTTTTTTGGAGTTTTGTTTCTTTGGTGATTTTGTTTTTTTGCTTGTTTTGGGATGTTTTGGATGCTTATTTGGTGGTGTGACTTGCTTGGTAGGATTCATAACTTGTCCTGGGGTAGTTGTTTTAGAAACTTTGGAGGTGTAATTTTTTGTTTTTATTTATCTTCAAGTAGTATGAATCCCAACTTTGGGGCATTTTGTGCTTCACCAAAAAATTGAAAAAATTGAAAAATTGAAAAAAAATATAAATACCCAGCTAAGTTGGAAACCCGAAAGGGAAACTTAGGCAACATTGGGAAAAGCCTGGATAGGTCGAAAGACCTAGGTAAAAATGAAAGGCTAGGCCCGGCTAGGTTTACGAACCTAGGCAAAGATGAGAGGCCGTGTGGAAAAAGGTGATATTGTGAGATCAACATGTGTGAAAGCTAGTATGAAAAACCGAAAGGGCTCCTAGGAAAAATGAAAGAAAATGAGAGAAAATAAAAAAACTAGGTTGACGATACATTTGCATCATCCCTTTTTGTAACTGAGTTGAGAATCTAGAGTTATCCTTAGTTACAACCAAGTCGACGACTCTTGGATTTCCTTGGTAGATTATTTTTGGCGACGGCTCTTTGATTGCTTTTTGGGAATTGTTTGGAAAAGTAAGCTAGCATATCACTTATATTTATTTTCTTACCTTTTCTTCATTTTATTTTGGGTGATTAGATTACTTTAGGTTCTTCGGGGAGTGTGAGAGTCGTGAGATTCTTGCTTCTTTGGGGGAAATAGAGAATTCTAGGAATAAGTTGAATGCTTTGTTTACTTTATACATGCATGCTACATTGAGGTCGGTGCCGTACCTCTCAAAGTTATAATTTATAAGCCCTTTATGCTTACTAAATACAATTAAGTAGATAGTGGAAAATTGGGGTCGTCCACGAAGAAGAGGGATTTTCTTAAGCATTTAAACATATAAGGTTTATATTAGGCTAGAAGTAGATATAAATAGATATATAAAAGAAAGTAAAAAGGGGGGTTTTGGTTGGTTGTGGTCCAAAGTTATGAAATTAAAAGTCAAGATAACTAGCAAAGTTAACTATGCTAGTCATCAAACAAACTAAGAAAAGGGGTAAAAACTACAAAAGACAAAGCCTTGGGGGCAATTAATATCCACTTCCAAACCTAATGTAGATCATTGAACCATTCACTCATTCTTTCACATTCGTTACCTATGAGGAATGCTAAAACATCCCATTCGAAGATCAACATTAATTCCTTCTTAATAGAAATTTGCAAAGAAAAACAACGACCATTTGCAAATATCATTGATAATCACACTATGCAAACCACACCATAAAGGTATTTAATCAACGGCATTATACACGAAGGACCAAAGATTCGATAACAACAAGCCTTCTACCAAAGACATGGCCATTTAACCAAACATAGCATTCATTCGGCTAAACCTAGAACAAACCACATTCAAGATTCAACCTTGCATTTCATCTATAGGATAAATATGAGAACAATCCACATTAACATATTTATCTAGCAAGAATATCAACAAATTATGCACAAGAAATTCTAATTCCACGTTCTTGGATTCTCATGTCAAAGAGTTAAGAAATTTGCAACTTTCCTAACACCCTAACACTTCAATCATACAAAAAATTCATATACTCAAACAACCCATAGCATAAAGGAAGTAAAACATCACATTTAAACACATGAATGCTAAATAACAAATGCTTCAAGAAAGAGTGAAATAGAGGTTCTTACTACATTGGTGTGGAAGATTCAATCAATTACTCCCAAGTACAAAGCTAAGCTAGATAATCAAAACCCATAACATAGAACAAAGATCTACAAAGAAAGAAGAAGAAATGGAAGAAAATGGTGAAAAACTAGGGTTTTGGAGCCCCCAAGCTGGGCTTAGAGAGTTGGGGAAGATGGGGGTTAAAAGCTATTTATAGTACAAGAAAAAAGGGAGTAAAATGCAAGTTGCAGGGCAATAATCATGAGTCGCGATGCCTCCGTCGTGAATCGAGGCCAAATCAGGAAATTTTGAGCTCTCATGTCAACATTTCGCGAGCCGCGACACACTTGACGCGAGTCGCGACGGAAAAAAGTCCCATTTTGTTTTGCTTCCTCCGGGTGAACCGTTGATCCATTTTGTGAGTTCTTGTAGTTGATTTTAAAGTAATGGAGAAGAGGAATCCAATGGTACCACCCTTGGAGGCTGATTATTCTCTGAATTTTCTTAGAACTCTGCTTCAAAACATATATCATTCTTCACCCTTTGCTTTCCTCTCCTTTCTTCACTTTATCTTCTACCACTTTGTGAATTGCCTTCTCTCTTCTACCATCCTTTCGAATGGCCTTCACTAAACCACTCCTAAGTTCTCATGAGAAATCTACAAATTAATCTTACAAAAAGGAATCTAAATTCTCGTAAGGACCAAAAGTCTATTAGACTAAACATAGGTTACAAAATGAAGGATTTAGATATAAAAACCGAAAAGGACTATCCAAACCCCCTTATCATGTAAACCTACCTAAATATAGCAATCTTAAAACAAAAATATAACAAAAGAGATGTTAAATGCTTTTGGAAAATACATGCATTTGACGTCTCATCAAATCTCCCCACACTTAAACCTTACTCATCCTCGAGTAAACAAGAACAAGCAAAGATAAAAGTGTAAACTAGCATGTAAAATTTTTCCCAAAACATTCAACATCATATTGCTAGACTACTCTACCCCCCAAGACTTAAGAATCTCTCACGCTCTCACATCCCAAAGCCTAAGATAATCTAAACAACCAACAAACCATAACAAAAGTGATGTATACATATAATGACTAGCTAACTTACTCTACCGGAAAAAAACCACCAAATAGACACATCAAGAGAAGCATAAATTTTTTTCAATTTCTCTCATTTTTCCTAGGAGCCCTCTCGGGTTTTCATCCCAACTTCACGCATTTTTCTTTTTCAATTCTCACTCTCACCTTTTTCCACACCATTCGGCCTCTCATTTTTGCATAGGTCTCCCTTTCAGGTTTTCGACCTATCCCTCCCACTTTTGCCTAAGTTTCCCTCTCGGGTTTTCAACTTAACGGGAAATTTTTTTACAAAAAAAACAATTCAAAGTGGAGCATATGCACACTAGAATACAATACAATGAGATATATTTCTCTTTACCTCTCCACATTTGAAACACACATTGTCCTCAATGTGAAAAGGACAAGATAAATAAAAAAGTGAGAAGGAAAAAAAATACTAACAACTTGGACTTTGAAGGTCCTTCCCGGTGATGGCAATGCTCATTTCTCAATGAATGTTCTCTCCTCCATGTTCTCCATCTCTGCCCAATATGAAACTTTGATCCATCCACTACAAAGACACCACTATGTAAATCCCGATAACCACTCACAAAAGTCAACAACTAGTAGTACTCCTAGATGGTGGTTTTGGTAGTGGTTTTTGGTGGTGGATTGTGGTTGTATTCTTGTGGTTTTGGGTAAGGGTTTGAGGAAATGGTTGAGGATTTTTTTTTCAAGAAAATAAAAACACTAACCTAACTTAAAAGCTCGGGTTTCCTCCCGAGAAGCTCCGTATTTTTAAGGTCCTCGGCATGACCCTAATGTTAACCATATGGTGAAGGTTTGAATCCATTCACCATGAGCATCCAAAAATAGAGAGGTGGGGGTACAAAACTTTCAAGAGGAAATTTTTGTGTAGGTGGAGATGGTTTTAAAGGAGTTGGGTGGTTAGGAGGCTTGGGATGGTCTTTTGGCTCCTTTCTTATCTCCCTCAAAACTTCCGAAAATGGTGGAGTTGGTTCACTAGGTGGGGGTAGGGGTGATGATGGTAAGAGTGATGAATGTTTCACAATCACATCTTCCTCCACTTTATTGCTTTCCACAACTGACTCCTCATCCCCTTCAAACTCAAACTCATTTCTTAAGGTGACCTCATGCACCGAATCTTTGAGTTCAACTTGGGATGGTGTTTCTTTCAAATAACAAGCTTCCATTTGGGCAAACGCTTCCAATATACGTCTTGCATGCCCCTCAATAGCCTCTACACTACAGGAGAGCTGAGTGTTTGGTTCCTCACTAGTAAAGTTGTTCAAGTTCGCTATTGCATTCATGACTTCCTCATATGTTAAACTTGAACTTCCTTATTGGGCTTGGTTTTGGGTTATGGTATAAGATGGTGATGGAAAACTATTTTACTTGTATTGTTGGGTTTTCGGCTTATTCTCATACCACCAATCTGGATTACCACTCCATTCCGGGTTGTAAGAATTATGGTATGGATACCATTCATGGGTTTCTAGCCCTTGAAATCCAACATCTCGTACCTCTTGGTAGCACTTTTCATAATACCCTTGGTTTTAGAAACCAAAGGTTCTTTCACCATCATAGTGCTCCTCTCTCAACAAATAGCAAGACTCGGTAGGATGGTCAGAATGACACATCTTGCAAAACTTTGCTTGTTGAGCCTCTCTTCTCATCATAAGTTCCCTCAAGGTGAGACGTTCTATTTGTTTTTTTTCAAAAGTTCTGAACCATATTGCAAGGATTCTCGATAAAATTTCACCAAGAACTCAAGAAATACCTACTCCAGACAAAAACAACCACCAAGAAGTGGAAAATAAAAACAACTAGCTAATATGCAACCAAATATGCCCAAACACTTAAAAATAAATGCCTCTTCCCCAGCAGCGGCGCCAAAATTTTGGAGGTCATTCTCGTACTTCTCAAAGTTATAATTTATAAGCCCTTTATGCTTACTAAATACAATTAAGTAGATGGTAGAAAATTGGGGTCGTCCATGAAGAAGAGATATTTTCTTAGGTTTGATACACGAAGGACATAGCCATTATACACGAAGGACATGGCTATTAATCAGGGTCGTCCATTATACACGAAGGACCATAGATTTGATAACAACAAGCCTTCTACCAAAGGCATGGCCATTTAACCAAACATAGCATTCATTAGGCTAAACCTAGAACAAACCACATTCAATATTCAACCTTGCATTGCATCTATAGGATAAACATGAGAACAATCCACATTAACATATTTATCTAGCAAGAATCACAACACATTATGCACAAGAAATTCTAGTTCAATGTTCCTGGATTCTCATGTCAAAGAGCTAAGAAATTTGCAACTTTCCTAACACCCTAACACTTCAATCATAAAAACACTTCATATACTTAAACAACCCATAGCATAAATGAAGTAAAACATCTCATTTAAACACATGAATGCTAAATATCTAATGCTTGAAGAAAGAGTGAAATAGAGGTTCTTACTACATAGGTGTGGAAGCTTCAATCAATTGCACCCAAGCAAAAAAACTAAGCTAGATAATCAAAACCTATAACATAGAACAAAGATCTACAAAGAAAGAAGAAGAAATGGAAGAAAATGGTGAAAAACTAGGGTTTTGTTGCCCCCGAGTCGGGCTAAGAGAGTTGGGGAAGAAGGGGATTAAAAGCTATTTATAGTACAAGAAAAAAGGGAGTAAAATTCAAGTTGCAGGGAAATTATCGCGAGTCGCAATGCCTCCGTCGTGAGTTGCAACCAGATCCGGAAATTGTGAAATCTCAACTCAACATTTCACGAGTCGCAACACACTTGTCGTGAGTCGTATTGGAAAAAAGTCCCATTATTTTTTGCTTCCTTTGGGTGAACCGTTGATCCATTTTGGGAGTTCTTGTAGTTAATTTTATAGTACTCGAGAAGAGGAATCCAATGCTACCACTTTTGGAGGCTGATTCTTCTCAAAAAAAGTATCAGAACTTTGCTTCAAAACATAGATCGTTCTTTACCCTTTGCTTTGCTCTAGTTTCTTCACTGTATCTTCTACCACTTTGTTAGTGGCCTTCCATCTTCTACCATCCTTTCGAATGGCCTTCACTAAACCACTCCTAAGTGCTAATGAGAAACTACAAATTAATCTTATAAAAAGGAATCTAGATGCTCGTAAGGACCAAAGGTCCATTAGACTAAACATAGGTTACAAAATGAAGGACTTAGATATAAAACCGAAGAGGAATATATGAACCCCTTATCATGTAAAACTAACTAAATATAGCTATCTTAAAACAAAAATATGACAAAAGAGATGTTAAATGCTTTGGAAAATACTTGCATTTGACGTCTCATCAACTACACTTTGCTTAGTCCTTTTCTTGTCTTTATTTACTCGAGGATGAGTAAAGGGTTAATTCTAGGAGGTTTGATGTGTATCATTATGCGTGATTTAACCGATGCATTCAACATAGTAATTGACTTGTTTTTCATGTTGTATTGCTATTATTAGTTGATTTTACGTGACAAGGGGTTTAGACGGCCATGTTTGGTTTTCTTGTCTAAATCCCTCATTTTGTAGACTTGATTGGTACTAATGGACACCACGTGTCATGGGTATCTAGATCTTCCCTTGTGATCAACATTATTAGGTTACTCGTGGATACTTTTTGTCACATTTTATGTTGAAGGCCGTTTGCAAGGATGGTATAAAATGTTGAAGGCCATTCAGATTAGAATGGTAGTAGATGAAGACCACAAACACTACATCTTGGTAGTAGAAGGATTGACCTAAAGATAGGCTACATTGAAGTTTAAAACGGACAAGGAAGAAGTAGAGGATTGTTGTCCAAGAGTTGTGCCAAGTTCTGGTAATGATTCGAGAAGAATCAGCCATTGAGGTTGGTGATGCATCCCAATTTACCATTGTTGTGTGCACCACCGTTGTGGACGAAATCTGCAAGATAAAGTCCCAGAGGTTGACCTGCCTCCCCCCGGGGTTGTTAAAATTGTAGCTTAGAATTAACCCAGGTGGAGGTGGTGTGGTTAGAAGATAGAAATTGATAGTTCTACATCTTGTTCTTACTGCTACGTTAGAGGGTAGTTAGCGGCAAGCCCTGGGTTCTTCCACAAAGATGCTAGGTCTAATATATCAACTCATACACAGCCTCGTATGGGCCATTAACTCGTACGAGTGAAAGGAATGGCTAGTAAAGAAAACATGCAAATATGGGGGGGTGTTTGGTTTTTGCATCTAACAACTACAAAGTATAATAGTAAAAACACAAATACAATATGAAGCTAAGCACTTGGGGAATCATTGAGCAACTTGGTCAATCTAATGCTTTTATTCTTGATTAATTCACATAGAGATCTAGACAAACCTAATAGAGTATCCATAATACGTGGTGTGGCCAATGACATACATTTCCCTATCATGGTGAGTGCTCTCGAAACCCTCTATCGATGCCACCATCGTAATTAGGGGAGTACAACATGGTCCGACCATTGTTGTAAAATTGTTTCTCCCCCGTGCAATTATGTCCTGGGCTTCCACCATAAATGCACTACTTCCCTCGGGTCCTATGAATTAATCCCAAGGGTTGTAGGAACCTTATCTATGATACTAGGATTTCTTGTAACCCTAGCTTGCTACTATAATAGCTATCTTTACCGATAACCATATTTACCAATAACCTCTCAGAAAACTCTACGAAGTCAGCTAAGACTGGTGCGATGGTAAGTAGATCAGAGCATACCTGAATCCCCCGTGCACACACCCATGCATACTCGTTCTCCTCTACCCATTCTAACAACCGATTTCTCTTTGCAATGGGGCATCGGTATTTGCACCATACATGAATATAGCCCAAAGTGTCTGCTTATATGTGATGTACTATTCATGCATTTAAACTCAAGAGCAAATTACAATAATATCATGAACACAAAATTAAGATGAACTAAGGAATCTCAAAAAGCATGTAGATTAGACCAATTCAGTACAATTTATCCCCAATCTATTAAAACTAATCCCTTGACATGTAATTGAAATAAACATGAAGTTTCTACCAAGGAGAGAAGAAAAAGATTAAGTTTCTACTAAGGAGAGAGTCTCCAAACTATTCTTAAAATCTAGTCTATCTAATGTATTGTATGAAGGTTCTATTTATAGTAGACAAAGTAAAACCTAGTAGACAAAGGTTCTATTTATAGTAGTAGGAGATTGGGCCTAAACGTAGGCCAAAATAGGGTAAACTCGTGTTAAGCCACCGCCCGGCGCGGTGTATTTCCAGTGATGTGGCCCATGGTGTGTCCTTGGTGCGGGGAACGAGGACTAGCGCGGGTTGTGTCCCTTCATGTGCGTGGGGCGCCGGATCTGGGGAGTGGCACATATCTTAATGTCAGGCAGGGCATGAGGCTTTGCACATTATACGTCTAACCCTTGGTACTGGCCGTGTCCTCTTCTGCGAGGCATTGTTATGGTGCTGAAAATTGAGGTTCTAATCCACGTCCGTGCTTGTTGATGCGGGCCGTGGTCAGGAGGGTTGCTTGCTCAGGAACTTGGGCACCAGCCATGTGATTTCCCACGCCTCAATGACTGGTCTTGACATATTGAGCTTGGAACGGTGCGGGACACCAAAAACTGAAGTCCCGCACCCATACTTAGCCGTGAGGTAGGATTCTTTAATTTTTTCTAGAGGCCAGTGGCCTCTGGCGTGGGCTATACCATAACCTTGCACTGGTCTACTTTGTGGGAGGAATCTCCTCTGGTGTGGACTGTTGGTTCCAAATCAGCCACGGCCCGCGTAGGCCTGTTAGTGCCTTGGCTGACTGAACTAGTTTCCTTCGCTACGAGTGAACTGTTAGTCCGATTTGAGAGTTTTAGTAGTTGATTTTATAGTATTCGAGAATAAAAATCAGATTGAACCAGCCTTGAAGGCTAATTATTCTGGGAATGTTCATGGACCTAAGAAAAACTCCTCAGACAAGGATTCCACATTTCTTCGTTGGCAGCTTTGAACTTCGTTGTTTCCTATCTTGGCTTCAATATTTTTCTACAACACATTGATGATTGTGGCCTTGGTCTACTACCATTATAATATGAATAGCCTTCATCTCTACTACCATCCTTGCGAACGGCCTTCAATATCTTCTACCACCCTTACGAACGGCCTTCACATAGAATGTATGCAAAAAGTACCCACAACCATCCTACTAAGGATGATTACAAGGAAGATCAAGGAGCCCGTGGATAAAAGATGTCCATTAGTACCAATTAAGTCTACAAAACACATAATTTAGACAAGAAAACCAAACATGGCCATCTAAACCCCTTGTCACGTAAACTCAACTAATACTAGCAATCCACCAAATAAATTTAACTAAAAAGTATGCCAAATGCATCGGTTAATGCACGCATAATGAAGTAGATCAGACTTCGCACACTTTACCCTTTACTTGTCCTCGAGTAACTAGATGACAAGATAAATAATCAAGCAAAATGTAGCGTGCAAGCAAAAGTTAATCGAGGCATTCAACTTATTCCAAGATTACCCTGTTTCCCCAAGAAAGTAAGAATCTTACAACTCTCACACCCCCCAAAAAACATAAGTAATCAAACCATCCAAAAGTAAAGTGTGGAATAAGGTAAGCTAAAAATATAAGTGGCAAGCTAGCTTACTTTTCCCGAAATGATCCCAAAAGCAATCAAAGAGTAGTCTTAAAAACAATCCACCACAGAAGCATGCATTCAACCTAGTTTTTTGTTTTCTCTCAATTTCTCTCATTTTGGTTAGGAGCCCTTTTGGATATACATCCTAGCTATAACACAAAAAGGGTACTCACTTCTCACCTTTTTCCACATGGCTTCTCATTTTGCCTAGGTTCGTAAGCCTAGCTGGGCCCAGCCTCTCATTTTTGCCTAGGCCTTTCGACCTATCCAGGCTTTTCTTCATGTTACCCAAGTTGCCCTTTTGAGTTTTTTACTTGTCCAGGTTTTTTATTTTTTTTTATTATTTCAAGTTTTCCAATGTTTTTGGTGTAACATAAAATTGCCCCAAAAGTGGGCTTCATACTACAAAAGATAATCAAAACATTAAAATACACTACCAATTTCCTAAAACATTCTATCCCATACAAACTGGAATTTCTAGCATAGCATGTCATGCCTGCAAATGTTCATCCAAAATCATCCCTCAACAAACAAAAACCAACATCATCAACAAACAAGAATAACAACTACCAAAGAAAATAAAGAAATGCACCGAGGAACTGTGAGAAGGATGACTCCCTAAGTGCTCATTACTCCCTCCCCACACTTTGCTAATGCAAAGTCTTCAATACACAAAAATCATATCAAAACATATGTGAGGTAGGGAGAATAGTGATACTCACTCTGGCGGCCATGAAGGGCCTTTATCCTCATGACTCGTGAAGCTCATATCCATGTATCTGGTTGCTTGTAGTGTGGCCTCATTGCTATCCATCCTCGAACTAGGATCTTCCACTTACGAGCGCATTCTTCCAATCGGTTGGAATACCTCTTCCAACACTTGAGTAGAGCTCAAAATCTTGTCCCTGAGTGAATGCAAGTGGTCAATGATGTTCATAGATAAGTGAGAGCGACTAGGTGGTGCTCTCGGAGTGAACTCTTTCTCGGCCACCCCAACATCTATATCCTGGTTGGCTAAAACTCTATGGAACTCCTTCTCAAATTTTTGGTCCGGTGAAATGAGTAGGTCATCCAAGCTCGTGTCAGGGTCAATGGCAGTGCGCTGTGATTGTGGAAGGATCATAAAGCTACACGTGCTCGCTCCACCATAAAGCCATACATATCTACCCTCTGATGTTATGGGTTCACCACGGATGCCTTCGCTAACTTCTCTATGTTTTATCTTGTGCCCGATCTTCCTAAGTTATCTAAAGACCTTTATGTGACCCGATGACCTAGATATTCCGTCAAAAGACCTACCATCCCTCCCATAGAAAATTTTCTACTCTTCCTGTTTCCCATCACTAAACATTCCTACACAAAACACCCCACAAAGTTCAGGTAAAAGTTACCCTCGGGATTCATTACCCAAAGGCAATAAACATCAGAACTTGGGCATTGCGTTAGTTCACCATGGCAAAAGACTCCCGTAGCCAACATATGATGAATATAACGGAACACTGAATGAACTATGGCGGTACTTATGCACAGGTTCTTCCGATCTGTGCTCGTTAGTCGCATCCAAAAACATCCAAGAGAGAAAGGTAACCCTTTTCGGTATGTCTTCTAGATCTCCTTCCCATACATGCACCCAAAGGCACGCGGTAGCTCTCGATGGGTCATCTTGTACTCCATATCATCTAGGTTGAATTTGATCGCCTTGTGCCCATCATCATCTACGACCAACCATAGAGTAGGTAGGAACTCTAGGGTCCACCTAATATACTTCTTGGAGTGCATCTCGAGAAACTCTTCTAGACCTACTCGGCTTAACCTGTAAGTGACCGACTCGAGCAAGCCTAGAGCCACCAAGGTGCTCTTGCAAGTAAACCCCATCTCCAAAATACTCTTCTTCGGCTCTCTCAAGTTCCTCCACCTCTGGACTGCAGTCTCAGAAATGTTGGATAAACCCATAAACTCCTTGGTCACAAATTTGGGGTTACAAACAATGGAAGTTGTCGGTTCGGGGTTTGCACCCTTCGCCAACTTCTTCCTCTTCTTACCCCTAGTAGACTTGCCCTTCTCTGAGGCATTATTCTTAGGTGGCATCCTAATAAAATGAGGACAAGAGTGGTGATATGATCATAAACAAAGCATGCCCTACAATTGAATATTTAAGACAACATTCTCCCAAGTAACCTAACCATTCATAACATCATAATCTAAGCATATGGGCTATTTAAACAAGAACATTCCTCATCAAACAACAAACTCATGTAAGTTATCACCAACCCATCAATAAGACAATGCAAACAAGACTAACCCTCTCTCAAATCACCCAACACTAAAAATCATATTTTTCAAGCATAATAGCAAATCAATCTTTCTAACTCTTTCTTCAACACAAGATCATGCATTCAAACTCAAACACATATCCCAAAACCCACTCATTCCAGAATCATGCTTTATATAACACCACCACAATGTCAAATAAAGCATATAAACAAAGGGTTCTATTTGAAGCTAGGATTTGTAAGACCCATAAAGGAAGAAGAAAAAATTGCTAACTTTTGGAAGAAAAGCTTCACTTTTTCGAGTTACACCAAGAGTGTGAGAGTGAGTAATTCTTGAGAAGAAATAATGTGTCAAATGATAGAATTAGGTGGAGAAATTTACTATGGGATTAGAATTTCAGCCTAGGTGACTAGGGTGAGCGGTACAATTAGGATAAGAATGGAATTTTAAAATTCTCAATTTAGGGGACAATAGTACAAGTCAATTAATTCCACGGGATATTGGAAGTATTTTCAAAATTCCTAAGGGATTACGGAATTCCAAAATTCTTGGACAAAAAATGCATTTTTTAAGTTTGATAATCAGAATTTTGAATATTTACATTATCGCAACAAAGGAAAATTGAAATTTTGGTTTTACGTGCAAAATATGCTTGGCGTGAATTTGCACTATCACATCCTTTGCTAGTCCATGGGTACTAGTTTGGGAATGATTAGCTAGCTTTGGGTTTGTCCACAGAGATGATAGGTCTAATGTATCAACTCAAATACAACCTTGTACGGGTTCATCAATCCGTACGAGTGAAAGTAATTGCTAGTAAAGCAAACATGCAAATAGGGGGGGAGTGGTTTTTCAATCTAACAACTACAACGCATAAAAGTAAAAACACAAATACAATATTAAGCTAAGAATTTGGGGAATCCTTGAGCAACTTGATCAATCGAATGCTTCTATTCTTGATTTATTTACATAGAGATCTAGGCAAACCTAATATAGTGTCCATAATACGTGGTGTGGCTAATGGCATACACTTCCCTGTCACGGCTGGTACTCTCGCAACCCTCCATCGACGCCACCTTTGTAATTAGTGGAGTAAAACAAGGTCCGACCATTGTTGTAGGTATGTTTCTCCCCCGTGTGGTTACGTCCTGGGCTTCCATCACAAATGCACTACTTCCCTTGGGTCCTATCAATTAGGCCCAAGGGTTGTAGGCAAGTTTTCTATGATACTAGGATTTGTTATAACCCTATCTTGCTACTATTTAGCTATCTCTACCCATAATCTCTCAGAAAACTCGACAAAGTCAGCTAAGACTGTTGCGATGGTAAGTAGATCAAAGCATACTCGAACCCTTCGCGCACACACCCACGCAGACACATTCTCCTCTACCCATTCTAACAAGCAGATTTCTCTTTACAAGGGGGCATCGATATTTGTACCATACATGAATACAACCAAAATTGTGTGCTTATATGTGATGTACTATTCATGCATTAAAACTCAAGAGCAAATTACAATAATATCATGAACACAAAAATAGGATGAACTAAGAAATCTCAAAAAGTATGTAGATTAGACCAAGTCACTACAACATATCCCCAATCTATAGAAACTGAGCCCTAGACATGGAATTCAAATAAATATTTGAATTCCGTATCTTAGGATCAAAACAAAATAAATAAAAGAAAAAACTGAAGTTTCTACTAAGGAGAGAGTCTCCAAACTACTCTTGAAATCTAGTCCATCTAATGTATTGTTTAAAAACCTTGTAGACAAAGGTTCTATTTATAGTACTAGGAGATTGGGCCTCAAAATAGGCCCGAAATAGGCCAAAATAGGGTAAACCCTAGCTCAGCCGCTGCCCATCGCGGTGCGTCTCAGATAATAAGGCCCGTGGCATCTAAACATGATCGTCTAGACCCCATGTCACTTAAACTCAACAAATAATAGCAATCCACCAATTAAAAATAACTAAAAATTATGCCAAATGCATCGGTTAATACACACGTAATGAAGCAGATCAGAGGCTTCCGGGAGGAAGAGGCTCTGACGATCAAGTTAGCAAACAATAGTGCAATTGTGTAAGTAGGAATGAATAGTTTAGTTTGTAGGGTTATCTTTAGCCTTTATATAGGTTGGCCAGTAGGGAAACTTTTTTGTTTGCTTAAGGAGCAAGTACTTCTCCCCTGGGCCTGCCTAAAGGGTACTATCCAATGGATAAAATAATGGACCTGGGTTGGCTAGAATAGGTACTTGGGCTCAGTACGTATTTACACATTGTTAATAAGCCCCTGGAAAGTTGAGGGTTCAACCTTCAAATTCATCCCAAGGCACTGGGTTTGAATTTTTGTCAGCCCCTACGAATTTGGTGATTCTTCCTTTGATAAGGTTGCTTTAAATTCACTGTTGAGCAGGGATAGGAGTTTTGAGCCCCGTTAGTGCTTTAAGGGCACAATTTTCGAGCCCCTATAATGTTTTAGGGTTTCGTTCCCAGGGCAGATAAGGGATTCTTCAGGTTGGCTTCAAAATTTTCCTTTGAGCAGATCAATTTGTTAGGGGTGTGACCTTCAGTTTCGTAATCTATGTTAGAGTCCGAGGACCTAGCTTTGGCCCCATTTATTTTACAAGGCCTTCGAGCTTCAATAGTAAGAAATAGGGGGGTTTGACCCTCAGTTGTGTAATCAGTGTTAGAATCTGAGGGACTAGCTTTGGCCACATTTTTTACACGGGGTCTTCGGCCTTCAATAGTAAGAAATAAGGGGGGGGGGTCGACCCTCAGCTTTCTAATATGTGTTGAAATTCGAGGGCCTAGCTTTGGCCTTGTTTATTTTACACGGGGCCTTTGGGCTTCAATAGTATGAAATAAAGGGGAGTGCGATATGTTTATTCCCAAGAGACCTCCAGCGTGAGAAGTGGAAAGGTCATGAGGGCTTCATCCTCACTCATATCTTTGAGTGTGTGAGGTCCATGTTGGACATTACGCGCACCACTTCTTCCATTAATACCTAGGATTTCTCACCCACGCGGCCCATTTACACACATATTCACTTACTATTTTGGCAGCCCGAGGTAATCACTACCTTTTCTTCCCTCTATATAAGACGTCTTTTGACGCTTTAGATTACTTTTCACCCAAATCAATTTCAAAATTTCAAAATCTCTCTCTCTCTTTTGGGAAAATCAGTGCACTTCTCCTTCCCCACTAACATTTTCAGAGAACTCCGGCCTAACACTGTGGCTAAGAATCAGTAAGTTTTCCCTTATTTGATTCTTTCTTTCTCTTTATTAAATGTCGCAAACACCAGTGGGGGAAAATAACTCGATCCCAGCCTACTTTCCAGCCATTTCCTCTACCGGTGGAGTTGAAAACTCCCATTTTTAAGATTGTGGCATTGAAAACTCCCGTCATTGGCTTCCGACCCTAGTTTTTCTGGCAGGGGAAACAAAGGAAATCTGGCAAGCTGTGGTATTAAAGATGAAGGTTCCGAGGGAAGCCACCATCCAGTAGGATGAGGAGGGTCGTCCCTTGATTTTTGAGAAAATCTTAACCCCCATTTGCGAAGCCTCTAACTAGTCTCTAAGAAGATTTCCCACCCTCTATCGACCTTTCCATCCGTAATTAAGGTTTCGGAGGACCTGGGATTGGAGATCCTTCGAGAAGACTATAATCCTAGGGGTTACAAGGCCTGGTAGATGTACTGTTTACAAGTGTCACTTTAAATTTGGGCTATCTTTTCCCCTGCCCATCATCCTCTCTAGTCGTCTTAAGGAGCACCAAGTAATTTTAGCCCAACTTTATTCGAACATCATACTTTATGTTATGGCGTTCATAACCCATTTCTATAGCCTAGGAATCACCCTGGGCTATGAATTGTTTAAGTCTCTATACTACCTTTGTCGTAGCAAGGCCATAGAACATGGGGGGACAAAATTTGGGGATCCTAAACCAAAGTAATAGGTTCTCGAACCACCTCATAAAAAATTCTTCAAACTTCCGAGATTGGTATAAACCCTATGTTTATACATTTGTTAGTGAAATCGAGAGCTATTACATCCTGGGGTGGAATTCAAAACCCATGTTTGAGAAGAAATCTAATTACTTTGCTCCGGACAATGTGGTAGTATATGGGGATAGTTTATTTAACTAGCCCTAAGAGCTTTAAGTATGTTTGGCATGAAGAGGTCTACGAGGAATGGGTTTACAACCAAGAGCCTGTTTTAATTAAGCCCCCTCCTCTGGTAGACCCTTTGACAACCCCTTCCGCAGATAGAAGGAAGGGGAAAATATAGATAGTTGAGGGTGATAAGCCCAAGAGAGTTAAGAGGAAATCCACCCAATTGCCAATGATGGGGCCACAAAATGGCCAAAGAAGACAAAGTCTGGTTCTTCGAAGCCATCCGAGTCTGTTTTCAGGCCTCTCAAAATTGTTTCAAAGCAAATAAAGCCCAATAACACTGCAGAGGCCACCACTAGGAGTTCCTCCTCACCATACAAAAGTGTTTATGGCATCTTAGTTTTTGCCTTAATTGTTTTTAATTTTTATTTCCTCAACTAAATTTTCTTTCTTTTGTGTTATTTAGTGGGCTTCAATAGCTTCTTTAACTTTGGGAATGAGGAAGAAGAAGAGGAGATGATCTACGAGGAGCCTCACCTAAAGGCCCCCTCCCAGCCCTAGGCGCAGGTGCCGGTCCAGCTTGAGCCCCATCTGAAAGTCCTGGTGGATGTCCCTGATGCCTTTGTGAATAATAAAAGGCCACGTGAGGGCACCTCTTCTCAGAACCCTTCCTCTGTAAGGAAACAGACCAAGGAGTTTGTTATCGTTGTCACAAGCCGGCACCAAGGCTAGGCTCACTTTGAGGAAGGGTAACCTCACCCCTCTGGGTACGGTTGATCCCATCCTTACCGCTCTTCTAGAGGTGGCTACTACTGCAACTACTTTGGAATCTTTCTTCCAGACCCTCTTGGCGAAAACAATGGAAGCTCAATAGGTTTTAGCCAAGGTGGAAAGCTTGGATAAGACCAATGACGCTAACATAGGAAGCTTGGAGAAGGCCCATAAGGCCAAAGTGAATGAGCTCGAAGGGAAGCTCAAGAAGGCTACCTTCGGTCATAAGGAAGAGTAAGTGGAAGTGGTCTCCCAACATGAAGAAGTAATAAAGAGGGTGGGCTCTGAGCACGAGAAACATTTGAAGAAGATCGAAGAGAAATCATCGGAGGCTCAGGAATCCATTCCAACTCTGACCAGTGAAAATGTTAAGCTGGCTAGTCTTCACTCTGCCGAGGGGAAGACCTCTATCTTGAAGACTTACACCAACAAACTTGTGAAGACCAAGGGGTTTTGGGACTTTTTCTCGTTCCTCTCTAGTGTTTTGGTGGGGGGTTACTTGGAATGTTCTTACCCATTCCATTTTCAAGGACCTACCCGTCGAGTATGCTACAATAGTAGATGTTCACAAAAATAGCTCTAAGCTGGAGCAGTTGGACCATCTTTGGTGGAAGTTCATTTAGGATGGGGGTATCAAGTTCCCATTGCTTGAGCATCTGAAGGCCACAGGAAAAATCTTTTCTGGGAAGTAGATCTGCAATTTGGAAGTAGATGGGGATGATAAGTGGAGCCAGCCAGACCCCTTCACTCGACCGAAGACCCGATGCAGGCCAACTTCTTCGACCTCTAACCAAACAGAGCTTAGCGCAGGTGAAACAGAGGATGTATAAAATATTTTCCTTAGGATTTCAAGTGTACCCTCCTTTTATATTTATCAATGACAACGTTGGTGTGAGCTCGCTCTCGTTTTACTGTAGCTACGTGTGATATCTGGTGCGATTTAGCCAAAACGCTCATTTTCTCTGTCGTTTTCATCTTCCTCCTCTCTCCTTTCAGACATCTTAACCGATAACGGTCATTTCCTTTCACCTATTTCTCCTCTCGCCGCCGCCATGGCGGCTCTCCCGCCGGCCGATCGAAGCCAAGGGGGGACCAAATCCTTCCTTCAAGCGCTTGCTAACCGACCTCCGCCTCTACAAGCTTCCCTCCCATCAAACCCGGAAATCATCCCCAAAACTCAGTGCAAAGGAGATATCTCATGCCTTGTCAGTCGCAAGGATGCAGACATTCTCTCCTCCCATTATCGGAATGCTCTGATCGGTAAGTTTGCTAGAGGTAAGCCTTCTATGATCCAACTAAACGAATCTTTTAATTCTGTAGGCTTCAAAGGCAAATTTCAAATAGGATCTATCGATTACCGGCACGTCCTAGTTCGCTTCCAGGAGAAAGAAGACTACCAGAGGTTCTGGCTCAAGGGTCACTGGAGCTTCAACAACGCCCAAATGAAGGTACTGAAATGGACTTCTGATTTCTCTCCGGAGGCAGAATCATCCATAGTCCCGGTATGGGTAACAATTCCTCATGTCCCAATCTATTTTTATAATTCTGCTATGCTTGAAATCATGGGTAACCAAATAGGAAACTTTATTAAAGTTGATGCTGCTACTGAGGCTCTGTCTAGGCCGTCTTGTGTGAAAATGTGTGTTGAAATTGATTTAAAAAAGAAATTACCATCCTGCATTAGAGTGGGAATCGAAGAGGATGGAAATGAATTCAATGTGGTAAAGCTCCCCCTAGAATTTGAGGATATTCCCCCCTATTGTTTACATTGCAAATGTATAGGGCATGAAGACAGTTATTGCATTTATCTGCATCCAGAGCTTAAGAGATCCTCGGCTAGGAAAATTGATACTCTAATTAATCTAACTGACTCCCATTTAAAGGGCTCGGTGGGACAGGTAAAAGGGAACTCAAACATTAATCAGACTGGGAATTTAGGAGCAGAGAGTTCAGGGATATCAGTTACAGAAAAACAAAAGAGTTATCAGGCTCAGAAATTTATCTATGTTCCTAAGAAACAGCAGAGTCAAGCTTCTGTGCATGAACCAAATGAGTCTATCCTAATTAACACTGATCCCCTGGTAGCTGATCCTAGGACTTCTGGTGAGCCTCCTCAACAATTGACCTCCAACAATGTAGATAAGCCCACCATTGAAATCAGCAGCATAGATGATGTTGTGACAGAGAAGGAAGATATTTCTCTGTCACCTCAACCTGAAAAATTAAACCCTACCCCCTCCCCTCGATCTTTTCCCATTGAACCAAGACCATTTGGGACACAAAATAGGCATCCTCAATCTGCCCCACCTACTTTTAGGCAGTCTTTGCCAAAGATGATCTACCAAGTAAACGAGGAAAATCCTTTTCCCCTTTTAGCTCCATCATTGCAGCAAAGAATTTTATCTTTTCTCAGCAGAAAAACAGGTCCAACAGATTTTTACCCTTAGCTGGTGATGAATCATCTGGAGAAGAGGGCACTCGTATAGAACTTTCTGCCACTGAAGAAGAAGCCACCCTATTAGATACTGCTCCTGAAGCTGGAACTGATCAATCACAGGGAGACAGTGTCCCATCTTCTGATCCAAGTAAGTTGAAGAAAGGTAAGTCTGTTATGAAAAATAGCAAACCATCTAATGACACTTTTTTCTCTCAGAAGAACACCATTATGACTAGATCAAAAAGCTCCTCTAATGTTTCATTATGAATAGTTCAACTGTTAGAATTAAAATGTTGGTTTGGAATATTAGAGGAATGGATACATCTATGCTTAGACTCTCTAATCTCATCAACAGGCATAGATTTGAACTCATTTGTTTAATTGAGCCTAAACATGACAATTCACAATGTGATCTATATAGACAAATGTTGAGGTTTGATAATTGTTTCTCTGCAACTAATGGTCAGATCTGGATTTTTTGGTCTTCAAACATAACTCTGACAGTTAGAAATGATAATCTTAAGTTTCTTGGAGTTCACCTAACTAGTTCTACTCTCATTAAGCCAATGGATGCCTTTTTTATCTATGGTCTGAGAACCAGATTAGGAAGGAAGGATCTCTGGTCTGATCTTAGCTCATACAATCATTCTGAATCTTTGTTTATTGGAGATTTCAACTCCATTTCATCAATAACTGAATACAGAGGTCCATCTACTCCAAAATTTGAAAGTATGAGAGATTTTAATGATTTTATTAATGGAATGGGTTTGGAAGAAATCAACACTGTTGGGAACCTGTTTACTTGGACTAATAATCGTTTAAGATCTCCTACAGTTAAAAGACTTGATAGAGGTCTGTGTACTGCATCATGGTCTCTTTCTTTTCCTTCCTCTACAATTCAGATTCTGAATAGAGTTAGCTCAGATCACAATCCCTTGCTGCTGACTGTAGGTAGTGATATACCATCCAATCCAAGACCCTTTAGGTTCCTCAATACATGGTACAAGAGGAAAGATTTCAACGAAGTAATTAAGAAGGATTGGGATATTCCTATGCATAACTCTGGAATGCTAGCTTTTTACTTAAAATTAGTTAGACTTAAGAAAGCCTTAAAAATCTGGAACAAAGAGCATTTTGGTAACATTCATGATAATGTTCTACAGGCAGAATTAGCCTTGCAGGCTCAGGAAGCCTTAACTGATCATGATGATTCTGTAAATAATCTGGTTAATCTTAGGGAGGCTAGGGCCAGATTAGTCAAGGCCATGTCTGAACAAAAGAATTTCTGGAAACACAAGGCTAAGATAAAATGGCTCCAAGATGGGGACAATAATACATCATTCTTTCATAAATCAGTACAAGATAAGAACAATAGACTGAGGATCACAAAAATTAAGGGTAGAAATGGTCAATGGTTGGAAAATACTCAGGATGTGGAGATGGAGGCTATATGTTATTATCAGGATCTTCTCAGTGAAGACTGCCCCACTGATAGCTCTCTATTCATATCTCATTTTCTCAATCATATCCCCAAGCTGGTTACTCAGGAAGATAATGAGAACCTATTAAAACCAGTCACAATTGAGGAGCTTAAGAGGATAGTTTGTAGCCTTAATAAATCAAGCTCCCCAGGTCCGGATGGTTTTACGGCCAAATTCTACATAAAATCTTGGGACATAATAGCACATGATCTTCTTCTAGCTGTTCAGGATTTTCAATCTTCATCTAACCTGCCTAGGGGTATAAGTAGTACATGGATCACCATAATTCCAAAGAAGAAAACCCCATCCTCATTTGATGACTATAGACCTATAAGTCTCTCCAATGTGATAAATAAGATTTGTTCTAAAGTGCTTATGGAAAGACTTAAATCTATTATGCCTAAGATTATCTCTCCAAACCAAACAGCTTTTTTACATGGTAGGGATATTTCAGATAATGTAATTTATCTACAGGAAATGGTCAGATTCATTAATAGAAAGAGAAGAGATCCAAACTGTATAATTAAACTTGATCTCAAAAAGGCCTTTGATAGGGTTAGATGGTCATTCCTATATAAAATTTTGGCAAAATTTGGTTTCCATGCGAAATTTATCTTCTCTGTTATGAAAAACTTGTCACAGGCTTGGTTCTCTATTCTTATTAATGGTAAGCCAGTGGGATTTTTTCAGTCTTCTAGAGGCATTAAACAGGGGGACCCTTTATCTCCATTTTTGTTTAATATCTTTTCTGAGTCTTTTTCAAGGAGTCTGACCTACATTTTTGACAGTGGTAAGCTAGACTACTTTGATCTCCCAGGTAATCCTCCAAGAATCTCTCACTTATCTTATGCTGATGATACTGTTATTTTCTTTAAAGCAACAAACCTAACCTTGGTTAGATTAAAGGCTTTTCTGTCCATTTTTGAGGAAGTCACTGGTCAGTCTATTAATTATAACAAGAGTGACATCTTCATAGGTAAATATGCTACAGATCATAAAGTGAACCACATTAAAAGGATACTTGGAATGAAATTGGGTTCTTTCCCTTTCACCTACTTAGGAGTTCCAATCTTTACTGGTGTGGCTAAAAAGATTTATTTCCAACCACTCTTTGAACTTATTGATAATAAGATTGGTAATTGGAAAAATAGATGGATATCCATGGGTGGGAAAATTACTTTGATTGAGTCATGTATATATGCCATTCCACAACACATTTGGCAAGTTATTAAACCAAAAAAATTGATCATTTCTATCATTGAGAAAAAAATGAGTAAATTTTTCTGGGGGGATGATTTAAAAACAAAAAGATCTTGGAAAAAGTGGTCTGATTTGTGCCTCCCAACTGATCAGAATGGCTTAGGCTTCAGGTCTATATACACAATAATTAAAACATTCTCAGTCAAATTGTGGTGGAAGTATCAAATGGGTGATGCCCTCTGGACTCATTTATTGGCAGCCCTCCCTCAATCTTATAGGACCTCTCCTAACTGGAAGAGAATTTGTTCAGTGAATGTATGGGCCGAGGCTAACTCTAAAGTCATCATAGGGAGGGGTGATTGTAATTTCTGGACTTCAAACTGGCTTGATGTAGGTTCACTGATTGATTTGTGTGATCATAATAGGGTGGATATTGATGTTGAATGTACAGTCTCTGCTTTCATAACTAACAAAGATCTTCTCATCACAAAAATAGAGCCATTTCTTTCATCTCACATTATCACTCTTTTGCAGGAGTCAAAACTTTTCCCCCACAGAGCTGATAGATTAATATGGAAACCAGGTATCTCTGGGAACTTCTCCTTCAAAGATACATATAATTTGCTATGCAACCACACAGGTTCGACAACCTCTTCTAAACACCTTTGGAACCCCAGATTTGAGAAGAAAATCTATGTATTTATGTGGAAAGTAATAAATTCTCTGTTGCCTTTTGATAACATACTCAGGAAATTGAGGTTTTGCTTGGCTTCTAAATGCTGCATGTGCAATAAGCATGAGGACTCTTTAGAGCATTTTTTTAATACATGTGATTTCTCTCTATCTGTATGGAAAATTATTCATCAGTTCATGGGAATTCGAGATAGAGCCTTCCCATCGGTTTGGGAAAGAATTTCATACTACTTAACTTTGCCTGCTCTAACTTCTTTACATGCTATAATGATCCGTACTGCTGCTATCTTTACTTTTTGGAATATTTGGAAGATGAGAAATAGATACTTATTTGAATCTATCAAGCCTTCCTCCACCCTTGTGCTCCAACTCATTAGAAATTAGATTTTTTTCTCCTTCAGTGCAAATCCGGTTCATATAGCATCTCCTATAGATGTGAGTATTGCAGATCATTCCTTTGTACCACTCCTTAAACTTTCCCCAAGGCCAAAAATCTGGAAAATTGCTTGGACTAGGCCTATATCTGGTTTTAAGCTTAATGTTGATGCTTCTTGGTCATGCAATACTTTTAAGTGCGGAATTGGAGTGAACATTAGAGATAGTAGAGGTGATTTTAGGGGAGCTTACACTCTATTTACTAATGCTCTATCCCCTTTGGAAGCTGAATTGAAGGCTATTAAGTTTGCCATACAGATTTCACATGATTTAACTGGCCCCCTCTACATGGAATCAGACTGTCTTTCTGCGGTTCTTTTTACTAATGAACCACTCCGATGTCACTGGAACTGCTTTTCCTTAGCTGATGAGATTCATCAATCACTGAGTGACATCGAACTCGTACATATGTATAGACAGGCTAATCTGGTGGCTCATACACTTGCTAAACATTGTTTGCAACTAGAAAGTGATTCATCTTTTATTACCATATTTGGACTTCCCTCCACTGTCCAGGGGTTAGTGAGACTAGATCAAATTGGCACCCCTGTTCTACGGTTTGTTTAATTAGTTCGGATGCTACTCATTCTCACTCTTGTCTGCAGGTTTCTGATGTTGCTGCTTGATATCTGCCTCCAGTATGCTCATCACACAAGTCTCCTAGAATTCCAAGTGTATTAAGCACAGCTTTTAAGACTAGCAAATCCTTTGAAGACACAAGTTTTGGTGGAGCTAGCAATGATCATTCCTGATCAGTGGATCACATTGGATTAGGGCATAACGAAAGCTCACAACACTGAGGCCAAATTTTTTCATTCTTAACTGCTCGTCTTTGTTCCAAAATTACAGGATATGCTCATGGTTATCTTCTCTCTGACTGACTTGTGTCTCGTTTTTTCGATTCACTAAGAAGTTCGAGAGCTCATCCTATAGCATCTCACATACTCTAGCTCATTCTTTTGGAAGCAATTTATGGTTGCTTCAAGAGCAATATGCTCAGTCTGTACAGTAACTTAGCCTTGGCTTCTTTTATTTTGTTTATTACGGCTCGGGAAGGCCAATATAATTTCCCCCCATCTATGGATGGTTTATTCAAAAAAAAATATATTTATCAATGAAAGTTTTTATTTCTTCACTTGTGCATTTTTTTGTCACTAGTAAATTATAGACCTGGTGTCCTACCGCCCCCTAGCTACAAAGGGGTACCATTTTTTACTTCTTTTTCCAAGTCATGAAAGAATGGTATCACCAGACCAAAGAGTGGGTGTGGAAGCACCAAATCAAAGTCTCTCAATTTTGGTAAAAATATGTCCGGTTCGAAGAAGAGCTTCGAGCTGCCTATGAGAAGCTTAACCTATGGCGTAATAGTTTACATGAGAGACAAAAGGAACTCCTCAATACGCTTAGCCATTGGAGGGAGGAAATGAACCTCCTGACCATGGCTAAAGACAGGCTCATGGAGGATTATCGTCTCCTCCAATCTCGACACAATGAGGTCCTTGAAGAGGTCACCACCAAAGCTAGGTTTAGCATGATGTATAAGTCCATCGCTAATGCTAATTCCTTTAAGGCTTCTGGGGGGTGTCATTTTCTCTGCCCAACGAGATCATCGATTGTTACCATCGTGAGGCCTAGGTGTATCAAGAAAATGTAGAAAGAGTTTGCACGTACTTTCGTACGGCTACTACAAAACTAAAAAAATAGAATCGGGAGTACCAATGCTTAGTTCTCTCTAAAATGGGTGGTTAAGGAAGAGGAAGTGCTTTGCATAGCTGCCTATAGGGAAAAACAAAAGATCGAAAGGGACTATGCAGAGTTACATCAAACTTACACATCGACTGTTAACAACCTTTGGGCATACGAGCTCCAACTTGAGACTGTCGAGGCAAATTTAATCGAAGACTTTGAAGTATTTCTTCAAGATACCATCAACATCATGGAGAGGAAACATATTTAGAGTTTCCAAAGTACATCGAGACCTACCAGGATGCTAAGAGGTGGCTCGGTGAGTTACGAAAGGAGAAGTAGAATAAGAGCGGGGCTTCGACCTCATGTTCTGCTCCGAGAAGGAGTGTGGTTCTGGGACCTGTAGAGGGAGCCGCTCTAGGAACTCCCACATAAGGGAAGGTTCCATCTTTAATTGCTGCAGGCAGTCTTCTAGGATCCCTGTCCATCATATAAATCCCACCCAGATAGTGGCCTCTAGCTATCGTTCCCATCCCTTGGGGCTCTCGTTTCGAGGGCTAATAAAGAAGGTTATCAGGCCAGTGCCTCCGATCAAGGGAGAGGCGGTCTTACTTTCGTCAGAGGCTTTGGTCTAGCAGAGGGGGTGGCATTGCTGGCAGCATAAGTTGAGTGCCCTCCTCCAACACTGGGGGGGGGGAAGATCCAGAGGACGTACCCTTAATGAGAAGATCTCGAGTCTTACCCTGCGGGCCTTTGAGCTCTGCCCAAATGCTAGAAGCTAAGGACATGGAAGAATAAGAATCTCCCATTCCTTAGGATAGGTTTGCCTTAGTTTTATATTAATAGTTGTTGTGTGTTGTTAACTTTATCATTTTTCTTGTAAGCCATTATGGCTTATTAAATCAAATTTCTTTGCCCTTGTTCTCTTTTGAGTAACTGAACTTTTCGTAAGGGAATTAATCCTTCTAATTTAGTTTAGTGTTTAAACTCCTCATTTTCTTTTCATTCTAAGGCATTTTTATACATGTAAAAGGGGAAATTTTAACCCTAAATGTTCGACGAGCCACAGGGGCCTTGCGATTACAATGTTTTTTTTATCCTTGATCCTTACATGTGCTAAGGGAATTTTGGCCCCTAAAGTGCTCGATGGGTTGTGGTGGCCTTTTGAATGTTTTGCAAGGTTTTTACCTTGGGCGCTTTATACGCAATACAGAGATTTTGACCCCAAAGCGCTCGATGGGCTGTAGTGGCCCTTCAAATGTTTGCAATGTTTTTACCTTGGAAACTTTATACGTGTTAAGGGGATTACAAATCCAAAGTGCCTGATGGGCTATGGAGGCCTTTCGAATGTTTGCAAGATTTTTACCTTAGGCGCTTTATATGTGTTAAGGAGATTTTGACCCCAAAGTGCTCAATGGGCTGTGGTGGTCCTTCAAATGTTTGCAAGGTTTTTAGCTTGGGAACTTTTATACGTGTTGCAGATATTTTGACCCCAAAGTGCTCAATGGGCTGTGGTGGCCCATAAAATGTTTGTAAGGTTTTTACCTTGGATGCTTTATAAACATTAAGGGGATTTTGACCCCAAAGCGCTCGATAGGCTCTAATGGCCCTTCGAATGTTTAATGCTCCAACTTGAAGAGAGTGAGGAATTTTTGTTCCTTTGTGATAGGGTGTGTTTTAGTTCTTAACAAGAACAAGAATTAATTATGAGAAACAAACTTCAATAGATTGTTAACAAAAAAAGGAACCCAATTGACTTACAACACTATTTTGTCGAAGGTGTTCCCCGACCCATAGCTACTTTGGGGTGGGCTATTTTGAGTCTATTAGGATTTAGGGGAATAATACCTCATAAGGTTGGAAACGTTCCATATGTGTGGAATCGACTCACCTTGGGGGGGGGTTTCAGCACGTAACTTCCTCCAAGGCCTACTTCAATGACTTAGTAGGGTGCATCCCAGTTTGCTGACAGTTTCTCCTTCAATTTTTCTCATTTCTCCTCATTCTGAGGTCTCTCGAGGAGAAATGGATTTTTTGGAACCTTCGGTTGTGACACCGCTTGATCTTTTCTTTGACCTTAGCTTCGTGGAGGGATGCCTTCGCTCTTTCTTCTTCAAGAATGTCCAAATCCAGATGGAGATACTCATCGTTGACCTCCAAGTTTCCATTTCTTATAGAAAATCTTTGGAAGGTGGGAGCCTTATCTTTGCACGAATAACTGCCTCTAAACTATAGACAAGGCCGTATGGGGTTTCGCTCGTTGAAGATGATTCCATCATTCGAGAAGATCAAAGCATGCTGGGAAATTCATTGATCCAATTCCCACCTGTCCCTTCGAGCCTGGACCTGATTCCATTAACGATGGTTCGATTTGTGACCTCCACCTGCCCATTATCTTAGGGGTGGTAAATGGTGTTGACTCTCGGATAGATATTATATTCCTTACACCATATTTTAAATGGGTCATTGAGGAATTGGGAGCTTTTGTCAGTTATGATGGTTTGAGGGATCCCAAAACAACAAATGGTATTCTTCTAGGAAAAACCAATCATCGTTTTCCCTTTTATACCGGTTAGGGCTTCGGCCTCCACCCATATTATAATGTAGTCCACAGCCACGATCAGGCATCGAAAGTGACCTAGGGCCTCAGGGAAAGGACCTACCAGATCGATCCCCCATTTTTCAAACAGCCAAGAGCTATTTATGTTCATTATTTCTTCTTGGGGGACATGGGTGATTGGTGCATGCCTTTGGCATTGATGGCAGGCCTGGATGTGTTTGTTAACCTCATCAAACATCTTGGACCAATAGTATTCAACCAGGAGGGGCTTCCCTAGGTTAGATATGTGCATATACTTGGTTAGGTCAAGATTGGTTTAGAAAAGTGGGTGGTGCGGATCCCTAGGTTAGATCTGTGCATATACTTGGTTTTTGCCATCCATATGCTGGCTTCGTGCCAGCCCATGATAAATTCGTGCTTTATGAGTGTGGCAGCCACGTCAGCTTCATTCTGGCTGGCTGTGGCGTGAAGCATAGCTTCGCACCAAACACTTGGGCATAAAGGATGGCCACTCACCAAGCACCTGGGCATGAAGCACAGCCTTGCGCCAAGATCCTGGGCAAGAACCTTCAGCTTGCCTTTTCCGAAAATATTTTCTTTTGAATCTGCATCCAAAGACATTAAAAATTCAAGTAGTATTGTTCCATACAAATGATAAATTACTACAATTTCCTACAAATATCGAACTCATCCCCAAAAATTTTAAAATTTTTTAAAGGAACCTACTCATTAAAAACAATGTATCTTTATTGTTATCTTCACAACTTATTTTTCCATCAATCATTCGAAACTAAAAAGAGTGGCTTGGTGGGTCACCGGAATCACCATCCTTGGCACCACCAGTAACCACATCATGAAGGGTGGGTCGCCACATGATCCTAGGTTTACCTTTTACCTTTGGAGCGATGAACCTAGTGAACTCATTCTTCTCAAGCGTTTATATATTCTTGTTGAGTTTAAGGGTTGGAAGAGGCTTAGGAGTTTTTAATTCCTTAGCCTGCTTCTTTCCCCGTTTCACTTTAGACATGAGGTACCATGGTGAAGTATCCCCGTTCAAATTAGAAGAAGCATGCTAACAACAATAGTATTACAAGATAGACCATTCACACAAGATAACAAATGCAAAGTCTCAATGTCGGGAAATATCTCTTTTTGGGAATTTTCAAAATTTTCTTTTTCAAACATCATGAAAATAGAACGAGAAACATATAAAAGCAATACTCGCTACTCTACTAACACACTGATCCCCCGCTACAGCGCCAAAATTCTGACCTGCCTCCCCTGGGGTCATTAATTGTAGCTAATTAACCCATGCAGAGGCTTTCCCGTAGGAATATCAGAAGATAGAAATTTATAGTTTTGAACCCTATTCTTACTGTTATGCTGCCTAGAGGGTAGTTAGTGGTAAGCCCTGGGTTTGTCCATAGAGATGCTAGGTCTAATGTACCAATCAAAACACAACCTCGTATGGGCCGTCAATCCATATGACTGAAAGGAACAGTTAGTATAAAACATGCGAAGGGGTGGGGGGTTGGTTCTTCAAGCTAACAACTACTAAGCATAAAAGTAAACGGAAAATTAAACTATTAAACTAAGTACTTGGGGAATCATTAAGCAACATGGTCCATCTAAAGCTTCTATCTTCAATTCATTCACATAGATAATTAGGCAAACCTAATAGAGTGTCAATTAAACATGGTGCGGCTAGTTGTATGCCCTCCATCAACATCACCATCATAATTAGAGGAGTACAACAAGGTCCAACCTTGTTGTAGGTTTATTTATCCCCCCATGTGATTACGTCCTGAGCTTCCACCATGAATGCATTACTTTCCTCGGGTCCTACCAATTAGGCTCAAGGGTCATTGGCACCTTATCTATGATCTAAGGTATCTCACAACCCTAGTTTTCTACTATTTTCTATCTCTATCTGGAACCTCTTGGACAACATTACAAAGTAAGCTAAGACTGGTGAGATGGTATATAAGTTAGAGCATTCTCAAATTTCCCGTGCACACACCCACGCAGACACATTCTCCCTTACCCATTCTAACAACCAGGTTGCTCTTCCTAAGGGGGCATCGGTACTTGTACCATACATGAATATAGCCCAAAGTGCGTGCTTATATGTGGTGTACTATTCATTCATTTCAAATAATCAAGCACAATCATAATAATATCATGAGCACAAAACTTGGAAAAACTAAAGAATCTCAAAAAGCATATAGATTTAGACCATGCTCCTACAATTTATCCCTAAGCTATAGAAACTAATCCCTACATCTTAGGATCAAAGGAAAAAAAAAGAAAAGAAAAAGAGAGAGTTCTCTCCTAACTACAAAGATAAAACTACAAAAGATAAAGTGTCTAAGCTACTCTTGGATAAGAAAGCCTAGTAGACAAAGGTTCTATTTATAGTAGTAGGAGATTGTACTAAAAATAGGCCCAAAATAATCCAAAGTAGAGTAAACCCTAGATCAGTCGCTGTCCGACACGGGGAATCATGGATGGTTTGGCCCCTTGAGTGTCCTTGGCGAGGAGTGAAAGGCTATGCGCCGGCTGCGTCCATACATGTGGCGTGGGCCACTGGATCTGTGTGTGGCAAGAGTTGTAGGATGTAAAGATTGACATGTGCCGCATCAACCTCTTGGCATGGGCCGCGTCATCTAGTGCGGGGCACATCAGGATGCTGAAAATGAAGGTTCTAATCCGCGCTAGTGGCCATTGGCTTGAACGTGGTCAAGAAGGGTGCTCGCTCAGAAACTTTAGCATGAGCCATGTGATTTCCCACACCCTGCTAGCTGGTCTTGGCATAATGAGCTTGGAACAGTACGGGATGCGAAAATGGGACATCCAGTACCCATACCTAGCCGCATTGAGGGGTTCTTCATTTCATGCTAGAAGTCCATAACATCTGGCATGGGACGCGCCATAGACTCGTGTTGGTCTTCTTGGTACATGGTTGCTCCTTTAGCGTGGGCCGTTAGTGCCAAACAATGAACGGCCCACGCCAACCCATTTATGCCTTGGCCAATTGAACTAGTTTCCTTCGCTATGGGTGAACCGTTAGTCCGATTTGAGATTTTTAGTAGTCTATTTTGTAGTGCTTTAGAAGATGAATCCAATGGAACTAGCCTTGAAGGTTATTTCTTGTTAGATAGCTCTCAGAGTTAAGCACAACTCAATGGACCATGATTTCCCATTTCTTCATTGGCCGATTTGAACTCCGTTACTGCGTATCTTTGGCTTTGATCTCCTTCTACCATGCATTTATACTTGTTGCCTTTGTCTACTACCATTCTAGTGTGAATGGCCTTTATCTCTACTACCGTCCTAGTGAATGGACTTCAATATCTTCTACTGCCTTTAAGAATGGCTCTCATATAGAATGTAAACAAAAAGTACCCATATGTGACCTGCTAAAGATGATCTCAACAAAGATCAAGTAGCCTGTGGATACAAGATGTCCATTAGTACCAATTAAGTCTACAAAACATGGGATTTAGACAACAAAACCAAACATGGCCGTCTAAACCCTTGTTACGTAAAGTCAACTAATACTAGCAATCCACCAAATAGAACTCGCTAAAAAGTATGAAAAATGCAATGGTTAATGCGCGCATAATGAAACAGATCAACCTGGGTCGGCTAGACTAGGAACTTGGGTCCAAAACAAATTTACACATTTAAAATGGTTTAATTGGATTAGACTTCTCGAGCGCTATGAAATTCATTACAAGAACTCTCAAATTAGACCAAAAGTTCATCCGTAGCAGAGCAAAGAGTCAACCAGGTGAAGGAGTAATGGGTAGGGATGGACCGTTCATAGCCAGCACGAGACCAACCACCACTGGCCTGCACCATTCTATATGGCCCGTGCCAGGGGCCTTCGACACGAGCCGTGCCAAAATCCAGTACGGGCCATGCTAACCTCTGCATTCCGTGTGCTCAAGTTCCTTTTTCACTCAAAAAATGGCTCAGTATAGGCGCAGACCATCCAGTTTCACACGGACCACAACGTTCCAAGTCCTAAATGTTAAGACCAGCCAGCGAAATGTGAAAAATGAAGTGGCCCATGCCAAAAGACTGAGAAAACAAGGATTCTGTTAACGTCCTATGCTAAACAACAAGGACCGCGTGCCCGATTGTGCACCCCATGACAGCAAAAGGCATGTGGCTCATTCCACACCTGATGGACCGCTCTAGCATAAGGCCACATCAGCGGCACGGGCAGTGCCATCCGCGACGGTCCATGCACAGGTTGGTGATTAGTTTTTTGGCCTATTTTGGGCCTAATATTAAGCACATAGCCTGATTTTACTATGGTTTATATCATCTATCATTTCTAGTAGTTTGAAGAGTAACTTAGAGAGAGAAATACTCTCTCTTCTCTTTAGTACATTTTTTTTTCTCTTTTTTATTTTAATTTTTCTTAACAAGTGGAATTTAATAAAATATTTGAATTCCATGTCTAGGGAGTAGTTTCTGTAGCTTGGGGATAATTTGTATTCATGTGTTGATTATGTTTTGTAAGATTCATTAGATCATCCTAATTTTATGTGCTTATGTTATTCTGATGGCTTGTTCTTGAATTTTTGCAATTGCATGAATGATATACTCCATTAGCACACACTCTAGTGTACATTCTTGTTGGTGCAAATATTGATACCACCCGGGGAAAAGAAACCTTGATGTGATATGGGTAGTGGGGTCCGGATCCACGTGGGTGTGTACACGTAGGTCATTTTCAAGTTTTATTGTTACAATGATAGTGCACCAGTCTTAGCTAGTGATTTGGTCTAGGGTTTACAAGTAGAGATAGAAAATAGTAGCAAGCTAGGGTTGTAATAGGTCCCAATGTCATCGATAAGGTGCCTACCTCCCTTTGCCTCTTTATAGGCCTGGGGGTAAAGCATTTATGGTGTAGTGCCCAGGACGTAATCGTACGGGGGAGAAACAGATCTACACAATGGTCAAACCATTGTTGTACTCCCCTAATTAGAGAGGCAATGTTGATGGAAGATAACAAAAGCACCTTACGTGACATGTATGGGAAAGTGTTAACCATCGACCACACCATGTGTTATGAGCACTAGATTAGGTTGTTGATGTCTTACATGTGATTAAATTAAGGATCGAAACATTTAATCAACCATGTTACGCAAATATTCCCCAAGTTTTTGTTGATATAGTTTACTTGCATGTTAACTTTCATGTTCGTATTATTTAATTGAAAAACCAAAAACCCCCAATTTTACTATACTATCTTTTCCTAAAAACACGTACGGATTGATGACCCATACATGGTTGTGTTTTAAATGACTATTAGGCCCTAGCATCTCTGTGGACATACTCGGGATTGCCAATAACTACCCCATAGGTAGCTTAGTAGTGAGTTCTGTGCAGAACTATAAATGTTATCTTTGGCCCTCACATAAGTCCTTCGATCGGGTTAATTTAGGCTACAACCACTGATCTTCACTATTTCTCATGCTTTAACCAGTACATTTGACGTACTTTTTAGTAACTTTTGGTTGGTGGTTTGGCGACATTAATTGAGTTTACATGACAAGGGGTTTAGACAACCATTTTTGGTTTTCTATGCTAAATTTGGCATTTTGTATACTTAATTAGTGATTCTTGACATCTTGTGTTCACGGCCTCCTTGGTCTTCATTATGAGTTCCTTTAGTAGGTCACCTGTGAATGCTATTTGTTACATTACATTCTAACGATGGCCGTTTTCTTATAACAGTAGAATATTTGAAAGCCATTTGCATTTGAATGGTAGTAGATGAATTCCACGAACATCAGTGCGTAGTAGAAGGAGATTGAAGCCAAAGATAGGTGGCTTCAGAGTTCAAGATGGTCAAAGGAGAAAATGGTGAATTATGGTCCACGGAGTGTTGCCTTAGTCTGAGAACAATCCAGGAGGAATTAGCCTTCAAGGATGGTTTCATTGGATATATATTCTTGAGCACTACAAAATTGACTACTAGAACTCCCAATTCGGACTAACGGTACACCTGTGACAAGCAATCAATGTTAATCCAGCGAAGAACTAGCGGCCCATGAAAATCTTCACGGATACAAGATTCCGTGAAGACCTACATGAGACCTTAATGGGGCATGGCGCCGGGCCGTGAATCATGGGGATGAAGAGTTGAAGAATTTGGCTAAGTATAGAGCCGGTCCTTGAAAACCTTCATGCACCATGAGAAGACTTCTAAGCAAGACCACAAACTGCTCGAGGTCTGTGAAAACCTTCATGGACCGTGACAAAATTTCTGAGCAGGAGCCACAAGTTGTTCGCGGTCCGTGAAAACCTTCACGGACCATGGGAAAACTCTGAGCAAAACCACATGCTGCTTCCAGTTCATGAAAACCTTCAGAAACTGAGGTAAGATCCCAGCTTCATGGACTGCGCCAGATCCCACGTACTGCGACTATGAACATTCACAGATCGTGGCAAATCTGGTGTCCCGTGGCTATGCATGGTTTACGGACCGCGGCTTCTGTGACGGCACGTGAAACCTCGGTGGCTAGCCTAGGGTTTTGAAACTTTTAGTCTTTTGGGCTTATTTTTAGGCCCATTCTCCTACTGCTATACATAGGACCCATGTGGAAAGGAGAGATGTTGGAGAGAAGGAAGGAGTTCCTTTTGTAGGTTTTGTAATATTTTTTTCTTTTCTTCTTGCTCTATCCCAAAGGTGTGGAATCCAAATCTATATTTCAATTCCATGTCTTGGGAGTAGTTAGATTAGTTTGGGATTCAATTTGGCACTTAGTATGTTCTAAATGCTTTATGAGATTCATTAGATTCATCCTATATTTGTGTTTATGATATTATTGTGATTATTCTTGAATGTTATAAATGCATGAGTAGTACACCGCATATAATCACACACTTTGGGATATACTCGTGTATGGTGCAGTTATTTATTCCCCCTTAGGAAGAGAAACCTAGAGGTTTGAATGGTTAGGGGAGAATGTGTCCATGAGGGCGTGTGCACGGGGATTCGAGAATTCTTTGACCAATTTCCCTTTGCACTAGTCTTAGCTAATTTTGTAACTATTGTCCGAGAGGTTGCGAGTAGAGATAGTGAATAGTACCAAGCTAGGTGTTGTGTTGAAACCCTAGAATCACAGTTAAGGTGCCTACAAACCTTGGGCCTAGCGTATATAGAACCCAGGAGGGATATTCGCATTCATGGTGGAAGCCCTGGATGTAATAGCATGGTGGAGAAATAAACTTGCACAATGGTTGGACCTCGTTATACTCCCCTAATAACGATGGCGGTGTTGATGGAGTGTTGCGAGCGCACCCACCGTGAGCGGGTTGGGGAAGTGTATGCTATCGGCCACACCACATGTTGTGAACACACTGATAGGTCTTTTGTATATCTATATGTGAATGAATCAAGGATCGCATCATTAGAAATACCATGTTACTAAATGATTCTTAGTTTAAAACACCACCCCCCCAAGTTGCATGTCTACACTACTAGCTATTCCTTTCACTCGTGAGGATTGACGACCCACACGAGGTTGTGTTTTAATTAATATTTGAGCCCTAGCATCCTTGTGGACAAACCCAAGGCTTTCCACTTACTACCCCTTGGTAGCTTAGTAGTAAGAACGGGTGTGGAATACAGATCTCTATGTTCGACCTGTAAGCCCCTTTGGATTGTGTTTTAACGAAAACCGGGTAGGGGCAGGTGATATTTTAGCGTTGCTGCTGGGGATTCTTTTTAGTTAAAGCATTAGTTTAGCATGACATGTTAGTAGAGTTGTTAGTAGTGTCTATTATTTTTTTTTCTTTTGCTTTTTTTGTTTGCTGCGAGTGGAGTTTTCGACATAGTTTCTTGTTATATTGATTATGTTTGAAATTGTTACATTTGAAGAATAGTATGACCCTAGTTTATAGTACATAATCGTACCACAAATCTAGGTGTTTTTCATTCTCTAACTAATTCCACTGGTAATTGGAGGAGAGGGAGAAAGAGAACTAGATCAGAGGCTCAACCTAGGGATTTGAATTTTTAGGAAGCATCGTACAAAATGGTAGAAAATAACGGCACTTTGAGAGAGCTTATGGCCCAGAACTTACAGAACTAACCCTTATGTATCATATTCCCACCTTTGCCTCCAAATGTGGCTTGTGAGGTGAAAAGTGGGATGATACATTGCCTTCCTACATTCCACGATATGGCAGGAGAGGATCTGAACAAACATTTGTTGGAATTCCATTTGGTATGAATGAACATGAAGCCACTGGGAGTTTCAGAAGATGATTAAAACTTGAGAGCATTCCTCTTTTCACTCCAAGATAGAGAAAAATATTAGTTGTATAATATACCACCGGGTTGCATTGGGTCGTAGATAGATATGAAGCTGCGATTCTTGGGAAAATACTTTCCACCATCTACGGCCGGGTTGAAGATGCAACTGTCCAACATTACACAAGGGGCGACCGAGAGCCTATATGATTATTAGTAGAGGTTTAAGATACTCCTAGATAGTTTCCCCTACCACCCATTCAAGGAAGGAGATTTGGTCTTTTACTTCTTTGAAGACCTCCGTGATAAAGACATGAGATGGTAAATACCACATGCAATGGTTCTATATCCAAAAAGAGCCCGAAGGATGTGATGGAACTTATTGAAGAGATGGCCAGTATGATGAGGAAATTTGGTACAAGGTCATGGGTTAAGATCTTGCATGAACCCGCACACACACAAAAGTTGGTGGAGCAAGTCCAAGCTATTTCATCAATGATGAAAGAAATCTTTGAAGGAAGGAGTTCCAAGTCAAGATATGTGGGGTTTATAACCTCGACCACCACTCCGAAAACATTCCCCGAGGTGTTTAGTGATGTGCAAGAATTGAATGTCTTGGACTACAACAATCGGGAGAGGCCTAAATTTGCTAGTGGTCAACAATAAGGGTTCCAGGGGAACCAAGGCGAAGCAAGATCAGACCCCTATGAAAATACATCCAATCCAAGGTATAGAGATCACCCTAATTTCCAATGGAGGGATGGTAATCAACCACAAGGATATAGGGGTAGAAAAGCACCACATCGACCTTATCCTAGGGGTGAAGGTTCATCCAACAATTATACCACACTTTACAAGTTGGATAGGTAGGAGATTTTGGATGCCATTTGTCAATTGGGGAAGAAACACGAGATCTTCGTGGAAAGGACTAGGAGGGAAGTTGAAGACCTTGGTACTAGATCATTCTCAAGTATCAAGAACCTTAAGATTCAAGTTAGACAACTTACCACCTCGGTGAGCCGACTTGAAGCAAAGGAGACTAGCAAACTACCTTCCCAACTGGAGATGAATCCAAGAAATGTGATTGCACTCATGCTAAGGAGTGGGAAGGAAGTTTTTGAAACTGAGAAGAAGGTAACACAAGAGGATGACAAGTTAGTGGAGACCACCAAAGCACATTTTGAAGAAGAAGAGATAGTTTTCAAGGAAGCACCCTCCAAAGAGCTACCACCACCCATGATAAAAGCACCGGCCCATAAAACAAAGGAATGAAGAGTTGAAGAATCTAGCTATGTATGGAGCTGGTCCGTAAAAACATTCACATACCATGAGAAGACTTCTAAGCAAGACCACAAACTTCTCACTGTCTAGGAAACCTTCACGGGTTGTGACAAACCTTTTGAGAAGCCACAAGATGTTTGTGGTCTATGAAATCCTTCACGGACCATGGGAAAACTCTTAGCAAAAACCGCATACTGCTTGTGAACCGTGAAAACCTTCACAAACAGTGGCACAATCCCAGCTTCACAAACCGTGCTAGATCTCATGGGCTGCAACTATGAACATTCATGGACCGTGGCAGATTTGGCATCCCGTTGCTATGCATGCTTTAGGGACTGTGGCTTCTGTGACGACCCGTGAAACCTTGGCGGCTGACCTAGGGTTTTTCTAATTTTAGCCTAATTTGAGGCCCAAACTCCTACTACTTTACATAGGACCCTAGTCTACTCATTTGAGAGGTTGGATAATTTTTTTCGAAACCCATTTGGAGAGGAGAGAGCTTGGAGAGAAGGAAGGAGTTCCTTTTGTAGGTCTTGTAATCTTTTTTTTTCTTCTTGCTTTGTTCCAAAGATGTGGAATTCAAATCTATATTTGAATTACATGTCTAGGGAGTTGTTAGATTAGGTTGGGATTCATATTGGCAATTGGTATGTTCTAAATGCTTTATGTGATTCATTAGATTTATCCTATCTTTGTGTTTATGATATTATTGTGATTATTCTTGAATTTTATAAATGCATGAGTAGTAAACCACATATAAGCACACACTTTGGAATATACTCATGTATGGTAAAATTATTGATGCCCCATTGGGAGGAGAAACATGGATGTTAGAATGGGTAGGGAAGAACGCGTCTGCGTGGGTGTGTGCATGGGTATTTGAAAATGCTCCAACCTATTTTCCATCACATCACTCTTAGCTAACTTCATAACTATTGTCCGAGAGGTTGCGGGTATAGATAGTAAATAGTACCAAGCTAGGTGTTGTGTTGAAACCTTAGTATCACAGATAAGGTGCCTACGAACCTTGAGCTTAGTGTATATAGAACCCGGGGGAAGTAGTCACATTCGTGGTGGAAGCCCGGGACATAATAGCACGGGGGAGAAATCGACTTTAAATGATGGTCGGACCTTGTTGCACTCCCCTAGTTATGATGGATGTACCGATGGAGGGATGCGAGCAAACCCACCGTGACAGGGTTGGGAAAGTGTATGCAATCGGCCACACCACGTGTTTGGAACACATAGATAGATCTTTTGTATGTATATAGGTGAACGAATCAAGGATTTAAGCATCAGAACTACCATGTTGCTAAATAATTCACAAGTGCCTAGCATAAATAGTTTACTTGTCTGTCAATTGTATGCTGGTAGTTGTAAGTTGAAAACAACACCCCCCCTCCCCCCAGTTGTATATCTACACTACTAGTTGTTCCTTTCACTCATATGGATTAACAACCCACATGAGGTTGTGTTTTAATTAGTATTTGATCCTTAGCACATTGTGGACAAACCTAGGGCTTGCCGCTTACTACCCCATGGTAGCTTAGCAGTAAGAATGGGTGCAGAATAAAAATATCTATCGTTGACCTATAAGGCCTTTGGCTCGTGTTTTAACGCAACTAGTTTGAAGCAGGTTAAACTTGGCTCTGTTTCCAGGGATGCTTTTCAGTTCAAGTATTAGTTGAGCATGACATGTTAGTAGAGTAATTAGTAGTATCTTTTATTGTTTTTTCTTTTGTTTGTTTTATTTGCTGCGAGTGGAGTTTTTGTCATAGTTTCCTTGTTACTTTGATTCTGTTTTCTATTGTGACATTGGAAGGATAGTGTGACCCTTGTTTATAGTACATACTTGTACCACAAATCTAGGTGTTTTGCATTCTCTAACTAATTCCACAAGTCATCAGAAGAGAAGGAGAAAGAAAACTACATCGGAGGCTCAACCTAGGGGTTTAAATTTTGAGGAAGCATCTCACAAGATGGCAGAAGATAACCGCACTTTAAAAGAGCTTATGGTCGTGAACTTAGAGAACCAACCTTTATGTATCACATTCCCACCTTTGCCTCCAAATGTGACTTGTAAGCTGAAAAATGGGATGATAAATCGCCTTCCTACTTTCACGGTATGGCATGAGTGGATCCGAACAAACATTTTTTGTAATCCCATTTGGTGTTCACGAATATGATATCGCTGGGAGTGTCGGAAGATGATTACAACTTGAGAGAATTCCCTTTTTCCTTGCAAGATGGAGTAAAAGATTGGTTGTATTATTTACCACAAGGTTGTTTTGGGTTGTGGATGGATATGAAACAGCGATTCTTGGAAAAATACTTTCCAGCATCTAAGTCAGTCGGGTTGAAGAAGCAATTGTCCAACATTACTCAAGGAGCGACCGAGAGCCTATATGATTATTGGTAAAAGGTTTAAGAGACTCCTAGCTAGTTGCCCCTACCACTTATTTAAGGAAGGAGATTTAGTCCATTACTTTTTTGAAGTACTTTGTGACAAAGACATAAGGATGGTAAATACAGCATGCGACGGTTCTATAGCCAATAAGAGCATGAATGATGCAATGGCACTTTTTAAAGAGATGGAAAATGGGATGAGGAAATTTTGTTCAAGGTCTAGGGTTAGGGTCTTGGATGCACCCGCACACACACCAAAGTTTGAGTTGAAATTCTAAGCTCTTGCATCTATGAAGAAAGAACTTTTGTGAGGAAAGGTGCACCAAGTCAAGATGTGTGGGGTCAAGATGTGTGGGGTTTGGAACCTCTACCACCACTCTGAAAAATTCCCCTAGGTCATTGGTGATGTGAAAGACGTGAATGATGTGGACTACAACAGTTGAAAGAGACCTCAATTCGCTAGGGGTCAACAACAAGGGTTCCGGGAGAACCAAGGTAAAGCAAGGTCGGACCCCTATGAAAATACATTCAATCCAAGGTATAGAGATCACTGTAATTTCTGATAGAGGGATGAAAATCAACCTCAAGGATATAGGGGTTGACAAGAACCACATCAACCTTATCCAAGGGGTGAAGGTCTATCTAACGATAATACCACACTTTACAAGTCGGATAAAGAGGAGATATTGGATGCCATTGGTTAATTGGGGAAGAAACATGAGATTTTTGTGGAATGGACTAGAAGGTAAATTAAAGACCTTGGTACTAGAGCCTTCTTATGTATCAAGAACCATGAGATTCAAGTTGGAAAACTTGCCACCTTAGTGAGCCAACTTGAAGCAAAAGAGTCTGGCAAACTACCTTCCTAAACGAAGGTGAATCCAAGATATGTGAGTGCACTCAAGCTAAGGAGTGGGAAGGAAGTTTTCAAAACCAAGAAGAAGGTGACACAAGAGGATGACAAGTTAGTGGAGACCACCAAAGCACATTTTGAAGAAGAAGAGATAGTTTTCAAGGAAGAACCCTCCAAAGAGCTCCCACCACCCGAGGCACAAGTTGTTATTCCACCTCCATTTCCAAGTGCTTTGAGGGGAAAGCCGAAGGTGGGGACAAATGAGACCAACATTCAGAAAGTCTTCAAAAAAGTGGATGTATCTATCCCTATCTTGGAATTGACTGGCAATGTGCCTTCATATGCTAAATTTCTTATGGTTGCATGTACTAAGAAAAAGCGTAGACCACCTAAGAAGTTAGGGATGCTAAAAATTGGGGAAGTCACCTTTTTGAATCATAAGAATTTTCCTAAGAAATGTGATGATCCCGGAATGTTTTCTATCCCAAATTCTTTAGGTGGAACACTTGTTGAACTTTCCATGTTACATTTAGGAGCTTCTATAAATGTGATTCCATTTAGTCTATTTGAATGTTTTCAAATTGGTGAACTTAAAGAGACTAGAGTGATTGTTCAACTCGCCGATCACTCCTAAGCTAGCCCTCATGGGCTAGTGAGGATGTGGTGGTGCGAGTAGTAAAGTTGGTTTTTCTGGTGGACTTTTAAGTCCTAGATGTAGCGCACAATAGAAGTGCACCCCTAATCCTTTTGGGGTGACCTTTTATAAAAACATCTAGGACTAAAATTGATATCCACTCAAGAATCTTGACTCTAGAGTATTACATAGACAAAGTGGAATTCAAAATTTATAAATTTCGACATGATTCAACAAAACCTTCTCTTATGTGCAAAAGTGTGACACTTTTTGATGAGTATGATATTCTTGAACCTTCTTGTGTTACCAATAAGAATGAATCTCTTGTTGATAAGTTTTTGGAGGATCTCCATAAAGTTCATGATTTGGTCAATGATATGTCCATACTATATTATTTTTCTATGCTAACAAAATTTCAGCGGGAAAAGGGAAGGGTCGAGGATTTGATACCTCCTCGACCTCCTCCTAACCCCAAAGTGACATTCAAGGAGTCAATGTTGGAAAAGAAAGGAGTGACATTTCTAGGTGCCAAAAAGGGCTACAAAGGTAAGGATGACTTGTTGTGGAGACCTCTCCACAACAACGTCATTGTGGGCGAAGTCGCAAATGGCAATTCTGGAGACCCACCCATTAACGCTTCAAATTAGAATGCGTGAAGAGGAAAATGGATATATGTATGTACACAGACACACATACTCACACACACACACACACACACATATATATATATATCCAAAACACAAAATGATATGCACCACATATAGCATCCCTGTAGATTGAAAATGAAACAAAAAATCTAGAATCCTAATAAAAACCTAACAAACATTCTTCATGTTCTAGGGGAAAAAACATATGATCAATGGAAATCAATGGGGTGGTGACATGGGTAGGATAACATCGTGTTCCGGTGAACAACTTCCATTTTCTTGAGAATTAGTCATTGACTATTCGGTGAAAGACTCGCTAGCACCGGTGCTTGACCCTCCTTCATCATCTGTGGTATCTATCCCATTCTCGTCAACCTTAGGCCCCTCATCCCCCACAGGTTCATTGATTGCATCGATAATAATAGACTTTAACACCCCCATTTATTCCATAAGATTACGCACGATGTGTTCCATGCACAGCGCCATAGCCTTGGTCTTGACCATATCCTTCGGGAAGATGCCCCAGGCCATCTGTTTAGGTCCTATGGGATAAGAAATTTGTTACATTAAATGAAAATGTTAAAATTTTAATAAATGATAATTTGAAATAAACCAAACAACTCAAAATTTTGTTACCTGTTAGGAGCGTGGGAATAATGGTGGGGTGAACGTCTATAGCTGTGGAAGCTAATGGAGTTATCTCGGGCTCAGGTGTGGGAGGCACATCCATAACCCCTTTAGGGACATTGTGATCGATCCATGTCCCTGACTCGCAAACCCAATGCTTTAGACTGAATTAGTTTGCATCGTAGTACTTAGGTGATGATGATGTTGCAGTAAGGGAGTGTACGACTCTTCATGGAGAGGGCGACTTGATGCAGCTCCTGGATGATGGTGTACCAGGGGTCGACTACCTTCTTCTCGCAAGGTGTTAGTATGTGATGGTCCTATTGATCGTGTACTTCGTAGGATGTTCGGCCAGGATAAGTACTTGTACAATTATATTAAACATCATTCTCTCATAAAGGTTGAGAAAACCAATCTTGATATGCTTTATTAGGATGAGTCCATTCCCCACTTCAATTTTTAAGTACTTCTCCACCATTATGTTGGGATCAAGCACCCCAGATTGGTCATTCTCGTCGACCCGTCAAGGCCAATTGTCCCTGCAGTACAGGCGTAGAGACTCAACCTCCGGATGATCCTCCCCTTCAATTGTGCTGCCAATTACCTTGTTGATGAGCTCTTTCGATATCTCCATGTTAATACCATTCACTTTTTTTTACATGAGGTTATTGTTTCCATTCTAAAATTGGCATAGAAATCCTTGACCTTTGTATCATACATCGGTTTATCTAAGTATATTAAACCCCTCATTCTTGATAGTTTGAAGGGTTCGAGGAAAACATCGAGGTGTAGTTATTCCACATCCTCAGGCTTTATCACCCTGACCTCTTTTATCCTACAGGCCTGGATTTTTTTGAAATGCATCATGCTACCTCCTTGACGAAGCATAATTTGTCCCATGTTGGCGATGAAGGGGTGGCTATTATCTTCACCATCTTCGTGTGTGATGGAGCTGCCCCCGTGCTGTCTTTCCTTTTCCTCCTGGCTATGCACTTCCTTCAAGCCATCTAAGAATCAAACGGACGTAGAACAGTCAATGAAAAAGTGAAGGGCTAAATGAGTTCAATGTGTTCTAGCCGAGTTTGGATTCATGCCCCAAACACTTCGTATGGACCAACGTGACGTATGTGATGTCGTATATTTATGTTCTTGAATATGCGACATCACAATTCAATCGGCTAAGCCAAAACAGTATACGACTACAACACTGGTAGTCCTAAAACACCTAAAATCTCAACAAAAACATCACAAAGTAAACAAATAACATTCCATGATAAAATAGACAAGCAATGGGAAACTAAATAAGTATATAAAACTTGAAAAACCAACATCAAACTTCATCCGAAAATCCTTACCTTGTTAGGGTTTGTTACTCTTCAAATTTGGAGAAATCTGCCAATGTAATACGTCCAAAGAAATGAAATGTTGGTTTCGGTGCTACTGTGATATGTGACCAACTGATTCTATTGGGATAATAATGTTTTCAGACCTTTTTTTTAGGTGGGAGGTTTGGGTACGATGTCAATTGGAAATGCGAAGAGGTAGGGTGGTCGAGTATTTAAATACCCGCAGTGAAACACTGCCGTTTCGTGCGACTTTGCAGGTGTGTCGCATAGAAAAATTAAGACATGAAGTGTAGTGCTAAGTAGGGGATCATAGATTTGGGCTCAAACAATATACAGCGATATCACGATAATGATTGCTCCATATGAGACAGAACTGAAGCCACCCCAACATCGAACATAATAAACACTGGGCCGTATTATAGTAGCGACCCAACCAAAAAATAACCATGGCCCTGGTCAGTGGTGAACATAAAGCACAAAAGCTCGATGTCACTTCAATGTCTTTGCCACCGAGTCCAAACTGACCCTAGACCAACGGTGCATTAATAGATTGTGGGTCGGAAAGACTAAATTTCATAGTCTAAATTTCTAATGAAATATATACGTCTGTTAAATTACGACCACCATGTTCAAATTTGGCCTAGGACATTATGAAATTCTGGGGATATTACACTATGGCCCAAACTTCCATGGTTGTTGATGTGTGTTAAGAGACATTCACCCGAACAAAATGACAAATGTTTCATACAAAAATTATGTGTAGTGTCTCACAGACACGAGAACCTGGGTAATCTTCTGGTTTTTATAGTATTCCATTAATACCATAGTGATAAGTGTCATGGGAATGAACATTTCTGCCAAACATATAGAATCACATGAAATTTCATATTCTAGGTTTTTTTTGAAAATATAATTGTAATAAAATTTTGTCCTTCAATTTTTACAAAGTGCCAGTACATGGTCTAGAATAAATTGTAGATGATTACTTACAAGTGTATGATTGTCGGTCGTATGATCTTATTGAAGCTGAAATTTAATATTACTATCGATTATTATAAGGTCGACTATATATGGATGACACTGCCTCTTTTCGGGATAATTGGAATTGAGTTTGGGACAACACATTATCTATTTTTTTTTGCACTTAGGTCATTCCAAGAGACTAAGATATGTCGAAATGCAAAATTGGACATACTCTTATGTAATTCACATTGTCACAACCAACATCTTCAAATTTTGCCATGAACTAGTCACCAGAATGGGCCCAAATTATTCACAAACATTGCATTACGAAACTCTGGGGAAATTACACTGCGACCCAAACTTCTGTAATTGTTTATGTGTGTTAAGAGACATTCATCTTAACAAAACAACAAATGGTCCATGTGGAAATAATTGCGTACTCTTTTATTGGAATGCTAACCTGGTTAATCTTTTGGGTTTTTCTATAGTATTCCATTAATACTGTAGTGATAAGTGTTATGGGAATGGACATTTCAGCCAAATATAAAGAATCACATGAAATTTCATATTCTAGGTTTTTTTGAAAATATAATAGTAATAAAATAACACCCTTCAATTTTACAAAGCGCCAGTACATGGTCTAGAGTAAATTGTAGATTACTACAGTAGTGGAGAAATTTCTAATTAAAGGAAGCAATGGAAGGCGGTTACAAGGAATTGCCTTAAAACCCCGTTTCTCAGCTCGGAAACAGCCATTCGTAGCCCCTTTCTTCAATTAAAGTCGGTTTTTGATTGATTTAATGCGGTTTTTCAAAAACTGCCTTAGTTTCAGGCAATTTTAAGGTGGTTCAAGGTACAACCACCTTATAATGACTCAAAATTAAGGCGGTTAGTCACAACCACCTTAAAAGCTGATAGTTTCCAAGCTTGGGACTAGGGTATATAGGGATTTCCGAGGTCGTACAAAGGGAAGACAACTTTTCAAGTTCGTAAAACTATTTCCAAACTCTAAAAATACATAATCATGTCCAAGGGTAGGTGAATGCCCTTTCCAGTTCGGAAAGGGCTTTGCATAATTAAAAAAATGTGCTCAATTGCATATATTGCATTAAAACCCTACTTTTTCTTCCCCTCCATAGAAGAAAAGGTGGTGTACTTGTGATTTCATCATTTTCCATTTGTGAAGGTCAGTTTCATTGATATGCCTTGAAGCCTTTGTTATTTAGAATTCATGTGTTCTTAATGCTATGTTTCACTCCATTTAGGCCATGGGTTGTTTCAGAATAGGAAGTGTCTGTATGATTGAAGTGTTAGGGTGTTAGGAAAGTGACAAATTCTTTAGCTCCTTTACATGAAAATCTAAGAACATGAACTTAGAACTTCTTGTGCATAATGTGTTGTGATTCTTTCTAGATAAGTATGTTAATGTGGATTGTTCTCATATTTATCCTATAGATGAAATGAAAGGTTGAACCTTGAATGTGTTTTGTTCTAGGTTTATCCTAATGAATGTTATGTTTGGTGATAGGATGAGTGAATGGTTCAATGATCTACAATGGGTTTGGAAGTGGATATCAATTGCCCCCATGGCTTTATCTTTTGTAGTTTAAACCCTTTTTCTTAGTTTTGTTTGATGACTTAGCATAGTTGCTTGACTTTTCTAGTTCTTTTGTCTTTTAACTTTCATAGCTTAGGACAACCAACCAACCAACCCCTCCCCCCTTCCCCCATTTACATGATTTTATATGTATGTATATATATTTACTCCTAGCCAAATACCAACCATTTGTGGTTAAACGCTTGAGAAAATCCCTCTTCTTCGTGGATGACCCCGACTTGCTGCTATCTGCTTAGTTGTAGATAGTAAGAAAAAAGGGCTTTTAAATATTAACTTTGAGAGGTACGGAGATGGCCTCCCAAATTTTGGCGCCGCTGCCGGGGAAGAGGCATTTATTTTTAAATGCTTAGGTGCATTTGGTTGCTTATTAGCTAGTTGTATTTATTTTCCACTCCTTGGTAGTTATTTTTGTTCAGAGTAGGTATTTCTTGAGTTCTTGGTAAATTTTAATCGAGAATCCTTGTAATATGATTTTGGACTTTTGAAAAGTTTTTAAAAAATTTTAAAAATTTAAAATAATGGAGCATCTCACCTTAAGGGAACTCATGATAAGAAGAGAGGCTCAACAAGCAAGGTTTTGTAGGATGTGTCATTCCGACCATCCTGCCGAGTCTTGCTATTTGTTGTGGGAAGAACACTATGAGGGAGAAAGAACCCTTGGTTTCCAAAACCTGGGTATTATGAAGAGTGCTACCAAGAGGTTGGAGATGTTGGTTTTCAAGGGCAAGAAGCTCAAGAACGGTATCCATACCACAATCCTTACAATCCAGAATGGAGTGGTAATCCAGATTGGTAGTATGAAAATGAGCCAGAAAACCAATAATACGAGCACGATAGTTGGCCATCACCACCTTATAACATACCCCAAAACCAAGCCAAACAAGGAAGTTCAAGTTTGACACGTGAGGAAGTCATAAATACAATAGCAAACTTGAACAACTTTGCTAGAGAAGAACCGGACACCCGGCACTCCTCTAGTGTTGAGGCTATTAAGGGGCATACGAGGAGTATATTAGAAGCGTTGGCCTGAATGGAAGCTCGTGATTCCATAAATACACCATCCCAGATTGAACTCGAGGATTCGGTGAGTGATTTCACCAATGGAAATGATTTTGAGTTCGAAAGGGATGAGGAGTTGCTTGTTGAGGATGATAAAAAGGAGGAAGGGGTGATTTTGCTACATTCATTAGTATCGTCACCCCTTCCCCCACCTAGTAAACCAACTCTACCGTTTTTGGAAGTTTTGAGAGAGACAAGAGAGGAGCCAAAAGAACACCCCAAGCCTTCTAACCATCCAACTCCCTTTAAACAATCTCCACCTCAACAAGACTTTACTCTTGAAAGTTTTGTACCCCCACCTCTCTACTTTTGGATACTCATGGTGAAGGGGTTCAATCCCTCACCATGTGAATACAATTAGGGTCGTGCCAGTGACCTTAAATATATGGAGCTTTATCGTGCCGACGACGTGAATAAACTCGGCCTTTTATTTTGGTTTTTGTTGTTTAGTTTTTGTTATTTAGTCTTGTTCTTCTTACGGTGTGTTTTTCTGTGATTTAGTAGCAAAGTGAAGTGCATTGAATTGAATATGATGAGGGAATGAAATCCATGAGAAAGGGAAGAAATGTTGGAATGTTGGTGAGAAAAGATCGAAATCTTTCTAAGTGCTGGGAGAGCTTGTGATCGCAAGTCGCGACTACCTCGCAAAGACCTCGTGATGACCTCGCGAGGTCACATCGCGAGTCGCGATGTGATCAGAAGTTTTGTGCTAGAAATCAGCCCCCATACATCACTTTCTGTGAGTTGCGACTACCTCGCGAGGGACCATCCCGAGTCGTAATGTGATCAGGAGTTTTGTGCTAAAAATCAGCCCCCAGACACCACTTTCCGTGAGTCGCAACGCCTCATCGTGTGTCATGACCAAAAGGTCCTCGAGACAACATCTACTTGAGACCTCGAGTCGAGCCAAACCCAAAAAGTCATCAGTCCTCGAGGCCACAAGCCCTCGAGTTGAGCTAAGCTCAACCATGTAAGCCCTCGAAGACCTCGGGTTCTCAAGGCCAAAAGCCTTCGACTCGAGTAGAAACCTTCAAGGCCATTAAAGCACTCAACACCTCGGGTCCTCGAGGCCACACACCCTTGAGTCAAGATGAGCCCAACAGTTCAAGCCCTCGAGACCTTGGGTCCTCGAAGCCATAAGCCTCAACTAAAACTGAAGCTCTCGGGACCTCATTCCCTCGAGATATCAGATCCTTGATGCAGAGACCCTTGAGACCTAGAGTCCTCGAGGCCACAATCCCTTTAAAGCCCTAGAGACATCATCACCTCAAGACCTTGAGGCAGCATGCCTTGACTCAAGCTGAACTAGAATGTCCATCACTCTCTCGAGACCTCAGTTCCTCGAGACCAGCCCTCGAGACATCACCCCTTTGAGACCTCGGGGCCGCTAAGTCCTTGGCTCAAGCCGAACCTAAAAGACCATTATTTCTCGAGTTAAGCCTAAAACCCTTGAGACCATCATCCCTTGAGTCAAGCTGAAGCCCTCGATGCATTAGTCCTCGAGACTTCATGTCCTCGAGGCCACAAGCCTTCGATTCGAGCTGAGCCCAACAGTGAAACCATCGAGACCTCCGGTCCTTAAGGATGCAATCCCTCAAATCGAGCTGAAGCCCATGAGACTTGAAGCCCTCAAGGTTGCAGTCCCTCGATTCGAGCTGAGCCCAATAATGCAAGCCCTCGAGACCTCGTATCCTTGAGGTAAAAGCCCTTGACTCATGTTGAAGCCCTCAAGATCTTGGACTATCGTGGCTGCCATCCCTCGACTGAAGCTAAAGTCTTCGAGACCTCCAGTTTTTGAGGCTGCAATCCATCGTCTCAAGCTGAACCCCTCGAGGCCATGCATCGCAAGTCGCGATTAGTGCTGTCGCGAGTCGCGATTAGAAATCCAATTTTTCAACTGAGCTTAAAAACTGCATAATCCTTCCTTCTTCTCCTAATACTCCAAAAAAACCACCACACATATCCACTCATTCATCCACCATCTTACATATATTGGCATATGAAAATTTTTGCATCTTTATAGTATCTTTGTTGATTGTAGAATGCCGACTACATCATTAAGTCTTTAAGTGTTATATTCTATAATGATGCTTAGATATGTGTCGATATATGTTGGATATTTTTATTGGAAAATCTTATAGTGTTGATTGCATGATGGATTAGTTGTTCTTTGATAATACTATTGTTATTAACTCTTGATGTTAAACCTAGTATTACAAATCCTTATGTACTTGTGAGTTTAATGTTGTTCTTTGTGGTGTTAGTCTTGATCAAACGGCACCAAGGAGACAATTTTTTGCTCAAGGGGTGAGTTCTTCTACGGTACTTTTACTCCCCCTTCCAGCTCCAAAGCCAATTTTGGGACCGAGTCTGTACAAGTACAGTGGATTGCGCCATATCACTGGTGACTATGTGGAGAAATGGGTGTCACTCTACCTCTTACCTTGAGTTTTATTATTCTTGCCTTACATGTTTACATTGAGGGCAATGTAATGTTTTAAGTGCGGAGAGGGTTAGAGGACTCACATGCATGCTAGGTTCATTTGGAATGCTTTTTGCTACTTTTGATTGGAAAAACATGAGAAAAAGAAATAAAAAATTGAAAAATTTGTAAATTTTGAAAAAAGAAATAGAAAGAAAAGAAAACCCGCTAAGTTGAAAACCTGAGAGGGCAACTTAGGCAACATTGAGGGCCCGGATAGGTCAAAACCCCTAAAGAGCGGCCTAGGAAAAAAATGAGAGGCAAAAATGTGTGGAAAAAGGTGAGATGTGAGCCAAAGAAACATGATGTGTGGCTAGGATGAAAACCCGAAAGAGCTCCTAGGAAAAATGAGAGAAAAATAGAGAAAACAAAAATGCAATGATTTCACTCATCTGATGACGTTGGAGTCATAAGTTTGCGTTTGTTATACGGATGGATCGGGTAGCTCCACATTTAGAGACCTCTTGGGATTGGGTAACTTAGCGGGTTGAAAAAAGAAGTAGGGTTATAAAATTCTTAATTCTTCTATACGTCATTTTGGTTGATATATTGGTATGAAGTGAAGAATGTGCTTGAACCTTTCTTATGGTTTTAACTTCATTTTATATCATTGGACTTTGGGATTATCCATTCGGGACTTTGAAACATTTTTATGGGTAGTGAATTGATAAGTGGTTGGTTTGGTTAGATTTAGGAATTGGGGTTGTATGTGTGAAAAAAATTCTCATTTGAGCTTTGATTTTGGGACTTATGATATTGAGAGTTTTTGTGAGGTGCTGATTAGGGGAATATTAGTTAGAGTGTGGACATATGAATTCCTTCGTGTGCTTAAATCTTTTCTTACTCGAAGGCGAGTAAGGTTTAAGTGCGGGGAGGTTTGATGTGCCCATTTTATATGGTTATATTAGGACTTTTAGGATTCACTTTTGTACACTTTTGTGCTTTAAATGTGACATGTTGCCTTGAAATTCTCTAAGGAGGGTTAAAAGTGACTTTTACGCTTTATTACTTTTCTAGAGAATTTTGTGTGAAAAGGTAATTTGTTTGAAGACTTTGAAGAATACCTTTGAAGATTTGAAGATTTGAAGATTTGAAGACTTGAAGACTTGTATTTGAGCTTTTGAAGATTTGAAGAATTGAAGAAGTGAAGAGAAGAGGAGGATATGAAACAAAAAGGAGAAAGAAGAAATAGTGCTGGACTTGGAGTCCGTCGCGACTCGCAACGAACAAAGGGCCCGAAATTCTCCTTGCTTTTTGTACTATAAATACTCACCTTATCCTCTCCTCTTGAGCAGCTTTTCGACCTTCTTCTTCCTGCGTTATTGGTGTGTTCAAACCCTAGTTTTTCTTTATTTCTTTTCGTAGTTTTTGTAGGTTAATCATGTCTTTGTATTATCTAGCTTAGTTTTATCTTGGGGTCAAAGGATTGAAACTTCCATTTCTATGTAGTAAGAACCATATATATATATATATATATATATATATATATATATATATTTGTTGCTTTTGCTATTGTGCATTTATTGAGCTTTGAAAGTGAGTTGTTAAGGGCATTGATGTTGTTGGAAGCTTGAGTATATCAATTGCTTGTATGATTACTTGTTAGGGTTGGGAGAAAGTAGCTAATTCTCCCCTCTTTTAATGTGGAATCCAAAAGCATGAGTTAGAGTTCTTAAACGATGTTGGTGTGTTGATAATTGCTAGATGAACGTGATGATGTCGAACTCGTTGTCATGTTTGTTTTAGGTTGCAAATGAGAGAGGTCTATGAATGTCGATCGTTCTTGACTAATGTTGTGTAAATGCATGAATTAGTTAAATGCTTAGACATGGTGTAGTGTTTATAAGCGTTGCCAAGCTTGTTGATTCTTCGTGCTAAATGCCATCAATGGAATACTCTTAGTAATAAGGGAATCATTGGTAAGGTTTGACAAGAGATGTCGAATTCACTCTTGTAAACTATTATCTAAGAAGGGTGGACGATTTATCTTCACAACAAGTACTCCGAGTAGTGGATAGATTGTTTTGATCATTCTTGAAGCCTTTGTTATTTAGCATTCATGTGTTCTTAATGCTATGTTTCACTCCATTTATTCCATGGGTTGTTTGAGAATAGGAAGTGTTTGTATGATTGAAGTGTTAGGGAGTTAGGAAAGTGACGAATTCTTTAGCTCCTTTACATGAAAATCTAAGAACATAAACTTAGAACTTCTTGTGCATAATGTGTTGTGATTCTTGTGGATTGTTCTCATACTTATCCTATAGATGCAATGAAATGTTGAACCTTGAATATGTTTTGTTCTAGGTTTAGCCTAATGAATGTTATGTTTGGTGATAGGATGAGTGAATGGTTCAATGATCTATAATGGGTTTGGAACTGGATATCAATTACCCCCAAGGCTTTATCTTTTCTAGTTTTAAACCCTTTTTCTTAGTTTTGTTTGATGATTTAGCATAGTTTCTTGAATTATCTAGTTCTTTTGTCTTTTAACTTTCATAGCTTAGGACAACCAACTAACCAACCAACCCCCCCCCCCCTTCCTCCATTTACATGCTTTTATATGTATGTATATATATTTACTCCTAGCCTAATACCAACCATTTGTGCTTAAACGCTTGAGAAAATCCCTCTTCTTCATGGACGACCCCGACTTGCCGCTATCTGCTTAGTTGTAGATTGTAAGAAAAAGGGGCTTATAAATATTAACTTTGAGAGTCACGGCGATGGCCTCCCATTCATCCATATTATGTTCCTAGTAATATTCAAAGGGTTATTTAATGCTTTATATGTAAGATGGTGAAATTAGGGTTTGAGGTTTGATAGGATTATGACTATTGTTGAATTCATCCCCATGTGTTTCATTGTAATTGATTATTTAGGATAATGAATTGAGATGATCTCATTGGTAATAATCGTAGGAAATCACCCGAGTACATGTCATTTGTTGAATCATTTATTACATTTGCATTTGAACATGCTTCTAAAAATGGTTCTTCCTAGGCACGATGCCCGTGTAAATATTGTAGAATTATGGGTATGTAGTGAGGAAGAAGTTGCGGGAACATCTCATAATGAAAACAAGCTACACTCATTGGATATGGCATGTTGAAGTTGTGGAAGCCTTTACAACAATGAATTGGAGGCTCGATGGTGGGTGATGAACTAGATGGGAAGTTTTATGAAATGGTGGAAGATATTGCAAGGGATTTCAAAGGTAAACCAGAGTCTTTACGAGCTTTGATGAACGATAAAGGCACCCCCTTGTACATTGGTTCGAAATACTTGATTTTGAGTGCAAACCTGCGGATAAAGAACTTGAAGGAAATATTTGGATGGATAGATAAGTTGATGATGGAGGCTCTCAAAATGTTTTGGGATTTTCTTCTAGAAGGTAATTTAATGCCCGATAGGTTGTATGCTACGAAAATAATTCTTTGCCCGATGGGATTGAAGTTGGAAAAAAAATATGCATGCCCAAACTATTGTATGTTGTATAGGGGGAAGTAGATAAATATTGAGAAAATTGTCTTTTATTTTGCGAGTCACGGTACAAGTTGAAGAGAGGTGCAATTTCAGTGGGTGCAGAAGTTCCAGTAAAATCAAGGAAAAGGACACCAGCAAAAGTGTTATGTTACCTTCTGATCATTCCCCGTTTGAAGAAGCTTTATACATGTAGGGAAGATGCAAATTGTTTGCGCTGGCACGCAGATAGGGCTTGACCCGTGGATAATGTGATGAGACATATTTTAGAAGGGAAGCAATGAAGGAAAATTAATGCTCTATACCCCAATTTTGGCAAAGAATCTCGGCATTTGAGGTTAGGATTGTGTACTAATGGTATGAATCATTTTGGTAATATGAGGAGTACACATAGCTCTTGGCCCATTATGTTGGTCATGTCCAACCATCCGTCGTGGTTGATGATGAAACGTAAGTATGTTTTGTTGTCTTTGATGATATTAGGTCTAAAGCAACCTGGTAATGATATTGATGTGTATCTTGCTCCTCTAGTTGAGGATTTGTTAACTTTCTTTAAAGATGGTGTTAGAATTTACGATGGGTTGGTGGAAGATTATTTCACTATTAAGTCATTGTTGTTCTGCACAATGAATGATTTTCCTGCATATGGGAATTTTTCTAGCTATTCTGTGAAAGAGCACTTGGATTGTCCCGTATGTGAGAAAAGTTGTCGTTGAAGGAAATTGGAAGAAATGTTCAATCTTCTTTAAGCTACCATATTGGGAGCATTTAGATTTTAGACATTTCCTTGGCATTATCCAAATTGACAAGAATGTTTGTGATTCCTTGGTTGGGACATTGTTAAATACTCCAGGTAAGACCAAGGATGGATTGAATTTGATGTGCCCATTTTATACGGTTATAATAGGACTTTTGGGATTAACTTTTGTACACTTTTGTGCCCTAAATGTGACATTTTACCTTGAAATTATCTAAGGAGGGTTAAAAGCGACTTTTACGTTTTTATCACTTTTTAGAGAATTTTGTGTGACAAGGTAATTTGTTTGAAAACATTGAAGACTTTGAAGAATATCTTTGAAGATTTGAAGATTTGAAGACTTGGATTTGAGCTTTTTAAAGATATGAAGATTTGAAGAAGTGAAGAGAAGAGAAGGATATGAGATATAAAAGAGAAAGAAGAAATAATGCTGGAATTTGTGTCCGTCGCGACACGCGATGGTTCATTGCGAGCTCATCGCAAACACGTCGCGACTCACGATGGACGAGTGGTCTGAATTTCTTCTTGATTTCTGTGCTATAAATACCCCCTTTATCCTCTCCTCTTCAACAGCTTTTGCCCAGTTCTCTCTTCTGCATTTTTGGGTGTTAAAACCCTAGGTTTTCTCTTCTTTCTTTTCTTAATTTTTGTAGATTAATTATGTCTTTTAGTTCTCTATCTTAGTTTTAAAAATAGAGTGTTTCACCTTGAGGGAACTCATGATGAGAAGAGAGGCTCAACAAGCAAGGTTTTGTAGGATGTGTCATTCCGACCATCCTACCGAGTCTTGCTATTTGTTGTGGGAAGAGCACTATGAGGGAGAAAGAACACTTGGTTTCCAAAACCAAGGATATTATGAGGAGTGCTACCAAGAGGTAGGAGATGTTGGTTTTCAAGGGAAAGATGCTCAAGAATGGTATCTATACAACAATCCTTACAATCCGGAATGGAGTGGTAGTCCGGATTGGTGGTATGAGAATGAGCCGAAAAACCAACAATATGAGCAGACTAGTTGGTCATCACCACCTTATACCATACTCCAAAACCAATCTCAACAAGGACGTTCAAGTTTGACACGTGAGAAAGTCATGAATACAATAGCAAACTTGAACTCCTTTACTAGTGAGGAGCCGGACACTCGGCTCACCTCTAGTGTTGAGGCTATTGAGGGGCATGTCATGAGTATATTAGAAGCGTTGGCCCGAATGGAAGCTTGTGATTCCAAAAGTACACCATCCCAAATCGAACTCGAGAATTCGGTGAGTGAGGTCACCATAGGAAATGATTCTTGAGTTCGAAGGGGATGAGGAGTTGGTTGTTGAGGATAGAAAAATGGAGGAAGAGGTGATCGTGCTACATTCATTAGCACTGTCACCCCTTCTCCCACCTAGTGAACCAACTCTATCATTTTCAGATGTTTTGAGGGAGACGAGAGAGGAGCCAAAAGATTATCCCAAGCCTTCTAACCACTCAACTCCCTTCAAACCTTCTCCACCTCAACAAAACTTTTCTCTTGAAAGTTTTGTACCCCCACATCTCTACTTTTGGAAGCTCATGGTGAAGGGGTTCAAGCCTTCACCATATGGATAACATTAGGGTCGTGCCGACGACCTTAAATATACGGAGCTTTGTCGTGCCGACGACGTAAATAAATTCGTCCTTTGTTTTAGTTTTTATTGTTCAGTTTTTGTTATTTAGTCTTGTTCTTTTTTATTGTGTGTTTCTCTATGATTTTGTAGCAAAGTGTAGTGTATTGCTTTGGAGGATATGAAGGAATAAGATCCATAAGAGAGGGAAAAGAGCTTGGTAAGAAAAATATTTTCCAAGTACTGGGAAACCCTGTCATCGTGAGTCGCGATGGCCTCGTTGCAAGTCGCGATGAACAGGGGAGAAAAATCCATTCCCAGCACCAACTTTCCGCGAGCCACGACGACGTCGCAACTTCCCATCGCGAGTCGCAACGGCCCATCGCGAGTCGCGACGTGATCAGAAATTTTGTGCTAAAATTCTACTCCCGGCCTCAACTTTTGCGAGCCGCAATGGCCTTGCAAAGGACCATCGTGAGTCACAACGAGACCGTCGTGAGTCGCGACCAAGCTTTCCCTACCCGTCGTGAGTCGCGATGGATCCATCGCGAGTCGCAAAGGCGTGCTGCTCAATTTTTCTTAAATCTTCAATCTTCTCCATTTTGCCACCTCTCACCATTTCACCTCCGCTCATTCCTCCACCATCCTACATATATCAACATATGAACATTCTTGCATCTTTATAGTACCTTTGCTGATTGTAGTATGCCTACTACATCATTGTGACTATAATTGCATATCCTATAATGATGCCTGTATATGTGCCGATATATGTTGGATATTTTTAATGGATAATCTTGTAGTGGTGGTTGCAGGGTGAATTGGTTGTCTTTGAGAATACTATGGTTATTAATTTCCTATGCTAAACCTAGTATTACAAATTCTTATGTACTTGTGAGTTTGATGTTGTTCTCTGTGGTGTAGTCTTGATTAAACGGCACCAAGGAGGCAATGTTTTGCTCGAAAGGTGAGTTCATCTACGGCATTTTGGCTCCACTTTTTGGCTCCAAAACCAATGGTGGGACCGAGTCTATACAAGTGCATGGGATTGCGCTATATCACCAGCGACTATGCGGAGAAACGGGTTTCACTCTACCTCTTGCCTTGAATTTTTTATTATTCTTTCCCTACATGTTTACATTGAGGGCAATGTAATGTTTTAAGTGCGGGGAGGGGTTAGAGGACTCAATGCATGCCAGCTTGTTTTGGAATGCTTTTTGCTACTTTTGATTAGAAAAACATGAATTTGTTTTTTGAAAAATAGAAAATGAAAAAAAAGATTAAAAAAAAGAAGAAAACCCGCTAAGTTGAAAACCCGAGAGGGCAACTTAGGCAACATTGGGGGCCCGGATAGGTCAAAAACCCGAAAGGGCAGCCTAGGCAAAAATGAGAGGCTAAAATATGCGGAAAAAGGTGAGATGTGAGCCGAAGAAACATGATGTGTGGCTAGGATGAAAACTCGAAAGGGCTCCTAGGCAAAATGAGAGAAAATGAGAGAAAAGGAAAATGCTATGATTTCACTCATTTGCCGGTGTTGGAGTTATAAGGTTACGGTTGTCATACGGATGGATCGGGTAGCTCAACATCTAGAGACCTCTTGGGATTGGGTAACTTAGCGGGTTAGGAAACGAAGTATGGTTATGAAATTCTTGATTCCTTTATACTTCGTTTTTGGTTGATATATTGGCATTAGGTGAAGTATATGCTTAAACCTCTTAAATGGTTTTAACTTCATTTTGTGTCATTGGACTTTGGGAATATCAATTCGGGACTTTGAAACATTTTTATGGGTAGTGAATTAATAAGTGGTAGGTTTGGTTAGATTTAGGATTGGGGTTGTGTGTGTGAAAAATTCTCACGTGAGCTTTGATTTTGGGATTTATGATATTGAGAGTTTTTGTGAGGCTTTGATTGTGGGAATATTAGTTTAGGATATGGACATATGAATTCCTCCGTGTGCTTGAATCTTTTCTTACTCGAGGGCGAGTAAGGTTTAAGTGCGGGGAGGTTTGATGTGCCCATTTTATACGGTTATATTAGGACTTTTGGGATTAACTTTTGTACACTTTTGTGCTCTAAATGTGACATTTTGCCTTGAAATTATCTAAGGAGGGTTAAAAGCGACTTTTACATTTTTATCACTTTTTAGAGAATTTAGTGTGACAAGGTAATTTGTTTGAAGACTTTGAAAACTTTGAAGACTTTGAAGAATATCTTTGAAGATTTGAAGACTTAGATTTGAGCTTTTTGAAGATATGAAGAATTGAATAAGTGAAGAGAAGAGAAGGATATGAGATATAAAAGAGAAAGAAGAAATAATGCTGGAATTTGTGTCCGTCATGAGACCGTCGCGACACGCGATGGTTCATCGCGAGCTCGTCGCACGCACGTGCAACTCGCGACGGACGAGTTGTCTGAATTTCTTCTTGATTTCTGTGCTATAAATACTCCCCTTATCCTCTCCTCTTCAATAGTTTTTGCCCAGTTCTCTCTTCTGCATTTTTGGGTGTTAAAACCCTAGGTTTTCTCTTCTTTCTTTTCTTAGTTTTTGTAGATTAATTATGTCTTTTAGTTCTCTAGCTTTGTTTTATCTTGGAAGTGGATATCAATTGCCCCCAAGGCTTTATCTTTGTAGTTTTGAACCCCCTTTTCTTAGTTTTGTTTGATGATTAGCCTAGTTACTTGACTTTGCTAGTTATCTTGTCTTTTTAATTTCATAACTTAGGACCACCCAACAACCAAACCCCCCCCCCCCCCCATTTACATGCTTTTATATGTATGTATATATGTCTACTCCTAGCCTAATATCAACCTTTTGTGCCTGAACGCTTAGGAAGATCTCTCTTCTTCGTGGACGACCCCGACTTGCCGCTATCTACTTAGTTGTAGATAGTAAGCATTTAGGGCTTATAAATATTAACTTTGAGAGGTATGGCGACGGCCTCTCAGAAGTCTAGGCTTGATTTTTTTGAGTAGGGTATTTGGAGGAATCTGGGGCCAGTCGCTACCGATGGAGAATGTTATTTTCCATCTATGTCGTAGTCGCAAAAGAAATCCTTTAGTGAGACCCTTACTAGTGTAAAAGTACCTAGTACATACTCGTCCAACATTAGCACGTGTGTGTCAATTGAGGAGTTGAAGTGGAGAGGAGTGAAGTCACGCGATTGTCACAACCTGATGTAGGCTCTGAATGTCATTGCCATTTGATCTACACTGCCTTCTTATGTAAGACTGTACATTACGAAACTCTGTTTGTTTTTCAAATCCATTTGTCAAAAAGGCATAAGTGTATCTAGGTTGGATAGGTTGCAAGTGATGATTGTAGAAGGTTTGTTCCATATGAAGATGTATTTCCCACCATCATTTCTTGACATTATGGTCCACTTGATCATCCATTTGGTGCATGACATAAAACTTTGTGGTTCAGTTTTTCTAAGATGGATCTATCCATTCGAGAGTACATGAAAATTTTCAAGAACATTATGAAAAATTGGTACAGGTCAGATTCTACTATTGTGTAGCGATACGTGACTGAAGAAGCCATTGAGTTTTGTACTGATTATATGAAGGAAGTTGAATCTGTTGGGGTTCCAATTGGTAGACATGAAGGGAGGTTAGAAGGTGTAGGGGTGAGACAAGGGATATTATTTAGCCCGAGTGCGGAAGATTTATGTGATGTTCACCTTTATGTCGTGCGCAACCACGAGGATATAGTTCCATACATCAAGATTCATATGGATGTGATCAAGTGGAGCACCCTAATTTCAATAAGGCTTGGGTCCTCCAATTGAACACTTCAACTTTTTCATCTTGGTTGCGGGATCATATAGATGTTAGCGAACATTCAGCAAAAGTGAAATGGTTGGTATGCAGACTATTGGGAACTATTCTTTTGTATTCAGACTAACATCAATAGCTTCAATTTTGCCACAAAATCAATGGATGATAACAGTGTCACTCATAATAGTGGAGTGTCTCTTGTCTTTGAAGCATTGCACTTTGGAAGTGGGGGTGATGACAATCCTTTGTACACCATGAAATGCTACTTTGGCACAATTTCATAAATTTGGGAGCTTGACTATGTCAGTATGCATGTCCCTGTGTTTAAATGTCAGTGGGTCGATATTAACAACGGACATCACAAAAAAGATTTGGGGTTCACCCTAGTAGATAGAAGTCGCATTGGATGGAGAAATGATCCTTTCATACTGGCAAATTAGGCGCATCAGGTTTCTATGTCGGGGATCTTGTTGATCCTAGGTGGGAGGTTTTTGATGAGGGGAAACGTGATTTTTTTGAAGAAAATGAAGTAGAGAAAGTAATTGGATTATGATGCCATACATCGATCTATGGATATGATGATGTTATGTTTCTTAAGAAGGATTATCAGAGTCTTCACAACTTTGTAGGCCATAGCACCATGATGAAGGAGTGTGGATTGACGGTAAGGGGAAGATCACAAGTAGAAAACATAAATCGAAGAAGGTGATCAAGAAAAGGAAACATAAGAAGTAAGTTTTCCACATTCAAGTGCAACCTTTTGATGTATTTTGTTAAGTGATGTAATTTGAATTATTCACGTGCATCTATTATAAGTCGTGGGTTTATTGTAAAAAAGCAAATCATTCATATTCTGATCTGGAAATCATTCAAACCCAAACGTGATAAACATTCAAATTAGAACCTACAAGTCATTAAAATTGAACAATTGGAAAATTTTAAAACTTGGTACTTAAACAAAGATATCCTAATAATTCCAAAATAACATCAAATGAAAGTTTTCGAGTCTAGTCTAGAAATATCACTCAATCTCATCTTCAATTCTCTCTTTGAAGTAGATTGGTCAAGCCTTGGTCGGGATGTTGATGCGAGGTGGCGCTCCTAAGCTCGTTGAGAATTTTTCATAAACCTAATTTTCGCCTTCATGGCGCAAAATTCCTTGTGAATCCACTTGTAAGAATCCTTGAATCCTTTCAAGTAAGAATTTTGATTACCTAAAATGTATAACAATCAATATTACATTTAATTTAAAAATGTAGAAAACCATAGCGTGAAGTACAATAAACAAACTTTTGATTACGTAAACTCATTCTTGACTAACCTTCCTCAATGCGTGGTCTCTTGCTCACCTCTGCATTCACCTCCAGTTTATGATACTATTTACGATCTATCAACACCCAACCCTTGTTAATGAAGTACGTGCAATCATAATACTTTTTCCCTTTCCCGACCCCTTCTAAGACCACTACTCGAGACTCTTTAAAATGTGGGTGATGAAACTCCCATAAGGTAAGTGTGTCAGTAACTTCTTCAAAGTTGCAAAGTGCACCATGTGCCCAAAAATATCTGCCCAAGGATTGATTCTTCTACCCTAAACTATTTAATAGAATAACATAAGGCATGGTAATTAGGCTCGATCAAGTTTCTGCCCGAGGGGAGCAAACTCTTGTTAACAATCTCATACACAATAAGTTGGTCTATAGGAAGTAGTTATACCCAAATTCAATATATCCCGACCAAAGTACCTCTTTCTACATTCTATGAAATCAATGTAGGGGCAATCAACTTGTAGCGGCCACTTCTCCCTAGGGTAGATATCATCCAACGGGCCATCTAAATCCTCGGGGAAAACAAATTCTGAGTGTAGGTAAGGACAATCTAATAACTTATTAATAATCCATGGGCTAATGGGTATTTTGATCCCTCCAACCCTAGTCAAGTAATCCCCATTACCTACCTCACGCAAATTAGTATAAAATTGACAAGTCCTATCAAAAAAAGACTTCTCATTACATGAAAGAAAACGCTTAACATGTTGATCGAAGTATGCCCTCTCACTTAGTGCAACATATCGATATTGCACAAATTGATAAACGAACCTTTGAGAATCGTAGCTCGGAGTATGCCCAGTGAATGAGATCTTTGAACTCGCCAGCTTGAACCTCCTCAAGCCATTTCTAAAGCCTTGAAGATTGGGTCAAATTTGATGGATGGAGTGGAGATTGCGAGTTGAATTGTAGCTAGGGTTTTTTATTTTGGGGGTAAATTTTGTATTATAAAGCATTTGCTCTAATTTTTTATAACGGCGGGTATTTTCCAAGTTCGGAAAGACAAAATCTTACCTTTGTATTAGTGACAATATGAGTTTCCGATCTCGGAAACATTTTTACATGAATTAAATTAGAGCGTAGTTTCAACCTGAGAGGTAGCAGATATGTTCAACTACCCACAAACTAGTTAGCATATCAAATCGTCTCTTTATTAACTATTGTTTCCGAGCTCATAAACTATTTTTCAAAGTTTGGAAAGTGTTTCATCTATTCATGCCCAGATTACGCTAACATTTCCAAGTTCGTAAACTGATATGTCCTTCAAATACATAGACAAGATCTATTTCTGAACTCGGAAACTGATCCTGCCTTTTAGTTAAATACTAAACAAAACACTTTGTCAAATGCTCTAATCCCCATTACTACCACACTTTCATTCCAAGAGTCACAAGAACTAATTTTTTATGAAAATTCAAATACATTAGTGCACAAAAATATCCTTAGCAATCAAATCCTGGGTCAACATGATTCAAATTAGTTTTAACAATCATTTTAACAAAATAAACATATTCTAAGGCTAGCCAACAAGTTGGTCTATTCCACCATTCTTTCAACTGAGGAATCAGTGTCTTCCCCCATTTTGTCTCACACCCTGCCTTGATTGACATCCCCATCATCCCCACCATATTCACCATCATTGTCATCATTAACTTCACTCTCATAGAAGACGGGCTCAAAGTTGGATGGGTCATCATCTTTACCCAATTCCAAGTACATGCCTTGGGATTCCATGAATGCAACGTGCTAGGAATGTGCACGAGTAAACATCTTGTGTGTCTTGGTCATGTCCGAACGCATGCAACCGAAGTATTTCTCAACCGCTCCTTCCATCTTCTTCCAGCACCTACAAAATGAGATAAAAAAATGTTAACCCGTTAACAATAATTCGTATAAGATAAAACTAAATGTGCATAAGATAATTCCTATATAAACGTATGTGAGCTCAATGCAGCCTCTCTATCTTTAGCCACTTCGTGATCTCTCTTTGTACTATTTGCTTTTTGACCGGGTTTTGGCTATATTTCCCACTTACTGTCACACCCGTCTCGGTGGTTTATGTTTGAATCATGTTCATTATGGTATTCCAAGTGGCTAGCCTATCTCGAGGAATCACTCCCGCCTTCTTCAACATAGTGCTTATTAGACTGTCATAAGGGAGATCCATCTTCTTCGTCTGTGCGGCCTTTAGCATATACAAGATGATGGTGAATCCAGGGTTGATCTTGACCCCCTCCATGGTGTAGTAAAACATTATGAGGTTAGCTATTGTTAGCTCACAAGTGTGGCCACCCGTGGGAAATAAGTTGAGATATATCCACTCATAGACTAGACGCTGCTCTTCGGTCAATACTCCGATGTCAAAACTCACCACTTTCCCTGCATCAATCCCTAATCTCTTAAAATACTTCCTAGCCATTTCTATTGGACACAGTGGGGTTGTATCGCTAAATCCCGGCCAAACAAGTGTGTGGTAATAGGGGTCCATTGGGGTCATCCGGCCTTAATTTTTACTTTGCCCCAAATTCGCATAGAATTGCATAGCTTCATCGATATAGATAGGCTCATCCATACACATTAGTTTTTCAAGATGTTGAGTTTTGAAGTGTGCTAGAAACTATTCAAGCGATAATTTGGGGATTTCAGATTCTAAAATTACCTTAAAATTGATTGTCCTTATCTTACAAAAGCCGACATACCTTTCTTCACGGCTTCCCCAAAGAATATTTTGGATAAGGCATTCTCCTTGAATGGACGATGACTCCTGTTGCTAGCATTTCCTTGTTTCACGGTAAGCTTACTTTTCATTGCGAATGGAATGGATGAAAATGGATTGAGGAATTGTTTGATTGAAGTGTTTTGAAATCAAGGGTTTCTTATTTGGGGTTTTATTGGAACCCCGTTTCAGGTTTTTTTTATCTTGTAATTACTTTTCGAGTTTGGAAAGTAGTCTGGTCTTCTATTTCAAAGGCACTGCAGGTTTTTGAGTTCGTAAAGTCATTTAATAGGGTCTCCGAGTTCGAAAACCCCTTCTTACGTGGAAAAAAAACCAATATATCTAGTTTCAAATAGGCATTTAATACCCATTTGAAAAAATTTGGATTTTCCCACCATTTCCCTCTCCCAAAACCTTCCCTCAATCTCAACTTCATTTCCTCTCATCTAAAGTTCAAGATCCTCCACAAGATGTTAGGAGGTTATTTTCCAATCTATAATCTATTCCAATCCCCCTTCTCATGGCATATTTTTGACTTGCCTAATGTTTTTGTAAGTTTTAATAGGTAGAGGACATGGTGGAGTAATTCATGTCCTTTGAATTCTCCAAAAGGTAAATCTTTCTATTGATTCATTAGCTAGGGTTTATGATTTAGGAACAAAAAATGATCGTAGCCTAATATTTGTTTCCAATATGACTAGGGTTTACATTTTATGATTCTTATTATAAGTATTTATACTTTGATTTTATTATGAAATAAGACTTATGTGGGTACTGGATGTGGGTGATTTGCAGAAGAAGGCTATGTTCATGATGTCCAGCACCATTTTGGCCCCCAAATCAAACTAAAATAAGTACTAGGTGTTGGTGCTCTGCGGAAGAAGGCTATGTTCATGATGTGCAAGAGTAGGCGCGAACATAAGTACCAATTGTCAAAAGACTATATATTTAGCAACAAGAAAGGTGATCGGCCATGGCTAACGTACACGCACATTCAACCGGAGAGCTGGGGGATCCACAAGAAAAGGGCATTAGAGAATAATGAAAATTTTAGTAATGTAATATATTCTAAAGCTTAATTAGATTAAAATGTCTTTGGTGATAACACTAACTTAACCTTTAACTTAGGGTACTAGGAAAGAAAAACAAAGCATTGCCGGGGAGAATAAGATTCTTCACCAATTGAGTCGAGGGGGTTATGTGTTTTTTGCATTGGAGATAGTGAAAGAACGACTAAAAGAAGAAGTGCAAATTGCATTGGATGGCGGGATGGCAGAGTATAAGGGAAGAGTTTCGATGCAACCGATTAATGTGGATGAAATTGAAAGGTGTGATCTTTTTCTTTGAGGCCGGCGAAACAAGGATGGTATATACAAACATGAAGAAGCGAAAGAACTGGTGGAAAACGTGGTATGAAAATGTGTAAGTTAATCTATTATTAAGGTTGCAGACTATTTAGGGTATAACAAACTAACTTTCGTTTATCTATTTATGTTTTTACATAGGAAAAATTGAAGAAAGATCAATCGATCGGGCAATTCATTCCAACTGGAAAACACGACATCTTTGTGAAGCCACGGAAAAATATGACCATGCGGGTCGTGCGAGAGGCATTGATGGTTTCTTGACCCACAGGAGGTATTTGGCATTGTATGGTCCTAAAATGGAGCAGAACCCTTGGGAATCCACATTTTGAAAAAGAAAGTACAACTACAACAAAAACAAATCGAGCAACAAGACATCGTAATCCAGAGATCGGTCCAACACATCGGGCTCATTCTTCTCGACAATTTAAAGGACTTGACACCTGATTGACACCACCGTCAAGGGTTTCACAACATTCTCATGAAAATGTAGAATTCAATCGCGAGCCAATACTTTAAAATCCAATAATTGATAGGCACTTGTTCAAACCTGACAACCTCGACAATGCCATACTTGCAAAGGAGAAAAAGGTACATAATTCCTTATAATGATTATCTCTCAATGAATATGTATCGAGTTTAATATATATTTTATCCATGTCCATAGAAATTATGTTTGTGTGAACTGTACATTGATCAAGACATAGAAGGTACGCCGCTCCATGTTGCCGATGTAGTTTTGCATAAGTCATGAGACATCATCACTCAATGCCTATTGTTGATGGTCTTTCAAGGGTTTTATTGGAGAATCCATTGGTGTTAGGTGCCTCTTGGCCAAACCTGGATGAAGAATACAAGAAAGTTGGCCCTGCCCGGGGAATGTTCCTTACTTGGCCCCGAAGACTTACTTACGCCGATCCCATCAAGGATTGACATTTGAAGGAAACAAGGCCCACATCACCTATACCGATGAGGAGTACACCAAGACCGGTCAAAGCGACCCCCAAATCCATCCCAAAAACACCAACTAGGGTTAGAGCTCCATTGGGAATGGCACAAGCCCTATGAGACTCACCCTACTTTATACGGGTGCTTTATAATTTGGTAAACCTGCATGATCGAAACTCAACATAAGCATTCTTCATAAATGAATGTGTATTTGGATGCAAACGTGAAATTTATAGCATTATGGAGTGATTTCGAAGACCTATGGAGATGTGACAAAGTTAATCAAGCGATGATGTCGATCTACACTTTGTGAGTGATTTTCGAAAATTCATTTATAAAGTTTACTTTTAATGCACTAAGCATTATTTCTAATGAAGACTAAATTGTAATTTTTGAGGCACATGTTTTTCACCACTAATAAAAAAAAAGGATAGATTGGATACATGTGCCACATCATGATACAAGAAATTGGTTGTACGAAACAAGATATGATCAACTACATTTGAAAATGCCTTGACCGGAAGGATAAAAAGCTTTTTCATTGCACCATACATCGAGAGGTTATCTACTGCATTCATTTTCTTTTATGAAATCATTACATTTTCATTTATATCATAATTTTAAAAAACAATTAGCGACCATTGGAGATTGATATTAATAGTGCCCGTAAATAAGTGGGTGCACTTTCCACCATCGGATGCATTCGTTCACATTTTGGAATCCGTAATGAAGGAACTAAGCAAACAAACTAAAAAAAATTCAGTTGCTCAACATCAAGGTGGAATATCGATAACTTTATTTTTATTTTAATATACACTATTAGTCCAACATCGATCCCATTCTCTGGGGAATCCTACTATTGGTAGGGTAGTGCAACTTAGATAAATATTGTAGCTTAGAAATGGCGGAATAGATTTGTGGTCATATCTATTCCTATCTATAGATTATTGCAAGGTTAGCTTTATCTATAGATTTTTGTTAAGGTAGAACATACTATTGTGTCTTATTTTAAAATTGTGGTTGTACATCATGGTTTTTTTAACTGGAATACTTAATGAAACACATTATTGGCAAACAGACCAGAGGCTGTTTCCAAAACTGGAAAGCCTCTGGGATCCGGGAATGCATTTGTGCAGAGGTTATAATACAATTACGAACTCGGAAACAAAACCTCCTTAAAATTTTCTAAGCTCGAGAACAATTTGGTTTTAAAAAATTGTACGCCTTCCATTTTACAGTAAGGGAACAAAAATGGCACAAGATTCCGGAAATTGAAATCAACATCACTAAAGAGGCAAAACTTACAAAATATTCTGACCTCAAAAACTCTTTCACCACACGACACATAAATCAAAATTTCTAATCTCGTAAAATTAATGGTTCCATGTTCAGAAATAGTGTGCTACGTACGATGACCTGCCTATAGTTTTTAAGTTCGGAAACATTTTAAGGCAGTTCCATCGTTAATTCTAAGGTGGTTTAAAACTGCTTTAAAACTGCCATTTTGAAGGTTGTTCAGCGAACCGCCTTATTTCAAAGGTAGAACCATTAAAGGCACCTAAAAAGTGCCTTTAAATTGCCAATAGAACCACCTTAGATAGGTCATTCCTACACTAGTGTTATTTACAAGTGTACGATTGTTGGTCGTATAATCTTGTGGAAGTCTATGGGGAAATATAATAGAGAAGAGTGCCTTTATAACCATACTTACTTCATGTAAGTGCCAATATAACCTTTCAGTGTTTGAAAGTGCCAATATAACCCTACCTAGTTGACGTAAGTGCAAAATTACCCATTCCGATCAATTTTAGTCGGAATTCAGTGAAATTACTATTTTACCCTTTTGAAAAAATTGAAAAAATGAAATTACATTTATGTCCTATTTTCTCCATTTCCCCAATTTTTTCCATTTCTCCTCTATTTTCCTCTTTCTTTGCTGACTTCACCTCTGCCCTTCTTCTCCTCTGTTCTCACCGACACTTCTTCCTCGCCGATGTCGTTCGCTAGTCATTCAATCGCATCGTATCAGCCGTTCAATTGCTTGAGGGAGAAAGAGTGTTGGTGCTGGTGCTGGTGCTGGTGTTGGTGGCTTGAGGGAGAGGGATCGGTGGTGGTGGTGGCAGGGCTGGGTTTAGATCAAGGGTTTCACGAAAGTGGTGAGGATTTTACGGTGAGGTTAGGGCTACGATTAAGGGATTGCATTTCACAACCAGAGAGGAAGAGGTGGTGACGGCGGGGCTAGGGATGGTGTGGGATTTTCCAGAGAGGAGGTGGCAACGGGGCTAGTGTCAAGGGTTTAACAGTGGGGCTAGGATAGTGGCGGGATTGGCTGGAGAGGAGGTGGCAATGGGGTTGGGTAGTTTCACGGCAGGGATAGGCCTGGTGGCGAGGATAGGGCTGGTGTTTCACGGTCAGAGAAAGAGGTGGTGACAGCGAGTTTAACAGTGGGGCTAGGTGGTGGTGGTGGTTTTCTAGAGGAAGTGGTGGTGGTGGTTTTCTAGAGGAAGTGGTGGTTGTGGTGCCCAGTGGGGAGGTGGTGGTCGTGGCTTGCTAGCAGTGGTGGTGAAAGTTTGGCGGGAAGTGGTGGTGGTGGTGGTCGATGGTTGGAGGAGGTGGTGGTGGTAGCCTGGCGGTGGAGGTGGAGGCCTAGCGATAGAGGTGGTGGCTTGGGGTTAAGGGATTTTGTATCATGGTTGGAGGAAGGGGTGGTGATGGAGGGGCTGGGAATGATGGCAAGATTGGCTAGAGAGGAGGTGGCAACAAGGCTAGTGATGGGGGTTTAACGGTGGGGATAGAATTGTGGCGGGATTAGCAACGGGGTTGGGCGGTAGACAAGGTGGCAACGGGGTTGGGCGGTTTCATGGCATGTGTTTCACGGTTGAAGGAAGAGGTGGTGAAAGCAGGTTTAATGGTGGCGCTAGGTGGTAGTGGTGGTGGTTTACTAGAGGAGATGGTGGTTGTGGTGGTCAGGGGAGGTGGTGGTGATGGCTAACTAGCCGTGGTGGAGGAAGTCTTGCGGGAAGTGGTAGTGGTGGTGGTGGAAACAAAATGGTTGGTGGTGGTGGTGGTGGTCAGGCCGGAAATAGTGGTGATGGCTGGCTGGCAATGGTGGTGGAGACATGGTAGGAAGTGGTGATGGTAGTGGTTGGGGTTGGCCGGTGGTAGTGCCCTGGCGGTGGAAGTGGTGGTGGTGGTTTGCTGGAGAAGGAGTTGGTGGTGGTGGCAGTGGCTAGGTGGGAGGTGGTGGTGATAGCTGGCTGGCGGTGGCAGTGATAGCTAGCTGGCGGTGGTGGTGGTGGCTGGCTAGCGGTGGTGGTGGCTGGTTGGAGGTGGTGGTGGTGGTAGCTTGGCGGTGGAGGTGGAGGTGGTGGTCTGGCAGTGGAGATGGTGGTCTAAGGTCAAAAATGTCCTAACACTTATAGAATATAAGTTAAAGGGTATTTTAGTCATATTACATATTAGGGTTAAATTGGCACTTATGTCAACTAGTTAGGGTCAGATTTACACTAAAAGTTATCTGAGGGTTATATTGACACTTACTGAAGTAGATAGGATTATATTGGCACTTATCCCTAACATTAAATTACTATCGGTTATTATAAGTTCAACTATATATGGATGACACTGATTATTTTTGGGACAATCATAATCGAGTTTGGGACCACACATTGTATTTTTTTTTGCAAGTCTCTCCAAGAAACTTGGAGATGTCGAAACGCAAAATTGGATATATCATTATTTTATTCAAATTTGGACAACAATGTTGTCTTGATTAGGGCATAAACGGGTCAACAAAAGGGTCCAGAACCTTGAAACAGAGATTCATAAGACAAATTTCAATTATTACACTATGGCCACGTATGCATTGTTGAACACATGTCGTATGGCTCGATAGCAGACCAAATAGCTAGCAAAATTGATCATTGTGAAATTTCTAGCGGGAACTAAAAATTTCAGACAAATTTTTGAATTAAAATTCCCCCACATACATATTTTTCATTTCAATAACTATCACCCCTAACACTCATTTCCATCTTCAATGCATATCCCACCTCACCTTATCCATTCACACTATAATGAAAGGGCTCATTCAAATGAATTCCTTCAATCATCAACAAGTATCCAAAGAACGGAGCATCTAGTTTGAGATTTATTGAGGTACTTTTCCATCTTTTATATGTTTTACCTTTACCAAATTTGTTACCATCTATACCTTTTGAATTCTTTTTTGTCATTCATGGAAGATCAAAGAATTTCATGAAGGATGAATCATTGTGTCACATGTTATATACTGTATGTTGTGTTTGTTACCAATAAGATGACATGTTTGTAAAAAGTGATATAATGGCTTAGATTCGGATGAACACAATATGAATGTGCAATGTCGGTGATTAATCGCTCAGTACGATATGACACCGAGTGAGACTCGACGTCGCAAAGGTGAATAATTATTGAGTTTAGCATTAATAGCCATGAATATCTGAATTATGTTTTACTTCGATCTCTACGACCTCAGTGATTATGAGTCTGACGTCGCTTTGGTACTATTCACTTACCATTGCCATATTCCGAATAATGTTGTCTACATATGGACATATTACGTGTAATTTTGGGTACATCCCAATTGTAACATAATTTTTGTTTCCTGTGTATTGGTTGTAATAGGACCAAATGGAGTTATCAGTGAATTCTAGCATATCAAATAGACTTAGTTGGCTTCTCACCAGTCGTCCCAGAAATATGAACGTCATACAACGTAGAAATTGGAGGTTAAATGCAATTATTGTTTCAATTTTATAACAACCTTATGTGTTTTAATATATCTTTACATTTATTTGTAATATACTAGTATGTCATAATCTTGTTGCTTTAAATGAACATTTCAGTTAATGATTCCCACAATAATTGAACAATTGAATGTTGTATGATGTTCAACCATTACTCGATTTATCACATTATTTATAACATGTACGGGCTATCAAAGACCGATTATTTGCATCATCAAATATTTGTTATTATAATGTGATACGAGAAACGAGAGCTGACCGACTACAACACAACATTACATTAACTAGCTGCGACATGACATATTAGCGACATTGCATAGACCAGCGTCATGCGAGCTCAAACAGACAAAATGGCCTCATTTTTTCAGCATTTCACGTCACTATGGACACGACGTGGGTTCCTCACTATGTGCGATGTCACTTCTCAACAACTCCGACATCGCTCATTATATGAACGGCATCATCTGGTTCATGTTGATGCACTTCCTCTACCATCGGCTATTGTATTCCTTGCATCAACGTCGCATGCATCATGGTGTCGATGTTGTCAATGATGTCATAGTCGAGGTATCATAACATCGGCCTTCCGCCATGGTACGTCAGTCTCAATTAATACCAATACCGGTCCCAAACCGAGGTAAAAGGGACTACTTAACTCGGTTTTGAACCGTGATAAAAAAGTATACTTTTTACTACACTAAATTTTACCTCGTTTTTCAGGGGCTGAAAACTGAGGTAAAAACCTTGAAAACTGAGGTAATAGGTGATGTTTGTTGTAGTGAACTTAACAACCCCGAGTGGAGGCGGGTCATATTCTTCATCCGGGATTGGCAACGGGTTTCCCATCACCAATATTTCTCCATGTATTCCCTCAAAACACCTTCCACAATTTGGGTGGAGTGATGATGTTTCATCAACTCATGCAAAACTCCATCAGCTACATGTATTGGCTTATCGTCTATGTCTTGATAAATATATAGTTCACACAGATATGATTTCTTAAACATAGGCAAAATATGTATTAAATATGAAACATAATTCAAAGGGATATAATTTATAAAATGATCCTTCATACTTTTTTTCAATTACAAGGGTGGAATTGTCGAGGTTGTCGAGTTTGAACAACTGTCCATCGATTCTTGGATTTGGAATAATTGCCCTGCGATTTACCTCAACATTACCAGGAGAATTTTGTGAACCCCTAGATGGCGGTGTATAATCAGGCATTGAGTCCTCTAAATTGTCCAAAGAACTAGCCCGATGTGTTGGACTAACTTCTGAATTACAATTTCTTGTTGCTCAATTTGTTTGTATTGGAGTTGGCCTTTTTTTTTGCAACAAATGGACTCTCGAGGGTTCCGCTCCATCGTAGGACTGTACAATCCCAAATGCTTTTTAGTGGGTCAAGAAAATACCCACACCCCTAACCCCACTTAGATGGTCCAGTTTTTCTGTTGCTTCACAAAGGATGTTGTGTTTATCCCTTCAAATGAATTCCCCTTGCAGTTGATCATTCTTCTATTTTTCCTAAGTGAAAATATAAATAGATATCCATTTGTTATTTTGATACAACCTTAATATAGTCTAAATTAATAATATATTCACCTAAAAATTTATGTACCACTCTTTCGGCAAGTAGTTTCTCTTCATCCTTGACATATAGACCCTTCTTGTTTTGTCAGCCTTTGAGAAATTGATCGCACCTCTCAATGTTATCCACGCAAATTTGTTGCACCATAGCCCTTGCCTCATCTTCCATCATACCATCCTCTATTGAAAGTTGCACATCTTATTCTAGACCTTCCTTTACTAGCACGATTGCCACTAAGCTATAACCCCCACGACTCAATCGGCGAGGAATTTTATTCTCCTTGGCATAGCATTGATTTTCTTACCTTGTACCCTTAAGTTGGATGTTAGGTTCATGTTAACACTATAGACATTTTAATTTAATTTATCACACTAATAATTTTCATACTGTTTTACTAGTTTTTTCACTATTCTCCAATGCCTTTTTCATGTGAATCTCCCAGTCCTCGGGTTGAATGAGCGTATCAGTTACCCATGGACGATCACTTTTATTATCTCTAAAGATGTAGTTTCTAAACAGAGTGTATTTATATTCACGCCAACTCTTTAACATCATGAACATAGCCTTCTTTCACAAAGCCCCCACATCTTGTGCTTCATTTTGAAAAGGCCTCTACGGAGATTGCGAAACACAACGATATGATGATGGGAAGTACATGTGAAGACAAATTGAAGAAGAAAAATGTAGGGGAAATGATTCACTAATTCTACCTTGCATTCCATCCACAATGTGTCCTTGTAATCGTTAGGGACATCATGCCAACTATCGTAGCGGATATATACCCTTGTTCTACCAATCTTCGCCACCCGACTAGACCATTTGGCACGTTCCTCTGACACACAATTCCCCAACTTGTCAAATATCCATGATGATAACTCTTTCCTAGCCATTCTATGTTCTAATGCTCTACAATGAGTTTGGTGTTTTCCTACTTCCCCCAAACAACCATCCTCATCCTATTTCGTGTCTGTTGTTGGAGGATTGACATTACCGAACTATGGAACATCGTCATGAATCCATTTCCTAGTTTCCATTTTGAATGCTACATTTACAAATATAAAAAAATAATAACTTAACCTCGGAAAGAAATAAGTTACTAATATTTATAGAATACACAAAAGATGGCCTCCTTAAATGCAAGGAAATTGAACAAATTCAATAGACGGTAAAATTATCTTTTTAGTTGTATAAAAAAAACATGTCAACATAAACCTACCAATTAACCTAGCATTTAAGCACACTTTTTTTTTTAGTTTAAACCATCCTAAGGATGGGGGGAATTTTATTTGGCTCCCCAGGCCGGAAGAACTGGCATAAGCCTAAAAGTGTATATAGGTTTACAAAATTCATCAATATGATGATCATCCAGCAAAACAGATTAAGATGCTAAATAATGGCTATCGAAAGGAAAGTCTAGTGAGGTAATTCCTACAGATTGCTACCAAATGTAATCCATAAACATATCGGTGAATCGCCAAAGCGACACCCCTATTAGTCCGTGGAAAACTTTAGGAAGGAATCTGCGGGAAGAGCAGCAGTATAGAGAGTGTAGCAGTCCTGGATAAAAGAGTAGCGGCAAGGAACTTCAACCAGTGAAGTTGAAATTGAGGTAGGTGTTCATTCTTGAGTTGCATCGCGGTTGAACTCCCAGTTCCAGCAGCAGACCTGAAAAGGGAAAAGAAACACAGTAGATTCCATTCCAGTGCAATGAAAAGAGAATACTCTTTGGAGTCCGAATAGTATTAACATGTGAAATTAAGAGTAGAAAGAGTTAATTATCATCTCCTGATCTTGAGCCTATTCTTACTGAGGGGATTCCTAATCTATCAAGGGAGATGAGACCTCTAAGCACAGTTGGAGCCAAAAGGAGATCGAGGTTCCCTTGGATATTGTTCTGTAATGAGAATTTAGCCAGATAATCAGCTACATTATTGGCTTCCCTGTGAATGTGAGAGATTGGAAATTTCATATGATGAATATGGAGAGCACTGCAGATGGAGAAGTTCCTCCATGGAGCATTTAATGGGTTGTGAATACCTCTTACAGCATTTAAACAATCAGTTTCCAATTCACCGTTAGCAATTCCTAGTTCATATCCTATTTCATACCCATCCTGAATTGCTACCAGTTCTGCATCAAAAGGTGTTGGTGACTGGAAGGTTTTGGTCCTCATGCAAATCACATTACCAGACATGTTTCTAACAATTACAGCTGATGAGGCCAGACCTGGATGTATCCATGAGGCGTCAGTATTGATTTTGAAGCCAGAGGAAGGTTTCTTCCATGTTACAACTGTTATAATTTTCTTCCTCTTGGGGTGAATCTTGGGAATGATGTTAGAGCAGGTCCAGTATCTGTTCCTTTCTAGGTTGCCAGAAGGCTGGTGGGCAGTAAATATGTCATAAATGAGGCCTCTGATCTCATGAAAGCAGGCATGAAGGGAAAAGGATTCATTGTCATAAATGTATTTATTCCTCTTAACCCACAGAACCCAAACTGTGACCAAAAGTGAAGCTATGATGATTTGAGACTGAATCCGTGTGGCAGTTTTGAAAGATAGGATGAAATCAACTCTAGACTTCAGATTTCCAAACCGTGGCATATGCATATCAAGTAAGACACCAACAGCCTCCCAAACTTTAACAGCAAATGAGCATGAATTGAAAAAATGATCTAGGATATCTGGATGATTCATGCAGGAAGGACATATAGATGCCAATTGGAAGCCACTTCTTGCCAAAATATTATCAAAAGGCAGAATGCCATTTAAAGCACGCCACAATATAACAGACATTTTCCTTGGAATAAAAGAACTCCATACCTTTGATAGCTGTCTGATTCTTTGTTTTTTTTGCCTAAAGGTATGATAGGCCGATCTAATAGAGAATCTGCCATTGATGTTTGGAGTCCATATCATCCTATCCTCATGTTGGTATGTCAATTCAGCAACCTGCAAGATGGCAAGAGTATTGGTAGCCAGGTGTGGCTCCAGGAGAGGGATGAAATTATTTTTATTTTGTATGAAAAACCTCAGGGATATATCCTCAAAAGGAAGAGACATCCCTTCTGGCCATTCATAACAAAGGGCTCCTTGTCCAGTCCAATTGGAACTCCAAAAGGAGCACTCACCCTGACCAAAAATAACTTTTGAATGTCTATTAGCCTTTTCTGTGATTAAGCAGATTCTTTTCCAGGTGTGGGAAGTTTTGTAAGAGTTAGGGAGTGACCAAATTAAAGAGGTCCATTGATATTTGTTGACTTGTAATTTCCACCAAAGTTTGCATGAGAAAGCCTCAACAATTGCTCCTATATCCCTAAGTCCTAAGCCATTTTCCTCAATAGGTAGACACATATTTTTCCATGATCTCCATTTCTATTTTTCAGTGTTATCCACTTTCCCCCAGAAAAAGGTGGATGCCAATTTTTCCATTTTCCTTATAACAATCTTAGGAGGGCGCAGAACTGAGAAAATGTGAGTAGGAATTGAGAGTATACTGTGGTTGATAAGAACCAGCTTACCAGCACTGGAGAGCCACCTATTCTTCCAGTTGTTTATTGTCTTCTCCATCCTTTCCAGCATTGGCTTGTAGTAAACCTGCAAGTTTCGACCATAGAAAACTGGCACACCAAGATACTTAAAAGGGAGTGCACCTTGCTCCATACCCAAAAGTCTCTTAACAGTTAGAATGAGGGCCGGGGGGGTTTTATGTGAGGTGAAGAATTTTGATTTCCCAAAATTTACTTTCTGACCTGTGGTGTGTTCATAAGCAATTAAGAACCTTTTAAATCTCTTTAAAGTTGTGGGTTTGGCATTTAGAAAGATAGCTGTATCATCAGCATACATGAGGTGAGAAATAATTGGACAAGTGAGAGGCAAGCTAAACTGGTGAAGGTAGCCAGTGATTATCATTTTTTTAAGAGTCCTTGAGAAAGCCTCAGAAACTAAGTTATATAGAAAAGGGGACAGGGGGTCTCCCTGTTTTAGTCCTCTGGTGGATTTAAAAAAACCTGAAGTGACTCCATTTATCAAGACTGAGAAGTGGGCAGAGGCTATGTTACTCAGGATAATTTTAACAAAATGTCCATGAAAACCAAATTGAAGGAGTATAGAGTTTAAAAAGGACCATGACACTCTATCGAAGGCTTTCTGCATATCAAGTTTCACAATAATATTATGAGCCTTTGATTTTCTGTTTAAAACTCTCACCATTTCCTGCATTTGTAGCACATTATCTGAGATGTCTCTTCCATTAATAAAGGCACTTTGTTCAAGAGAAATTAAGGAGTGCATTAGTGGTTTAATTCTCTCCATTAACATTTTTGAGAAAACTTTGTTGATGAAGTTAGAGAGACTTATTGGTCTGAAATCAGAAAAGGAGAGTGGAATTGGCTTTTTAGGGATCAAGGCCAACCAAGTACTAGAGATTGCTAAGGGAATATTTCCAGTAACCAAAAAGTCATTAGCTGCATCAAGCAGGTCATTTTTAATGATCTCCCAGAAAGTTGTGTAAAAATTCCCTGAGAAACCATCAGGGCCTGGGGCACTATCTTTTTTCAGTTCAAAAACAGCCTTCTTAAGTTCCTGTAAATTAAAAAGTTGAAGGAGCAGAAGATTCTGTTCTTCAGATATGAGCAGAGGAATTTCTTGAAGAAAAAACTTAAGATGAGATCCAGTTTTAGGGGTTGGTTCCTCATTCAGTAATTCTTTATAAAACCGGATTCCTTCTTCCTTAATCAGATTAGGGTCTGAGATCCAATTGCCTGAGGAGTCTTTAATTTTGCTGATCCTAGATTTTGCCCGGTTTTCCTTTATGGCATGATGAAAAAATTTTGTATTAGCATCCCCAAACTTAAGCCAATTAAGTCTAGCTTTTTGTGATAGGAATGTTATCTTTTATTTCTGAGATCTTAACAATAAGGCTTTTGATTCATTTAAAATTGCTAGATCCTTATCATCCAGTGTTTGTTGGTAAATTATTTCCAGTTCACTAACTCTCTGTTCAGCCTGAATCAGATTCTGGTTGACATTGCCAAAAATAGTTTTATTCCACTGTTTTATTTCCACTTTTAGCCTCTTGAGTTTGAAAACTAAACCAGTCATGCCTTTTAGAGGCGATGTTAAAGTCCAACTCTTTGTTACTATATCCCTGAAATCTTGCCTTGAAGACCACATTTCCTGGTATCTAAAAGGACTAGGGGAAAACTCAGAAGCTGATTGTATGGATAAGAGTAAAGGAGAATGATCCGAGGTGGTTCTATTTAAAACCTGAATAGAGCTGTGGGGAAATAAATCGAGCCATTCTAAATTGCAGAGACCCCTATCCAGTCTTTGGAATATTATATCTTTACCCCTGTCCTTGATCCTATTGTTACACCAGGTAAAAGAATTCCCAACAGTGGGAATATCATGCAAATCAGATCTATGAATGAATTCATTGAAATTTTTCATACTTTTGTGGGGGGTTGATTTCCTTCCTTTGTATTCATTAACTGAAGAAACCGTGTTGAAGTCCCCTATATATATGGCAGGTTCTGAGAGAGCTGAGCCTAAATCATGCCATAAATTTTCCCTCATAGTCCTATGTACACTAGCATAAATGAAAAAGCAATTCCAACTGGATAAGGTAGCAACTTCAGTGATTTTAGCATGAATGAATTGATCTGATTCTCTAACACAAGATAAATGAAAAGATTGATTCCACAGAATCCATATTTTGGCATTTTGAGCAGCAAGAGCATTATTGAACCCTAGGACATGCTTAAGATGATCAATCTGCTGGTTATCATGCCAAGGTTCTAAGAGGCAAAGGATGTCTATCTTATGATTCCTCTTTAATGTTTTTAGTCTTTCCAGAGATGTGCCATAACCTCTCACATTCCATACCAAGATATTACCTATGATGGTGTATCTTATCATTTAAAACTCATTGGAACGGCTTTATGAGAGGATCTGAGTTTTCTAGATTTACTAGGCACAGCTATAGTAGAATTATCCTGAGTCTCTTTACCTTTGACCGCAAGTGCATTAGACTTCGGAGTATCAACAGTTGTGTGCTCTAAATTAAGTTCATCAGTAGTAGGTTGAGGTTTGTCACCTGGATTGGCAATAGCTGTTACCTTCTCCACTGGAGATTGCTCAAGAGATGATGATTGTTTTGGTGTAGAGACTAGGTTCTGATCTGGTCTGACTTCAGGTATGTTTTCCGAGTGAAGTTGACCTTCAGAGCTTCTTTCTGATGAATATGTGGTGCCCGAGTGATTTACCTGGTCGTGAGTTTGTTGAATCTCATGGAAGATCTCCACTGGCTCTTCTTCCTGTTCTTCTTCAAAAGATACATCTAGAGCTTGAAAAGCATTAGAAATGGACACTGATTGAGTATGCTCTAAAGTTTCTAATCTGAGGTTTTCAAATTGCTTAGTCTTCTTCCTCCATATTATGTTGTTAATAGGCTTTGAAATATCGTCCAAAGAGTAGAAGTCTGATCTTTTCTTATGAGTATTGTTGAATGTGTTAGCAAAAAAGTTCTGTGGATGGCCTGAGTGATAATTCTGTTTTTGAAATTCATTTTGTTTCTGAGAAACACTAAGGGCTGAGGTTCCAGTTATCTTATCCTTAGGTAATTCCTCATGGTGAGACTGTTTCTCAATTATTCCTTCAGTGTGGACTTGTTTCTCAACATCAGAACTATCCTGAGCCAGATCAGCTGTGTTACTTTCTGCCCTTCCTTGTTTTTTCTTAGTTTCAGTAACCTTTTTTTTGAGCTCAGGGTGTAAGAAAGTACACTTATCTTGGTTATGTCCAACTACTTTACAGTGAGCACAATAGTATGGAAGTTCTTCATATTCTATTGGATATTCAGAGACCTTATTACCTATACCTATGACAATAGAAGCAGGAGGTTGGGACTGAAGGTCTATTTCAACGCAGACTTTTATTGCCGAGGGTCTAGTTAGAGCTGCCGTAGCAGCGTCCATTTTTAAAAACCTTCCAATCTGACTACTTAGACCAATAATGGCAGAGTTGTTATAGAAATGGAGAGGGAGTCTGTGAATCGTTACCCACGCCGGGACGATTGAGGACTCTGCCGTTGGTGAGAAATCGGGCGTCCATTTTTGCACCTTCATCACCACGCCCTGGATCATCCACTGCCCCTTCATCCAACAGCGCTGGTAGTCTTCAGGGTCCTGAAATCTGATCAAAACATGGCGATAGTCAATAGAGCCTAGCTGAAATTTAGATTTAAATCCTATTGATTTGAAAGCAGTTTGTAAGAAATCCATCGAGGGCTTTCCCCGATTGAATTTGCCGACCAGAGCGTTCTGGTAATGGGACGCCAGGCGTTCTCCTTCCTCAATGGGAAGGATATACGCAATCTTCCCTTTGTATTCTGTGACCAGGTGGAGATTAGGAGTATCCGGAAGGGATGTGAACAGAGGAGATGGCTTAGTGTTGAGAGCTTGGATGAAACTCTTATTGATCGCGGGACCCGACTCCACCATGGGAGCGGGCGGCGGCAACGCCATCGGTGGCCGATATGAATTGGCCAAGAATAGTAGCAGATGGTGAAGGGAAAGGAGAAGACGGAGTGAACAGTAATAAATCGCACTGTGTGAATCGCACTGTAATCGCCCCTAGTGAACAGTAATAAATCCGTTGCATGTACACAACAATACAAGAAACATGACCTATAACTCTGCCCATTTTACCTCGATTTTTTTGTTAACACCATATAACTGAGGTAAAAAGTTCTTCTACCTTTGTTTTCTTTTCAGAGTAAAAGATATTATTTACCTTTGTTATAAAAAAAATCAATGTAAATAATTGGTTTTTTACATCGGTTATTTTTTTAACCGAAGTAAAAGGCTAAAAAAATGAAGTAAATGATATTACCGAATAACATTGGAAGTCGCATGTGTTCTTTCAAAAGGTTGCCCGACTTCGCTACACAAGTCGTTGATGCTGAAATATATTTCAAACGATTGGCCATGTTTAATATTTGTACCAGACAAGTTAAATTAAATAACTTGACAGTAACAGAAGAAATTAAATTACAATAAAATAGAGGCCGTGCACTTTTCCCCAATATCTTCGGTGTCTCTCTCCTCATCTGGGAGCTCATTGTCGTACCTCTCAAAGTTCATATTTATAAGCCCTAATGCTTCCAATCTACAATTAACTAGATAATGGCAAGTTGGGTAGTCCACGAGAAGAGGGATCTTTCCAAATGTTTAAACATATTTAGGATAAAACATACTAGATATAAGTATATATATATATAAGCATGTAAATAAGGGAAAAGTTTGGTTGGTTTTTGTCCTAAGTTATGAAATTAAAGATAAGTTAACTAATCAAGCAAGTTAAATATGCAAAGCATGCAACAACAACTGAAAGGTTATTAAACCAACAATTAACGAAACTTTGGGTGCAATTGACTTCCACTTCCGAGCCTCTTATCCATCATTGAACATGCAACCTATTTTCCACTTTCACTACTTGTTGTGAAGACTAAACTTCTATCCTTCTTAGATAGTAGTTTGCAAGAGTGAATTCAACATCTCTTGTCATACCTCACCAATGGCTCCCTTAGTCGAAACAGAACTAAAAGTATCTCATTGATGGCATTGAGCATGAAGAATCAACAAGCTTGGCAATACTTATAAACACCTCACCATATCTAAGCATTTAACCAATTCATGCATTTACACAATATTAGTCAAGAACGATCTACATTAATAGACTTCTCTCATTTTCTACAAGAAACAAACTTGAAAAAGAGTTCAACATTATCATATTCATCTAGCAATTATCAATTCATCAATACTATCAAAAGCTCTAAATCATACTCTTGGATTCCTATCAAGAAAAGGGGAAATCAGCCCATTTCCCCAAACCCTAACAAGCATATCATACAAGTACTTCATATTCTCAAGCTTTCAAGAACATAATGACATTAACAAACACACTCAATGCTCAATAAATGCATAATAGTAAAAGTATCAAATAGGCTACAAATTGTTCTTAAGACATGGGCTTGGAAGCCTTGGTCAATTGCTCCCAAGAACTAGATTAGCTAATACAAATAATACTAACATCCATAAACAAATGCATAGAGAAATAAAGAGAGAGTGGATGAAAAAGATGAAGAACCTAGGGTTCTTTGAAGAGGAAATTCGGCCAAGATTAAGGTTCCCAAGTACCATTCGCTAACACTCAATCTACTGGACATGTGAACCATGGGCAATCACCTAATTTGAATATTACTCATGTTGATACTGAACCCCAAATGGATACAGGGAAAATGACTTCAGATACTGATTCAATTTCGAATGATAATGGTGCTCTACATTATGTCCATGATAATTTTGTGTGTATTGATGCTATAATTGAAGACCTGGACTTAGATTATGTGATACGAATAAAACCTGATGTGCAAATCCCTGCTAATGTTCATATGATTGCAGAACCTAATGTTGTATTACATATGAAACCAGCAGAACCTGTACCTGCTAATGTTCATATAACCCCTAAAGAACATACTATTGGAAACTTAATAACATCCCAGACATTAATAACTCAGCCTCTTAACCATGTATCAGAAGCCAACCCTAATAAGACTCAAAATCACCATAAAGCATCAAATCTTATTCTTGAGCCAAATAATTCTGTGGTTGAATCTAAAACCGCAGAAGAAGATTTTATAAAAAATAAATGGAGGACACTTCCCTCTACTATCTTCAAACTCAAAATTTAACAGAAGATCCATCACTAATAGTACAATTCATGAAACATTTTCTACAGAAAATCTTGAACATACTAAGTCCACTTTAATAGAATCACAGTATGTTCAATCACTTAATGAATTCAGAAGACGTATTGGAAAATTTGGAATCCTGTAAAACCAGGAAATACAATAAAAAATCCTACACTCAAACCCCAAAAATGGTCCTAACCTGTTCAGCATTGACATATAATAAATCTTCACAATGACAGGTTTGAGAACATGTGTATGGAATGCAAGGGGTGTAGGAAATTCTGCCACACTGAATAGGATAAAAGATATTAAAAAAAGACATAAAATTAACATCCTAACCATAATTGAGCCAATGTTAGAAGCAAACTCCATCCGAAATTTAGCCTTTCAAACAAATTTTGAACATTTCTTCTCAGATCCAACCTGCAAAATTTGGATACTATGGGATGATTCAGTTCAAATGAGGATTATCTCAGTGGATGAGCAAATGGTATTAACCAAATTCCAAAACCAATTTCTAACTCAAGAATGTTTCACAAGTTTTATATATGTCAAGCATACAATCAAGGAAAGGAAAAAACTATGGAAACAAGTTCTAAACCATACAAATTTACCATTGAGTTTAATAGGAGATTTTAATGTCATAAGCTCTATGGATGAATACCTAGGTCAATCTTTACCCGAACCAAAGAGTATAGAGAACTTTAATCATTTTCAGAGAAAAGAAAATTTGTCCACAATTTCCACATCAGGTTCACTCTTTACTTGGACTGGAATGAGATCTAAATTAAGAGTCTAGAAAAGATTAGATAGAGGTTTATCTAACTATCTGTGGTGGGATATTTTTAAATCTTCTGGAATCAAAACACTTGCAAGAGGGCAATCAGATCATGCACCTTTACTCTTCACAATTGCTAAAACCCAAAATTTCCCTAAACCAACCCCTTTTAGGTTCCAAGAATGTTGGACTAATCACCCAACTTTTATGAATCTTGTAGAAGACTCATGGAACATCCAATCTAATAAATAGGGAATAGAAAGATTAACATTTAAGTTTAAAAACTTAAAACATGCTCTCAAATTTTGGAACAAACACACTTTTGGGAACATCTTTGATGCAGTCAAAAATTGTGAAGAGGATCTTTTATAGGCAGAAACTGACCTTCAACAAAATGAATCCCCAGGAAACCTGAAAAAATTAAATAAAATAAAAGCAAAGTTAGCTACAACCCTAAAAAATCAAGAAATTTACTGGAGGTGATCAAAACACTAAATTTTACGATCAAACAGTAAATTCTAAACATAAAAGACATTCCATTGTTTCAATCAAACCTGATTTTGATACAGTTTTGGAGAATCAGGAAGAAATTGCACAAGAAGGTGTCAACTTCTTCTCCAACTTATTATAAGAAAAGGATAAAGATCCCTCTGGCATTTACACTGCTTGGATATTAGAAAATATACCAAGGTTAATTGCAGAAGAAATGAACTCTGACCTAACAAAACTTGTAACTACGGAAGAATTAACAAAAAATAGTTAAACAAATGGATGGACACTCAGCTTCAAGGCCAGATGGATTCTCTGGTTTTTTCTATCAAAAATGTTGGCACATCATAAGCACTGATGTATTACATGCTATGCATGACCTCTTCCAATCAGCCAACATTCCAAATGCAATATCATTCACATTGATTATCCTAATCCCTAAAAAAGAAGTGTGTTCATCCTTTAAAGATTACAGACCAACCAGCCTCTGTAACTTCATCAATAAAATGTTCACTTAAATCCTCTCTGAAAGGCTAAAACCTCTAATGGCTTAAATAATTAGTCCTGAACAAACAGCTTTTGTCTCAGGAATGGAAATCTTAGAAAATATTCTTTTAATGCAAGAGTTAGCCTCTTTCATTAATTCCAAAACAAGAGGACTTAACTTGATAATAAAGTTAGACATGATGAAGGCATTTGATAGTCTCTTAGTCTTTCCTATCTAAATTATTAGGTCAATTTGGTTTTTCAAACAAAATTACTGACCTAATAATGAAAAACCTGAGATCTGCCTTATTCTCCATCCTGATAAATGGATCTTCTTATGGTTTCTTCCAAGCAACCAGAGGTTTAAAACAAGGAGATTCTCTGTCTCCCTTGTTATTCATTTTAATGGCAGAAGCATTATCAAGGAATATTAATTTCCTATTTCAGTATTCAAATATGAAATACTATAATCTACCTAATCCAATTAAGAAGATCTCACACTTATATTTTGTAGATGATACTGTCATCCTGTTGAAATATACAAAATCAGGCCTCAAAACAATGACTTGTTTCCTAAAATCCTATGAACTGGCCACAGGGAAAAAAGTAAATTATGAAAAATCTTCCTTTTACATTGCAAAACACTGCCCTATGAGAATTATTGGAGATATAAAAAATGCAACATGGATGATACAGGGCAGTTTTCCATTCAAATATCTTGGATGCCCAGTATACATAGGTAGAAATAAAAATGTATACTTCTCAAGCATGATATCATCAATACAAGCAAAAAATCAATAAATGGCATAACAAGCTACTTTCTCAAGCTAGAAAAATGATTCTAATAAAGCATGTATTATCACAGTATTGAAAGTGACTAACCATATAATTGATGTAATTCACAAACTACTTGGCAATTTATCTGGAACTCTAATAGAGGCTCCTCACAAAGGAAAAGAATTTGTAGGTCATTTCCAAATTTTTGTTATCCAATTGATGAAAATGATTTAGGTTTTAAAAATCTTAACACTTTAATCAACAGTTTCTCGATTAAACTATGGTGGAAGCTTCAAGCAAGTAGTTCACTTTGGTCACAATTCATGTGGTCTATACCAGACAACCACAAAACTTCCAAAACATGGAAGCGAATTAAAGGAATTCATGATATAGCAATAATGAACTCACAAATACAGATAGGAAAAGGGGATGTTTCTTTTTTGGATTCCATTTGGACAACCTGTGGTCCACTATATAGGGTTTGGGACAGTAACTTAGAAATTTCTTTCCCAAATCTAACAGTGGCTGAATACTTAGCCAATAGACAATTGTACATCAACCCTCTAAGAAACCATTTGCCTGAACAAATAATTACTGCACTAGAGCATAATCAAGCAATTTTTCCTGATTATGAGGACATTGTGATATGGAAACCAACTGAAAATGGAAAGTTCTCATTGAAAAGTGCTTATGAACTAATCAGAAATAGGAGAACAGTGGTTCCTTCCCTCAATCATGTCTGGTCTTCCATTATGCCTAGGAAAGTAAGTTTTATGAACTGGAAAATGCTAAACAGAATCTTACCTCTTCCTAATGTATTAGAGAATCTTTCTTTTAATCTACCTTCAATTTGCTGTTTCTGTTTTGATGATGAAGAGAGTATACATCATAGTTTCAACTCTTGCAAAGCAATAAAGAAACTATGGACCTGGATTAATATAGTCTTCAATGTTTAGTCAAAATAAACTCCATACCTGTAGGATAGATACTTTTTGTATTGGAACTTGAAAACTCAGTTTCCAGAGCACAAGCAACTTATTAGGATAATCCCATGCATAGTAGTATGGTCCATATGGTGTTTTAGGAACAAACACCATCGTGAAAATGTGATGCCTGACATTATCATTATGTTCAGGAAAACTTTACATCTCTTCAATGATATTATGTTAGCCTTTAACCTAAACTTCAAATGGGATTTGTCCAATGCTTTACCAAGGTTACTAATAGGCAGTTAAAAAAATAAAATTTGTAACAGTAACCTGGAAAGCACCATTATCATCCTTTTACAAGTTAAATGCAAATGGATCATAGCTGGATTTCAGTAAGGCAGGTACTGGGACAATCATCAGAGGCTACAAAGAGAACTTGTTAATAACTGATGCTTAGCATTTACGTAACCCCTCACCCTTTCATGCTGAAGCAAGCGCAATCAGAACAGGATTACAAATGGCAATCAATTTGGGAATTGGCCATCTACAGATTGAAAGTGACAATAAACTTCTCATACAAGTGTTGAAGAAACAACTTAAGCCACCTTGGAGAACTACTGAAGAAATTAGGAAAATCTGGGAGCTTATGAAAACCATTGAGGTCACATTACATCATATCTATAGAGAAGCCAATGGAGCAGCGGATTTACCAGCAAAAATGGGTAGCTCAAATCAGGTACACACTTTCACCCGCTTTACAGAATTACCAAAAGTTTTTGAAACCTATAATTATAGCGAATAAACAAGCTATACCTTCTATCAGAAGACTCTAGCCTTTCATCGGCTTCTTTACAAACCACATATGTTAATACTGCTACAGATAGGGTTTGCCGATGAATCATACGACTTTATCAATTGCACAAGCATTGATGGGTATTTTTAGTGGAACTTGTTACTACTGGCTTTTGTTTTTCTTGATATGTACAACTGGGATGGATAACACGGAGACCAATCCTGATGCGGATGAAGTAGCTACACAATAGAAAGATGGCAAACGAAGAAATTGATAATCATCATACCTCCAATCAGGACCGAAAAGTTAGTAATCTCTTCTGGCGAAGAAATTTGCAATGGGACACTATGGAAGGTCACCTCTTCTTGTCAACACTGGGTTGTGGGGGCAAAGAAGTGTAAGGCCATAGTCGACCTTGACCTGGGTATAGGGCCATCTCCTTCATTGAGTTAGGGGTTAGAGATGAAAGATTTGGTAATATCTGATTGTATTTAGCTTCCACTTTAGCTTCCACGTTATTCACTCTAGCTGTACTTTTTGATTTCATCTTATCTGACAGGTTTGGGAAGCCTAATACAAACCCCCTCACTTAGGTGAGTTTACTCTAAAAAATAAAATTTGGCCAACAGGATAAGGATATGAAGTGGGTGGCCAAAAATTCCTTTTATAATACAAGAGGGAGGAAAAGAAAAGAAAAAAGAAAAAGTGTAGCAGGCTCCCGCCCAAGCGGGAATGGGAACGCCTGGGTGGGAATGGCCTCGCCCGGGCGGGAATGGCCTCGCCCAGGCGGGATACCTATTTTCACCCTTGTGTCGTCTTGCCTTCAAATCCTTGATTCATTTTTCCTTCAATCTTCAAAGCTAGTCTTCAAATCTTCAAATTCTTCTAAAAGTGATCATCAATGGTCTCCGGTCTTCAAGTCTCTATGTTTTTCCTTTGTCACACAAAATCCACTTAGAAAAAGGTAAAAGATCATAAAGTCGCTCTTACCTCTCCTAAGAGGATTTCAAGGTAAAACACATGCTCTTGATAACAAAAGAGCACAAAAGTGATCCCAAAAAGTACTAAAATATGCAGATAAAATGGACATAAAACCTCCCCGTACTTAAACCTTGCTCGCTCTCGAGACAGAAAAGATCCAAGCGCACGAAGGAATTGACGTATCCACATCCTAACTATGATTCCTCCAAGTCATTACCTAACAAAACTCTCAATATCACACATCCCAACGTTAAGATCAAATGAGAAGTTTCCCACAACTCCCATTCCTAAATCTACCCAAACCATATCAACCTATCAATTCATTGATATCCCAAAAACATCTCCAAATACCGAATTGGCAATCCCAAATTCAATGGTACAAGGTGAAGCTAAAAGCATACATAAAGCTCAAACACATACTCCACTTTATACCAATGTATCATCCTAAAAATGAAGTACATCAACAATCAAGAATTTCATAACTTACTTCGTTTTCCCCACAAAATTTCCCAATCCCAAGGGGTCTCAAGATGTCAAACTACCTGATCCATCTGTATGGCCACTGCAACCATACGACTCAAATGCCGGGAAATGAGTGAACACATAACATTTTTCCTTTTTCTGTCTTTCTCCCATTTTGCCTATGAGCCCTTTCAGGTTTTAATCCTAGCCACACATCATGTTTCTTTGGCTCATATCTCACATTTTTCAGCACATTAGCCTCTCATTGTTACCTAGGTCACCCTTTTGGGTTTTTTACTGATGAGACGTCAAATGCATGTATTTTCCAAATCATTTAACACTCTTTTATCATATTTTTGTTGTAATATTGCTAGATTTAGGTAGGTTTACATGATAAGGGTTTTAGATAACCATTTTCGGTTTTTATATCTAAATCCTTCATTTTGTAACCTATGTTTAGTCTAGTGGATTTTTGGCTCTTACGAGCATCTAGATTCCTTTTTGTAAGCTTAATTTGTAGATTTCTCGTGAGCACTTAGGAGTGGTTTAGTGAAGGCCATTTGAAAGGATGGTAGAAGATGGAAGACAACTCACAAAGTGGTAGAATATAAAGTGAAGAAAGGAGAGCAAAGCAAAGGGTGAAGAATGATCGATGTTTTAAAGTAGAGTTCTGAGAATTTTCTGAGAGAAATCATCCTCCAGAGTGGTACCATTGGATTCCTCTTCTCGATAACTATAAAATCGACTACAAGAACTCCCAAAACAGATCAGCGGTTCACCCGGAGGAAGCAAAACAAAATGAGACTTTTTTCCATCGTGAGTCATGATGAGTGTGTCGTGACTCACAAAATGTTGAGCTGAGAGCTCACAATTTCCCGATCTGGTCGCGACTCGCGACCAAGGCGTCGCGACTCGCGATAATTGCCCTGCAACTTGCTTTTTACTCCCTTTTTTCTTGTACTATAAATATCTTTTAATCCCTTCCTCCCCAACTCTCTAAGCCCGACTTGGGGTCTCCAAAACCTTAGTTTATCACCATTTTCTTCCATTTATTATTCTTTCTTTGTAGATATTTGTTCTATGTTATAGGTTTATATTATCTAGCTAAGTTTTATCTTGGGAGCAATGGATTGAAGCTTCCATATATATGTACTAAGAACCATATTTATCTTGTTAGTGCTTTTACTATAGTGCATTTATTGAGCTTTGAATGTAAATTGTAAATGGCATTGATGTTGTTGGAATCTTGAGTATATGAATTGCTTGTATGATTACTTGTTAGGGTTGAGAGAAAGTAGCTAATTCTCCCCTCTTTTAATGTGGAATCCAAGAGCACGAGTTAGAGCTTCTTAATGATATTGGTGTGTTGATAATTGCTAGATGAATGTGATGATGTCGAACTCGTTGTCATGTTTGTTTTAGGTAGCAAATGAGAGAAGTCAATGAATGTCCATCGTTCTTGACTAATCTTGTGTAAATGCATGAATTGGTTAAATGCTTAGACCTGTTGTAGTGTTTATAAGTGTTTCCAAGCTTGTTGGTTCATCGTGCTCAATGCCATCAATGGGATACTTTTAGGCATTTTTTGGCTAAGGGTGTTATTGGTGAGGTTTGACAAGAGATGTCGAATTCACTCTTGCAAAATACTATCTAAGAAGGATGGAAGATTTATCTTCATAATAACTAGTCGAAGTAGTGAATAGATTGTTTCATTCGTTCTTGAAGCCTTTGTTATTTAACATTCATGTGTTCTTAATGCTATGTTTTACTTCATTTATGCCATGGGTTGTTTGAGAATAGGATGTGTTTGTATGAATTAATTGTTAAGGAGTTAGGAAAGTAACGAAGTCCTTAGCTCCTTTGCATGAAAATCTAAGAACGTGAACTTAGAACTTCTTGTGCATAATGTGTTGTGATTCTTCCTAGATAAGTATATTAATGTGGATTGTTCTCATATTTATCCTATAGATGCAATGAAAGGTTATATTTTGAATATAGTTTGTTCTAGGTTTAGCCTAATGAATGCTATGTTTTATTAAATGGCTATGTCTTTGGTAGAAGGCTTGTTATTGTCAAATATATGGTCATCCATCCATAGGTAACAATTGTGATAGGGTGAGTTTATGGTTCGATGATCTACATTTGGTTTGGAAGTGGATGTCAATTGCCCCCAAGGCTTTGTTTTTGTAGTTTTAAAACCCTTTTTCTGAGTTTGTTTGATGATTAGCATAATTACTTGACTTTGATAGTTATCTTGTCTTTCAACTTTCATAGCTTAGGACCACCAAACAACCAACCCCCCCTTTTTAAATGCTTTTATGCGTGTATATATATCTACTTCTAGCATAATATCAACCATTTACATTTAAACGCTTGAGAAAATCCATCTTCTTCGTGGACAACCCCGACTTGCCGTTGTCTACTTAGTTGAAGATAGTAAGCATTTAGGGCTTATAAATATTAACTTTGAGAGGTACGGAGATGACCTCCCAAATTTTGGCGCCGATGCCGGGGAAGAGGTATTTATTTTTAAGTGTTTGGGCATATTTGGTTGCATATTAGCTAGTTGTTTTTATTTTTCACTTGTTTTTGGTTGTTTTTGTTCAGAGTAGGTATTGCTTGAGTTCTTCGTGAATTTTTATCGAGAATCCTTGCAATATGATTCTAGAATTTTGAAAAAGAGAAAACTTTTTTTTAAAATGGAACTTCTCCCCTTGAGGGAACTCATGATGAGAAGAGAGATTCAACAAGCATGGTTTTGTAGGATGTGTCATTCCGACCATCCTACCAAGTCTTGCTATATGTTGAGAGAGGAGCATTATGAGGAGGAAAGAACCCCTGGTTTCCAAAACCAATGGTATTATGAAGAGTGATACCAAGAGGTAGGAGATGTTGGTTTTCAAGGGCAAGAAACCCAAGAATGGTATCCATACCATAATTCTTACAACCCGGAATGGAGTGGTAATCCGGATTGGTGGTATGAGAATGAGCCGGAAAACCAACAATACGAGCAAAATAGTTGGCCATCACCATCTTATACCATACCCCAAAACCAAGCCCAACAAGGAAGTTCAAGTTTGACACGTGAGGAAGTCATGAATGCAATAGAAAACTTGAACTTTACTAGTGAGGAACCGGACACTCGGCTCTCCTCTAGTGTTAAAGCTATTAAGGGGCATGCGAGGAGTATATTGGAAGCATTGGCCCGAATGGAAACTCGTGATTCCAAAAATACACCATCTCAAGTCAAACTCAAGGATTCGGTGAGTGAGGTCCCCATGCAAAATGAGTTTGAGTTCGATAGGGATGAGGAGTTGGTTGCTGAGGATGAAAAAATGGAGGAATATGTGATTGTGCTACATTCATTAGCATCGTCACCCCTACCCCCACCTAGTGAACTAACTCCACCATTTTTGGAGGTTTTGAGGGAGATAAGAGAGGAGCCAAAAGACAATCCCAAGCCTCCTAACCACCCAACTCCTTTTAAACCATCTCCATCTCCACAAAACTTTCCTCTTGAAATTTTTTTACCCCCACCTCTCTATTTTTGGATGCTCATGGTGAAGGGGTTCAAACCTTCACCATATGGATAACATTAGGGTCGTGCCGACGACCTTTAAAATACGATGCTTCTCGGGAGGCAACCCAAGATTCTAAGTTAGATTAGTATTTTTCTTTTCTTGAAAAAAAAAATTCCCCAACCATGTCCTCAAACCCTTACCCAAAACCACAAGAACACCACCACAATCCACCACCAAAAAAGAAAAACCACTACCAAAACCACCATCTAGGAGTACTACTAGTTGTTGTCTTTTGTGAGTGTTGATCGGGATTTGCATAGTTGTAGCTTCGTAATTGATGGATCGAAGTTTCATATTGGGTGGAGTTGGAGAACATGGAGGAGAGAACATTCATTGAGAAGTGAGCATTGCCATCACCAGGAAGGACCTTCAAAGTCCAAGTTGTGAGTATTTTTTTTCTTTCTCCCTTATTTCTTTATCTTGTCCTTTTCACATTGAGGACAATATGTGTTTCAAGTGTGGGGAGGTAAAGAGAAATATATCTCATTGTATTGTATTGTAGTGTGCATATGCTCCACTTTTATTTGTATTGTTTGAAAAAAAATGAAAAAAACAATTCCCGCTAAGTTGAAAACCCGAGAGGGCAACTTAGGCAAAAGTGGGAGGCCCGGATAGGTTGAAAACCCAAAAGGGCGACCTATGCAAAAATGAGAGGCCAAATGGTGAGGAAAAAGGTGAGGGTGAGCATTGAAAAAGAAAAATGTGTGATGCTAGGATGAAAACCCGAGAGAGCTCCTAGGCAAAATGAGGGAAAATGAGAGAAATTGAAAAAAAAATTATGCTTCTCTTGAGTTGTCTATTGAGTGGATTTTTCAGTGGAGTAAGTTAGCTTGGCATTAGATGTATACCTCACTTTTGTTATGGTTTGTTGTTTTTTTAGATTATCTTGAGCTTTGGGTTGTGAGAGTTTGAGAGATTCTTATGTCTTGGGGGTTAGGGTAGTCTAGGATTATGATGTTGGATGTTTTGGGAAAACTTTTACATGCAAGTTTACGTTTTGATCTTTGTTTGTTCTTATTTACTCGAGGACGAGTAAAGTTTAAGTGTGGGGAGATTTGATGAGACATCAAATGCATGTATTTTCCAAAGCATTTAACACTCTTTTATCATATTTTTATTGTAAGATTGCTAGATTTAGGTAGGTTTACATGATAAGGGGTTTAGATGACCATTTTCGGTTTTTATATCTAAATCCTTCATTTTGTAACCTATGTTTAGTCTTGTGGACTATTGGCTCTTACGAGCATCTAGATTCCTTTTTGTAAGCTTAATTTGTAGATTGCTCATGGGCACTTAGGAGTGGTTTACTGAAGGCCATTCGAAAGGATGGTAGAAGATGGAAGACCACTCACAAAGTGGTAGAAGATAAAGTGAAGAAAGCATAGCAAAGCAAAGGATGAAGAATGATCTATGTTTTGAAGCAGATTTCTGAGAATTGTCCAAGAGAAATCAGCCTCCAAGAGTGGTACCATTGTATTCCTCTTCTCGAGAACTATAAAATCGACTACAAGAAACTCCCAAAATGGATCAACGGTTCACCCAGAGGAAGCAAAACAAAATGGGACTTTTTTCTGCCGCGAGTCGCGACGAGTGTGTTGCGACTCACGAAATGTTGAGCTGAGAGCTCACAATTTCCTGATCTGGTCACGACTCGTGATAATTTCCCCACAACTTGCTTTTTACTCCCTTTTTTCTTGTACTATAAATATCTTTTAACCCCCTTCTTCCCCAACTCTCTAAGCCCGACATGGGGTCTCCAAAACCCTAGTTTTTCACCATTTTCTTCCATTTTTCTTTTTTCTTTGTAGATATTTGTTCTATGTTATGGGTTTTGATTATCTAGCTTAGTTTTATCTTGGGAGCAATGGATTGAAGCTTCCATATCTATGTACTAAAACCTTATCTATCTATTTAGTGATTTTACTATTGTGCATTTATTGAGCTTTGAATGTGAATTGTTAATGGCATTGATGTTGTTGGAAGCTTGAGTATATGAATAGCTTGTATGATTACTTGTTAGGGTTGAGAGAAAGTAGCTAATTCTCCCCTCTTTTAATGTGGAATCCAAGAGAATGATTAGAGTTTCTTAATGATGTTGCTGTGCTGATAATTGCTAGATGAATGTGATGATGTCGAACTCATTGTCATGTTTGTTTCAGGTAGCAAATGAGAGAAGTCTATGAATGTCCATTGTTCTTGACTAATCTTGTGTAAATGCATGAATTGGTTAAATGCTTAGACACAGTGTAGTGTTTATAAGTGTTGCCAAGCTTGTTGGTTCTTCGTGCTCAATGACATCAATGGGATACTTTTAATCGTGTTTCGGCTAAGGGAGTCATTGGTGAGGTTTGACAAGAGATGTCTAATTCACTCTTGCAAACTACTATCTAAGAAGGATGGAAGATTTAACTTCACAAAAAGTAGTCGAAGTTGTGAATAGATTGTTTCAATTGTTCTTGAAGCCTTTGTTATTTTACATTCATGTGTTCTTAATGCTATGTTTTAATTCATTTATCCCATGGGTTGTTTGAGAATATGAAGTTTTTGTATGAATTAAGTGTTAGGGAGTTAGGAAAGTAACGAATTCCTTAGCTCCTTTGCATGAAAATCTAAGAACATGAACTTAGAACTTCTTATGCATAATGTGTTGTGATTCTTGTTGGATAAGTATGTTAATGTGGATTGTTCTCATATTTATCCTATAGATGCAATGAAAGGTTGAACCTTGAATGTAGTTTGTTCTAGGTTTAGCCTAATGAATGCTATGTTTGATTAAATGGCTATGTCTTTGGTAGAAGGCTTGTTGTTGTCAAATCTATGGTCATTCGTCCGTAGGTAACAAATGTGATAGGATGAGTGAATGGTTCAATGATCTATATTTGGTTTGGAAGTGGATGTCAATTGCCCCCAAGGCTTTGTTTTTGTAGTTTTAAAACCATTTTTCTTAGTTTTTTTGATGATTTGCATAGTTACTTGACTTTGCCAGTTATCTTGTCGTTCAACTTAAATAGCTTAGGACCACCAAACAACCAAACCCCCCCCCCCTTTTACTTGCTTTTATGTGTGTATATATATCTACTCCTATCATAATATCAACCATTTATGTTTAAACGCTTGAGAAAATCCCTCTTCTTTGTGGATGACCCCGACTTGCCACTACTTAGTTGTAGATAGTAAGCATTTTGGGCTTATAAATATTAACTTTGAGAGGTACGGTGACGACCTCCCATCGACCTATCCGGTCCCCCAATGTTTCCTAAGATGCCCTCTTGGGTTTTCAACTTAGCGGGATTATTTTTATTTTTGTTCTTTTTCATTTTCTATTTTTTTCAAAATATTCAATCTTTTTTTCCTTGTTTTTCCAATCAAAAGTAGCTAAATATTTACATGTCAATCATTAACCCCCCCCCCCTTCCCCACACTTAAAATCATACATTACTCTCAATGTAAAAAGCCTAAGGAAACAAGTTTTAAGTATAGGGGAGAAGGAAAAATGACTTACAAACTCCTGATGCAACGATTCCCCCAAGCTCGAAGATTCCAACGAACAATTGAAAATATAGCACATCACCACAAAAATTCCCACATCTCAAATCAACTAAGCACAAACACCCGTTATTGTGAAGAGGGGGACTAGGAAGAACACCTTTCCAAGTGAGTCTAATCAATTTGTTGCTTCCCAAGTGGCTGATTTAACCCAAGAACAAAAATCTCAAAGGGGTTAACAAAAGATGAGGTGATGCAAGCCATTCACCGGTTGAGCATGTGCACAGAAAAAGGCAAAAAAATTCCAAGAAGAAGCCAAGGAAATCATCAAGAATTGGAAACTCAAGTGAGCAAAATAGCTCAAGTGGTGAATCGGATAAAGGCCAGGGAAAAGAGAAAACTTCCCTCCCAACCGGAGATCAACCCTTGACAAAATGTGAGTGCAATCTCATTAAGAAGCGGAAGGGAAGTGAACAAGCCCCAAGAAAGGGTTGTTTTTGAGCGGTTGGTTGAAAAAGATGAAGACCTTGAAAAGAAGGCCGAGGAGTTGGCCAAAGAGAAAAAACATTGAGGTGGAAACATTTGTGCCAAGACTGGGATCGAATCCCAAAACCATATCCCCACTGCACAAGAAGTCAAGAGGGGCAGAGATCCCTATCTATGCGCGGGAACCACTATTCGAGAGGCATTAAAGGATAGGAGGATAAAGGAGGACACCAACGACATTTACGAAGTCTTTCGTAGATGCAAGGTAAATATTCCACTCTCAAAATCTCTAAATCAAGTTGCTAGGTATGATAAATTTCTTAAAGAATTGTGTACCGTCAATAGGAAACAACAGTTGAAAAGTAAGAAAAAGAGTGTGAAGAGTGAATATGTCTCCGCCGTGTTTGATGATGAGATGCCACCTAAATGTGATGATCTGGGAATGTTTACAATCCCTTGTGAGATAGGAGGCAAATGTGTTAACAAGGCCATGTTAGATTTAGGTGCTTCAATCAATGTGATCCCATATTCCTTGTATGAAAGTCTAAATCTAGTCACTTTGCACAAATCTGGGGTTGTTATCCAACTTGCCAATCACTCTAGTACATACCCTAAAGCTATTGTGAAGGATGTGTTGGTGAGTGTGGACTCTTTGACATTCCCCACAGACTTTTTTGTTCTTGAAATAGGAGGTGACAATAGTTCTAAACCTATTCTTTTAGGAAGGCCATTTCTAAAGACTTCAAGGACCATAATTGACGTGCATAAAGGAACATTTACTATGGAATTTAATGGACGAAAGGTAGAATTTGACACTTATAATTCTATTGATCATCATAGTAGATACCATTCTTGCCAAGCTATTCATGTTATTGATGATAAAAGGCAAGATTTAATTGTGCCCAAAGATGGTAGTTCCTTAAATGTTGTCATAGATGATGTTTTGAGTGATGCTTTGATTTCAAATGTTGTTAGTACTAACTTGAAGGAAAACAAAAATGGCGAATACACTCTTGGTAAAGAAACATCCAACACTTTTTGTGTGTCCATGGGTAAGCCAATATGGGTGGTTTTTCCTCCTTCTCTTGAGAAGACTTCGGTGGAAAAATGCAAACCACCACTTTAATCTCTTAAATGTCCACCCCTTGGAGAAGGAGAAAAACCCCTGAATGCTCACGTGCTTAAGATCACCATGGAACAAAAAGGTTAGTTTTTTAAAATTTTGAGGGAACATAAAGAAACCCTAAGCTATTTAAAGAATGTTTTGTTGGGGGATGATGTGAATCCCGATTGTTTTGACCCGGATCAGAAAAAGGGGACCGATCATCTCGGTTCATTTTGAGAGTAAGCTCCAAGAAGGGGAGTAAGTCATGCTGACAATGTTAAATAAACTTAGTTTTGATCATCCGGATCGTCATTCATGACTTTTCGTCGACGTTTTCGCAATGGGAGGTCATCATCGTACCTCTCAAAGTTAATATTTATAAGCTCTAATGCTTCCTATCTACAATTAGGTAGATATTGGCAAGTTGGGTTCGTCCACGAGAAGAGTGATCTTTCCAAATGTTTAAAAATAAATAGGTGAAAACATACTAGATATAAGCATATATAGATAGATATATATATATATATATAAGCATGTAAATAGGGGGAAAGTTTGGTTGAATTTATTCCGAAGTTATGGAATTAAAGATAAGTTAACTAATCAAGCAAGTTAAATATGCAAAGCATGCAACAACTAAAAAATTTTAAACCAATAATTAACGGAACCTTGGGCGTAATTGACTTCCACTTCCAAGCCTCTTATCCATCATTGAACATGCAACCTATTTTCTACTTTCACTACTTGTTGTGAAGACTAAACTTCTATCCTTCTTAGATAGTAGTTTGCAAGAGTGAATTTGACATCTCTTATCAAACCTCACCAATGACTCCCTTAGTCAAAACATGACTAAAAGTATCCCATTGATGGCATTGAGCACGAAGAATCAACAAGTTTGATAACACTTATAAACACTACACCGTGTCTAAGCATTTAACCAATTCATGCATTTACACAATATTAGTCAAGAATGATCGACATTCATAGACTTCTCTCATTTTCTACAAGAAACAAACATGACAAAGAGTTCAACATTATCATATTCATCTAGCAATTATCAATCCATCAACACAATCAAAAGCTCTAAATCATACTCTTGGATTCCTATCAAGAAAAGGGGAAATCAACCCATTTCCCCAAACCCTAACAAGCATATCATACAAGTACTTCATATACTCAAGCTTTCAAGAACATTACTAAAATTAAAAAACACATTCAATGCCCCATAAATGCATAATAGTAAGAGTATCAAATAGGCTAAAATTGTTATTAAGACATGGGCTTGGAAGCCTTGGTCAATTGCTCCCAAGAACTAGATTAGCTAATACAAATCATACTAACATCCATAAACAAATGCATAGTGAAATAAAGAGAGAGAGGATGAAAAATATGAAAAGGCTAGGGTTCATTGAAGAGGAAATTCGGCCTAGAGGATAAGGATAAGAAGTGGGTGTCAAAATATTCCTTTTGTAGTACAAGAGGGAGGAAAAGAAAAGAAAAAAGGAAAAGTGTAGTAGGCTCCAGCCCGGGCGGGAATAGCCTCACCAAGGTGGGATTGGCCTCGCCCGGGCAGGCTGCCCATTTTCACCCTTGTGTCGCCTTGCCTTCAAATCCTCGATTATTTATTTCTTTAATCTTCAAAGCTAGTCTTCAAATCTTCAAATTCTTCAAATGGTGATTTTCAATGGTCTCCGGTCATCAAGTCTCGATGTTCTTCCTTTGTCACACAAAATCTACTTAGAAAAAGGTAAAAGAGCGTAAAGTCGCTCTTACCTCTCTTAAGAGAATTTCAAGGTAAAACACAAGCTCTTGATAACAAAAGAGCACAAAAGTTATCCCAAAAATTACTAAAATATGCACATAAAATGGACACATCATCATCATATCCCGTCATCACGATTAATTTGGGGGAATGTAAAAATGAGGTTAGTTAATTAGGCATAACAGTTGCTAGCAATGCCTACAAATACTGCCCTAATTTAAACACAACCAGTGCCCCATTTTTTCAATGTTCAACTAAGATAGACCAATAACTAGAAAAAATAGAATTTATGAAAATATCCTTACAATTACATAGCACGTAATTTAATTCGAATAAGAAATGTCTTAGTCCCAACATTACAGAAAGTATTCCACTTTCACCAGCTCGGACAATGATGACCTTGAAGATGATTGGCCCCCATCTTGTATCACCTCGTAGTACAAGGTGTCCCCGATGCGTAGGTTTTTACCCCTAAGGAACTCACCAAAACCCTTTGGGGATATGGCCTGAACCCTCCCATCCCCCGAGTAGTTCATATGTCACTCTGTCCTGTATGACCTGAGCACTATGGGGGCCTTCTCAGTTGGTAGGACTAGTCAATCTCCCATGGGATGTACTAAGTCACCGTAACAAATATTGATTAGAAATATTTATATATGTATGTATATTTATATGTCTATATGTAAGAATGTATATACATATGCAATTGTCAACTAATAAATTTATTTAATTTTTTTTACCAAAGTAGGTAATTTCCCAAAGGTTGGCTTCTTCAAAGTGCAGCCGAAACGTGGGCTATCAATAGCCATTGCATAATGTTCAGTGTTGAAGAAAAAAGGCTCAGGGTGCCTGCGTTGTGCGGTGAACTGAACGAAAACTAGAGCATTAATGTTACAAATTAAAGTGTGCAATTTTGTTTTGAAATATATATGTGTGTGTGTGTGTGTGTGTAAATAGGTGAAATACCTAAACATGGGGGGATTAGACGATCATTCGCCAGCTATTTATCCTGCATCAGAAGCGAAAATTGAAGTGATAAATAAAACCATGGAATGCCATGTGCGACATGGCAACCAGAGTCACAGGTGCATCTCAGTATGAAGAAGTGATTAGGTCGACATCAAAATACGATCTCGGTTGTGTGTCTATTAAACCAAATTGAAAACTAACATATTACCGAAGTCTTGTAGATTCCAAAATGCGAAGTCAGTAACAATTCAGGATAACAGAATGTGAAACCGAGTTACAACCTACGTCATAAAATGAAGAATTATCAGGTTGGAAAATATAAATCAGCGAGGTCGCACATCTGTCGGATGAACCAAACTGTGTCAGATAGACAACCGACATCGCAGATATCACAGGTTGCTACGGGAAGAAACACATCAAACCGGAAAAAATGAAGCTTCATCAACATGAAATAAACAAAGTAACCCTTAGGAGACATACCAAATTATAGTACCAACACTCAAAGTGAAGGAAAGTTCACACACGTGTAAATTTGAAACAACGGGCAAGAAAGAATGGTACACAAAACAAAATCATAGACCACAGATCTGACATTGTAATGCAAGAAGAACGAAATTGTGTTTTCAGAGATTTGATAAAGCATACCTTTTTTTCCAATACACAAGAGTAGGGTGGATGGTGGAGACCATTGGAATTTGCCGGAAATTTGTGAAGAAAAGCTTGAAATTTCTCTTAGGGTTACCATATTTATAACCTATCTTGGAAAAACGTCATTTTAACCATGTGGTGAACTCCGCTAGTTAAGTGGGATGTTACAAATATATATATTAGTGCGAAGACATACTGACATGAAACCGAAGTTACATATATACGGCCTACCACCCAACTGGTCAGCCATTCCAATTTATAAATACAATTCTAAATAACATAGCTTAACATGTTATGGTAAATATCAAACATTGAATAACAATAAAATAACATTTTAAAAAAGGAAATTTGGAATTATAAGATTTTGGACATAAAATACGTTGCGATTTAAATCCAACAAAATAAAAAAAAATGTTTTGAAATAAATAATCATATGAAATATTAGAGAGCCCTGTAATGTTTGTGGGGAAGAACGATCACGTGGAAAACTACGGGCCCAACACCATTTACGAGCACGAAGTACAATGCATCCTCTTTCTCAAGTATCTCTTCTTCAAGAAACTGGCAAAACCCCTTTGGGGCCAGGGTCTTGAGAATCATGTTCCCTAAGTAGTGCATTTTGTACTCTCTTCCCTTGCACCTAATCACACCCGGCAACTTTTACGGCGCTATGTACTCAGTAATTTCATCTGGGATGTACTGAATTAAATACAAATAACATTTGTTAGTACTTATGAAAGTAATGTATAGTAAAAGTTAATCTAATAGGAAACATGGAAGAATTACCATAATTGGAATTGACCCAAAGTTTGTCTAGGTCAGAGTATGTACAAAATGGGGAAATCTGTCGGAAAATGTGCGAGGAGAACTGTCAGCATCCAAATCACTCACGACAATTGGTTGGCAGCTTGAACCAACATTGTTTGCCATGATTATTATAATTCATATTTTTAGGAAGGTGAAATGTTATGATAGTCAGACAATGGGAAATAAAGACATGAAATTTGGTTTTAATACATATTAAAGGCGACGCCGCAAAAGCACCAGTATAATCGATAAGTCAATCGATTTATGTTCGAGTTCACATATATCTGACCATCTACAGAAAGCATGATTGGGACATTGCATATAGATCGGTATAATAGAGCCAGACCGACATGTCCGTGATGTCGCATGTCAGCAGAAAACAACAACAGCAGAAATCTACAGCAACCTTACCGCATGTTGTACCACCCCAATTCATATTCAAACACCCTACCACCACATTCCCACACTGTAAAACCATATTCTAGCATACCAAACTATATAAACCTCAAAATTAGAGGATAAAAAGTAAAACAAAAGAAAAGTGCAAAGTCATGTGGATGGAATACCTTTTAGAAGATTGGTCTGTGATGAGTGTTGAAAATCAAGAGTATGCAGATAGTTTGAAATAATGTATCAGATGTGGGTCCATTTATACACTGGTTATGAAGTGGTGTGACTTCCGCCTAGGGCAACCCAACTTCGTACGGTTGTCGCATGTACAGAATTCATACCGACACTAGGGTGACATCGACTATTCCAAATGTGGGCCTAAACCTAACAGTTCACTAACATAGAAATAGATCTGTGTATGACCAATCGTTGCGCGATTTTGCTTCTTTTTTTTGGTTCAGCAATATATATCCGACATGGTACCGAGGTCAGAGTCTGTTAAGTTGGGCCTCACCATTTTAGCCCAATAAGATGGCAGTTGGGCCCGCGTGTGACCTAGACAAACGTAATTGACCTTCATATCGATTACTTTTAAATTTGATAATTTAAATTTATATCCACAATTGTACATAAACAATATTAAGGTCTCGTTCAATCGGCATAAATTCTTACACAGCCGGTGAACTTCTTAATTTTTACAATTAGTTCCCACCAAGATGGTGGTGGAGGATGAAATGTCGAATTAGAGCTACCCAGCAATATGAATCGCATTCTCATGAGTTTGATTGGGGAATAGGAGAATGGTCCTTGTGATGTTATTCCATATAAGTATCTAGGGTTCATCCAGGATGAACCTTTTGAAATCCTTTTTGGGATCACCCTAGTTTCTTTGTCATGAATAACGGTTGTCATAAGTTTAACTAGGGGATGGCAATGGCCCGCGTCATCGAACCCGGGTTGATCATCCGCCATTTTTAGAATGTTCCATTAATACCCTTACTATAAGCAGTATGAGAAAGATCATTTTCCATAACGTAGTATCAATTCAAATTTAATATTTGAGGGTTTTTATGAAATTAAAAGATAATATAATTGCGTCCATCAAATTTTGAAAAGCACTATTACATCGTGTCGGGTAACTTGATGTAATTTCATATAAGTATCCAGGGTTCATCCAGGATTAACCTGTTGAAATCCTTTTTGGGATCACCTCATTTTCTTTGTCATGAATAACAGTTGTCATGAGTTTGACTGGGGGATGGCAATGGTCTCCGTCCTCGAACTCGGGTTAATCGTCCATCATTTTTAGAATATTCCATGCATACCCTTACTATAAGAGGTATGAGAAAGACCATTTTCCACAATGTGGTATCACTTCAAATTTAATATTCGAGGGTTTTTATGAAATTAAAAGCTAATACAATTGCTCCCATAAAATTTTGAAAGTGCTACTACATCGAGTAGGGTAACTTTATGCTATTCCATGTAAGAATCCAGGGTTCATCCAGGATGAACCTGTTGAAATCCTTTTTGGGATCACCCCAGTTTCTTTTTCATAAATAACGGTTGTCATGAGTTTGATTGGGAGATGGCAATGGTCTGCATCCTCAAAACTAGGTTCATCGTCCGTCATTTTTAGAATATTTCATTAATACCCTTACTATAAGTTGAATGAGAAAGATCATTTTCCACCACATGGTATCACTTGAAATTTAATATTCAAGGGTTTTTCTGAAATTAAAAAGCTAATACAATTGCGCCCATCAAATTACGCAAAGCACTACTACATCCTATGGGGTAAATTGATGCTATTCAATATAAGTATCCAAGGTTCATTCAGGATGAACCTGTGGAATTCATTGTGGGATCACCCTAGTTTCTTTGTCATGAATAACGGTTGTCATAAGTTTGACTGGAAGATGGCAATGGTCTGATTTTGTAACGTCTATTCGCATAGTACGAATCAAGGACCGACCTATATGCGATGTCGCTCAAAATGAAAATTTCTAGCGGGAAATGAAATTTTTGAGCAAAATTTTGAGCTAATATTTCCCCCCAAGCCCATCTCATTACATTAACATCCAACACAAACACAATCATTTCCCATCTACAACGCATTTGCTCTCAACACAACTCCACCCTATCCTATTCATTAACACCATTACAATCACTCAAGAGTCCAATCTAATTTCTTCAATCAAATATCAACAATATTTCTAGGATGGAGCATCTTCGGGTTCTATCAGTTTGAGGTATATCATTTTGGCATCTCCTAAATGGTACATGCGTTTTTTCACATTGATAAAACATTGAATAAATTCATTGAGTATGATGATTTTGTTACATGTTATATAAGTTACAATGTATGTTTTTCCTTAATAATGTCTTGTTCGTAAGGATTGTGGATAAAAGCATAGATTATTGCTGATGGTGGAAAATAATTAAATTTTCTTATGAACACAGTTTGAATGTACGACATCACATTGTGTTCATCGCCCCAGACGACATAAAGCCGACTATGCAAAGTTGCATTTCCAGAACTGACATCCTCATCTTGAATGTCCAACTTTGCACTTTTATCGGTTCAATCTACATGTTATCCTTAACCATGCGACATTGTATTAGGCCAGTAATGGTACTTTTCCCATTTTAAAATTATTAACACATGCACTTGACAATAATATTTGTACATCATTCTGGGACTACTGAATTCTGACATAATTTTGTTTCATGATGATTTGTTTTAATAGGAAAGAGAGAGTTACCATGTACTTTGAGCTTGGGTGCCTTACGATGTAAGCAATGGATGTTGAGTACAATTAATTGTTCATTTTCACATCAACCTATGTATTTGAATATATTCTGTCATTTATTGGTAATTTATGTTCAATGATTTTTTTTAGTTTCATAAGAAATTAAAGAATATAATATTGTATGATTCTCCACAATGCATACTGCGACATTGCCCAAACGAGTAATGATACGACACGTATGCAACGTCGCCCTCCGAGAACAACACGTACCGACACTAAACCAACATCACTTATGACTCGCACTTTTTTTTCAAGGTCGCATATTCAAAACGATGTCGTATTGGCTAGCCATCCACGTCAGCATGCAAACGATGAGATTGTAATAGATCATGCAATCACACATACAATCATGAGCGATGTTGCTATAACTATAGGCATCATCGATCGCATCGATGTTGTGGTTTTTATAGTCGCATCTCCTGCTTCCATTCGTTATCAACTTTGCTTTTTAAGGACACCAATATCTGTTTGAACGATGTCGCAGTTACATGGTACTATAGTTAACCTTCTTCCTTGGTGCGAGGGCAGTCCAAAAGATATGGACTTTGGTCCAAAACCGAGGTAAAAAAGTACCTTTTACCTCGATTTCGAGCCGAGGTAAAAGGTATATATTTTACAACACCCACATTTACTTTGGTTTTCTGGGGGCAAAAAACCGAGGTAAATAGGGCTGAAAAACTAAGGTAATAAATGATGTTTGTTGTAGTGTAATGCGTGGTTCAATCAATAAATCTAACACCATACCATTTATTAGTAATTCCCTTGCATCATTTTTATCATCTTCCATCATGAAGGCAACAAAACCCTAATATTATACACAACTTATCTTTAATTAACAAACCCCACTTCAAATAGAATTCATAACAATTAAAATAGCCAAACCCTAGTTAGCATGAAAACAAAATTGAGTTTGCTCATTTAAGTTTGAAAATAATAAACCCTAGCTATATATTGAAGAGTACATTTAAATTTTTTATCAATCAAAGGGTATGAAATACTCCTTCATAGCTTCTACCTTCATATCATAGAAACCCTTGTTGAAATTCAAAAATTTAAGTGAGAAGTTGGATGTGAAGAGACGTAGACATACCATAAATCATCAAAACTTGAAACGGAAGATTTGATGATGAAATGGATTCATGATATGGCTTTGGAGGTTTTTTTGGAGGGGAGAAAGAGGGGAAAGGTGGTGATATGAATCCCCTTGCGAAGAATCTGGATTGCGGAATTAAGATCTTTGACAAAACAAGGGAACTTGAAAACCCTTCAATGCTGCACAAAATTCAAGGTCTAGCCCTCGGGGTGCACTCAATTTTGACTCGCTCTCTAACTAGCCCTCGGGATCAGATTACAAGGTTTATTGATACTTAACTAGCCCTCGAGGTTAAGCAATGATGGAATAGCTCGCAAGCAAAGAGTATGAACTCAAAAGGTTTTATATTTGATTGATGAAAAGTGTTAAAATTCGTCCATAAGGCCTCCCTTTTTATAGGGTTACAATCTTGCCTCAAACCCTAATCACAAATGGAAACTGAATCGACTTATGGCAGCTTTAAGAAGCTAAAACCATATCTAACTAAAATACCTAAAATTAATGGAAATCTAAGGTAATCTGGTTGAATTCTTCAAGAAGTGACCTTGAAGAATATTACCTTATCTAATTTTACCAAATCTAATTCTAATCAGAATAAAACTGAATATACTAAACCTTAATGGCCTGTATTTTCGAAATTCAGCTCTTCAAAGCCCACATGGCCGAGCAATCAGTCCAATAAACCCAAAATGAAATAATTTTACAATATTTTACAATGATCATACTACCTCATTAAAAACCTAGTGGGAAAAAAACATAGTGTTCTTCATGATGTCTTCAGTTCGTCGACAATCTTGAATAATGAATCCAAGATGTCGATGGTGACTCCTTCTTCAATTCTTCATCATAAAGGTGATCAATCAAAGCATTTAAAGCACCATCCCTAAGCTTAGTCTTTGACCTAGTCATAGGTCCCACCATGTCACTTAGAGGATCCCGAACATATCCTTTAAATGTTTGATCAAGTCGTGGAATATCTTCATTTATGGTGGTAGTCGTCTTGGCATCTCCATCATCCCCTCCGTGGTCGAGAGGTTTTGCCCTCGAAACTAAATCGTCTTCAAATATAAATGGAGATAAATCAGCAACATTGAAGGTCGCACTAACACCATAATGATCTGGTAACTCAATCTTGTAAGCATTGTCGTTCACACGATCCAACACTCTAAAAGAACCATCTCCACGTGGACTTAACTTAGATTTACTAGAATTTGGAAACCTCTCTTTCCACAGATGAACCCAAACATAATCTCCCACGTTGAACCTCATCAACTTGCGATTTTGATTAGCTTTATCAGCATTCTGTGCATTTGTCCGTTCAATTTTCATACGCACCTTCGCATGGATTTTCTTCAAAAAACCTGCTTTCTTTTCTCCATCAAGGTTTTTAACCTGTTTAAAATTTAAAGGAAGTAGATCAAGAGGTGTAATAGGTAGAAACCCATAAACAATTTCAAATGGAGATAAAGAAGTAGTAGAATGAATAGTTCGATTGTAAGCAAACTCTGCAATTGGGATGCATTTTTTCCTATTCTTTAAGTTCTTCTGAACTAGTGCACGCAGGAGAGCCCCTAGGGTTCAATTGGTCACTTCCGTTTGTCCATCAGTTTGAGGATGACTGGCAGTCAAAAACAACTTTGTCCTTAACTTGCACCACAAGGTATTCCAAAAGTAGGATAAAAATTTAACATCGTGATCAGAGACAACAGAAGCAGGAATTCCATGTAACCGAACTACTTCCTTCAAAAATAGATCCGCAACATGCTTTGCATCATCTGTCTTCCTACAAGGAATAAAATGTGCCATTTTCGAAAATCTATCCACAACCACAAAGATAGAATCATTACCTGACTGAGATCGTGGAAAACCTAAGACAAATCCATGGAAATATCAACCCAAGGATGTGTAGGAACAGGTAATGGAGTATAAAGACCATGAGGATTAGTTTTAGACTTAGCCTTCAAGCAATCAAGACAATTCCTACAAACCATATCAATAGCAAGTGCCATTTTCAGCCAATAGAATTGTTCTTGCAACAAATTATAAGTTTTAAATGTACCAAAATGTCCCATTAAACCACCTGAATGAGCTTTTCTAACAAGTAATTCACGCATAGAACATTGAGGAATACATAACCTATCATTCATAAACAAGAAACCATCATGCCAAAAAAACTTCTCATAAGCACCATTTTTGCATGCAGCATAAATAGATGAAAAATCAGAATCAGTCGTATATAAATCTCACACGAATGAAAACCCTAACATAATGCATTCCAATCGTGTAAGTAAAACACGTCTATAACTCAAAGCATCAGCAACAACATTTTCTTGACCCCTTTTGTAACGCAACACATAAGGAAAAGATTCAATGAAACTAGACCATTTAGCATGACGCTTATTCAACTTCATCTGACTCTTCAAGTATTTCAAGGATTCATGATCACTATGAATGACAAATTCTTTATGCAATAAATAATGTTTCCAAGTTTCTAATGCACGCACAATTGCATAAAATTCTTTATCATACACAAGATAGTTTAGAGCACCGCCCTTTAGCTTTTCACTGAAGTAAGCTATAGGTTGATTCTCTTACATCAAAACAGCACCAAAACCAACACCAGAAGCATCACAATGAATCTCAAAAGTACCATCAAAATCAGGTAAAGCAGGAACAAGAGCATTACATAATCATACTTTCAATTCATTAAATGCATTCTCTTGACTCTCAGCCCAAACAAATTTCACATCCCTTTTTAACTAGTTCATTTAGAGGTACAGCAAGAGATGAGAAATCACACACAAACAGTCTATAAAAACTAGCTTAACCATGAAAAGAATGTACCTAGTTGGCATTAGTAGGTCTCGGTCAGGTCTTAATGGCCTCAATTTTAGTTTCATCAACTTTTATGCCCTCCTTAGAGACCACAAGACCGAGAAACACCACTTCCAAAGCGCAAAAGGTGCACTTCTTGATGTTCGCATACAAACAAGACTCACGAAGTGCAACAAGAACCATTTTAACATGCTTAATATGTTCATCAGTCGACTTAGAATAAATCAATATATCATCAAAATAGACCACAACAAACCAACCAATAAACTTTCTTAAGACATGATTCATCAACCGCATAAAAGTACTAGGTGCATTAGTTAAACTGAAAGGCATAACAATCCATTCATACAACCCAAACTTAGTTTTAAATGCAGTTTTCCACTCATCCCCCTCATTAATTCAAATTTGATGATAACCCTAAGTCAAATCAATTTTAGTATAAATCACAGATCCATGCCAATCTTCAAGCATATCATCTAACCTAGGGATAGGATAGCGATACTTAATGGTAATCTTGTTAATAGCATGACAATCAATGCACATACGCCAAGTTTTATCTTTCTTAGGAACTAAAATGACAGGCATAGCACAAGGAGATAAGGATTCTCACACATAACCTTTTTGAAGTAACTCCTCAACTTGTCGTTGTAGGTCCTTTGTCTCCTCAGGGTTTGCTTTATACGCCAGACGGCTTGGGATAACCAAACCTGGAATCAAGTCAATTTGGTGTTCAATACCTTGCAAGGGTGGTAAACCCACAGGTAGGGCTTCCGGAAAGACATCCTAAAATTCCTGTAAAATCTTAGCAAACTGTGGAGGAACATGCATAGGAATATCATCACTAGCAAAGTAGCTCTCTTTAAAATGCATGATAAGCACATAAGAATGATTAGCAAAATAATGATTCACATCCCTAATCGATGCATAAAACGATCTACCAGAATCATTAGGAAGTTCATGTCTCATCATTTAAATTGATGGCAAAGGACTAAGATGTGAAGATAGGATTTTATGCGAATTATCATAATCATTCTTAAACGTACCTGGCTTACCTGGGATGGCCTCCTTTGATATTTGGTCGAAATTATCAAGGTTTTTTCCTCCATATTTCACCTTGTGGTCGATCTCCTTCAAGCCCTTTCTAGGGTTTTGGTCGGCCATTTGCACATCAGTCGCAAACTTCTCTTTATCAACTCTCATGCGTCTCTGTGCCTCTAAAAATTCCACTGGAGGTAATGGAACCAAAGTATACCTTTTTCTATCCTTAATCACAGTGATTTTCTTAGTGTAACCATCATGCATGGATTTACGATTAAACTGCCAAGGTCTCCCCAACAAAATATGACTAGCTTCCATAGGTATAACATCACATAAGATAGAATCATGGTATTTTCCAACCTTAAAGTTAATCATGCATTGTTTGTTAACCCTAATTTCACCACTACCAACTAACCAAGTAAGTTTATATGGTGATGGATGAGTAGTCACAGGCAAAGACAATGATTTAACAAGAAGATTAGACACCGTATTAGCATAAGAACCACCATCAATAATCAGTAAACAATTCTTATCTTTCACAAGGCAATGGGTATGAAAAATGTTAATCCTTTGTACCTCTGTTTCAGCCATTTGAGAGTTTAGAACTCTTAACGACACAAAGTTACCTTGTGTTTCCGGACCTTGTTCACCATAATCATTTATGATGATCTCGTCATCTACCTGTTCTTCACCACTTTCATACAATGGTGGCATCTCAGCATATTCATCTTCTTCATCTCCTTCCTCCATTGTTGTTAACACTCGTGCATGAGGACAGTTATTTTGGACATGTCCTCTCTCTTTACAATGAAAACATGTAGGAGAGTTAACAGAAACCGAATTTGATGAAGAAGTAGTGGACTTACCTAGAATTTTTTAAACATGTTGGGTTGGTGGTGCCACCCTCCTCTCAGTAAGATTATACGTTGGATTTGAATAAGTCTGAACAGATCCTCGTCCTCCCATGGGCGTGCCCCTACTGCGGCCATAACTAGGGTTTTCGGAGTCAAACCCTGGTCGTTGACTTGGAAAACTGAGCTATGACCTCCTTGGTTGCAGGGTACTCTCAACCAACCTTGCCTTCACCAATAAATCATTCATAGATATGTGATGTTGAAGCTTGACCGGTGTTTGAAGGTTTCCACGCAAGCCTTCAATGAAACGATTTTTGATGAATGTGTCGTCTTCTTTCAAACCAACCCTTCTCATGGTCAACTCAAGATATTGCCAGTATTCATCAACTGTGCAATTTTCTTGCTTCATGTTGGACAGCTAAGAATGTTATTCCATCAAGTAAGTAGGTGAAACATGATATTGGCGAAGCTCGGATCTCAATCTCTCCCATATGGAGATACGTTTCTTTCCGGCAAGATATCGCGACTCCTTTTTATTTTTCCACTATTCAGCCGCATAGTGAGTGAAAGAATACTGTACCACTTTGACTTTCTCCTTCTCCCGATAATTATTGAGATCAAACAGATTCTCAATCTGTCACTCCCAATCAAGATACTTCACTGGATTGTGTTGACCATCAAATCGAGGGATGTCATATTTTAAACCCTTGATGTCTCGAGCTTCATCGTAACCCAACTCAGATCCTGAATTACTCTTCACTCTCCTTCGGGAATAAGGTTTACCTGGCAATGCCTTCTAGAAGACACTCGGTGTGATTTCCTTTCCGATCCATCATCAGAATAATCGTCTGAACTTCCAGAACCATTGAATTGATGGATATATTTCTTGGTTTCTTCCCTCTTAACCGTTGATGTAGGTGTAGGCAGTGCCAAGCTGTCAACTTTTCTCGCCAACCTTTGCACCTCACTCATAAGTGCATTTATTGCTACAGCAAACCGTTCGGGATATTGGCTTCATTTGGATTAATTCGATGTCTCTCCCAACTATCTGGAGTTTTTTCACGTGGATGACTACCATGCCCTCCATTAGAGGTGTTCGTCAATAGCCAATTGTTAGGATTGCTAACAAAAGGTGGGACGAATGGATTTTCATCCCCCATCTTCGCTAAACTGCAAAGAAATTCAAACGGTTAGTTAAAAAATAATCCCCCCTTCCCTTTGTTTAGTAAGGTCACTCACCAAGTGTATAACACTTACATCTCAAAAGGAGAAGGCTAATACGAGGGCAACTGACCAAATCACCGCAATTCAAAGCAAACTATGGAGATGAGTACCGCAGAACTTATTTTGAAATTTAAAAATATATAAACTCAAAACTGGCCTCAACGATCAATAATTTCAAATTCTACATAGAATAAAGAACAAAACTCAATTTGAATGGCACGAATCGGAGCTGTATTGAGTGAATTATGACCAAAACAAAAAGGCTTTATACAGGCGACAAATAGGTTCCGAAAATTCAAGAAACTTTTCCGAAAACAAATTGGAATAGGAACTCAAATCCAAATCCCTAGTGGTAAAGGATTTTAATTACTTACTTGTCCCCAAAGTCAAAAATTCAGATCAAAACCCCTCTCTCAAATGGCTTTTATTTCTTTTTTCTCTTCCGATTCGGATTTTGACTTTTCTTTTCCTTTTTCAAACCGGATTCCTTTTTCTTTCCTTTTTTTTCAGCCACAATTCTTTTTTTTTCCTTTTTTTTGTACTATAAAACTCACAACCAGAATCTTATTCCCCAAGAAAATGTTTTGGTCACAATTACCATTTTTTGGAAATTGCAAATCTGCCCCCAAACTTTTGAATATTGCAAATCTGCCCCAAATTTCAGATTTCAAATCCTAAATTCTGATTTTGAAACCTAGAAATCTGCTACCTTTTGGTTTTTTTATTTTTGAAAAGTTTTGGAACAAGAATCGCCTATGCAAAACTTGGAATAAGAAAACAACGACAACTTCCTCTTGATTCAAATGAACTTCGAGGTATTCAAGATCGTAAGGATCAAGAATATAACACTATATATATGGAAAATGACACGAGAATCTCTTTTTTTTTATTTTTTAATAAGGTGTAATCAAGAATCAAAGAATAATTTTAGATCATGGAATCAAAGAACGATAAAGAAAAAAAAAGGATTATGAGCATGCAATAATTTTCAGAAGAGTTGACGAAAAATATCACAAGCACATAAGCTATTTAAGCTACCTAAAAACTACAAAATGGATAGGGAGGTGAATGCAGATAATACTTGTTAACGCTCAGACCCTTCGATGTCCTCCTAACTCGATTGATGAAGGTGAAGGTGGATAGTAATACCGAAGTATTCTAACTCTCAGACCCTTCGACGTTCTTTGACTCTGTATTCAATCCTCCTGTCAAGAAAGATCAAACAAACACAGTTAAAACATGACACGAAAGAGTGTATATATATATAAATTCGAAAATAAATTAATGCAAAACTCGAAACCCTTTTTTTTGTTTTTTTTCGGCCTCAGTAGATCTTTCGCTTTGCTCTGATACCAACTGATATGAATCCCCTTGCGAAGAATATGGATTGCAGAATTAAGATCTTTGAAAAAACAACGGAACTCACAAACCCTTCAATGCCGCACGAAATTCAAGGTCCAACCCTCGGGGTACACTCAATTTCGACTCGCTCTTTAACTAGCCCTCAGGATCAGATTACAAGGTTTATTGATACTTAACTAACCCTCGGGGTTAAGAAACAATGGAATAGCTCACAAGCAAAGAGTATGAACTCAAAAGGTTGTATATTCGATTGATGAAAAGTTTTAAAATTCGTCCATAAGGCCTCCCTTTTTATAGGGTTACAATCTTGCCTCAAACCCTAATCACAAATGGAAACTGAATCGACTTATGGCAGCTTTAAGAAGCTAAAACCATATCTATCTTAAATACCTAAAATAAATGGTAATCTATGGTAATCTGGTTGAATTCTTCAAGAAGTAACCTTGAAGAATATTACCTTATCTAATCTTACCAAATCTAATTCTAATCAGAATAAAACTGAATATACTAAACCATAATGGACTGTATTTTCAAAATTTAGCTCTTCCAAGCCCACATGGCCGAGCTATCAGTCCAATGAACCCAAAATGAAATAATTTTACAATATTTTACAGTGATCACACTACCTCATTAAAAACCCAGTGGGAAAAAAGAGTATAGTGTTCTTCATGATGTCTTCAATTCGTTGACAATCTTGAATAATGAATCCAAGATGTTGATGGTGACTCCTTCTTCAATTCTTCATCATAAAGGTGAGTAATCAAAGCATTTAAAGCAGCATCCCTAAGCTTAGTCCTTGACCTAGTCATAGGTCCCGCCATGTCACTTAGAGGATCCCGAACATATCCTTTAACTGTTTGATCAAGTCGTGGAATGTCTTCATTTATGGTGGTAGTCATCTTGGCATCTCCATCAGGTGGGATTTTCAAATGGTAGTAAATGCTCATTTGAAAACCCTTTATGCGTATTTTCAATCCTGGCAGAAAGGGTTTGTGAGTTCGAAAAATTGTTTCCGAACTAGTAAATGTGTCCCTCTTCTATATTTAAGAGATAAAATATTTTCGATTTTGAAAACCCTTTTTGGGTTTAAAAAATGGAAACCGGGCAGATTCAAAACCCTGAAATCAAAATCAAAACCTCATTCTCCAAAACTCTACGATTCCAAATTTCACAATCCAAAGCCCAAAACCCACAACCCACAAACGCCTTTTCAAAATGAGTCTTAAGAGCACGGTTGCTAAGTCAAAGGCAAGCAATCAGAGCCATCATCTTTCATGCAAATAGGTACTTCCAAAAATTATTTAGTGATACCTCCGAGCAAAGGTATGTTGATTTTTTTAAGAGAAAAGTTATCAATTCAAAGGCTATATTAGCATCAGAAATTGATAGCTTAGGATTAGGCTATTCGCTAGCACATTTCAAAACCCAACATCGAGAGAAATTACTATGTATAGATGAGCCCATCTATGTTAATGAAGTGATTCAATTTTATGCAAATCTGGGTCAAAATAGCAACAGTAGAGATATAACTAGGGTGAATGGGAAAGATGTATATGTTACTACATATGTAATTAACGCGGACCTAGATTGCTCCTACACCACTGCCAAGCAATTAAGGCCCGATGACCGCAATGGTCCCCTCGATATTTATCACACATATTTGGCCACGCGTGAGCAATGCTACTCCTCTTTGTCCTATTGTTATGGCTAGGAAATATTTTAAGAGGGTGGGAACCGATGCCAGTAAGGCAGGGAGATATGATATCGGTGTGTTAACCGTAGAGGAACGTCTCGTGTATGAGTGGATATGGCTTAATCTTTTCCCCACCGGTGGTCATACTTGTGAGCCTAACATTGCTAACCTCATGATGTTTTACTACGTCATCGACGGTAGAAAGGTACACCTGGGCTTCGTCATCATCTCATTTATGTTGAAGGCCGCACAGACAAAGAAGAAAGATCTTTCTCATGATGTTTGATAACCAGTATACTAAAGAAGGTGGGGATGATTCCTCAAGATAAGCCTCTTCGCTAGGAGTACTATAACAAGATTTGGTTCCAACACAAAAACCTCTATCGAGACTCTGACGGCAAGTGGTGCTTCATCTAGTGCCTGGGCAAAAAGCTAAGATTGATAAGAGGGCCTGCGAAGCAGAAGCAGAGAGAGAAGAGGCATCGAGCTCCCGTAAGTGATAAATAGTTTAATTATGTACAATTTTAAATATAGAATTTTATTATCCATCTTATTTTGATCAATTTAAATATCCATCTTACTACAAGTATTGACACCGATTGGAAGGCTAGGTTGAGCAAGTACTTTGATTGTATGTATGCAGACTTGACCGAGGCACATGATATGTTGACACGTGCTCATTCCCAGCATGTCACATTCTTCGAAGCTCGGGGCCTCCGATTGGAATTGAGAAAAGATAACGAGCCACCTAACTTCGAGTCAGTCTTCTGAGAGAGTGAAGATAATGATGATGGTGATCATGGCTGGGATGACGGGAATGTTGGTCAAGTCAATGAAGAAAACATTGTGGGCCTTGAGGGGAGGGGGGAGAATCTAGGTTTGATAGAATGCTTGGGTAGAAGAAAGACTTATTTCTTATGGATATGCATGGATGTTGGATTTTATTACTACTTACACTTTGGTAGTTGGATTGAGAACTTGAAGAGGTTATTTGTTTCAATCCATAAATTTTAATGCCCATTTTAAATTTAGTATGGAATCTTTTTATTTAATGCATTAATTTTGCGCTATATTGTTTTAGTGGCATTTTGTTGAATATTATCGAAATTTATTTAGTGCCCTAAAACATGACTTTTAATGGTGAATTATTTTTCAAATTTCAAACTTGCCAAAAGACCGGACGTAATTCCGAGTTCGAAAAATCGTTGTTCCTCTGCATTTACAGGCTAGATGCATTTCCAAACTCAGAAAGAATCCCAACCTTGAGAACCAAAACACACGAATCACTTTCTGAACAAGGAAATAGATTTTACGAGTTCGTAAATTTTGCCTCTATTGTATTCATGTATGCACGATTTAGTTTCCTATTTCCAAGCTCATGTCCCTTTTCTAGCATCTTTTGTACAAAACAAAGCTTGTATTTTTTTTCTTGAATTTATTGTTTCCGAACTCGAAAAATTTTCATATCCATACATTGAAGAGACAAAATATAGTTTCCATACTCAGAAACTTTTCCCTATATAAAACAAATAGAGCAACAAACATATTTCTTAGAAAAATCCCTAAACTCCAAACCCTATTCTAATTACGAACTCACAATCGCCCCTCCATTTCTCCATTCTTTCAAATCATACCAACAACTTTTCATGACTAGAGGAGGTTCAACACGCGGAATGTCTAGATCTCATTCAATCAGAAACAATCCTAGACATGATGCTAGAAGGTTCATTTCTCAATTTGCTCAAAAATGGTATGATGCAAAACCATTATGTGAGAAGGGGAAGTTATTAGATATGTATCTTGTTGACTTTGATTCGTACTTAGTTTTAGGGCTGGATGTTCCCCTTAAACCATTTAGTCAACAACATGTTGAGAATTTTCTTTCATGTAATGAAAAAGCTTATTTAGATTTGGTTTGCCAATCTTACGCTAATTTTCGAGAAGTGGGAATTGGGATTATGCTACTAGGGTTGGGGGAATTGAAATCCCCCTTAGCCAATGGATTATTAATAAGGTAATAGATTGCCCATACTTGTACCCGGAATATGTTTTTCTGGAGGATTCCAATGGCCCGTTGGATGACTGCTACCATCGGGGAGAAATGTAGGGGTGGGCGTCGGTTCGGTTTTTTTGGATTTCGGGCTATTCAGTTAGGATTATTCGGTTTTTTTCCTAAAAAATAAAAAACCGAATCCGACCCAAACTATTCAAATAATCCGAATTACCCGAACCAAATTTAAAATTCGAATTCGGTTTGAAACCAAATTCAACCGAATAAACCGAATTAATTCCAATCTTTATCAAATTGAATTCGATTAAATCAGTTCTGGACCATACCAAAAAGCCCATAAACATACCAAAATTTTAATTCTAAATAAATAATTACAGCCCAAAAGTTAAGGCCAAGTAATTTTCCATTAAAGGCCCATTTGGCATTTGCATCTTATACTTTGCCTTTAAAAAATTGAGGAGTTCCCTAGTATTTATAGTTGAAAATTGAAGGCAAAATCTCCACCACTTCCGATGTGGGACTAATGTAGTAAGTCTAAATCTAAAGCCTTTGGCCTTTGCAGTTGCTGCCTTGCGTTGCTTCCTTTTCCACCTTTTCTTCCTTCAATTTCATGCGGCTGCCTTCAATTTCATGTTCCATTTCCACCTTTTCTTCCTTTTTTTATTGAATTTATTATGAGTCTGTCTCTTGAAATACGGTCTTTCCATAAGTCATGAAAATATTATGGTTTAAAATGCAAATTAGAAGAAATGAAGATAAAATTTATGGGTTGAATGAATCGGGTTATAAACTTTATAACTACTACACGTTGCATAATAAAATTTTAATATTGCAACTAAGACTTTTTACTTTGTATTATTATAATTAAACTCTATCTTTCCATAAGCCTACAGAATAATGGAAACACAGTATTTTCCAAGATTTTTCCATTTATTATTACATTATTTAATTCGAGGAGTATTTTGTGACTGGGGATTATTTAATACCGTTTGATCTCAAATCCTTTTTATTATTATTACCCTATTAATTTGACTTATGTTTTTACCTTTTCCATACATGATGAATGTGTTTATAATATATTTTGGCAAAGTCTTGGGAAAGACGGTCTTTCTATAGGTTTATGGAAAGACAGGATTTAATTAGAATAATAAAAGGTAAAATGTCTTAGTTGCAATATTAAAATTTTAGTATGCAACATATAGTAGTTATAAATTTATAACCCGGTTCATGCAACCCCGAAATTTTATCTTCATTTTTTCTAATTTATAGTTTAAACCTTAGTCTTTCCATAACTTATGGAAAGACCATTTTTCAAGAGACAGACTCATATATTGTTATGATTTCTTTCTCTTCTATTTATATAAGTAATTTAAATACATTTAAAGGGTGATACAAAAATTCCACTATTAAATTAGCACAACGTCTTGTTTTAGACTGATAAATCATTATACAATATTATTTTATAATTGATATAACTAATAAGCTGATTTGATATTTATTTTTATTTATTGCAACAAATTTCTTATAACTTTTAAAATGTATGGTAATGTATAAATAATTATATTTTGACCTAATAGTTATTGAAACGAGATTTTTCATGATTAGTCTAACATTTACATGGTCTAATAGGAGACGTTCTCCTAAATTAACTATGATATTTATATATTACTGTCTTCATCTCTTCACCAAGTAACCTCACCGTCTTCATCTCTTCACCAAGTAATCTCACCGTCTTCATCTCTTCACCAAGTAATCTCTTCTGAGTCCATTGTAGTTTGTTAATTTTTTAGAGCAGAGGAAAATGTCCATTGTTTGAGGAATGCTCTAGTATAGTGAAAGTTTACTGTTGAAGAATCAATTATTCGTGCACCTTATCACTGTGATTACTAAGAGCACTGTAGTTTAGATATGGATATTTATTGATTATAGTTAATGCTTTCCATTTACGTTCATGCCAATAAGAATTTATAAGAATTTATACAGTTGTTTATAAGAAATTTAAACGAACTAATTTATTAAACTTGTTTATAATGAATATGGATTATAAAATACTTGAATATTAGTCTTTTGTCTATTTGATCCATTTAATGTTAAGATGTTTGGGGTAATTTTTTAAAATTTATACATTAGTCCTCCCACTTTTATTTACTTATAAATTTAGTTTTGTATTTTTAAAATTTATTTATTATTATATATATTTAATTAATTTAATTAATTATAATTCGGTATTTGGTTCAGGTTTCGGTTTGAGTTTTAATATCCAAAACCAAACCAAAAACCGTATTCAGAAATCGGTTTATTCAATTTGGATATCCAAAAACCGTATATTAAATTTGTTTCGGGTTATTCGAATTCGGATAATTCGATTTTTGGTTCGGTTTTCGGTTTTCGATTTTTTTGCCCACCCCTAGAGAAATGGCCTCTAGAATTTGATCCTCCATACATTGACCTCGTGGAGTGTAGTGTAAGGTACTTTAGCTGCAATAGGTTGGATTTAGGAAATCCAGAGTCCTTCGATGTAGTGTGAGGTACTTCTGCCACTATATCTTTTAATCTGTCCCCATATTTAAGATCCTTATTCTTTTGACTCAAATTTTGCCTTACTCTTGGGGATTTCGGCTTGAGAGAGGCAAAGAACTGATTATACAATTGTTCTCTATTTTCTTCTAGAAATGATGTGAACACTCTTCTTTCTTTTTCTTTATTCGTGTTTGGAGACCTTGCCTCTTCCTCATCTTCTGTGTCTTCTTTACTACGTTATTGTTCTCTGCTAGAAAAATATTCCTGATCTTGGTTGGGATGCATGTTCCTATTGCGTCCATTTGTTTGATCTTGAGTATGATGGTGTTGGCTTATTTTTCTTTTGGTGACCACCATTGTCAACTTTGCAGAGAATGAAGGACAAAAAAATTATCGTCCCCACAGATGGCGTCAAATGTTGTGGTGTTTCCAATTTGCCCAATTGACCTCCGTTCACTGTAACACTCCTGCAAAATATATCCCGGAAGTGATTCCGGGGAAAAGACTTTGACGCTCAAGTCAGTAGCTTATCTCTTGAGAATTAGGATTTCTCAATATAGTTGCACTTATCTGGACTAGTGTTCTCCTTCTTCCTTTTATAGCGTGTTATAATCGTGTTTCCGTCTTATCATGGTTCCCCATTGTGGGTTGTGTTGTGGTTCCGATAGAGGCGGTTTGTGCCGAAGCTTAGTCGTGGTCTCCGCCTTTCTCGGTTTGTGGCTTGGATTGTCCTGACCTGATTCCGCCTTTTCCGGTTCGCATCGTACCTGAAGTCCAATCTTATGGGGTTCATGGGCTAGTTATACACCAATATGTCTTTCCACTTTTTTGTTCCTTTTTGTGTGGATTAATTCAGATTCTACGGTTCTGATTATTTTTGCTGTTTTTTTAGGTTCGGTTTCCTTTAGATTTAAAATGTAGACTGTACCTAGTCAGCTTCCTTGTGTCTGCTTCTATGATTTATGTGTGCCCAAATTTGAATCAGAAGCCTTAATTAACAATTTTGAGAAGCCTTAATTTCCACATGCTTACTTCGATTTGCAAAATTTAAGGTGTTGTGTTCCGAGTTGCTAGTGGCAGGTGTGCATGTGCATATAAGCTACCAAAAGTTTGAGATTAGAATCTAGAAATAAATGGAGAGCAATAGCCAATGGAAACAAATTGACGTTTACTTGGTAAAGTAGTTTTCAGGATAATCCCCAATGTAGCTGAAAAACTTGAGACTTACAGGAGCAAGGCCATGGCCATTAAGTGATGACTGCAATAAACGTGTAAGCTTTGAGTCTTAATAGGGAATATGAGTAACCTTTTAATCAATAACGGCACAAACACACTTCAGTAAGAATACTAAAAAGCCAAAATGACGACACAAATTCAGCTTCTGTTCTTCTTAATAAAAGTACACAAAATGCCAACACAAAATCAGTAGGTGTTATTATTCAGTACACATTCTGTATTGAATTTGCAGTAGTTCTAGTTCTTCTGAGTTAGTAAATTTTTTGGACATGATACAAAACTTTCTTCTCCCAATCAGTATTTACACTGCCACTTCTTTCTGCTTCTAATACTTATGAATTTGTCAATGTTTTCTTTGATTCATGTTATAGCCTGATATTCCTAGTAGATCGATGTACTGAATTCTCTTATAATAACACATTTGCTTTATTTTATTTCTCATAGGCTTGCATTTATCAAGTTGTAGAATCTGCAATTGAGTTGTCCAAGGCTTTTAGTTAGTTTGTTGAAAGGATGAAAAATGCTAAATGTTTCCAAACAATGAAGCCATTTCAAAGTTTGATATGCTTGCAATGTCGATGACTACAACTTTTGAAGAAAAAGGGGTAGAAAAGGCAGGTACTCAAGAAGACCAAGGTACCGCTGGAGCAATAAAGATGATGATATTTTCAATGATCCGGTATTTTGGAATGCGGTTTTAGAGATGGAGAAAATTTTTGGGAAGAAGCCTGCCACTTAATTGGCCCCTGATTTTCCTAGTTTAAATTTGGCCCTAGATTTTTTGGATTCCCACCCACGTCCACATGAGCAGCCTGCCACTGAATTGGCTGAAGTTGTCAACAAGGAAAGGAAACAGAAAACGCCAACATCTTTCAACTCTTACATTGATCCCAGATTTTACAAATTTGACCCATGTCAATGATGTGTCCATTTTATGTGCATATTTTAGTACTTTTTGGGATCACTTTTGTACTCTTTTGTTATCAAGAACTTGTATTTTACCTTGAAATTCTCTTAGGAAAGGTAAGAGTGACTTTACGCTCATTTACCTTTTCTAAGTGAATTTTGCGTGACAAAGGAAGAATATGGAGACTTGAAGACCAGAGGCCGTTGAAGATCATCCTTTGAAGACTTTGAAGACTTGCTTCAAAGATTTGAAGACTTGAAGAATGAGAGGAATTATTGTGAAGAAGAGTGCTTGCTACAAGAAGAAGAAAAGAAGACAAGGTTCTGTTCTGGCTTCCGTCGCGAGTTGCGATGCACGGGTGGCCAGAACACAACCTTATCCATTTGTACTATAAATAGCATTTTATTTCCTCGCTTTCATACCTCTCCTTCTAGCCCAATTTCAGTACTATTCCAACCCTAGTTTTCCACCATTTTTCATCTTTGATTTCTCTTATTTTATGTTTGGTTTGCTAGCATTAATTAGTATGAACTCTAGTAGCTAAACTCATTCTTAGAAGCAATTGATTGAAGCTTCCAAACTTATGTGGTGAGATTTTCTATTTGCTCATTTATGAACATTTATTGGAGAGCATTTTTCATGACATTAATGTTGTGTTTTGCCTCATTTAGACCAAGGGTTGTTTGACTATATGAAATGTTTGTATGATTGAAGTGTTAGGGTGTTAATAAAGTTGCAAATTTTCTTAGCTCATTTGACATGAAATCCAAGAGCATTGATTTAGAAATTCTTTTGTATAATGTGGGTGATTCTTGCTAGATAAGTATGTTATTGTGGATTGTTCTCATATTTTCCCCATAGATGTAAAGAAAGGTTGAACCTTGAATGTGGTTTGCTCTAGGGTTAACCTAGTAAATGTTTTGTTTGGTTAAATGACTATGTCTTTGGTAGAAAGGTTGTTGTTATCAAACCTATGGTCCTTCGTGTGAAATGCCATTGATGAAATACATCTATGGTGTTGTTTGCCTAGGGTGATCATCAATGAGGTTTGCAAATGATCATTGTTTGCCTTTGCAAACTACTATTAAGAAGGAAAGAATGTTGATCTTCAAATCAGAAGTGATAACGTTTCCCATAGACAATAAATGTAATTGAATGAGTGAATGAATCTATGATCTATGGGAAGTTTGGAAGTGGAAGTTGATTGCCCCCAAGGCTCCTTTAATTGTTATTTCAATCATCTATTTGGTTGTGTTTGCATGATTAGCATAGTTCTCTTGCTTTGCTACCAAAAAAAACCAACCACCCCCCCCCCCTCTCTTTACATGCTTTTACATGTATCTATATATGCTTAAAATCTAGTATGTTTTCTCCTATATATGTATAAACATTTGGAAAGATCCCTCTTCTCGTGGACGACCCCAACTTGTCATTATCTACTTAATTACAGATATGAAGAATTACTTAATTACAGATAGGAAGAATTAGGGCATAAAAATATAACGTTGAGAGGTATGGCGACAACCTCTCAAATTTTGGCGCAGTTGCCGGGGAATAGACTTTTTTAAAAGTCTTTGGGCGTATTATGTGTGATTATGTGCTAGTTCTAAATATTTATTATTTTTATTTCATTTTGATTCCTTAGTTGACTTGACATTTTTGCTTGCCTTGAAGATGTATTGTTCAAATTCTTGGTGTATGGTTCGTACGCAATCCTCTTCACAAGAACCCCTACACTATGACCCCAAGTTATAGTTGAATTTGAGATGGGCAAGGAGGCTTTCTTTGGAAAGTGTGAATAACACCCCTCCTAGTGACCATTTTGTGGATACTTCTACTTCTATGAAGCATCAAAATGAGCACGAAGATGATCATCCAGGAGGAGGGCCTCAACATCCTCCTCTCCAAGGGAGAGCTCCTCCTCTCCAAGGAAGGGAGATTCCTTTAGGGCAAGCCTTGTTGAGGGACATTATGGCTCCCAACCTTGATCAACAACCAATGTTCATTGAAAATCCTTTGGTTGGGCCAAATGGGCACTTCGAGCTAAAGACCGGGTTTATAAACATGCTACCTATCTTATTTGGTAGGCAGGGGGAAAATGCCAACAAGCATCTCACCGAGTTCCTTTTTTTGTGGCGGTACAATCCCCCACGGAGTAGATGAAAACTTCTACAATTTGAAGGCATTCCCATCCACATTGATGGACGACGCAAGGGATTGGCTCCACTACCTATCACCCATGAGCATCAAAAGTTGGCTAGACATGAAGACTAAATTTCTAGTCAAGTACTTCCCAGCCTCGAAGTCCGATGCTTTGAAGAAGGATATAAGAAACATCCTCCAATAGTATGAAGAGTCTCTTTTTTACTATTGGGAGAGGTTCAAGAAGCTTCTCGCAAGTTGTTCATACAACGGCTATTCAGAGGGAGACTTGGTCTACTATTTCTACAATGGTTTTATTGATGAGGACTAAAGACTAGTGAGGAGGTCTTATGGTGGTACCCTTGGGAACAAGACTTCATCGGAGGCTATGCAATTATACGAGGAGCTAGCAGATAAGTCAAGGAACTTTAGCTCGAGAGCAGATTTGAGAAGGGGAAATCCAATGCCCAAAAGTGACCCCTCCTATAGTGGAAAGCTTGAGGACCAAGACTCGGCCCTTGCTTCTATGGTAAAATCCTTGATAACCAAGCCCGGAAATGCACCATATGTGAAATCTTGTGAAATTTGTTTATCGGTGCATCCTATGGACACTTGGCCAACTTTGCAAGATGATTATGTCGAGAAGGTGTGTTCCATGGGGTATCAAGGTGGGAAAGGCTATCAAGGCAACCAAGGCTATCAAGGCTACCAAGGCTTCCAAGGTTATCAAGTGTACCAAAACTAGCCGTACAATTAAGGTAATCGTGATAACCCGAATCTCCAGTATGGAAACCCTCAAGGAGGTCAAAATTGGCCTCCTCAACAGCAATATAGGCCACCTCAAAAACAATATCAAAGGCTTCAAGACAAGCCCCGAGACCAAAGGGAGAGCTCAAGTCTAACAAAATATGAGGTGATGCAAGCCATTCACCGTTTTAGCATGCGCGCAGAGAAAGGTGAAAATTTCCAAGATGAAGCCAAGGAGAGGATCAAGAACTTAGAAACTCAAGTGAGCTAAATAGCTCAAGTGGTGAATCGGATAGAGGCCCGATAAAAGGGTAAACTTCCCTCCCAACCGGAGATCAATCCCCACCAAAATGCTAGTGTTATTACTTTGAGAAGTGGTAAAGAGGCTAGCTCTCCCCCGAGTGATGAAGTTTTAGAAGGTGAACCTAGAAGATTTGAAGTGTTTGAGAAAGAGGTTGAAGAAGATGCCGAGAATTTGGCCAAGGAGCAAGAAAGGAAGGGGAAGGAGAAGGAAGAGGAGATCATCGTTGAGAAATCAACCTCCATTCCCGAACCTTCATCCCCTCCTCAAAAGAAATAAAATGTGGTGGAAATTCCTCCATATGTGCCAGAACCACCGTTCCCGAAAGCTTTGAAGGATAACCGGAGGAAGGAGTCTAACAAAGACATCTATGAAGTCTTTCATAGGTGTGAGGTAAATATCCCTCTCTTGAATGCTATTGAAAAAGTCCTAGCTATGCTAAATTTTTAAAGGAATGATGTGTTGTAAATAGGAAACGAAGAACAAATAATAAGCTTAAAATTGGGGAAAGTGAACATGTCTCCACTTTGTGCCAAAGGGAGTTACCCCCTAAATGTAGCAATCCCGGCATATTTAAATTCCCTTGCATGATAGAGAATGCACATTTTGAAAAAGCAATGCTTGACCTAGGTGCATCAATAAATGTGATTCCTCGCTCTTGTAAGAAATCCTCAATCTTGGTACTTTGCACAAAATCGGGGTGGTGATCCAACTAGCCGATCATTCTAGTGCATACCCTAAGGGTATCATCAAGGATGTTTTGGTTAGGGCAGATTCCTTAATATTCCCCCGCGGATTTTTATTTCCTTGACATGGAACATGATAAACATGCCGCCCCAATCTTGTTGGGAAGGACATTTTTAAAGACTTCTAGGGCCATCATTGATATGCATAATGGTACCCTTACCATGGAATTTGATGGGATTAAAGTAGAGTTTAACATAAATGACTCTATGAAGTATTTTCTTGAAGAATATTCTTGCTATGTTATTGATATTGTTGACCATGTTGTGCAATATATTTTTTAATTAAATGGTGATGATTCCTTGTTAGTTGCTTTGTAAAATGATATTGAAGATGCATGTCTTGTATATTCAATGAGTAATAACTTGAAGGAAAGCATTGAAGAGTTAAGCATTCTTGAGGAAGTGGTACCAAGTCCTACTCCTCTAGTTTTAGAGGAACCCGAAGAACCAAAATTCCTTCCGTCACTTGTGAAAGCTCTGGTGATTAAACTTAAACCTTTTCCAAGTGACCTCAAGTACACATGTCTTGGGGAAGGGGAGATGCTCCTGATTATCATTTCAAGCAGACTCACCCAAGAACAAGAAGAAAAGTTAATGGTGGTGTTACGGGAGAATAAAGAAGCAATTGGATGGACTATTGCCAACATCAAAAGCATAAGTCCATCCACTTGCATGTATAGAATTTTTTTGGAGGAAGATGCGAGACCCATGCGACAACCCCAACGCCGGTTAAACCCGCCTGTGATGGAGGTGGTAAAGGCGGAAGTCCTCAAGCTGCTCTAAGGGGGCATGATCAATCCAATCTTGGATAGCTAGTGGGTGAGTCTAATTCAAGTAGTACCCAAGAAGAGTGGAGTGACGATGGTAAAAAATGAGAAAGGCAAAATGGTGCCCACCAGAGTCCAAAATGGGTGGCGTGTTTGCATTGATTACCAGAGGCTAAATGCGGAGACTCGGAAAGATCACTTTCCGTTGCCATTCATTGATCAAATGCTTGAGAGACTAGAAATTCATCTGTTTTATTTCTTTTTGGATGGATACTCAGGGTACTTTCAAGATGCCATTTCATTGAAAGATCAAGTAAAGATAATCTTTACGTGCCCCTTTGGTACGTTTGCTTACTGGTGTATGCCTTTTGGGATTTGTAACACCCCCACTACTTTGCAAAGATGTATGGTAAGTATTTTCTCAGAATTTGTTGAAACTTTGTTGAGGTATTCATGGATGACTTCACCATTCATGGTAATTTTTTGACAACTATTTAGCAAATTTAGCACGTGTTCTTAAACGTTGCACTGATAATAATCTTGTGTTAAATTCTGAGAAGTTTCATTTTATGGTAGAGCAAGGCATTGTCTTAGGCCATGTTGTATCCTCTAAGGGTATTGAGGTTGACAAGGTAAAGATAGACACGATTCAAACTTTTCCTTATCCTACTGATGTGTGCAAAGTACGCTCTTTTCTTAGCCATGTGGGATTTTACCGACGGTTCATCAAGGAATTTTCAAAGATAGCATCTCCTTTGTGAAAGTTGTTGCAAAATGAGGTCTAATTTGTGAAGGATGAGGGTTGTAAAGGGGAATTTGATACATTGAAGGAAAGGTTAGTCTCGGCCCCTATCATACAGCCCCCGGATTAGTCTTTGCCTTTTGAGATCATGTGTGATGCTAGCGATTATGCCGTTGGAGCGGTTCTTGGTCAAAGGGTGGGGAGAGAACCTCACACCATCTACTATGCATCCATATCTCTCAATGAGCCCCAAAGAAACTACTCCAACACAGAAAAAGAGTTGCTAGCAGTGGTATTTTCTTTGGAAAAATATTGATCTTACTTTCTTGGTACAAAAGTTATTGTGTACACTGACCATCCAGTACTTCATCACTTGATGACAAAGAAAGAGGCCAAGCCAAGATTAATTAGGTGGATCCTGGTTTTTAAGCGAATTTTAGTTGGAGGTGCGAGACAAGAAAGGCACGGAGAACCTTGTGGCCGATCATCTGAGCCGGTTGCCTCCATTCCAAGATAGTTTGGTAAATTTATTAATGAAGGAGCAACTACGAGAGGGGTTCCCCTATGAACAATTGTTCACAATCAGGGACCTCCAACCATGGAATACCGACATTGTGAACTTTCTTATCTTCGATAAATTTCCTCCTCATTTTTCTAAGGCTCTGAAAGATAAGCTAAAAAGTGATACTACATATTATGTGTGGGATTATCCCTTTTTGTGGAAATATTTTGTAGATCAAGTTGTTAGGAGATGCATCCCCAATAATGAAGTGCATATAATTCTCACTTTTTGTCATTCTTATGCATGTGGTGGTCATTTTGGAGCAAAAAAAACCGCTAGGAAAGTATTAGAAAGTGGTTTTTATTGCCCTACTTTAAATAAGCATGCATACATATTCTGTAAGGCTTGTGACAAGTGCCAGAGAGTAGGAAATATCTCTTCTAGAAATGAGATGCCCCAAAAAGCCATGCTATATTGTGAAATTATTGATGTTTGGGATATTGACTTTATGGGACATTTCCCTAATTCTTGTGGCTTTACATATATTCTTCTTGCCGTAAATTATGTGTCGAAGTGGGTTGAAGCAAAACTCACTAGGACTGAAAGATAATATCTGAAGAAATATGGCGTTACTCACAAACATCCACCGCCTATCACCCTCAGACCAATAGCCAAGCCAAAGTTTCCAAAAGAGAAATCAAGTCCATCCTTGAAAAAATGGTTAACCCTAACCGAAAGGATTGCAGTTATTGGCTAAATAACGCCTTGTGAGCATATAGGACAACATACAAGACAACGATCGGTATGTCACCTTATCGGTTAGTGTTTGGGAAATTCAACACAAGGCTTATTAGGCGGTCAAAGAATTCAACTTTGATATAGATAAGGTCAGGTTGCATAGGAAGCTACAATTGCAAGAACTAGATGAGATCCGAAGAGAGTCCTATGAGAACTCCAAAATATATAAGGAGAATACAAAGGTGTGACACAACAAGATGATCATTAGGAAGGAATTTGATGTGGGTCAAAAGGTCCTCCTATTTCAATCCTGCCATTGCATATTTCCCAGTAAGTTGAGGTCTCGATGGATCCGTCCTTTTGAGGTGGTGAAGGTATTCCTGCATGGTGCAATGGAAATCCTAGATCGAGCTAAGTCCAATACATTCAAAGTCAATGGGAAATGTTTGAAACCCTACCACGAGAGTTTTGTGCCAGAAAAGAGAGAGGATGTTGATCTCCTTAATCCGTTTTGTGAGTAAGCTTCAAGAAAGAGAAGTGAGTCATGCCAACGATGCTAAATAAACTTGGTTTTGATCATCCAGATTTTCATTCGTGACTTTCCATTGATGTTGTTTTGTTTTTATTTTTTGCCATTAGTGTCATTATTCTGCTTTGTGCTTTCACGGTTTGTTTTTCCATGATTTTGTAGCAATTTGAACCCAAAGCATTGGATGGATGAAGGGAGAAACATAGAGTCAAGAGGGAAAAGCTTGGGTAAGGGATGAGATTGAGAATTGTTTTCTAAGTACTACGTAGGCTGCCGGTCGTAAGTCGCGACCACCTCGTCTTGAGTCACGACGGGATCAGAAAATTGATCAAATTTTGGAGCTCTCGGGCTCAAATTTTTGCGAGCCGCAATAGCCGCGTGGTGAGTCGCAATAGACCCACCGCGATTCGCGATAATTTGGTCGTGATTGTGACCAAATAAAAAAACAATTTGCAAAATGTGAACCTCCTAGGTCCACTTTTCGCGAGTCGCGACGAACCATCGCGAGCTACAGAAGATTGGTCGCGATTCGCAATGCTAGATTTTACTAGAGGTGCCTATTGACCTTCCTATCATGAGTTACGATGAGCGTAGAGACCAGTTTTAAAAAGCTGGCAGAACCTATCAAACCTTCTATTTTTCATCTTCTTCCCTTCATCTCCCTATTCCTCTCTATCAATTTCCACCACTCTCTGGCCACCAATCACCGGTGCTCTACCCTAAATCAGCCCTACACCACTCCCCAATCCATCATACCCTATCCCTTCCCACAAATCGGCCTAGTTCATTGAAGAACACAAAACCCAAAATTTGGGGGTTTTGTTATTTTTAGCAATCCATATTTCAATCATTTGTGGGCTTAGTTCCTTCTTCATCCTAAGCATCTAAGTGGTACATTCCCTCACTTTCTTGAGTTTGAATTGTGGTTATGTTGTATAATCTATTCTATTGGATATTGTGTGGATTATGTGTGGATTATGTGTGATGCCTTATGGATTTAAATTGTTGGAACATTGTAGATTATTTTGAATATCTTGACTATGATTTGGTTTGATGGAGATCTTAGAAATTGATTATTGATTAGTACATGGTGGATTGAATTGGTAATATTCATATGGAATTTTGGATGTCTGATAGCATTGTGCTCATATTGGTGTTGTGCTTGCATTATGTGACCATTGTTGCTTTTGTTGAGAATTTGGTTGTGGCTTGTACTACAGATTTGGCACATTGGCTTGATTAAACATAGTTGATATTTGTATACAATGTTATCATGCTTAAGGTAGTTTAGCCATAGCACTTGAATGTTAACGTTATGAACGTACTAATGGTAGCTAATCTAGTTAGGCATGACTGTGATTATAGGATATAGCATATTAGATGTTTAACAATGTGACAACCTAATGGACTTGAAATTATTGGCATGTTGAATGTGACATGGATTGTATATGTAGTTATGGTTAGGACTAGAACTAGTTGGCTTGGATTTCATTTGGTTTGTGATGTTGGCTAAACTAGTTTGAGATAGGGAGTGATTTTGTGATATTGTATGTATATATATTCTTGTGTGTTTGACTTGTTTGTTGTGGTTGTTAGATATAGCCCCTACCAAGAGACCTAGGGCTCCTCCACGAGGTGGGCGTACCGCCGCTCCACCTCCACCTCCAATCCCGGCTCCGGAGTTAAGCCCTTTACCTCCTCCCCTGGATAGGTACATGGGTTTGACCTAGATTACCAAGCCCTATGCGGAGAGGTGGGAGGCCTTGGTCAACCGCCAGTTAATGGAGACAAGTTTTTTTTATGTGCCCAAACTGGATGGTCTTAGGCTAACCCAGCTAGTCTGATGCCTCCTCACCAAAGGAGGGTTAGAGGGTTTCATAGGCAAGAGGACCTCCTCCTACTGGCAATACACACTGGAGTTCCTGTCCACGGTCAGGATGTGCAGTATAAGAGAAGATCAGCCATGCGATAGGTACATCACTTTCCAATTAGATGATATATCCCAAGAGATGACCATCTCGTAGGTTGAGGAAGCCTTTGGATGGGACGCATCTTAGATCTGGGCAAGGTTGGACCCATAAGCCCAGGACCGATCGATTGAGGATAATATGCATTTCTGGAGTGTTATAAACATCAGAGCAAAGAACTCCCATGACAAGAGCAGCATCATCATCCATCCCGTGCTTCGTTATGTGCACAAAATTTTTGCCAGTAAAGTGCTTTGCTCGATAGAGCCGATGAATGTGCCAAACAATGAAATTCCTTTCTTATGGCACTTGACGAGTGAGGGGTTAGGATATGGGTTTTGGGCTGAGATTTGGATGAAGAGGGTCATAGAGGTGGCTGGGAAGCCAAAGGGGAAGACTGATGTTGGAGGCATGATTGGCTTCTTAGCGGAGCACCTAGGATTGGTCCCATCGGCTGATTTTCTATGCAGGGAGGCACACTTCCTACCTCATCACTACATAGAGGTTGGTGTGATTTGAGATGTTGGCACCACGCAGACTACGGGGATATTTCACAGGTTATATGGCTCCAGGATGGTCACCTTCATGGCACTTCCTCAGTCCAACAAGACTAAGTTGGAGTTTGATACACCCTTGGTGGACCTGGCGATTCCACCTGACTCCATGAGATGAAGTCCCAGGCAGGTGGTGCCTCGGCCCTGATCTTGGAGCAGAGAGGCATAGAGCTAGGAGGTAGAGGAACACGTATTGGCTAGCTTATTATCAGCAGCATTATTTTGGTGGTGGCCCTTCTTCCTCACTGTAGTGATTGTGAGCATTATATTCTTACCCTTTCCATAGTTCACTTTGTACGCTTTTACCCTATTTGTCTACATTGAGGGCAATGTAGCTTTTTAAGTGTGGGAAGGGGTATTTACTGATTTCACTGCTTGGTTTGGAGATGTTTTTTCTAGACTCGCTACTTTTAGGATGTTTCGTTTGCTCTGTTTTGGATTTTTTCCCTTTTGTTTTGGGGATGCTTTCCTTTTGATGTACTTGGATGATGTTAGCTATGATATTTTTCTTAGCCTTAACATTTGGAAAGAACTTTGCTACTTTTTGATTGGAAAAACATGTAAAAATATTTTGAAAAAAATAGAAAATAAAAAAGAACAAAAATAACAGGATTCCCGCTAAGTTGAAAACCCAAGAGGGCATCTTAGGCAACATTAGAGGCCCGGATAGGTTAAAAACCCAAAAGGGTGACCTAGGTAAAAATGAGAGGCTAAATGTGCTGAAAAAGGTGAGATGTGAGCCGAAGAAACATGATGTGTGGCTAGGATGTAAACCTGAAAGGCTCCTAGGCAAAATGAGGGAAAGAGAAAAAAATGTTATGTGTTCACTCATTTTCCGGTATTGGAGTAATAAATTTGTGGTAGTTATAAGGATGGATTGGGTAGCTTGACATCTTGAGACCTCTTGGGATTGAGAAATTTAGCGGGGAAAACGAAGTAGGTCATGAAACTCTTGATTGTTGATATACTTCATTTTTAGGATGATATATTGGTATAAAGTGGAGTATGTGTTTGAACTTTATGCATGCTTTTAGTTTCATCATATACCAATGAATTTGGGATTATCAATTTGACATTTGGAGATGTTTTAGAGATATCAATGAATTGATAGGTCGATATAGTTTGGGTAGACTAAGGAATGGGGGTTGTGGGAAACTTCTCATTTGATCTTAACATTGGGATGTGTGATATTGATAGTTTTGTGAGGTATTGACTTGGGGAATAGTAGTTAGGATGTGGATACATCAATTCCTTCGTGTGCTTGGATCTTTTCTTACTCGAGGGCGAGTAAGGTTTAAGTACAGAGAGGTTTGATGTGTCCATTTTATGTCCACAATTTAGTACTTTTTGGGATTACTTTTTTACTCTTTTGTTATCAAGAGCTTGTGTTTTACTTTGAAATTCGTTTAGGAGAGGTAAGATCGGTATTACGCTCTTTTACCTCTTCTAAGTGAATTTTGCGTGACAAAGGAAGAACATGAAGACTTGAAGACCGGAGGCCGTTGAAGATCATCCTTTGAAGACTTGCTTCAAATATTTAAAGACTTGAAGAATGGGAGGAATTATGGTGAAGAAGAGTGCTTGCTATAAGAAGAAGAAAAGAAGACATGGTTCTGTTCTGGCACCCATCGCGAGTCGCGACGAACTCGTGGGTTGCCTGAACACAACCTTATCCTTTTTGTTATATAAATAGCATTATTTTTCCTCTCTTTTATAACTCTTCTTCCACCCAAACTTGGTACTATTCTAACCCTAGTTTTTCACCATTTTTATCTTTAATTTCTCTTGTTTTATGTTTGGTTTGTTAGCATTAATTAGTATGAACTCTAGTAGCTAAATCTAGTTCTTGGGAGAAATTTACCAAGGCTTCCAAGCCCATGTCTTGAGAAGAATTTGTAGCCTATTTAATACTCTTACTATTTTTCATTTATGGAGCATTGAGTATGTTTTTTAATGTCATTAATGTTCTTTAAATCTTGAGCGTATGAAGCTCTTGTATGCTATGCTTGTCAGGGTTTGGGGAAATGGGTTGATTTAACCTTTTCTTAATAGGAAATCCAAGAGTATGATTTTGAACTTCACAATAATGTTGATATGTTGATAATTGCTAGATGAATGTGATGATTTTTTTATTGTAATTAGCAAATGAGATAAGTCTATGAATGTCGATCGTTCTTGACTAATCTTGTGTAAATGCATGAATTGGTTAAATTCTTAGACACGGTGTAGTGTTTATATGTGTTTCCAAGCTTGTTGATTATTCATACTTAATACCATCAATGGAATACTTTTAGTCGTGTTTCGACTAAGGGAGTCATTGGTGAGGCTTGACAAGAGATGTCGAATTCACTCTTACAAACTACTATCTAAGAAGGATAGAAGTTTAGTCTTCACAACAAGTAGTGAAAGTAGTAAATAGGTTGCATGTTCAATGGTGGATAAGAGGCTTGGAAGTGGAAGTCAATTGCGCCCAAGGTTCCGTTAACTGTTGGTTTAATCACCTTTTAGTTGTTGTTGCATGCTTTGCATATTCAACTAGCTTGATTTTGTTTTCCAATTCATAACTTATGACCAAAACCAACCAAACTCCCCCCCATTTACATGCTTATATATATGTGTGTGTGTGTGTGTGTGTGTGTATTTATATCTAGTATGTTTTCTCCTATATATGTTTAAACACTTAGAAAGATCCCTCTTCTGGTGGACGACCCCAACTTTCCATTATCTACTTAATTGTAGATAGAAAGCATTGGGGCTTAAAAATAAAACTTTTAAAGGTACAGTAACGACCTCCCAAACCCCTTTGACCTTAGTGCCTCGGCTAATTTTTAACAATGCCGGGTGGAGACGGGTCAGATTTGGCATCGTTGTTGGGGATACTAATCAGACTAATTGTCAATTAGCATAACATGTTAGTTGAGTAGTTAGTATCGCTTTTTTTTTCTTTGTTTGTTTGGTAGTTTGTTCTGTGTAAGCACGATGATGTGGGAAAATACCCCTAAATAGATGAAACTTTGTAGGGTGAGTCATTTTGATCAACCTACAAAGTGTTGCCCATGGTTGAGCGATTTCAGGAGGGAAATGGAACTTGGAGTTCAGCGAGATCAATGGGAGCGAGAATGGTGCATATACCATTACTCACCCTAGTTGATCCCAACCTCTAATTCTATGTGTGAGGAGATACTTGGAGCTCTAACCAGTCTTTCAAAGACTAGTGAAAATCTTCAAAATCGAGCATCTGCTTACATTTGAAAATGTCGGCAAGAAGGTGAACGAATTAATCATCAAGGTTAATCAAGTGATTGGAAGGCACAAGCTTGTATATAAGGAGGCCCAACCACCTTTGTACTTGGATGGCTCAAGGAGAGGGGGGCCAATTGAGATCTACAATGATCATGAGGTTAGTCCTATCTCTATCAATTTCATTGACTTTATGCATGAGTACAAAGAACTATTAAAGAAAATGGGTGAGCCTAAGCATGAATTTGAGCATAGATCAATAGATCGGACTATGAATTACCACACCCCTTTTGTTGACATGTATGACAATATTGTGCAAGACATGTTTGATGTGAACAAATATTTAACCTTAGAGAATGATTCTTTGCATGATATATGTTTTAATTCCCTAGAAGCTAAGTTGGTGGAAAGTGTAGAGGAGATTGATCCTCAAGGTGAGAATTGTGTGAAGGTCTTACCCAAGAACCTAGAGGAACTAGTTTTAACTGAGACCAAACCCTCAATAGAGGAACCACCTATAGTTGAACTCAAGCCTTTACCCAAAAATTTGAAGTACGCTTTCTTAGGTGAGGGTGAAACACTACCTGTGATTATCTCTATTAAACTATCTAGTGACCAAAAGGGTAGGTTGCTCAAGGTTCTTAAGAAATTTAAGGGAGAAATAGGGTGGGATTTAGCTGAAATTAAAGGTATAAGCCATTCAACTTACATGCAGTGTATATTACTTGAGGAGGGTGCAATACTCGTACGCCAACCTCAAAGGCGACTAAACTCGCCTATGATGGAAGTAGTGAAAGGTGAAGTCCTTAAGCTACTTAAGGCTGGGGTAATATATCCTATCTCTGATAGTACTTGGGTGAGTCCCACCCAAGTGGTGCCAAAGAAAAGTGGGGTCACAGTAGTGAAGAACAAGGATGGGGACTTGATTCCCACCCGTATTCAAAATGGGTGGCGGGTGCGTATTGATTACCACCGCTTAAACGCGGTGACCCGTAAAGACCATTTTCCTTTACCCTTTATTGACAAAATGCTTCAAAGGGTGGCCGTTCATACCTATTATTGTTTCATCGATGGTTGTTCGGGATACTTCCAAATAGCCATCGATCCAAAAGGCCAAGAGAAGACCACTTTCACTTGCCCTTTTTGTAACCTTTACTTATAGGTGTATGCCTTTTGGTCTCTGCAATGCCCCATGTAATTTTTAGATGTGTATAGTCAGGATATTCTAAGAATTTATTGAGAAATTTTTCGAGGTCTTCATGGATGATTGCACCATCCACGGGGATTCCTTTGATTCATGCCTACATCATTTGGCACGGGTGCTCGAGCGATGTATGGATACAAACCTTGTGCTAAATTCTAAGAAATGCCATTTCATAGTGGAAAAGGGTATAGTGCTAGGACATGTTGTGTCAGATCAAGGGTTAGAAGTTGATAAGGCTAAAGTGGACACAATCAAATCCCTGCCTTACCCCACCAATGTCAAGGATGTTATGTCATTCTTAGGTCATGCCAATTTTTACCATCGTTTCATTAAGGATTTATCTAAAATCTCCTCACCTCTATGGAAATTTACTGCAAAAAGATGTCAGATTTAATGTTGATGAAGAGTGCAAAAACGCTTTTGACACTTGGAAAAACATGCTAGTGACTGCTCCAATCATCCAACCTCCAGATTGGTCTCTCTTCTTCGTGATCATATGCAATGCAAGTGATCATGCTATAGGAGCTGTTTTAGGCCAGGGGATAGGTAGAGTGCCACACGTCATATACTATGCGTCAGTAACTCTTAACCATGCTCAACGCAAATACTCCATGGGAGGTCGTCGTCGTACCTCTCAAAGTTAATATTTATAATTCCTAAATGCTTACTATTTACAACTAAATAGATAGCGGCAAGTCGGGGTCGTCCAAAAAGAAGAGGGATCTTCCTAAGCATTTAGGCACAAAAGGTTGATATTAGGCTAGGAGTAGACATATATACATACATATAAAAGCATGTAAATTGGGGGGTTTGGTTGTTTGGTGGTCCTAAGTTATGAAATTAAAAAGACAACATAACTAGCAAAGTCAAGTAACTAGGCTAATCATCAAACAAAACTAAGAAAAAGGGGTTTAAAACTACAAAGATAAAAGCCTTGGGGGCAATTGATATCCACTTCCAAACCTAATGTAGATCATTGAACCATTCACTCATTCTATCACATTCATTACTTGACTTAACATTAACATACTTATCTGGCAAGAATCACAACACATTATGCACAATAAGTTCTAAGTTCATGTTCACAGATTTTCATGCAAAGGAGCTAAGGAATTCGTCACTTTTCTAACACCCGAATACTTCAATCATAAAAACACTTCCTATTCTCAAACAACCCACGGCATAAATGAAGTGAAACATAGCGTCAAGAATACATAAATGCTAAATAATAAAGGCTTCAAGAACGAATGAAACAATCTATTCACTACTTCAACTACTTGTTGTGAATATAAATCTTCTATCCTTCTTAGATAGCAGTTTACAAGAGTGAATTCGATATCTCTTGTCAAACCTCACCAATGACTCCCTTAGGACTAAGAGTATCCCATTGATGGCATTTAGCACGAAGAATCAACAAGCTTGGCAACACTTATAAATACTACACCGTATCTAAGCATTTAACCAATTCATGCATTTACACAAGATTAGTCAAGAAAGATCGACATTCATAGACTTCTCTCATTTGCTACCTAAAACAAACATGACAACGAGTTTGACATCATCACATTCATCTAGCAATTATCAACACACCAACATCATTTAAGAAGATCTAACTCATTCCACATTAAAAGAGGGGAGAATTAGCTACTTTCTCCCAACCCTAACAAGTAATCATACAAGCAATTCATATACTCAAGCTTCCAACAACATCAATGCAATTAACAATTCACATTCAAAGCTTAATAAATGTACAATAGCAAAAGCACTAAATAGATAAATATGGTTTCCTACTACATAGATATGGAAGCTTCAATCCATTGCTCCCAAGATAAAACTAAGCTAGATAATCAAAACCCATAACATAGAACAAAGATCTACAAAGAAAGAAGAAGAAATGGTGAAAAACTAGGGTTTTGGAGCCCCCAAGTCGGGCTTAGAGAGTTTTGGGAAGAAGTGGGTGAAGAGGTATTTATAGTACAAGAAAAAGGGGAGAAAAACGCTGGCTGCAGGGCAGGATTGCGATGCCGTCGTGACTCGCAACTAAGCATCGCGATCGCGACCAGATCAGTAAAATTCAGTCCTGTTTTGTTTTGCTTCCTCCGGGTGAACCGTTGATCCGTTTTGGGAGTTCTTGTGGTCAATTTTATAGTACTCGAAAAGAGGAATCCAATGGTACCACTCTTGAAGGCTGATTCTTCTCGGAAAATTCTGAAAACTCTGCTTCAAAACATAGATAATCATTCACCCTTTGCTTTGCTCTCCTTTCTTCACCTCTTCAACTCTTCATATCTTCAAAAAGCTCAAATGCAAGTCTTCAAGTCTTCAAATCTTCAAATCTTCAAATCTTCAAAGATATTCTTCAAAGTCTTCAAAGTTTTCAAAGTCTTCAAACAAATTACCTTGTCACACAAAATTCTCTAAAAAGTGATAAAAACGTCAAAGTGGCTTTTAACCCTCCTTAGATAATTTCAAGGCAAAATGTCACATTTAGAGCACAAAAGTGTACAAAAGTTAATCCCAAAAACCCTAATATAACCGTATACAATGGGCACATCCCTCCACCACGGAGAAAGAGTTACTAGCCGTAGTCTTTGTCCTAGAAATGTTTTGTCAATACCTCTTAGGAACCAAGTTCATTGTGTACATAGATCATGCAGCACTTCGTCATTTAATGACGATGAAAGAACCCAAACCTAGACTCATTAGGTGGATACTTCTTTTAAGCGAGTTTAACCTTGAAGTAAAAGATAAGAAGGGCACTGAAAACATAGTGACAGAGCACCTAAGTAGACTACCAACCCTCGAGAGCCCTGAACCAGCCATGGAAAAGGAAAAGTTGGAACCTATTCGGGAAGAGTTTCCCGGTGAACAATTGTTTGGAGTAACAACTAGCCAACATTGGTATGCTAATATAGTGAATTACCTCACCACTGAAGAGTTCCCTCAATCTTTTTGCAAATTGAAAAAGGATAGATTGGTAAATGAGGTGAGAGACTATTTCTGGGATGATCCCTACTTGTTGAAACATTGTTCAGGAAATTAGGAGATGCATCCCCGATGATGAGGTAAGATGTGTCCATAGGTTGTGTTATTCCTCCCAAGTCGGGGGACACTTTGGGTACAAAAGGACCGCAAGGAAGGTAAAAGATTGCAGTCTTTGCTTGCCCAATATGCTATCAGATGCCAAAACTTTTGTTTCATCATATGACTAGTGCCAAAGGATAGGGAACATCTCATCCAAAAATGAGATGCCCCAAGCCTTTTCAATGCCAGTTAAGATTTTTATATGTGGGGTATGGATTTTATGGGTCCATTTCCAAACTCCAATGGACATTACTGCAACTAGTGCTGATGGACTATATGTCCAAGTTGGTAAAATCCAAAGAAACAAAAGAAAATGACTCAGTAATAGTGGTGAGCTTCCTCAAGTACAACATTTTCTCATGTTTTGGTGTACCCCAAACCCTAGTCAGTGATAGAGGAACCCATTTTTGCAACAGAGTCATGGGAACATTGCTTGAAAAATATGGAGTGACCTGTAGGAATTCCACTGCTTACCACTCACAAAATAATGGCCGAGCCGAGATATCCAACCAAGAAATTAAAGTCATCCTTGAAAAGATAGTGAATACCTCTAGAAATTATTGGAGTGCTCGGTTGGATACTACTCTTTGGGCCTACTGCACCGTATATAAGACTCCAATTGGCATGTCACCCTTTCGGATCCTTTTTGGCAAAAGATGCCTGATGAGGCCATTTTATGTGGTTATTTTAGGTTTTTTAGGATGTGGATATGTCATTTCCTCCGTGTGCTTGAATCTTTTCTTACTCGAGGGCGAGTAAGGTTTAAGTGTGGGGAGGTTTGATGTGTCCATTTTAGATGGTTATTTTAGGCTTTTTAGGATTAGGTTTTGTGCAATTTTGTGCTCTACATGTGGCATTTTGCCTTGAAATCATCTAAGGAGGGATAAAGGCGGCTTTGACGTTTTTATCACTTTTTAGATGATTTTGTGTGACAAGGTGATTTGTTTGAAGACTTTGAATATTTGAAGACTTTGAAGATTTATCTTTGAAGATTTGAAGATTTGAAGACCTTTACATTTGAGCTTTGTGAAGATTTGAAGAAGTGAAGAGATGAAGAAAGGAGAGCAAAGCAACGGATGAATGATGATCCAGGGTTCTCAGAATTTTCCGAGAAGAATCAGCCCTCAAGAGTGGCACCATTGGATTCCTCTTCTCGAGCACTATAAAATCGACTACAAGAACCCCCGAAATGGATCAACGGTTCACCCGGAGGAAGCAAAACAAAACAGGGCTGGATTTCACTGCTGGTCGCGACTCGCGATGGAACTGGTCGCGAGTCGCGACGACAGCGCGAATCCAGCTCTGCAGCAGCATTTTTTCTCCCCTTTTTCTTCCACTATAAATACCTCTTCACCCCTTCTTCTCCACAGCTTTTGGCCCCTGTTTTGGGCCAAAACCCTAGCTTTTCTCTTCTTGTTTTCTTAGTTTCTATGTCTTTTGTTGTTCTAGAGTAGTTTTTGTACTTGGGAGCAAGGATTGAAGCTTCCATTTCTATGTAGTAAGGAGCATTTATATCTATCTATTTGGTGTTTTTGCTATTGTGCTTTTATTGTGCTTTGAATGTTAATTGTTGATGCCATTGATATTATTGAAAGCTTGAATGAAATACTTGTATAAATTGCTAGCTAGGGTTTGGGGGATTTGGGTTAATTTCCCCCCTTTTCTTGTTAGGAATGTATGAGTATGATTTAGAGCTTTTGATTGTGTTAATGGATTGATAATGTGCTAGATGAATGTGATTGATGTTGAACTCTTCGTCATGTTCGTTTGTGTAGCAAACGAGAGAGTTATATGCTCTTGGATGAATGTGCGTTGCACGTTCATCCAATCTCGTGTAATTGCATGAATTGTTTAAATGCTTAGTCACGGTGTAGTGGTCATAAGCATTGCCAAGCTTGTTGGTTCTTCGTGATTAAATGCCACCAATGACTCCCGTTGTCGCGACCACGACTCAAGGTATCATTGGTGGCATTTAATCACGAAGAACCAACAAGCTTGGCAATGCTTATGACCACTACACCGTGACTAAGCATTTAACCAATTCATGCAATTACATGAGATTGGATGAACGTGCAACGCACATTCATCCAAGAGCATATAACTCTCTCGTTTGCTACACAAACGAACATGACGAAGAGTTCAACATCAATCACATTCATCTATCACATTATCAATCCATTAACACAATCAAAAGCTCTAAATCATACTCATACATTCCTAACAAGAAAAGGGGGGAAATTAACCCAAATCCCCCAAACCCTAGCTAGCAATTTATACAAGTATTTCATTCAAGCTTTCAACAATATCAATGGCATCAACAATTAACATTCAAAGTACAATAAAAGCACAATAGCAAAAACACCAAATAGATAGATATAAATGCTCCTTACTACATAGAAATGGAAGCTTCAATCCTTGCTCCCAAGTACAAAAACTACTCTAGAACAACAAAAGACATAGAAACTAAGAAAACAAGAAGAGAAAAGCTAGGGTTTTGGCCCAAAACAGGGGCCAAAAGCTGTGGAGAAGAAGGGGTGAAGAGGTATTTATAGTGGAAGAAAAAGGGGAGAAAAAACGCTGCTGCAGAGCTGGATTCGCGCTGTCGTCGCGACTCGCGACCAGTTCCATCGCGAGTCGCAACCAGCAGTGAAATCCAGCCCTGTTTTGTTTTGCTTCCTCCGGGTGAACCGTTGATCCGTTTCGGGAGTTCTTGTAGTCGATTTTATAGTGCTCGAGAAGAGGAATCCAATGGTGCCACTCTTGAGGGCTGATTCTTCTCGGAAAATTCTGAGAACCCTGGATCATCATTCATCCGTTGCTTTGCTCTCCTTTCTTCATCTCTTCACTTCTTCAAATCTTCACAAAGCTCAAATGTAAAGGTCTTCAAATCTTCAAATCTTCAAAGATAAATCTTCAAAGTTTTCAAATCTTCAAAGTCTTCAAACAAATCACCTTGTCACACAAAATCATCTAAAAAGTGATAAAAACGTCAAAGCCGCCTTTATCCCTCCTTAGATGATTTCAAGGCAAAATGCCACATGTAGAGCACAAAATTGCACAAAACCTAATCCTAAAAAGCCTAAAATAACCATCTAAAATGGACACATCAATGCCACCTCCCGGTTGAGCTTTAATTCAAGACACATTGGGCCATTAAACACCTTAACTTGGACTTGGGTGAAGCCATGAAGCATAGGAAGTCACAATTGCTAGAACTTGAAGAAATTAGGCGCAACTCCTAAGATACCGCTTTGATCTATAAGGAGAGAATGAAATCCCGACATGACAAGAGTATAGTAAAAAAGGACTTCTTTGTGGGACAAAGAATTCATTTTACCAATCTAGGCTACATCTCTTGAGTAGTGATTAGATAGATTTTTTCATGTACTTGTTTGTGATGAGGAATTTTTAGATAAACCTCTTGGTAGTTTGTAAATCTGAGTTTGAGTCTCGTGTTTTGTTTGGAATGGAATTATGTTTGGGTTTCATGCTTTTGGATGCAGGGTTTCAACACTTCCATTAGCATAGATTCGGGGAGATTCCTATTAAAAACCAAAACACGAGGCACGAAGAGGAAGGCCCTTAGGGGTCGTGAGAGTGAGTGTCACTATTTTCCCAACTTCACTTATATTTTTACAAGGTTTTTGTGCATTGGGAACAATGCATAGTTCAAGTGTGGGGGAGGGTGCAGTGAGCACTTAGGGAGTTTTCATTTTGGGAATTGCTTAGTGCATTTTGGTGTTTTTCTTTGTGTTTTTGACATTTCTTTGGTGATTTTGGGTTTTTGTTTGTTGTGGGATGTTTATGGATGTCTACTTGGTGGTATGACTTGCTAGGTAGGGTTCCTAGCTTATCTTGGGATAGATTTTTTAGATCATAGATGGTGTAATTTTTTGTTTGATCCAATCTTTCTGTAGTATGAAGCCCAATTTTGGGGCATTTTTTGCTACACCAAAAAAAATGAAAATTTTGAAAAACTATATATATATTAAAACCTGACTAAGTTGGAAACCCGAAAGGGCAACTTAGGCAATATTGGGAAAAGTTTGGATAGATCGAAAGGCCTAGGTAAAAGTGAGAGGATAGACCCAGCTAGGCTTACGAGCCTAGGGAAAAATGAGAGGCCATGTGGAAAAATGTGAGAATGTGAGTACCCTTTGTGTGTTAAAGCTAGGATGAAAACCCAAAAGGACTCCTAGGAAAAATGACAAATTTAGAGAAAACAAAAAACTAGGTTGAGGATACATTTGCATCCTTGGTTGTAACTAGGCTGAGAATCCAGAGTTATCCCTAGGTTACAACCAAGTCAACGACTCTTGGATTTCCTTGGTGGATTATTTTTGGAGATGACTCTTTGATTGCTTTTAGGGATCATTTTTGGAAAAGTAAGCTAACTTGACATTTATCTTCTTTGCTTACCTTTTTCCACATTTTACTTTGGGTGGTTAAATTTCTTAGGTTCTTCAGGGAGTGTGAGAGTTGTGAGATTCTTTCTCTTTTGGGGGAAACATGGTAATCTAGGAATAAGTTGAATGCCTCAGTTAACTTATGCCTGCATGCTACATTTCGCTTAATCTTTTTCCTGTCTTTATTTACTCGAGAACGAGTAAAGTGTCAAGTGTGAGGGGTCAGATATACTTCATTATGTGTGTGTTAACCATTGCATTTGGCATAATAATTTTCTTGTTTTATATGTTGGATTGATAGTATTAGTTTTGTTTACGTGACAAGGGGTTTAGAAGCCCATGTTTGGTTTTCTTGTCTAAATCCCGTGTTTTATATACTTAATTGGTACTAATGGAAATATTGTATCTACAAGCACCTATCTTCCTTTATGATCATCTTTAGTAGATCGCTCATGGGTACTTTTCATTACATTCTGTGTGAAAGTCGTTCGAAAGAACGATAGAAGATATCGAAGGCATTTTGCAAGGATGGTAGAAGAAGTCGAAGGCCATTCAGTTTAGAATGAAAGTATATGAAGGCCATGGACATCAAATCATGGTAGTAGAAGGATGGATCCAAAGATAGGCGGCATTGAAATTCAAAGCAGCCTAGGAAGAAACAGAGAATCATGGTCCAAGAGTTGCGCCAAATTCATGGAACAATACAAGAGGAATCAGCTTTTTAGGTTGGTTCATTGGATTTCTCTCCTCGAGAACCATAAAATCGACTACAAGAAATCTCAAAATGGACTAACGGTTCATCTGTAGTGAAGGAAAGAAATTCAGTCGGCAGAAGCATAAACGGGTTGGCGCAGACCACTCAAGGGTGACATCAAACAAGACACCAATGGCCCACGCAAGATAACATGGCCCACGCCAAGGGTCTTTGGCATGAGTTATGCCAAGGCCTAGCATGAACAACATCAATCTCGATGGTCCACATTTTCAATTGCCTGTTTTCACTCAAAAATGGCTAAGTAAGGGCACAGACCATCCCATTTTTTATGGCCCACATCATTTCAAGTGCAAAATGTCAAGACCAGCCAGTGGGATGTGAAGAATTGAGTGGCCCACACCAGAATACTAAGAAAAACAAGGATTCTAATGATAGCCCACACCAAACGACATGGCCCGCAGATCAGAAGTGTAAAAATGACCATCTTGATGACGGACCGCATCGAACATGACCCGCAGAAGGTACCACAGTCTATGCCATGGAGAAGGCACGGCTCGCACCAGATCATGTGGCCCACGCCACCATGATCCGGCACGAGCCTTATTAGTGGCGCAGACCGCGCCATTCGCGGCGGTCCGCGCTAGTGGCGGTTGAACAATAGTTTTACACATTTTTTGCCAATTTTGGGCCTAGTCCCCTACTACTATATATAGAGGCTTAGTGTACTAGGGTTTCATACTTTTCATACTCTTTTACTCTTAGTCTACTAGGGTTTCATACTTTTCATTCTCTTTTACTCTTAGTCTTGTAGTTTGGAGAGCTTCCTAAAGAGAGAAACATTCTTTCTTCTTTCTTTCTTTCCTTTTTTATTTTTCTTTGATCCTATAAGGTGGAATTCGAAACTATATTTGAATTCCATGTGTAGGGAGAAGTTTCCATACCTTGGGGATAACTGTATTCATGTGTTGATTTATGCTTTTGTGAGATTCCTAGTTCATCCAAATTATTGGGCTTGTGATATTATTATGCCTTGTTCTTGTATGTTATAATTTAATGAATGATACACTCTATTAGCACACACTCTATTCTACATGCATGTTGTTGCAAATATTGATACCCCCCCCGGAAGAGAAACCTCAGATGTGTTATAAGTAACAGGGTCCGGGTCTACGTGAGTGTGTGCATATAGGTAGGCCTATTCTGAGTTTTACTATTACATTTCCAGCACACCAGTCTTAGTTGACTATTCAGAGTAGTCTGAAGGGTTACGAGTAAGAATGTAAAAAGTGGCAAGCTAGGGTTGTAAGAGGTCCTAGTGTCATAGATAAGGTGCCTACCTTTCTTTGTCTCATTTATAAGCCTAGAGATTGGAGCATTTGTGATGGAGTGCTTGGGACGTAATCGTACGGGAGAGAAAGAGACCTACAACAAATGTCGGACCTTGTTGTACTTCCCTAATCATGGAGGCGGTGCTGATGGAAGATTGCAATTGCACTCGATGCTTCAGGTACGGGGAAGTGATGACCATCGACCACACTGCGTGTTATGAGCACTAGATTAGGTTGTCTAAATCTTACATGTGAATGAATTGAGGATCAAAGTATTAAATCAACCATGTTACGCAAATATTCCCCAAGTGCTAATATAGTTTACATGCTTTTTACTTTCATGGTCTTAGTTGCTAGTTGAAAATCCAACCCCCCTTGTTTACTATACTTTTTACTCCTAGAAACACGTACAGATTGACAACCCAGACGTAGTTGTGTTTAATTAATTGTTATGCCTTGGCATCTATGTGGACATACCCAGGGCTTGCCGCTAACTACCCTATCGGTAGCATAGTAGTGAGTTGGGTGCAGAACTATAAATTCAAATTTTAATCCCTTTGACCTCAATACCTCCGCTCAGTTTTTTACGATGCCAGGTGGAGGCGCACCAGCTCAGATTACCATTTTTTTGGTTTTATTACATAAATCCTTCATTTTGTAATCTATTTTGAGTCTAATGGGTTTTTGTCCTTACAAATGTCTAGATCTTCTTTTGTGAGCTTATTTGTAGATTGATTGTAAGCACTTCGGAGTAGGATTAATGAAGGCCAATTGTGAAATTGGAAGAAGATTGAAGGCCACGAGTCAAAATGTGGTAGAAGGTAGAATAATTGAAGAAAGAGCCAAGTGTGGAAGTCTCGAAGAAGTGGCACATGTCATGTAAAATGGCACGGCCTGTGCCAAAGCCCATGCCAGATGAGATGGGGCCCAAGACAACATGATATGTCCATTTTATGTGCATAATTTAGTACTGTTTTGGGTCACTTTTATGTTTTTTTATTATCAAGAGCTTTTGTTTTACCTTGAAATTCTCTTAGGAGGGATAAGAGCAACTTTACGCTCTTTTACCTCTTCTAAGTGGATTTTCCATGACAAGGGAAGAACACGGAGGCCTGAAGAATGGAGGCCATTAAAGATCATATTTTTGAAGACTTTTGAAGACTTGCTTCGAAGACATGAAGACCGGAGGCCATCGAAGACCACTTGAAGACTTGAAAAATGAGAGGAATAACTATGAAGATAAATGTTTACCACAAGAAGAAGAAAAGAAAACAGGGTTAAATTCTGGCACTCGTCATGAGTCACGATGGCCTCGTCATGAGCCCATCGCGAGTCTCGACGAACCAGTCGCGAGTCGCAACCAATGGGTGCCCAGAATCTAACCTTATCCTTTTTGTACTATAAATAGCACTCTCTTTCCTCTCATTCATATCTTCTTCTTCTGCATTTTTGGTACTGTTCCAAACCCCATTTTCTTCCATTTTCATCTTTGAATTCTCTTGTATTATGTTTGGTTGTTTAGCATTAATTAGTATGAACTCTTGTTGCTAAATCTAGTTCTTGGGAGCAATTGATTGAAGCTTCCAAACTTATGTAGTAAGATTCTATGTTTTCTCATTTATGAACATTTATTGGAGAGCATTTATTATGCTATTAATGTTGTATTTTACCTTATTTATACCATGGGTTGTTTGAGTATATGAAATGTTTTTAAGATTGAAATGTAAGAGTGTTAGGAAAGTCGCAAATTTCATAACTCATTTGATATGGAAATCCAAAAGCATGGATTTAGAACTTCTTGTGTATAATGTGTGGTAATTCTTGCTAGATGAGTATGTTAATGTGGTTTGTTTTCATATTTGTCACATAGATGCAAAGAAAGGTTGAACCTTGAATGATGTTTGTTCTAAGTTTAATCTAATAAATGCTTTTTTTGGTTAAATTACTATGTCTTTGGTAGAAGGCTTGTTGTTATCAAATCTATGGTCCTTTGGGTGAAATGACATTGATGAAATACCCCCATAATGTTGTTTTCTAGGGTGATCATCAATCAGGTTTGCAAATGGTCGTTGTTTGTCTTTGCAAACTACTCTTAAGGAGGAATGAATGTTGATCTTTGAATGAGAAGTGATAACATTCCCCAGAGACAGTAAATGTAATTGAATGAGTGAAGGAATCAATGAGCTATATGAAGTCGATTGCTCCCAAGGCTCCGTTAATTATCATTTACATCGTATCTTTAGTTGTATTTCATGATTAGCATAGTTCTCTTGCTTTGCTAGTTGTTGTATTTCAATTTGATAACTTAGGACCAAAAACCAACCAAACCCCCCCCCCCTTTGTTTACATGCTTTTATATGTATCTATGTATGGTATATGCTTAGTATGTTTTCTCCCATATATGTTTAAACAGTTGAAAAGATCCCTCTTCTCGTGGATGACCCCGACTTTCCATCATCTACTTAATTGTAGAGGGGAAGCACTAGGGCTTAAAAGTATTAACTTTGAGAGGTATGGCAACGACCTCTCACGGCTCATGAAAACCTCCATGGCCTATTCACGAAGATAGGGTGAAATTCCAAATCCATACAACGCGGCGTGAAAACATGCATGCCCCGTGTACTCAAAAGACAAAAGTGAAGACTCTAGATGACGGGCCATGCAAACCTGCACGGTCTGTCTCCTCAGGTCGTGCAAACCCTAATCTTGCATAGGACGTGATGGTTGTTCGTACATACCGGCACGACTCATTCCAGCGTGGCAATGAGGTTTCAAAACTTGAACTTTTTGGAGCCTATTTACCTTTCACTATATAGAGTGTCTTTAGTCTTCTAGGGTTTGAGAAGTAGAAGCATAGAGTTAGTTTGGTAGGAAGAGAAGGCTAGAAAATCTGTCTCTAGGGTTTTATATCTTCTCTTTTTCATTTACTCTTAGATCAATGAAATTTATTCCTATGATTGTCATAGATTTAATGCTAGTAGAGTATTTTTATTTGTTAGGTTAGTATTTGTATTCATGACTTGACTTGGATTTGTAAGATTCTTAGATTCCCCTAATTTTCTATGTCATGTTTCTTGGGTTTGATTTTTGGATAATATTCTTGTATGATTTATGCCATGACATATGAATTCATTCGTTGCATAATATCATGTTAGGATTGAATGCTAATTTTGGAGTGTGAGGTTATTGCTATTGTAGTCTTATGAGTACCAGGAACATGTGTACCACGTTGACTAAAAGTCAAAGTCTTCCGAGTTTGACCAAAAACATAGAAAACAATCAACCCATAATCATCAACTAGTTGATCACCCTAGTCTAAGCCATGCATTAATCACACAAAAAAGCATCAAACATACTTGATAATCAAAGCACAAAATAGGATAAATTGAATCTCACAAATTCATATTAGAAATGCTTACCTATTGCTCCCAACATGAAATATAGCCTAGAAAATGAAAACCCATAACAAATGTACAAGAATCCATGGAAAAGATGCAAAAACTAAGAAAAGATGAAGAAAATTAGGGTTTGGAGGCCCCCAAAGGGGCTATTTATAGCCCAGGGCAAAAGAAAAGTCAAAAGGAGTGCAGCAGACGCATAGGCGCGCTTTTTTGGACTAAGAACGTGTGCCACAGCTATTTTCAAGTGCTCGGGAGCGTGGTTAAGGGTGCAGCACATGCGCCTGGTCTTCTTCACTGGGCGGTCGGTCTTCGCGTCATTACGAGTGAACTGTTACTCCAATTTTAGAGTTCTTGTAGTCAATTTCATAGTGTTTGAGAAGATGAATCCAATGATTCTATTCTTGTAGGCTGATTCTTCTCGAATCATTTTAAAAACTTGGTCCAAACTTCAGGGTCACAATTCATCCGCTTCTTTGTCTTTCTTCTTCGACCCTTCTATCTTCTACCATGTTTTGGTTCATTGCCTTCACTAAATCACTCTGAAGTGCTCACAAGAAATCTAAAAATTAAGCTCACAAAAAGGAATCTAGATGCCCTTAAGGACCAAAAATCCATTAGACTAAAGATATGTTACAAAATGAAGGATTTAGACAAGAAAACCGAAAACGGTCATCTAAACCTCTTATTATGTAAACATGTCTAAATCTAGAAATCTTCTAACAAGAAGCTACAAGATAGATGTTAAATACTTTGGAAAGTGCATGCATTTGACATATTATCAAATCTCCCCACACTTAAACCTTTACTCGTCCTCGAGTAAACAAGAACAAGCAAAGATCTAAGCATAAACTAGCATATAAAAGTTTTCCCAAAACATCCATATCGTATTCCTAGACTACCCTAACTCCCAAGACATAAGAATCTCTCACACTCTCACATTCCAAAGTCTAAGATAATCTAAATAACCGCCATACCAATCAAAGGTGAGATATACAATACAAGTGTAAAACAAGCTTACTTTACCAAAGAAGCCACCAAATAGACAAATGAAGATAGGCATAAAAATTTTCAATTTCTCTCATTTTCTCTCATTTTTCCTAGAAGCCCTCTTAGGTTTTCATCCTAATTTCACACATATTTTTTTTCAATACTCACCCTCACCTTTTTCTACACCATTTGGCCTCTCATTTTTGCATAGGTTGCCCTTTCGGGTTTTCGACCTATCCGAACCTAGAAGGGCCTCCCACTTTTTCAACTTAGCGGGAATTCTTTTTTTAACAAGAAAAATCAAAGTAGATCATATGCACACTATAATACAATACAATACAATGAGACCTATTTATCTTAACCTCCCACCACTTAAAACACACAGTGTCCTCAATGTGAGCCAAATGACAAGATAAAGACATAAGGGAGAGAAAAATACTCACAACAAGGACCTTGAAGGTCCTTCCCGGTGATAGCAATGCTCACTTCTCAATGAATGTTCTTTCCTTCATGTTCTCAAACTCCGCCGAATATGCAACTCCAACCCATCCACTAAAAATCCATAACTGTGCAAATCATGATCAACATTCACAAAAGACAACAACTAGTAGTACTCCTAGATAGTGGTTTTGGTGGTGGTTTTAGGTGGTAAATTATGGTGGTATTCTTGTGGTTTTGGATAAGGGTTTGAGGACATGGTGGAGGATTTTTTTCAATAAAAGAAAAAAATACTAGCCTAACTTAAAAGCTCGGGTTGCCTCCTAAGAAGCTCCATATTTTTAAGGTCGTCAGCACAACCCTAATGTTATCCATGTGGTGAAGGTTTGAACCCCTTCACCGTGAGCATTTAAAAGTAGGGAGGTGGGGATATAAAACTTTCAAGAGGAAAGTTTTGTGGAGGTAGAGATGGTTTCAAAGGAGATGGGTGGTTTGGAAGCTTGGCATAATCATTTGGCTCCCCTATTGTCTCCTTTAAGCATTCTAAAATTTGTGGAGTTGATTCAATTGGTGGAGGTGGGGGTGATGATGGAAAGAATGGTGAATATAGGACAATAACCTCTTGCTCAACTTCTTTGTCTTCAATAACCAATACCTCATCTCATTGGAATTCATCTTCAACTTCCTTCACCACTTTGGCCATCAAGGTAGAAGGATTTGAACTTGGCTCTGGGCTCACCTCCAGTTGTGATGAAAGCTTTCTAGAATCTCTAGCTTCCAAACGGCTCACGAAAGAAACAAGTTAACTAATTTAGGCCTCCAAGTTTATGAATCTTGAGGAAGTGTGAGCCTCCATATCTTGGACCATATTCGATATCGCTTGTATGAGTTCCTCATTCGAGCTTGAACCTCCTCCTTCAGCATGGATTTGGGACATGGCATAAGGTGATTGGTGAACGTCGTTTCACTCACCAAAATAATCTGCAAACTCTATAGATGAGATTAGTACAGTAGTAAGCAGAGTCGATCCCACGAGGAACGGAGCAAAAACTATAATAAAATACCTACTAATATAGAACACTTTTGGTGTAGCCACCATACCTTAATTTTCAGATTTATCTAACAACTAATAATGCAACTAACTAATATAAAATAATAATGCAGTTAACAGATATAAAAATCTATAAATTATATGAATAATATAATCGGCTTGGAATAACTCACATTAGTTAAACATCGATCATAGGCGCAAAGATAAATCAATTCATATGCATCTATCAGTTATAGGAAAGTAGGTACGCTTAACCTCCCCAATTCTTTCGTACTTTATCGATAATTAACCAATTATAATTAACAAATTATAATTAACTAATTGTTTCTCTTACCATGGTGGCCCCGGAAAGTATTCGCTGAACCAGATACACACCTCGATAGCATTAAGAATGAAAAGAACCTGATATAGCAATTACCAAACTAAAAGCAAATAGTAACGCACACTTAATTGTTCCCTATCTTGCTATTACAGTCTTAGCTAGTTAGCTGTTTTTCACAAGAACTCGCTACTTAATAACCCTTTCCAACGATTACGTATTGGTGGAATTAGATAGCATTATCCCAATAATATTCAAGTTGATCAGACTTAAATCTATCAAGAATAAAATAAACTAAGAACAATCAAGAACACATAAGAATCAATTATAAAACAATTAGGCCTCACGATTCATAAACTAATGATTGTTATTCCATGCCGATATATGAATTAACTACTCATAATGATTAAATTAGACAAATAAAAAATATAAAAACATAACATATTAATATAAAACAGAATAGTGACGAAAACCAGACGATCAAACCAGGAAATTGGTTGCATGCATTCGTGCACCAATGCTGCTAACAAAATAATTCCAAGATAAACCTTCTAGAATGTAATTAATCCCAAAAATTCTTGCCGAAGAACTCAAACAAACTAACTAATATCTTTTGTAAACTAAAACTACTCCTACCGTATGTACATGTTTCCTTTCCCGCAAAACCTAAGGTATTTATATACCTTTGTGCGGCTGCTCAAAATAATAAACCAAGTACAAGTCTAATTCGGATTCTTCTCATGAAAGAAAGGAATAAAATATTAACTAAATAACTAATTCTTAAAATTAAGGAATTTCAAATGGAAGGAGATAATACAATCCTTATCAATATGGGAAGTGAATATCTTTAATTATTCAAATCCAAATCTCTTCAATAATTCACTTTTTATCCCATAACTTCAGCAATTCTGATTTTGCCTCTCTTCCTTCATTCCTGGAAAAATGTCTTATAAAATAAGAACATTTTCCATTGGAGCACATCGCCTCATTAAAAACCTTAACCTGGAAAACCCAGTGGGAGAAAACCGTTGGTTAAGGGAAAAAGAGTACAATGTATAGCTCCCTCTCAATTCTTCACAATCCATGAGTTCCTGCACCAAAAACACCTTAAAGTGCAAATTATATCTCAATAAAATCATAATAATCCCACAAAATATGAACACAATATAACACACATCAAATATCCTCACACTTGAATCATGCTTGCCCTCAAGTATGAAGTGAAGACTATAAGATCAATCAACAATCCTCAATGTTCATAAGTTCTCATTCCCTCATATGACTCTATCTAAAATGAGCCTAAAAAGAAAAGGTATGATAGAAACACAAATCACACAACGAGACAAACAAAATTTCAAATTTAAAAACTCTAGCTTCTACTCTTATAACGATAAATTTTCCCCTGCCAAAGAGTAAAGGATTACGTTAACGCACCTGGAAATCATCAACCCTTAGAGTAATTTAAATGAAAATGTTCAAGATCAGGAAATCCAATCATCAATTCAGTCAAAATCGGACAAGCAATGAATATTTTCTCACGGTTTCACTCAATCACTCTCAATATATGAAGGACAATCACTCAAATAATTCACAAGTTATAACATAGAGAAGTTAATATGCAAATCAGGAAGGTCTTTCTCAAGGGTTGTAACGGGGCTAGGGACCATTTAGATTGGTGAGATCCTAAGGGTTCTAAGCTCAAACAATATCGATCAAAATATTATGCATGCTTTTTTCTTCAACCATCATCCATGTATAGTAGACATTCACCCACAATCTTCATCTCATGGCTATTATGAGAAAGCCAAATAATATCACATCAAATGTAGGTGCTATTTTTTTTTCTTTTTTCTTTTTTTTCTTTTTTTTCCAGCACTATTCTTCTTCAATACAGTCCAAAACTGGTACTTTTTGAGAGAAAAATCACAACATAACAATAAGATTTTTTCTCTTTTTTTCACAGTTACGCCCCTCCAGTTTGGCCAAACGGAACCCCAGTGTCACTATTCATAATAAAATCCATCCTTCAATTTTTGAAATCGTTCAGTCTGGGCCAACTGGACACATACTCAGTAATATCATCAACTCAAGAGAACACAATGAATGAATTCATCAACATTAACTCCAAGAACATGCATAATAGGGCCAAGAGAAAGGATAAAACAAGGCTCTGGCTAAATATATAGTAACTCATACCAAAGAATACAGTCAAAGTTTCAAAGTGTTTCACTAGGGGTTAATGTAATTGGAAGGCAATTTAAGCTATGTGGTTCATCCTAGTGCCTTCCATCACTTTCACACATAACAACTCCAATTATAACAATGTGATCTCTCAGAACAAAGATTGATGTAGAGAGTGCTCTAATCTAGCTCAAACCTCACTTTAGTTGGCTAAAATATTCAATTAAACTCGTCCTTTTTCGTCATCCCAAAAATCATACCAGTCAAATTTCACAAATCATTGAAAATCACATTCAATAACTTCAAGGCATATTAGATTTACAAAGTTTGTTACAATGAAGTTTACAACCGGCAGGGTACTTTTATCAAGAGCCACTAGAATTTCTTCATGTCAAATTATCGACTCAAACAACACAAAAAACACATGTTTGACTGTAAAAAAAAATGAAATAAATTTTTTTTATTTTCCAAAAATACAAAACAAAACACACAAGAAACCTCCTCACACTTAAACTTTGCTTGCCCAAAAGCAAATAATACAAAGCTCTTATGAGAGGTTTAACACAGAGACAACATCATAAAAAAAATAAAAGGGAAAGAGGGAACTTATAGTGGTGGGTTTCGGAAAAATTCCCAATCAAGATGAAAGCGTTTGATCATAATCAGGTTCTGCCGCAGGCCTCCCGTTTGGCCAAACGTAACCCTGTGAGTCCAGCTTTCCAAATGTGTGAATTCTCCATGGTGCAAATTCAAGTACTTCAAATATGTAGATCAAGAATTGAGATCAGATGAGAAATTGAAATTCCTAAAAATAAATTTAAAAAACTTTAAAAAGAAAAAAAAATTGGGTTGCCTCCCAATTAGCGCTTTTGTTTATAGTCTTTGGCTAGACTGCCAGATGCCGTTAATTATCCATCATATGGCAGAATGGAATTTCTTCCATTCTGGTATTTATCGGATAAAATTCAGCTTCTGCTGCTGTAACAGGTCCCGTTAGGCCAAACAGGAGGCCTACGACAGAACCATGTTCCAACACCACCTTGTTACACTTGGTTGTCTTTTCCATCTCCGGATCAAATATCGAATCTAGCTGCTCTGATCTGGTCATGTACCAAGCAGTAACACAGATTAGTAGGTAAAATTTTATATAAATTGACAAACCGTTCCCCGACAGCGGCGCCAATTTGGTGAACGTCGTTTCACTCACCAAAATAATCTGCAAACTCTATAGATGAGATTAGTAGAGTAGAAATCAGAGTCGATCCCATGAGGAACAGAGCAAAAACTATAATAAAATACCTACTAATATAGAACACTTTTGGTGTAGCCACCACGCCTTAATTTTCAGATTTATCTAACTAATAATGCAACTAACTAATATAAAATAATAATGCAGTTAACAGATATAAAAATCTATAAATTGTATGAATAATATAATCGGCTTGGAATAACTCACATTAGTTAAACATCGATCATAGGCGCAACGATAAATCAATTCATATGCATCTATCAGTTATAGGAAAGTAGGTACGCTTAACCTCCCCAATTCTTTCGTACTTTATCGACAATTAACCAATTATAATTAACAAATTATAATTAACTAATTGTTTCTCTTACCAAGATGGCCCCGGAAAGTATTCGCTGAACCAGATACACACCTCGATAGCATTAAGAATGAAAAGAACCTGATATAGCAATTACCAAACTAAAAGCAAATAGTAACGCACACTTAATTGTTCCCTATCTTGCTATTACAGTCTTAGCTAGTTAGCTGTTTTTCACAAGAACTCGCTACTTACTAACCCTTTCCAACGATTACGTATTGGTGGAATTAGATAGCATTATCCCAATAATATTCAAGTTGATCAGACTTAAATCTATCAAGAATAAAATAAACTAAGAACAATCAAGAACACATAAGAATCAATTATAAAACAATTAGGCCTCACAATTCATAAACTAATGATTGTTATTCCATGCCGATATATGAATTAGCTACTCATAATGATTAAATTAGACAAATAAAAAATATAAAAACATAACATGTTAATATAAAATAGAATAGTGACGAAAACCAGACGATCAAACCAAGAAATTGGTTGCATGCATTCGTGCACCAATGCTGCTAACAAAATAATTCCAAGACAAACATTCTAGAATGTAATTAATCCCAAAAATTCTTGCCGAAGAACTCAAACAAACTAACTAATATCTTTTGTAAACTAAAACTACTCCTACCGTATGTACATGTTTTCTTTCCCGCAAAACCTAAGGTATTTATATACCTTTGTGCGGCTGCTCAAAATAATAAACCAAGTACAAGTCTAATTGGGATTATTCTCGTGAAAGAAAGGAATAAAATATTAACTAAATAACTAATTCCTAAAATTAAGGAATTTCAAATGGAAGGAGATAATACAATCCTTATCAATATGGGAAGTGAATATCTTTAATTATTCAAATCCAAATCTCTTCAATAATTCACTTTTTATCCCATAACTTTAGCAATTCTGCTTTTGCCTCTCTTCCTTCATTCCTGGAAAAATATCTTATAAAATAAGAACATTTTCCATTGGAGCACATCGCCTCATTAAAAACCTTAACCTGGAAAATCCAGTGGGAAAAAACCGTTTGTTAAGGGAAAAAGAGTACAATGTATAGCTCCCTCTCAATTCTTCACAATCCATGAGTTCCTGCACCAAAAACACCTTAAAGTACAAATTATATCTCAATAAAATCATAATAATCCCACAAAATATGAACACAATATAACACACATCAGTGATGAACCCCAATCATGTTTATCATAGTGTTGGTTTTCTGGTGTAATGCCATACCATGAATCCAGATTACCACTCCTCTCCGGATTATAAAAATCATAGTATGGATACCATTCTTGAGCTCCTTGACCTTAGAAACCAACATCTCCAACCTCTTCATAGCACTCCTCATGATACACTTGGTTTTGAAAACAAAAGGTTCTATTCTCCTCATAGTGCTCCTCTCAACCAATAACAAGACTCAATAGGATGATCGGAATGACAAATCCTACAAAAACTTAATTGTTCAGCTCTCTTCTCATCATGAGTTCCCTCATGGTGAGATCCTTTTTTTTCAAAAATTTGGAATTGTAGTGCAAGGATTCTTTGGTAGATGTACACCAAGAACTCAAGTAATTCTGATTCCAAACAAAAACAAATAAACACAAAGAAGCACGAAAAATTCAGGGTCGTAGTGCAAAGGTTCTTGGTTCTTGGAACGAGCACGTACCATAAACCAAGAACAAAAGCAATACGTCCTTCCAAAAAATAACAAAAACAAAACAAGCACAAACTATGAACAAACAAGAACACACAAAGAGAAAACCAAAAAGCACAAAGAACTACACTAACATTCAACAAAATAAGCCTTTTCCCCAGCAGCGGCGTCAAAATCTGGGAGGTTGTTTCCGTGCATCTCAAAGATAATATTTATAAGCCCAACTTATGGCTAACTACTAAAGAGTAGCTAGTGGTAAGACGGGATCATCCACAAAGAAAAGGGGGTTTTATCAAGTGTTGAAGCGTAGTTGAAAAACACACAAAGGAGTCACTGTTCGTGTGTGGTAACAAGTTGGGTGGTGGGGTTGGTTTTGAAAAACACTATGACTACTTTAAACTACTAAATTAAAGCTAAGTAGAAAGAGTGATATTAAAACGATCACAAATAGCACGAATAACTTAACTAAAACTGTAACGAGTCTTGGGCGCAATTGGTTTACATCCCTAGTTATCCTTTGATCATAGATTATTTATATTTTTTATGCATTAATCACATATTGTGGAGAAATTATCAACACCTTTCGAGTGTTGATATTTCTCACCTCTCCTCGGTTATAGTTAGAGTGGGCGATCGGCGCCACACAATAACCCTCATTCTTGGGCCAACCTAGATGATCAGCGTCATAAACTTCCCTGAGGATAGCAATACACACAGAGACCCAACACGACAACCACAATGTACTACAAGTGAGAAACACATAGAGCACAAGTATATTTACTAATAACAACTACGAGGATCAACCTTCATGCTAATCATTATTAGTGGGCAACACTGATAAATAGTCGAACCCATTCAAATTCATCTTAAGTCTAAGCAACTCCATCAATCAAAAATCATAATTAGTTGTCACTCCTAATTATAACATAGCATTAACCAACAACAATCACGTTGACTAAAAGTGAAAGTCTTCTGGGTTTGACCAAAAACCTAGCAAAGAATCAACCCATAATTATCATCTAGTTGATCACCCAAGTCTAAATCATGCATTAATCATACAAGAAAAGCACCAAACATACTTAATAATCAAAGCACAAAATAGGATAAATTGAATCTCACAAATTCATATTAGAAATGCTTACCAATTGCTCCCAAGATGAAATCTAGCCTAGAAAATGAAAACCCATAACAAATCTACAAGAATCCATGGAAAAGATGCAAAAACTAAGAAAATGTGAAGAAAATTAGGGTTTGGAGGCCCTCAAAGGAGCTATTTATAGCCCAGGGTCAAAAGAAAAGTTAAAAGGAGTGTAGCAGGCACGTAGGCGCACGCCAGGTGCACTTTTCTGGACCACGGATGTGTGCCAAAAATATTTTCCAGTGCTCAAGCATGCGGTTAAGGGCGCAGCCTGTGCACCCGGTCTTCTTCACCGGTCGTTACGAGTGAACCGGTACTCCAATTTTAGAGTTCTTCTAGTCGATTTTATAGTTCTCAAGAAGTCAAATCAAATGATGCCATCCTTGTATGCTGATTTTTCTCGGATTATTTTAAGAACTTGGTCCAAACTTTTGGGTCACAATTCATCTGCTTCTTTGTCTTTCTTCGACCCTTCTATCTTCTACCACTTTTTGGTTCATGGCCTTCTCTAAACCACTTCGAAGTGCTCATGAGCAATTTAAAAATTAAGCTCACAAAAAGAAATCTAGATGCTCGTAAGGACCAAAAATACATTAGACTAAAGATAGGTTAAAAAATGAAGGATTTAGACACGAAAACCAAAAACAGTTATCTAAACCCCTTATTGTGTAAACATATCTAAATCTAGAAATCTTCTAAAAAAAAGCTACAAAAGAGATGTTAAATGCTTTGGAAAATGCATGCATTTGATGTCTTATCACAGGCACGTTAGGAGCAGTGACTTAAACAAAAATTGCTAATCGTGTGAGGAATTGGATGTTAGGAGCAGTGGACCAGTGGTTGCTATATAGAAATTCCTAACGGGGGAAACCCTAGCTTACCTCAATAATTAAGCATTCATAATTTGTAGTGACTAGGGTCACGTTGACCCTAGATTCATCAAAAGGCACCGATTCCTTTTCCTCATTAGGCCTAGATTCTGTGTCCATACTGGAAAGCCTGGCGATGTAATACGCTTACTCCAACATCTAACGTTTGCAACTTACGCAAGGCTTATGACATTTAAGTGGAGACTCGTTAGCACCAAGAGTGAGATTGCAGGGGTGAATGCAGAATCAGAGGATCGAAGTCCATCCCTAGTTCATAGGAGGTGAGAGGTTTAAAAGGAAATGAACCACTATGTGACAGATAGTTAGAATTCCCAGCAATATCCATACTATGTGACATAACATAAACTTAGGTTTATGAGTTCTTATGTGAATAGAATATTGGATCAAATTCATATGCCATTCATGTTACTCGAATACCCTAAGACTAGTTAATCAATAGTTTACTTCGCTTTACTCATATGCTCGTAGTTTTTAGTTAAACAAAACTACGCCCTTGTTTGTTAGTACTAGTTATTCCCGACACACGATTGGGGTGTCACTCGATTAGGGGTTGTGTTTGGCTACGTCTTAGATACTAGTATCTTTGTGGACAACACCTAGAATCACCACTAGTTACATTATTGTAGTTAGGAGTGAGTACGGGAGCAACATTATAAGTATAACCTTTGACCTTATGCAATATCCCATCGGTTAACTCCTTTAATTAGAACGACCCTGCAGGGTGCATGTCAAATTTTGGCTCCGCTATGGGAATACTATATTTATCTTTTTGAAAGATAGCATAACTATTTGGTAGAGTAGCTTGTATTTTATTTTGTTTTGTGCTAGTTGTAGTTGGTTTTTCTCTAGAGATTTTTTTTGTTAGCTTTTCTTTGATTATCCTAACTGTGTGTGCTATTGTTGTTTGAAGATGAGTATTGTATCGGTCCTTGTTTATCCTACAAACTCGTACCACACACTTAGAGACTTTACTCTACTTTCCAAATAATGCAGGTAGACAGAGAAGGACAAGGACAAGGGTGAACGAAGTGGTTCCATCGGAGACAGTTGTTGAAGAGATTAAGACAGTGAATATACCCTGGTGGAAGACAATGGGATGCTTAGGGAGTTGATGGCTCCTAATTTGGGGAATCAACCCCTATGCATCATCTTCATGCCACTCCCACCGAGCATCACTTGTGAGCTTAAGAGTGACATGTTCTAATGCCTATCGATGTTCCACAGTATGGTTGGTGAAGATCTGAATAAGCACTTGTAAAAATTCCACCTTGTATACACTAACATAAAGTTTTTGGCATCTCCGAAGAGGACTACAACTTGAGATCCTTCTCGTTCTAACTCCAAGACGTTGCGAATGATTGGTTGTACTATTGTTTGTCGGGGTGTATCACATCATGGATGGACATGAAGAGGATATTCCTTGAGAAGTTCTTCCCGACCTCCAAATCCTCCGAACTTAAGAAGCAGTTGTCCAACATCTCCCAGTTTCTCAACAAAAATCTCTATGAGTATTGGGAACTATTTAAGAGGTTGCTCGCGAGTTGTCCCTACCATCCTTAAGGACGGGGACTTGGTTTATCACTTTTTCGAACAACTCTGTGATAATACATAAGGATGGCAACTGACACATGCAACGGTTTGATCACCAATAAGAGTCTGAATGACACGATGGCACTCTTCCCAGAGATGGCTAACGGGACATGGCAGTTTAGAACCCGTTCAAGAATGAAGGTGATTGATCTGCACCATTTTGCATGCTTTAACTAATGCATTTGGCATAGTCTTTAGTTACTTTTGGTTATAATTTTGGCAACATTAGTTGAGTTTACATGACAAGGGGTTTAGGCAACCCTGTTTGGTTTTCTATTCTCCCGAGTTTTGTATACTTAATTAGTGATTCTTGACATCTTGTGTTCACGCGCTCCTTAGTTTTCAATATGAGTACCTTTAGTAGGTTGCCCGTGAATGCTATTTATTACATTACATTCTTACGAAGGTCGTTTGCTTTTAATGGTAGAATATGTGAAAGCCATTCGCATTTGAATGGTAGTAGACAAAGGCCATGAACATTAATGAGTGGTAAAAGAAGATTGAAGCCAAATATAGGTGGTTTCGGAGTTTATGATGGTTAAAGGAGATATCGGTGAACTGTGTTTCGAGGAGTGTTGCCTTAGTCCAAGAACGATCCAGGAAGAATTAGCCTTCAAGGACCGTCAGAAGACTTCTAAGCAAGGGTAAAAATTGCTCACGGATTGTGAAAATCTTCACGGGTCATGAAAAACTTTCTAAGCAGAAGCTACAAGTTGTTCACGGTCCAAAAAAACTTCACGAGCCGTAGGAAATCTCTGAGCAAAAACACATGCTGCTTGCGGTCCATGAAAGCCTTCATGGACCATGGCATGATCCCAACTTCACGGACCACGCCAGATCCCATGGGCTGCGACTATGAACATTCCTGGACCCTGGTAGATCTAGTATCACGTGGCTATGCATGCTTCACGGACCATAGCATCTGTGCCGGCCCATGAAACCTTGGTGGCTGACTAAGGGTTTTGCTACGTTTGGCTTATTTTGGGCCTATTTTTAGCCTCAATCTCCTACTACTATGTATAGGACTTTATTCTACTCATTTGAAGGAAGTTGGATCATATTTGGAAACACATTTGGAGAGGAGATAACTTAGACAGAAGGAAGGAGTTCCTTATGTAGGTTTTGTAATCTTTTCTTTTCTTTTCTTCTTACTTTGTCCCAAATATGTGGAATTCAAATCTATATTTGAATCCTATGTCTAGGGAGTAGTTAGATTATCTGGGGATTCATTTTGGCACTTGGTATGTTCTAAACACATTGTGAGATTCATTAGATTCATCCTATCTTTGTGTTTATGATATTATTGTGATTCTTATTGAATGTTATAAATGCATGAGTAGTACACCACATATAAGCACACACTTTGGGATATACTCATGTATGGTGCAATTATTGACCCCCCCTAGGGAAGAGAAACCTGAATGTTAGAATGGGTAGGGGAGAATGCGTCTGCGTGGGTGTGTGCACGGGGGATTCAAGAATACTCTAACCTATTTGCCATCACACCAGTCTTAACTAACTTTGTAACGGATGTTTGAGAGGTTGCGGGTAGAGATAATGAATAGTAGCAAGCTAGGTGTTATGTTGAAACCCTGGTATCACAGATAAGGTTCCTATGAACCTTGGGCCTAGCGTATATGGAACCCGGGAGGAGTAGTTGCATTCGTGGTGGAAGCCCGGGACGTAATAGCACGGGGGAGAAACAATCCTGCAATGATGGTCGGACCTCGTTGTACTCCCCTAATTACAATGGCGGTGTCGATGAAGGGTTGCGAGTGCACCCACCATGACAAGGTTGGGGAAGTGTATGCCTTCGGCCACACCACGTGTTGTGAACACACTAATAGGTCATTTGTATGTCTATATGTGAATGAATCGAGGATTAAAGCATTAGAACTACCATGTTGCTAAATGTTTCCCAAGTGCCCAGTATAAATAGTTTACTTGTTTGTCAATTGCATGCTTGTAGTTGTTAATTGAAAACACCCCCCTCCCCCCAATTGCATGTCTACACTACTAGTTATTCCTTTCACTCGTGCGGATTGATGACCCGCATGAGGTTGTGTTTTAATTAGAAATTGAACCCTAGAATCCTTGTGGACAAACCTAGGGATTGCCGCTTACTACCCCTTGGTAGCTTAGCAGTAAGAACGGGTGCAGAATATAAATCTCTATCTTTGATCTGTAAGCCCCTCGACTTGTGTTTTAACGACAATCGGGTCGGAGTAGGTCAGTGATGGATGAGCTAACTCATTCCCCAAAATTTGAGGAGTAAGTCCAAGTTCCTTATTCTATGATGAAGGAATTTATGAATGGGAGAGTTCAACAAGCCTATGTGTGTGGAGTGTGTAGCCTAGATCACCCGACGGGCATGTGTTCACAAGTAGCAGATGAGTTTGAAGAACTTAAGGTATTGGAGTACTAAGGAGGTAATCAACAATTCAAAAGGAGGAAACAACAAGGTTCCGAGAGAACCAAGGAGGAGACAATCGGAATCAAAACCCTTACACCAACACTTTCAACCCTCGCTACCATGCCTACTCTAATTTTTGTGTGGCGTGAGGATCAACAGGAGCAAGGCAATGCCTATATAGGTGGACAACAAGTGTGCAATATGGGAGGTACTCCGCCACAACCCTACCTGGGGGGTGAGGGGACTTCAAACAACCACGGGGGCATTTACACGTCGGAGCTCAAAGAGTTGATGGATGGCATTTCTCAAGTCACCAAGAGCATTGAGTTCTTTGCGGAACGGACTAGGCAAAACATTGAAGAGCTAGGCAAGAGGGATTTTTTAGCATAAAAAACCTAGAGGTTCAAGTGGGGCAGTAGATCACCTAGGTTACCCAGTTAGAAGCAAGAGACTCTGGAAAGTTGCCTTCCCCATCGGAGATAAAGAGGAGAATGTGAGCGCAATTAAGTTACAAAACAGGAAGGAAGTGAGGGAACCCAAGTGATGTGCCTATTTTATACGGTTATATTAGGACTTTTAGGATTCACTTTTGTATACTTTTGTGCTCTAAATGGGACATTTTGCCTTGAAGTTCTCTAAGGAGGATTAAAAGTGACTTTTACGCTTTTATTACTTTTCTAGAGGATTTTGTGTGACAAGGCAATTTGTTTGAGGACTTTGAAGACTTTGAATACTTTGAAGACTTTGAAGAATACCTTTGAAGATTTGAAGACTTGTAATTAAGCTTTTGAAGATTTAAAGAATTGAAGAAGTGAAGAGAAGAGGAGGATATGAAACAAAAAGGAGAAAGAAGGAATGGTGCTAGACTTGGAGTCCGTCGTGAGGTTGTCGCAAGAACGCTGCGACTCGCGACGGACGAGGGGTCAGAAACCCTTCTTTCTTTTTGCACTATAAATACTCATCTTATCCTCTCCTGTTCAGCAGCTTTTGGACATCCTTTTCTTCTTGCATTTTAATGGGTTTAAAACCCTAGTTTTTCTTTCTTCATTTCATAGATTTTGTAGGTTAATCATGTCTTTTTATTATCTAGCTTAGTTTTATCTTGGGAGCAATGGATTGAAGCTTCCATTTCTATGTAGTAAGAACCACACATATATATATATATATTTGGTGCTTTTGTAATTGTGTATTTATTGAGTTTTGAATGTGAATTGTTAATGACATTGATGTTGTTGGAAGCTTGAGTATATGAAATGCTTGTATGATTACTTGTTAGGGTTAGGAGAAAGTAGCTAATTCTCCCCTCTTTTAATGTGGAATCCAAGAGCATGAGTTAGAGCTTCTTAATGATGTTAATGTGTTGATTATTGCTAGATGAATGTGATGATGTTGAATTCGTTGTCATGTTTGTCTTAGGTGGCAAATGAGAGAAGTCAATGAATGTCGATTGTTCTTGGCTAATCTTGTGTAAATGTATGATTAGTGGAAGTAGTGAATAGATTTTGTCATTCGTTCTTGAACTCTTTGTTATTTAGCATTCATGTGTTCTTAATGTTATGTTTCACTTCATTTATTCCATGTGTTGTTTGAGAATAGGAAGTGTTTGTATGATTGAAGTGTTAGAGTGTTAGGAAAGTGAAGAATTCCTTAGCTCATTTGCATGAAAATCTAGGAACATGAACTTAGAACTTCTTGCGCATAATGTGTTGTGATTCTTGCTAGATAAGTATGTTAATGTGGATTGTTCTTATATTTATCCTATAGATGAAATGAAATGTTGAACCTTGAATGTGGTTTGTTCTAGGTTTAGCCTAATGAATGCTATATTTGGTTAAATGGCTATGTCTTTGGTAGAAGGTTTGTCGTTGTCAAATCTATGGTCCTTCGTGTAAAATGCCATTGATGAAATACCCCTATGGTCGTTGTTTGTCTAGGGTGATCATCAATGAGGTTTGCAAAATGGTCGTTGTTTGTCTTTGCAAACTACTCTTACGAAGGAGTGAATGTCGATCTTTCATTGGCATTCCCCATAGGTAACAATTGTGACAGGATGAGTGAATGGTTCAATGATCTACATTAGGTTTGGAAGTGGATATCGATTGTCCCCAAGGATTTATCTTTTGTAGTTTTAAACCCTTTTTCTTAGTTTGATTTAGCATAGTTGCTTGACTTTGCTAATCATCTTGTCTTTTAACTTTCATAACTAAGGACCACCAAACAACCAAACCCCCCCCCCCCATTTACATGCTTTTATATGTATATATAGCTACCCCTAGCCTAATAGCAACCATTTGTGCTTAAACGCTTGAGAAAATCCCCCTTCTTCGTGGACGATCCCGACTTGCCGCTATCTACTTAGTTGTGGATAGTAAGAAAAAAGGGCTTATAAATATTAACTTTGAGAGGTACGGCGACAACCTCCCACCAAGAGGGAGAAATTGCAAGCATATGATCTTGTGGTGGAGAAAACCAAGGCCACCCTTGAACAAAAGGAGATAGTCATTGAGAGGGAGTTTGAGAAAGACTCTCTACCACTAGGGTGAACAAAGTCACCCCTCCACCTTCATTTCCAGAGGCTTTGAGAAGCAAAGCAAAGGTGGCATCCAATGACGACCAAATTCATGAATTCTTCAAGAGGTACGAGGAAAGTATCCCGCGCCTTAGATGTGATTGATCAAATTTCTCTTTATGCTAAATTTCTAAAGAATGCATGCACAAAGAACATGCCTAAGCCATTAAAAAAGGTAGGTAAATTGAAATTAGAGAGATTAGCCACACTAGCTCACAAAAGTTTACCTAAAAAGTGTACTGAACCCTGGCACCCCATTCCTTTGGTGGTAAAGAAGTAAGTTATTCCATTATAGACCTTTGAGCCTCAATTAATGTCATTCCCCATAGCCTTTACAAATCTCTCCATCTAAGGGAACTTAGGGACACTAGGGCGATAGTCCAATCGGCCGATAATTCCCAAGCTAGTCCTAGGGGATTATTTAAAGATGATATGGTTAGAGTTGACAAGTTAGTGTTTTAGGCGGACTTCTATGTCCTTGACATGTCGCACGATGGAGGTGAACCCCCTATATTATTTGGGAGACCGTTTATCAAAACGTCAAGGACCAAGATAGATGAACCCTGACATGAGCCAGAAGAGTTTTGAGGAAATTAAACACCTCTACGACCATCCAAAAAGAGCTCTCGATGCGAGCTTTAAGAACCACCCAATAGAATGATCTTCCCTGCTCATCCTTCTTGATCGATGACCCCTTTGGAATGCGTTCCCTCAACGAAACCCATTTTTGGTGTTAACCGGATTGTGTTAAATGTTGGCAGACTTAAGATCCTCCAACAGGTTTGTTCCTTGAACTTGCATCCAGACCTGGAGGATCAACCACCGGGGAAGAAGCCAAAATTGCACTAGAGTCCCAGAAACGAGTATCCTGAAGATTAACACCCCGAAACTACTTTTATTGCCCCGGAAAAAATGTGTTCAGGAACTGCAGGGGAAATATGCCAAAAAAATTTCCTTCACCCCCAGAAGGTGTTTACAACATGATTGAAAAAAAGATAAAGATAGGGAAGGAAAAAGATGAACTCACTATTTTCCTTGCTGGCTAGAATTAGCTGAGAGAGAAGCACTGAAGAAACTGAGAGGATTCTAGGAAGACGCCTTGGTAGAAAATGAAAGAAAGAGATTCAAGGGAGAACGAGGCGGCTTATAAAGGCACGAAAAACAATGATTACCTAGGGCGTGGTGAGAGAAGTTGGATAGATGTGCAGACGTGGGGAAGTGCGCACGCATAGGGGAATTTTTAACTCGATTGGACGTGCATGTGGTGCCCTCATTAAATGTGATCTGCCACACGACCAAAGCATGACAAGCGCCAGATGTCTTCTCAACTTCCACAGCCAATGCCTTCCTTCAACTAGGAGAAAGCCAAAGGCCACCACCCCTATTGGACTGTCGAAGCTCGAGAGCTCACAATATGGCCCTTCGACTTTTTGGGGGCTTATTGATTGTATGCTTATAATGCTTGGCTCAAGTAGGTCGAATTTGGCACGCAATGGGTTGGCCCAAAGTATTTGGTCCTTCCATTCATCCATATTAGGCCTATCAACTATAGTAGAAACCCCATTACTTGTTACATAAGAAAATATGATTTTAGCCCTATCTCGAAGGGGCACCATATATAAATATGCTACATGTAAAAAATTCTGTCATAATTTATTTATTTATTATTCACTACGCCACGAGAAAAACTCTAAATTTATCATTGGAGAGTCTTCCTCTAAAACACTCTCATGGCTCTTTCCTATGGGATATAGCTTAGGAATTGACGGTGTAATCATCAATTTGTTAGTTGACCAAACTACAGGGGAGTATTTGTAATTGATCCCAAACAATCTTTACCCGTATGACCATTATACCCTTATAGTTTACGGCTTAGGAATCTGGATAGTCCGAGGAGGAGGGGATAGTCGTATCCCGCTGGTCATTTCGTTGGTCCTAAGTTACCGTTTGTTCTTTCCCACGTGCTCGTGCTTCCTCTTTATCACAGACACACACACTGAAATCAAATGTCCAGGCCTTGAGATTATCAATGGAAGCAGGGCTAGGTTCGTGCTTTCTGAATCACGGATGGTGTTACGGAGGCAAACTTGGGAATAGTATGCAGTGGCCTGCGCACCCAATCCACCGTGCTTCTTGCAAAATGCGCCACCGTAATCAAAGGTACTTCTTGCATAAATTTCGACGTCGAAGCTGATTCTTAATCAAATATTGGGTGCCCAGGACCTATTTTGAGCTGACATGAGTTGCTCCAGTTTCTGCTGGATGCGTTTGGAGATTAATATATTTGGAGATTAATATATTAATTTGCTACCAACCTGTAAGTTTTTGCTAGTTCATAGGGCTTGTATTCATATGCATATTTGGCTTGTTTATGTGGGCAGTGACTTATTATCTGTTTGAGGTATTAATTGGGCATATCAACAGCTTGAAACTGAATGGTTTGCTCTATTGGTGTGTCCTTCTGAAGGTATTCCTTGTATCATTAATTCTTGTTGGAGCACGAATGATACCATAGTCAGCCTATAGGGTTCGGGCTATCACTAGCATAGTGCACCTTTGGAGTCTGACTATTTCTAATTGTATGAATGTTGTTTTAACATAGGTCAAGGATTGATTTCTGGCTTAATAGCGAGAAATGGGTTATGATGTGTCAATTTTGCTCGAAATATCCCCAGGATCACTCTAAGGTCGCTTTCTGGTTCCACTAGGTTATAAAGAGCTGCTTTGGGAGCCCATATTTTCAAATCATGTTTCAGTTCTGGTCTTGAAAATATTATACATGTAGTTTTATAAATGTGAAGAAGGAGATAAAATGTAAGAATGTACTTTAGGAATGTGAGAATACTAATGTAAGGTAGAGGTGCGATGAATATTAAAATGGAATGGGTTTCAAAATTAAGCCAAGCCGACTCTATAGGCCAGTTCAAATGTTTCACTTCTTACACGTGGAGTGGTTTATACAAGCACCTTTCATGCTGAACCCTAATTCAATTAAGGACATCACTGGAGTTGTGTGACATATCCTCTCGGATTGATTAGGAAGCTAATTTATTTTTCTTTATTTTCAACGGCCCATGATAAAATCTCTTGGTACCCTTGCATGTCTAGTTTTATGAAGCAATCGTGGCTATTGTACCACATGAACTACCTTCTGGGTTTAGTATTCCTCTGGACTGATACCAAAGATGGCCACAGCTAATGGAAGTAAAAAATTTTAAGCTTAAGTTCCCTATTCTACTGAAGATGTTCTGTTTTAAAAATCATCAGTTCTGCATTTTTTCTGTCATTTTTATCATCCCTGATTGTGTAGATTCTTTTACATATTGATGCATTTTTGTGTGCTGCGGCCTGCGGGAATATATTATTATACCGTGTCTTGGAATGAGCTCTTCAATGATTTGTGTCTCATTTAATCATGAATGTTATGCACTCTCTTAAAGTAAGTGCTATTTTGTTTTATGGATATATTCTATATTTTCATATTTGCCTGATTTATGTACAGTTCTCAAAATAAGAGATACCCCACCAAGAAAATATATCGGCCCGCGAGAGCTAATTTACCTACCAATGGTGATGATTCTGTCCAAGAAAAGTTTTCCAATAATAGCATTGGAAGCCTGAGAAATACTGCAGATGGCCTTGACAGGGTTAAGGCAGAGCAAATAAATCAGTCTTTGACTAATAACATTGCAAGCATGGAAGAAGCTGCAGATGAACTGGATGCTTTGGTGGACAGGGGAACAGAAATAGTTTCTGACATTAGCATCACTGGCTTGAATGAATCTGCTGATAGTGTTGGTACAACAACCGAGGCAGAGCAATCAAATATAAAGAATAGCTTGATGATGTTAAATAATTATCCGGTATGCTCTGACAGCTCTGGCGCATAGTTTATATTGTCATGATGCCTTGTCTCCGAAACAAAATGTTTTCTTTGATTTTATTACGTACTTCATTGTGCAACTGAGACTTATCTTCATTAATGAAGACGTTGTAGCCATGGTTGAAGGCTTGGCACCACATAAATCATACATTAATTAATTCTTCAGCAAATGATCTAGTCATTTCTGAATGTTTATAATCTATCAAACACTAGACAAGTATTTATAACTCTTCTTTTCTATGAAATATTCAAATTTTCTACATGTGATAGTAACTAAGATGGCTACTGATCCTAGTGGTTGATTATTTGCTTTTTAATGTTGATACTAATGGCTTGCCTCCAAGAAAATCGTTATGGACAAGATTGTAGTTGAATAGTTAATTAATTCTTCTATTTCATTTCTTTTTAATACCTTCCTGTGTTTGCTCTATTAAAATAATGACAAGAGTAGATCTCATCTGAAAATGTAATCAAGATGTGTTTTTTTTGTTACACAGTCAGTGACTGCAGATGCTGATAATCAGCTTTCAACGGTCCGTCTTGATGATTTGGTCGGGATGATTAGAAATGCACAAAGAAGTAATTCCCTCTTCTTCTTGTTTTGGGTGCATGTACAAGTTTCATTGATATTATACACACGTCTTTATCTATGTTACTCTTTTGTTGAAACAGATATACATGTCATCAACCAAGCTCGAATTCGCGCCCTTGAAGATCTTGAAGTAATTGTTGATGAGAAAGACACTTTGCAGGAAGAAATCAACAATTTGGAGTTGAAATTAGTTGAAACTGATGCACGGCTTAGAGTTGCTACCCAACAGAAGGTACATATGGAACTTCTGGAAGATCAGTTACAAAAACTTCAAAACGAGCTGTCTAACAGAGGTACCTATGGCAAAGATCTACTGGAGGAGCACTCAATCACATCCTTTTCTCATGTTAGTGGTGTTGATATCCTTAGTGATGAATTGGATATGTTGAAAAAGGAGAATGCATCACTCAAAAATGATCTGAATTCTCTAAAAGAAGAGGTTACTGTCATTAAAGGAACAGAGGAGCGTGTTAATAATCTTGAGAAAGAACGGTCAATTTTGGAGTCTTCTCTGACTGAATTGCAGGCTAAACTTTCTGCATCAGAAGATGATGTTGCAAAACTGTCTTCCCTAAGGTCAGAGTGCAAAAGTTTAGATGAAAAGGTGGAGGATCTACAAAAGTTGCTTGATAAAGCGACAAAGCAGGCAGACCAGGCTATTTTTGTACTGCAAGAAAATCAAGAACTCAGGAAAAAGGTTGACAAGCTTGAACAATCTCTTGAAGAGGCTACTGTTTATAAGCTATCATCAGAAAAATTGCAGCATTTTAATGATATAATGCAACAAAAGCTAAACATTTTGGAGCTGCGCCTTCAGAAGTCCGATGAAGAGATACATGGTTATGTTCAGTTATATCAAGATTCAGTGAAAGAATTTCAAGAAACTCTTGATAATCTTAAGGATGAAAGTAAAAAGAGAGCCAAGGATAAAGCTGTCAAGGATATGCCTAATGAATTCTGGAGTCAGCTCTTGCTCATGATTGATGCATGGTTGCTTGAAAAGAAGATTTTGATAGATGATGCTAGGTTGTTAAGAGAAATGGTTTGGCAGAGAGATGCAGACATTTGCAATGCATATTTGTCATGTAAGGGAAAGAAGGAAGAATTAATCATCTCTTCATTTCTCGGACTGCTGTCGTCCCCTCAACGGTACAAATCGTTTTGTGGCTGATAGTCATCGTCTCTAATGTTATCTGTGCATTCTGTCTTGTTTCAAAGCAAACTTGCATTTAAGTTTCTATTGGTCTGTACTTATCTCTGTTTTCTTTTTAGTTCAGAGTTGCATGTGATTCACATTGCAGCTGAGATGGCACCTGTGGCTAAGGTATTCTCTACTTCTAAAGTAAACACACACACACACTCACACCCCTTTGTAAATTTGTATGTTCATGGCTGCCTTTCCATTTCTAAAAAAAATATTGGTTATTTAACTGAGGAGGACTTCTTTCTATATATTACTTAGCGCCATGATATGTTTTCTCTCTGTTATACACTGACCCTCCTGTTCTTTGGGCTGAACCTTATCCATATTTATCCTATGTATATGCTCGCCATTTGAAGCTTGAAAATGTTAGAAATGTTAATTTGTGAAATATCCAAGTCCTGCTTCTCGTTCCTGCATTCATTTACTTGCTTCTGAAGTTGGGAAGTATGGTCAAACTGCGGGTGGCACAATTTGTAACAGTTCGTTCACAGGTTTGGAAGCTACTAAGTATTAGTTAGTTACCCGAGACATGTTTATACTCTAGCCTTCCCTTTTTAGTGGAAAGTTTGGGGATATAATTGTCAATTTGTTATCCAATAATTCAACTGGTATCTTGGTATTCTGTAAATTTCTGTACTTCATGTGCCAAGAAATCTTATAGGAATAGAGAGTTTTGGTAAACTGGCAAATATGCCGCGCAAGAACAAGGTATAGATAGAGGGTTGGGAAACTGGCGAATGTACCGCCCAAGAGCAAGAGAAGTAGTGAGAGTGGGAAGCATGGGACGGGTAGGGTGGGGGGAATAGAGGGAGGGTAATATAGCTTGGGATATATCATTGCACACATCTTATCAAAACAGCCCCTCGTGTTCGAAGTAGGGTCCAGGGAGGGTAAAACGAAGCAAACCCTACTCCCCAATGGGATATATCAAATATGTTGGTTTGGTTTACTTAATGTATAAGAAAAGAGATGCCTGTATGCATTACTATTTGCTCTAGACAAATTGGCATGCACCGCATAGTGGATAAAGGCTTAATTAATTTTTATTGTAAATAAGGGAACATCGAGAACCTTTTTTGTCATATTACTTTGATATGCATTGCAATCTACATTCCTACTGTTTGAAGCTTGTTGCTTGTTTATACCCTATATGGCATCTGCTCTCTTGCAGTCTTACTGGCATATATAGTGCATAAATAATAATTAATCGTCTGCAATTGAATTCGACACTTTCTTTTTAGGAAATACACTCCAACCAAATCATTTTACTCTATCAGTAACAAAAAAAAAATCTTTATCTACACTATTCCATTTTCTTTCACCTATGTTCACACTAAATTAATCATGGGGAAGTTTCAAGAAAGGTGGCCTATCCCATAAGCTTATGGATAGCCCCCCTAATTACAATTTTTTTTTAAAAAAAATTAAATACTGTACTCCGTCCGTCCCAGCTGAAGTTGCACTCTTGCTTTTTGAACACTATTCTCTATCAAAATTTAATCACATATATGAATAGATATATGAACAATATTACTATCGTATATGATATTGTTTAATTCGTCGTAACAAGTAGTTTCTAAATATCAACTTTTTATTTGCCGTTATTATACGTATATATATTAACAGTCAAACATGTCTCTTGAACGGCGTGCAAAAAGCAAGAGTGCAACTCTAACTGGAACAGAGGGAGTATTTTTTAAGTTAAAACAAGTAATAATGTGTATTTTATTGTGAGAATATAGAAAAAACATAATACAAAAGTACATTTTTAAAATTTTAAATTTAGTATGTAATTTAACAAATGCAGTGTATCATTGAAAAAAAATACAGTGGACTATCCATAAATTAAGAATAGGCCAGCTGTCAGGCTACCTCCTCATTAATCATATCTACACTATCCCCTGTTCTCTTTCCCATGCCTTAATTAATGTGCAAATGAAATAGTTGCATTTATTAATGGACAGACAGTTTTTTTTTTTCTAATCTATTTTATGCTGCATTTGTTATACACATGGATTGGTTCACTCATTTAAGTGGAGATCTGTATTCTCCTAAATGACTGGTTGAACAACTTGTGCAAGTGGTGTCTGGATATCATTTTTCTTGTAAGAGCCTAATGTTTAGCATATTTACATTGAATGAAACAAATGAAGGAGATTTATTAATTTACATCTGTTTGCAGTCTTCATTTTGGTAGTTTTTTTGATATTGCTACGTCTTTGACTGTATAAGAAAGTCATTGATCTTTACCAAGTTTACACTAAATGCTTATCCTTGTCTGTACTTAAGGTTGGTGGTCTGGGTGACGTGGTAACGGGTCTTGGTAAAGCATTACAGAAGAGAGGGCATCTCGTGGAAATCATACTTCCGAAATATGATTGCATGCAGTATGAGCTTATCCATGATTTGCGGGTAATGTCATTCTTGAAACTAATCCTCCATGTTATTTTAAATAGCATTCAAAGTATGGCGGGGATAATTCGTTCAATTCAATTATAATTCTACTGATGACTCTGTACAGGTGCTCGATGTGGTAGTTGAATCATTCTTTGATGGCCAGTTATTTGAGAACAAGATATGGACTGGAACGGTCGAAGGTTCAAACTGCTTAACTAAACCAGTACAGAAATCAACTTGAAGTGCTTGCGTGTATCTTTTTGAAGGTTGACTTGATTTAATATTCTCAGGTCTACCTGTGTACTTTATTGAGCCTCATCATCCAGGAAATTTCTTTTGGAGGGGACAATTCTATGGGGAACATGATGATTTTAAGAGATTTTCATTCTTTAGTCGGGCAGCTCTTGAGTTAATTCTTCAATCTGGAAAAAAGCCGGACATAATCCATTGCCATGATTGGCAGACGTCTTTTGTTGTATGACAGATTTCACTGCTTTATTCAATACCCTGTTATCTAGTATTGATGATGAAATTTAGCTAATTTTTTTTGTTCGCTGATCAGGCTCCGCTCTATTGGGATCTTTATGCACCAAAGGGTCTAAACTCAGCAAGGATATGTTTTACTTGCCACAATTTTGAGTATCAAGGGACTGCTCCTGCTTGGGATTTGGGTTCGTGTGGGCTTGATGTTCGCCATCTGAATAGGCCAGATAGGATGCAAGACAATTCTTCACATGACAGGGTCAATCCCATCAAGGTAAAAAACTCATGTAGAACTAAAGCTGATTTTCTTATTTATACATTTTTCGAAAAGTATGGCTATGTTCCATTTCTTAGTCATTCTCTTTGTTCCATAAATATTGCAGATTCGTAACATTGTTTATGTCACACCAGTACTCATATTTTAATTTTGAAACTCAGGGAGCAATTGTGTTCTCCAACATTGTAACAACTGTTTCACCAACCTATGCCCAGGAGGTGCGGACTACCGAGGTGTGGTCACTTTTGCTCAATTCCTACATCCCTTCTGTAAATATTTTATAATCAATTTTTCTCTCTCAATTTTTCCCATTTTAACCTTTTATAAAATTGTCGGGATGTAATTTAAGTTTAATGATTACTTTACCCTCAGCTCCTTATCCCAAGAAAATATTCCTGTTTCTAATATTGAGAATGTGACACTTTTCTGGGACAAAAGTAATCATATTTGATTATCTTGCCTATTTGTTAGCTTTGTTTACCAAAGTTTTGATATCAGGACCCCACCAAGTCTACAGGACTTAATTTAAAGACGTTTTTTTTTTTTTGCACACCCAAGTCCTCGATGATATAAAGCAATCCTTGACATGAGTACATAGTTGGATCGTGAAATGCAATCAGGGTTGCATGGAGGTTTGGAGTCTTATCATGATACTTATGTAATTCATACATGAAATGTAATAAATTTCACTTCCACTGCTAGTTTAATGCAACAGCCCGCCTTCCTCGTTGAAATTTTACTTTTGTTTTATGTAACAATCTTCCTTGTTCCTGTTAGGGATTAGAAACTTTGGGCTTGGGATTAAGTTGTTTGTTTTGTAGTTCTATCATTTCTGTTTCTTCACACCCTCTTTTCCACAAAGAATGAAAAATAAGAGCAAGAAGTTAAGCTAAGAGGCTGATTGCAGATATGTAGGTCTAGCTGCTGTTCTCTCTTTGCTTGGTGTTTGGAAGACTAACCTAAAATTCATGTAGAAAATTCTCGTTTGACTACAAGAAAGTTGAATTTGCCATGTAATCACTTCATAAACTATTGGAGTGGTTGTTGAAATGCAGGTAAAAATTATTAGAGTATGTGGGGTTTTAGCTCTAATAACTTTTAAATGTTATGGTATGAGGTTATGCAGGATGACAAGCCTGTGACTATCTCACGATATATGTTTTAGCATATTGCAAGAGTTTGACAATATAGGATCTGAATCTGTTTAAAACTAGACTACTATAGTTTTTGGTCACTTGGACTTTGATGATGCTTGTCTGGATTTGTTTCATTCTAGGGTGGCATATGATAATTACATATACTTCTCCGATTCTTCTGCATATAGATCCATTGTTTTAAAGTTTCCCTTAGAAGTTTCTTATTAGCAGCAGTCCAGTAACAGTAAGAAAGATCTTTATTTATTTCTCATATGGAGAATCTTTAACATGTTTTTTTGGAGTATGCACAAGTCTGTTGATGTACAAGTTTCGTTTGCAGTATATTTAGTATAGTAAGTCTGTTGACCATTCACTCACCAACCATAAAATCATCTTTGATGAAATGTTTGAATCTTTTTATCAGGGAGGACAAGGCCTTCATTCTACTCTTAACACTTACGCCAGAAAATTTGTTGGGATACTCAATGGGATTGACATGGACACATGGAACCCAGCAAGTGATACTTTAATAGAAGTTCAATACAGTGCCTTCGATGCTGATGGAAAACCCCAAAACAAAGAAGCTTTGAAGAGAAAAATCGGTCTTTCTTTTGCCAATGGAAGACAGCCTCTGGTAACAGAAGTTTTCCCACAATTGGGCTGGGGACGGAGGGAGTAATTTTATAATATATGTATTTTCTCAGTTAACTAGTGGAGTACCATCGCGCCTTGCGCGATATCATTAACTAAAATATTAAGATTAAGTTTTGAGTCTGTCTCTTGAACCTAGGTTTAAAGTGCAAATTAGAAGAAATTAAGATAAAATTTTTGGGTTGCATAAATCGGGTTACAAACTTTATAACTAATACATGTTGCATAATAAATTTTTAATATTGCAACTAAAACCTTTTACCTTCTCTAATTCTAATTAAACCCCGCTTTTCCATAAGTCTATGGAAAGACTGTCTTTCGCAAGACTTTGCCTTAAGTTTTATTTATAAATTATGAAGTGAAATAATTAATTTAGTTAGAAATATTTAAATATTGAGTACAATAAAAATTGATTATTTTTAAAATATTTCATTCAAATTATTTAAAAAGTAATTATTTTTAGAGTGCGTCTCTTGAAAGACGGTCTTTCCATAAGTCATGGAAAGACCAAGGTTTAAAGTGTAAATTAGAAGAAATGAAGATAAAATTTTCGGGTTGCATGAACCGGGTTATAAATTTTATAACTACTACATGTTGCATACTAAATCTTTAATGTTGCAACTAAGACCTTTTACCTTTTATTATTCGAATTAAACCCCGTCTTTCCATAAGCCTATGGAAAGACCGTCTTTCCCAAGACTTTGCCTTATTTTTATGTTGATATTCATTTAAAAGGTTATCATAATTATATGTATCTCATTGCAATAAATAAATGTAAATATCAAATTACCTTATTAGTCTCATTAATTATAAAATGTCCTCATTTAATAGTTAATCGGCTAGAACAAGACTTTGTCATATATAAATAAATAAACAATATGCATACATATTTCCATCAAATGTACTCTATCATAAATATTATTTCAGATTATGTGTTCCTTTGGATTTTCTTCTATGATATATAAATAGATATAGTACAATGAGATATTTATGGTTTTAAATATATCTTTAGAAGTTATATATTTTAACAAGTTATGATTCATTATACATAGTAAAGAATTATAATCAATAACAAATTATAATATGATTGATTATATATATTAAAGAATAAATTCAGTAACATATTATAATATTAGTATGTTATTTTTAGACAACTTGGGTTTAGCTTAGTCAAAATGACTTCAATATCCCTGGTTGATAGCACCAAAGCAAACAATTTCTATTATATGGTGCTTGGGATAATAAATTAGGAATGGCATGTTTTCGATATCATTTGTTGTCGTGAATGAAAACTTATAAACAAGAAAATTTTCACTGAATAGAGTTCTTTTATATACGTGGATAATTAAGTGTATTTGCTTACTGTTCTAAATGGATATAATGAACTTTTGTACCTATCCCAGAACCGGATACCTTCTCCATGTTTACATGATCTAGCTTTGGTACATTTAATTTAACAGAAAATATATGTTTGCATTGGTAGTGCATGCACAATTAGGCTTCTGTAAAGAGTATACAATTTGTTTGAATGCATTAATTGGTCTTTGATGATATGACCAATTGATCATGTATTGACGTCAAACATTGGCCTTATCATTTCCTTCTTTGCTTGTCTCTTTTCAGAAGGTGACTGTAATTTTTATTTTTTAAACTGTTAGTTATTAATATGACTGAGAGCATCCATAGGTCATGGATTACTTTGAGTGATGACAGGAGTCACCCATCATGTCTCAACCTTGATATGGTTTGGCATACGTGATTATGTTCTTTTCATTGCAATTTGCACGGGATCACCTAAACAGCTATATAGATTTCAGCATTAGCAATTTAGCATAGGCTGTAAGTTTTTGCATCACATGCTACAACTTTTTGTTTTGGTTTTCCACTGTTTGACTGCTAGTTATGCTGTTGATTTTTGTAAAATCATAGAATTTAGTCTCTTCTGCTGTTATCCAACCTTCGGCCCTAAAAACGCACAACAAAAAGTAAAAAAAGGACTGAGCAGAATATCAATATTGCACTATTATTACTCTCGCTACTGTAGCTTTATGTCAATTTTCATCGTAAAAGTTAGCTTTTAATTTTTTTTAGTGAACCATAAGAAAGTATCGTGGTTGGCTTGGTATTTGCTGGTTTCATCCTTTGGCTTTTGTCATGTCAGATGTTATGATTAGTCCATCGGCTTGTCAAGTGAAATGTACTATAATTTTTTGGGCTGTTTACTCCCCTTATTAACATTTTTTGCTAGTTAGGACTTAACATCCTTTGTTGTGCAGGTTGGCTGCATTACAAGATTGGTTCCTCAAAAAGGTGTGCATCTTATAAGGCATGCAATTTACCGAACGCTTGAACTTGGAGGCCAGTTTGTTCTTCTTGGATCCAGCCCCGTGCCACAAATTCAGGTCTTAATTTACTTGATTTGTCAGTGCAGGACTGTTCTGTTTTTCCTTGATTTATCTGAAACACAACTTACATGGTCTTATAGTTTTTGAACTTTTGTGTTTTGCACAAATCTACCTTGAGCAGGTTATCTTTGGGCTATAAACATAACTGATCAATAATAATCCAAGAAAAAAAAGAAAATCTGAAAGAGAAATATAGAGGAATTAAGAATCATTGTTCCTGATATATGTGAGCTTTTATATTCAGATGTGTCTTGAAATTTAGAAATAGGGACAAGAAATTTTTTTCCTTTTCTGTATTCTTTGCTGAATGCTATTTATTTGTTGTAGCCTTAGAACTACTATTTCTAGTAAGATAAACATGTCTGTTTCCTTTCCACCTGAGGCTCTTCTCTTGAAACATTTACTGGTTATTCTTTTATGAATGGAATGATGAGAAGAAATGTTGTCAAGTCAAGGACGAAATGGACTAGCTAACCTCTTTACACTGAGCCAACAAAGCTTTTCTAATTGGAATTAAACATTATGATTGAAAATTAGTCAAGAAAAATATTATCCATCAGCCAAAATGTACTCTTTTAGCATTTCACTCTACAAAGAATTTTGTAAAACCTGAAATGATCTTTGACTTTGGTGCCGAAACCTTTGTTGCATCTAGTAGCTCTCTGTCATACCAAATGAGTTTTACAGGTGCTATGGATATCATTGCCTGAAAGTATTAGTAACTTAGATTCCGCTAACTCCAGCAGCCCAGCTGCACCTAGTGTTTTAAATAAAAGACTATATTGTTTTAGCTTCAGTTATTGGTGTACTGATCTAGAGTTAGGGGTTTCATGGAATGTATGGGTAACAGTTTGTGGCATCAATTTTGATTTATATTTCGCGGTGGTTGTACTTCTTAGCCTGGAGAAATTCCCAGCATTAGTATTGCATATACCATGTAATCATCTGTTGACAGAAGGCGGGACTGAGAAGAGTGAAATATTGTTGAATATGCATTGCAGGCATTCATCCCAAGGGCCGAGAATTGTGCATAAACTCTCAACCATTACCATACTTGCCTAATCTATTTTACATGTTTTTCCTCCTCAATTTTTGACGGGTCATCATTTTTCTTCACATTTCGAAAGTAATCGTCGAATATAATAATTGCTCATAATCTCTAAGAAGTGGCACGTAATTCGATCAACTTGTATTGAATTTAATGATGTGGTTATTCTTTTTCCAGAGAGAGTTTGAAGATATTGCAAACCAGTTTCAGAATCATGAACATGCTCGACTGTTTTTGAAGTATGACGAGTCTCTTGCTCGTTTTATCTATGCTGCATCTGATATGTTGATCATACCTTCTATCTTTGAGCCCTGTGGCCTTACACAGGTAATGTAAAATGCACCTGAAATCATTCAATAGACTGAGAAATTGGATTGAAATAAGACCCATGTACTCCCTTACCAAAACCTGTTTAATGTAATCAGATGATTGCAATGAGATATGGTACAATTCCAATTGCAAGGAAAACTGGAGGATTGAATGACAGGTGGGACACTGATGAATCTGCAACTGTTATTCCTTTGTAGGTTACTTTTGTTTGGAAACTGTCTTATGCTTTGAATATATTGCAGTGTTTTTGATGTTGATGATGACACCATACCTGAAGAGTTCAGAAATGGATTTACATTTATTTCTGCTGATGAACAAGTAAGTTCGTAAGAGATTGACTTGCTCTTCTCTCTCTTATTGGTTAGCACGGAATCAGAAGTTTTAACTCAGTTTGATGAAGATGGAATCATAAATGCATCAACATTGACACTCTCTATTCTCAAAAAAAAAAACATTGACTCTCTTATTTCTATTAAAGATTATTTTATTTGAATCCTAACCGCCCATACAGGAACAATTTTTTTTCTTCAACTGTGAAATGTAAAAGAATGAATAATATTGCTAGACATAGTTAGGGCTTTGCATTTTAGACTTAGATAGGCACTCTTAGACTTCGTTAGGACTGCACATTTTGGTCTACAGGGAGCCAACCTGGCCCAGCCTGAAACAGGAAGGGCCGGGTAAAATTTTGTTTCTGAAAACTTCGAGTCGCGTTGGTATTTTTTACCCGACCTGACCCAACCCAAAGTCACATGCTCCCTCTGCTCCTCTATATGCGTCTTTTACTTATTCATCAGTAAAGTTGATGCTATTTACATTGTAAAAATCTCTCTCTCTCTCTCTCTCTCTCTCTCTATATATATATATATATATATAAAAACTTATAAATCATTGTATAAAATTTTGTTAGATTCATCGTACCACATATTTTTATAATATCTTTTTTTTTATAATTTATTTATTATACATAATTTAAGATATTAAAATTATAAATTCATCATGGAAAAAAAGAAGTAACATAGTTATCAAGGGATGGAGGGAGTATATGGTTTACAATTGTTCAAAAAATATTTGAAAAAATAAATCGGTCAGTTTTGGGTAAAAACCCGACAGTCCTGAATGGGCTGGGTCAATTTGGGCCTGGTCAAGTTGGGCAATTTGCACAGCCCTAGACTTAGTGCAGAAGGATCTCATGTTATATCATCCATAATTATTTATGCTCCTTGAGTGCTATGAACCAAAATATAAATGAAAATGGAAAAAGCAGCTATATGCTGACAATAACGTGACACCTTCATGCATTCCATATTCTTGCATTTTCAAGAAGATAAGTTTTACTTTTACATGGTTCCTTTACATTTTGAATATATTATGCTTTGCCTTTTAGTTTATTGATAATCCGAAGCATATGTCAATTTTCTGTAATATTGAGAAGGCTCATTAGATCAACTGCTCAATTAGAGAATTCATATTTTACTGGTGTGTCTATATAGATTATCTCCATCCTTAAAATACAAAATATTATTTTTTCTGATCATTTATGTCCACTTCTGTTGACTAATTATTTCTTCCACAGTTGTTTTGGATAATAATGAATACTCCATTTTGGAATGCACGTACTTCCTCATCATGGCTTTTTTCTCTTCCCTGAGATGTTTCTTACTTGTTTGAGCATGCTTGCTAAAATTCTCTTTATTTTTTTTGGCTCCCTTGAAATGTAAGAAACTGATAAATTTCTCAAGATGTGTTCTCTTTTGCACTATGTTTTTCAAATTATGGAGCTCTGAAGGTTAGTGTATTTTATTGATGTAGTCAAAGTATTACTGAATAGTGAAATCCACAGGGATTCAATGCCGCTTTGGAACGCTCATTTTCACGCTATATGAGCAATGACGTGTTCTGGCAACAACTAGTTGAAAAGGTTATGAAGATTGACTTCAGCTGGGACTCTTCTGCTGCCGTGTATGAGGAACTTTATGAGAAGGCTGTGGTCAGAGCGAGGGCTGCCAACCGCAGTTTAGCATAAGTGTGGCTTGAAACAATCCTTATGTGAACGGACTTTAATCACAGTTGCTCATCATTGGTTGTTAGTTGCTTCTCTTCAGTGTCCTGCCGGAGTAAGTTGTGATATATTGTGATGCGTAGTTGGAATATATTGTTTCTTTGCCTTATATTCTTTTGTTAATATACCATCCCTTCAATAATGTTGACAAATAACACCTAGTTAGCTTATCCCATGTCTGCTTGTAAAGTCGTATAGATGACACATGAACATTCAAAGATTCTCTCTACCAGTATAGAAAACACAAGAACAACATTTTATTGTCTTGGTTCCCTTTATGTTTCTCGGGTGTTATTGTTATTCTGCTTGAATATTGTTTCTTCATTGTGTACGAATAGAACATACAATCCAGGTTTCAGAATGCAATATAATGAATTGTTTCAGCTTTAAACCAAGTAACCAACATGACAGGATAATGATCCAGGTTTCAGTATGCAATTTGGTAGTTGCTACCATATTATGGTTGCTGATTTCAACCCAAAATCTCCCATACCCTTCCTACCACATTGAATCCTGTACTTGAAAAGGCTGACCTTATTCTGAAGAATTTTGTCATGCTCAAAACACAAAATCTGCCAACCAGCACAGGGATTTAGCACAATGATTAAAGTTTTCCAGTGAAGAGTGAAACTGCTGGAGGTCTGCAGCCACTCAAGTAGACAGTAATCAGAAACTGGTTTCTAAGATTGCCGGCTTCAACGGCTTAGCTAATCTCCATCTACTTGAAAGCTGTTAGAGCTGTCCTAAGGCTGTACTACAGCTGTATATTTTGTGTGTTATATATAGGATGTATTTGTGCTTATCTGTTTATAATTAGGGGATATAGTTTCCTAGAATAGACCATAGGGTGTGTATAAATCAAGACTTTCCTGTGAATAGAAGAATTGAATTCTCTCTGCATTATCTATGGTTTACATGGTATCAGAGCTCTGAAATTCAGAACCTTCGAACTTTAGATTCAAAGCCTCCAAAATTCAGATTCAACCCTTGGCCCTTCACTCGCATATCTTCTTTCCTCCTCAGATTTGTTCTCGTTAGCCTTTGTTCTCCCTAGCCATTATCCTATCCAATGGCTGAAAATAAGTCTGAAAATAAGCCTGAAGTGGTTTCGTCTGAAGTGGTGTATGTGATTTCTAAAATCACAGACAGCAAACTGAATGGTTCCAATTATTTGGAATGGAGCAAGATGGTTAAGTTCTATTTGCGCAGCACCAATAAAGATGATCATTTGATTAAAAACCCTCCAACATCAGAAGATCAGAAGTCAACGTGGCTCAGGGAAGATGCCCGTTTGTTCCTGCAGATTCGGAACTCTATTGACAATGAGGTAATTGGCTTAATTAGTCATTGTGACTCAGTCAAAGAATTGATGGAGTATTTGGAATTTTTATATTTGGGAAAAGGCAATATTTCTCGAATATACGAGGTTTGCAAGGCATTCTACCGTGCTGAAAAACAAGATCAGCCTCTTCTGGACTATTTTATGTCTTTCAAGAAGACATATGAAGAGCTCAATGCGTTGCTGCCCTTTAGCGCTGATGTGAGAATTCAGCAACAGCAACGAGAGCAGATGGCTATAATGAGTTTTCTAGCCGGACTTTCTCCAGAATTTGAATCTGCTAAAGTACAAGTTCTGTCTGGGGCTGATCTCTCCTCCCTGCAAGACGTTTACAGTCAAGTTCGACGCTCAGAGAGTACTCCACCTTCACCAGTCAGCGGAGCTTTAGTTGGCCGCAACACTTATAGGTCAGGGAGCACCCATGGTTATAGCGGACAGAAAGGTGGTGCAGCATATGGAGGAGAAACTGGACAAACAAGTACTGGAAGTACTTTTTGCAACTATTGCCGAAAGCCAGGCCATACGAAGTTTGAGTGCAGAAAGTTGCAGTATAAAAATAAGCATAAACCCTCAGCTAATGTTGCCACCACTCATGGTACCTCAGAACGGCAAGTTCTTATCTCTGGAGATGAATACGCCAGATTCTCACAGTACCAAGAATCACTCAAAACATCTTCTCCCTCTGCTGCAGTTGCCAATTCAGGTAAATCCACCAAATGGGTCATTGATTCTGGAGCCACGGATCATATGACAGGTAATCCAAACCTCTTTTCTTCATACCAATCTGCTTCCAGCTCTCCAGTTACATTAGCTGATGGATCATTATCTTCTGTTCATGGCAGTGGCATTGTTAATCCAACCCCTCTTCTTTCCTTATCATCTGTTTTACATTTGCCAAACTTTTCTTTCAATTTACTCTCCATCAGCAAAATAACTCGTCAACTTCGGTGTTGTGCCTTATTTTTTCCTGATTATTGCTTGTTTCAGGATCTTATGACGAAGAAGATTATTGGTAAAGGACATGAGGTTGAAGGTCACTACATTCTTGATACAACTCCATCACGCCATATTGCTTGCTCAAGTGTCAACTCTCCCTTTCAAGCACACTGTAGGTTGGGCCATCCATCTCTTTCCCTACTTAAAAAGCTTTGTCCCCAGTACAAGTCATTACCTTCCTTAGACTGTGAGTCATGTCAGTATGCCAAACATCATCGTATTAGCTCAAGCCCTAGAGTCAATAAACGTGCAAGTACACCCTTTGAATTAGTCCATTCTGATGTTTGGGGTCCCTGCCCGGTTTTGTCTAAACCTGGATTTCGGTATTTTGTTACTTTTGTGGATGATCATTCTCGTGTAACTTGGCTATATTTAATGAAAAGTCGTTCTGAATTGTTTTCACTATTTTGTACGTTTTGTACTGAAGTTAAAACTCAGTTTAATACTTCGGTTCGTACTTTACATAGTGATAATGCTAAAGAATACACATCTGGTGCATTTCAAACTTTTCTAGCTAAGAATGGAATTATTCATGAAACTTCTTATGTTGACACTCCCTCGCAAAACGGGGGTGGCAGAACGGAAGAATAGACATCTTTTAGAAACTGCCCGTGCTCTCCTTTTTCAAATGAATGTTCCTAAATCGTTTTGGGCTGATGCAGTTTCTACCGCATGTTTTCTCATTAATCGTATGCCATCCTCTGTTCTTAATGGTGATATTCCCTACAAAATTCTTTTTCCAAAGAAATCTTTGTTTCTTATTGATGCGAAAATATTTGGAAGTACGTGTTTTGTTAGAGATGTTCGTCCACAGGTCACTAAATTAGATCCTAAGTCCTTAAAATGTGTCTTTCTTGGCTATTCTCGAGTTCAGAAAGGTTATCGGTGTTATTGTCCTAAACTTAACAAATATTTGGTCTCTATTGATGTTACTTTCTTGGAAGACACACCTTACTTTCCATCTTCATCCACTCTTCCTAGTCGAGAGGATGATAATCTATTAGCATATTCAATCACTACTCTTACATCAGAACCAGCTCATCCTACCCCAGGTCTTACCCCTACATCAGAACCAGCTCATCCCCCTACATCAGAAGAAACTCTTGTCCAACTTGACCCACCCAGCTTCCACCCTCCTATTACCCAGGTTTACACTAGACGCAAGTCGGCATCATGTCCTTCACCAATACCTGCTTCGTCATCTGATCCAGCTTCAAGCGATGATCTTCCAATTGCTTTACGCAAAGGTAAACGAGAATGCACTTATCCTATTTCTACCTTTGTTTCTTATGACCATTTATCATCCTTTTCTCGCTCTTTTGTTGCTTCACTTAGTTCTGTTTCTATTCCTAAAACCGTCCGTGAAGCTACTTCACATCCTGGTTGGCACGAAGCTATGATTGAGGAGATGACTGCTTTAGATGATAATGGTACATGGGATTTGGTTGATTTACCTACAGGGAAACAGGCTATAGGTTGCAAATGGGTGTATTCTGTGAAGTTTAATCCAGATGGGTCAGTTGCTCGATTGAAAGCATGCCTAGTTGCTAAGGGTTATGCTCAAACTTATGGTGTCGATTATTCTGAGACATTTTCTCCTGTTGGCAAGTTGACGTCTGTTAGATTGTTCATTTCCTTGGCAGCAACTAATAATTGGCCCTTACACCAACTTGACATTAAAAACGCTTTTCTCCATGGTGATCTTCTGGAAGAAGTGTATATGGAGCAACCACCTGGTTTTGTTGCTCAGGGGGAGTCCGGGCGAGTGTGTCGCCTTCGAAAATCTCTGTATGGTTTGAAACAAAGCCCTCGTGCTTGGTTTGGCAAGTTTAGTCAGGCTATTGAGAGATTCGGCATGGTGAAAAGCAAGTCTGACCATTCTGTATTTTTTAGACACTCAAAGGCTGGATTGATTATACTGGTAGTATATGTAGATGATATTGTTATCACTGGAAGTGATGCTGGAGGAATTTCAGGGCTGAAATCTCATCTTCATAATCAATTTCACACGAAGGATTTGGGGGTTCTAAAGTATTTTCTAGGTGTTGAGGTGACTCGGAGTAAACAAGGTATATTTCTATCTCAGAGAAAATATGTCCTTGACTTACTTAGTGAGATTGGCAAATTGGGGGCCAAGCCTTGTCATGCTCCAATGATTCCTAATGTGCAGCTTACACAGGATGGAGAATTATTTGAAGATCCTGAAAGGTATCGAAGATTGGTTGGGAAGTTGAATTATCTTACTTTGACTCGTCCAGATATTGCATATTCGGTTAGTGTTGTTAGCCAATTTATGTCATCTCCTACCGTTCATCATTGGGCAGCATTGGAACAGATTTTGTGTTATTTGAAAGGAGCACCAGGAAGAGGTATTGTGCATGCTAATCATGGGCATAACCGAATTGAGTGTTTTTCAGATGCTGATTGGGCTGGCTCGAAGATTGATAGAAGGTCTATTTCTGGTTTCTGCGTATTTGTTGGGGGAAATTTGGTCTCATGGAAAAGTAAGAAACAGTCAGTTGTGTCACAGTCTAGTGCGGAATCTGAATATAGGGCTATGGCACAGGCTGTTTGTGAGATTACGTGGATAAAACAATTGTTGACTGAAGTAGGGATTACAACTTCAGTTCCAGTTAAGCTGTGGTGTGATAACCAAGCTGCTATTCATATTTCAACTAATCCCGTATTTCATGAGCGGACCAAACACATTGAAATAGACTGTCACTTTGTTCGTGAGAAGATTCAACGAGGCTTGATTGTTACCTGTTATGTCAAGACTGGAGAACAACTAGGGGATATCTTCACAAAGGCTTTGAATGGTGCTCGAATAAACTACCTATGTAACAAGTTGGGCATGATTAACATCTATGCTCCAGCTTGAGGGGGAGTGTTAGAGCTGTCCTAAGGCTGTACTACAGCTGTATATTTTGTGTGTTATATATAGGATGTATTTGTGCTTATCTGTTTATAATTAGGGGATATAGTTTCCTAGAATAGGACCATTGGATGTGTATAAATCAAGGCTTTCCTGTGAATAGAAGAATTGAATTCTCTCTGCATTATCTATGGTTTACAAAAGCCAAGCAAAATTTCATCCTTCCAAATGACTATTGGAGGTCTAATGGTTGCATTGACTCCATGAAAAAGGATATAGAAGAAGATTGCATAAAGTTGGATGCATTTTACAATAACTGCTGCATGAGCTCTGAGAAAGAAGCAGAATAAGCTTTCTTGTGTTATTACACCGCCAAAGAGCAAATTATATTTTGCTTGTAATTCTTAGTTTCCATGAAAAATGAAATGTAATGCTCAGAGGGAAAAACTTATTTCCACGTCCTCAGTACTGCCATTGGTCGAGAGAAGGAGAAGATAACTTGTGACAGCAATCTGCACCAAATCATTCCTATTATAACCTTGAAAGTACGCCAACACCACAAGATGGAGCTTCAAGGAAGAACAGAAAACAGAATGTAAACGAATGAATATGTAGTAACATACCTTCTTATCAATATCAGGATTGATTTCAAAACCATATGGGGTCTTATCCACCCAGGGTGTTGGTCTTGTCAGGTGGTCGTCAACTCCTTCCGCGTTTCTTCGATTTGCCTCACCACATCTACTATGTTTTGATGACAAGACCTGACCTCAATAGTTTCAAGTGAGGGAATGTAGTCCAGACAAGAAGGAACCTCTTTCAACCAGAAACACCACTTCAATTCCATCTTCATTAGACAGTAAAGTTGATCATCACAATCAGAAAACCACCCGACAAGATCCACACCATCCAACTTCAAGACTTCAAGTTTGGCGAATTCCTCTTTCATCATTTCCCACATTTTCCCTTCCACTTCTGTCAAATGTAGTTTGAGCACATCGAGATTTGGCAGTTCGCCAATTTGGTATACTTCTCTGAAATTGTTAGGGTTTCTACATTCTCGTGATGGCGGTGTATACTAATAATGCAATTTTTTCCCGTTTTTACTTGATTTGATAAATCAATGTGGTCCACTTTAAAGAAAAATTATACCACACACATCCCATGTGAGCCATTAATGAAATTATTTGGATGTTTTCCGAATATCCCTTATTTATATCATTCTTCATTGGTTCAATATAAACTACTACCTATTATCTCATTTTTAAGTCTGGTATCAATAAACCCTTCTCCAATTTCAACATGTTTTCCAAACCCACTCCATCTTCCAAAGGCACAAATTACAACTTTAACGAAGATAAGTTGGCTTATGCGTGGTTGCAGGTATCATGGGATCCCATCATAGGAAACAACTAATTTATTGTTACCTTTTGGTTACGTGTGCAACAAGTTTACAATGACGGAATAATAGGGATTGGTGAATATCGTACTGATAGATCTCTGAGGTCGCGCTTTTCAATCATGGAGACAGAAGTACGAAAGCGAATTGGATGTTTTCGTCAAGTTAACAATATGAATCCAAGTAGTGCCTCCAAAAATGATATTGTAAGTTTAAATAATAAATACTGCTATGTTATTTTATTTATTTTTGGTTACATGTAAGTACTTACTATCATTTACTATTTCTTAGATGGATCGAGCAAAAGAGATGTTGAAACTAGATGATAAATAAAAAAATAAAAAAAGGATTTCAGTTTGACTATGTACGGAATATTCTTAAAGATGTTCCAAAAATTTCAAGATGATGCACCATCGTGGACGATTACAAACCCAACGAATTTCAATAACTTCCCACCCCTATCTGATGAATTCATTTTCTAGTTCTCCAACGTTATCTCATCCTGAGTTAGACTCATTCCATATGGATACATATGGTATTTCTGGTGGTTCGATAAGCAAAATTCGGCAAGAAAGCATAGCAAACAAAATTCATCCTATTTCAACAGGGACCCAAGAGAGCTCATATCACAAAGGCACAAACAATTAGACATCTATAACAAGAACCAAATTCACACAAGCAGGGAGAGCTCTACTAAAGGCGGCATTAGAAGGCGGTTCCATTAGACTGCCTTTAATTGAGATCCAAAACCATTTCCGAGTTCAGAAATTCCTCCCAGGTCATTTTAAAGATGGATCGAATTAATTAAAGGTGGTTTCGCCTTTAAGGGAATCATTTCCGAGTTTGGAAATACTTTCCTAACCCTCCTTTTCATCTTAAAGGCGGTTTCAAGGGCAGAACCGTCTTTAATGGGCTCAAGTCATACTTAGGCCTTTTAACCCATGAGCCTACCTAAACTTTCAGCTTGGCCTGTCTTTAACTTTCTCCCCCATTTTCATTTCTCCCCAGCTTAAAACCATATTTCCGTCACTTCTCTCCCCACCCCACACCCACCTCCGCTGCCTCACCCTCTCTCCGCCGCCTTACTCTCTCCGCCCAGCTTCAGCCCTCGCCTCCCACGCCACCCAGACTGCCGCCGGACCACAATCGGGCCTCTGTAACACCGCCACCGAAATATGTAGGGTTATCAGCACATTATGAAAATTGGTAGGGTTTAATCAGCACATTCGTAAAACTTATAGAGTTATATCAGTACATTCGTAAAAAGTGTAGGGTTATATCAACACACAATATAATATAGACGTTTTAATGATATTTTGTGTATTTTGTTGTGTGTGGTTGTTATTTTACCGTGTTCTTCGACCTAGGGTTTTTAATGTTGATAAGTTTTGAAATGAGGTTATGATATGTGATAATGGTATTTAATATGAATGATGGTGTCATGATGTCAAATTTTATGGTGTATAAGATATTGTTATGATGTGATAATTGTGTATATGATGACGTGGTCACCCGTTAAGGCCAGCCGAGTACCACACACTTAACTTTTATAATATGTGCTAATATAACCCTATAAGTTTTAGGAATGTGCTGATATAACCCTACAAGTTTTAGGATTGTGCTGATATAACCCTATCCATTTACATAATGAGCTGATATAACCCTATATAATTCGGCGGCTGTCTGGTGGCGGTCTGACGGTGGTCCGGTGGCAATCTGGTGGTTGTTCAGTTGTGGTCCGATGGCGGTCCGGGGAACTATGACGGTAAAATTGTCCACATAATTTCACATTTTGTCTAGAGGGAATTTTGGTCAATTTACACATAGTCAACGCCGAAAAATCAAAGTCAATGCCGAAAATGGGGTCTGAGGGTTATATTGGCACTTTCATTAACTAGTTAGGATAATTTTTGCACTAAAAATTATCTCAGAGTTATATTGGCACTTATTCAAGTAGATAAGGTTATATTGGCACTTATCCCTAAAAAAATACATCTTTGGCCAGCTTATAGACCAGATGGATTTCTGTCATACTGATATGGTAGCCTGTCCAGGTAGCCTCTTCTCGGTTCACTTGCTTCGATTCCTTTACCTGCAAATGTTGTCCCGGAAGTGATTCCGGGATAGCAACTTCAACGATCAAGTCAATCCTCTCTTCAAGAAATGGAATTTCTCTATAATATACCGCTTACCTTAGCTCCTATAGATATTGTTGTATTTATAGGCGCAATCCCTTTGCAGCTCCCTGTTCTTAGGAATTTGAGATCGTGGGCACGCCACTTTTACCATGTTTCTCAATCATGGCCTTTGTGTTTGCTACGTGTTCCATTTTTTACGGCCTACGTTCTCTGTTACGCCTCGTGATTCATTAGTTCGCTGTGTCTGCCTGTTCGTTGTTTTGGACCAAAGCTTGGCAGGATAATGTTGGGATGGGCTTGGCAACTCTCAGCCATTTGATTGTTGGGCCACACCTACACCATAAGCCCCCTAGCCATGAAGATTACAAGAAACAACATGATGATGTTGTTTGTAGTCTGAGTGTGAAATGATGTTAACATTGTACAGAATGTTCGTGATGAAGAAGCTACTTTCAGCCTTGCGACGTGATGTAGTCTTGTGTGCTATAATTTTATCTTCGATCACTCTTCGGATTTAAAATTTTGAATCTTGAGCTCCTCATGTCAAGGCATTATTTTCGGTGATTGTTTTTTGAACTCTGCAATTTGCTCCCCGTTGTTCGGTATTCCAGCCCAAAATTCCCTGATGTTTGTTATCGCTATATCTCTTAAATGGGGAATTTGAAACGAAGGATTTAATGTGGCCCTTAATCAGTGTGCTGTCTTTTCATATGCCTTTGTCGTCTCGATATAAGCAAAAAAGGTACTTTACTTTTTATCAGATACTCATCATTATTTTTGCTTTCCTCTCTAACGGCTCCTTTTGTTATCTATATTCAAGGCCCTTTCTTCCTTCTCGTTTTAGCTTCTCATCTCCATTGTCCAGAGTTTGTATTCCTGTACTAATTCTTAAATTTTCTGCGCATAATCAATCCTCGGTTCTTTCAAGAGTAAGTTCCCTTGCTTGAATTATTTCTCATATATCTACTGTGTTATTTCTCTCTAGTTCTGGTTGGTTGTGTGACTTATTTCCAATCATCTTCCCCGGCATGTTTTCTGTAAATCCTTTTTGTAATAGATTTGCCTCTATTGAATTTTAACTGAGATTATTACCTCCTCATTTTAGAACCTCTGTGTCTTCTTCTAATCACGGCAAGTCCCCCCGTAGAAGATGCTGCTTTCAACGGGGATTCTTACCATGTTGTCAGATCCTCCATCGTTCCGAGTAGCTTGACCATCTCTTATGTAAATGACTTAAAGAACTCATTTCCTTTTCTGTCTGCTTACAAACTTTGTTCGCCTTCTAAATCTGAGTGTGTTCACAACCCTCCTCATGGCTATATATCTTGCTAGCTAGTATATTTGAACTTTGGTCTCAACTTTCAACTTTCTGAACATGTGATTGCACTGCTTCGTTCATATAATATTGTGTTGGCCCAATTTCATCCTGAGGGCATTGCTATTATGATGGGTTTTCTTCGCGTGTGTGAAAATGCGAACATACCTTTTACCATTGACTTATTCCGCAATTTTTTCCACCTACAAAAAGTGAAGAATATTGTGGATGAATTTACCCTATATCTTGTGATTTCGGGGGTGGAGCTTGTGAGTGGCTTCTCTAGTAATGTTGGCGATTGGTGTAGGAGATATTTCTTTATCAAAAGCCAAACAAATTCCCGAGTCTGATGTACCTTCATAGAACTACAGAGTTCCTAAATCTAAGCTTCCTAACTTGAGTGTTCGCTATACTAAGGAGAAGTCGATCGTGGCTACGCTTAGCGTATATACCCAACACCTTCGCCATGCTGACTCTGATGCTGAAGGTGTCTTGTTTGCCTATATTATGTTGTATTTTATTGTGTATTTTATAGTGGGTAGTAAAGCTATTTTCTTTCTTGTGTCAGTTCATTTTAACCCATGTTCTTTCTTATTGTGTCAGATATGGATCTCACGAAAGGTGACATTGATTCGTTAATCTTCAATGACGATGAAGTAAATATGGCTATCGTTCAAACTGACTATGCCAGTGATGACAACATCGTGGCTCTACTGTCGATCATCACAGGCTCTAAGGATAAAGAGACTGATGGTGGGAAAACTAGCCATCGTCGAACTCTGAACCCACAGAAAGAGAACAAGAACAAGAGGGATCGAAGCAGCGGTCACTAAGGTCATCATGTTTCTCCTCTTAAAAATGGGTGTGGCAACCAAACCAATTTGGCAATTACACAGCGAACTGAAGACTCCCTGGCCCAGTGGGTGATTTCAGATTTTTTTTCCGGCCTTTCACTACCTTACACACTAGTTGCGGTAACGTTACAATTTTCCTTGTGTAACTTTTCTTAAGTTTTACTCTTCCATTTATAACGTAGTGAGTAAATTTGTTCCCTATGTTGTACACTTGTAAGGTTGTGAGGGTCTGAAGATTGCGAGCGATTATCCAAGTATTCTCCTGCTGATGACTCAATGGTGGAGAAATACAAATCACTGAAGACTAAGTGTTTGCTATTGGAGAGCTTGTTGAAAGCTGTTGAGGAAAAAGTGAAGGTTGCTGAGGAGAAGGTAAAAGCTTGTAAAGAAGAGGCGAGCGCTTCTAGGGAGAGTGTGAGGCTTGCGGAGGTGGAATCCTCTGAGCTTTGTTTTCAATTGGTTGATATGCAAACCAATGGACCTGCTTCCTCTCAATATCCTCAAGTGCTTGTGGATCGGCTAAGAAAGACAAATTGCTTTTATAAGTTTTTTGAGGATATCTCCAAGACTGCTCAAATTGTCGGGTATTGCGAGACCGTGAATAATGTATAGCAGTGGAACCCCAGGTGTGACTGCAAAAGCGTGCCCACTTTGCCAAAGTGTACTGAGACTCTAGAAAGAAAGAGGGTCGGCCTGAATTAAGCCCCCATTGATAAGATCGCTGATGGGGGTTATCTGTATGCCTTGCTTTCACATCTCACTAGTTTCCCTAGTCTCCCATCATTGGCTGAGATGAAATAGTGTGAGGTGGATTATTATGAAGAACTTCCATTTAAGTCCCGCGTTGATATTGCAATTGTTGATCTAGAGGCTAACATTGGTAATGCAAGTACTGAAGCTCCCCTCCTTAAAGACAACAATGGTGATTCCACTCAGCAGCTTAACAAAGATGTCCCTGCAATCACTTCTCCATTTTCGCCTTTCCCTAACTCTAAAGTTAGTTAATTTTTAGTATTTCTTCATATAATTGGGTTGTTGGGTTGTACTCTTGAAGCAATCATTTAGTGTTTGTATTTTCTATTCACACAACTTTATTTATAAGGGTTGATACACGTGTTGTTCCGCATTTTCTTATCAGCCTTACTCGTGTGCAGGGTTTCAACATTTTGATTTATAGTAAATTTCTAAAAAGCTTGATTTTATGGGACACAATGACCCTCTATCTGAACCCATTAGTTTTCTTTGTGCTACTCAACTGTTTACTTAAGAATGTGCAGTGGCCATTTCCTCTGACCTTTTTACATGAGTGGAGTCACTTCCCCTATGTATTGGTTGGCAACTTCTTTTTCCTTCTATCCCTCCATCTCTGTCTGCAAGTTGCCCTTCTAGAAAGCTTATTCCTAATAGATACAATGTTGAATCGCTTGGGAAGGACATTGTCCGTGGGTTAGTCGATATTGAGTCTGCTGGCGCGTACATCCAATCACTTAACCTTCCTGTTCGTGTTCAAGAGTGGGCTCTCTATTTGGGCATTTGCTTGAAGTATATGCTCTTGGGTATTCTTGATCTTGAAAAGAAATGGGGTACGGTCATGAAGAAAACTCAGGATACTTTGCGAGTTCTGTGCAGGATCCTGAGCGAACAAAATGACCTCATTAATCGTCAGCAACTGAACCTTGCGAAGATGCTCCGAAAACAAATGGAGGCTAGGGAGTGTATCACAAGCAAGACTAATGAAGCCCAACAGAAGACGCTAACTATTGATAAGAAATGTGTTCGTATTAATGACTTGCTCAAAAAGCTTAAGAAGAAACACGTTGAAAATGACCACCTCTCGTCTTCTGCTGCTCGATGGCAAAATAAGTTTTACGAACAAATTTCCATAAACACGTAGCTACGAGGAGAAAACAAAAAATCTTCTTGTTGAATGTAATCGTCTTGATTCGTATGTTTGTCAATTGGAGCAAGCTTGCGCTGACTACAAGAATCAACCTCAAGTTCCCCCTTCGTCATCACACCATACCTCAAGCCATGGTGATTTAATTGATGGTGGCAGCAATCAAAGAATTAGATTGACAGATGTTGTCTGATCTCATATTCATTATCTTTAAGAGGGAATTCAAAAATTTAAGGACGAACATAGAACAGTACGAGGAGACAGTGAACGTTATGAGTATGCAGTTGGATCGCGAAGAGTTTGGTCCTATAATTGACTTCAAAGCTTATTATGTAAACATCTTGATCGTATGGGGAGAAGAGGTATGACTCACACCCTACCTACCTACATAGGCAATGGAAATATGATCACTTAGTTAGCGAGGAGCGTAAGGCAGAGGAAAGTCACCACTGAGCTGAGCAATGTCCGTACGGTGGTGAGCAATCTTCTTGTGAAACTGAGTGCCCTCCTTACGAGGCTGAACTTAATCTTCATCGTGATGGTTCTTCTACTTCTAGAACATCATGCTCTACAAAAGGTAGATAGTGTGCCTTGTTTGTTGCCATAGATGATTTGATCATCTGTAAGTTTTGTTGTCATTGGGGCTTATGACTCATTCTGTACTGATAACAATTTTGTCCTATCTATTTTGATGCCATGTTTATCGATCTTTTGCGATCCTGTGCTTTGTAGGCGTATCTGCCTAAATATTTTTTTTGCTTTGTCAATGTTGCGAAGTTGCAAGATCTCTTGCTTGCAATTTGTTTAGTTCACGAAGCTGCAAGATTGAAAGTTTGCTAGCACCGCTAAATTGAGTAAGATCTATATCTTGCATTTGTTTGATGTGTGATGTTGTAAATTCTAGAGTTTGCAAGCATCACCTTTTGTGCAAGGTCCATGGCTTGCAATTTCTGTGATTCATGACACCACAAGATCCAAAGCTTGTCAGCATCAATATTTGAGCAAGATCTATAGCTAGAGTTTGTTTGATTCACAAAGTTGTGAGATCTAAAGCTCGCAAACATCGCCAATGCAAGATCTATGGCTTTCGGTTGTTTGTCTTACAATATCTAGAGCTTGCGAATGAGAATGCGAGATATATAGTCCACTATTAAATTTCATTTGTCAATTCTTAGCAAAGAATATGAAGCATAGTCATAGTCCAACAAAGTGGGTTTTTATATTAAATATGTACGATGGCGATGATATCGCGGCAAAAAAGTGATACTAAAGGAAAACAAGGATAATGTCCTTGTGTCTATACAGGTAGTCGCTCACTATTTTCCTTTTAGACATAAAACCTCCTTAAGTTAGTCACATGCCACATGTTTGGGAGTGTTGGGTCATCCATTCTTTCTAACTAATAGATGTTGGACTTATAAGCCTTCGTGAATTTGTATGATCCTTCCCACTTTGGACATAGTTTTCCTCGCTCTTCAGCAAGGCTAGCATCAGTTTTCCTCGCTCTACAGCAAGGCTAGCATCGTTTTTCCTCAGCCCCAGATCACCAATCTGAAATCACCTTTCCTTCATTTTCTGATTGTACGATCTTGCCACTCTTTCCTTGTGTTTAGCTTCTGTGATACTTGCCAAGTTTCTTTGCTCCTCTAGTTCGTCTAGCTCCAGCTTCAGCACATCTGGATTGTTCATCTCCCTATAGTTTCTTATTATAAGACTTGAATTTCCAATTTCTACGGGATGGCTGCTTCGCGACCGTACACCAAAGCGTATGGTGTCTTTCCTGTTGGCTGTCAGATGGTTGTTCTATATGACCGTAGCATATTCGGTAGCTCGTCCACCCACCCTGTTCACTTTCCTTCCATTCGCTTTTGTATCCCCAGAACTATGGTCTTGTTTGTCACTTTCACTTGGCTATTAGCTTGAGGATGTGCCATAGAGGTAAACTTCTGAGTGATCCCGAGCTTTGAAAACCAGTCGGTAAGTGCCACACTTGTGAATTGTGTGTCGTTGTCTATGACAATGGTCTAAGATCTAAGCGGCATATAATGTGACAATTATGTGACACTGAAGTGGCACATAATGTTTTTCCATACAAATTTTCTAGTGACTTCGGCTATGACGCGTCCTAATGGCTTAGTTTCGACCCACTTTGTGAATTAATCCACCACTACAATGAGGAACATAGCGTTGTTTTCTCCTCTTGGGAATGGCCCCACTAAGTCTATCCCCCACTTGTCAAATGGCCAGGCTCCATAGATTCCTGTCATAGTTGATTGTGGTGCATGCGATAGCGAAGCGTTGATTTGGCAGCCCCTACACTTGAGAACGAAGTTGTATGCATCATTGAACATAGTCGGCCAGTAATACCCTGGTCTAATGATCTTTCTAGCTATCGTTCTAACTCCCTGGTGCGTTCCACATAAGCCTTCATGAACCTCTTTTAAGATCTCAGTCACCTTTGTTGGCCCTATACATTTTATCCATGGAGACAAGAACCGTTTTTTGTACAACATCCCATCTTTGTAGGCATAATTAGAGGAACGCAATTTCAACTTTCTAGCCTCCACCCTATCTTCTAGCAACGTCCCTTTTGCGAATAAATCTATTAGTGGGTTCATCTAGATTGCTTCATTTTCTTGTATCGCTAGCACCACCATTGACATAGTGCTTATAACTGGGACAACCTTCATGATGACATCCCCCTGTTGAATGAAGGAATCAAACCCTAGAGTCGCCAGCTTGCTTAATGCATCCACATGTGTGTTTTCACATCGCAGGATGTGTTTTGTGTCAAAATATTCAAGTTGGGCTATGAGTTGTCGTACATTCACCAAATATTTCATCAATTGGTCTTCTCGTACCTCATAGTCACCTCGCACTTGCTGGACTACAATTAGAGAATCACTGGATACACTGATAGTTCCTACTTTCATTCTAATCGCGAGGTCTAATCCACAAATTAGAGCTTCGTATTCTGCTTCATTGTTGGTCAGCAAGAAATTGATTCGTGATTAGTGTCGGTGCTTGCCCCCATTTGGGTCCACTAAAAGCAGCTCTGCTCTGCATCCTTCCTTGCTTGATGAGCCATCAATGAACAACGTCCAAGCTACTTGTTCCCATTTTGTCTTACCTTTGTCAGTTGTTAAGCTCTAATGGATGCTCGATTTCTATGCTTCTTCACTTGACATTTCTGCAATAAAGTCTGCCAATGCTTGAGCTTTGATTATTTTTCTAGGTTGAAATTGTATTTCAAATTGACCTAGTTCCAGAGCCCATTTTGCCAATCTTCCTGAAGACTTTGGTTTAGAGAGGATGTTGTTGATTGGGAACCCTGTGCAAACTACTATGTTGTGGTTATGAAAGTAAGTTCTCAATCTTCACGCTGAATAGACCAGAACCAAGGTTAGCTTTTCTAAAGGCATATAAGCTGTCTCCGCCTTTTACAGGATTCAGCTGATGTAATAAACTGGAGCATGTCTCTACCCTTCCAAGCAAACTAACACAGAGCTGACAGCAGTTTGTGTGGCTACTAATACAAGTACAATGTTTCTCCCGGCACAGGCGATTTCAGCGTTAGCAGCGTTTGAAGCTGGTCTTTTAACCCCTCATACGCTCCCTGACAGTCTTCACACCAACTAAATTTGCTTGCCTTTCTTAGCACTTCAAAGAGTGAAAAGTGCTTTTCCATAGCCTTGATACAAAACAAGTGAGCGCTGCCAATGACCCCATTCAGATTTGTACTTCTTTAAAAGTTCGTGGTTAGGGAAGATTCACTATGACTTGTATCTCATCTGGGTTAGCCTCTATACTCTTTGAGGAAACCTTGTACCCCAAGAACTTTCCAGCCCCCACACCAATTATACACTTTTTAGGGTTGAGTTTCATCCTATATCCTTCAAAGTGTCCAACGTTTCTTTCAAGTCTTCAATGAAGTTTCCTACCTTCTTACCCTTTATAACCATATCGTCAACATACCCTTCAACATTTCTACCTATTTGGTTTCTAAATGCCATGCCAATCACCCTCTGCTACGTTGTTCCCACGTTCTTAAGCCCAACAAGCATCTTCATATAACAAAACATTTCGAAGCTCGTTATGAAGGTTGTTTTCTCTTCATCGTTCGGGGTTCATCAGTATTTGATGATATCATATGTATGAATCCAAGAAAGCCAAGACTTCGTGTTCCGAGATCGCTTCCACCAGTTGATCGATCTTTAGAAGAGGATAGTAATCCTTTGGACATGCTTTGTTCAAGCTCGTGAAGTCAATGCACATCCTTCAAGCACCGTCTGACTTCTTCACCATGACCGGGTTCGCTAACCATGTTGGGTATATGACTTCCCTTATTATACTGGCTTGTAACATCGATGTAACCTCTTCTTTGATCACTTCCAATCTGTCGTTGGCAAAGCAACGCGGTTTCTGCTTAACTGGTTTACCTGAGCTACTGGCATTCAACAAATGGGTAGCAATGTCTGGGCTTACCCCTCCCATGTTCAGTATGTCACATGCGAACGTATCCCTGCGGCCTTGCAAGATTTGGATTATCGTCACCTTTTCTTCAGCTAAAAGAAATTTTCCAACCTTTACGCACCTGGAGTAATTTTTGGCATCTAGGTTTACTAACTTCGTTTCTTCACCTAGGTCCACTGATTCATCCGAATGTTCTAGTGAGCCTCCTCCTGAAATAGTGTTAACCAGCTTTGCATTTTCTCATATATTTCCTACCTTCATTGCTATAACCATGTTTTGCCTGGCTGCTTGCTGGTTTCCCCTAATTGTTGCTACTTTAGCTGGGGTTGGGAATTTCATTACCAAATGATAAGGGGACCAGATTGTCTTAGCTTTGTACAACCAAAACCTTCCAATTATAGCATTAAATGTACTTGGGGCATCCATAACCACAAAGTTGCACATAATTGTGCAATTCTTCTCGTGTTCCCCTATCGTAACTGGCAACTATGTCTTTCCCAAAGGCGCCCTGTGAATCTGACCAGCAAAGATGTAGATCTTTTTAAATATTTTCTCTTGAAGCCCAAACTGTCAAAGAAATCAATAAATAATATCTCGATCCCACTACCGTCATCTAAAAAGACTCTGTAGACAGCTGCATTTCCAATTTTTGCTATGATAACCATTGGATTGTTGTGCAGCGGGGTATTGGGTATTGCATCCTCTTCGCTGAAGATAATTTCTTTGTTTGAGCGGAGCCTTTTATCAGCTGGTTCTTGCAGAGGAGAGTACCTTGCCATGGCTTTCCACGTGTTCTTAGACAGCGAATCTATGGAACCGTGTATAGAGAAGATATTTGTCTCTGGTGCTTTGCTATCCACGATGTCATTGTATTCTACAACCGCCTTTATTTTTTTATTCTTAGCCATTGACGCCGCAGTACCTTGGTTTTGAGGAGATGGGTTTGGTGCTTTGCTTGTGTTCCCATACTGACCTGTTGCTTTCTTTCTGTACTGGCCCAAGTTGAAATGGTGTATCTTAACTTGTTGCGTCTCCATAATGACTTGTTACTTTTTTCCTTGTCTTCGTCAGAGGCGTATCTTAAAAGGGTGAACCCTGCAAACTCGATTCTTTTCTGAATGTGGTGTTTACTTTTCCTTTTCTAGGGCAGGTTTTTTGTGAATCATCCATTGTTCTCTTTTCACCTCGCTGCTTCTCTATCTTTTGATTGTTTGCTTCCTCTATTCGAATATGCCGTTTGATCATTTTTTGCAATTCCCTTGGGTTTTCCAGCATATCCTTTGCTAGTTCCTTGTAAAGCTCTCTGGATCTCATGCCCTCTATAAAAGCACCTAATGATGATTGAAATGAAAAATCTTGAACTTGTGGTTTCTCCGTGACGAATCGGCTATGGTACTCCACGAGGCTTTCATCGCTTCACTGTGCTATATTGTTGAGATCCGAAATCGTTCTAGTGAACTTCTAATTTTGGTAGAAATATCCCTAAAATAAATTTGACAGTTTTTCCCAAGACTTGATACCTCCGTGTGGAAGGTTTCCGTACCACGTAATCGCAGTGCCTGTTAGGAAGATGGGAAACACTTTGCAAACTAGTTCTATGTCCGCATCCCGGAATCTCATACTATTTCTATATAAATGTAAGAACTCTTTTGGATCTGTGGTACCATCATAGACTGCAACGTGTAGAGGAAGCCTGAAATCTTTAGGCATCTGGAAGTCTCGTAAATGTGGTGCGAGAGGAGACTTATCCATGTCATCCTCTGCAAAAATGTCACTCAGCTCTTCCTCATAGCAAAGACGTTTGTATTCTTGATTTTCCCTTTTCTCTGGCCTTGGGGGTTTTTGCCTCAGAGTCTTCAAGAATTGATCGTATAGATCCTCCATGTTCGCTTCTAAGAATGGTGCGAATGCTCACTTTTCCTTATCATAGTTTGGAGATTCTCTCCTCTTTTTCCTCCTCTATTTCTTCTTTGCTAAATCCTTTCTCTTTACTAGGTGTGATGTTTTTGGTGGTGTGTTCCTTCATTTTGTCCCAGCATTTGTTCTTGTAACTGGTGGTTGTGGATTTTTGCACTCCTGGTGAATGTCATTGCTTACCTGAGCAGCCTAATAATGAAAGAAAAATTTTTTTTGTTCCCCACAGACGGCGACAAATGATGTGGTAGCTTGTCCAGGTAGCCTCTTCTTGGTTCACTTGCTTCGATTCCTTTATCTGCAAATGTGGTCCCGGAAGTGATTCCGGCAGAGCAACTCCAACAATCAAGTCAGTCCTCTCTTCAAGAAATGGAATTTCTCTATATTATACTGCTTACCTTAGCTCCTACAGAGCTTGTTGTATTTATAGGCTCATTCTCTTTATAGTTCCCTGTTCTTAGGAATTTGAGACCGTAGGCACGCCACTTCTACCACGTTCCTCGGTCGTGGCCTTTGTGTTCGCTACGTGTTCTGTTTTTGATGGGCCACATTCTCTGCTATGCCTCGTGATTCCTGTGTTAGCTGCGTCTGGCTATTCGTTATTTTGGACCAAAGCTTGGCAGGATAATGTTGGGTTGGGCTTAGCAACTCTCAGCCCTTTGATTGTTGGGCAACACCTACACCACCAACAAACTTTAAGAAAGAGAACTGAAAAAAAAATATGAATAAAGGTGGTAAATATCCCTTACCTCATTTTCTACCTCCAAATTCAAACGTTGCTAATATGTGATACGAGACACTACAACTAAGGAATCAGTACCTAGAAGCACATGTGAATGTGCTTTTTCTGTGCAAATTTCCAAGCCGTGTAAGACTGCCAATAATTTTGCATGTAGGAGAGATGTAGCTTGAGAAACTTTGTATGATTGAAGGGTCCATCTTAGTTAATTTGTAATTTCTCTGTTAATCTGGACACAAGCAGGGGCGGAACCAGAAAAATTTTCCAGGGGAGGCTGAAAAATTTTCGGCGTCCGGCGTGCAGAGGCGGTGGGACGAGGCAGCTTTCGGTGGCGCCGCGGCGGAGACCTGGTGGCGAACGGCGGTGGCGGAGGGCTCTCGGCTGAGGAGGGAATTGACGGAGGGAAGAAAGGGTGATAAATATTAATGACATATAAATTTTAAAAATTCAACTCAACAATAATGAAAAATACTACATAATATAATAAATCAAGTAGCATACAATAATATTTTTACAAGTTCACTAAACTACTAAAATAACTACTTTCTAACGCTCGAATTAGAACTAGGAGAAGGTGGGGGGAACAGATATCTACGAGACTCCATGGCTTGATAACGTTGCATAATCGGTTCATTCTCAATCTTAACAAAAATATCCTTTTCAATATATACCGTCATAACATCGTTCAACCATTCATCTCCCAGTCTATTATGAAGATCGGTCTTGATATTCTTCATGGCAGAAAAAACTCGCTCAACTGAAGCAGTTGCAACTGGTAGAACTAATGCTAACTCAATCAGATGATATACCAATGGATAGAGTACCATGCTACGTGATCGAACCATATGCTGAGCAAGACTTCCAAGATCATTGATGACCGAATAGGCATCATTATCTCTCACATCATGAGTGAAGAAATCAAGTTGTTGCTCAAGTTCTAAACGATCAACAAGGGAGAAGTCATCCGGATAAAGTTCAGCAAGGCGAAGCAACTTACCAACATCAAACATGGAAAATCTTTCTCTCGGATCAAGGCATGCAATACAAGTGAGTAATTCCGAGCTTGCTTCGCAAAATCGATGATTCATTTCAAGAATCATCTTGTCAACGGTCTAGTATTGAAAGAATAAAAATATAACAATAAGATAAAAAATACATATAAAATATTATAAACAAAATAAATTAAACTATGTAAATATTAAAGTAGTACCTGAAGAAAAATATCAACACGGTAGAAATCATGATTGGTTGACATTTCTTCCCGTCGTCTAGAACAGTGATGAATTTTCCATTGTGCTTCCATCACGTCTAATGTGATCTCATGCTTCACACAAAATGTGTTGACTCCATCCAATAATTTATCAAAACCACAATCTCTGAATTCTTGCAATTCAGTCTTCATTCTATTCATCATTCGCACAGCCATCGAAATATTTTGATCTCTTTGTTGCAAGGCAAGGGACAATTGATGTGTAGCTCCCAACAAATGCTTCATCAAAAACATACAAAATACAAATTCATAGCTCTCCATTTTATCAATCAAACCCTTTGCTGTAGAGGCATTTTCAACTAAATTGCCATGCTCACAGATATTAAGAAGCACTTGAATAATTGAAGACCACATAGCCTCAAAGCGAAAAATAGTACTGTAATGTGATCCCCAACGTGTATCACCAGGCCTTCTCAAACTCATTTCTTGAATTTTGCCTCTTTCACTAACATTGTCCCCACTCTCCGATGCACAAGTCTAGCATGTTCTAATTGCACAAGCATCTCTTTTCTAACACATGAACCTCCAACTAGATTCACAGTTTGAACAAGATACCCAAAAAATTCACCCACAGATAGAGTACTATATGCAACAGAAACAACAACCAATTGAAGTTGGTGAGAGAAGCAATGAATATACCTTGCAGAAGAGTTTTCTTTCAATATCAAAGCTTGCAATCCATTAAACTCCCCTCGCATATTTGAAGCCCCATCATATCCTTGGCCTCTCAACTTTGACAAGGACAATTTCTTATCTACAAACAGTTGCTTAAGAGCCTCCATCAAAGTAATAGCTTTAGTATTGGAAGCATGCACAAGAGCAAGAAAACGCTCAAGAATACATCCTTGTTTGTTGACATATCTCAAAACAACCCTCATTTGCTCTTTTATTGATGCATCTCTAGCCTCATCAACAAGAATAGAAAATACACTATCTCCAATGTCATTAACAATAGCATCAGTTACCTCGCCAGCACAAGCACTTGAGAGCTGTTTCTGAACTCTGGGGGATGTCAACTTGCAATTTTCGGGAGCATTTTCATTCATTACCTTAGCAACATCTTCACTTCGCTTGCAATACCATTCAACCAATTCAAGATAATTACCCTTGTTGATGGAATCCCAACCTTCATCATGATCACGAAAAGCCAAACCTTGATTTAACAAGTATCTTGTCACGTCCAAAACCGCATTCAAACGTGTGTGATATGCCTTTTTTGTTTCGGTAAAATGACCATCCAAACAATGTGAGATACTTTACTTTTGAAGGCTAAAATTTCTCAATTTGATTGATGCACCATGATGAATTCCATCCACATTCTTAGCATGTTTACTAAATACTTTAAGGGCATTCTTCCAATCCATCACCCCATCAACAGTATATGCCATCCCCTTTGCTGAATTCTTAAAAAGATAGCAAGGAAAACAAAAGGCCGCATCCTTTGAAACACTATACTCCAACCAATTAAATTCATCAAACCAACCCTTTTGAAAACTTCTAAATTCATCATTGAACACTGTCTTTGGAAAAGTATGATTCTTAGGTTGGCAAGGACCTCTTAATATATATTCTCTTAGTACTTCATCTCTAATAGAAAAATCAATCTCTTCAATAGGTTTACGTAGCCCGGGATCACTTATAACATCATTCTGATTGAATTCTACACGAGATGGTTTGTACTACTACCCTCTTCATTGTGCATTTGTTTATTAGATTCATTCGATCTCTTTAATCCGCTACTTCGAATTAAAAATTTATCCATAACTTATTAAATATCAAATAGGAAAAATATGTAAATTGATTTATTTTCATCGATTCAAATTCAATTTAATAAAATATCCCTAATTGATAATTAACAAATGAAAACAAAAAATTTATAAAATCATATTCATCTAAATTCAATTTAACAAATATCCCTAATTGATAATTCCATAAACCGATTATGACAAAATTTCAATCTCTTTGTTCATTAGATTCATTCGATCTCTTTAAAGATGGAGATCCGCCACTTCGAATTAAAAATTTATCCATAACCTATTAAATATCAAATAGGAAAAATATGTAAATTGATTTATTTTTAAAAATTCAAAAGAGTTACGAAACAATAACAAATTGAGATAACAAAAAATTTATAAAATCATATTCATCTAAATTCAATTTAACAAAAATCCCTAATTGATAATTCCATAAATCGATTATGACAAATTGACAATTTCATTTTCACATACAATTATACAAAATAAATCAAACAATTATAATTTCAACTAAATTTCAACTAAATTCCAACTAAATATGCAATTCAACTAAATTCAAATATGCAATTCAACTAAATTTCAACAATCATATATAATACAACCATATAAATTCAATTCAACATCCAATCTAAAAATCATGTTCACATAAATTTAAGTTTTGAAGAAAAAAATAAAAAAGAGAATAAACCCTAAAATTAATGAATCTTAGCATACAGAGAAGAAGTATACCGGCGGTGGTTACCGTGGTTTGGAGAGTCGGCATCCGACGTACAGAGGCGGCGGGACGAGGCAGCTTCCGGAGGACGGCGGTGGCGGCGGGCAGCACTCAGCTGAGGCAGAGGAGGAGGGAACTGACGGAGGAGAGCTGGAGAGGCTCTGCTCTCGCCTCCAATGTTTTGTATTAATGTTTGGCTTATTGAATTGGGCTCAGTTTTGGCCCAATCCATTTCACATTTCGTTTATATATTTTTTTTCCATATTACTAAATGAAACGACGTCGTTTCACTAACGTGAAACAATGTCGTTTTAGTACTTAGGCATTAAAAAAAATAAGGCCGAATGAAAGGGCGTCGTTTCACGCGTTTTAGTACTTAGGCATTAAAAAAAAGAAAGGACGCAGCGCGGCCTTCTTCTCCGAAGAGCAAACCATACCGCCGCGCTGGAGACGTGCTCGACTCCGCCGAAAGATGCGCTCGACGATCGGACCGCCTCCTGCTACCTCCTGCCGGCGATCTAGGTAGGGCTGGAGCCCTACCTCGCGTACCATTGGTTCCGCCTCTGGACACAAGCCCCAACAGTAGTCACTTTATACTTATTGAAGGTTGTATCTGTGATGAAAACCTCGAAAGGATCTGGGAGAGATAAAGTTGGCCATCTGTGAAGAAGGATCCTACCCCTAAATTCCTCTCTGAAATCTGCTTTCTTGAGTCGTAATTATATCTTGAATTCCATTCGCCCCCTTAAGATCTAGATACAAATTGTGTATTCTTCTAACCTTATTCCAGATTAGAAACGGGTTTGTTGCTGGGTTTGTAGTGTTTCCATCCTAGATGACTTTGGTTCTGAAGATCCAGATCAACCAAATGATGCACACTGAAAGTTGCAGCTCCACCTGAAAAGGAGCAATCAAGAGCCAATCATCAAGTCAGTCTCCAAACATGCGAATTGCAGAGAAATCAAAACCTAAGGAGCTGCATCTCCGAGTCTTTCTTGCAATTTCACATTCTGCAAATAGATGGTGTGTATATTATGTTTTACTGAAGCATAATTGACAAACTGGGCTTATGTTAACTCCTTTTTCTTTCTTTCTTTTTTGCAGTTTTTTTGTTGTAGCATCGCTCTGGCTATGATTCTCCTTACCAGGAATTGGAATCTGACAGGGGCCTTCCACACTGATTCTGAATAATTACCTGGTTGTGAAAAAGTTTGTGCTGAACTTGCCAATTTATTTTCTTTTTCCTGAGCATATCCCGCTTTGACCAAATATTCTCATGTATCATGTATGAGAAGGTTTCCATATGATTCTTTCATTGTCCTAAATTCTTGAAAACCCATAAAGTCATAGTCCACACATATTTTTGGCCACATTAGGGGCTTCAAATATGCGAGGGGAGTTTAATGGATTGCAAGCTTTGATATTGAAAGAAAACTCTTCTGCAAGGTATATTCATTGCTTCTCTCACCAACTTCAATTGGATGTTGTTTCTGTTGCATATAGTACTCTATCTGTGGGTGAATTTTTTGGGTATCTTGTCAATACTGTGAATCTAGTTGGAGGTTCATGTGTTAGAAAAGAGATGCTTGTGCAATTAGAACATGCTAGACTTGTAGATGCATTGGAGAGTGGGGACAATGTCAGTGGAAGAGGCAAAAATCAGGAAATGAGTTTGAGACGGCCTGGTGGTACACGTTGGGGATCACATTACAGTACTATTCTTCGTTTTGAGGCTATGTGGTCTTATATTATTCAAGTGCTTCTTAATATCTGTGAGCATAGCAATTTAGATGAAAATGTCTCTACAACAAAGGGTTTGATTGATAGAATGGAGAGCTATGAATTTGTATTTTGTATGTTTTTGATGAAGCATTTGTTGGGAGCTACAAGTCAATTGTCCCTTGCCTTGCAACAAAGAGATCAAAATATTTCGATGGCTGTGCGAATGATGAATAGAATGAAGACTGAATTGCAAGAATTCAGAAATTGTGGTTCTGATAAATTATTGGTTGGAGTCAGCACATTTTGTGTGAAGCATGAGATCACATTAGACGTGATGGAAGCACAACGGAAAATCTGTCACCGTTCAAGACGATGTGGAGAAATGTTGACCAATCATGATTTCTACCGTGTTGATATTTTTCTTCATGTACTACTTTAATATTTATATAGTTTAATTTATTTTGTTTATAATATTTTATACGTATTTTTTAATCTTATTGTTATATTTTTTATTGTTTCAATACTAGACCGTTGACAGGATGATTCTTGAAATGAATCATCGATTTTGCGAAGCAAGCTCGGAATTACTCACTTGTATTGCATGCCTTGATCCGAGAGAAAGATTTGTCATGTTTGATGTTGGTAAGTTGCTTCGCCTTGCTGAACTCTATCCGGATGACTTCTCCCTGGTTGATCGTTTAGAACTTGAGCAGCAACTTGATTTCTTCATTCATGATGTGAGAGATGATGATGCCTATTCAGTCATCAATGATCTTGGAAGTCTTGCTCAACATATGGTTCTATCACGTAGCAGTGTACTCTATCCATTGGTATATCGTCTTATTGAGTTAGCATTAGTTCCACCAGTTGCAACTGCTTCAATTGAGCGGGTTTTTTCTGCCATGAAGAATATCAAGACCGATCTTCGTAATAGAATGGGAGATGAATGGCTGAATGATGTTATGACGATGTATATTGAAAATGATATTTTTGTTAAGATTGAGAATGAACCGATTATGCAACGTTATCAAGCCATGGACTCTCGTAGATATTTGTTGCCCCCACTTGTTCCTAGTCCTACTTCTAATAATTCGAGCATTTGAAAGTAGTTATTTTAGTAGTTTAGTGAACTTGTAAAAATATTATTGTATGACACTCGATTTATTATATTATGTAGTATTTTTCATTATTTTTGAGTTGAATTTTAAAATTTTAAAATTAATTAATATTTATCAGCCTCCCCTAGAAATTTTTTCTGGTTCCGCCACTGTATTCAGATATCAATAATACAATTCATTACGGAAAATCATTTCATCATGGTATCAGAGCAAGTTCTGATCCTAAATCCTAAACCCTAATTTTTTTTTCAGTGGAATTCTAGTGATCTCTGGCAGTCAGCTTCTCTTCTCCGGCGTATCACCGACATCTCTTTTCCGGTCTCATCTTCCTCTCCAGCAGCAGTTCAGACCCCCGGCAGCTCATATCTCTTGGTTCTGGTCTCTTCGTCTTCTCCGACCGTCTTCCTGTGTTCAACCAAGGCGAATTCTCCACTCTAGCGACGATTCACAGCGGCAAATTCTTAGATTCTTCGGCTATTGCTTCCAAGTTCTCCGGCTCCCAACTTCTCGCAGATTATTCTCCGGCGTCCAGCAATCTCTCGGACGTTCGTACTCAGCGACCAGCTCTCGGCATCTTCTTCCTCGGCGTCTTCGTTCAGCGAGCAGGTGCCGACATCTTCTGAGCGTCTCATCCAGCGAACAGGTACCGTATGTGAGATCCACGCGTTCGAGGCATTACCAGCGTCCAGACGCGCGCGTGTGAGGTACACGCTCGTCAGTCAGCCTCCCTGCACGTGGTGGTGGCTTTGTTCACATTTTCTGTCCTCTTGCTGATTTCTTATTTGCCTTTGTGACTATTAGAGAAAACAAATAAAAATTTATCTCCTCCTATGGGTTATTTGGCGCCCTTATCTCGAGAAGATTGTTCCACTAATTGGATTACAGACAAAGCTTTATTTCAGGCCGGTTTGAATGGTTCCAACCGTTATCCTTCATCGAATCAGTGGATCGTTGATTCCGGTGCTACATCTCACTACTCATACCAATCATCTTGATAAGGTACAATGTTATCGTGGTTCTGATGCTATTCTTGTTGGAAATGGTGAATCATTATCTATTTCTCACATCGGTCAATGTCATTTTTCTGGTTTCTCTGTTAATGATGTTCTTGTGATTTCTAAGATTACTAGAAGCTTATTGTCCATTAGTAAGCTTACTCGTGATTTGCCTGTCAGTGTTATATTTGATGCCGATGCATTTTCCATTGAGCACAAGCATACATGGACGATAATTAGTAAAGGCCGTCATAGTTCAGGCCTTTATTTTCTTGAGACTGGTGATTCCAGCTTTTTAGGTGAACTACGATCTACCAAGCTTCGTGCTTCTTTTGAGCAATGGCACTCTTGCCTCGGTCATGTGTCTCATGATACTGTTCAGTTATTGAATCGAAGGGGCCTTATTTTTGTCACTTCTGTTATGCCTGCATCTGTCAGTTGCTCTCCTTGTCAGATGGCCAAGAGTAGTCATTTGCCCTTTTCCACTAGTGACAAGTGCGCTACTGGTTTGTTGGATAAATCGTATTGTGATTTGTAGGGACCGGCCCCTGTTTTATCTGCCGGTGGTTTCTCTTATTATGCCATTTTCATCGATGATTTCTCGCGATTCACATGGTTTCTCCCAATATGGCATAAGTCGGATTTCTATGACACATTTATCCAGTTTCAAAAGTTCGTTGAGACTCAGTTTTCTGCTAGGGTTAAAATTTTTCAGACCGATGGTGGCATCGAGTTTACTAATCACCGACTTCAGGCTCACTTCATATTATGTGGCATTCATCACCAGATGTCCTCGCCCTATACACCTGCTCAGAATGGTCGGGCTAAGCGGAAGCATCGTCACATCACAGAGACTGGTCTTGCCATGATTTTTTACTCTTCTGTGCCGCATTGTTTTTGGGTGGAAGCTTTCTCCTCTGCGGTTTACATTATTAATCGTCTGCCTAGTTCAGTTCTTAGTGGCAAATCACCTTTTGAGGTTATTTTTGGTCATGTGTCTGACTATACTCTCTTTCACCCATTTGGTTGCATTGCATTTCCATGTCTACGTGCCACTGCTACTGATAAGTTTGCACCTCATTCCATTCCATGTGTTTTTATTGGCTACAACCCTCGTCACAAGGGCTTCCAGTGTCTCGACCAGACTTCTGGGCGCATCTATGTCTCTCGCCACGTTCAATTTAATGAAACTGTATTCCCTGTTGTCTCATCTTCCACGATCAGTCGCTCAATTTCAGATCTGGAGATTTCATCATTTTTTGATGGAGCTGTTACTTCATCGATTGGGGCCACCACGCCTGTGCATGTTCCAGCCGCCCCTCCCTCACCACCATCTTCCATCTGGATGGCTGACCCAGACCCAGCTCCTCGGCCAACGGCAACCACACCTAACCCACCGGCCACCACACCTCAGCCACTGGCCATTGCTCCTCAGCCACCGTCTCAGCCACCGGCCACCACGTCTTAGCCAGTATCGGCTACCCTTTCTCTGGCGACTTCCGACGGCCACTCTCCGGTCAGCGCAGCTCGATCTTCTTCGACGTCGTTAGCTGGTTCGACTCCTCCAGCTTTGCCGCTCCAGCTTCATACCCATCAGATGGCCACTCGGTCTTCTACTGGTGCCATTCAACACCAGGATTATTCAGATATTATTGCTCATGGTCTCACTGCTGCACTTCTCTCTCAGACAGAGCCCACTGATTATCGCTCTGCCCTTCAGGATCCAGCCTAGGTTCCAGCCATAGATGATGAGATGACCGCTCTTCGTGGTCAGCACACTTGGGATTTGCCTTCGAATGTTAACATTGTTGGCTCCAAATGGGTCTATAGGCTCAAGTATCGACCAGATGGCACTATTGAGCGTCACAAAGCTAGACTTGTGGCGAAGGGTTTCTCGCAGATTCTGGGTTTTGATTTTGACCACACTTTCAGTCCTGTGGTCAAAGCCTCCACTGTTAGGACGATTCTCGCCATAGCCACCATGCGTTCCTGGACACTTCATCAGTTGGATGTCAAGAATGCTTTCCTTAATGGTGTTCTTGATGTTCCAGTATACATGAAGCAACCTGTTGGTTATCAGGATTCTGTCCATCCAGACTATGTTTGTCGCTTGTGAAAGGCCATTTATGGTCTTAAGCAGGCTCCCGGGCTTAGTTCTAGCATTCAGCAGTTATCTGACACAGCTTGGTTTTCGGTGCAGCTCAGCTGATACTTCTTTATTTGTCCTTTCGAGAAAGTCATCGTTACTGTACCTACTTGTGTGTGTGGACGATATCATTCTTACAAGCAATGACTCGACTCTTCTTTGCCAGTTCATTGATTGGACACACGGAGAGTTTGCGATCAAGGATCTTAGTGCTCTTCATTACTTTCTTGGTCTTGAAGTTTCACCTACCTCCTCAGGGTTACTGCTTGGCCAAGCAAAGTATGCTCGTGATATTTTGAATCGGGCCAGTATGTCTGACACGGCACCTGTTTCTACTCCATTTGTCGCTAGTTCTCAGCTTCACAGCTCTACTAGTCCTCCATTCCGAGATCCTACACTTTATCGTTCTCTTGTTGGTGTTCTCCAGTATCTCACCATCTCTTGCCCAAATTTGGCCTTCTCGGTCAACACGGTGAGTTCGCATCTTCAGGATCCCAGAGATGACTATTTTGCCGCTGTGACTCGGATTTTGCTGTATGTTTGTGGCACTCTTCATTTTGGTCTTAGGTTTTGTTTTGCTAGTACTCCTGATGTGTTAGGGTACTCTGATGCTGATTGGGCTCGCTGTCTGGAGACTCGTCGGTCCACTTATAGTTATGCAGTTTTTCTTGGTGGGAATCTGGTTTCTCGAAGTGCCAAGAAACAGCCCATTGGTTCTCGCTCTAGCACTTAGTCTGAATATCGTGCTCTCGCCAACACTGCCTCATAAGTGGTATGCCTCACTCATTTGCTTCATGATCTTCGGGTTCCGCTTTCTGGTTCTCCACTGTTGTTATGCGACAATAGTAGTGTTATCTTCTTGGCTCAGAATCCGGTGGCGCACAAGCGGGCGAAGCACATCGACATCGACTACCATTTTGTTCGTGAGTTAGTGACATCTGGAAAGCTGTGTGTTGCTCATGTTCCGACTTCTCTTCAGATTGCGGATATTTTCACCAAGGGGCTCTCTCGTCCACTGTTCGAGTTCTTCAGGTCCAAGCTATGCGTCGGCGAGCATCCGACGCTTTGCTTGGGGGTGTGTGTGTTAGAATAAATCAGACTCCTGATTAGATTATGATTTATTATGATTAGAGTTCTTTCCTTATTATACCTCTATTGTACTCTCTATATATTCAGATATCAATAATACAATTTATTACTACAAATCATAATACAAAGATGAAGAGTCGTTAGAGTTGCTCTAAACTCTCAAATGTTGTGTGCGGTGATTTAACAAAACTATATGACATGAAGTGATTCCAGGTTGCTCAAAAAGTCAGGAATCACAAGTTTTTTACCATCCTCCCTCCAAAATATAATCATATATTTTAAATAGTAGATGTTTGGGAACTTTCTTAGTTGACTTTCCAACTCGTGATTAGGAATAACTATACCAGAAAGTTTGTCAACCTCAAGTAAAGCAGCTGAACTTTTTGGACTAATTTTGGCCATATAACCACCACCAGTAGAACCAGTATTATCATCACAACACAGCCATGGGTGTACCCCATTGGTTGGGAGATGGATGGGTAAGCAAATGATCCCAGGTTCGATACTCGGCAGCGGCAGTGTGGGGAGCTCTTGCTTTGCAAGGCTCCCTTGTGCGCACCGAGTCCATACCAAGCTCATTGGTCCTGGTGCTGGGCTACCGTGATTTACCTCTCATACGATGGCCGGGGTGTTGGCTGGTATGGGCCGCTGAGGGCGAGCGGTTGATCGCTTTTAGCCAGTATTATCATCACAACTCTTTTGAAGAGATATTGAAATTTGTGTAAATTACATAGACTTTCAGGTAATGAAGTAGGAGGATCCTCTTCATATTGCTTTTAAAAAGTTTGTAAATCTGAGTGTTTACCAATCTGTGATAAAATTTTCATCACTGCATCACATTGCTAGGATCCAACTAAAGAAGCTGTTCAATTCTAGTTGGAAACCTTTTACCAAGATCAACTTTCTATAAATCCAACACTATTGGAAGTTCGTAGACCTGAATGGTGGATAAGATATAAACAAAAAGCAATTCTTTTTGCTTTTCTTGTGTTGATCGACACTGAAAGGAATTAAAAATTAGAGAACGTGCTCACTTGGTTGTGCCGCTCATTAAATGCTGAGAGCTCATCATACACTCTTAGGAATTGGAAGTAATGTTCATCTCTGGCTCTCTGTTTACAAAAACCATGCAACAAGTCATAAATTCGGCATGTTTTGACACAACCGTTGGATCTTATTTTGGAGACCATAAGCAAGATTCTTCCAATCAAATCTTCCAAGTAGCCTCCAACTACATCTTCAAGGCTCTTCATCTCATCTTTCTGAACAAATAAGTATTCATTAATACTATAAATCTGGAATCAATTATGTGAAATATATAAATACTAGATTAGCTTTGCTTTAGTATAGTGATTCGATCATAAGTCACGCAAATAGTTCGACCTCTGATAGTATCCATATGAACTCACTATTGGGCAGTTAGCTAAGGTGCCAATGCATGTTCACCTTCAACACCTGTATAAGAAACGATTTCTATCTCTACGTTGTATGTTGTGTGAACCTGACTAGGGCTAATTTATAGAGGAAATGGAAGGAGAGTTAATATTATATTCATGTCAATGAACGTAATGTGATATTAAATTTCCATCTAAATTCATATCAATCGAATATTATGTGAGTATTAATCATGCTTTAATGATGATTGATGGAATATTGTAATCAACATTATTACAATTGATTGTGATGAATGGTAACTCTTACCATATAGTATTACGTCCATATTTATCTTTACTATCAAATAGTTCATAAATAAATAATTTCCAATCAACCATAATTATTCCAAAGGTTCAACATTTACTCATGTTACGTCAACCGTAGCTTGACTTCTTTTGTAAACTGACAAGATGCCAAAAGGTTCGACCTTTATTTGTGTTAGGTCAATCACGGCTTAAATTCTTTTGTAAACTGACATAGATGCAAAAACTTTTACCTTTAGTCTTGTTAGGTCAAACATGGGTTAATTTTTCATGCTAGTTGGCAAAAAAAATGTTGGCCCAGACTTAATATGACCGATATCGATCATTTAATTTTATACTCTCAGACTAACTGAAATGACGACCGGCATCGCACCTACGTGACATATTTTCCCATGATTCGAAATGATATCTTTTCATGATGTTTATAAATAGACGTCAACATTAGAATTAGTTCAAACTGTTCATCATTCCCCCAATTTCTAAAGGGTTCCCACCCATTCTCCTTCTCTCATCAAAGGTATGTCTGCACTTAGATTCCAAATTCAAACTGAATTACTTCTTTGTTCAATGTTTTTTTATATTAAATTTTATTCATAATTTGCAAGAATCAAAATTGTGAACTTTGTTTCTTTTTTATGTCAACTTCATATTCTGATTGTTCTTCAATGATAATGTTCATGTTTTGGTTGTTATGTGTGCTAGATTCATTGGTATATATGAATGTGTTATTAGGATTTTCATATGCATGCGTCGTCGGTCGCCAGTCGATTACACTCAGTGTTACTGACTGGTAACTAAACATTTTGGTTATTCACAGTGGTTTAGGGTTTTATTTGAATGTAGCGTCAGTCAGCAGTCGATATGGTGTTGTCGTAACCGACTTCAGGCTAACATTGTATATATGTGACGTTCGTGGTGTCGCCATGACCGAATGCAGGCTGACATCGTATATATGTGTCAGTAATCAATCTGTATATGACCAACAGAGATGCGATTACCACAGTTGAGATCACACGCTCTTAATTTTCTTGCAAATTTTAGTGACTCATTGTGTTTTGAAAAAGAAACAAAGTTCTCAATTTTCTTGCAAATCTTCTGTAATATTTTTTTATTGCATAGTTCCACTAAATGGATTTCTCTTTTCTCTTTAAATACCCCTAATCTCATCTCTTCCAATTAACCCTAATCACTCCTCAAAACTTCACCGCCGTTATCAACACTTCACCTCCTAACTCTTACCACCACTGTCAACTCCTCAAAAACAATCTACCCTAACAGTTCCTATCAGCACTTCACCGCCGCTTTCATCCCTAACCTACCTCACCATCCCTATCAACACTTCATTGCCGTTATTGTTACATATAAGGTCTTGGGTCACCTCCACTTAGAACCAATTGGTTTTAAGATGAAAGCCCAAGATACCTTGAAATTTAACATGGTATCAGAGCCCAGGTTGGGTTATTGGGCCGATGTGTGGATCCCCTTTAATTTGGCCCAATATGGGTCGTGGAGTGTTCCACATTAGCACATGAGGGGGCGTGTTGAAAGATATATCCCACATCGGTTACTTAAAGACTAAATGACTTACATATAAGGTCTTGGGTCACCACCACTTAGTACCAATTGGTTTTAAGATGGAAGTCCAAGATACATTGAAATTTAACGGTTATCAAAACGACATGCCGATTCACTGATCATATTTTCAATTCATTGGTGGACAGGCAGCGGCCGAAGATTTCCAAGCAGTTGGATGTAGAAATGGCGAATTAAATTGAGAGCTAAATTACCAACTGCTTGGGACTCTCCATCCACCGATTTCAGCATCAATAATGCAGTGTTTTTGCTATGTTATGATTTGAGTTCTGCATAATTGGGTTTTTTTACTAATGATTTGTTTTTTATTTTGCTATGTTTATGTTTTGGGTTCTGCATTATTGTGTACATTTTTACTAATGATGTGTTTTTCTTGGTGTGAGACCTCTAATCAGATGGACCAAGTCTTTTCTCACCTCTCCACTGATTTCCCACATACCCTTTTCTTCACGGTAATATAAAGCTCCAATCTTTCTTAGTTTCTATTCTTCTTTCCCCTGTTAAATATTTGCTTTTGGTTTTGTGTTCTGTTTATTTTTCTGGGAATATTTTGATGGAATCTATAGTTCATGATGTTTTAGGAGTTTTTAAAAATCTTTCTGGAGAAGAAAAGTTGATTCTTTTTTGCCCATATTGCATTTTTCGAATCTTGAGATGTGAAGGAAAGAACAGTGGGTTGTTGATGAGAAATTGCTATGTTTGTGGCTACAGTAGCCACAAACAGCAACTGAATATGGAGGACGCATTTCGGAAATGCGTCCTCCCATTTTTCCTTTTTTTTTTATTTTTTGGTCCAAAAGTTCTGGTAAAAAATGTCAGGTGCCACGTGGCCGAATGGGGACTCGCCACGTGGCAGAGGACGCATTATGGTAATGCGTCCTCCCTGGCAGCGTTTTTTTTTGAAAATTTTGGTCCAAAATATCAGGCGCCACGTGGCCGAATGGGGACTCGCCACGTGGCAGAGGACGCATTATGGTAATGCGTCCTCCCTGGCAGCGTTTTTTTTTTGAAAATTTTGGTCCAAAATGTCAGGCGCCACGTGGCCGAATGGGGACTCGCCACGTGGCAGAGGACGCATTATGATAATGCGTCCTCTCATCCGGAGATGCCACGTGTCGATCACTTCTTTTTAAACCTGATCCGTGACCCCCAGGCCACGTGTCGGCCAGGGGAGTTGCCACGTTGTCGCGGCTGCATGTGAACCATTTCGGTCAAATGTGGAATTTTCGGTCGAATGACAAGCTGCCACGTGGCAAGTGCGTCAGAATTTTTTTGTTTAAAGCACCCGAATTGCTCTTCTTATCCAGCCTTGTCCATCTTCTTCAGCCTTCCTTCCTCTCATTTCTCCCACTGTAAGTCACATTTTCGCCAGTGTTCGGGTGCTTCCGCCGTTTTCAGCTGCACTCTTTCTCCGCTGCACTCGTTCTCCAGTATTGCTCTGCCGGTGTTCCTCCATTTTTATCTGCAGTTCGAGTTTTTTACGGGATCCGGTATTTTCCTTTTTTTCCGCTGAATATGTGTTTGTTTTTTTTGTTAATTGCTACTGATTTGTTAATCGGATTTCGGTTGCAGAGATCGTGTTCGGGTTGAAGTGGACCCCGTCGACCCGCCGTTGACCGCATTGACCCACCGTTGACCCGCGTTGACTGACGTTGACCCGTTTGTTGACCTGACGTTGACTGCGTTTCTTGACACCGTTGACCCCGTCGAACCACCGTTGCCCCGTTGACCCACCGTTGAACGACGTTGACCCGCGTTGACCGCCGTTGACCCGCGTTGACCGCGTTGACCGACGTAGACCCGTAAGTCTCAGAACCCCTCCCACTCTGTTATCCTTTATGTAGTAGGTATTTGCGGCCTATAGAATTATACGAACGTGTTCCGACATTATGTGAGTGTCGCACATTGCCGGTCGTCGGTCAGTTGTTGCCGTTTGGGTTGAATTATAATCTGTTGATATGCTGGAGTAATTTAGTTAATTTAATTGTATGTGTATGATTGTGTTGTCTGATTGTGTGTACATTTCATGATTGAGCTTGGTTCGTTGCATTGTGAGTTATGTGTTACGTGTTTGTGTGTTGCAGTTCTGCGATGTTTTTGGCAGTGTATATGTATAGAGGGGGCCAGATTAAGTTTGATTTGGGTGTGGGGGTTTATTATGATCCTCCAATGCCGGAGCGAGTTACGACTCTCGAGCGGAGGCTGAACTACTTGGAATTGTTTGATTTAATTGTAACGAGACTGGCCATTGTGAGGGAGAGTTGTTCGTTGAAAATGTATTACCGGTGTCCCGAGCTGATTGGTTCGGCGGTATACTATCGATGTTATCCTGTGGAAGATGATGAGTCCACCACGTTCTTCTTCAACGTTGTTGATCGAATGGCATTGTCCTCTGTGGATTTTTACATTGTTACGGAACAGTTGCCAATCGCTAATTACGGGGCGCGGGGAAGCACGTTCATGTCATTGCTGAGCAACGTGCAGAACTCCGCCGCTGTGCCCAGTATACCACCACCTGTTCGTAGCTGGGGTCGTGAATTTGGTGAGTCCAGCCAACCTGGACAGTATGCCCACGTGGATTGTGCCCAGCCGTCCACAAGTGGTGGTAGAGCCGTGGTAGACTATGGCGAGCAGAATATCTTCTGCAATGATTTTGCGGGTGCCATTAGCGACCGCGATGCTCGGCATGATGGTAGCGAGGATGATGGCTCGGCACCTGGACTTGATGGTGGAACCGAGGATGATCGTTCCTTGTCAACCGATTCGAACCCCGGGGACGAGGAAGAGCAATTGGTGTGCACGAACAATGTACCGACGTCGTTTCATATTCTGGCAAACCCGGATACATAGGCCTACTATAGAGATTATGGGGGCCCCGATGAGGATAGTTATGACCCTACCCATTTTGGCGGCGTTTCTACCTATGTCCAGGAGACTGGTAAAGTGGACGTGGGTATGCGATTTCAGACAAAGCCGCAGTTGGTCGAAGCTATTTCTCGGTGGAGTTCTATGATGAACAGGGAACACAGGGTTGTGGAGAGCAGTTCTCGCACATGGTATGCGAAATGCAAGGACGTCGTCGAAGGAACTGGGAATTGTGTTTGGGTTTGCAGAGCTTCGAAAAAGGCTTCGCATGGTATGTGGCAGATCACCAAATGGGCTAGTAGCCATGGGTGTGTCGGGGCTAGTCGATCTACGGGTAACGTGAATATGATGTCGGTGATGATCGCCCGTTCAATCCGCCACCACATTGATGTTAACCCTTCGTACACGGTGAAAGATGTGCGAGCTCAAGTGAATGATGAGTTCAACGTGACGATCTCCTACAAGAAGGCCTGGTATGCTCGGCAGAAGGCAATTGACATGGTATTTGGAACGTGGGAGGATTCTTTTGAACAGCTCCCGACTTTTATGGATGAACTTGTAAGGGCTAATCCGACCACCGTTGTTGATTGGGCTGGCGTACCTGACAGAATACACGGTCCCGGGTGTATGAAATTTAAATTTGTGTTCTGGGCATTCGGTCAGGCAATTGCAGCCTTCCGCCACTGCAGGCCAGTGATCAGCGTCGACGGCACTCATTTGAGAGGTGCGTACAAGTCGACAATGCTGGTCGCCGTGACCCACGATGCAAATGATTACATCCTCCCTATCGCTTACGGAATTGTCGACGAGGAATCGAATGAAAGCTGGAACTGGTTCATGGGGAGACTGCGTCTTCACGTTGTTGGTGGTGATAGCAGACCAATCTGTGTCATATCAGATAGGCACGCAGGACTTGTAAATGCGATGACAAATATGGAGGAGTGGATGGAGCCAGCCGGATACCACCGGATTTGCTTGCGGCATTTTCAGTCAAACTTCTTATCACATGATCGCGGGAAGTTCAAGAATGCGCTCATGAAGTCTCTGGTGTGGCAGCTCGGTAGTGCCAGGCGCGAGAGCAGGTGGAGGGAGTACAAGGAGGAGCTGGAGAGTATGGATACGTCCGCTTGGGCTTGGCTGGAACGGCAAGATAGGAGTAGGTGGTGTCTTGCCTTCGATGATGGTGATCGGCGGTGGGGAATTTTGACAACGAATATGTCGGAGAGCTTCCACAACTGCTTACGGCGCGCACGCCACCTTCCAATAACAGCGTGTGTCAAAGCGACGTTCGAGCGAACGGTTGAAATGTTTGCACAGAGGCTTACGGACGCTACGGATTGGAGGTACGCTGTCAGTTAATTGCATTTTCAGATTTACCGGTATGCCGGTTCGCTGCTTATGAGATATTGCCCGTCTGTCCAGGTCCGTGTTCCCTCAGAGGATCTGGAAAAAGTTCCAGAAGCAGGATACATTGGCGCAGGGACATATCGTCACCCTGTTCGGGCACGCGTCGCAGACATACAGGGTTGTGGCGAGGAACATCGACGGGAGCATTAGTGAACGACAGTACACGATCAAATACCGTAGCAGGGAGTGCACTTGTCGCGAATGGCAAATATTTCGTTTCCCTTGTTCCCATGCCTTGGCCGTTTGTCGCCATAGGCGTGACGATCCTGCTAGTCTGTGTGACCGGGTGTATCACACGACCACATATGTCCAACAATACAGTCAGGGGTTCATGCCCGTGCGAGATCCATCACTTTGGCAGTGTGCCAGTTGGAGGTTGATTCCGGATGTAGAAAAGTTTCGCAACAGGAGGCGTGGACAGTTTGCGGAGAGGAGGATAAGGAATCAGATGGATGACAGGGTGGCGGGTGAAACCAGGGGCATTCGTAGGCGTGGCCGTGCTTAGTATCGTGGTGTCATACGGTGTCTGTAATAGAACCTCCATCTTTCACTTGGTTTGCATTGTACATCGATGGGAGGGAGAGGGCATGCTTAGTCTGTCGTTCGTAGTCTGATGTAGTATTCCTTGTACTAAATGATATATGTGGCAGATTTTGTTGTATTACTTATGTTTGGCAAATATGTGTCACATTACGCAGTGTTACTTTTATCTGTGCTATTCTTCCAGAAAAAACATCTAACTTGGGTTGGTATTTGTGCACAGGTAACACCATGTACCATCCAGGACCGATTGAGGAGGACTTGTTGTACCTACACCAGGAGCACCGTGCTCGTGCCCTATACAACGGCACTCTAGAGGACGAGGCACTGCAGGTGCGTCGGTGCGACGGGGCATGCTGGACCGAGCAACCGCCAGAACAGGTTATGCGGTATGTTCGTGACGCCGGATTTCAGGGACTCCTGGACTCTGCCGAAATACAGATTGACCACTCCCTCATCACCGCCCTAGTGGAGCGTTGGCGCCCAGAGACGCACACGTTTCACCTACCAATGGGGGAGGCCACGGTCACCTTGCAGGATATAGGGGTCCTGTGGGGTCTACCGATCGATGGCAACCCAGTAACAGGGGTTGACACCGTCAGGCGTCCGGAGGACTGGCAGCTCATCTGCACAGACTACCTGGGAGCTACACCAGACCTCACTTGTATCAGGGGGGGCCGCATTAAGGCCAGGTGGTTGGGAACGCTACTGCACAGTCCGTTCCCCGATGATACCACTGATGTACAATGCCAACAGCGGGCTAGGGTTTTCCTTCTGCTGCTTCTTGGGGGAATGCTGATGTCCGACACGTCCGGCCACCTCATCCCGTTGCTCTACTTATCCGCACTTACGGATTTGGGTGCAGTCCATCGGTACAGTTGGGGGAGTTCGATTCTTGCATGCTTGTACAGGTCGTTGTGTGACGCGGCAATCCCACAATCTAAATCCATATCCGGGCCACTTGTCTTGCTACAGGTAAAATTGTTGGTCAACATAGCCGTTCGTACATACCGTGCTTAATATTAACGGGCATTTCTATTGCATTTACTGGCAGTTGTGGGCATGGAAACGTATACCATCCATCCGTCCGGCTGGGGCACTACCGGTGACAGTGACGATGAGTGCTCTTGGATCCCGGTACTTGTCTGATCCCTCAATATGCGGTATTCATAAGTCCACATGCAATTCCATAGTTCGGCTAATTTGTGTCACTCGGTTCCTCATAGGTGGAGGGCACGTTACGATTGTTCACAATCGCCAATGCACGTTCTCAAAGTATACCGTGATCAACTGACGTCTCTCAACCACAATCAGGTATAGGAATAATTGGATTTTAATTTCTAGACTTCGCACGGAAAATGGTTTCCTATACCTAACGGCAACACTTGCATCTTGTCTCAGTTCATCTGGCAGCCATATGCAGAGGACGTCCTGGAGCAACTCCCGCAGTATTGTACGGATGGTAGAAACAATTGGCTGCTTTGCGTTGACCTCATCTGCTGGCATGCCGTGGAGTTCCATCATGCGCATCGTGTTCTCAGGCAGTTCGGCCTGATTCAGCCAATACCCACCCAGTTGGTCAGTAGGGATGAGTACAACTTGGTCCACACTAGAGACCGTCGCGGAAGGTCGGGCATGGATTGGCGTGTCGAGCTCAGAAGATATCTCGACACTTGGGAACATTGGTCCAACCGACAATTACCCCCACTGGGGAGTGCGGATCCATACCTACCCACCCGTGATTACTTGGAGTGGTACTTCCGCAAGACGGTGTCCTTCATTGATCAACCAGGGCGGCCTGTAACAGCTGCTGAGGGTTTCCACGGGGACGGTGCAACCGCGGAGTACTTGGTATGTCCTAAATTTCAAATATTGTCAAGAAAGAATACAACAAAGCTCCTCAAAATTATATATCTGGCATATTCATCTCGATTCCGTAGTTGCAGGGAATGACACAGTTGCATGGCATGTCAGACATTAATCTGGATGTTTGGCCCCCACATTGTGCGGACGTCATAAGGGGGATGCATCATGTTATCACACGTAGTCTACAACATGCGCATCAGCCCTCCAGGCCGCAGCATTATCAACCGTTCGTGCACTGTGAGGAACCGCTCCCTGGTGTCAGATATACTGACCTCAAAACCCACCGTCAGGCCCCACCTGGTCGGCAAGGAGGTCGGAGGCCTCGTGCTAGGGGGCATGCAGAACACATTGGTCCATCACAAGCGGGCCCCTCACATGTGAGTCCACCGATTTGCGGACCATCAGCCGGGGAACCCTCACAGTACAACATGGATGCATCAGATTACAATACATATGTCACTCCAGCATCCAGTCATCGGTACATGTCCCATATCGATCCATCACATACAGGTACTATTCCATATGCATACTGTGATTCCAACGAGGAAGCGGGATACGAAATGGAGGAGGACATACCGGCGGGAGCTCCACGTGAGGAAGAACATGTACCCGCACAGACGGTTGTACCACGGCGGACATCCAGGACCATACGTCCTCCCCCGTGTGAAACGGGTGGAAAGCTTTGCAGAGACCATCGATAGGACAGTACATGCTATTCACCACTAATTGGCATTACATTTCACTCGTACTGTTCTACACTGTACATTCATACTAACTAGTATCCATTCTAACTATGCAACACTCCGTTCCTGCACCGACATTCAAGACTATTCAAAAAGATCCGAACAACGAGACCCAAAATCATCTTTTCACTATTTTCCAAATTTTCACCAAACAAACAAAAGTCTGCTTATGCGCAATCTTGAACGAAAACACGTGGACCAGAAATAGTCAGTTACAAACTGCAGCAACCCACGATAATTCGATACTCAAATTCACGACTCATTCGAAACTCCACACTCCTGTTGAATTCAGGGCGGAACAGTATAATAAGCTTTCTCCCCAATAAATAAAATTCTCCTCACGATAAATTTACCGAACATAACAAAACATAATAAACATTATTTCATTCACAGATTACATTAGCACCGTAGTTAATTTTAAATCTCATTTGTAACTTTTCCAAAACAATTGTAGGAAACAATACCCATTCCAGGACTCGTTCGAGGAGCTCCCGAGAAATAAATATATGCAAATTTGCACTAATTTCCAACATTCCGCTGATCATTTACATGTATGTACATCCACACATTTACATGTATGTATATATTTATATATATATATACTTATATATTTATATATATGTTTATATATATATATATATACATTTATATTTATACATAGGTATATATATTTATATATATGTATATATATTCATATATATATATATATATCTTTATTTATATTTATATTTATATATATGTATATATTTATATTCATTTATTTATTTATATATATACGTATGTACATCCACACATTTACATGTATATATATTTATTTATTTATATTTGTATACATATCTTTATTTATATTTATATTTATGTATATTTTTATATTTAAATTTTATATCCGTTTAAATTTTTTATACGTTTAAATTTTGTTATATGTATATATTTATATTTATATATATCTTTATTTATATTTATATATATTTATTTATTTATATATATATGTGTATGTACATCCACACATTTACGTGCGTACATCCACACATTTACGTGTGTGTACATCCACATATTTATATATTCATATATATGTATATATTTATATTTATTTTTATTTTTATTTTTATATATGTATATATTTATTTATTTATATATATCTTTATTTATATTTATATATATGTATGCACATCCACACATTTACGTGTGTGTACATCCACACATTTACGTGTGTGTACATCCACACATTTACGTGTGTACATCCACACATTTACACGTGTGTACATCCACACATTTACGTGTGTGTACATCCACACATTTACGTGTGTACATATTTATATATATGTACACACACGTTTACGTGTGTACATCCACACATTTACGTGTAAATATAAATATATATTCATATATATTTATTTATTTATATATATGTATGCACATCCACACATTTACGTGTGTGTACATCCACACATTTACGTGTGTGTACATCCACACATTTACGTGTGTACATTCACACATATTTACGTATATATATATTTTTATATTTTTTATTTATATTTATATTTATATTTATACTTATATATATGTATATATTTAAGTTTCAAATTAGAGTCCTCTAAATAATTGCCAGAAAAAAATAATTTCAAAAAAATAATTCACCTGTTCCGAGGAGTCGTTTCAAAAATGAGTGCTACGAAAATCATTTCGGAAAAAAATAAAACAATGCCGCATTGGAAAAATAAAATAAAATAATGCCACATGAGTCCTCTAATTGATTTTAAAAAAAATAAAATAAATCCTAACTATTTTCGAGAAGAAAAAATTGTGCAGCCTAATGGCGAAAAAAGAAAAAAACAAAGACATATTTGCGGAAGGAGAGAAGGCAAAGTCTTGGGAAAGACGGTCTTTCCATAGTCTTATGGAAAGACGGGGTTTAATTCGAATAATAAAAGGTAAAAGGTCTTAGTTGCAACATTAAAAATTTAGTATGCAACATGTAGTAGTTATAAAATTTATAACCCGGTTCATGCAACCCGAAAATTTTATCTTAATTTCTTCTAATTTATACTTTAAACCTTGGTCTTTCCATGACTTATGGAAAGACCGTCTTTCAAGAGACGCACTCAGGAGAGAATTACAAAAGAGGGAGGAGGAATTAAAAAAGGGAGAGGACGCATTATCATAATGCGTCCTCAACCCTTCACTTCCATTTTCCTCAACAGCCACAACTTGGACCAATTTTTCGTTTTCCTCAACAGCAAAATCATGCACTCGGTTGTTGATGTTGTATGGTTGATGTAGTTTTCTTATTAGTTTCACGAACTCTTATTTTTCGTTTGGGAAAGTGTTAGGAAAGACGGCCTTTCCATAAGCGAATGGACAGTCCTCAGAGGCATTTGCATTAAATGTTGTAATTTTTTATAAAATTTAAATATTGCATTTTATAAGTTAAAACAAGTAATAATATGTATTTGAAGGTGAAAATATAAAAATATATGATATAAAAAAATATTTTTTAAAATTTTAAATTTTGTATGTAATTTAAGAAATACTGTGTATAAGGTAAGAAATAAGTGGCATGCCCATAAGCTTATGGACATGTCGCTGTCAGGAGACCCACTCTTTTTGTTTTGTTATATAGGATGAAGCTGTAGGTTCTTTAGTTTGTTTTTAGATTTTAAGAGTTAGGGGGTACCTGTATTCTTCTGCCGTGTGATCAATTAATTGGATTTTGGCCACATTTTTCACTTTTAACTTTTTTTAATTGGGGATTTTGTAAGTTTTCATCTGGAAAAAGTGAACAGGCTGTATAAGCAATAACTAAGCTGTATTGGTATAATATAACTAGGACTAATTATCTTATGAAGAGATTGTATTTTAGAACATATGGGATGATGATAAAGAAGATGCTTCAAGTGGGAAAGGGAGATAATCTTATTTGTTTTGTTGTATAGCAGTTCGATTTGGAGTTTATATTAGCCAATAAATAAAATGTTAGTCTCGACCTGGAATTTATGTCAGTCCGATAACCTTCATGGAATGATATGATTTTTGGAGTGTTTAGAGTGCTCCTTAGGGATCCTTTATAGTTCAATGTTTTATTTCAAAGTATTTAGAGTGCTGTTTTACTGGTTTTTGAAATGGACAGATCATGTTGCGCTACTTGTTTATAGCTTTTGGCTCTGCTTATCTTCACTGCTCCCGTTGCCTGCTGCTGCTGAGAGTTCTGGTTTATCATCGTCATAAGGTCAAGCTAAACTCACCAGAGGACATCAAATTCCAGCACAAAGATAAATTGCATGGTCAAGATGAATTGCGATAAAGATCCTACGGGATAATTTAGGTTTTTTTTTTCTAGTGTTTGATCAATAAATTAATTCGTCATCAAATATTTTTTAACCGAAATATCGTGACAAACTGATAACGACACAAATTCTTCCAACTTGTGACACTTCGTCTCCTCGCTCCCTGCGTTGGTGACTTATTTCTTGTGACTTTCTTCTTGCTTAGCATGTATCTTCCCATCATCTTTCCATCGGTGGGAAGCTTTCGCTTTTGTTTTTAGTTTCTACAATCACTCTGATGTTAGCTTTTTCTGTTTCTATGGCATCGATATTAGATTTGGAGAAGTTATGGGGCAACCTAACCCTAACAGAGACGAAATTAAATCCTTTTTCCGTCAGTAATCTTCATGATGATATTGATGATTTTCGTTTCTCTCTTGTGGGAAAGATATTGGCTCCCTGGCGGATTCCTCATAAATCAGTTTTCAAATTGTTTTGCCAACTATGGCTCCCTCGGGGTCAGTTAACGGGTACATCTCTTGGGGACAATGTTTTCTTATTCAAATTTGATAATGATGAAGACAAAGCACAGGACTTGGATATCCAACCGTGTCTCTTTGATAAATTTCTTATTGTGTTTCAAGAGCCTTTTAGGGGGATGATTGCATCGAGTATTTCTTTTGATTCAGTGCCTTTCTGGGTTCATGTTTTGAAGGTTCCAATCACTCTTATGAAAAAAGCTGCAGCCATTCGTATTGGAAATCGCTTAAGACGTGATCTTGCTGTTGATAAGGATTCTGATGGTAGTCTTAAAGGGCATTTTTCATGCCTTCATTGCGAGATTGATATTACGAAACCTCTTGAAGAGGGTTCAGGTTATTGCCAATGTTACTGGCTCAGTTCCTTTGCCACTACGCAATGAAAAGTTACCGGAATTTTTTTTTTGTGGGAGGATTTGTCGTGTCTCAAAGGATTGTGTCTTCCATTTTTTAGCACCGCAGCGAGAACACTATGTTCGTCGACTTTCTATGAAGGCTGGTTTTTGTAAGATTGCATAATCGCCTCCCTCTGTCATTCATCTGATTGAACATAAATAGAGTATACAAGTAGAGTCCTACCAGAATACAACAGCGCTATTCTAGGAAACCAAATATTGGTACAACTATAGATATACAGCTAATATACAACTATTACACCCCCGCAGTCGGAGCGGGAGGAGGACGGACGCTCAGGCTGGACCGAAAACGAGTAAAAAGGTAACGCGGAAGGCCCTTGGTAAAGATGTCTGCATATTGATACTCAGAAGGAACATGAAGAACGCGCACTAGGCCAACCTGAACCTTTTCACGAACGAAATGTATGTCAAGCTCGACATGCTTGGTGCGCTGATGTTGTACCGGATTGCTGGAAAGATAAACTGCAGAAATGTTGTCACAATATACTAGTGTGGCACGACAGATAGGAACCTGCAACTCAAGGAGAAGATTACGTAGCCAACTAGTCTCAGCAACGGCATTAGCGACACCCCTGTATTCGGCCTCGGCACTGGATCGGGAAATAGTCGCTTGGCGCTTGGAAGACCAAGAAACCAAGTTGTCACCAACAAAGACACAGTAGCCGGAAGTGGAGCGACGAGAATCCGGACAGCCAGCCCAATCTGCATCAGAATAAGCAGTGATAGAGCTGGAATGAGACTTGACCAAGTGAAGGCCAGAATCAAGAGTGCCTTTGATATACCGCAGAATGCGCTTGATCAGCTGCAGATGAGGCTCCCGAGGTGCATGCATGAACAAACATACTTGCTGAACAGCATAGGAAATGTCAGGGCGGGTGATGGTCAGATATTGAAGTGCTCCAGCAAGAGACCGGTACAAACCGGGATCATCCAGGAGTGCTCCAGCGGTAGCGCTAAGTTTGGCGCCAGTGTCAACCGGTGTGGCTGATGAATTGCAAGAAGCCATGGAAGCCCGATTTAGAATGCTCTTAGCATACTGTTGTTGAGATAAAAACAAGCCCGTCGACGTACGAGTAACCGAAATTCCCAGAAAGTGATGAAGAGTTCCAAGATCAGTCATAGCAAATTCCTGAGATAGCTCAGAAATGATGTCATGCAGAAGAGTGGTGCTGGAAGCAGTGAGGACAATATCATCAACATATAAAAGCAAATACGCCGTTTGACCACCACGACACAAGATGAAGAGAGAAGAGTCACAAACACTGCTCTTGAACCCCCTGGACAAAGCAAAAGTAGCAAACCGTTGAAACCAGGCACGAGGTGCCTGCTTAAGGCCATAGAGCGATTTCCGAAGCCGACAAACATGGTGAGGTGCCGACCGATCAACAAAGCCAGGAGGCTGATGCATATAAACTGTTTCCTGTAAGTCACCATGAAGAAAAGCATTCTTCACATCAAGCTGATGAATTGGCCAAGAACGAGAAACTGCCAAGCTCAGAACCGTGCGGATAGTGGTAGGTTTAACCACAGGACTAAAAGTTTCATCACAGTCAATGCCAACCTGTTGAGATTTCCCATTAACCACAAGTCTGGCCTTGTACCGTAGCAACGAGCCATCAGAGTGAAACTTGTGACGGTATAACCACATGCACCGAATGACATGGGCATTGGTGGGGCGAGGGACCAACTCCCAAGTATAATTATCTTGTAAAGCACGAAATTCGTCCTGCATGGCAGCATTCCAGTTCGGGTCCTGTAAGGCAAGATGAGGAGACTTGGGAAGTGGCGAAATAGAGGTGGTGGTTGTGGAGATGAGGGCTCGTGGCTTAAAGATGCCATTCATGGCACGGGTGGTTATGGTATGGGTAGGCCGTGGGGGAGGCGGTGGGCAAAGAGGGAGTGAAGAGGAGGGCTGGACAGGAGTGTGAGGTGGTGTGGTTGGGGGATCAGATGTGGGAGTCGGTCGGGTGGCAGGTTCGGGGAGGGGCTGTGATAACTGATCTCGGGCATGATCTCGGCTGGGTTCTCGGTTGATCACAGTGGGTACGGGTGAACGGTGTAGCTGGTCATGGACGGTATCAGTTGGGTTTCGGTTGGGAGGCGGTTGGGTCTCGGTTGAAAGGATGGAGTCAAGGAAGATAGGAGAAACAGGATCAAAGGTCGGGTCAAGGAACCGATATGCAGATGAGTTAACTGTTACTGATTCAGAGAAGGGAAAGACAGACTCATCGAAGGTTACATGACGAGACAGAATGACCTTGCCTGTAGAGATATCGAGACAACGGTAACCTCAAAAATTAGATGGATAACCAAGGAAGACACACCGAGCAGAACGAGGGGCAAGTTTGTGAGGGATTTTAGCAGAGAGGTTAGGGTAACAGGCACACCCGAAGACTCGCAGATGATCATATGTAGGTTCTTTGAGGTAGAGAGCTGAAGAAGGAGATGTGAATGCGAGAACTTTGGTTGGGAGAATGTCATGGAGATAAGCAGCGGTATGTAAGGCTTCCACCCAAAATGTTGGAGGAAGGGAAGCATGGTAAAGGAGAGTTAACATGATTTCGTTTAAACGACGGATCATCCGTTCTGCCTTACCATTTTGTGATGAGGTGTGTGGGCAAGAAAACCGAAAAACGAGACCATGTTTCGCTGCAAAGTCATGGAAGGAGGAGTTGTCAAATTCACGACCAAGGTCACATTGAAAGGATTTTATGTTACGCTGAAACTGAGTTCGAACAAAAGCATGAAATTTTACAAACTTGGAGAATACCTCAGACTTAAACTTAAGCGGATAAACCCACACAAACTGAGTAAAATTGTCAATAAAAACCAAATAATATTTATAGCTGCTTTTGCTCAAAAGAGGTGACGTCCATAAGTCACTATGAATGATATCAAACGGAGCAACCGTACTGGAAGTAGAATCAGAAAATGGTAATCGTTTATGTTTACCAACTTGACACGAATTACACAAACTGGAGCCGGGCTCTTTATTAAAACAAATACGAGAACGAGAGCGCAGATGTCGAAGAATAGGTGCACCAGGATGACCAAGACGGGAGTGCCATAGATCAGGGGCAAGGGCGACAAAAGACTGAGCCGACGGAGAGACTGGATTGGACGACTGAGGGGGAGACAGTGGATATAACTCGCCCGCACTATTGCTCCGCAAAATAATCCCCCCATTCTGAAAATCCTTCACAGAGAAACCATACGGGTCAAATTCTACAGTCACAAAATTGTCTTTGGTAAACTGGCGGACAGAGATAAGATTTTTAACTATTTGTGGAGTATGTAAGACATTGGTGAGGTGAAGGGTGCGGTCAGGGGTGGTGAGTTTGGAATAACCAGAACCATAAACTGGAATGCTATTGCCATTACCAACAAGGATAGAACGAATATTGCTCGTATTGGAAGGAGTAATAATATTACCTGCATTGGAGGTGAGGTGAGATGAAGCGCCAGTGTCCATGTACCACTGCTGATCACCACCGGGTTGAAGAGACATTGTCTGGAAAGCCTGTCCAAGGTCAGTCGCCTGAGGAGCATCATAGGTAGTAAAGTTTGCCTGTCCATATCTGGGGCGCGATGATGCCGGCCGAACCGGGTTCGGCATTGGCTGTCCGCGCGGAGTTGGAGGAGACCAGGGCTACCATGATGGCGCCCAACCAGAGGCGGTGGGATAAGGTGCAGGCGGAGGACCATACTGTGACACCCAAGGTGGCGGAGGAGCCCAAGAGTTATTGGAGAAATGGCGACGACCACGATTGCTGCCTCCTCCACGGTAGCCGCCGCCACGGTAGCCGCAGCCACGGTAGCCACCCCGACGCTGTCCAGATCCTCGAGGTCTCGGTTGGGTCTCGGTTGCATCACGGAAAAGATCTGGTGCCTGCGGCGACGGAACAACCATTGCTGCCGCTGGTTCTTCGCGTCCGGCTCGGCGATGCTGCTCCAACTCAAGCATGCTTCGTGCAGTTTCAAACGTGGGCATGGTTTGGTGAACGTAGGATGCAACCGTGTCATATTCAGAGGGTAAACCACGAACCAATTGAAGCACCAAACGTTGATCATTCACGGCAGCGTCAACGTCCTTCAACTGACCAGCTAATTCACGAAGACGCTGGCAATATGCCTCAAGGGATGGCATGGATTCAAGTTTGAGATTGTTGAATTCATGTTCGAAGGATGCTGCCCGGGCGCCCATGTTGTTGTGGAAGATATTCTTCACACGAATCCAAGCGGCATAGGCAGTGGAGTCGTCCTCAAGAACACGGGAGAGGAGATCATCATTCACTGTTCCGTAGATCCATTGAAGGACGTGGGCGTCTATTTCACACCAAGCTTCATAGGTTGCATCGGTTTGGGAGGGAGGCGGCGTACCGTCAATGTGAGCAAGAACCTTGTAACCTTTGGCGTGAAGCTTGAAGAGGCGAACCCATGAAGCATACGTGACTTTGGTGCCATCCAAGACGCGAACTTTATTCTGGATGTTGGTGACCGTGAAGACGGGGTGGAGGGAGGCTCTTGGCGGTGGAGTGTTGGTGTTGTTGTCCGAGGTATCGGAACTGGAGGCGGAGGAGTCGCCAGCCATGGTGAATATTGCCGTAGCAAAATAAACTAAACAGAGAAAGGCTCTGATACCATGTAAGATTGCATAATCGCCTCCCTCTGTCATTCATCTGATTGAACATAAATAGAGTATACAAGTAGAGTCCTACCAGAATACAACAACGCTATTTTAGGAAACCAAATATTGGTACAACTATAGATATACAGCTAATATACAACTATTAGTTTTTTCACCATTCCAGCCTTCCTCTAGACATGCAAATTCATGCTTCTCTTGGAAGCCATCTTCTTCGGGTACTGCTGCAAGCCGTGATTCTCAATTAACTGATCCAGATAATTCTCCTTCCCCATTGGTGGTATTACGGCCTTCGGTTCATGCAAGTCCTAGCCCTACTAATTTTACTGTGAATTTGGAGACATCTATACAGTCATCCATTCCGGACACTCAGGCTTTTCATCATCTTTTCCAATCACTATCAACGCCTTTATCTACTCCATTGACTCCTGATCGTCATTTTGTTGTCGAGGATGTTATTGACGCAAACCGCTTCACGGACCAACATTTCATTTTAGAGACTGTTGCTACAACGAATAATTCTGATGCTCTTGGTGTTATGTTCACTGCACAACATTATTTTTCTGGGCCTGCCTCTCTAGGCCTGTCAAATGGGTTAGTTGGATCAACCCATTATCCAAACCCAATTAACTCAATATTCAATGAGTCTTTATCCAATTAATTCATTTATTAATGGGTCATAATAGATTGGATCATAAATGGGTTGGGTCATTAAATGGATAACTTATTGGGTAACTCATAAAATAACTCATATGACCAAATGAAGTTAAAATATATTATCCAATAAGTCATTATATAACTAACCCAATAAGTTATCATTCAATATTTTCTGCTGAGTTGGGTTACCCGTTGTCATTATCCAATGAGATCAGGTATTAAATGCTCATTAGTTTTTGAGATTTGGCGGGATAGGAATAATTATGTTAATTTGAAATTTTGATCTCAATGAGTCCCATATTATGTTAACTCAATGGGAACCTAATAAATACACAATAAATATTCAAAATTACCCAATTAAATGCATGTGTAATATTTAACATAAATATTCACTATAATTCACAAATGAGTAAGTCTCAGGAAAGGTGGCCTTTCCATAAGCTTATGGACAGTCCTCAGGGGCATTTGCCTTAAATATTGTGATTTTTTTTATAAAATTTAAATATTGCATTTTATAAGTTAAAACAAGTAATAATATGTATTCGAAGGTGAAAATATAAAAAATATCATATAAAAAAATATTTTTAAAAATTTTTAATTTTGTATGTAATTTAAAAAATGATGTGCATAAGGTAAGAAATAAGTGGCCTGTCCATAAGCTTATGGACAGGCCGCCTGTCAGGAGACCCACTCTTCACAAATTATTCGAGTTCAATCTAGTACAATATTCGAGTTCGTACAGTATTCGAATTCAATCTTGGTACAGTATTCGAGTTCGTACAAAATTCGCACTCAATCTCATACAGTATTCAAGTTCGTACAGTATTCGAGCTCAATCTCATATCGTATTCGAGTTCGTACAATATTTGAGTTCAATCTTGTACAGTATTCGTGTTCGTACAGTAATCGAGCTCAATCTCGTACAGTATTCGAGTTCGTACAATATTCGAGTTCAATCTCGTACAGTATTCGAGTTCGTACAGCATTCAAACTCATACAATATTCGAGCTCGTACAATATTTGAGCTCGAGCTCGAGCTCAATCCTAACTAATATTGTTCGTTAATTTCGTCGAGTTTACAAAACCAACATATTATATATTTTTTATTTTTATTAAATATAATATAATGTACATAATATTATATTACATAATATAATAAATTTTTATATATTAGGAAAAAATTAAATCATTCGTAATCAAACTTGTAAAAATTTAGTTTTCTTGTGATATAAATTATCCACGATCACCCATTACCCAACCCAACTCAACACATCCACCCAACTCAACACATCCAAAAATATCCAACGGGTAACCCCTTATCCAGCCCAATAACTACAACCCAATTATATCAATTAATCCAATAAGTCTTATCCAATAAGTGAAAATAGTATATGAATTACGGTTATTCAACGGGGTGACCCGGTCCATTTGACGGGCTTAGCCTCACTTACGGTTGATGCCACACCATCGGTTATTTCTTCTGAATCTGATGTGATGGATAAATCAGCTCTCCCTCTAGGTGTGCAGGCTCCTTCTCTTGCTGCTAATATATCACCAGAATCACTTGACCCTTTCCTGGTCTCGGTCCCTATTATGATCTCCCCTAATGCTTGCAATCTATTGAAGAGGTTCAAACGGATGCCCCATTCCAGTCCTTCATCTCCAATGCCTGCTGCAGTTTCATCATCATCACCATCTTCTAAACGCGAACTCTCTACTAAGGCTGATGGATCATCTATCTCTTCACTGAAAGTTAAGAAATCTCGGAGGATGGAGATTTCTTGCCTTGAAGACTCTTCTGCTACATCATCTAAGGCAGCGACTGGTGTCGTAAACCAATCTTGCCCATCATTATGAGTCTATTAAGTTGGAACTGTTGCGGGTTAAGCCGAGCCCAGGCGGTTCATGAATTGCGCAACTTAGTGCGCTTAAAGCAACCCTATATTATTTTTCTATGTGAAACCAAATCTTCTGTTGCATTCATTGACTCTTTAAAGGCACTATTGAATTTCTATGGTGTCGCAGTTGGTTCACAAGGGCAGTCTGGAGGGCTTTCTATGTTATGAACCAAGTATATATCGGTTGATTTAAAATCTTATTCTACTCGACATATTAATGTGTACGCCACTTTCCATGATCAACACATTCAAGTGACAGGTTTGTATGGTGAACCGCAAGCTTCTCGTCGTGTAGGATGGGAAAACTTTAAAAGTTTGGCAACTGGTGATACTATTCCATGGCTATGCTTGGGTGATTTCAATGAGGTTCTTTCTCAAGTTGAATTCCAATGCAGTGGTCTAGGCCCGGATAGGCAAATCTCTTGCTTTCGAGAAGCTTTGAATCATTATGGTTTTTTTGATAGGGGTTGTTCAGGAAGTCTTTATACTTGACACAGATTGATCAGGGATCCTAATACTCAGAGAGGGAGATTGGATAGAGCTACTTGCAATCAACATCTATTGGATTCCTTTCCTTGGTTTTCGGTTTCATCCATCCCCATGGTATTTTCAGATCATATGAGCATTTTTGTTCAACTTCAACGAAGGAACCCTAGCTCTCATTGTTCGCAACGATGACAACGTCAATTTCGCTTCGAAACTCACTGGATTTAGTTTTCTCTGAATGTGCCAAATTGATTTGAGGAGAGCTGGAGCCTGGAAAATTGGTGAGGGAAATTTTACTGAAAAGTTTGAACATTGCTCTATTGGTTTATTGAATTGGAGTCGGCATGCGTTTCCTGTTATGCATCGGCGTTTGCAGACCTTAAAAGATGTCATCACATGGCTGGAGAAGGGAATTATAACTAGTGAAGTCCAGCAACAACTTGTTTCTTTACATCGTGAGTATGAACTGTTACAAGATGCTGCAAATATTAAGTGGCGGCAATGTGCTAAACAGCATTGGTACAGAGAGGGTGACAGAAATACCTCTTTTTTCCATCGCTATGCTTCACATAGACAGCGTACAAATCATATTGCCGGGCTTCATGATGCTACTGGTCGTTTGCATGAAGATGAGCCTGCTATGTAAAGGATTATTTTATTGGTTTGTTCCCATCTTCGGGTCCTAATGATGCTTTGATGTCGCAAGTTCTTCACAGAGTTCATAGCAGAATTTCTTTGGAGGAGAGTAATCACCTTACCCGGCCATACTCTGAAGAGGAAGTTGCTCGTGCGGTGAAGAGATGCACCCATTTAAGTCGCCTGATCCAGATGGTATGAGCCCTGTGTTTTATCTGAAATTCTAGAAGATCATTAAACATGATGTTACTGTTTTTGCTCTTCACTTCCTTAATTCTAGTACTTTTGAACCCTCGGTTAATTTTACACACATCGTTCTTATTCTAAAAGTCACTCATCCGGATGTACTTACCCAACTTCGCCCTATCAGTCTTTGCAATGTGATTTATAGGATTGTTTCCAAAGTGGTGGCAAATAGACTTTGTTTAACCATTCCTCATATTATATCCGACTCTCAATCTTCTTTTGTCCCTGGTTGATTGATTACTGATAATGTCCTCATCGCGAATGAATTTCATCACACTATGAAGGGAAGAAAGACAGGTTTAAAGGATATGGGTGTGAAATTGGATATGAGTAATGTTTTTGATCAGATTGAATGGAGGTTTGTATTATTTACTCTATCGCAGTTGGGTTTTCCATCTCAGTTTGTGAACCTTGTTGATCGATGTATCTCTACCTTCTGTTTTTATTTCATTTTGAATGGTGGTGAATTGGGTAATTTACAGCCACGACGAGGTCTCTGACAAGGCAATCCTTTATCACCCTATTTGTTTCATCATTTGTTCGGAAATCTTTTCTACAATTCTTACAGATATTTTGAAGGCTGGTAGAATACATGGACTTGGTGCTTCAAAGTATGGACCAACAATCTCTCATTTATTTTTCACTGACGATACTTTGCTTTTTGGCAAAACTACTATGGAAGAAGCTTCTTCTCTTCAATTGGCGATTTCTTTGCTTGAAAATATTTCCGGCCAGAAAGTAAATTATAAGTCTGGCATGTTGTTTAGCCCCAGCACTTCTCCAGAGACTGGAAGCAGATTTGCGACATTCTCAGCATTACGGAAGTTAAATCCCATGGGAAATACTTAAGGTTACCATCGGAGATTGGTCGAAGCAAAAAAGGAGAGTTCCAAGGATTGATTGATCACATTCGTAACTAGGTTTCTGGTTGGTCAGCGAGGCATTTACCGAAGGCAGGAAAGGAAGTTTTGATCAAATCAGTTCTTCAAGCAATATCAACATTTACCGTGAGTTGTTTGCTTATTCCGGACAACATTCTCACAATCAGATATGCTCTTTGATTACACAATTCAGGTGGGGAAACGTTGATGGCAAGAAAAAAATTCAATGGATTTCTTTGGCTAGGATGTCCAGATCAAATTTGAAAGAGGGCTCGAATTTCGTGATTTGGAGTTTCAACATTGCTCTTTTGAGTAAACAAGCTTGGCGCATGCTCACGAATCCTTCTCTTTTACTCTCCTGCGTATATAAGGATAAGAATTTCTCTTGTTCTATTTTGCATTCAACTTTGGGTTCTAGACCCTCTTGGGAATGGCGTAGCATTTCTAAGGGCATCCATGATTTGCGCCTTGGCTATTGGAAACCCATCACTTCTGCAACTCGAACAAGTATTTGTTCTGAACCATGGCTGCCTAGAGATGGAAATTATTTTATTAATTATCCTGATCATATTCCCAGCTCTCTTGTTCATGTTTCCGACTTAATCAATCACTACTAAGTGGCCATTGAAAAGTTAATTAATGTAGCAGCTATTGTATGAGCAACTTCTACATATTGCAGCTGTTTAAAAAAATAGCTGCTACATATAGCAATTGTTTAAAAAAAATATTGGATGGCTTTGAAACAGCATACGCCAACTGCACAGATCCACCTCCAAGATCAATGGTTCCAACTATTATCGGATATGGTTTGCCTATATTTCCCATCGGACATGGTTTGTCTGTATTTCCCAGCAAATAATTGAATGCAACCTACATCTATAATGATAGTATTCAGTTATATTTTGTAAAAAGGCCTATACAGATTAATTTAGGAGAAAAACTCACCCAAAAATCCGGGTTTTTGTTTACCTTTTTCTGAAGATCCACCAAGTAACTCCTAAAGAGATCTTCACGGTCAGCTTCTCTTTCAACTGCCTTAAAACGTTCATTGTCTTCAAACATTGTCACTGCTTTGCTGTGTAGCAAGCAAGGAGTATTTCATTAAACAAAGCCAACATGGAAAATCTGTCTTTCAATAAGGAACCCATGAACAAAGAAGATCATTAAACCTCCATCTAGTTGACGATGTAACCTTCATCAAGTTGACATAGGCCTCTCACCGGATAATATTCACAGGAAGCTAAACCAAGAAATTACAATGCATCACCTACTACTGTAGCGACCAGCAATGAATGGAAACAATTAGGCAAGTAGAAATCCACCCCCAACGATACTTTATTTATGACTCTTCATGTGTTTTCTTCTTTCACTACACTAAGTTTCTTCTCAAGCTGGACAAGAAACAGAAATAATACCATCAACATTAAGTTTAATCCCACTAATGGGACAACTAAAGCTACAAATTTGCAGGGATGGAGTCATTGATGACCAGTTAAACGAAGTGTATCACTCTATTATCAGCTAAAAGATGAAGAAGTATGCATAACCAGCAGTTGAGAAAGACAAACCTGAAGAAGTATTCAAACAGGTTTGCCTCTGCAGCTCTTCCACCAAACTCTCAATACTAAATAGAGTTTAGACAATATACTACAGCTTGAAGTCAATTTGATGCAGAACATTACCTCTGTTGCAGTTGAATCACCAGAGACTGAAGCTCTCTTTCCCTGGCAGTTGCAGCTGGTATCTGCTAACAAGGACAAGTAAAAGGATAACTTTGATAACTGCACACTAAAAGGACTCAACATGCTAAACATAAACCTAAACCCAAACTAAAAAATTGAAAACTAATCGAACTAAGGATTCATGAAAAGGTGACTGATACCTGGAGTACATCACTGATACTTGTCTCACCAGACTCCAATGTCCCTATAGATACAACAAACCCAATGATAATCATACATCAAAGGATATGAAAGAGAAGAGATAACAAACCCGACTCACCAGACTCCAATGTCCCTATAGATACAACAAACCCAATGTCCCTATAGTCCTCGTGGCCTCGCCGGCTCAACGGAGCAGAAGCTTCTACGGCGGTGGCGGCTCAACGAGGGGGTTGTGGCAGGGTGATGCGGAAGCGAGTGGAGATATCGGTACGGTGTCGTTTCGGTGGCTCTCCGGTAAAGGGAGAAGAAACGAACTCCGCCGCTTTCAGGCGGAGAGCGGCGGCCGGAGAGAGCGCCACAGCCATCGGCTTTCAGTGGCCACTTTGATTTTCCTTGGCGGGGATTTGAGTTGACGGCGGCGAGCGGCTGCGGAAGGTGATCGGAGTTTGTTGAAGGCTGGTCATTTCGCTATATCTCCTCCGAGGGGTTCAAAATGTGTCTCTGTGCGAGGGATGGCGACAAGCGACGATGAGGACCAGAGAGAAAATGGCAAGTGAGGTTGCTCTATTGTTAGATGAATTAGGGCTTTAGCTATGTATTGGAGAAGATTTCAAGGGATAAAATTTAATCTATCAAAAGAAATTAATCGTTCAGATTTATTTATAGGCAAAGTGGAAAGACTGTCTTTCCATATAAAGATGAGTTAGATTAGAATAATAAAAGGTAAAAGGTCTTAGTTGCAATATTAAAGTTTTAGTACGAAACATATAGTAGTTATAAAATTTATAACCCTGTTCATGCAGCCCAAAAATTTTATCTTAATTTCTTCTAATTTACACTTTAAACCTTGGTCTTTCCATAACTTACGGAAAGACCGTCTTCAAGAGACGGACTCTTATTTATATTAACTAATTTAAATTTAATTATTTTTTAAATTTATATAATTTTTGAAATATTATAATTTATATTTTATCTTTGAGTCTGTCAACGATTTTTTCATAAGTCATTGAAAAACCAAGGTTTAAAGTACAAATTAGAATAAATAAAGATAAAATTTTCGAGTTATAAACTTTATGACTATTACACGTTGTATGATAAAATTTTTTTATTGCAACTAAAATCTTTTACCTTCTATTATTTTAGTTAAACTCCATCTTTCCATAAGCCTATAGAAAGATGGTCTTTCCTAAGACTTTGCCTTTATCTTTTATTATTTTTGGCAAAGTTTTGGAAAAAACTGTCTTGTTATAAACTTATGGAAAGGTAAACGGTTCTAATTGTAATATTAAAAAATTATAGTAAGACCGTCTTTTAAGAGATGAACTCTTATTTTAATGTTAATTCCTTTTTAAAATATGATGAATAAATATTTTAAAATTCAAATATTTTAAAAGTCAAATATTTTCATTCATATTTATATATACGAAGTCAAGTAAGGGTTAACCGCTTGAACGTTATGCTAACCTATACAACCACATTATATTTTTCAAGTTGGTAACGGAATATTTATCAACAATCAGGTTCAAGAAAATATATGTAATCTGTTTCTTTACCTCTAAGTAATCAACTCTAAGTTATTTTAGAACATGTGATAGCACTTTTCAACATATCACACAAAACATATTTATTTTCTAATTCTATATTTATGCAAGAATAACAAAAAACCATGTATTTCAGAGTAATGGATAATAGGGTAATACAATTTTGGGTCATAGTGTAATTTTCCAAGATTGTGTAGAAGTAATCAAAGAGGCCATTTCGTTCATCCATACATGCCCAAATTGAAAATTCGCAAACGAATAATATTGAATTGCATTTTGGTGTTGCCGATTTCATGATTCGACAACTCCAACTTTCTTGAAGGGACCTAAGTGCAAAATGTAAAAACTTTACTCGTTACTCGAAATTCATATCCGCTCGAACGTGATGCTACCCTATACACCCCTATTGTATTTTCCAAGTTTGTAAAAGAATATTAATCAACAATCGGGCTCAAAAACATATCTGTAATCCTTTTCGATTTCCCTTTCTTTATCTCTAAGTAATCAACTCTAAGTTACTCTAGAACATGTACTGACAATTTTCATCATTTCTTCCAGAAAAAATATTTAGTTTCTATTTCTATATTGATGCAAAAATAACAAAAATCATGTATTTCAGAGCAATGGATAAAAGTGTAATACAATCTTGGGCCACAATGTAAATTTCCAAGATTGTGTAGAAGTAATCAATGTTGACTTTAGAGACCCTTTCGTAAATCCATACATGCCTAAATTGCAAATTCGTAAACGTATAATATTGAATTGCATTTTAGTGTCGCTGATTTCAGGATTCGACAACTCAACTTTCTTGGAGGGACCTAAGTGCAAAAGGTAAAAAAGTTTACTTGTTCCTCGAAATTCATATCCGCTCGAACGTGATGCTACCCTATACACCCCCGTTGGAATTTCCAAGTTCATAACAGAATATTTACAAACGATTGGGCTCAAGAACATATGTGTAATCCTTTCTGATTTCCCTCTCTTTACCTATAAGTAATCAACTCTAAATTACTCAAGAGCATGTACTAGCGCTTTTCAAAATATCACACAAAAAAAATATTTATTTTCTATTTCTATATTTATGCAAGAATAACAAAAATCATGTATTTTCAGAGTAATGGATAATAGGGTAATACAATTTTGGGCCATAGTGTAATTTTCTAAGATTTTGTAGAAGTAATCAATGTTGATTTTAGAGGTCCTTCCGTTCATCCATACATGCCCAAATCACAAATTCGCAAAACTATATAATATTGAATTGCATTTTAGTGTCGCTGATTTCGTGATTCGACAACTCTAACTTTCTTGGAGAGACCTAAGTGCAAAAAGTAAAAAAGTTTACTGGTTCCTCGAAATTCATATCTGGTCGAACATGATGCTATCCTATACACCTCAATTTTATTTTCCAAGTTTGTAACAGAATATTTATCGACAATAGGGCTCAAGAACATATCTATAATCCTTTTCGATTTCCCTTTCTTTACCTCTAAGTAATCGACTCTAAATTACTCAAGAACATGTACTAGCGCTTTTCAACATATAACATATTTCTATATTTATGCAAGAATAATGAAAATCATGTATTTTTGAGAGAAGGATAACGTCATAACAAAGTTTTAGACCATAGCGTATTTTTATTAAATATTGCTAGAGGCGCTTCCGTTCACCCATTGTAGCCCAAATTTTAAACACGCAATCGTCTGCAATTTAAGTTTTCTACATTCTTCGCTCAATTCAAGACTAATCATAAAATCAATCGGGTTCCGTATCATAATTTATGAAAAGCGATTAATTCTAGTATGCAATGAGTCACTCAGCCACTTTGGCATCTTATTGAACCAAGATGGTGATATTGTTCCACCAATGATAAAAAATTTTGATTTTTGGGAAGTATCATGACCATCCAATAAGAAGGGTTTCCATTTTTTCAAATGAACAATTTGAAGACCTATTGATTCTAACAACTCATTGCAGAGTTGATCATTCGGATCTTTCAATTCATAGATGTAGATCTCGGACCTATGAATGGGGATATTCCCGAAACTCACACAGAAAAAAGAAAGTGAGTTAGACAAAAAGAAAAGCAACTTGGACAAAAAAAGAAATGACTTGGACAAAAGAAGTGGCTTAGACAAATCTTTTTTGTTGATAACCTCCCAGAATGCATCCTAATTTTTGGCCTAATTCTTTAAAAAATAATTAATTACTAAAGAAAAAATAAATTGTAGCTATACTTTTCAAAATTTGGATAAGTTTCCCTAAATTTATATACTCCCTCATTGAAGATAAATTTAATAATATCTCACATGGCCGACATTAGTTGTGATCTATTACTACTTAAAAAATTTTTTATGCATGGCTGAGACCATTCACCTTTTGAAACATGTTAGATTTTCTAACACCGTAGAAAATATTTAAATTTACATAAAATAGCTGCTACAATGTTCAAAAGGCTGTGACCTATCACTAAAGTTATTTTTCATTTGTTAGAAAGTATGGCCGAGATCATTCACCTTTTGAAACATGTTAGATTTTCAAACACCATAGCAGCTATTTAAATTTACACAAAATAGCTACTACAATGTCCAAATGGTTATGACCAATCACTACTTAAATTACTTTTCATTTGTTAGTAAAGCATGACCTAGACCATTCACCTTTTGAAACATGTTAGATTTTCTAACACTGTAGCAGTTATTTCAAGTTGCAAAAAATAGCTGCTACAATGTTCAAATGGTTGTGACCTATCACTACTTAAATTATTTTTCATTTGTTAGAAAGCATGACCGAGACCATTCACCTTTTGAAACATGTTAGATTTTCAAACACTGTAGCAGTTATTTAAATTTACACAAAAATAGCTGCTACAATGTTCAAAAGGTTGTGACCTATCACTACTTAAACTATTTTTTTCCAATTCAAATACATGCCTAAATGGACTAATGATATAACATGTATGATATTTTATAACACTGTCATAACCACAAAACAACCACACTCAAATCACTAGTAAAGTTTCAATATTCATTACAGAACGAAAACGGCACCATCCCAAAATCACACATGTCATTGAAGACAGTGGATGTTCATCTAGTTATACCTAGGCCTTTTGGTGGACTTCTCGACATCTTCGAAGGTGCAACCATTTTCGTCAATCCGAATTCCATCAATGTGGTCCCTACATGCAGCAAAATCCCTTCCACCATCGCTAGAGTGCACGAAGCAGCTATTTTAAAATAATAACTGCGATGTTTTCCCACCTAAATTAATGTAGCAGTGATTTTTAGGGTATAACTGATAGGGTTTTCCACCAATTCAAAAATACCTCACTCTAGAAGCGGTTCTTAAATAATTAGCTGCTTTAAAAATACATGCAGCAGTTATTTTAAAATAATAGCTGCTATGATTTTCCGTCTAATATAATATAGTAGCAGTTTTTAGGAAATAGCTGATGTGATTCCCTGCAAATACTTAAATGCCTTACTCTAGAAGCGGTTCTTCAATAATTAGCCGCTTAACAATTTGTAATAAAAGCATTTATTAAATAATAGCTGCTACTCAGTTACATAGCAGCTATTTTTGAAAATAACTGCTACAAACCGCTGCTGAATGGGGGGTTTTCCAGTAATGAATCCTCACACACATTGCTGGGATGAACACTTATTGCATTCTTATTTTCCCCACGATGAAGCTTCTTTTATCAAGTCGAATATCTAATTTTTGGAGATGGCACTACACTGCTTCAGAGAAATTCACTGTCCGGTCTATGTATCATGCCCTGATCGAGCAATCTTGTAACTCTGATCCATCAAGGCCTTCACATTTAGATGCTTCTTTTGGGGAGAAGTTATGGAACTGGCACATTCCTAAACGCATTCAACATGTTGCTTGGCGTTTTGCGCTGGATTCATTACCAACTTATGAAAATCTTCGCATCAGGTCCATTGGTCTTGCTTTGCCTAATTCTTGTCCACTGTGTTGCCAAAGTGATCTCTCTACTCGGCATTTATTCTTCACCCATTTTTTTTGTTGCCGCCATCTTTAATTTCGCGGGACTACAAAGCTTCTTGGCAACAAATTTTTACAGCAGCGCAAGTCAGACATTTTGAAGATTCATTTGTGCTTCTGATCATGCTCATGCGGAAGTTTTCGTCGTGTTATGTGAGGCTATTTGGAGGCAGCGTAATATGGCTTGTTTTCAACAAAGCCGCAGCCATGCAATCTTGGTAGCAACGTCTGCAATATCCAATTTAGGGCATTTTCCATACTTCCAATTTATGGCCTGAGCGATTACCAAGATAACTTCATCGCACTGCATTAATTTGGCCTCCAACTCAAGGTCCTAGGGTGTATTTTGATGCTTCTTTTCCGGTGGCAACACAAATGGCTGGTGATGTTAGGTAAACCCCCAACCGGACCAAGAGAATCTTGGGTCGAAAGTACCTTAGCTCAAGAGTGTCTTGGGCCCACGTCACCCCAATAAATCTCCTTAATAGAGAGGCGAACATCAAGACGTATAATCCAGATATTCCCTGATACAGTATAAATATGCAGGTACGTACATACTATGAGGACTTTCGAACACTTACTTAAAAACACTTACTGACTTAAGCATCCGAGAGTTTACTCCTAGGACCTCCCGAGGCTTTTGCTTGCAGATTATCACCGAGGGACTCGATGGTGTGACTCGACTGCTCAATTGGCCGCCCAGTGGGACAGATTTAGTCACATTTGAGTTCCTTGGTTTATGTCCACCTCCACGAATACTCGGAGGAGTGAGAGGTTAAAGTTGAAAGGAACTTGTGCTACCGAGGAAGTACAATCTCCTTATCAAGGAAGAAGAAAGATAATGGTTAACCCTCTAGTATCCCAGGAAATCGAGCGAGAAGTGATATAAGTCTCAACCGGAGAGCTGGGGGGGCAAGGCTTCGTTTGACAAATTCCAGTGATACCCGAGCGCCCTCAAGATGTGGTTGGACCCTCGAGGCCTATTGTGAGTAATGCAGGCCAAGGAGCAGGGCTTGTAAATCCTACGCCAGATGTATACATCAAGGAATACGTCGAAAAAGATGGTCGCTTCAAGGAGGTTTCTGGTGAGTCACAGATGGAAGCTTACGAACAAGCATTACGAGCGAATCGAACAACATGTGTGAATACCTCGCAATCTGACTTAGTCAGGGCAGTTCAGATATTGGCAGAGGCGGGATATTAGGTCACGCCTACCTCGGCCCCAATAGCCCCCTCCCATGGCATGGAAGCCCCGATCGTCCCTTTGACGACCATAGAAGCCCCGACAAGAAATGTTGCTTAACCCATGGTAGTGTTTCCTTACCTTGGGTATCCTCGAGAGGGGTACCAGACACGACTTCAACCTTCATTCCCTGAACCCCTTGGGCTGGCACGTCCCAAACCCTCTGCAGTTCCGACAACCATAATGGGAGGATATCCCAGAGCAGATCGGCCTCCATTCCCTAAATCCCTGGGGTTAGCACATTCTGGACTCCCTACAGTTTCGACAACCTTGATGGGAGAATACCCTAGAGCAGAGATAGGATATGGGTCTCAGGGATATGGAAGCATAGGGATTCTGAACCAGTCAGCAGGTTATGGCTTGTACGACCCTTATGGGTTATATAATGGAAGTTGAGGGATCATAGCGGCCTGGGAAAATCCTAGGCAAATAATTCAACCCCCTCGACATCAGATGGCTTACGGAGACTCCCATAGGGATTATTGATGCCTGGAGAGCAAAGAAGAGATACAGGAGATGCCCTAAAGAAAGAGTTAGATAGGCTGATTGGGCCACTTGGTCAGGTGGAAAGATCCACATTTTCGTCGCTAATAACCCCAGAGCGATGGCTCACGGATACCAGGAGCTCCCGACATATAGTGGAGAGTCTGGTCCCAGGGAGTTCATTTAGACATTCCTTAGTCTCATGAGCTCAAGGGATTTTGACGAAAAGCTAACTTGCAAATTGGTGGGGGGTTATCTCCGAGGGAAGGCTAAAGAGTGGTACAACAAGTTGCCAAAGAGGTCCTTGCATCCCTACAGAGATTTTAGCACGGCGCTTTTAAGTCAATAGGCCAAAATGAAAAAGTTTCCCAAAACCCTGCTGGAGTTATACTATACGATACAAAACCCTAGAGAGTCAACAGAAGCCTTCTACCATCGCTATGTAGATGAAAGCTTAGGGGTGGTGGAGTCCACAGAAAATGAAGTGATCCAAGGATACTCTCTTGGGATAAGAGACATAGAGCTATACAAGAAATTAAGTAACAATGTTCCTCGAACCCTACAGAAGTTTCAGGAGATAGTCGAGCAGTACTTGAAAGTGGAAGAAGCCACCAGGAAATAGAAAAAGAGTATGGTTGATAAGTCCTGAAGAAGCAATGATCATCGAGGGAAGAAGCCAGCAAAGGCACCCAGGCCTAATTTCAAGAGGTATAGTCCCACTAGTAGGCTTCCAGCACAAATCCTAAGTATTTACAGAGGGGTATTCAGACAACCACACCCTTGTCAAACGCACCCGCCGCAGTAGCAGGGCGACGGACTACGAACTTATTCTGCCACTTTCACAAGGATTATGGCCATGATACGAATAATTGCATCCATTTGAAAAAGGAGATAGAAAGGAAAGAAAGAAAGGGGTGACTTTAGGGCCCCGTACCTAGACTAGAAAATTAAGAAGAATCTCCTCGGCCCAAGGGGGACCGTCCACCATACATGAGATATCCTCAGAATAACTGGGGTAGAGGAGATAGAAGACTCAATAACAAAAGCGTCGAGGCAAAGATCAGGCGAGAAGGGATGAGGGTCTGCGAGAGCAACCCGTTGGAAACCAGGACAATAGGAATGGGGAATATCTGCCTATTCGGAGAGTTATCAGTATGATAAGTGGAATAACAGGAGAGAGGTCTTCAAACTTAGTCATGACGGCTGATTCTCGAAGGGCCTCTGTAGAAGAGCCAAATCACAAGAGATTCTGGTCGGACGAGACAATCACCTTCTCAGAAGTGGATGTTGTCCCAAACCAAACCCTGCATGCAGATCCGATGGTGGTTACAGAGGTAATTGGAATGACCTTAGTGAAAAGGGCCTTTATTGATGATGGTAGTGGGGTCGAGATAATGTTCACTGGATGTTTTGATCAGTTAGATATTGGAGGAAATAATATGAAGAAATCAACTACCCCCCTCTCAGAATTTACTAGAAACCCAATATACCTCATATGAGAAGTCACCTTGCTAGAATGGATATCTGAAGGGGGTAACAATCGAGTGCACCTTTGTAGTGGTTGATGCTTATTCTCCGTATAATGTGATTTAGAAAGCCTTTGATGTGCCAGGCTCAAGCAGTGTGGTCCCCGTACTATCTAATGATGAAATTTCCAACGAGTAGAGGGATAGCTTCTATCCAAGGGGATTTGTCCATGACTAAGAGTTGTAACCTCACAACGGTAAGAGAAGAAAGAAGGGTGAGAGATGTAGCTTCGGTTCATAAGGGGAGTTAGCATTTCTGAAACTGAACAAATGTTAATCTTGGATAAGGGGATAGTGGATGTAGGGAAACTTACCCTTGGGGATAAAAAGGAAAAGTTGAAGAAGTTAAAGGACGAATACGGAGATGTTTTTTCATGGGATACCTCAGATCTTACAGGGGTTCCCCGGGAATTAGTAGTCCATAGGTTGAACATTGATTCAGGAGTTAGCCCATCTGAGAGTATTCGCGCCAAAAATGGCAGAAGCAATCAAGGTTGAGGTAGACAAATTGTTGAAGGCTGATATGATCGAGGAAGTGTTCTACCCGAAATGGCTAGTTAACCCAGTCATGGTCTAAAGCATGATGATACTTGGCGGATGTGTATATATTTTATGGACTTGAACAAATGTTGCCCAAAGGATACTTACCCCTTAACCCTCATTGATAAATTGGTGGAGGAAATTGCAGAGTATCAAGTATTGGCTTTCTTCGATGCCCACAAGGGTTATCACCAGATATTGATGGCTGATAAGGACAAAGAAAAGACTTCGTTTAACATGGATGTGGGCACGTAATGTTACAAGAAGATGACTTTTGGCTTGAAAAATGTAGGGGAAACATACCAGAGGCTAGTGGATAAGTTATTCATAGAGCAGATTGGTAGGAACATGGAGTATGTGGATGATATGGCGGTAAAGAGAATGAGCTATAAGGAATTCCTGATGGACCTGAAGGAGCTTTTCGAGATACTCAGGAATGAAAACTTAAAGCAAAACCCAGTTAAATGCATCATTCGAGTGGGGCGGGAAAATTCTTGGGGTTTATGGCATCGGAGAGAGGAATCGACGTTAACCCAAAAAAGGTCGAGGCCCTGATAAGGATGAAGAGCCCCCAAAACATGAAGGATATGCAGAAAACTACTGGATGTCTGACGTCTTTGAGTGGATTTTAGTTAAAGGGGGCAGAGAAACAGTTACCTTTCTTCGATGTGCTCCGAAAAGCAAAGAAGTTTGAGTGAACTGATAGGTTTGAACAAAATTTTCAGCAACTTAAGGAACATTTTTGAAGGTTACCGACACTCATGAAACCCGAGAAATTGGAGGTCCTGTTTCTGTACATTTCTGCTTTGCTCCTGGCCATCAGTGCAGTAATTGTGAAAGAAAAAGGTAAAGTGCAGCACCATATATACTTTTTAAGCCGAGCTCTACGGGGACCAGAGATAAGATATACCGCCCTCGAGAAACTCATACTAGCTCTGGTACATGCCTATCGAAGACTGCGACCTTATTTTCAAGGGCACACAATCATCTTACTCACTAATTATCCCCTCAGGAAAGTCCTATTGAAACTTGAAGCATCGGGGAGGATGATGAAGTGGCCAGTAGAATTGGGAGAACACGACATACATTTTCAGCCTAGGGCAGCGATTAAAGGTCAAGCCTTGGCGGACTTTATAGTTGAAATTACTGAGACTATCGAGCATATTGAGATAGAGGAGGGGCCTTGAAAGAAATAAGTATGGAGGCTATATATTGATGGTTCCTCACATTCAGCAGAAAGCGGGGCAGGGGTCTTACTCACCTGCCCTGATGGAAAAGACTACCCATACGCGCTGCACTTTGCCTTCAAGGAAACAAATAATGAGATTGAATATGAAGCCCTGATCACTGATTTGTGGTTAGCTGCAAAACTAAATGTGGAGGATATGGAGATCTAAAGTGACTCCCGGATAGTGGTGCAGCAGGTAAAGGGGGAATACGAGGCCATGGAGCACAACTTGCGAAAGTATCTAGAGTTTGTGAAGCCCCTACTTAGGAAGTTTAAAAGTTATACTTTGGAGCAGGTACCAAGAGAACATAACCATAAAGCTGATTGCTTGAGCAAATTAGCTTTGTCAAATTTGGGAGCGGAGTCTCAAGGGCAGTTGCTCATGGAGACCTTTAATAATCTAAGTGTTCAGGAGCACATGGTAATGGCCGTGGAGGAAGAAATTTGCTGGATGACACCTATTGCTAAGTATCTTCGAGATGGGTTACTTCCGGAGGATTCTGTGGAGGCCAGAAAAATTAGGCTTAAAGCGCCGAGATATGTGATGGAAGAGGGAATTCTGTATAAAAGAGTGCATTTACAACCGCTGCTCAGATGTGTAAGCCCCCTCAAAGCTGATTATTTGATAAGGGAGGCCCATGAAGTTATATGTGAGAGTCATCAAGGAGCTAGATCAGTATCGAGGAATCTTATCTGAGCCAGGTATTATTGGCCTAAGATGTTCGAAGATGCAAACCAGTATATACAGACTTGTCACCAATGTCAAAAACACGTGCCATTGAAACACATTCTTCAGGAGGAGATGATGAGTATTCACGGTTCATAGCCATTTGATAAATGGGGTATCGACCTAGTTGGCCCATTACCTTAAGCCCCAGGAAAGTTCAAATAGTTAATCGTGGCGGTGGATTATTTCACAAAATAGGTGGAAGCCGAACCATTGACCGCAGGTAAGATGGTTATTGCCTTTTGCTGGAAAAACATTGTGTACAAGTTCGGGATCCCAAGGACGATCATAACACACGATGGGAAGTAGTTAGCCAATGATCCCTTTAAGAAGTAATGCGAGGAGTATAAGATCCAGCAAAAGTTGACGGCTTTTTATCATCCATAAGAAAATGGCCAAGTAGAAGTCACCAACTACACCCTCGTTAACGAAATTAGAGCTAGGCTCGAGAGGGCAGCTAAAAATTCGATATGGGAATTGCCCAGCATTTTATGGGCATACAAAACTACGGAATCTTAGGCCACAGGGGAAACACCTTATAGTATGTTCTATGGTTCCAAGGCTATGATACCAGTTCAAATAGGACTGCCAAGCCCAAGGATGATGGCTATGGCCGAGGAAGATGTTAACAATGAGAATCAGTGCCTGCACCTTGATATGGTCTAGGGAGCGCAAGATTTAGCCTTGATACATGAGGCTAAAGTGAAAGAAAAAGTGAAACGTTACTACGATTGAAGGGTTAAGAAAGTACAATTTACCCCCGACGATCTAGTTATGAGAAAGAATGAGAAAAGTAGGCAGGAACCGGGGAGAAGCTTGCAGTTAACTGGGAAGGACCGTATCGAGTGATAGAGGCGTACCTCAGAGGAAGCTACACCCTTGAGACCATGGGGGGGATTTTGGATCCCAAGGAGATTGAACATCACCAATCTCCGGAGGTATCACCATGTATAATGGAGGTAAATAACACTAATAAATCTTATGCTAAGCGCCAAGATCGAGCTCAAATGCTCCCGTAAAAAATTCTAGCTAAGACTGAAGGCTCGAACGCTCCTATAAAGAATTCCAGCTAAAACTGAAGGCTTGAGCTTAAACGCTCTTGTAAATCATTCCAGCTAAGACTGTAGAATAGAGCCACGAGCTCCTAAATTATATTCCAGCTAAGACTGTAGAATCGAGCCACGAGCTCCTAAATTGTATTCCAGCTAAGGCTGTAGAATAGAGCCACAAGCTTATAAATTGTATTCCAGCTAAGGCTGAAGACCAGAGCCATGAGCTCTTAAGGTCAAAGAAAGGGGGAAGAGTGTGAAAGTAATATCCTCGATACCCCTGTTGATTGAAGATATTACTCGATGACCTAGTGGAAAAGTTGTTGCAGAACTAGGTGGAAAACACCGAACCTGGGTAAAATCGTTGTTTTTATACTTTCCAGCCGATTACTAAATGCATGCAAGTAACTTATCAAAATTTTGGCATATCACGATCTAAGGTATTAAGGCTTAAAAGGACATGATCATAAAGGAAAATATAGAAGAAAAATATACACAAATGAAAAAAAGTAGTAAAAAGTACTAGCAGTATATAGAGCGCAGTTACAATATTAAAGAAATCAAGAGGATAGTTTCTTTAACTATTTTTCTACTCTTGCTACTTCCTCTTGTATCCTTGTTATTTCTTCTGCCTTGATACCAGTGGTCGTTGAAATTCCTTTTGTTGTTCTTCTTTGGTTTAGTCATCAGCATTTATTGCCAAAGTGGATCGAGGAACACGGGGTGGGTTCGCTTCCTCGCAGACCTCCCAAAAAGGTGCTTCGAAGAACTACCACACTAGCTACTTCTTTTTCTTCTAACCTCGAGGACCTTCAATCTTAGGAGAAGGGATGGGTAACTTCTTTATACATTCAAGAATAGCAGTATAAGCTTCCTTTTACTTAAAAGTCCCGCGCCTTTCTACTTCACTTTTTGGAAGCCAGTGATAGGAAACCTGCAGAAGAAATTTGTGTAAAAACCTATCTGAGATAATTTTGGGATTAGCAACACCATGAAATAAGCTATGAGCATGAAGGATCTGATAGCAAAGACAAGCTTTCTTCTCCAACTTGACATTTTCCCTCTGCAGTGTCTAGTTCTTTAAGAGCAACCTTAAATTTTCACCTAAAAGAGACTCCACTACTGAAGGTTCATCGTCAATAGAATCACTGGACCTTGAGAGCACCTTGCTTAGTCTCGAGATCTCATTTTGTGGGATCTCATAGTGCTATGCTATATCACTCAACGGAGCCATAAGCACATAAGCCAGACCCCGAGCAACTATAAGACAACTCCCAAGTGTATGCATTCTCTCAGCATCTTTTGAGGGAACCAAATTTGTAGATTATGCGTTGAACACCATCTTCACAGTTAGCCTCTGGAGGGTCAGTATCATCGATAACCTTGAGAGGGATGACACCCTTAAATTTTTTACGGTCGTGGTCCTTCAAGCGCACTACAAAACTGGGTGTTTTCAACTTTCCCAAGCTTTCAAATCTGCATTGGCAAGATAATGCTCCTTTTAGAAGGATCTTGTGGCTGAATTCAAGCCGGAAATGTTGTCTTGAAGGCCAACTATTAAGGGGTGGGTATTATAACGCCACAACTCTAGTTCTTCAGAGCTTTTCTCTAAGGCCATCACAGTATGAGCTAAGTTCCTCCTAGCAATTTCAAGCTCAGCCTTGACTTTAAGGAAATCTTCGTGGGCGGATTGAAGTTCCCATTGCAATGCGTGGAACTATGAGAATGAAAATTTTGAAAACCACATCAATAAGGGAAATAAAACAAAACAAGGCACTAAATGGATGTATGCCACCTTCAAAATCAGGACAGAAAAGGGAATCCATGAGAGGAGGCTCTCGGATTACCAAGTCCTGAGAAGGCCGTGGCTTATATCCTTTAACCAGTTTCCTTCTCTTTGGACCTACTGGAGGCTCATCTGAAAGAGCCAAGCGAGGTTGTCTCAACAATTTTCATTTTTTAGCAAGTTCGTAGACATACTTTTAGTAAACCTTGGGGGGCAGGCTTGACCCCCGACTAAGTTATTGAATTGGTATAAGAGACATAGGAAGGGGTGAGGATAGCATACAATCTTGAGCACTCTCAAGGCAAGGTGGGTAAACAAATTTGTCAGGGAGTTGGAATTTGACTTTAACATCAGGATTCCATCGAGGGACCTTATATCTAAGGAAGTTAAATGTGAGAGCCCTCTTGGCATCCTTTCACTTTCCCACGTTCCTGGGAAGGGTAAAAACCTTGTATCTCCTTTGGTGGGGAGAAAAAGTAATGATCTTCTCAGAGGAGTTACCTATGAAGGCCATGGTAAAATTGGAATGGAACAACTTATATTCGGGCTCGATGTCAAGGTTGTAACATTGACAGAGAAATAACATGAGAGTGGTTATGATGTTAGGATGGACTTCAGCAGGGCTTGCATGAAAGTCTATGAGCACCCTCAAGAATATTGGAAGAAAAGGAAAGCACAACCCTGATCTGCTTTAGAAAAAATGATTAAACTCCCCTCAGGGGGATCCAAGTAAGACTACGATGCTCCTAACCACTCTAATTCCATGTTAGTTGGAAATCTCTGACATGGGGGTTGCAACTGTAAGACCCCCGATATAGTCCAAGACTTATCTAGAGCTAGGGGTCCGTACATTTCTTCCTCTACAGGAGGATCTAGGGCCAGGGGCTTAACGGTGGAGGATAATTTAAGGTGGGATGGCCTGCCGTCTTCCTCCAACATCCTCGAGAGGCCTCTCTCCTTAGGGGAATGGGGGCCAAACTCAATGTCCCCAAGATGCGAAGACCTATGAATACACCCTTTCCCCCGACCGGGAGGCCAAACTCGGAGAAAATCTCCCTTAGGGAAATCAGAAAGTGGTATGTAGCTTGAATTTCCGATCTCGTCATCATTAGGGTTGGAACCCTGGGGAGAATGCCCTGGATTGCTAAGCGTGGGTTTAGAATCTCCCCTTCTGGGCAATATCCCCTCAAATCCCTCAAGCCCAATTCCGTCAGAATGCCCTCTCTCAACGGATATCTCACTAGAATCATCCATGAGCACAAAGGATAAAGGAAAAGAAGTGAAGAAAGATGAAGGTTAGGATAACTTACTGATGAAAATAGAAGGATGAAAAATGTAAGCGAGGAACGGAGGAAGATGAGAGTACTGAGAAAACCTTTGAAGTCACCAGCACTTAAAGTGAAGAGAACGTGGGGGAAAATTGGAAGTTAAGAAGCCCAAAAAAGTTGTCTAGAGCAATGGTTAACTTGGGAGAAGTGAAAATTTGAAAAGGCGTGAAAAGTTGGCATGCCTTTTCATAAACTGTTCCCTATCACGCGCTTCCCTGTACAACCAACACACGTGCATGCACCCCCTTGAATTATGCTAAAACAAAAATAATAGTAAATGATAGTCATAAAGAAAATTAGATGACGCCTCAAGTTTATGGATCCCTCTTTCCAGAAAGACAACAGGTTAGAATCCTCAACACCCTCTACGAGAACACATAAACCCGAGGGCTGAGTAACGAAGGATAAACTCGAGACTTCTCGAAGACCTTAACCCCGAGGTTACCATCAAATTTTTTGGGGGATATTCCTTCTAGAAAGACAACATGTGGTGATCCTCGACACCCTCCATGAGAACACGTGAACCTGGGGGCTCAGTAACGAAGGATAAACTCGAGACTCCTCAAAGACCTTAACCCTGAGGCTACCATCAAATTTTCTGGGGCTCTTGATGATAGGTAAACCCACAGCTGGACCAAGATGATCTTGGGCCGAGAGTACCTTAGAGTGTCCTGGTCCCGCGTCAGCTCAGTAAATCTCCTCAATAGAGAGGCGCACATCAAGGCGTACATTAAGGCATACATCAGACGTATAATCTGGATATACGTTGTTCCCTGATACAGTATAAATAGGCAGGTACGTACATACTATTGAGAAATTTTGAACACTTATAAAAAACACTTACTGACTTAAGAATCAGAGAGTTTACCCCTGGGACCTCCCGATACTTTTTTCTTACAGATTATCACTGAGGGACTCGACGGTGCGACTTGACTGGTTTCCAGATGCATCAGCTGGTATTGGCATTTTATTCTTTGATGAGTAAGGAAATTTTTTTCAAGCACAGGCAATGCGGCGCTTGTGCGTACGATCTCCAATCCATGCTAAGGTTTTGGTATTACAAGTAGCCATTGTTTCTACTGTACATCTTCATTATACTGGTGCTATACTTATTGGATACTCTTTCTATGTTATTCGTATGGCACAGGGAGATGATGAAATCAAAATTCCATCTAATTTGTAATGTCTCATTCAGGATATATGATCCTTCATTTCCACTCATCGACTAACATTACCTCGTTGGGTGCCTCAACAAGAGAATCACTTATCCCATTGTGTGGCAAGTGTTGCTAAATCTATTTCTTCAAAATCGTTTGTGTAGTATTCACCACCTAACTTCTTGTATTCAGACGTTTTTGGACGTTTTCCAGTTATATGAAATGATAGTACTATGTGGTTAAAGAAACTGATAATGACACAATTTTCTACACCAAAAGTACCAGCAATCGATTTATGATATGTAATTAATGGTATTGTCACATCTCTACTTTATTTTTCTCGTAGTGAGTTCCAGATTAAATGCATGGAACAATTAACATTCTCGACTATCATTTTTTGCTATAGCACGCCCAGTATTGTACTAGTTACGCCCTAAACCAATGATATTCCCGACGCCAAAACCACTGCCACCGCCGGCGCCGGAACCACTGCCACCGCCGGCGCCGGAACCACCACCATCGCAGGTGCCTACACCACATCGCCACCGCCATCGCAGGTGCCTACACCACATCGCCACCGCCACCACCGTCCCCATCCCTGTGCACGTCCCCTTCTGCGTCCCCACAACCTTTCCCGGTGCCACCACCATTCTCTAGCTCGTCATCCCCATCCCCAGCCACGAGGCGACGATGCTCCACCTTCGTTCCCAGCCATCCACCATAGCCCGGTGAAGTAAAGCCTGGGCAGGGCTCTCGAGCGGTTGACGACAGAAGGATGGGGCAGGACAAAGCAGAGCCGAAGAAGGAGAGCCATCCGGAGAATGAGAGCCGTTCGGAGTCCGGAGAAGGAGAGCCGTTCGGAGTCCGGAGAAAGAGAGCCAAAGATGGAGAGTGGGGAATGGAGAGCCGAAGAAAGAGAGCCGGGAATGGAGAGCCGGAGAAAGAGAGCCGGGAATAGAGAGACAGAGGAGGAGAGCCGAGAATGGAGAGCCGGAAAAGGAGAGAGGCTCGGGATCTGGCAAAAGAAAACTGGAGAAGGAGAGCCATGCATAGGGGTAGTGCACGGCCGGCGGCAGTGCACTGCGGTGGTGCACGACGCCTAGCGGTGGTGTAAGGCGGTAGTGCACGGCGGCAGTGCACGGCGGCAGTGCACGGTGGTTGTGCTCAGCGGTTACCGGCGGTGCACGACGGTGGTGCATGGCGGACAGAGGCAGCGGTGCTCGGTGCACGGCGAACGGTGTGCATGGAAGACGGTGGTTCACTGTTGTGGCAGTGCACGGCGGACGACGTCGGTGGTGCACGGCAGATGGCGGTGGTCGGTGGTGGTAATGTGTTTTAAAATAAATTTTATTTAATATTAATTTATACATATTTAAATTAAATAAAAATACATATTGTATTTTAAATAATATAAATACACTGTCAGTGCGGATCAATTTCTGACATTTAATGAATCGACATATCAGTGTAATTTTTTTTCTTGTACTGTGCTCCATATTAAACGCATGGAACAGGTATTGAGTATAACGTAAAGATATTTGACAAATCTCAACTGATGGTCTTGAAACTTCATTATATAGAATATTATATAGAATGTAGAATTCACTGCAAAACTCACAAATGACTGTGGTTATGTGCAGAGATAGATCTAGGGCGGGTCACTGGAGACACTTACTCCCACTGACCCCACATTTAATGCTTAATAGTCTTCAATTTATTTTATATTTTTTAAAATTTTAATTGCCTAGTATTTGTAAGTAAATTTTCAACAATATTAAATAAAATTATTAATTGTACATGTTTTCAGTTGTCCATTTCAATCAACATTATAAAATTTTAACTTAATATAAGTATTAGTTTTCAAAAAATTTCTCTTTATCTTATATTACAACTACTAAACAATTTTTTTAAATATATTTATAAGTATAAAAATTTGGCAAGTTATCTTTATGTTCACATCATCATAAAACAATATATTCACATGATTACTTTCCTTAAGAGTCTGTTAGCACCATTCCTATTTTAATCAAATTTTCTAAGGATAATTTGCAAGGAAATATTCATAGGAGGAATCTAAATATACATCATATACCCCTCAATATTGATAATCATGGCCAATGGAATGAATATTCCTAGTTTAATCCATGATTGGCTTGTTACATTCATCGAAAAAATATACAGTTTCTTATTGAACTCTTGAAGAAATAGTTATCAAAGGATATGGATATATTAAATTTTTCAAAGAAATATTTAAAAATTATCTTATATATACTGTGATTAAAGTTTCATTAATATATTTTTGCCCTGTATTTTGTTTTCTAATATACATTAACTCTTACTAAAGTGCCCCCAATAGATCTATTTTCTAAATCCACCATTGGCTGTGTGTATTGATATATATATATATATATTTAGTGAGTACAAAGGGTGATGCATCTGAGGCAGTCGAACAGACAGTAGGCTCAAACTCCCTGATTATGGCCTGCAATAAAACTATCCCTGGGGATTCTAGTGGTCAGTCCTCCGATGCTTAAGTCAGTAATGAGTATATGCACGGTTTCCAAGACATAATGAATACGAAAATGAATACATACCTGGTATTTAAACGGTCCATCCTTAATAGTATTTTTCATTAATTATAACCCTTTAATGTCCTATAAATGCTACGTTACATGGTCCAGCAATATTCCAATTTGGCTGATATTAATACAACCCACTATAACATTTGGGCCTAACCTCTATCAAAGGGTATATAAAATAGAAACAAATGTGTAACATAATATATACAAAACTAATAGAAAAGGTATTCTTTTCTTATCCGATTTTAAATCAACCATACATCTATTACATTGGATGTCATCCACAAGACTTGGATACAATAATACAGCGTGATTGGGTCAAGTCCTGCAATTTTCTATTTAATTAAGGATGAAACAGAAATGGAACTGATGATAGGTAAACCCGGAGGTGGACCAAGAGGACCTTATGCCGAGAGTACCTTGGGCCGAGAGGTCCTTGAGCCCACACCAGCCTAATAAATCTCCTCTTTAGAGAAGGCGTACATCAAGGCGTATAATTTGGACATATGTTATTCCCTGATACAGTATAAATAGGCAGTTACACACTTACTATTGAGGACTTTTGGACACTTACTAAAAACACTTACTGACTTAAGCATTAGAGAGTTTACCCCTGGGACCTCCCGGGGCTTTTTCTTTGCAGATAATCATCGAGGAACTCGACAGTGCGGCTTGAATGGTTTCCAGACTCATCAATTGGCACGCCAAGTGGGACCTATTTAGTCGCGTTTGAGTTCCTTGGTTTATGTCCACCTCAATGAATACTAGGAGGAGTGAGAGGTTGAAGTTGAAAGAAACTGGTGCTATCGAGGAAGTTCAATATCCTTATCAAGGAAGAAGAAGAATGGTTAACCCTCTAGTATCCTGGGAAGTGGAGCGAGAAGCAATACAAGTCTCAGCTGGTGAGCATGGGGGAGGTCAAGGCTTTGTTGGATAGATTCTAGTGATTTTCGAGGGCCATTGAGATATGGTTGGACCTTTGAGGCCCGCTGTGAGTAATGCAGATCGAGGAGCAGGGTTTGCAAACCCAACACCAGTTGTATACATCAAGGAATATGATGAAAGAGATGGTCGTTTCACGGAGGTTTCTGGTGATTTACAGATGGAAGCTTACGAACAAGCCCTACGAGTGAATCGAGCAACAACTGTGAATACCTCGCAATCTGACTTAGCCAGGGCAGTTCAGATGTTGGCGGAGATGGGATATCAGGTCACGCTTGCCTCATCCCCGATAGTCCCTTCGGCGGTCATGGAAGCCCCGACAAGCAACGATGCTCAACCTATGGTAGTGTTTCCTTACCTTGGGTATCCTCGAGAGGGGTACCAAGCATGACCTCAACCTTCATTCCCTGAAACCCAGTGGCTAGCACGTTCTGGGCCCCCTGTAGTCTCGACAACCTTGATAGGAGGATATCCTAGAACAGATCAACCTCCATCCCCTGAATCCTTGGGGTTATCACATTCCGACAACCTTGATGGGAGAATATCCCAGAGCAGAGATGGGGTATGGGTCTCAGCGATATGGAAGCATAGAGATGCCGAACCAATCAGCAGGTTATGGTTTGTACGATCCTTATAGGTTATATAATGGAAGTTTATGGGTCATGACACCCTGGGAAAATCCTGGGCAGATAATTCAACCCCCTAGGTATCAGATGGCTTACGGCTATAGGGGATTACCGATGCCTGGAGAGCAAAGAGGAGATACCGAAGATGCCCTCAAGAGAGAGTTAGACAAGTTGATTAGACCACTTGGTCAGGTGGTAGAATCCCCATTTTCATCGCTAATAATCTTAGAGTGATGGCCCGTAGATACCAAACCCCCGGAGGGGCTCCCAACGTATAGTGGAGAGTCAGTTCCTAGGGAGTTCATTTAGACATTCCTTAGTCTCATGAACTCAAGGGATTTCAATAAAAAGTTAACTTGCAAACTGGTGGGAAGTTATCTTTGAGTAAAGGCTCAAGAGTGGTACAACAAATTTCCAAAAGGGTCATTGCATTCCTACAGAGATTTTAGTGCGGCGTTGTTAAGTCAATATGCCCAAAAGAAGAAGTTTACCAAAACCCTGTCAGACTTATACCAGACGATACAAAACCCTGGAGAGTCAACATAAGCCTTTTACCATTGCTATGTAGATGGAAGCTTAGGGGTGGCAGAGACCACAGAAAATGAAGTGATCCAAGGATACTTGCTCGGGATGAGAGACATAGAGCTATACAAGAAATTAAGTAATAATGTTCCTTGAACCCTACATAAGCTCCAGGAGATAGTCGAGCAGCACTCAAAAGTGGAAAAAGCCACCAGGAGAAAGAAAGAGAGTATAGTCGATAGGCTAGGAAAAAGCAATGATTATCGAGGGAAGAAGCCAACGGAGGAACCCAGGCCTAACTTCTAGAGGTACACTCCTGCCAGTAGGTTTCCAGCATAGATCCTAAGTATTTATTGAGGGGTTTTCAGATAACCACAACCCTTATCAAATGCGCCTGCCGCAGTAGTAGGGAGAATGGCTACAAACCCATTCTTCGACTTTCACAAGGATTATGGCCATGATACGAATGATTGCATCCATTTGAAAAGGGAGATAGAAAGGAATGAAAGAGATGGGTGACTTTAAGTCCCCAAACCTAAACGAGGAAATCAAGGAGAACCTCCTCGGCCCCAGGGGGATTGTCCACCATATAGGAGATATCCTCAGAATAACTGGGGTAGAGTAGATAGAAGACATCAAGGACAAAAGCATCAAGGCAGAGATCTGGTGAGAAGGGGCAAGGGTTCATGAGAGAAACCTGCTGGAAACCAGGACAATAGGAACTGGGAAAATTCACCTATTTAGAGAGTTTACTCTTGGGACCTCTCGGGGCTTTTTGTTTGCAGATTATCACTGAGGGACTCGACGGTGTAGCTCGACCAATTTCCAGACTCGTCAATTAGCAACAAAAATATGCGCCATTGAAACACATTCCTTCGGAGGAGATGATGAGTATTCACAGTTCATGGCTATTTGATAAATGGGGTATCGACCTAGTTGGGCCATTTCCTAAAGCCCCTGGAAATTTCAAATAATTGATCGTGGCAGTGGATGTGTAGGTTTGGGATCCCAAAGATGATCATTACAGACAATGGGAAGTAGTTGTCCAATGATCCCTTTAAGAAGTGGTGCGAGGAGTATAAGATCTAGCAAAATTTTATAGATGTTTATAATCCACAGGAAAATGGCCAAGTAGAAGTTACCAATCGCACCCTTGTTAACGGAATCAGAGCTAGGCTCGAAGAGGCAGCTGGAAATTGGATATGGGAACTGCCCAGCATTTTATAAGCATACAAAACTATGGAATCTTCGGCCACAGGGGAGACACCTTATAGTCTGGTCTATGATTCTGAGGTTGTGATCCCAGTTGAAACCCAAGGATGATGTCTATAACCGAAGAGGAGTTAACAATGAGAATCGCGCGTCTGGACCTTGATTTGGTCGAGGGGGCACGAGATTTAGCCTCGATACATGAGGCTAAAGTTAAAGAAAAAGTGAAATTTTACTACGATCAAAGGGTTAAGAAAGTGCAGTTTACCCCCAGCAATCTAGTTATGAGAAGGAATGAGAAAAGAAGGCAGGAGCCGGAGGGGAAGCTCACGGCTAACTGGGAAGAACCTTATCGAGTGATAGAGGCATACCTCTAAGGAAGCTAAACCCTCGAGAACATGGGGGGAACACGGATCCCAAGGAGATAGAACATCACCAATCTTTGGAGATATCACCATGTATAATGGAGGCAAATAACGCCAATGAGTCTTGTGCTAAGCTCTAAGATTGAGCTCAAACGCTCCTGTAAAGTATTCTAGCTATGACTGAAGGCTCGAGCTCAAACTCTCCTGTAAAAGTATTCCAGCTAAGACTACTCCTGTAAAAGTATTCCAGCTAAACTGAAGGCTTGAGCTCAAACGCTCCTGTAAAGTATTCCCGCTAAGGCTGCAGAATAGAGCCACAAGCTCCTAAATTATATTCTAGCTAAGGCTGTAGAATAGAGCCACAAGCTCCTAAATTGTATTCCAGCCAAGGCTATAAAATAGAGTCACGAGCTCATAAATTGTATTCCAGCTAAGGCTGTAGACTAGAGCCATGAGTTCTAAAGGCCAAAGAAAGGGGGAGGAGTGTAAAAGTAATATCCTTGATACCCCTGCCAATTGTAGATTTCGCTCGATGATCTAGTGGAAAATTGTTGCAGGTAGTAGGTGGGAAACACCGAACCTGGATAATATCATTTTTGTTTTTATACTTTCCAGCCAATTACTAAATGCATGCATTTAACTTGTCGAGAGTTTGGCTTATCACAATCTAAGGTATTAAGGATGAGAAGATTATGATCATAAAGGAAAATATAGGAGATATATATACAAAAAGGTAAAAGAGTAATAAAAAGTACTAGTGGTGTATAGAACATAGTTACAATACTCATGAAATCAAGAAGATAGTTTCTTTAACTCATTTTCTACTCTTGCTACTTCTTCTTGTATCCTTGTTATTTATTCCACCTTGATACCAGTGGCATGTTGAAATTCCTTTCATTGTTCCTTTTGGGGATAATCATCAACATTTATTGTCGAAGTGGATTGAAGACCACGTCAGTGGGTCTGCTTCCCCATAGACCTCCCAAAGGGGTGCTTTGAAGAACTACCGCCCCTAGCTGCTTCCTCTTCTTCCAAACTCGATAACCCTCATTTCTAAGAAGAAGGTATGGGTAACTTCTTTATCCATTCGAGGATAGCAGTGTAAGCTTCATTCTGCTTAAAAGTCCCGTGCATTTCTACTTCATTTTTTTCAGCAAGTGATAGGAAGCCTCCAGAAGAAATTTGGGTAAAAGCCTATCTGAGATAAGTTTGGGATTAGTAACACCATGAAATAAGCTATGAGCTTGAAGGCTCTGATAGTAAAGACAAGATTTCTTGTCCAACTTGACATTTTCCATCCGCAGTGTTTGGTTCCTTGAGAGCAACCTTGAATTTTCACCTAAAAGAGACTCCACTATTGAAGGTTTATCACCGGTAGAAGCACTGGGCCTTGAAAGCACCTTGTTTAGCCTTGATATCTTATTCTGTGCGATCTCATAGCACTGTGCTATATCAACCAACTGAGCCATGAACCCATAAGCCTGACCTTGAGAGGCTATAAGACAACTCTCGAGGGTATGCATCCTTCAGCATCTGAAAGGCACATTTTAAGGGAACCAAATTTGTGGATTATGCAGTGAAAGTTATTTTTGCAGTCAGTCTCAGGAAGGTCAGTACTGTCGACAACCTTGAGAGAGACGACACCCTTGAATTATTTACGGTCATGGTTCTATAAACATGCCACAAAAACTGGGTGTTTTCCACTTTCCCAAGCTTTCAAATCCTCCTTAGCAAGATCAAGCTCCTTTAAGAAGGATCTCACGGCTGAATTCAAGCCGGAAATGTTGTCTTGAAGGCCAACTATAATGGGGTGTGTCTTATTATGCCACGTCTCTAATTCTTTGGAGCTTTTCTCCAAGGCCATCACAACATGGGCTAAGTCCTCCCTAGCAGTTTCAAGCTCGGCCTTGACCTTAAGGAAATCTTTGCGGGTAGATTGAAGTTCCCGTTGTAGTGCGTTAAACTACGAGAATGAAAATTTTGAAAAACACATCAATAAGGGAAATAAAATGTTCATATAAAAGATCAAAATGAATTACACGGGGGCCCAAAGGGGCAAAGTTATACATCAGCCCTTACTACATTATCCCCTACTTAGTTCTCATGAAACGATACGGATCCTGCTTCTGCCTTCATCTCCGTATCTTTTTTTCTTCATCCGGATCAGGCAAGGCACGTATATCGTCTTGGGTGATGTGTTTCCCCAAACCCTTCAAAAAGCCCATCATGAATAAGCTTATGCAACCCTCGTTCACGGCACTCTCATACTTTGATTTATTATCTCAATCACCTCGGACTTATCCTCTTCCTTTAACACCTTGACATTGTCCTCAGATAAGGACGATCTCATCTTATGATGGATCACTTCATCCACTAAGCTGGACCGCCCAATGCCCTGGGCAAAACTTAGGAGGTCTGCAAAGAGGTCGTACAGCTCCAGACTCTGAAGGACTTTATATTTAAATGGCTCTAACATGGCCATTTGAGCCTCAGGGTCTCGGAATTACTTGGAATCCTCGACATCATAATTTTTTTCAAAGATAAGGCGCTCATGAGCGCTCTGAAGTCAGCAACCTTTTGTTGGAAAGCCTCAAGTTCTAGCTGTAACGAGGCTATTTCCCTTATTTTTTCCTCATTGGTGGAGGATAGTTCAGAACCTATGTTCTGAATGAAGGAGGACAGGGAAGAGGTCAGGGTGGCTGTAATGGTGGACCTCACACCATTCAAATCCTTGACAACCTGAAAATAGGCGGCAGGGATGAGTAGACAAACAATACGCATAATCATTCTCAAATTAATTTTGAGAAAAAAAACTGACATCAGAGTTTTTCACTAAAGGACCACGTGTCGTGGTCCCTATGGTTGAGAGGCTCGAAGAAGATGCCAGGCCATGGGCGGCGGCGTCGAGCTCCTTATTAGAGGTCTTAGGAGAAAACCTCTCGTGAGAGATTTTTTGACAGCCCTCCCCAATGGAAAGATCATCCTCGGGCTTCTGCTTCAAAGATGCGTCGACGAGATCAACTGTCTGAAAGGGGGAGGGGGGGGGGGTAGTAGGGGTAACCTTCTCCTTTGAGAAGATGGTGTTTGCTCCCTTCTTGGTAATAGCATCAGCTAGACTCCATCCCACTGAAGGGTGAAAGAAGATATTAGACAAGGTACAAAAAAAAATACATGTATATATAAAAATAAACAACAAAAAATACATGTATATATAAAAATAAACAAAAAAAAATACATGTATAACACCTTCAAAATAAGGACAGCAAAGGGAATCCTCGAGAGGGGGCTCTCGGATTACCAAGTCCTAAGAATGTTGTGGCTTATATCCTTTAACTAGTTTCCTTCTCTTTGGACATACTGGAGGCTCATCTGAAGGAGCCAAACGGGGCTATCTCAGCAGTTTTCTTTTTTTAGAAGGTTCGTAGACATATTTTTTGTAAACCTCGGGGGGAGGCTTGACCCCCGATTAAGTTATTGGAATTGGTATAAGAGCCATAGGAAATTGGTGAGAATAGCAAAAAATCTCAAGCACTCTTGAAGCGAGGTGGGCAAATAAACTTGTCAGGAAGTTGGGATTCGATTTAAACGTCAGGATTCCATAATGGAACCTTATATCTAGGGCAGTTAAATGTGAGATCCCTCTTGGCATCCTTCCAATTTCCCACGTTCTCGGGAAGGGTAAAAACCTTGTGTCTCTTCTTGCGGGGAGAAAAAGTGATGATATTCTCTAAGGAGTTACCACCGAACACCACGGTAAAAAGGGAGCGGAACAACTTATACTCGGGCTTGATGTCAAGGTTGTAACATTGAATGAGAAATAACATGAGAGTGGTTATGGAGTTAGGATGGACTTTAGCAGGGCTTACTTGAAAGTCTTAGAGCACCCTCAAGAATATTGGTGGAAAAGGAAAACACAACCCTGGCCGGATCTGCTTTTAAAAAGCGACCAACCTCCCATCAGGGGGATTCTCGTAGGACTTTGCTGCCCCTAACCACTCTAATTCCACATCAGTGGGAATCCTTTGACTTGGGGGTAGCGACCGTAAGACCCCTGATATAGTCCAAGACATATCTGGGGCTGGGGGCCCGTACATTTTTTCCTCCACAGGGGGATCTGGGGCCGATGGCTCAATGATGAAGGATACTTTTGGGTGGAACTGCCCGCCATCTTTCTCTAACACCCTTAAGGGGCCATCTTTCTCAATGTCTCCAAGACGCAAAGACCTCTGAATATACCCTTTCCCCCGGCCGGGAGGCCAAACTTTGGGAAAACCCCCCTCAGGGAAATCAGAAAGATGTATCTAGCTTGGATTACCAATCTCGTCAACGCTAGGGTTGGAATCCTGAGGAGAATGCCTCGGATTGCTAAGCTTAGCTTTGGAATCTCCCCTTCTGGGCGATTCCCCCTTAAATCCCTCAAGCCCAATTCCGCCAGAATGCCCCCTCTCAATGGATTTCTCATCAGAATCAGCCATGAGTATAAAGGATAAATGAAAAGAAATGAGGAAAGATGAAGGTTAGGAGAACTTACTGATGAAAGTAGAAGGAGGGAAAATGTAAGTGAGGAACGGAGGAAGAGGAGAGTACTGATAAAACCTTTGAAGTCACCTGCAGTTAAAGCGAAGAGAACGTGGGGAAAATAGGAAGTTAAGAAGCCTAAAAAAGGCGGCCAGAGTAATGATTAACTTGGGAGAAGTGAAAATTTGAAAAGGCATGAAAAGTTGGCATGCCTTTTCATAAACTGTTCCCTGTCATGCGCTTCCCTGTACAACTAACACACGCACGTGCGCCCCCATGAATTATGCTAAAAGAAACATAATAATAAATGATAGTCATAGAGAAAATTAGATGACACCTTGAGTTTAGGGATCTCTTCTTCAAGAAAGACACAAGTGGGGATCCTCGACACCCTTTACGAGAACACGTGAACCCATGGGCTCAGTAACGAAGGATAAACTCGATCTTAACCCCGAGGCTACCATCAAATTTTCTGGGGGCTCTTGATCATAGGTAAACTCGCAGCTGGACCAGGAGGACCGACCGAGAGTACCTTGGACCGAGAGGTCCTTGGGCCCGCACCAGCCCAGTAAATCTCCTCTTTAGAGAAGGTGTAAATCAAGATGTATAATCCGAATATACATTATTCTCTGATACAGTATAAATAGACAGGTACGCACTTACTATTGAGGACTTTTGGACATTTACCAAAAATACTTACTGACTTAAGAATCAGAGACTTTACCCTTAGGAACTCCCGGAACGTTTTGATTGCAGATTATCAGCAATGGACTCGACGGTGCGACTCGACCAATTTTCAAACCCATCAGGGACAATCAATTATCATCATCCAGATTCCAGGTATTGCCTTATCCCGTCTTACACATGGCAGTCATACTGCGGATCTATAAGATTCTTCGGTCTTGCCACATGCGCAACGCAGGAGAACAAAAAAAAAGATGCACATGTAAGAAGCAAAAAATCAAAGTTTGTGGCTTGAGAGAGCGCCAACCAGGCAAGGAGTATCGAACTCTCACATGGCATCAACCAATGAAAACGCAGATAAAGATATTCGAAGATAAGTAGAGATAAGGACGGTGGCCGTATATATGGGGCTCATTGCTCAACCCAAGACCCAACCACAACAAACATCAGCACGCAATAATATTTCATAGAGAGCATCTACACTCCTTAAACCGTAGTCGAGATGGCAGCATCAACAATGGCTCTCTCCTCCCCGTCCTTTGCAGGACAGGCGGTGAAGCTTTCCCCTTCTGCCGGGGCGGAGCTCATGGGAAATGGAAGAATTTCCATGAGGAAGACCTCCAAGCCAGCTGTCTCCTCCGGCAGCCCGTGGTATGGTCCTGACCGTGTTAAGTACTTGGGCCCATTCTCCGGCGAGGCCCCCAGCTATCTCACCGGTGAATTCCCCGGTGACTACGGATGGGACACCGCCGGCCTTTCAGCCGACCCCGAGACCTTTGCCAAGAACCGTGAGCTCGAGGTCATCCACTCCAGGTGGGCCATGTTGGGAGCTCTTGGATGCGTGTTCCCGGAGCTGTTGGCCAAGAACGGTGTCAAGTTTGGCGAGGCTGTGTGGTTCAAGGCTGGATCCCAGATCTTCAGTGACGGAGGACTCGACTACTTGGGAAACCCCAGCTTGGTCCACGCTCAGAGTATCTTGGCCATCTGGGCTTTCCAAGTTGTGCTAATGGGCGCCATTGAAGGTTACCGCGTTGCCGGTGGACCTCTCGGTGAGATCACCGACCCCATCTACCCCGGTGGAAGCTTCGACCCATTGGGTCTTGCAGAGGACCCTGAAGCTTTTGCCGAACTGAAGGTTAAGGAGCTCAAGAATGGCAGACTAGCCATGTTCTCCATGTTTGGATTCTTCGTCCAGGCTATTGTGACCGGGAAGGGTCCCTTGGAGAACCTCTCCGACCACCTTGCTGACCCTGTCAACAACAACGCATGGGCATTCGCCACTAACTTTGTTCCCGGCAAGTGAGACAAAGTTTGAATTGGAACATTGTTGTGTTGTGAATAGCGAACCCATCCTGATGTTTTCAGTTGTTATTTCAAAAAGATAATGTGGTTCAGAAAATTTATTTTGTGTTCAGAACTTTAACCATTGCGTGTGATTTTCTTTGCTGAATGCCTTTTGTTTCATGAGTTGAGATGATCATTTCAATCTTTCTTTCTATTTTCATTATACATAAAGAAAAAGAGTAAATATCTTTTCATAAGCAATGGAAAGACAAATGTTTAAATTGCAATTAAGAAGAAATTAAGATAAATTTTATGGGTTGTATGAATTGGGTTATAAACTTTGTAACTATTGCACAATTATTTTAATTAATAATCATGCAGCTAAGACCAGTGTCATAATAAAATTTTAATGTTGCAACTAAGATCTTTTATTATTTTAATTAAATTTCATTTTTTCATAAGATTATAGAAAGACGGTCTTTCCTAAAAATTATCTTTTATTATTTCATTAAACTGCATCTTTCTATCAGATTATGGAAATACGTCTTTCCCAAGAATATGCCAAAGAAAAAAGAGAGAAAACCATTTATGCATAGCTTGAGCCAAAAAAAAAACGTAAGTTGTACTTACATAATTAGTTAATCTATAACAAGTACTAAAAGAGTAAAATTATAATAACTATCCGAAAGAGTATGGTTTTGAACAAGTGTCATTACTCAAATTGGCTACGTTAGTCTTTGTAAATATTAATTTACTAAATAATATATATTTAAAAGTGTATTACTATTTAGCTTCCAATTTGTATTCTTGAAAAAGTGTGACTATTGACCCACCTACATTCGGAATCGTTAATGTATCTAACCCGAACGAACACTTGTGATCAAACAAACAAAAAGATTGAATGAGAGATGATCAAATTTAAAATTTATATTTGCTCTTAAACTCACTATTAAGCTATCGATAGGGTAGCTAGTGACAAGGCTGGGTATGTCCACAGAGATGCTAGGTGTTTATTAGGTAACTACACACAACCACATACGGGTTGTCAATCTGTCCGTGTGTTAGGAATAGCTAAATATTGTAAAACATATTTTTTGGGGGGTTTTTCAATTGACAACTACAAGCATAAAAGATTGCACGAGATTAAACTACATAAACAAGCACTTGTGGATTATTTGCGTAACATGATTGGTTAAATGTTTCGATCCTCGATTCTATCACATAAATGACATCAAAACCTATTCTAGTGTTCATAACACGTGGTGTGGTCGATAGTCAACACTTCCACATACCTGTCACGTAGGGTGCTCTTGTAATCTTCCATTGGCACCACATCCGTAATTAGGGAAGTGCAACAACTGCCCTGCCATTGTGCATATCTGTTTCTCCCCCATACAATTACATCCCGAGCACTACACCACGAATGCTCTATTCCTAGGCCTATAAAGACAAAGGATGGAAATAGGGTCGCTAAACCCTAGTTTGCTTCCAAATGCTATCTCTACCCGTAACCCTTTGGACCAAGTCGCCATCTAAGACTAGTGTGTTGTCATCGAACGGTAAAACTCGAAAAAGACCTACGTGCACACACTCACGTGGACTCAGACCCCGCTATCCATATCACATCTAGGTTTCCTTTCCTTAGTGGGTATCAATATATGCACCAACACGAATGTAGACTACGGTGTGTGCTAACTTAGTGTACCATTCATGAAATTCATAAGCAATTCAAGAACAAGCCAACATAATATCATAAACACATAGAAATAGGTAGATCTAAGGAATCTCACAAAACATAAACCAAATTATGAATACGAATATGATCCCCAAGAAAATAAACTACTCCCTAAGCATTGAACCCAAGTATTTCATTGGATTCAATGCCTTTGGGCAAATGAAAAATAAAGAGAAGAAAAGAAAAGATTCTAGGGAGAAGGAAGAGCTCCTCTCTCTCTACCTTACTTATGAAGTCTAAAATGAGCATAAACAAAAGCCCTAGTAGACATAGGTCCATATATATAGTAGTAGTGAATGGAGCCATGAAATAAGCCCAAAATAGGCCAAAATAAGCCCATTGTCTCTACCCTCCTCCGCCAATCTTCCATCATTCTGGCCACCAAGCACCATCTCCTTGACCAGAAAGCAATCCCGGTCCATTCCTAATCCATCTCCTCACCACATTTATCCATGACATGACCCAAATAGTGAATAATTCCAAAACCTTAGTTTTTGTTGTGGGCTACTTCTGAGGCTAGGATTTTTTGTGGGCTACTTCTGTCATCCTCTTACACATCTATTTGGTACAATTCCTCACTTTTACATCCTTGTATTGTAATATTTTTGTATTTTTCATTTTGGTGAAGTAGTAAAATTGTGGATATTATGTGATGCTGCTCTTTGTTAGTTTATGGGTTTTGATTGATTGAGATTATGTCTAGAGTTTGACATTGATGCATAGTTGATGTGAATTGCTCATGTTGACATAGTTTTGGCCCAGAACATAGTGAGTGTATGAATTTATAAGGATTTTGGCAAATAATTATGTTTTTGGCTCTATCATTTGTTAGAGCAATGCACGAGTGAATGTTGGCTATGTCATAATCTCAAGGTTGTCGGTGACTTGCAATGAATGGCTAAGATGGGTGAAATGGGACATAATTGATGCATGATTTCTCTAGAGATGCAATTGGGTTTGATCTTGATATGTATGAGCATGAATGCATTCTTGCATCTTTATAGTGTCTTTTTATCGATTGTAGTGTGTCGACTACATCATTTTGATTATGATTGCTAGATTCTATAATGGTGTTTGGATATTGATCACTATGTGTTACATAATTTGGTAAGAATATGTCTTGGAGATGATTGCATGTATTTTTCCATTTATGTCCTTGTACGTTTGACGTTGTTTGTTGTGTTGATAGACATGCCTCCTACGAGACCTAGAGCCACTTGAGTTGCGAGTACATATGCTCCACCTCCACCTCCCCCACCAGCTCTGGAGCCGACCCCAACACTTTCTCTAGAATATTACATGGGTTTAACCTAGATCACCGAAGCCTATGCAAAGAGGTGGGACATCCTAGCCGTTTGCAAGATGCAGAAACCATATTCATTGATGAGACAACTCTGGATGCCCTTGGGATGAAGGAGCTGGTCCACTGCCTCCTCGCCAAAGGAGGGTTAGAGCAGTTTATGGGCAAGAGTGCCCCACCTACAAGCGGTATACACTGGAATTCCTCTCCACTGTGAGAATGTGCAACACTAGAGATGATGAGCTGTGTGAGAGGTACATTCATTTCCGCCTGGATGATATCTCTTGAAAGATAATAGTATCATAGGTGGAGGCCACTTTTGGGTGGAACACGACAGAGATTCAGGCAAGATTGGACCCACAGACCTAGAGCGAAGTATTAAGGAAGATATGAACTTTTGGTTCACCATGATGAAGAGGGTGAGGAATTCCAAGACAAGAACAACATCATTATCCATTCTCCTCTCAGATTTGTGCACAGGTTCTTGATAGGCACATTATTTTGTGCTGCAGAATCGACGAACGTGCCCGATGCGGACATTCATTTCTAGTGGTAGTTTATAAGAGAGGGGATGTTCTATAAGTAGTGGGACGAGCTGTGGATGACAAGGGTCATCAATGTTGTGAAGAAGCCGAAGGGAGATATTTCCATGTGATGTATAATCACTCTCCCGGGGGAGCATGTAGGCCATGTTGTCCCAGATGGTTTTCCACATTTGGGCAGATATTCCTCATGCCTCATCACATTGGGAGGATGAAGAAATTCATCCCGACTGAGGCCACTGATAATCGAGGTGTGTACCATTGGGTGTATGAGGCGAGGAATGTCACCTTCATGGATCTGCCTCAACCCTAGCAGACCAAGGTGGAGTTTGATATGCCAGTGAAGGATTTGGAAATAGAGCCAGATACTATGTGTATGGATGATTTTTAGTGGGAGCTTCACAACCTACCCCTCCGCCAGTCCAGACCGAGGAGGATGCCCTTCCAATCACTTAGGCACATAATGGATCACATTCTCCACCACCTCAAACGGGACTCGAGCCGATGAAGGAGGACCACGTGCACAGTCAGTTTCCTTCATCACCCCAGACTTCTATGCCATGTTGATGCAGACAGTGGGGCATGGTTTCTGTGGGCAGGTTGAACACAATCTGTTTGTCACGCAAAAACTGATGGAGCAGGATGAGTAGATTGATCAGCTTGCATCCAGAGTCTGGGATATACAAGTGCATCTTGGTGGTCCCCTGGGCCCTGATCCCGAAGAAGCCCTGGGTCGGGAGCGGCATCAGAGGGAAGATGATTGGATGGCACAGTATCGACAACGCTATTTCGGTGATGGTTGTTCTTCTTCACAACAATGATTGTGAGCATATTTTTCTGGCACTCCCTTACTTTAATTTGTATTCTTTTAGCCCTGTTAAGTCTACATTGAGGCCAATGTAGGTTTTTAAGTGTGGGGAGGGGATTTAGCATTTACTGCTTTTTTTTGGATGATTTGGGATGTTTTCTTTGTTTTGGATGCTTTCCTTGGATGTATTCGGATGTTGTTAGCTTTGAATTGTGGAAATATTTTTGCTACTTTTGATTGGAAAAACACGGAAAAAAATGAAAAAAATGAAAATTTTGAAAAATAGAAATTGTAAAAGAACAAAAAAAGGAAAACCCGCTAAGTTGAAAACCTGAGAGGGAAATTTTGGCAACACTGGGGCCCGGATAGGCCAAAAGTCCAAAAAGGCGGTCTAGGCTAAAATGAGAGACTAAATGTGGGTGAGATGTGAGCCAGAGAAACATGATGTGTGGCTAGGATGAAAACCCAAAAGGGCTCCTTGGAAAAATGAGAGAAAGAGAGAAAAAGGAAAACATTGTGCTACAATTTTACTCATTTGCCAGCGTTAGAGTCATAAGGTTGTGGTTGATATATAGATGGATCAGGTAGCCTAACATTATGGGACTTCTTGGGATTGGGAAACTTAGCGGGGAAAACGAAGTAATGTATGAAATTCTTGATTTTTGATATGCTTTGTTTTTAGGTTGATATATTGGTATAGAGTGATGTATGTGTTTGAACCTCTCATATGGTTTTGACTTCATTGTATGCCAATTGACTTTGGGGTTATCAATTCAGGATTTAGACATGTTTTTATGGGTATTAGTAAATTGATAGGTTGGAATGGTAGGGTAGATTTAGGAATGAAAGTTGTGTTTGAATTCTCATTTGAGCTTAGTTTTGGGATGTGTGATATTGAGAGTGTTGTGAGGTATCAATTTAGGGGAATTATAGTTTAGGATGTGGATATGTGAATTCCTTTGTATGCTTGAATCTTTTCTTACTCGAGGACGACTAAGGTTCAAGTGTGGGGAGGTCTGATGTGTCCATTTTATGTGCATATTTTGGGACTTTTTGGGATCACTTCTACGCTTTTTTGTCATCTAGAGCTTGTGTTTTTCCTTGAAATTCTCTTAGAAGAGGTAAGAGCGACTTTTACCCTCTTATGCCTTTTCTAAGTGGAGTTGTGTGTCGAGAAGACTTGAAGACTTGAAGTATTTAAGAGAAGTGAAGTGGAGAGGAGGCTAGAAGACAAGAAGAAGATTGAACCATGATGTTGTTTTGGGTATCCATCGTGACTCGCAAAGAACCTATCGCGAGTCGAGGAAGATGGGTGGCCAGAATTATTTCTCCTTTTTCTTGTACTGTAAATAACACCTTATCATCTCTGTTTCAAATTTCTTCTCTTCTCTGACTTTGTACTGTAGAAACCCTAGTTTTCTTCACTTTTCATTTTTTTAATCTCAAATCATGTTTGGTTTGTTGTTGATTATTTGTATGGATTCTAGTAGCTAAGTTAATCACTTAGGAGCATTTGATTGAAGCTTCCAAACCCATGTAGTGAGATTCTCTATTTTGTTCATTTATGAATATTTATTGGGAACCATTTATTGAGCCATAGTGTGATTTTTTACTTCATTTATGCCATGAGTTGTTTGAGAATAGGAAGTGTTTGTATGATTGAAGTGTTAGGGTGTTAGGAAAGCGTACAATTTCTTAGCTCTTTGGCCTGAAAATTCAAGAACATGGAATTAGAACTTCTTGTGTATAATGTGATGCTAGATGAGTATGTTAATGTGGATTGTTATCATATTTGTCATAGGGTAGAAAAGAAAGGTTGAATCTTGAATGTAGTTTGTTCTAGGTTTAACTTAATGAATTCTTTGTTTTGTTAATTGGCTATGCATTTGGTAGAATGTTTATTGTTATCGAATCTATGGTTTTTTGTGTATGATGTCATTGATGAAATACCTTTAGGCCTTGTTTGTTTGAAGTGATTATCAATGAGGTTTGCAAAATGTCATGGATTGCGTTTGCAAATTACTCATAAGAAGAAATGAATGTTAATCTTCAAGATGGAAGTGATAGCATTCCCCATAGGCATTAAATGTGAATGAATGAGTGATTGGATCTATAAGAGGTTTGGAAGTGATGATCAATTTCCCCTAAGGTTTTGTAACTTGTTAATTTTATCATCTTTTTAGTTGTTTGTTGCATGATTAACATTGTTGTCTTGCCTTGCTATTTGTCTTGCCTTTTAAATTCATTACTTAGGAAAACCAACAAACCCCCCCTATTTTTATGTCTTTATATATGTATGTATATCTATATCTAGTCTAGTAACCGCCTTATATGTTTAAACCCTTAGAAAGATCCCTCTTCTTCGTGGATGACCCCGATTTGCCATTATCTACTTAGTTGTAGATATGAAGCATTTAGGGGTTCTAAATATTAACTTTGAGAGGTACAGCGGTGACCTCCCAGCCAGCTCGTGCCGGCGCGTTCCTTGCGTGCCATGACGCGCGCCTCATATGCTTCGTGCCGCCCTATCATCTTTGTGCTTTATGCTGATGGGCTCTGGCACAGACCATGCTAGCAACATGGACCTTGCTGGACTATTTGGCACTAGAGCCCAATGGATTTTTCCCTTCAACTCTTTCATGAAATCCCTGCATAAACACTGAAAATCAAGAGTAGTACTGTTCTAAACAAAACAGATGATTATAATTTCCTTAAAGCAACACAAAAAAAAACATCCCTAAAAATTCATTAAATTTTTGAAAGGACTACTGCTTGAAATAAAACACCATTTCTTTTTTTTTGTCCTCACGACTTATTTTCCTATTCAATTTTTGAAAAAAAAACTAAGAAGGGTTGATTGATGATGGGTCACTGGAATCACCATCCTTGACACCACTAGTGACCACATCCCTATGGATGGGTCTCTACATCATTCTCATTTTTATCATTTACCTTTGGAGAAACAAACCAAACAAACCCATCTTTCTTAATAGTGGACACATTATTGTTGAGTTTAGGAGTAGGAAGTGGCTTAGAAGTTTTTAATTCCTTAGTCTGCTTCTTCCCCCGCTACATGTTAGTAATGAAATTAGGAGGCAAAACATCTTCATTCAAGCTAGGAGAAACATGCTCAACATAAATAGTATCACAACAATGATCATTCAAACAAGATAGGGCATGTAAGGTCTCAATATTGGGAAATAATTCATCCAAATCATTTTAAAAATTTCACCTTTGGTTTCTTTTTCATGCATCATGCATGACTTCACAAACAAAAAAAAATAAAAAATAAAAAACAACACTAACTACTCAATTAACGTGCTATGCAAGTCAACAATTAAACTTTTAAACTAGCATCCCCGGCAGCGGTGCCAATATTTGACCTGCCTACACTCGGGGTCATTAATATAGTCAACCCGAGCAAAGACTTGTGATCAAACATACAAACCATTTGAATGAGAGATGATTAAACTAAATTTATATTCTGCTCCCAAACTCACTACTAAGCTATCTATGGGTAGTTAGTGGCAAGGCCGAGTTGGTCCATAGAGATTCTAGGTGTCTAATAGTCAACTACACACAACCTTGTACGAATCACAAATCCGTTCGTGTAAGGAATAGCTAAATATTGCAATTTTTTTGGGGGTTGGGGGGGGTTTCAATTAACTACTACAAGCATAGAAGATCACACGAGATTAAACTATATAGAAAAACACTTAGGGAATATTTTTGTAACATGATTGGATAAATGTTTCGATCCTCGATTACATCACATACAAGACATCAAAACCTATTCTAGTGTTCATAACACGTGGTGTGGTCGATGGTCAACACTTCCCTATACCTATCATATAGGGTGCTCTTGTAATCTTCCATCGACACTGCCTCCGTAATTAGGGGAGTGCAACAACTGCCATGCCATTGTGGAGATCTGTTTCTCCCCCATATGATTACATCTCAGGCACTACACCATGAATGCTCTATTCTTAGGCCTATAGAGGGAAAGGAAATTAAGCACCTTATTGATGGATCTAGGGTTGCTAAACCCTATTTTGCTACCAAATGCTATCTCTACCCGTAATCCTTTAGACTAACTCGCCAACTAAGACTATTGTGCTATCCTCGTAATGGTAAAAATCGGAACAGACCTATGTGCACACATCCACATGGACCCTGACCTCGCTACCCATATCACACCTAAGTTTCTCTTCCCCGGGGGGTATCGATATATTCACCAACACGAATGTATAACTCAGCATATCATTCATGCAATTCATAAGCAATTCAAGAAAAGCCAACACAATGTCATAAACACATAGAAATTGGTAGATCTAAGGAATATGACAAAACATAAACCAAATCATGAATAAAAATATGATCCCCAAGAAAATAAACTACTCCTTAAGCATTTAACCCAAGTATATCATTGGATTCAATGCCTTTGGGCAAATGAAAAATAAAGAGAAGAAAAGAAAATATTTTAGAGAGAAGGAAAAACTACTCTCTCTCTCTCCACTCTACTTTTGAAGTCTAAAATGAGCATAAATGTAAACCCTAGTAGACATAGGTCCATATATATAGTAGTAGGGAATTGAGCCTTAAAATATGCCCAAAATAGACCTAAAAACCTAGTAGCCGCAATGGACACGACTAGTGGAAATTGGCACGGTCTGTACTGGCCATGTGTCCTTCGTGCTGGCGCGGCTTGCCTAGTCTGGCACAACCTGTTGTCCTGTGCTGGTGTGGCCTGTAGTGTCTAACATGGGGCCATGCTAGCGTGGGACGTGTTAACCGGCACGGACCACCGGCTAGACCTCCATTTTAATGCTTCTTATTACACGTCTCGTGCCTTTTGGCACGGGCCATTGGGTGGAGCTTCATTTTGATCAGTAAAATGGTGCGAGCAGTGTCATCCTTCACACCCCATGGGTTGGTATTCACATTTTGGACTTGAAATGGTGCGACCCGTGTAAAATAGCTACTTAGCCTATTTGGAGTGAAACAGAGCAAAAGGGACACGAACTGCTTGAACGGGCACGGTCCGTGCTTTGGGATGTGGCATGGTCCGTGCTAAGCACCCCTGGCATGGGCTGTGCAAGGCTTGGTTCATAGTGGCGCGGCTAGCTGGTTTGGCCGGTTGATGCCTTCCTCCATTTTTAACCCTTTGAACTTCGATTCCGTCTTTCTTGGCTCAATTCCATCTACTACCACACTTTAAGTCCGTGACCTTCATATCTACTACCATTCTTGCGAATGACCTTCTAATATCTTCTACCTTTCTTGCAAATAACCTTCTATACAATGATGCCAAAATATCCACGAGCTACCTACTAATGAGGTCATAAATGAAGATCTTAGTGCTCGTGAATACAACATTTCCATTAGCTTCAATTAAGTCAAAACTCAGGATTTAGACAAGAAAACCAACAATTGTTGTCTAAACCCTTTTTCCTATAAACCTAACTAAAACTAGCAATCAAACAAGTAAAACATGATAATTATTTTGCCGAATGCATTGGTTAACGCATGCAATACAGTGCACATAAACTATTTACTCATTATTAAACTTTGCGGGTTGGAGTCTAAAATGAGTCCTGTAAGAGATTAGACTACATTCCCACATCGATAAAATGAACAATTTAGGAGGTTTGTCCAGCATATTTAACAAGAAATTTATTTCTCAAAAAAATTACCCAACCACGCAGTGAGCTCAGAGAGAATGTTCTTTTTACATTTTACTAAAGAATAGTGCGCTGACATATACCAATTTTTGGAGGGTATTGCTTCCTATTAGTAAAAAATTTGGTTCATTACTTCTTAGAGCACCTCCAATCTAAACGTGAAATTTATGGTTGGTACCTCCTACTAGTCAAAATCTTGGTTCCTTACTTCTTAAAGCTGGTGCCACCCATTTGTCGAAATCTTTGTTCATTACTTCTTGGAGTACCTCCAATGGGTGTAAATAATTATTTGATTACGTGTAGTTGCGACACTTCAATGGAACACTAAGCTAGTGTTTTGAATTATATAGTGACTCAATCTCTTATTCTGTATTTTTTTTGAAATTGTTTATATATCTCTTTTTCTTATTTCCCTCTTTTCTTTTATTTATTTTATATGCTCTTTAATTTGTTTTTTTATAAACTATTTTAATTAACTATATATGTAAATAATATTTTAGAATGTTATTTGTAAAAATAAAAATAATAATTCATTTATATTTTAAATAAATCTATTAATTATATTTGAGTTCAATCATATATCATTCAAGTTCGATTTTTTTATAGATAAACTCATGTTAATGAGAGGGGTGTGTATAATTGGGCTCCCAAGCCCATAATCACTTTTATAAGAGAAATGAGGTTCATAGTAATTGAACCTTTTAAGGTTTGTTGTTCTCAAAAGGCAAGCTTGCCATTTTTGTACAAAAAGAGTATTTAGGAAAGTTTTGGTAGTGATTTCAATTGTACTACCTCCACTCCTTGTGTTGATGTGTACCCACCGTCCAGACTACCAATAAATTCCTAAATATCATGAAATTTGAAGCAAAAAATTCAATGGGAAAAAGGTAAAAAATTGCTTTTGAGCACAAGTTCCTGATGCTTCAAAATGTGATGGAGTTATTTGGCTAAAAAAATCCAAATTTCAGGTACTAGAGTTTGACCTAAGCTGTAGTTCTTCTGGTCTGTTGTATATTCAACTTTAGGTAATCGGTCGGACCTTTGCTTTATCTGTTTGAGACCTTTGTTTCCATAGTTTTCCTTCAACCTGCAATAAACATTAGAATCAGTAGCAATTGAACATTTCATCAATTCTAATATTGAGCAAAGAAATTCCATCTAGGTGCACCAAACCCCTAGCTCTCTGATCTAATTGTGCAAGGTTTAAAACCTTACGTGTTCCTTGAGTCTGGAAAGCTTTTTTGGCTAGGTGATATGCAATTTTATTTCCCTATCTTAAAGTGTGAGTGATGGTTGTTGATTTTAGTAATTGATGGATGGTAGAGACCTGATCATAGATGCTCCAAGGTGCTATATGTGGATCCCTAATTGATTCAACAACTAATACACAGTCAGTTCCAAGGGAAAAGTTTTCAAATTAAGAGATTTAGAAAAATCATGATCTGCCTACTAAGATTTGATTTCTGAGTGAAGAGCTGAGTGTGAAACACAAGTTTTTAAAAATTCTTTAGTCAGAAATCCAATTGAGTCACTGATTATGATTCCCAAGCCACATTTATTTGTAGTTGGCCTACCTCCCCTTGGGGTCGTTAAAACCCCGTAGCTTAGAAGTCTAAACCCAGTTAGAGGTGGTGCGGTCAGAAGATAGAAATGTTTAGTTCTACACCTTGTTCCTACTGCTACGCTACCTATAGGGTAGTTAGTGGTAGGCCCTGGGGTTGTCCACATAGTTGCTAGGTATAATGTATCAACTCAAAGCACAACCTTATACTGGTCGTCAATACGTACGAGTGAAAGGAATAGCTAGTAAAACAAACATGTAAGTAGGGGGGAGGGGGTTTGGTTTTTCAAACTAACAACTACAAAACATGAAAAGTAAAAACACAACTACAATATTAGCTAAGCACTTGGGGAAATCATTGAGCGAATTGGTCAATCTAATGCTTTTATCCTCGATTATTTAACATATAGATCTAAACAATCCTAATAGAGTGTCCATAACACGTGGTGTGGCTGATGACATACACTTCCACTTCTCTGTCATTGCAGGTGCTCTCGCAACCCTCCATCGATACCACCATCATAATTAGGGGGTTACAAGAAGGTCCGACCATTGTTGTATGTTTGATTCTCCCCTGTGCGATTATGTCCCAGTTTCCACCATGAATGTGCTACTCCCCCGGGTCCTATCAATTGGGCCGAAGGGTCGTATACACCTTCTCTATGATACTAGGGTTTCTTGTAACCTTAGCTTGCTACTATTTAGCTATCTCTACTTGGAACCTCTTGGAAACTTTACAAAATCAGCTAAGCTTGGTGCGATGGTAGGTGGATTAGAGTGATCTTGAATCTCCTGTGCACACACTCACACAAACGCGTTCTCCTCCGTCCATACAAACAACCAGGTTTCTCTTCCCAAGGGAGTATCGATATATTTTCCTAGCATGAATACAACCCAAAGTATGTGCTATATATGTGGTGTAACATTCATCAATTCAAACTTAAAATAAAACCACAATATTATTATGAACACAAAATTAGGATGAACTAGAGAATCTAAAAACGCATAAAGATTAAACCAAGTCACTAAAATTATCCCCAAGATATGGAAACTACTCCCTTGACATGGAGATTTGAATTCCACATATTAGGATCAAAGAAAAATAAAAGAAGAAAAGATAAAGTTTCCTAAGGAGAGAAGCTCCCAACTACTCTTCTAAAAGTGAAATCTAAAGTGTAAGGTATGAAAACCTAATAGACAAAGGTTCTACATATAGTAGTAGGATATTGGGCCTAAAAATAGGCCCAAAATAGGGTAAACCCTAGCTTAGCCGCCGCCCGGTGTGTGATGTCACAGATAACGTTGCCCGTGGCACTACTTGGCGTAGGGCGCGAGGCCTGGCATGAGTCGCATTGCTTAATGGGCATGGGGCACCTACTCTTGAGCGTGGCATAGATCATCATCTTGCCAGTAGGCATGAGGGTTGGCGTGGGTTGCATTGTCTCCTGGCGCGGGCTGCGTCGGTCTCTACGGGGAGCTGAAATCTTCTACCATCCTTGCAAATGTCCTTCACTAAACTAATCTGAAGTGTTTACGAGCAATCCACAATCTATGCTTACAAAAACAAATCTAGATACTCGTAAGGACTAAAAATCCATTAGATTGTAAATAAGTTACAAATTGAAGGATTCAGATATGAAAAACAAAAATGGTCGTCTAAACCACTTATGATGTAAACCTACCTAAATATAGCAATCTTCCAACAACAAGATGACAAAATAAATGTTAAATACTATGGAAAATACATGCATTTGACATCTTGTCAGAAGTCATCCTATTCATAAGCACCATGTCAACGGTTGTGTTAACAATCCTGGAAGATGAAGTAAGCTGGATGACTCCGCTAATGGATTTCTTCGTGAAAAGGACGCTGCCAGAAGATAAGATGGAGGCTAGAAAGTTGGAGTTGTGTTATACTAATTACGCCAATGAAGACGGAACCTTATACAAAAAAAACCTTCTTATCTCCATGGATAAAATGTGTAGGACCAACGAAGGTAATTGAGATTTTAAAGAAGTTTATGAAGGCATATGTGGAATGCATCAGGGAGCTAAAACGATAGCCAAAAAGATAACCAGAGCAGGATACTATTGGCCAACTATGTTCAACGATGCACACAAATTCTTCCTCAAGTGTAGGAGTTGCCAAATTAATGCCTCGCTGTCTCATAAACCACAATCAACTTTGACAGGAGTCTATAGAGCTTGCCATTTAATAAGTGGCGGATAGAATTAGTCAAACCATTACCAAAGGGAGAAAGCAACACCAAATTACTTATCGTAGCAATCAACTACTTCACAAAAACAAATGAATGCAAGCTATATATCTTGCTCAAATATCGATGCTTGCAAGCTTTGGATCTTGCAACTTTGCATACAAAACAACTGCAAGCTATAGATCTTGCAAAACTTCCAAACATTGCAAGCTTTAGATTTGGCTAACTTGTTTGTAATAACAAACGCAAGCTATAGACCTTGCTTAAGAGCATATTTTCCCATAAATACAGCATATGCAATGGGAATTTCACAATCCATAAGGCTTCTCTATAGTACTCAGGGAAGTCATACAAATAACTTCAAATATAGCTAGTAAAAACAAAACAATAAAGCAAGGTGTAGATCTTGCATCTTCGTAGTTCATAAAATTCACTAACTTAGGTGACAAAACATCGACAAGAAAGTTTGCTTGGCAAAGACTAATGTACATGCTTTGCCAGGCTATAAGAAAAATTATTGAAAGCATTACAAGATAAGTCACTCAAATTATCAATCTATCTATGCCTTGTGGCCCATGAAAATCCAAAACACGATGATTCACCGCAACGACAACCATGCTCAGATTCATGACGAGAATGCTCAGCCCTACGATGACTCTCTTTGGTAGCCTCTTCTTCACTAACTAAAGGCTCATACTGCCACTTTATATGCAAGTAAGCAGAATGGCGTATAAAATCTCTTTTCTCTATATGCTTGAGATATTTACCGTAGTATATCTTAAAGTTAGTAATCACGATCCAATTGCATACTCATGGCATTGATGGTTTCTTCAAATCTTTTAATCTCGGCCTTTAGGTCCTATATTTTCTTTTCTAAGGATTGAATATGCATGCAAACAGACTCAGAAAAGGTGATCCCTTAACCACCAAATTTAATGGCAAGATCCATGCAACCACTAGACCTTCGAGACGACTATGGGAGAGCTTGGAGTTTTTCTTTATATTTAACACGAGCCTACTCATTTTGATGGACATATCTACCAAGTCGGTCGCACTCAACACGAAGCTTATTAGTATCACTTCGAAGCTGCATCAAACTTTGTTTGCCAACCAACTACAGCGATTGAGAGTTGATCGCATTCCTCCTGCTTTTTCTTCATCCGATCATACTAATCATCAATAAAAATACACTGCTTGTATATGATCACTGTCTTCTGGTGGACTTTATATGTCTTATTTGCAACATAGTTTCTAGTTTGCTCATGTTGATGAGGCATCTTAACCATGTTCAACTGTTGCCGATAGATAAGATCATTTAGCTCATTGCAAATTCTTCTTAAATCGCAAACGGCTTCCTGAATCTCCTTCACAGCCTTATCCCACTTCGTTTCAAGATCATAAACACCTAAAAACATATACTTTAGACGAAATCCCAGCGTTAACGACCCTTCTTGAATGTGAATAGTAAGGTTAAGCGAACGCAAGTACACAACAACTAATTCAAGATCAACTAAACCATGAACAATATCTTTGCCAAGCAATGCAACATTATAACCATCAGGTATAAGCTTCCTACCATGACAGGAAGGGGAAGAAGACAAAGTCGACTAGGATGTAAGAATTTTCTACCCAATATGCAATGGAATAGAATCCACCTGAGATAAGCAGTCAAAATAAATGAGCTAGACATAGTCTTTCGATATTCGCTTAGTCTCCTTAACTAGATTGATTGGACATTATCTAGAAGATGGCATAAAAACATTATCATGAGGAAAATGGGCGTCACAACCCAGATATTCAATGATTTTTAAAAAGTTTTCTTTCAACCAAAATATCAAAGCCCTACAAATTAATAAATATGAAAACATTGGTCAAATTATAAAAGCAGGCCATTGATACAAAAATTATACAAACATTCTTCAAAACATTTTCATAAAATTACATAAAAATAACAAAATATGCCTCAAGTCTTTGGCGCTTGACTAAATTTGGCATGACAGCAGCATCCTACATGCTTACAGGATAACCAGAAGCTTCGCTGTTCGACTCTCCCCTAAGATTTGCAGCATCGTTCGCTATAGTATTTTGCCTAGGTTGGAAATCCTCGGAGTTAGAACAGTTGAGAGAAAGTTCCTTGCAGTAATCAACCATACACTTCTTCAGGTCAGTTGCGGATGGAAGAGTTGGCATACCAACAAGATAGGACAACAGTGCAAATGGATGACTATCATCAGAGACGCTCTTCACAAATCCATCATTAAGATTTTTTGTCTGTTCTGGAAAGATCTTCTCAGACTTGGCCAACTTGGGAACTTATCAAGCTTCACAGTTGGATTGAGTTTTTATAGCTCAACCAAATCCTTGCAATAGCCAATGTCACAAGCATTAGCTGAGACTTCCTCGAATAGGGCATAGAAAGAATTAGTCTTAAAGAGTCAGTTGACCAATAGCTGAGGGTACCCAGGCAAAGCAAGACCATTTATCTACATCCCCTACAGCTGAAAGTGCACATTTTCCATCTCTCTTTCAGCAGTCACAACACTCATCGACAGCATGTGCTCGCTCCTCAGCATCCTCAGCAGTTGTACTTAAAACACTGCACTCCGCTTTACTGGCCTGCAGCTCCGCCCGTATGGCTCCTTCCCTTTTACCAAAGCTAGCAACTCATTCGCTGACAAGTTACAAGCTCTCAATAACATTAATTTCAAGGTACACCAAGAATAATAAAGGTCATACGATAAGGAAAAGTATTCAAATTATGATAATTACTTCAATATAACAAAAGCATACCACAACCATGGTTTCTGAAAGGGATAGCCTGGCAAGCGTAGAACGAAGATTCCCTTCTATGAAAAAGTTGGAGCTTAGCAAGAAATAATGCGGGGAAAGTTGGCCAAGGCACCCCTTCTTCTTCGCAAGTTCCAAGTTGGTACAAGTATTTTCAGTTCCTTCCTTGAGCCTTCTCTGCCGCCCCTTTCCCTTGGGTTTTTGCTTACCATCCCCCTCTGTTTCTTTAGTATGAGAGCCAGATACAATCTGCTGAGTACTTGTGTCAGCAGTAATCACTTGATGAGGAACAAACTCAGTGTTTTCGTCACCCTCGTTAGCCAAGGTCTCATCTCTTTATCTTTGTTGTTAGAAATGGACTTCCTCTCAGTGATGTGTCATGTTAGGTGCGTGTCTAAAACCAAAAAAGCAGAGCCTGTGAATTAAGAATGGGAACATAAGGAGCAATGCGGAAACACATAGTCAAGACTAGCAGCTAGAAACAACTAAATGATCAATGAGTTTTACACCTTTGCTTATAGTACTAGCAGAGTGAAGTACAATGGAATGATGGCTAAGCAATATTGCAATCTCGGACTCGGTAGTCAAATGAGCCTCAGCCTTAAGAAGCTTCGCTTTTGGAGTGTCGTAGATCCAAGCCAAAAAAGTTGAACTACTAGTAGGGTCAAGTTTTATGTAGAAGAACTATTCAGGCCACACCCCAAAGTTATTCGGGAACCCACTAACGAACTCGATGGTAGGGATCACAGGGTACAAAATGAATTCATCAGAGGAATTTCTAACTTTGCGAATATGATTTTTTTCAGAATAAATCAATAGAAAAGTCAACACCAGCCGCTTTGCATACATGATAAAAGAATACAAATATTGAGACAACTTTGAGGTGTAGTTGACACAAACCAAATTTATAGTAAGAAAGAAGATCCAACACATGTGGTGGGAGAGGAAACGAAAGCCTGAACTTCAGATAATCTAAATAGCATGGGAAATAACCGGAAGGAGGAGTGTGAACACCCTCAGAGGACTCAGGTGCCCTAAGCTCATACGAACGTAAAAAAGAGAAAGTGTTTTTCAAGTCTTCAATGTCAGAATCCGTGAGAAGGCTACTAATGATGGAAGATCCGACATGCTGGTCACAAAAATCCCCCAAAATCCACATCCAATTCACAAGTTTTTGGAGTTGAGACTCTGAGGTTGTTAGATGTAGATATCGCTGAGTTCAAAATCCCTAAAATCACGATGAGTAGTGGCATCAACTAAATGATAAAAGCTAGAAAACCCTATTTCGGCCAGAATCTAGGACAGAGCGACGAAGAAGGTGTAATGAAATCCGTCAATCACAGTGAAAGCAAGTTAAACTACAGGAAACACAGATCTATAGATTGAAAACTACAGAAATTGCCTAAGAAAAAATAGAAAAAGATGTTGAGTAACTTACTATTTTAGCACGAAATGCAAGAGGAAATCAGGTAGAATATAGGAGATGGAAGATGAAGAATGGATATGAACTTAAAAAAAGAATATTAACTATAGAAGTAGAAGAGCTAAGAAACAAAAAAGGAATAATGTGCAATCATGACTAGCTGACATAAAGTGTGTTACCTTTTTGGATTCTCGAGATGGCGACGGAAGGAATGCACTGAATTGGGGGTTGTTTTCAAGGCACTAAATTCAAAGTAATTATAGGGGATGGTAAATGAAATGATAGCTGGCTAAATCAAGGAAGTGAGAGCGATTACGAAGGAGAAAATTTTGGTGGCGAGATTGTAACGGGTAAATTTCATAGGGATAAGAAATACTTTGAATTTTTAAATTCAAATGAATGCATAATTTAGGAAAAGGCAACATACATCCAAGAAGCATTCAACACTCTACAAGAATTGCTCACATCGCAACACAAACGAGCATATTACAATGCAATAATTACATGGTGAGATAATAATTTCATTGCATAGCTTACGAGCGTGGTCATTGCTTTGTGTATCATTGGGTTCATGTCTGGGGGGGGTGGGCTTATGGTGTATATGTGGCCCATCAAGTGAAGCTAAAAGCCTCTATGCCTAGTCCAACAACACCCAATAGCGAAGTCAAACATGTTCAAGCCCAAATCATCGAAAACCGAAGCTCACACTACAAAGAATGTGGACCGTTAAAGAAGGAACGAAAAATAACCATGAAGGCCATGCACTCAAAAAATGGAGATCGTGATACACCCCATGGTCTCCATTCCTAAAAATAGGGAAACACGTTCATATCAGTCTATAAATACAGCAAATGGAGAAGAGGCCAGGTAAGGGTTACTATCCTGAGAAATTCTATTTCTTAAAGAGAAGATTGACTTGATCATCGAAGGTGCTCTCCTGGAATCACTTCCAGGACTAGCTTTGCAGGTGAAGGAACTAAAAGAGGTGAACGACGAAGAAGCTACCTGAATTGGCTACCACATCAATGACCCATAGGGATGTTGCTCGAGCGTTTAGGTTGAAGTACGAGATAGAAGTTTTGAAGACAAATAGACAAGGTCTTCCATTCTCTTTGAGCTACTTTTGAAAGAACTTGGAGGGCTTGGATAGGAACCATTTGGGCAAGATTACCGCAATAGTCCACCTGGCTTTGCGGTATGTTGATGAGGCACTAGAAGCATGTGTGTCCCAATGCATAACACATCTTTTAGTAGATTTTGTGTTGTAGATTGTGAGGTTTGAATGAGTTTACATTTCAAGGGGTTTAGATGACCAATGTTGGTTTTCGTATCTAAATCCCTCGTTTTGTAGCTTATTTAGATCTAATGGATTTTATATCCTTACAAGCATCTATATTCTGTTTTGTGAGGTTATTTGTAGATTTCTCGTAAGCACTTAGGATGCCCTTAATATGAAGGTATACGTGTCGACATCCCATTTGAGTTGTCAAATTGTACCAAAAATGTAAATTTTCGAAAAATCTGAATTTTAAGCTAAAAATACATTTTTGGTTCATAAAATTTGAATTCTCTTATTCCTTAGGAATTTTTATGCTAATAGTACTTCCAACATCCCTTGTGATTAAATAGATTGGTACCATTATCCCCTAAATTGAAAATTTAAAATTCCATCCTTATCTTAATTGTACCTCCCCTCCTTATCACCTTTGCTGAATTTTTAGATCCTTGGTACATTCTTCCACCTGATGGAGCCATTTAACACATTCAAGCTTTTCAAGAAACTTCACTCACACACACTCTTGGTGAACTCAAATAATTGAATATTTTCTCTCAAAAATTATCTTTTTTGCCTTTTCTTGTGTGGATCTTGCAACTCTTAGCTTCAAATTACAGGTAATCCTTTAAACATCTTGTTTATTTTCTTTGTGTGGCATTGTGGTGGTTTTATGTGAAGCATGGGTCTTGAAAAAGAGTATGTTGTTGAGAAATTGTTTGGGTTGTATAAATGTTCTTGTGTTAAAGTATATTTGGGTGGATTGATGTGCTGTTATGCTTGGATGATATGATTTTCATGTATTGGGTAATTTAGGAGGGATGAACATTTATTGCATGATCTTGTTGATGAGTTCATAGGAATTTCCATGAGTTTGTTATTTAAGGATAATGGTTCTTGTTTGAATAGCCTTTATATTGAAGAATATAATGATTTGAAATGACTAGGATATTTAGGAAGGATGTTTTCTTTGAATGATATTGTGGCCATACCCTTGTTTATTATCACGTTACCACTTTCTCCTTGATGTTGATAGGATGCTTTTGAAAAAGAGTGTGTCGAAGAAAGGAAAATCTTTACAGGGTGAGAAAAGGAAGAAACTAAGGTTGTGAACCATGAGCCAATGACTCCCCTTCATCGCAACCTCACATTCATGACGGAGGAGTTCAGGGGATTGACCAACATCTCCAGGACTGCATCCCGAAGGTGGAGGTACTTGAAGGGGCCAAAGAGAACCATTTTGGAGATGGGGTTTGCATGAAAGGGTACTTTGGAGGCTCTAGGCCTACTCAAGCCCATTACCTATTTATTAGGATGGGTATGCCTTGAAGGTTTCCTCGAGAAGCCCTCCAAGACCTACATCCGATAGACTTTGGAGTTCCTAGCTACTCTATGGCAAGTCAAAGATGCGGATGAACATCGGGCAATCAAGTTTCATCTGGACAACAAAGAGTATACAATGACACACACGGAGGTGGAGATATAGAAGATACACTCCGAGGACACATCAACATGGTTTTCCATTCTCCCTTGGAACTTTATTGATGCAGTTAATAGGCACAAATAGGAAGAACTTGTGCAAAAGCATTGCTATAGTTCATCCAGTGCTGCACTATGTTCCACAGTTGCTAGCAATGGGAGTATTTTTCCATAGTGAACTAATGCAGTGTCCGGGTTTGGATGTGCATTTCCTTTGGGCGATGACTTCTTAGGGGTAACTTTTACATGAACTTAGTGGGGCCTTTTGTAAAATAATGCTTAGCAATGGGAGAGAGAGAAGGTGAAAATATTTCGATGGGTGTCATGGTATGTCTTTTGGTGCAATATTTGGGACATCTAGTCACTCAGTCTGCATTGGCTAGCTTTGGGCATTCAGGAACGAAGTACAATATCGAGAAGTTGGCCAAAGCTTCTATGATAGCAACTACAACTTTGGTCGACATATATGTGTTGTAATTAGAGGCACGACCACTTGCAGTTTCATAATCCTTTCTCACCTGGAGCGTACCGGCATTACCCACGAGACGAGTTTGGATGATTTGTTCCTAGACACTGACCCATGATTTGAGAAGGAGTTGTATAGGATTCTATCCAACCCGGAGATAGAGATCGATAAGATGGATGCCAAGCCTTCATCTAGTGCTCCACCTAGCTGCACCCACCTATCTGCGGACACAAATACTAGGATGAATATAATAAATCTCATAAAACATAAGTTAATTCATGCGCTACAATAATCCCCAAGCTATAAATCTACTATATAAAAGATAGATCCATGGCATATATTGAGTTAGATGCCATGGATCTAAGAAAATAAGATGAAGAAAAGAAAAGTAAAAGAAAAAAGATAAGGAAAGAGAAGAAGAACTCTAGAGAGAGAGCTCTCATCTTCCTTTCTACCTAGATAGAGAAATAAAATCCACATTATACCTAACTTAGGGTTTACTATAAGACTTAGGCTATTATATATAGTAGTAGAGGATTGGGCCTAAAGATAGGCCCAAAATAGGCCAAAATTAGTTCAAAACCCTAGTCACATTTCCCTCTTGTGGCAGAATATTTCTTGAATAAACTGCTCAAATTGGTGAACCTTATGGAACTTGAATTTAGTGCGTTGGATAGATCTTGGAAGACGAAGATTTCAATATATGGTAATGGGAAATTAGATGAAAATTGAGAGAGTTATGACCAAAATAGTGAGATACCATAGTTCAGCTGCATATGGCACTGGCCGTCGCGGATTGCTCAGTCAGCGCCATGTGCTTGTCTCGGGCTGCACGGTCACGCATGGGCTGTGCTCCTTCATTCGGCGCGGAGCATTGAATCTGACGTGGACCATGGCCATTGACGCGGGCCGCCATCTGAAGGCTGGATTTGGAACTTCAGAACCATTGGGGGCAGGTCCTAGCGTGGGCCATCACCTGGAGGCACTATCTACTCAGAAGATTTTCACAGGGCATGACCGTTGGCGCATGTTGTGGTCTGGGGGCTTGTTCTGCTCAGAAGTTTGGCGTGGGCTGTCGGCTGGTCTTAGCATCTAGAACTTGTAACTGCACGGGCTGTCAAGAATGGGAGAGTTCGCACCCATACTTAGCCAATTTTGAGCAAAGATTTAAACTTGTGCTACGTGGGCCATGAGATTTGGCACGGGTTCATGCCACAGCCTCGTGCTGGAACTGTTGGCGTGGGACGTCTCCTCTGGCACGGGCCATTGATGCCTAACCCTGAACGGCTTGCTAACCCATGGTACCTTGGCCGGCTGAACTTGTTTCCTTCGCTACGGGTGAACCGTTAGTCCAATTCTTGAATTCTAGTAGTCGATTTTATAGTGATCGAGAAGACAAGTCTAATGGAATCAACGTTGAAGGCTATTTATTGTTTGGATCATTCTCAGAATTTGGTACAACTCATCATACCACGATTCCCTGTTTCTTCATTGGCCACTTTGATCTCCGTTGCCACTTATCTTTGACTCCAATCTCCTTCTACCACACATTTATGTTCATGACTTTTGTCTACTACCATTCTAGAGGTGAATGGCCTTCAATCTCTTCTTCCGTTCTTGCGAACGACCTTCAATATCTTCTACTGCCCTTACAAATGGCCTTCACATAGAATGTAACCAAAAAGTACCCACGGGCAACATACTAAAAATGATCAAATGGAAGATCTAGGAGCCTGTGGATACAAGATGTCCATTAGTACTAATTAAGCCTACAAAACGCAGGATTTAGACAAGAAAACCAAACATGGCTGTCGAAAGCCCTTGTCACGCAAACTCAACTATTACTAGAAATTTCCTAAACAGAACATGCTAAAAACTATGCCGGATGAAATGGTTAACGAGCGCAAAATTGAGCACATTAGACTCCCCACACTTAACCCTTTACTCATCCTCGAGTAAACAAAGACAAGACAAAGAATTAAGCGAAATGTAGCGTGCAAACATAAGTTAACCGAGGTATCCCAATTATTACTAGATTACCCCATTTCCCCCAAAAAGAGTAAGAATCTAACAACTATCACACTCCCCAAAGATAATAAGCAATCTAACCACCCAAAATAAAATGTGGGAAAAGGTAAGCCAAGAAGATAAGTGTAAAGCTAGCTTACTTTTCCCAAAATGATCCTAAAGCAATCAAAGAGTCGTCTTAAAAAATAATCCACCAAGGAAATCCAAGAGTCGTCAACTTGGTTGTAACATAGGGATAATTTGTGATTCTCGACCTAGTTACAACCAAGGAGTCTAATGTATCGTCAACCTAGTTTTTGTTTTCTCTCAATTTCTCTCATTTTGCCTAGGAGCCCTTTCGGGTTTTCATCCTAGCTTTAACACACAAAGGGTACTCACTTCTCACCTTTTTCAACATGGTCTCTAATTTTTTCCTAGACTCGTAAGCCTATCTGGGCCTAACCTCTCACTTTTACCTAGGTCTTTCGACCTATCCGGACTTTTTCTAATGTTACCCAAGTCGCTCTTTCGGGTTTCCAACTTGTCCAAGTTTTTTTTTTCAATTTTTTTCTTTCCAAAATGCTCTTTAAAGAGCTATTAGCTACATAGAAACAACTAAAAATCACAAATGCTATCAAATCCTCTTCCCCACACTTAAAGCTTGCTTTATCCTTAATGCATATACAAAATAAAAGAACATATGTCAAGGGAAGGAAATAGGAAATCACTTATAATTAAAAAAATGAACACTAAAATCTACCCTTGATGGCACAATTATGGAATGTAAAGAACAAACTACCATCACCCCAATATACTACCCCTAACCTCTAATCAAGAAAGTTCACTCTAACCACTATCATGAATTCCAAATCGAATAGAGAATTGCATCCAATGGAGGGTTACCTCTTAGGTCTCAATGTCTGTGCTTAAGGGTTTTGAGGGTAAGTTTGTTTGAGTTGTACTTTGGGGGTGGTATGGAAGAAATGGTGATTGGGGTGTAGGAAAGTATGTGAGCTTCATGGGTCGTGCACGTCTACACCCCCCATGAATATGGGGTTTGGCTCTCCTCCTTGTCCACAATTTTTAGCATCATGAACCATGTATGTTTACATGGTCCATGAGTTAATCTCCCCGTTTTCTCACCTTCCTCCAAGAACCATATGCTTCCTACAAAAAACATGCATACCAAGTGTAATAAATGAAAGGCTACAAATAGGAAAACACACAAAAAATACTAAACTAATCTAATTTTTTCAACGCTCGGGTTGCCTCCCGAGAAGCTCCGTACATTGAAGGTCATCGGCACGACCCCAATATTATCTATAATGTGCGGGTTTGTACCCCATCACCTTACACAACCCAAAATTAAGAGGTGGGGGTAAGAATCTTCCAAGAGGAAGATATAGTAGATGACGAGTCAACCTTAGAAGGAATATGTGGTTTTGAAACTTAGCATATTCAATTAGCTTCCCTGTGGTTTCCTCTAAGGTTTCTGAAAGTGTGAGAGTTGTATCTATAGGTGGAGGTAGGGGTGAAAATTGGTAATATGGAAAATTAAGTATAATTACCCCTTCCTCTACCTCTTCACTCTCAGTCTCTTCCTCTTCCTCTTCCCATGCTAATTGATACTTTAGTTGAATAGCATCCCCGGTATCGGTGCCAACATTTGACCCACCTCCACCCAAGGTCATTAATTGTAGCTAATTAACCCAAGTGGAGGCTTTTGGGAAAAGGTCAAAGAATTTTTTTATAATTATGCACCCATTTTCACTGCTATGTTACTTAAAGGGTAGTTAGTGATAAGCCCTGGGCTTTTCCTCAGAGATGCTAGGACTCAAGTAACAACTTAAAACACAACCTCGTACGGGTCGTCAATTAGTACGAGTGAAAGGAATAGCTAGTAAATGTGAACACAAAAGGGAAGGGGGTTTGGATTTTCATATTATCAACAACAAAACATAAAGTAAAACAAGTAATCTAATTAAGCAAAGCACTTGGGGAGTAATTGCGCAACATGATTAATCTAATACTTTGATCCTCGATTCATGCACATGTAATATTTACTAAACAACCTAGTAAAGTGTTCATAACACGTGGTGTGACCAATGGAATACACTTCCCCGTGCCTATCACGTCGCGTGCTCTCGTAACCCTCCATCGACCCTACCATTGTAATTAGAGGAGTACAACAAGGTCTGACCATTGTTGTGGGTCTACTTCTCCCCCGTGCGATTATGTCACGGGCTTCCACCATGAATGTACTACTTCTCCCGGGTCCTATCAACTAGGCTCAAGGGTCGTTGGCATCTTATCTATTATACTAGGGCCTCTTACAACCCTAGCTTACTACTTTTTCACTATCTCTACCCGAAACCTATCGTAAAACTTTACGTAATCAGCTAAGACTAGTGTGATAGAAAGTAAATCAGGGCAACACTCAAGTTTCCCGTGCACACACCCACGCAGACGCAACATACTCCTTTAGCCATTCTAACATCCAGGTTTCTCTTCCCAATGGGGCATCAATATTTGCACCATACATGAATATAGCCCAAAGTGTGCACTAATTTGGTGTACTATTCATGCAATTAAAACATTCAAGAACAATCATAATAATATCATGAACACAAATACCAGGATGAATCTAATGAATCTCACAAAACAAAAGTTAATTCATGCTCTACAATTATCCATAATCTATAAATCTAGTCTATAAAAGAGAGATCCATGGAAAATATTGAGTTAGATGCCATGCATCTATAAAAATAAGATGAAGAAAAGAAAAGAAAAATGTAAAAGATAAGAAAAGAGAAGAAGAACTCTAGAGAGAGAGCTCTCCTCTTCCTTTCTACCTAGAGAGAGAAATAAAATCTACATTATGCCAAACTTGGGTTTTACTAGAAGACAATGGCTCCTATATATAGTAGTAGAGGATTGGGCCTAAAGATACGCCCATAATAGGTCAAAATTAGGTCAAACCCTAGTCACCTTCCCTCTCGTGGCAGAATATTTCTCTAATAAACTGCTCAAATCCATGAACCCTCTGGAGTTAAGATTTAGTGCGTTGGATAGAGCTAGGAAAGATGAAGATTTTAATATATGGTAGAGGGAAATCAGATTAAAATTGAGAGAGTTATGACAAAATTAGTGAGAAACCATAGTTCTGCCGCCACTAGCACGTACTTGTCGCGGGTTGCACGATTACGCACTGGCTGTGCTTGTTTACCTGTGCGGGGCACTGGATCTGATGCAGGGCTCGGCGCCGACCATGGATGTTGACACGGGCCACCCTCTGAAGGCTAGATTTGTAACTTCTGAACCACAGGGCGCAGGTCCTGGTACGGGCCGTCATCAAGAGGCATGACCAGCTTAGAAGTTTGGTGAATGGATCGACCATTGGCGAGGGCCATGATCTGGAGGCTTGTTCCACTCAGAAGTTTGGCACGGGGCACGACCTTTGGCATGGGCCGTAGGCTGGTCTTGGCATCTATAACTTGGAACGACACGAGCCATCTTGAATGGGATAGTTCCTGCCCATACTTAGCTTATTTTGAACGAAGTCTTGAACTTGTGTTTTGTGGGCCATGACATTTGATGCGGGTCGCTCTGTGACAGGCGGGCGGTCGTCGCGCCCGCCGTGCAAAAGATAATTTATAAGCCCTAAATGCTTACTTTCTACAACTAGGTAGATAGTGGTAAATCGGGGTCGTCCAAGGAGAAGAGGGATCTTCCTAAGCGTCTAAGCACACAAATGGTTGATATTAGGCTAGGAGTAACTATATACACACACATAAAAGCATGTAAATGGGGGGGGGGGGTTGGTTGGTTGGTTTCCTAAATTAACAAAGATAAAAACACACGATAACTAGCAAGGTCAAGTGACTATGCTAATCATCAAACGAAACTAAAGAAAAGAGGTTTTAAAACTACAAAGATAAAAAGCCTTGGGGGCAATGGATATCCACTTCCAAATCATACGTAGGTCATTGAATCATTCACTCATTCCATCATATAGCATACATGACTCAACATTCACATACCCATCTAGCAAGGATCACAACACATACATCACAAGAAGTTCTAAGTTCATGCTCATAGATTTTCATGCAAAGGAGTCCCGGAGTTCGTCACGCTCCTAACACCAAAACAATTCAACCATACAAACACTCCCTATGCTCAAACAACTCATGGCACACATGAAGTGAAACATACCATCAAGAATACATAAACGCCAAATAACAAATGCTTCAAGAATGAGTACAAGCCATCTATTCAATATTTCAACTACTTGTCGTGGAGACTAAACTTCTATCCTTCTTAGTTCGTAGTTTGCAAGAGTGAGTTCCACATCTCTCGTCAAACCTCACCAATGACTCCCGAGTTGCGACCACGACTCAAGGTATCATTGGTGGCATTTAATCACGAAGAACCAACAAGCTTGGCAATGCTTATGACCACTACACCGTGACTAAGCATTAAACCAATTCATGCAATTACACGAGATTGGATGAACGTGCAAGCACATTCATCAACGAGCATATGACTCTCTCGTTTGCTACACAAAACAAATATGACGAAGAGTTCAACATCAATCACATTCGTCTAGCACATTGTCAACACACTAACACAATCAAAAGCTCTAATTCACACTCATACATTCCTAACAAGAACAGGGGGGAAATTAACCCAAATCCCCCAAACCCTAGCTAGCAATTCATACAAGCATTCATATCCTCAAGCTCCCAACAACATCAATGGAATCAACAATTAACATTCAAAGCACAACAAGAGCACAATAGCAAAAACACCAAATAGATAGATAGAAATGGTTCTCAATACATGGAAGTGGAAGCTTCAATCCTTGCTCCCAAGAACAAAAACTACTCTAGAATAACAAGAGACATAATTAAACTACAAAAACTAAAAAAAGAAAGATAAGAAAACCAAGGGTTTTCAAGCCCTAAAATGTAAGAAGAATAGGGAAAAAAACTGTGGAATGAAGGGGAGGAAGAGGTATTTATAGTGGAAGAAAAAGGGGAGAAAAACGCTGAAACAGAGCTGACTGGACGCTGCTGTCGCGACTCGCGACGAGCCTTGCTGTTTTGTTTTGCTTCCTCCGGGTGAACCGTTGATCCGTTTCGGGAGTTCTTGTAGTCGATTTTATAGTGCTCGAGAAGAGGAATCCAATGGTGCCACTCTTGAAGGCTGATTCTTCTCGGAAAATTCTGAGAACCCTGGATCATCATTCATCCGTTGCTTTGCTCTCCTTTCTTCATCTCTTCACTTCTTCAAATCTTCACAAAGCTCAAATGTAAAGGTCTTCAAATATTCAAATCTTCAAAGATAAATCTTCAAAGTCTTCAAATCTTCAAAGTCTTCAAACAAATCACCTTGTCGCACAAAATCATCTAAAAAGTGATAAAAACGTCAAAGCCGCCTTTATCCCTCCTTAGATGATTTCAAGGCAAAATGCCACATGTAGAGCACAAAATTGCACAAAACCTAATCCTAAAAAGCCTAAAATAACCATCTAAAATGGACACATCAAACCTCCCCACACTTAAACCTTACTCGCCCTCGAGTAAGAAAAGATTCAAGCACACGGAGGAAATGACGTATCCACATCCTAAAAACCCTAAAATAACCACATAAAATGGCCTCATCAAACCTCCCCACACTTAAACCTTACTCGCCCTCGAGTAAGAAAAGATCCAAGCACACGGAGGAATTCATATGGCCATATCCTAAACTAATCCCCCAAACAAAGCCTCACAAAAACTCTCAATATCATAAATCCCAAAATAAAAGCTCACATGAGAATTTTTCACACACACATCCCCAATCCTAAATCTAACCAAACCTACCACTTATCAATTCACTACCCATAAAAATATTTCAAAGCCCAGAATTGATATTCCCAAAGTCCAATGACACAAGATGAAGTTAAAACCATTTAAGAGGTTTAAGCACATACTTCACCTAATGCCAACATATCCACCAAAATCCAATGACATAAAATGAAGCTAAAGCCATATAAGAGGTTCAAACACATGCTTCACCTAATGCCAATATATCAACCAAAAACGAAGTAGAAAGAGATAAGGAATTTCATAACCACACTTCGTTTCCTAACCCACTAAGCTACCCAATCCCAAGGGGTCGATAGATGTTGAGCTACCCGATCCATCCATGTGACAACCGCAACCTTATGACTCCAACGCCGGCAAATGAGTGAAATCTTAGAATTTTTGTTTTTCTCTCTTTTTCTCTCATTTTGCCTAGGAGCTCTTTCGAGTTTTCATCCTAGCCACACATCATGTTTCTTTAGCTCACATCTCACCTTTTTCCGCACATTTTAGCCTCTCATTTTTGCCTAGGCCGCCCTTTAAGGGTTTTCGACCTATCCGGGCCCCCAATGTTGCCTAAGTTGCCCTCTCGGGTTTTCAACTTAGCGGGTTTTCTTTTTTCTTTTTTTTTTCTTTTTCTTTTTCTAAAATTTTTTTTCTTTTTGTTTTTCTATTTTTTTTCTCATGTTTTTCCAATGAAAAGTAGCAAAAAGAATTCCAAAACTATCTAGCATGCATGTGAATCCTCTAACCCCTCCCCACACTTAAAACATTACATTGCCCTCAATGTAAACATATAAGGCAAGAACAATAACAATCAAGGTAAGGGGGTAGAGTGACACCCGTGTCTCCGCAATTCGCCGGTGATATGGCACAATCCAAGCACTTGTATGGTCCCGAAATTGGTTTCGGAACCGGAAGGGGGAGCAAAGATGCCGTAGAAGAACTCACCCCTCGAGAAAAGCATTGTCTCCATGGCGCCGTTTGATCAAGACTAACACCACGAAGAACACATTAAACTCACAAGTACATAAGGATATGTAATACTAGGTTTAGCATCAAGAGTTAATAACCATAGTATTTTCAAAGAACAACCAAATCACACTCAACCAACACTATAAGAATAATCATGAAAAATATCCAACATATATTGACATGTATACAAGCATCATTATAGGATATGCACTTATGATCACAATGATGTAGTCGGCATACTACAATCAACAAATGTACTATAAAGATGCAAGAATGTTCATATGTCAACATATGTAGGATGGTGGAGGAATGAGTGGGTATGTGGTGGTTCTTGGGAGTGTTGGGTGGAGAAGAAGGTAGGATCATGCAATGTTTAAAATCATTTGGAAACTTGGAAGCTTGGAAATTTGAAATCCGGGCTCAAAAAATTTTCAACAGTTACTGAGCACGTCGCGACTCGCGACGAGGTTCGTCGCGACTCGCGACGAGCCTCGCGAAGTCATCGCGACTCGCGGAAAGGTGAGTCTGAGAGCTCAAAATTTTCTGAGCTCGTCGCGACTCGCGACGAAGTGTGTCGCGACTCGCGACGAGCCTCTCGAAGTCATCACGACTCGCGGAAAGTTGAGTCCGGAAGCTCAAAAAGTTCTGATCACGTCGCGACTCGCGACGAAGTTCATCGCGACTCGCGACGGAGCCTCGCGATGTCATCGCGACTCGCGGAAAGTTGAGTCCGAAAGCTCAAAAATTTCTGAGCACGTTGCGACTCGCGACGGTGTTCATCGCGACTCGCGACGGTGCCTCGCGATGTCATCGCGACTCGCAGAAAGTTGGCGCTGGGAGTGATTTTTCTCCCCTGTTCGTCGCGACTCGCGACGAAGCCCATCGCGACTCGCGACGGCAGGGTATCCCAGGCTTAAAATTTTTCTTTTGCTTACCAACTGTCCAAGCTTTCTTCCCTCGTTCATTGATCTCGTTCCTTCATCTCCTTCATTGTAATGCACTTCACTTTGCTACAAAATCACAGAAAAACAAGCCATAAAAAGAACAAAACAAAACAACAACAAAAACTAAGAAACAAAGACTAAAAAAAATGAAAATTAAGAAACAAAAACTAAAAGAAATTCCGAATTTATTTAACGTCGTCGGCACGATGAAGCTCCGTATTTTTAAGGTCGTCGGCACGACCCTAATGTTATCCGTATGGTGAAGGCTTGAACCCCTTCACCATGAGCTTCCAAAAGTCGAGAGGTGGGGGTACAAAACTTTCAAGAGGAAGGTTTTGTGGAGGTGGAGATGGTTCAAAGGGAATTGAGTGGTTAGGGAGCTTGGGATAATCTTTCGGCTCCTCTCTCGTTTCCCTCAAGACTTCCAAAAATGGTGGAGTTGGTTCACTAGGTGGGAGAAGGGGTGACGATGCTAATGGATGTAGCACTATCACCTCTTCCTCCATTTTTCTATCCTCTACAACCAACTCCTCATCCCTTTCAAACTCAAAATCATTTTTATTGGTGACCTCACTCACCGAGTCATCGAGTTCAAGTTGGGATGGTGTATTTTCGGAATCACGAGCTTCTATGCGGGCCAATACCTCTAATATGTTCCTCGCATGCCCCTCAATGTCCTCAACACTAGAGGAGAGCTGGGTATCCGGCTCCTCACTAGTAAAGGAGTTCAAGTTTGCTATGGTATTTAAGACATCCTCACGTGTCAAACTCGAACTTCCTTGTTGGGCTTGGTTTTGGGGTACGGTATAGGGTGGTGATGGCCAACTAGGTTGCTCGTAATGTTGGTTTTCCAGCTCATTCTCATACCACCAATCCGGACTACCACTCCATTCCGGATTGTAAGAGTCGTGGTATGGATAGCATTCATGAGCTTCTTGCCCTTGAAAACCAACATCTCCTACCTCTTGGTAGCACTCTTCATAGTACCCATGGTTTTGAAAACCAAGGGTTCTTTCTCGGTCATCGTGCTTTTCCCACAACAAAGGGCAAGATTCAGTAGGATGGTCGGAACGACACATCCTACAAAACCTTGCTTGTTGAGCCTCTCTTCTCATCATGAGTTCCCTCAAGGTGAGACGCTCCATTAAAAAAAAATTTCTTTTTTTTTTCAAAAGTTCGGAATCATAGTGCAAGGATTCTCGATAAAATAAATTACCAAGAACTCAAGCAATACCTACTCCGAACAAAAACAACCACCAAGTAGTGGAAAATAAAAACAACTAGCCAATACACAACCAAATACACCTAAATACTTAAAAATAAATGCCTCTTCCCCGGCAACGGCGCCATTTTGACAGGCGGACGGTCGTCGCGCCCGCCGTGCAAAAGATAATTTATAAGCCCTAAATGCTTATTTTCTACAACTAGGTAGATAGTGGCAAATCGGGGTCGTCCAAGGAGAAGAGGGATCTTCCTAAGCGTCTAAGCACACAAATGGTTGATATTAGGCTAGGAGTAACTATATATACACACACATAAAAGCATGTAAATGGGGGGGGGGGGGGTTGGTTGGTTTCCTAAATTAACAAAGATAAAAAGACACGATAACTAGCAAGGTCAAGTGACTATGCTAATCATCAAACGAAACTAAAGAAAAGAGGTTTTAAAACTACAAAGATAAAAAGCCTTGGGGGCAATGGATATCCACTTCCAAATCATACGTAGGTCATTGAATCATTCACTCATCCCATCATATAGCATACATGACTCAACATTCACATACCCATCTAGCAAGGATCACAACACATACATCACAAGAAGTTCTAAGTTCATGCTCATAGATTTTCATGCAAAGGAGTCCCGGAGTTCGTCACGCTCCTAACACCAAAACAATTCAACCATACAAACACTCCCTATGCTCAAACAACTCATGGCACACATGAAGTGAAACATACCATCAAGAATACATAAACGCCAAATAACAAATGCTTCAAGAATGAGTACAAGCCATCTATTCAATATTTCAACTACTTGTCGTGGAGACTAAATTCCTATCCTTCTTAGTTCGTAGTTTGCAAGAGTGAGTTCCACATCTCTCGTCAAACCTCACCAATGACTCCCGAGTTGCGACCACGACTCAAGGTATCATTGGTGGCATTTAATCACGAAGAACCAACAAGCTTGGCAATGCTTATGACCACTACACCGTGACTAAGCATTAAACAAATTCATGCAATTACACAAGATTGGATGAACGTGCAAGCACTTCATCCACGAGCATATGACTCTCTCGTTTGCTACACAAAACAAATATGACGAAGAGTTCAACATCAATCACATTCGTCTAGCACATTGTCAACACACTAACACAATCAAAAGCTCTAATTCACACTCATACATTCCTAACAAGAACAAGGGGGAAATTAACCCAAATCCCCCAAACCCTAGCTAGCAATTCATACAAGCATTCATATCCTCAAGCTCCCAACAACATCAATGGAATCAACAATTAACATTCAAAGCACAACAAGAGCACAATAGCAAAAACACCAAATAGATAGATAGAAATGGTTCTCAATACATAGAAGTGGAAGCTTCAATCCTTGCTCCCAAGAACAAAAAATACTCTAGAATAACAAGAGACATAATTAAACTACAAAAACTAAAAAAAGAAAGAGAAGAAAACCAAGGGTTTTCAAGCCCTAAAATGCAAGAAGAATAGGGAAAAAAACTGTGGAATGAAGGGGAGGAAGAGGTATTTATAGTGGAAGAAAAAGGGGAGAAAAACGCTGAAACAGAGCTGACTGGACGCTGCCGTCGCGACTCGCGACGAGCTCGCGACCAGATCAGTAACTCAGCCTTGCTGTTTTGTTTTGCTTCCTCCGGGTGAACCGTTGATCCGTTTCGGGAGTTCTTGTAGTCGATTTTATAGTGCTCGAGAAGAGTAATCCAATGGTGCCACTCTTGAAGGCTGATTCTTCTCGGAAAATTCTGAGAACCCTGGATCATCATTCATCCGTTGCTTTGCTCTCCTTTCTTCTTCTCTTCACTTCTTCAAATCTTCACAAAGCTCAAATGTAAAGGTCTTCAAATCTTCAAATCTTCAAAGATAAATCTTCAAAGTCTTCAAATCTTCAAAGTCTTCAAACAAATCACCTTGTCGCACAAAATCATCTAAAAAGTGATAAAAACGTCAAAGCCGCCTTTATCCCTCCTTAGATGATTTCAAGGCAAAATGCCACATGTAGAGCACAAAATTGCACAAAACCTAATCCTAAAAAGCCTAAAATAACCATCTAAAATGGACACATCACTCTGCTGCCACGTGATGACATTGTTAGTGCATGACTTGTCCTTTGGTACGGAGTTACGGGGTGGGGTTTATCACCCAACCTCAATGCAACCCTATGCCCATATGCACGCCAAAACTGTGCTGCAGTCACGTGCTGCTCAATGCGTGCCTGCGAGCAGCTCTCCCTAAATCGCGATGCACACGCCTCTGGGTTATCCAGTGTCAACCACCTAACCGCTCAAGGCCTGTGGTGTCCCTCTGTGTGCCTGCGACGCGCTATGCACAATGCCCAAGCCATTTGTGCCCAACACCTATGCTTGCAGCGCGTTGCCTGCTAGGCCAGCACACTAAGTGTTAATTCACGGTCCAAGAATATGTGTCCCAAGCTCCTTGTCCCAGAAGTCTTCTCTTTTTGCTTGTAATAGCTTAGCTAGTACTATAGCTTAGTTTCTTTAGTTATGGTCTAGGCCTACGTGCCTTATTTCCTTTAACCTTCTTTTGTCTTTGTACCTGGTACTCGTGAGAACGTTTGTACAACATATATGTGGAGTACTGAGCGACCCACATCCAGTTACCATTTTGCAATATATTGAAAATGAGCATTTTCTCCCCAGGTTTCTGACCTTATATTGTATTTATATCTTGTGTGTGTGAAGCCTTGCTCCTAATCTAAACTTGTGTGTATTTCCACTGCATACTTGAACCACGTCTCTCTAAAGGCTTGGTGTGCTGAGAGAAGCCAAGATGAGTGTGACATACATTGGAAATTAGGCGGTAATTATGACACTCTAGCACAGCTAGGCCGCACGGTTAACCCCCTCTGAGGGTGACCCATTACAGTTTGTATCAGAGCTCAAGCAGTCCTTAAGCGCATAGTGAAAGTTCATCACTATATTGAAGAAGAAAGACCGGTTGAAGAACATTCAGAGGGTCTTCTTTAGTGAGACACAAGGGCCTAGGAGCCTAGCGTACTGTGTGGATAAGACGGAATCGGATGTTGCCATTACCAATGGAGAATCGAGGTAGCCAACGTAAAGGTTGCACGTTAGGATGAGGAGATCGTTGAGCTGAGGTAAGCTTTGGCATCTTCGAACATTGCTGAGTTGAGATGCATCATTGAGAAGGTTGGCGGAGATATACGCATTCTCATGCAAGTTGTGGCCAACTTGTCCTAAGGTGGGGGTGATGGCAGTGGTGTCAGTGCTGTGTACAAACGAAAAGTCCCCGAGCCTATAAAAATTGAGGGGCACGTGATGCGAGAGAGCTTGATAACTTCTTGTATTAGTTGGATCAGTACTTTAAGGTAACCAGGATGGATTCGGAAGCTGATAAAGTCTCTGTTGCCACAATGTACCTGGAGGGCTCTGCTATGGTGTGGTGGTGATTCCAAGATGCAGAGATAAAGGCAGGATGCTTGGCTATCGACACATAGGAAGAATTGAAGCTTAAGATGAAGCAAAAATTCATGCCCACCAATGTGAAGGAACATGCATTGTTGAGACCAAGAACCTTGGCACAGAGTGGCAGTATTATGGGGTACGTGTCGGCTTTCTGAGCTTGTTTGCTTGACTTGCCTGACCATCTGGAGGAGTATAAGCTCAATGACTTCAGCTAGGGATTGAAGCCGTGGGCTAAAATTGAGCTAAGGAGAGCTCGTTGCACTGACTATAACTTAGCGGTGGTGTTCGTTAAAAGTTTGGAGGACTGCAATAATGGGGGATTGCAAAGAGTTGATAGCCAAGTGAACAGTTCTACTATTTCCAAGCTGGGCAATGGTGCGGGTGCAAGTTCTCCCAAGGTGGAAAGTAACATTAGACCCAGTCCAAGTAGCGGAGGTACCTACATGCCCAATTCGGGTGTGGGAAGGAATGGGGGAAGCCCCAGTGCAAGTGCGGCTAGCTCAATTGGGTCTAAACCAAAGTGGAATGGACGAACCGGGAAGGCGCAACTTGTGTGTGGAAAACACAAAGGGAATCATGCCCCTAATGATTATCCAAGAGAGCAGATGAACACTGCTATATTGCTCAAGGACTCGAGAAAAATTAGGGAGACACTAAGCGAGGTAGTTCAGGAGCATTCAACTATGGAGTCTGGGCCCAAAGAGGAAGAACTATGCTCTATGGGGCATTGAATCTGCGATGTAATTTCATAGTGGGATCAATAGAGCCAGGGCGGTTGAATCCATTAATGGAGCCTGAGATCGATCGGGTGGTTGCTGCAGTGCGATGAAAGAGAGCTACAAATTGGTCAAGCGAAGTGGGGAAGGCCGTACCTAACCTTGATGAACCTGTGATTGTCCGTGTGAAACCACTGCAATAGACGAATGGAGCATTGATGCATATGGAATTGCACGTGAATGGAAAACCTATCCGAGCGATGGTTGATAAGGGAGCTAGCCATGTGTATGTCTCCGAATCGGAGGCATCAAGATTTGGGCTCACGTTGGAGAAAGCTGAGGGAAGAATGAAGGTCATTAACTGTGTCATACTAGGTGTTGCGAGGTGATGCTCGATCCAGGTTGGCACCATGAAAGCCATAGTGGATTTCTATGTCGTTTAAATGAATGACTTCATTTTATTCCTCAGCATGTTCTGAGAGATACACAGATTGTCATATATCCATATGGCAACTGCATTTACGTCTTGGACACCAATCTGTGCACGGTTAAAGTGATTCCAAAGAGATCACCCAGGGATAAACTCCCCGCTTTGCAGCTCGTCATGTACATAAGACAAGATGAGCACCGCAGTTCAGCGGATCACAGTGGGAAGAACGGAAATGAAGGGTCAGAAGGGTCTAAACCAGTAATGGGTTTTCCTGATGGATCTAAGGAGCTTTGTGATACAAGTATGAATACTAAGCATGTTGTGGGTTGCTCCCCGACTATGAGGGATGAAGATTTCTTAAGCAAGGAGGATAGGAAGCGTTCATCAGTTTCCAAGAAGATCTAGATTCCAATGATGTATCTACTGGCTGATGCGCCCCATCAAAATTCCCTTTTCAAGTCATTCAAGCAAGCTAAACCTTGTAGAACTGTACGGGGAAAGATGAGTCATCATTCACATCACCAACCCTTTGTTCCACAAGCCAGGAGGCAGAAGCATGAATGGATAATGATGCGTATCGGGCATGATCTAGAGTTGGACATTCCTTTGGTCATCGATCAAGGAGTGGGTGGTATAAAATCAGGACAGCTCAAACTGGAACTGAAGAGAAGCCGAGGACCACGGTTAAACCAAAGTACACCAGTGCCAATATTTGAATCAACCCCTTTCTTAAGGCAAAATGTACGAAATAAATGTGGGTAGTGAAGCACCTCATAGAATTGTTGGCTCCAGGGATGTTCGCTTGGTTGAGTGAGAGAGAATGGTACAGGGTGGGGCTTATCACCCAACCTCAATACAACCACATGCCTACATGCATGCCACAACTGTGTTGCGGTCCGGTGCCACTCAACGTGTGCCTGCAAACTGGTCTCCCTAAACCACGATGCACATGCCTTTGGGTCTTCTAGTGCCGACCATCTAACCGCTCACTGCTCGTGATGTCTCCCTTTGTGCCCACGATGTGCTGTGCATAATGCTCGGGCCCTCGTGCCCAACATCTGTGCACGCAGTGCCCGGTTGCCCACCAGGCCAGCACACTATGTGTTTAGTCATGGCTTGAGAAGACATGTCCCAAGCTCCTTGTCCTACAAGTCTTCTCTTTTTGCTTGTAATAGCTTAGCTAGTAGTGTAGCTTAGTTTCTTTACTTAAGGTCAAGGCCTACGTGCCTTGTTTCCTTTGACATTCTTTTGTCTTTGTACCTGGTACTCATGAGAACATTTATACAACATATATGTGGAGTACTGAGCTACCTATATCTAGTTACCTTTTTGCAATATATTTAAAACGAGCATTTTCTCCCCAGTTGTCATACCTTATATTTTATTTGTGGCTTGTGTGTGTGAAGCCTTGTTCCTAGTCTAAACTCGTGTGTATTCTTGCCGCATACTCAAACCACGTCCCTCTAAATCCTTGATGTGTATAGAGAAACCTAGCTGAGTGCGATGTACACGGGAAATTAGGTAGTAGTTGTGACACTCTAGCACGACTAGGCCGTGTGGTTAACTCTCTCAACGGGTGACCCGTGACACGCGGGCTATTTGTGTTTAACCGTGAATGGCCCACACCGACCTGAACGGCCCATGCCGACCTATGGTACCTTGGCCGGCTGAACTTGTTTCCTTCGCTACGGGTGAATCGTCAGTCCAATTTTTGTGTTCTAGTAGTCCATTTTGTAGTGCTCAAGAAGAAAATTCCAGTGGAATGAGCCTTGAAGGCTAATTCATCTTAGATCATTTTCAGACTTTGGCATAATTCATCGGACCACGATTCCCATTTTTTCATTGGCCGTTTTGATCTCTGTTGTTGCTTATCCTTTTCTGCAATATCTTTCTACCATACATTGAGGTTCATGGCCTTCATTTACTACCATTCTATAGGTGAATGACCTTCAATCTCTTCTGCCGTTCTTGCAAACGACCTTCAGTATCTTCTACCACCCTTACAAATGGCCTTCTCATAGAATGTCACCAAAAAGTACCCACCGGCGACCTACTAAAGATGATAAAATGGAAGATCTAGGAGATAATGGATACAAGATGTCCATTAGTACTAATTAAGTCTACAAAATACATGATTTAGACAAGAAAACCAAACATGGCCGTCTAAACCCCTTGTCATGTAAACTCAACTAATACTAACAATCCGCCAAATAAAAAATGCTAATAACTATGCCGGATGCAATGCTTAATGCACACAAAATGAAACAAAACATCAGTATTGTGGTAGATGGCATGAGATCGCAATTGGAGGAGTTTGGAGCTATATTTGAGTCCAAGGAGGCCACAATTCAATCGAGGGGGTACTTTGAGAATGGCGAGGCAAGGAAAGACAAGGACGGCCCTCCGAGGCCACATGTGTAAGTGTCACTACTTTCCCAACCTCACTTATGTGTTTCTACTTTTTTTTTGCATTGAGGACAATGCATAGTTTAAGTGTGGAGGAGTGAGTAGTGAGCTCTTAGGGAGCTTTCATATTGGGATTCCTTGGTGCTTTTAGTGTTTTTCTTTGTAGTTTTTGTTATTTCTTTGATTTTTTGGTGATTGATTTGTTTTGGGATTGTTTTGGATGCTTATTTGGCGGTGTGACTTGCTTGATAGCATTCATAGCTTGTCTTGGGGTAGTTGTTTTAGAAACTTTGGTGGTGTAATTTTTCGTGTTTCCTTATCTTCATGTAGTATGAAGCCCAACTTTGGGGCATTTTGTGCTACACCAAAAAATTGAAAATTTTGAAAAAATGAAAAAAATATAAACCGAGATAAGTTGGAAATCCAAAAGGGAAACTTAGGGAACATTGGGAAAATAGCGGATATGTCAAATGGCTTGGGTAAAAATGAGAGGCCAGGCCTGGCTAGTTTTACGAACCTTGGAAAAAATGGGAGGCCGTGAGGAAAAAGGTTAGAATGTGAGCTCAACATGTGTGAAATCTAGGATGAAAACCAAAAATGGCTCCTAGGAAAAATAAGAAAAAAAAAGAGAGAAAGCGGAAACTAGATTGACGATACATTTTCATCATCCTTGGTTGTAACTGAGTTGAGAATCCAGAGTTATCCTTAGTTACAACCAAGTCAACGACTCTTGGATTTCCTTGGTGGATTGTTTTTATGATGACTCTTGGATTGCTTTTGGGGAACTTTTTGTGAAAGTAAGCTAACGTAACACTTATCTTTCTTACTTACCTTTTTCTTCACATTATTTTGGGTTGTTAGGTTACTTTAGGTTCTTCGGGGAGTGTGAGAGTTGTGAGATTCTTGCTTTTTTTGGGGGGAAATAGTGTAATCTAGGAATATGCCAAATGCATAGGCTAACTTATACCCACATGCTACACTTTGCTTAGGCTTTTTCTTGTTTTTATTTACTCGAGGATGAGTAAAGGCTTTAGTTTGGGGAAATTGATGTGCATCATTAGGCATGCATTGACCTATGAATTAGGCATAATAATTAGTTTGTTTTACTTGTTGGATTGCTAGTTTTAGTTCAGTTTACGTGAGAAAGGGTTTGGATGGTCATGTTTGATTTTCTTGACTAAATTTCATATTTTGTAGACTTAATTGATACTAATGAAAACCCTGTGTCCACAAGCACCTTGATCTTCCTTTTTGATCATCCTTAGTAGGTGGCTCGTGGATACTTTACGTTACAATTGTATAGAAGGCCATTCACAAGGACGGTAGAAGATTTTGAAGATCATTCATATTAAAATGGTAGTAGATGAAGGCCATGAACTCTACATTGTGGTAATAGAAGGATTGAGCTAAAGATAAGTGAACTTGAAGTTCAAAGATGCCAAGGAAGAAACGGTAGATTGTTGTCCGAGAGTTTCTCCAAGTTCTAGGAGTAATCCGAGAAGAATAAGCCCTTGTGGTTAGTTCCATTGGATTTTTCATCTTGAGCACTATGAAATCAACTACAAGAACTCTAAAAATTGGACCAACGATTCATTCGTAGCGGAACAAAGATGTCAGCCGGACGAACCAACAATGGGCAGCATGGATGGCTCATGGGAGGAATGAGACCAAGCAAGATAGCCCACACCACTCCACATGGCCCATGTCAAGGGCCTTTGGCATGAGCCGTGCCAAATCAAAGCACGGCCGTGCCAAAGATGGCTGGCATTGACCTCAACTTCTCTTTTTCACTCAAACAATGGCTAAGTAGGGGCATGAACCGTGAAGTTTCACACGGCCCGTGCCGTTCCAAGACAAAAATGTCAAGACCAGCCCACGGGGTGTGAAGAATGAAGTGGCCCGTGCTAAAAGACTGAGAAAAATGAGGATCCGGTTGACGCCCCGTGCCAAAATACACGGGGTGCAGATAAGAAGTGCCAAAGTGGAGCTCCAAACGACGGCCTGTGCCAGATGACACGGGTCATGCCCAGCATGGCTGTGTCAACACTGGTGTCCCGCGCTGGCACAAGGCATGCAACCCATGCCAGATCCCGCATCCCACGTTGGCACGAGGCCACGTCGATAGCACGGGCCATGCCATGCGTGGTACCATATGAGGCAGCTGCTGCTAGGGGTTTTGTCTATTTTGGGCCTATTTTTAGGGCCAATCCCCTACAAATATAAATATATCCTTAAGATACTAGTGTTTCATACCTTTTAGCTTTTGATAATTTTTTAGAATTCATTTTGTAGATTTGGAGAACAACTTAGAGAGTGAAACAATCTCCCTTTTCTCTAGGTTCTTTCTTTCTTCCCTTTTTTATTTTTCTTTTTCCCAAAGATGTGGAATCCAATGCAAAACTTGAATTCCATGTCTAGGGAGTAGATAAGTAGCTTGGGTTTATCTTTATTCATGCCATGAACTTAATTTTTGAGGTTTTTATTCTCTTATCTTATTGTCTTATGAATGTTTGTGTTTGAACTTGTATTTTCTAAAACTTATGATTTATGCCATGTCATTATAATGATTCACCCATGCATGTGTGGTAGTATAAAATTGTGCTAGGATTTATTGCTATCTTGGGAAGTGTTGGAATTGTGGGGTAGGTAAAGAACACCGGGGAGATGATTGTATTCATGTCCTTTGAGAGAAAATCATTATATATGTTATACCATGATTCTAATTGGCCAGCTATGTGAGAAATCAAGATGTTGGGCGGCCGATTTGGAAAATCCCAACGGGGAAAACCCCTTGCTTAAACTGATAGATTTGCGTGTTTGTTTATAGCGACTAGAGTTGTTCCGACTCGAGAGTCATCACAAGGTGTCTTTTCATTTTCCTCTCTAGGCCTAGGGATTGAGATCCAAAGTGGAGTGCCCAGGATGTAATGCATTTCACCAAATATCAAACGGTTGTGACCCACACGAGGCATTGCTCTTCTAGGCGGGCTTTGAATTTCTCTAAGTGGGGGCGTGTTGGCATTGGGAGTGATGTGATGGGGAATGGTCTATGGCATCACTAGAACAGAACACATTCCCAAATTATATAAACGGTAAGATATGGGTATTATGGTAAGTACCACATGTGACAGACGGGGGGGGGGGGGGGGGGGGGGGGGAACACCCGGCTATCTCCACACTGGGTGACATTGGCATAAGATATGTTTATATGTCTATATGTGAATGAACCAAGGATAGAAGTCATTTATCAAGCATGTTACACAAATATCTCCAAGTGATTATTAATATATTTTACTTATGTTTTTATGTTTCATGTTCGTAGTTATTAATTGAAAAACCAAAACCCCCCTATTTTACTATATTAGTTATTCCTAGCACACAGACGGATTAACAACCTAGTGTTTTATTTTACGAGTCGACCCTAGCATCTCTGTGGACAAACCCGGGCTTATCACTGACTACCCCATAGGTAGCTTAGTAGTGAGTTGAGTGTAGAACTACAAATATTATCTTTGTCCTTCCTTAGCCCTCACTCGGATTAGCTACTAAAGACCCCAAGTGGAGACAGGATTTGCAACTAACCACCCTACATAATTTCGCCCATAGTTGAGCGACTACGGGAGAGAAATGGAACGTGTATTTTTGTAAGATCAACGGGAGTAAGAATGGTGCATGTACCATAACTTACCCGAATTGATCTCGGGCCCCAAGTCTGCATGCGAGGAGATACATGGATCTTTAAACAGTTTTCCAAAAACTAGTGAAAGTCTAAAAAACCAAGTATTTGATTGAATTAGGAATTGTGGGGATCAAATTTCTTATAGTATTGAAAGTGCAATTAGGAAGGTGAGTGAAATGATCAGTAAGGCCAATCGAGTGATAGGAAGGCACAAGCTTATGGATGAGGAGGCTCCACTACATTTGTGCTTGAATGGTTCGAGGAATAGGAGGCCAATTGAGGTTTTCAATGACTATGAGATTAGTCCTGTCCCTTTTGATGATAATTACTCTATGCATAAATGCAAGGTTTTTTTGAAAGAACTATGTGATCCAAAGCATGAATTTGAACATAGAGCGATCGGTCAAACTATGAATATCCACTCCCCTCTGTTTGATATGTTTGACAATGTTGTGCAAGATATGTTCAATGTAAATAAGAAGCTAGCTTCAGAGAACACCCCTTTGAATAATATATGATTTAATTCTCTGAATTCTAACCTAGTGGGAAGTGTGGAAGAGGTTGATCCTCGAACCTAGAACTTTATAGAAGTCTTACCCAAGAACCTAGATGAGCTAGTGTTACGAGAAGCCAAACCTTCAATAGAGGAGCCACCTGTAATTGAACTAAACCTTTTCCTGAAAACTTGAAGTACGTATTTTTAGGTGAGAGTGAAACACTACCTGTGATTATCTCAAACTAGCCATCTAGTGACCAAGAGAGTAGGTTGTTCGAAGTCCTTAAGAAGTTTAAGGGAGCAATAGGGTGGACCTTAGTGGACATTAAAGGTATAAGCCCCTCCAATTTCATGCATCGTATACTATTAGAGGAGGGTGCAAAACATGTACGCCAACCTCAAAGGTGGTTAAACCCACCAATGATGGAAGTAGTAAAAGGAGAACTACTTAAACTACTCAAAGCAGGGATGATATACCCTATATCTGATAGTAAGTGGGTAAACCCCACACAAGTGGTACCCAAAAAGAGTGGAGTGACCATAGTACAGAATAAGGATGGGGATATGGTCCCCTCCTGTATTCAAAACGGGTGGCGGATTTGCATTGATTATCGCCACTTAAATGTGGTAACTCACAAGGACCATTTTCCCTTACCTTTTATCAATAAAATGGTAGAGATATTAGCTAGTCAATCCCATTATTTCTTCCTCCATGGCCATTCGAGATATTTCCAAATAGCCGTTAATCCTAAGGACCAAGAGAAGATGACCTTACATGTCCCGTTGGCACTTTTGCCTATAGGCGCATGCCTTTTGGTCTCTGTAATGCCCCTGACACCTTTCAAGGATGCATGGTTAGTATTTTCTCTGAGTTTATGGAAAATTTCGTTGAAGTCCTTATGGATGATTTTACCATCCATGGGGATTCCTTCGATTCTTGCTTGAACTATTTAGCACTCGTGCTATAGAGGTGCATTGAAGCCAACCTTGTCTTTAACTCTAAGAAATGCCACTTTATGGTGAAGAGGGGAATTTTTCTAGGTCATGTGGTGTCAGCTCAAGGTGTAGAGTTTGATAAAGCTAAAGTGCACACTATAAAATCTTTACCCTACCCTACCAATCTCAAGGATGTTAGGTCATTCTTAGAGAAGGCCGGGTTCTACCAACGTTTCATTAAGGATTTCTCTAAGATCTCCTCTCCTTTGTGTAAGTTGTTATAAAAAGATGTTAATTCAAAGTAGATGAGGAGTGTAAGAAAGCTTTTGATACACTGGAAAAAATGCTTGTGACAACACCTATTACCCAGCCTCTAGACTGGTCCCTTCCATTAGAGATTATGTGTGATGCTAGTTACTATGCTATAGGAGAAGTTCTAGGTCCGAGGATAGGAAGAGTACCGCACGTCATATACTACGTGTTGGTAACCCTTAACGATACTTAATGCAACTACTCTACCATGGAGAAGGAGTTACTGGCGGTAGTCTTTGCCTTAGAAAATTTCAGATAGTACCTCTTAGGAAATAAGGTCATAGTATACACATATCATGGGGCACTTTGCCACTTGATAACTGAGAAGGAAGCTAAACCTAGGATCCTTAGGTGGGTAATGCTATTAAGTGAATTTTACCTTGAGGTACAAGACAAGAAAGGCCCTGAAAACGTATTGGCAGAACACTTGAGTAGAATACCAACCCTCGAGAACTATTTGGGAAGAATTTCTCGACAAACATTTGTTCAGGGTAACAACAAGCCAACCTTGGTATGCCGATATAGAGAACTATTTTACCGCATGAGAGATTCCCCCATTTTTTGATCAAGCAAGGAGGGACATGTTAGTAAAAGAAGCGAGAGATTATTTTTGGGATGATATTTATTTGTGGAAACATTGCTCCAACCAAGAGATTAGGAGATGTATACCAGACAATGAGATAGGACATGTGTTTAGATTGTGCCATTCCTCCTATGTTGGAGGAAATTTCGGTTACAGAAGGACTGCTAGGAAAGTAGCAGATTGTGGCCTTTATTGGACCAATATGTTAAAAGATTCCTAGAAATTTGTGTTCTTCTGCAACCAATGCTAAAGGAAAGGGAACATCTCGTTGAAGAATGAGATGCCCCAAATATTTTCCATGCCAGTTAAGATTTTTTTATGTTTGGGGCATTGACTTCATAGGTCCCTTTCTGGAATTTAATGGTAATTAATTCATCCTATTGGTAGTGGACTATATGTCCAAATGGGTCGAAACAAAAGAAACAATAAAAAATGACGCTGCAACAGTGGCAAGTTTCCTCAAATCTAACATTTTCTCACGTTTCGGTGTGCCTAGAACTATAATTAGTGATTTCGGAACTCACTTTTGTAATAATGTCATGGGAACTTTGCTTGACAAATATAGAGTGACTCATAGGACATCCACTTCTTATCACCCACAAACCAATGGCCAAGCTGAGATATCTAATCGGGAAATCAAAGTCATCCTTGAAAAAATAGTAAATTACTCTAGAAAGGATTGGAGTGCCCGGTTGGATGATACTCTTTGGGCTTACTGAATAACATACAAGACTCCAGTTGGCATGTCAACTTTCTATATCCTTTTTGGAAAGAGGTGCCATCTCCCAGTTGAACATGAATTCAAGACACATTCGACTATTAGATGCCTAAACTCAGACTTAAGTAAAGCCCGACCAATATCCAGCTAGTCGAAGAAACTTGAAAACATGATTTCAAGATCGCTCCCATCATCGAAAAATACCCTTTCCACCAGAGAATTTCCAATAGTAGAAGAAATCACCATGGGTTCACACGAGGGGTCTGATTGGGAACTGCATCTGCCTCAGAGAACGTAATTGTTTCATCCTGTCGAAATATTTTACGTGGTTGTGTTCCTGCTAGAACATGTTGCAATCCATCCTTTATAACTATATTCGAAGACCTTTCCCCTAAGATCCCATTGATGATGATAATCACCCTGTGAACAATAGGGTTTCCTTCATTTCACTTCTTGTTTTGTATAGGTTAATTTTGAAATGGTTCCTCTCGGAGCTATTGTATCTGGCCTCAAGGACCTCGATCAACCTTATTCCCAGCAATAATATTCATCTTGTAAGGCTGCCAATTTTTGTGCTCATATCTTTGCTTCAATTGGTTATCTCAAAATGGTTGTCGAATGTCAGGCTCCTTTAGAAGGCCTATCTTTTCATACCGTTCGATTTCCATCTTGAGGTGGAAGAAATCATTCGTATGGTGACCATAATCCCTATAGTGCTCACAATATTTACTTGTAGCTCTCCTCGCAAAAAAATCCCATTTGAATCTCTCATTGGTGGATGTGCTCAAAATACACCTCGATGAATGCTCCAAATTTCAACTCGGGAACAACGCATGAGCGTGTACCTTTTGGATCCTAACGCTTCCATTTCCATTTACCTTTTTCCTACGATGCTCATTGGGCTTTACATTCCTCTCTATCATTCCTTCTATTTCCTTCCTGGTTGCTTTTTCGACCTTTGAATGTTGCTCCACCACTTCTTGAAGATGTTGGAGCGTTCAAGGGCTTTTTCTCGCTGACTTCTTATACAAGTTCAAGTCTTCCATTCCTATCAAATACCCCTCACCTCTTTCTCCATTCCTTAAGAAACTCCCAAACTTTCATCAACATATATGTGATAGAATGCCGCAGTAGACTCCCCCTGATTTTGTTTTGCCTTGTACCACTCAGTCAACATCTTAGTAACTTCTTCTTCTGACAATATTGACTTAAAATTGTCCCACTAAAGTCTTGATACAAGTTCAAGGAGCCCCTAGGAAACTTATTGAACCACTTTTGGGCCTTTCCCCAAGGATAGCTACCCACGAGGTTACAAGTAAATCTCTTATCAAAATCCCAAGAATTCATCAGACTGAGGAAGGATAAATTCCCGTGGATCCAAATCTCCTCAATAATTTTGGAGCCCCTCTAGAGGCTTCATATCAACTGGACATCGAACAGTGGTTATCAACAAGCTGAATGGAGATCCTGAAGCCTGCCCCGTTGGCCTTATTAACTTGTTCAACTCTATTCCCCAAAGTGTCTCCAGTTTCTCCTCCAAACGAAAGATCTCTGCTCTGGTACAAACCTCGTGGAGCCTTTATTTATGGAAAAAAATACATTGGTTGAAAGATCGGGAGGCCGTCGTTGTACCTCTAAAAGTTAATATTTATAATCCCTACATGCTTACTATTTACAACTAAGTAGATAACGGCAAGCCGAGGTTGTCCACGGAGAAGAGAGATTTTCTTAAGCATTTAAACACAAAAGGTTGCTATTAGGCTAGGAGTAGATATATATATATACACATATATAAGCGAGAAAATTGGGAGGGGGGGTTGGTTATTTGGTGGTCCTATGCTATGAAAGTTAAAAGACAAGATAACTAGCAAAGTCAAGTAACTATGCTAATCATCAAATAAACTAAGAAAAAGGGGTTTGAAAACTACAAAAACAAAGCCTTGGGGGCAATTGATATCCACTTTCAAACCAAATGTAGATCATTGAACCATTAACTCACCCTATCACAATTGTTACCTATGAATGAAGAACTATAGATTTGACAACAACAAGCCTTCTACCAAAGACCTAGCCATTTAACCAAACATAACATTCATTAGGCTAAACCTAGAACAAACCACATTCAAGGTTCAACCTTTCATTGCATCTATAGGATAAATATGAGAAAAAACCAAATTAACATACTTATCTAGCAAGAATCACAACACATTATGCACAAGAAGTTCTAAGTTCATGTTCTTAGATTTTCGTGCAAAAGAGCTAAGGAATTCATCCAATGCCAATGCCAATATATCAACCAAAATTAAGTATAAAAGAATCAAGAATTTCATACCCATACTTCGTTTTTCAACCCACTAAGTTACCCAATCCCAATAGGTCTAAAGATGTTGAGCTACCCGATCCATCTGTATGACAACCGCAACCTTATGACTCCAACGCTGGTAAATCAGTGAAATCATAATATTTTTTATTTTTCTCTCTTTCTCTCATTTTGCCTCGGAGCCCTTTTGGGTTTTCATCCTAGCCACACATCATGTTTCTTGGGCTTACATCTCATCTTTTTTTGCACATCTGATCTCTCATTTTTTCCTAGGTCACCCTTTTGGGTTTTTGACCTATCCAGGCCCCCAATGTTGTCTAAGTTGCCCTTTCGAGTTTTCAACTTAGCGGGTTTTCTTTTCTTTCTATTTTTTTCATTTAATATTTTTTTTTCAAAATTTCTTTCTTTTTCTCATGTTTTTCCAATCAAAAGTAGCAAAAAGCATTCCAAATGAAGCTAGCATGCATGTGAGTCCTCTAACCCCTCCCCACACTTAAAACATTACATTGCCCTCAATGTAAACATGTAAGGCAAGAATAATAAAACTCAAGGTAAGAGGTAGAGTGACATTCGTTTCTCCACATAGTTGCCAGTGATATGGTGCAATCCAATGTAATTGTATAGAATCGGTCCGGAAATTGGTTTCGGAGCCGGAAGGGGGAGCAAAAGTGCCGTAGAAGAACTCACCCCTCGAGCAAAACGTTGTCTCCTTGGCGCCATTTGATCAAGACTAACACCATAACGAACAACATCAAACTCACAAGTACATAAGGATTTGTAATACTAGGTTTAGCATCAAGAGTTAATAACCATAGTATTATCAAAGAACAACCAATCATCATGCAATCACCACTATAAGATTATCCAATAAAAATATCCAAAGTATATCGACACATATCCAAGCATCATTATAGAATATAGCAATTAAAGACTCAATGATGTAGTTGGCATACTACAATCAACAAAGACACTATAAAGATGCAAGAATTTTTCATATGTCAATATATGTGAGATGGTTGAGGAATGAGTGGATGTGTGGTGGTTCTTAGGAGTATTTGGTGGAGAACAAGGAAGGATTATCCAGTGTTTGAGCTCAGTTGAAAAGTTGGATTTTTCATCGCGACTCGCGACTACACTGGTTGCGACTCGCGATGCATCGTCGTAAGTTGTGATAGGTATTGAGGGCTCGGGTCTAGCTTGGATCTGGATGAAAGATAACGTCTCAAGGGGTGTTGGTCTTGAGGGGCTAAAAGGATTCACTAGTCTCGAGGAATTCTAGCATCAAGGACTCGAGGTCTCGAGGGGATGGGGTCTCGAGAGCTTCAGCTTAAGTCGAGGCTTGCGGCCTCGAGGACCCAAGGTCTCGAGGGCTTCAGCACGAGTCAAGGGCATGTGTCCTCGAGGATATAAGGTCTTAAGGGTATGATGCACTTTTGGGTTTTGCTCGAATCGAGGGCTTATGGCCTCTAAGAACCGAGGTTTCGAGCGATTCATCTTGAATCGAGGGCTTATGGCCTCGAGGACACGAGGTCTTGAGGGCTTCAGCTCGAATTGAGGGATTGTGGCCTCGAGGACCGAGGTCTCGAGGGCTTTATCTCAAATCGAGGGTTTGTGGCCTCGAGAACCTAAGGTCTCGAGGGGCTGATGTCTCGAGGGCTTTGGCTCGACTTGAGGAATAATGGTCTCGAGGGATTATTATTTTTCAGGTTTGGCTCAAGCCAAGAGCTTGCAGCCTTGAGGACTTGAGGTCTCATGGGCTGACTGGTCTCGAAAGACTGATCTCGAGGGATGATAGTCTTGAGGACTCATGGCTTTTTGAAGGGCTGGTCTTGCGGTTTCGAGGACCTGAGGTCTCGAGGGCTTCAACTCAGGTCAAGGGATTGCAGTCTCGAGAACCTGAGGTCTCTAGTGGGTAACGTCTTGAGGGATGATCTCGAGGGAAGACTGGTCTCGAGGGATTGATGGCTTTTTAGGTTCGGCTTGACTCAAGGTCTTGAGGGGATGCTATCTCGAAGACCCGTTGGTCGTGACCCATGACAGCTCGTCGCTACTCGCTGAAAGTGGAGGCTGGGAGTTGAATTTTAGCACAAAATTTCTGATCACATTGTGACTCGTAATTGTCTATCGCATGGTCATCGTGACTCACGATGACTAGACTTTCCAGCACTTAGAAAGAATTCAATCTTTTCTTACCAACATTCCAAGCTTTCTTCCCTTTCTCATAGATCCCATTCCTTCATATTCTCCAATGCAATGAACTTCACTTTGCTAAAAAATACAAAAAAAACACACCGTAAAAAGAACAAGACAAAATAACAAAAACTAAACAACAAAAACCAAAATAAAAGGCTGAGTTTATTTACGTCATCGGCACGACAAAGCTCTATATATTTAAGGTTGTCGATATGACCCTAATGTTATCCATGTAGTGAAGGATTGAACCCCTTCACCATGAGTATCTAAATGTAGAGAGGTGGGGGTACAAAACTTTCAAGAGGAAAGTCTTGTTAAGGTGGAGATGGTTTAAAGGGAGTTGGGTGGTTAAGAGGCTTGGGATAGTCATTCGGGCCAACGCTTCTAATATAATCCTCACATACCCCTTAATAGCCTCAACACTAGAGGAGAGCCGAGTGTCCAGCTCCTCACTAGTAAAGTTGCTCAAGTTTCCTATTGTATTCATGACTTCCTCACGTGTCAAACTTGAACTTCCTTGTTGGGCTTGGTTTTGGGGTATGGTATAAGGTGGTGATAACCAACTATTTTACTCATATTGTTGGTTTTTTGGCTCATTCTCATACCACCAATCCGGATTACTACTCCATTCCGGATTGTAAGAATTGTGGTATGGATACCATTCCTAAGCTTCTTTCCCTTGAAAACCAACATCTCCTACCTCTTGGTAGCACTCTTCATAATACCCTTGGTTTTGGAAACCAAGGGTTCTTTCCCTTTCATATTTCTCTTCCCACAACAAATAGCAAGACTCAGTACGATGGTCGGAATGACACATCCTACAAAACCTTGCTTGTTGAGCCTCTCTTCTCATCATGAGTTCCCTCAAGGTGAGACACTCAATTATTTTATTATATTATTTTTTAAAATTTTCAAAGGTCCAAAATAATATTGTAAGGATTCACGATAAAAATATACCAATAACTCAAGAAATACCTACTCCGAATAAAAACAAACACCAAGGAGTGGAAAATAAAAAACAACTAGCCGATATGCAACCAAATACACCTAAACACTTAAAAATAAATGTCTCTTCACTAGCAGTGGTGCCAAAATTTGGGAGGCCATCGCCGTACCTCTCAAAGTTAATATTTATAAGCGCTAAATGCTTACTATCTACAACTAAGTAGATATTGGGAAGTCAGGGTCGTCCTTGGAGAAGAGAGATTTTCTTAAGTGTTTAAACACAAAAGGTTGCTATTAGGATAGGAGTGGATATATATATACATATATAAAAATGAGTAAATGGGGGGGGGGGGGTTGTTTGTTTGGTGGTCCCAAGCTATGAAAGTTAAAAGAAAAGATAACTAGAGAAGTCAAGTAACTATGCTAATCATCAAACAAACTAAGAAAAATGGGTTTTAAAATTACAAAAACAAAGCCTTGGGGGCAATTTATATCCACTTCCAAACCAAATGTTGATCATTGAACCATTCACTCATCCTATCACAATTGTTACCTATGGACGAAGAACCATAGATTTGACAACAACAAGCCTTCTACCAAAGACCTAGCCATTTAACCAAACATAGCATTCATTAGGCAAAACCTAGAACAAATCACATTCAAGGTTCAACCTTTCATTGCATCTATAGGATAAATATGAGAACAAACCACATTAACATACTTATCTAGTAAGAATCACAACACATTATGCACAAGAAGTTCTAAGTTCATGTTCTTATATTTTCATGCAAATGAGCTAAGGAATCGTCACTTTCCTAACTCCCTAACACTTAATTCATACAAACACTTCCTATTCTCAAACAGCCAATGGCATAAATGAAGTGAAACACAGCATTAAGAAAACAAATGCCAAATAACAAAGGCTTAAAAAATGAGTGAAACAATCTATTCACTACTTCGACTTCTTCTTGTTAAGATAAATCTTCCATCCTTCTTAGATAGTAATTTGCAAGAGTGAATTCAACATCTCTTGTGAAACCTCACCAATGATTCCCTTAGCTGAAACATGACTAAAAGTATCCCATTGATGGCATTGAGCATGAAGAACCAACAAGCTTGGCAACACTTATTAACACTACACTGTGTCTAAGCATTTAACCAATTCATGCATTTACACAAGATTAGTCAAGAACAATCGACATTCATAGACTTCTCTCATTTTCTACCTAAAGCAAACATGACAACGAGTTTGAAATTATCACATTCATCTAGTAATTATCAACACACCAACATCATTAAGAAGCTCTAACTCATGCTCTTGGATTTTCATTAAAAGAGGGGTGAATCAGCTACTTTATCCCAACCCTAACAAGTAATCATACAAGCAATTCATATACTCAGCTTCCAACAACTTCAATGCCATTAACAATTCATATTCAAAGCTCAACAAATGCACAATAGCAAACACACTAAATAGATAGATATGGTTCTTACCACATAGATATGGAAGCTTCAATCCATTGCTCCCAAGATAAAACTAAGCTAGATAATTAAAAGACATAATTAACCTACAAAAACTAAGAAAAGAAAGAAACAAAAACTAGGGTTTGAACCCAGAAAATTTGCAAGAAGAAGAGGCTGGATTCATTTTTTGAAGAGGAGAGGATAGGGTGAGTATTTAGGGTGCAAATAACAATAAGAATTTCTGGCCATTCATCCGTCGCGAGTCGCGACGGGATTGCGATGACCTTGCGATGGTGCCTAATTCCAACATTTTGATTTCTTTCTTCTTGTTTCATGTCCTTCTCCTCTCTTCACTTTTCTTCAATTCTTCATGTCTTCAAAAGCTCAGATACAAGTCTTCAAATCTTCAAATATTTAAAGGTATTCTTCAAAGTCTTCCAAGTCTTCTAACAAATTACCTTGTCACACAAAATTCTCTAGAAAAGTAATAAAAGCGTAAAAGTCGCTTTTAACCCTCCTTAGAGAATTTGAAGGAAAAATGTCACATTTAGAGCACAAAAGTTTGCAAAAGTGAATCCTAAAAGTCCTAATATAACCGTATAAAATGGGCACATTAGAGACCATGTGTCCCGGGTAGGGTCCTGCTCCTATAGTCTTCAGATACATGAGGGGCATAGATCTCTGACCATAGTAACTAGAACTCCCTTTACCATATGTCACAAGGTTTAGCTGACCTTGAATACCCAAAGATGAAACTATTGCCTATCCCTGCTCAAAGCCAGGAAAAGGAACCCTTGGCATCGAACAAGACATTGAGTACATTATTCCTTGTGTATGCTCAGGAAACGAAGGTTGTGGCCTTGGCTGAGATGCTTCTTTTGTATACCCCAAGTATTGAGCTCCTATCATTGGCTTAGGTAAAGCCCTTGCCTACATATCCATAGGTATCGCAGATACCACAACCCTCGATAATCCGAGCATCATCGGTGGGGGAGTTATTTGATATCCCACTGCCATCAACATATGTGCCATATGTGCCAAATTCTGCTACAATACTGCCACTGTTCCATCTCACATACCTCGATTATCTCAAACCCTCTGTTCATGAGCATTGATGTATGAATCTCCACAAACCTCCGTGAATCGGCCATCCATTCCCTCCATAAACTAAGAAAAGGGAATTGTGATTGTATCGAGGGGAAGTCCTGACCTATGGTTGTACAGTAATCTTCATCTGCCCCAATGATCCCCAGCTTGAGGCCCTTCAATGATAAGAGGGGTTGAGCTCTAATAAGGCCTCGATCAGATATACACCTATAATTTGCGACGTAGGGATGGTGGCCATCTTGCTTTTCTTCCTTCTTCTGTAAGGAGATTGAGCTTCGTTACATGCACCTGTTCCCTTCATCCTCAACCTCTCTCTTCTTCAAGTTATGGCTGTGGAAGGGGACATAAACTAAGAATCTATATCTGACTTAATCGTTCCCACTAGGCATGCAAATTGATGCATCTGAGACTCGATCCAAGTGTGTTCCAAATTCCTTAGCCTTGATCTGCAAGAAAAACAAGCCCTAGTGTGTTCCTGGGGGAAACTATCTAACGCCACAGTGAGTCTTTCTTCCCAAGTAAATGAATAGCTAAAGGATAAAATAAATAACATACCTTTGTATAATACTACCTAAACTCTAATAGTGATAGTCTATAACTAAACATCAAGACTTACCCATTTACTAAATGGCATTATTGGCCTATTCTGCCCTTAGGATATTCCTTAAGAGATTGAGCCTAGTGGCCCAACCAGAATTGGACAAATGTATCATCACCATCCCAAGTTACCAAGGATGAACGAAGTACATAGACTAGCATGGAAGGTCAATTCATATTTTTAAAGTTCCACAAACATATTGTAAAGTCCCAATTTTGGCATGAAAATGATCACAGTCGAAGATGTGAGAAACATGCTAGCAGAATTCAGAGTGTATGCTAGTTCTTGGTAAGTGATAGTTAATTATCGTAGAGCACCAATAATAGTGTGATAAAGCATCAAATTGGAAAAGAAAGCACTGGTAGAGATGTGAAGCCGAGTATAAGCAGAGAACAAAATGAAACCGACATAAAATAATTCATACAACATGTTGAAGAATCTCTATAGCAAACTCGGTTTAGCCAAAAAAAATAATAAGGTATGGGCCAAATTGGCCCTAAAGACCTAATTTTACCTAAGGACAGAAGGCCCACACAGGTGATCAAAGGGCCAACTGAAAGGGCATGATATGATAGCATCAATGAGGTTAGACACCAAACCTTATACAAAAGGACTTAACATGAATAGAATGTATGTTCACACTTTTAGAGCTTACATTACACAAAACCATAGAGAATACTCCATTATGACAAGATCATTGGAGTAACTACGGTGCAAAGATGGCTTGCCTGACCCTAGGTTTTCATTGTTTTATAGGACTCAAATTATCTCTGGGCTGGAGAAAGACATATCCCACATCAGAAAAATTTTGGACTCAATATTGACATCATCTATGGGTATCGCTTCATCTTTGAACATCCATGCAGCTCAAGCACCAAGGAATGACAATCAACAACAGTCAGAGACTTTCTCAACGACATATTCGTAGAAGATGTAACAAACTTGGAGCAAGATCCCACTCTAACAATCACGGGAGAATGACACGGGCTTTAAACCACCTCCGAGATAGTAAGATACTCGGAGATCTTGCAGACCATCATGGCCTCATAGAAGGAGATGATAAAAAAGTTGAAGAAGGTAGAGGATGGGGAGAAGGACATAGAAGTAGAAAGTGATGGAAGGCGGAAACACAATGCTAAACCAACGATACTTTTCCATGAGCAAAGATAATAGGAAGTCACCTTTAAATAAAAGGAATGAGAAGGAGATGCCTGCAAGGGGATAGAACTATATTTCAATTTGTCAGGAGGAATATGGGAAAATGTGTATCACCCTCTAAAAGAAAAGGGGGGAGACTAGATGGAAACCAGATGACAAAGAAGTTTTTACCAAAAAATGGAAAAGGGGCTTATCATTCACCAAGAGGATTCAGATGTACACAATGGACCCCAAGTCAAAGATGACCCCCAACCTGGGGCAGTACAAAGACGAGGCTGACCCTGAAAACCATGGGTATACACCTCCCCTAACAATATAAAGCTTATCGTAGAGGTAATATATCAAGCCCAAAAAACCAGTTAAAGAACACTTCTCCAAAGAAAATAGAGAGCCTCGTTAAGCCTAAAGCTAGAAAACACATCGCGTTTGGTGAAACGCTTTAGGATAACCTAGAAGGAAAGATAACTCTCATTCACTATCACGCCACTAAGACTATAATCTAGGAAAATGGTCTAAAATAAACAAAGATCATGGCAACCTCAGCTAGAAGGAAATATGACTCTCACCCACAATGGACTAGTGGAGAGGAATCTATTAAGGGCATCGTTAAAAGACAGTTCCATCGGAACCGCCTTTAATTGAGGTCTGAAAGAATTTCCAAGTTTAGAACTCCCTCTCAGGTCATCTCTTTCATTTTAGAGGTAGTTCAAAGTCAATTAAAGGCGGTTCCTCCTTTAATGGCAATTGATTGAAGGTGGTTCTACTTGTAGAACCAGCTTTAATTGAGATTCGAAAGCACTTCCTAGGTCACTCTTTTGTTTTTAAGGTAGTTCTAATTGCAGAACCGCCTTTAATGAGCCATCTTATTCCAAAGGCGGTTCTAAATGATATCATGGCACAATCTCGGAACATGGTCCATAAAAGCCAGCATAGATGTGAATTGACAAACTTTAAATAGATAAATACCTTGAAGATTGATAGGACACCCTGTTTCTACAACGTTAACTCGCATTTCTCTTAGGAAGGATTTCTTTTTCATCCACTTTAGTACTCAATCTAGGTACATGTTCTCATTCCATTATGGCATTACTCCTTGGTTAGAATATGTCACATATAGGACTTTATCTTCTTAATCCCCATAATCATCATGAGAGATCTTTACAATTTAAACACATTCATTAACTTCTATAGAAGTTTCCAAATACTCACCCATATCCATATTATATAACCTATAGTAAGAATTAAAAAAATGGCACATTAAAATCAATGGCAATTTCACAACTGAAACGTTAAATACCAGTCAGTATGGCTATTCCCTGAGGATGTATTCGAGCAAAAACAACACCATTAGCCTTCAAAACGCTCATAAAATAATCTGGTATAGGGAGTGACAAACAATACCACAACTAGCACGAATATACACTAAACATATCAGGTAGTGGTCTCATCACAACTCCCCCAATAGGGGGGAATCACATTCTCATATAAAAATAAACAAGTATGATACTTTTAGTATAGCTAAATCATCTAATGATGTGCCTCATTATACGTGCAATAACTATTGCATTTGGCGTAATAATTGGTTCATTTTATGTGTTGGATTGCTAGTATTATTTGAGTTTACCTAACAAGGGGCTAAGATGGCCATGCTTGGTGTTCTTGTCCAAATCCCACGTCTTCTAGACTTAATTGGTACTAATATCTTGTTTCCATGGGCACCTAGACATTCCTTTCTGATCATCCTTAGTAGGTCGATCGTGGGTACTTTTTTTTACATTCTATGTGAAGGTCATTCGCAAGAATGGTAGAAGATATTAAAGGTCGTTCGCAAGGATGGTAAAAGAGATTGAAGGCCATTCACATTAGAATGGTAGTAGATGAAAGCCACGGGCATCAATTGGTTGTAGTAGAAGGATGAAGCCAAAGATAGGTGGCATTGGAGTTCAAAACGGCTAAGGAAGAAACAAAGAATCATGGTCCAAGAGTTTCACCAAATTCTGGGAACAATCCAAGAAGAATCAAACTTCAAGGTTGGTTTCATTGGATTCGTATCCTTGAGAACCATAAAATTGACTAAAAGAACTCTCAAATTGAACAAACAAATAATCCGTAACAAAGGAAACAAGTTAGCTGACTGAACCAGCCAAGGCCATCACAAAGGGGGTCCGTAAAGGGTCTCTAGCGCAGACCGTTACAACCCATACGAGTCGTGCAGGGCTTGGCCTGAAGGGGGTCAGCGCCACGGCCCCTGGCACGGATCGTACCCTGATGTGCCCATTTTATACAGTTATATTAGGACTTTTAGGATTCACTTTTGTACACTTTTGTGCTCTAAATGTGGCATTTTGCCTTGAAATTCTCTAAGGAAAGTTAAAAGCGACTTTTACACTTTTATTACTATTCTATAGGATTTTGTGTGACAAGGAAATTTGTTTGAAGACTTTGAAGAATACCTTTGAAGATTTAAAGACTTGTATTTGTGCTTTTTAATATTTGAAGAATTGAAGAAAAGTGAAGTGAAGAGAAGGACATGAAACAAAAAGAAGAAAGAAATCAAGATGCTGAAACTATGCTCCGTTGCGACTCTCGACAGACGTATGGCTAGAAATATTTCTTGCTTTTTTGTACTATAAATACTCACCTTATCATGTCCTCTTCAAGGCCCTTCTTCTTCCTGCATTTTTCTGGGTTCAAACCCTAGTTTTTCTCTTCTTTCTTTTCTCAGTTTTTGTAGGTTAATCATGTATTTTAATTATCTAGCTTAATTTTTCTTGGGATCAATGGATTGAAGCTTCCATATCTATGTAGTAAGAACCATATCTATCTATTTAGTGTTTTTTCTATTGTGCATTTATTGAGCTTTGATGTAAATTGTTAATGGCATTGATGTTGTTGGAAGCTTGAGTATATGAATTTCTTGTATGATTACTTGTTAGGGTTGGGAGAAAGTAGCTAATTCTCCCCTCTTTTAATGTTGAATCCAAGAGAATGAGTTAGAGCTTCTTAATGATGTTGATGTGTTTATAATTTCTAGATGAATGTGATGATGTTGAATTTGTAGTCATGTTTGTTTTAGGTAGCAAATGAGAGAAGTCTATGAATGTCGATCATTCTTGACTAATCTTGTGTAAATGCATGAATTGGTTAAATGCTTAGACACGGTGTAGTGTTAATAAGTGTTGCCAAGATTGTTGGTTCTTTGTGCTCAATGCCATCAATAGGATACTTTTAGTCGTGTTTTGGCTAAGGGAGTCATTGGTGAGGTTTGACAAGAGATTTCAAATTCACTCTTGTAAACTACTATCTAAGAAGGATGGAAGATTTATCTTCACAATAAGTAGTGGAAGTGGTGAATAGATTGTTTCACTCGTTTTTGAAGCCTTTGTTATTTAGCATTCATGTGTTCTCAATGCTATGTTTTACTTCATTTATGTCATGTGTTGTTTAAGAATAGGAAGTGTTTATATTATTTAAGTGTTAGGGAGTTAGGAATGTGATGAATTCCTTAGATCCTTTGCATGAACATCTAAGAACATGAACTTAGAACTTCTTGTGCATAATGTGTTGTGATCCTTGCCAGATAAATATGTAATTTGGATTTTTCTTATATTTATTCAATAGATGCAATGAAAAGTTGAACCTTGAATGTGGTTTGTTCTAGGTTTAGTCTAATGAATGCTATGTTTTGTTAAATGGTTATGTCTTTGGTAGAAGGCTTGTTGTTATCAAATCTATGGTCCTTCATGTATAATGCCGTTGATGAAATACCTCTATGGTGTTGTTTTCCTAGGGTGATTGTCAATGAGGTTTGCAAATAGTCATTGTTTGTCTTTGAAATTACTATTAAGAAGGAATGAATATTGATCTTTCATTGGCATTCCCCATGGGTAACAATTGTGATAGAATGAGTGAATGGTTCAATGATCTACATTTGGTTTGGAAGTGGTTGTCGATTGCCCCCAAAGCTTTACATTTTGTAGTTTTAAACCTCTTTTTCTTTGTTTTTTTGTTGATTAGCATAGTAATTACTTAACTTTGCTAGTTGTTTTGTCTTTTATTTTCATAATTTAGGAAAACCGACCGACCCCCACCCCTTTATTTTCTTTTATATGTATATATATGTATCTACTTCTAGCATAATATCAACCATTTATGTTTAGACGCTTAAGAAAATCCCCCTTCTTCGTGGACGACCCCGATTTGCCATTTTCTACTTAGTTGTAGTTAGTAAGTATTTAGGGCTTATATATATTAAATTTGAGAGGTACGATGCCGAACTCCCAAATAGAGTGTCTCACCTTGAAAAACAATTTTACAAAAATGGTGCGTCTCACTTTGAAGGAACTCATGATGAGAAGAGAGGCTCAACAAGCAAGATTTTGTAGGATGTGTCATTCCGACCATCCTACCGAGTCTTGCTATTTGTTGTGGGAAGAGCACTATGAAAGGGAAAGAACCCTTGGTTTACAAACCATGGGTATTATGAAGAGTGCTACCAAGAGGTGGAGAAGTTGGTTTTCAAGGGCAAGAAGCTCATGAATGGTATCCATACCACAATTCTTACAATCCGGAATGGATTAGTAATCTGGATTGGTGGTATGAGAATGAGCCAAAAAACCAAGAATACGAGCAAAATAGTTGGCCATCATCACCTTAAACCATACCCCAAAACCATGCCGAACAAGGAAGTTCAAGTTTAACACATGAGGAAGTCATTAATACAATGGGAAACTTGAACAACTTTACTAGTACAAAGTCGGACACTCGCTCTCCTCTAGTGTTGAGACTTATGCAACATTGGGGGCCCGGATAGGTTGAAAACCCAAAAGGGTGACCTAGGCAAAAATGAGAGGCTAAATGTGCGGAAAAGGTGAGATGTGAGCCAAAGAAACATGATGTGTGGCTAGGATGAAAACCCGAAAGGGCTCCTAGGCAAAATGAGGTAAAGAGAGAGAAAAGGAAAATGCTATGAGTTCACTCATTTGCCGGTGTTGGAGTCATAAGGTTGTGATTTTCATATGGATGGATCGGGTAGCTCAACATCTTGAGTACTCTTGGGATTGGGTAACTTAGCTGGTTGAAAAATGAAGTATGGTTATAAAATTCTTGATACTTTTATACTTCATTTTGGTTGATATATTGGCATTGGGTGAAGTATGTGTTTTAACCTCCAAGATGGGTTTGACTTCATTTTGTGTAATTGGATTTTGGTTGATATACTAGTATGAAGTGAAGTATATGCTTGAACCTTTCCCGTGGTTTTAACTTCATTTTGTGTCATTGGACTTTGAGAATATCAATTTTGGACTTTGAAACATTTTTATTGGTAGTGAATTGATAAGTGGTAGGTTTGGTTAGATTTAGGAATTCGGGTTGTGTGTGAAAAATTCTCACTTGAGCTATGATTTTGGGATTTACGATATTGAGAGTTTTTGTGAGGTTTTGATTGGGGGAATATTAGTTTAGGATATGGACATATGAATGAGTGCGGGGAGATTTGATGTGCCCATTTTATACGGTTATATTAGAACTTTTAAGATTATCTTTTGTGCACTTTAGTGCTCTAAATGTTGCATTTTGCCTTGAAATTCTCTAAGGAGAGTTAAAAGCAACTTTTACGCTTTTATTACTTTTCTAGAGAATTTTGTGTGAGAAGGAAATTTATTTGAAGACTTTGAAGGCTTTGAAGAATACCTTTGAAGATTTGAATATTTGAAAACTTGTATTTGAGCTTTTGAAGATTTGAAGAATTGAAGAGAAATGAAGTGAAGAGGAGGACATGAAACAAAAAAAAAGAAATCAAGATGCTGGAACTGTGCTCCGTCGCGACTTGTGACGAATGTATGGCCAAAAATCTTTCTTTCTTTTTTGTACTATAAATATTCACATTATTCTCTCCTCTTCAAGACCCTTCTTCTTCCTGCATTTTTCTGGGTTCAAACCCTAGTTTTTCCCTTCTTTCATTTCTTAGTATTTGTAGGTTAATCATGTCTTTTAGTTATCTAGCTTAGTTTTATCTTGGGAGCAATGGATTGAAGCTTCCATATCTATGTAGTAAGAACCATATCTATCTATTTAATGCTTTTGCTATTGTGCATTTATTGAGCTTTGATTGTGAATTGTTAATGGCATTGATGTTGTTGGAAGCTTGAGTATATGAATTGCTTGTATGATTACTTCTTAGGGTTGGAAGAAAGTAGCTAATTCTCCCCTCTTTTAATGTGGAATCCAAGAGCATGAGTTAGAGCTTCTTAATGATGTTGATGAGTTTATAATTTCTAGATGAATGTGATGATGTTGAATTTGTAGTCATGTTTGTTTTAGGTAGCAAATGAGAGAAGTCTGTGAATGTCGATCGTTCTTGACTAATCTTGTGTAAATGCATGAATTGGTTAAATGCTTAGTCACGGTATAGTGTTAATAAGTGTTGCCAAGCTTGTTGGTTCTTTGTGCTCAATGCCATCAATAGGATACTTTTAGTCGTGTTTCAGCTAAGGGAGTCATTGGTGAGGTTTGACAAGAGATTTCGAATTCACTCTTGTAAACTACTGTCTAAGAAGGATGGAAGATTTATTTTCACAATAAGTAGTGGAAGTGGTGAATAGATTGTTTTACTCGTTTTTGAAGCCTTTGTTATTTAGCATTCATGTGTTCTCAATGCTATGTTTTACTTCATTTATATCATGTGTTGTTTGAGAATAGGAAGTGTTTGTATGATTTAAGTGTTAGGGAGTTTGGAATGTGACGAATTCCTTGGCTCCTTTGCATGAACATCTAAGAACATGAACTTAGAACCTCTTGTGCATAATGTGTTGTGATCCTTGCTAGATAAATATGTTAATTTGGATTTTTCTCATATTTATCCAATAGATGCAATGAAAGGTTGAACCTTGAATGTGGTTGGTTCTAGGTTTAGTCTATTGAATGCTATGTTTTGTTAAATGGTTATGTCTTTGGTAGAAGGCTTGTTGTTATCAAATCTATGGTCCTTCATGTATAATTCCGTTGATGAAATACCTCTATGGTGTTGTTTTCCTAGAGTGATTGTCAATGAGGTTTGCAAATGGTCGTTGTTTGTCTTTGCAAATTACTATTGAGAAGGAATGAATATTGATCTTTCATTGGCATTCCCCATGGGTAACAATTGTGATAGAATGAGTGAATGGTTCAATGATGTACATTTGGTTTGGAAGTGGATGTCGATTGCCCCCAAGGCTTTATATTTTGTAGTTTTAAACCTCTTTTTCTTTGTTTGTTTGATGATTAGCATAGTTATTACTTAACTTTGCTAGTTGTTTTGTCTTTTATTTTCATAATTTAGGAAATCCGACCAACCAAACCCCCCCCCCTTTATTTTCTTTTATATGTATATATATATATATATATCTACTTCTAGCATAATATCAACCATTTATGTTTAGACTCTTAAGAAAATCCCTCTTCTTCGTGGACGACCCCGATTTGCCACTATCTACTTAGTTGTAGTTAGTAAGCATTTAGGGATTATAAATATTAAATTTGAGAGGTACGATGACGAACTCCCAAATAGAGTGTCTCACCTTGAAAAACAATTTGAAAAAAATGAAGCGTCTCACTTTGAGGGAACTCATGATGAGAAGAGAGGCTCAACAAGCAAGATTATGTAGGATGTGTCATTCCGACCATCCTACCGAGTCTTGCTATTTGTTGTGGGAAGAGCACTATGAAAGGGAAAGAACCCTTGGTTTCCAAACCAAGGGTATTATGAAGAGTGCTACCAAGAGGTAGGAGAAGTTGGTTTTCAAGGGCAAGAAGCTCAGGAATGGTATCCATACCACAATTCTTACAATCCGGAATGGATTAATAATCCGGATTGGTGGTATGAGAATGAGCCAAAAAACCAACAATACGAACAAAATAGTTGGCCATCACCACCTTAAACCATACCCAAAAACCAAGCCCAACAAGGAAGTTCAAGTTTGACACATGAGGAAGTCATTAATACAATGGGAAACTTGAACAACTTTACTAGTGAGGAGTCGGACACTCGGCTCTCCTCTTGTGTTGAGACTATTGAGGAGAATGGGAGGAGTATATCAGAAGCGTTGGCACGAATGGAAGCTCGTGATTCCAAAAATACACCATCCCAAATTGAACTCGAGGATTCGATGAGTGAGGTCACCATGGGAAATGAGCTTGAGTTCAAAGGGGATGAGGAGTTGGTTGTTGAGGATGAAAAAATGGAGGAAGAGGTGATTGTGCTACATTCATTAGCATTATCACCCCTTCTCCCACCGTGTGAACCAACTCCACTGTTTTTGAAAGTTTTGAGGGAGACAAGAGAGGAGGCAAAAAGACTATCCCAAGCCTCCTAACCACCCAACACCCTTTAAACCATCTCCACCTCAACAAGACTTTCCTCTTGAGAGTTTTGTACCCCCACCTCTCTACTTTTGGATATTCATGGTGAAGGGGTTCAAGCCTTCACCATATGGATAACATTAGGGTCATGCCGACGACCTTAAATATGCGGAGTTTGTCGTGCAGACGAAGTAAATAAAATCAACCTTTATTTTGGTTTTTGTTGTTTAGTTTTTGTTATTTTGTCTTGGCCTTTTTAAGATGTGTTTTTCTGTGATTTTGTAGTAAAGTGAAGTGAATTGCATTGGAGGAGATGAAGGAATGAGATCAATTAGCAAGGGAAGAAATCTTGGAAGGTTGGTAAGAAAACAAATTCTTTCTATGTGCTGGGATACCCTGCCGTCGCGAGTGGCGATGGATACGGCACGAGTCGCGATGAACAGGGGAGAAAAAATGAACTCCCAACATCATCTTTTCATGAGTCGGCACAGTGCATCGCGAGTCGCGGCCAGTTCTGTCGCGAGTCGCGATGGAAAAACCAACTTTTCAACTGTGCTTAAACACTGCATAATCCTTCCTTCTTCTCCACCAAATACTCCCAAGCACCATCTTATATATATTGACATATGAAGATTCTTGCATCCTTATAGTATCTTTGTTGATTGTAGCATACCGTCTACATCATTGTGACTATAATTTCTATATTCTATAATGATGCTTGGATATGTGTCGATATATGTTGGATATTTTTATTGGAAAATCTTATAGTGGTGATTGCATGGTGGATTGGTTGTTCTTTGAGAATACTATGGTTATTAAATCTTGATGCTAAACATAGTATTACAAATCCTTATGTACTTGTGAGTTTGATATTGTTCTCTGTGGTGTTAGTCTTGATCAAATGACGCCAAGCAAACAACATTTTGCTCGAGGGGTGAGTTCTTCTAGGGAACTTTTGCTCCCCTTCCGGCTCCGAAACCAATTTTGGGATCAATTTTATACAAATACATAGGATTGCGCCGTATCACCGGCGACTGTGCGGAGAAACGAGTGTCACTCTACCTCTTACCTTGAGTTTTATTGTTCTTGCCTTACATGCTTACATTGAATGCAATGTAATGTTTTAAGTACGGGGAGGGGTTGGAGGACTCAATGCATGCTAGCTTGATTTGGAATGCTTTTTCCTACTTTTTGTTGGAAAAACATGAGAAAAAGAAAGAAAAAAATAAATAGAAAAAGAAAAAACAATTTTAAAAAGAAAATCCACTAAGTTGAAAACCCGAGAGGGCAACTTAGGCAACATTGGGGGCCCAGATAGGTTGAAAACCCAAAAGGGCGACCTAGGCAAAGATGAGAGGCTAAATGTGCGAAAAATGTGAGATGTGAGCCAAAGAAATATGATGTGTGGCTAGGATGAAAACCCGAAAGGGCTCCTAGGCAAAATGAGGTAAAGAGAGAGAAAAGGAAAATGCTATGAGTTCACTCATTTGCCGGTGTTGGAGTCATAAGGTTGCAATTTATATGTAGATGGATCGGGTAGCTCAACATCTTGAGTCCTCTTGGGATTGGGTAACTTAGCGGGTTGAAAAATTAAGTATGGTTATAAAATTCTTGATTCTTTTATACTTCGTTTTGGTTGATATATTGGCATTGGGTGAAGTATGTGTTTTAACCTCCTAGATGGTTTTGACTTCATTTTGTGTCATTGGATTTTGGTTGATATATTGGTATGAAGTGAAGTATATGCTTGAACCTTTCCCGTGGTTTTAACTTCATTTTGTGTCATTGGACTTTGAGAATATCAATTCGGGACTTTGAAACATTTTTATTGGTAGTGAATTGATAAGTGGTAGGTTTGGTTAGATTTAGGAATTGGGGTTGTGTGTGTGAAAAACTCTCACTTGAGCTATGATTTTGGGATTTACGATATTGAGAGTTTTTGTGAAGTTTTGATTGGGGGAATATTAGTTTAGGATATGGACATATGAATGGGTTCGGGGAGGTTTGATGTGCCCATTTTATACGGTTATATTAGAACTTTTAGGATTCTCTTTTGTGCACTTTAGTGCTCTAAATGTGGCATTTTGCCTTGAAATTCTCTAAGGAGAGTTAAAAGCAACTTTTACGCTTTTATTACTTTTCTAGAGAATTTTGTGTGACAAGGAAATTTATTTGAAGACTTTGAAGGCTTTGAAGAATACCTTTGAAGATTTGAATATTTGAAAACTTGTATTTGAGCTTTTGAAGATTTGAAGAATTGAAGAGAAATGAAGTGAAGAGGAGGACATGAAACAAAAAAAAAGAAATCAAGATGCTGGAACTGTGCTCCGTCGTGACTTGTGACGAATGTATGGCCAAAAATCTTTCTTTCTTTTTTGTACTATAAATATTCACATTATCCTCTCCTCTTCAAGACCCTTCTTCTTCCTGCATTTTTCTGGGTTCAAACCCTAGTTTTTCCCTTCTTTCTTTTCTTTGTATTTGTAGGTTAATCATGTCTTTTAGTTATCTAGCTTAGTTTTATCTTGGGAGCAATGGATTGAAGCTTCCATATCTATGTAGTAAGAACCATATACATCTATTTAATGCTTTTGCTATTGTGCATTTATTGAGCTTTGATTGTGAATTGTTAATGGCATTGATGTTGTTGGAAGCTTGAGTATATGAATTGCTTGTATGATTACTTCTTAGGGTTGGAAGAAAGTAGCTAATTCTCCCCTCTTTTAATGTGGAATCCAAGAGCATGAGTTAGAGCTTCTTAATGATGTTGATGAGTTTATAATTTCTAGATGAATGTGATGATGTTGAGTTTGTAGTCATGTTTGTTTTAGGTAGCAAATGAGAGAAGTCTGTGAATGTCGATCGTTCTTGACTAATCTTGTGTAAATGCATGAATTGGTTAAATGCTTAGACACGGTGTAGTGTTAATAAGTGTTTCCAAGCTTGTTGGTTCTCTGTGCTCAATGCCATCAAGAGGATACTTTTAGTCGTGTTTCAGCTAAGGGAGTCATTGGTGAGGTTTGACAAGAGATTTCGAATTCACTCTTGTAAACTACTGTCTAAGAAGGATGGAAGATTTATCTTCACAATAAGTAGTGGAAGTGGTGAATAGATTGTTTCACACGTTTTTGAAGCCTTTGTTATTTAGCATTCATGTGTTCTCAATGCTATGTTTTACTTCATTTATGTCATGTGTTGTTTGAGAATAGGAAGTGTTTGTATGATTTAAGTGTTAGGGAGTTAGGAATGTGACAAATTCCTTAGCTCCTTTGCATGAACATCTAAGAACATGAACTTAGAACGTCTTGTGCATAATGTGTTGTGATCCTTGCCAGATAAATATGTTAATTTGGATTTTTCTCATATTTATCCAATAGATGCAATGAAAGGTTGAACCTTGAATGTGGTTTGTTCTAGATTTAGCCTAATGAATGCTATGTTTGGTTAAATGGCTATGCCTTTGGTAGAAGGCTTGTTGTTATCAAATATATGGTCCTTCATGTATAATGCCATTGATGAAATACCTCTATGGTGTTGTTTGCCTAGAGTGATTGTCAATGAGGTTTGAAAATGGTCGTTGTTACTTTTTGCAAATTACTATTAAGAAGGAATGAATGTTGATCTTTCATTGGCATTCTCCATAGGTAACAATTGTGATAGAATGAGTGAATTGTGTCAATGATCTACATTTGGTTTGGAAGTGGATATCGATTTCCCCCAAGGCTTTATCTTTTGTAGTTTTAAACCCCTTTTTCTTAGTTTGTTTGATGATTTGCATGGTTACTTAACTTTGCTAGTTTTTTCTTTTATATTCATAATTTAGGAAAACCAACCAACCAATCCCCTCCCATTTATTTGCTTTTATATGTATATATATCTACTTATAGCATAATATCAACCATTTATGTTCAAACATTTAAGAAAATCCCTCTTCTTCGTGGACAAACTTAATTTGCCACTATCTACTTAGTTGTAGTTAGTAAGCACTTAGGGCTTATAAATATTAACTTTGAGAGGTACGGCGAAGACCTCCCATACCCGTACCCATTCCAACGTTCTATTTTTCCACGTTCCACTCCAAAATGGCTAAGTATGGCATGAACCATCCCATTTTCGATGACCCCCGCGTTGTATTAAGTGCAAAATGTCGAGACTAGCTGGCGAGATGTAAAGAATTGAGCGACCACACCAAAATACTGAGAAAATGAGGATTTTGATGGTGGCCTGTGCCAAACGACATGAACCACAGATTATATGTGCAAAAACAAAGACTCTAATGGCAGTCCGCACCAAACGACGCGAATCGCGCTAACACGACCAGCAGAAGATCCCAAGGTCCACGCCAAGGACTCGACACAGACTACAACAAATCCCACGGTCTGTGCTAAGGAGTCGATGCTGACTGCACTAGATCCCATGGTACGTGCTGGTACAAACCAAGGAGGCGGCGTGGACGTCATTATCTGTGGTGGTCAGTGCCAGTGGTGGTTGAACTTGGGTTTTACACATTTTTGGCCTATTTTGGGCCTATGCATAGGCCCTTGGGCCTATTTTTAGGCACATCCCCCAACCACTATAAATGAGCCTTTAGTCTTCTAGAAGAACCTAAGTAGGCATATTGTAGATTTTCACTCTCTCTCTCTAGTTCTTCTTCTCTCTCTTTCTATTTTTCTCTTCTTTCTTCATCTTATTTTCTGAGATCCATGGCTTCTAAATAATATTTTCTAGGGATCTAATTTCAAGGGAGTAGATTCATTGCTTGGGGATAATTGTATTCATGTGTTGATTAATGCTTTTGTGAGATTCTTAGCATCCTAATCATTATGCTTGTGATATTATTGTGACTTTTTCTTGTATGTAAGAATTACCTAAATAGTACACTCCATTAGCACACACTCTAGTCTATATTCATGTTGGTGCAAATATTGATGCCCCCTCGGGGAAGAGAAACTTTGGATGTGTTATGGGTAGAAGGGTACGGGTCATCATGGGTGTGTGCACGGAGGTATTTTTCAAGTATTGCCCTGTTATATTTCTAGCACACCAGTCATAGCTGATTACGTAAAGTAGTCTAATGGATTACGGGTAGAGATAGATAAAAGTAGCAAGCGAGGGTTATAAGAGGCTCAGCGTCACAATTAAGGTGCATACTTCCCTTTCCTTATTTATAGGCCTAGGAAGTAAACCATCCGTGGTGGAGTTCCTGGGATGTAATTGTACGGGGGAGAAATAGACCTACAACAACGGTCAAACCTTATCGTACTCCACTAATTACGGAGGCGTTGTTGATGAAAGGTTGCAAGCACACCCGACGTGATAGGTACGAGGAAGTGTATGCCATCGATCAGACCACGTGTTATGAGCACTATATTAGGTTTTTCTAAATCTCATATGTGAATGAATCGAGGATCGAAGCATTAAATCAACCATGTGACACAAGCATTCCCAAAGTGTATAGCTAGTATAGTTTACGTGCTTTTTACTTTCATGATTTGTAGTTGTTAGTTTAAAAAAACCAACCCCCTTGTGTACCATACTATCTATTCCTAGAAACACGTAAGGATTGACAACCCGGACGTGGTGGTGTGTGGTTGAATTTTAGCCCCCAGCATCTCTGTGGACATACCCAGAGCTTACTACTAAGTACCCGATCGGTAGCATAGTAGTGAGTTGGGTGCATAACTATAAAGTTTATCTATGACCTTTGATCTCTTTGATCTTAGTCTTCGATCGGGTTAATTAGCTACAATTAACGACAACGAGTGGAGGCGGGTCAAAGTTTTAGCATCATTTTTAGGGATGCTAATCAATCTAATTATCAATTAGCATAACACGTTAGTTGAGTAGATAGTATTTTCCTTCGATTAGTTTTTTCCTAGAGAAGGTATTTCTTGAGTTCTTAGTGGAAACTGAGGACCTTTGCTCTACGATTCCAAATTTTGTGTGTTTTCTTTGTTTGTGTTTAATTGAAAAAAAATGTGAGGAATTACTCAATGGGTGACACTTTGTTGGGTTTGTCATTATGATCGTCCTACGGAGTGTTTCCCATGGTTGAGTGAATTTGGGAGAAGAGAGGCTCAACGAGTGACATTTTGTTGGATATGTCATTGTGACCACCCTATGGAGTCTTGTCTTCGATGAGCAAAAATGAGAGAGAGGTAAGAGTTGCTGGTTCCCAAGGCTGATGTGATCAAAATTGGTACCCATACCACGATGCTCCAAATTCAAGGTTTAGTGGTAACTCGAATTTGTGGTATGGAAATGCATTGGGAAACCAACACTTTAGGTTGGACAGTTGGACTTCACCAACCTATCGAATGCCCCAAAACTAATCCCTAGGATTGGTTCCCAAATTGGATTATGGAGAAGTTTTGCAAGCTAATGTTATCAAGAGTAGTGGTTTACTTTAATCACAAATGCTTAGCAATATTAGCAATTTGGGAACTCAACTATTCTCATGCATTGAGAAAATTGAAGGGAAAGTGCTTGATTTGATGGAAATGGTTAGCCAAATTGAAACCCAATATTCTAAAAATGAACCATTCCTAATTGAGTGTGAAATTTCGGTAGATGAATCCAAAGGGAGTGGGGAATGGTATGTTAAGAGTGAAGAAATCGTGGAAGGGGTGATACTTAATTAACAATATTACTTATTTTCACCCCAACCTCCAACTATAGAACCAACTCCAAAATTTTTGGAACCCCAACCTACCCTCTCATTGTTTGGTTGTCTAAGGTGATGAGGTACAAACCCGCACCATATGGATAACATTAGGGTCGTACCGATGACCTTAAATGTACGAAGCTTCTCGAGAGGCAACCCGATCTTTGAAAATATTATATTAGTTTAATATTTTTTGTGTGTTTTCCTATTTATAGAATTTTGTTTTTGGGACACTATTACACATGGTGTGCAAGTTTATTTTGTAGGAAGCCTATGGTTCTTGGAGGAAGGTGAGCAAACAAGGAGTCCAGCTCATGGACCATGCAAACGTACATGGTTCGTGATACTCAAAATGGTGGCCAAGGAGGAGAACAAAACCCCAAGTTCATGGGGCATGTAGACGTTCATGAACCATAAAGCTCACTCACTTTCCTACATTGAAACCACCCTTCCTTCCCTACCATCCCCAAATTACCACCAAAACTCACCTTTCCTCAAACCCTTGAAGCAAACAATTCAAAACCTAAGAGATAACTCTCCATTGTGATTCAATTCCTTATTTTTATTTTTTGTGCATGATAGTGGTTAGATTGAGATTTCTTGATCAAATGTTAGAGGTAGTATGTTTGGGGTGATGGTAGTTTGTTCGTTACATTCCATGGTTGTGCCATCAAGAGTATATTTTAGTGTTCATTTTTCATTATAAGTGCATTCCTATTCCTTCCCTTAACATATGTTTTTTTTACTTTGTATATGCATTAAGGATATTGCAAACTTTAAGTGTGTGTGTGTATGTGGGGGGGGGGGGGGAATTAGATGGAACTTATGATTTTTAGTTGTTTCTATGTAGCTAATAGCTCTTCTTAGAGCATTTTGGAGAATTTTAGATAGCACTTGTGATTTTTAGTTGTTTCTATTTAGCTAATATCTCTTCTAAGAGAATTTTGAAAACAAATTGGAAAAATGAAAAAAAAAAACCTGGACAAGTTAGAAACCCGAAAGGGCAACTTGGGTAACATTGGGAATAGCCCGGATAGGTTAAAAGACTTAGGTAAAATAGAGAGGCTAGGCCCGGATAGGCTTACAAGGCTAAGCAAAAATGAGAGGCCATGTGGAAAAAAGGTGAGAATGTGAGTACTCTTTGTGTGTTAAAGATAGGATGAAAACTCGAAAGGGCTCCTAGGCAAAATGAGAGAAATTGAGTGAAAACAAAAAACTAGGTTGATGATACATTTGCCTTCTTGGTTGTAATTAGGTCGAGAATCTAGAGTTATCCCTATGTTACAACCAAGTCGATGACTCTTGGATTTCCTTTGTGGATTGTTTTTGGGAGACAACTCTTTAATATTTTTTTAGGGATCATTTTGGGAAAAGTAAGCTAGCTTGACACTTATCTTCTTTGCTTACCTTTTTCCATCTTTTACTTTGGGTGGTTAGATTACTTAAGTTCTTCGGGGAGTGTGAGAGTTGTGAGACTCTTGCTCTTTTGGGGGAAATAGGGTAATCTAGGAATAAGTTAAATGCCTCAGTTAACTTATGCCTGCAAGCTACATTTTGCTTAGTCCTTTTCTTATCTTTATTTACTCGAGGACCAGTAAAGGGTTATGTGTGGGGGGTCTGATGTGCTTCATTATGCGTGCATTAACCATTGCATTTGGCGTAATAATTGGTTTGCTTTATATGTTGGATTGCTAGTATTAGTTGATTTTACGTGATAAGGGGTTTAGAAGACCATGTTTGGCTTTCTTATCTAAATCCTGTGTTGTGTAGACTTAATTGATACTAATGGACATCTTGTATCCATGGGCACCTAAATATACCTTTGTGATCATCCTTAGTAGGTCACTCATGGATATTTTTGTTACATTCTATGTGAAGACCATTCGCAAGGACGATAGAAGATATTGAAGGTCATTTGCAGGGAAGGTAGAAGAGAACGAAAGCTATTAACATAATAATGACAATATATAAAGGCCATGCATTTCAATTTGTGGTAGTAGAAGGATGGAGCCAAAATTAGGTGGCATTGGAGTTCAAAACTGCCAAGGAAAAATAGAAAATCTTAGTCCGAGGGTTTTGCCAAATTCTGGGAATGATCCTAGAAGAATCAGACTTCAAGTTTGATTCCATTGGATTTGTCTCCTCAAGAACCATAAAATTGACTACAAGAACACTAAAAATGGACTAACAGTTCATCCATAACAAAAGAAACAAGTCAGCCGACCAAACCAGCCAAGGCCAGCACGAAGGGGGTCCGTGCCAAGGGTATCTGGAGCGGACCGTTACACCCAATACGAGTCGTGCCAGGGCTTCACATGAAGGGGGTCAGTGCCATGGGCCTCGATGCAGACCGTACCTAATCCAACATCACATTTTCCCCATTCCACTGAAAACAGCAAAGTATAGGCGCATTCATCCAGTTTTCGACTGCCTGCACCGTTTCAAGTGCAAAATGTCGAGACCTTCCAGAAGGATATGAAGAATTGAACGGCTCATGCAAAAATACTGAGAAAAACAAAGGATTCTTATAGGGCCCATGCCAAACGACACGGACCGCAGATCAGAAGTGCAAAAAAATGACTCTAATGGCGTCCTACACCGAACAACATGGAATGCGTCAACACGACCCGCAGAAGATTTCACGCTCTACGCCAAAATGTTAATGCGGACCATGCTATATCTCAAATTCTGTGCCAAGGAGTAAATGCGGACCATGCCAGATCCAACAGTCAATGCCGGTACAAACCAAGAAGGTGGTGCAGACTGCACCATATGCGGCGGTCCTCGCCATTGGCTGCTAAACTAGGGTTTTACACATTTTTGTTATATTTTGGGCCTAGTTTTAGGCCCAATCCCCTAATACTATATTTAGGAGCCTTTAGTCTTCTAGAAAAACCTAGGTAGGCATAATGTAGATTTCTCTCTCTCTCTCTCTCTCTCTAATTTAGATAGAAGGAAGTGGAGAGTTCTCTCTCTCTAGACTTCTTTTTCTCTTTCCTTCTCTTTTTTCTTCTTTCTTCATCTTGTTTTCCTAGATCCATGTCATCTACCTTAATATTTTCCATGTATCTAATTTCCAGGGAGTAGATTCATAGCTTGGGGATAATTGTATTCATGTGTTTATTTATGCTTTTGTGAGATTCTTAGTTCATCCTAATCATTGTGTTTGTGATATTATTGTGACTTTTTCTTGAATGTTATAATTAATGAATAGTACATTCCATTAGCACACACTATAGTCTATGTTCATGTTGGTGCAAATATTGATAGCCCCCGGGGTAGAGAAACCTCAGATGTGTTATAGGTAGCAGGATACGGGTCCGTGTGGGTGTGTGCACATAGGTATTTTTTGAGTATTGATCTGTTATATTTCTAGCACCCCAGTTGTAGCTGATTACGTAAAGTAGTCTAATGGGTTATGGGTAGAGATAGTGAAAAGTAGCAAGCTAGGGTTGTAAAAGGCTCAGTGTCATGGATAAGGTTCCTACTTCCCTTGCCTCATTTATAGGCCTAGGGAGTAGAGCATATGTGGTGGAACACCTGGCACATAATCGTACGGGGGAGAACAGACCTACAACAGTGGTCTGACCTGTTGTACTACCCTAATTACAGAGGAAGTGTCAATGGGAGGTTGCAAGCGCACTCGACGTGACGGGTACGGGTAAGTGAACGCCATCGACCACACCACGTGTTATGCGCACTATATTTAGTTTTTCTAAATCTCACATGTGAAGGAATATATGATTGAAGCATTAAATCAACCATGTTACATGATCATTCCCATGTTTTTAGCGAGTATAGTTTATGCATTTTTAACTTTCATGCTTGTAGTTGTTTGTTAAAAAAACCAACCCCATCCCCCTTGTTTACCATACTATCTATTCCTAGCAACATGTAGGAATTGATGTGATTGACTTTTAGGCCCTAGCATCTCTGTGGATATACCCAGGGCTACCGCTAACTACCCTATCGATAGCATAGTAGTGAGTTGGGTGCAGAACTATAAATTTTATCTTTGACCTTTGATCTCTTTGATCTCAGCCTTCGCTCGAGCTAATTAGCTACAATTAACGAACCCGGGTGGAGGAGGGGCATCTAACGTAAGAACACTATTTTAACTTGATCTTTTTCAGATAGGTGACGGCTAGTACACTAATGATTGGTTGAATACTACTTCTATATTCAAAAAATTACCCTACATTCTCGGTCCACTAATAACGGCCCCCCAAAAAAGAGGTAATTGATCTGCACCTAAAAGCATGTGTTAACCAATGCATTGGACACATTTATTAGTATGTTTTGGTTGGTTGATTGCTGGGTTTAGTTAAGTTCACATTACAAGGGGTTTAGATAGCCATTGTTGGTATTCTTGTCTAAATTTCTAGCTTTGTAGACTTAGTAAACCTAATGGATGCTATGTCTTTACGAGTGCTTAGATTTTGTTTTGTGAGCTTATTTGTAGGTTGCTCGTAAGCACTTTGGCGTAGATTGTAGAAGGTTATTCGTAAGAATGGTAGTAGATAGTAGAAGGTCATTCGCAAGAATGGTAGTAGACATGAGGCCTTGAGTCAAAACGTGGTAGTAGATGGAATCAAGGCAAGAGGAGAAAGGATTCGAAGATTAAAGGTCAAGTGATCCCCATGGAACATCAAGTTATGATGGTCAAGTGTTTAAATTATGGAGATATATCAATCCCTTTTGACTGAAATGAAGCAAATATTTTTCATTGTGTGGTCTCCCATTCAGGGGGAAACGATGATGAACCAAACAAGTTCAGATCAACATGTACATTGTTTCCTCATGAAAAGTATCAAGATTTTTCATAGACAAAGTAACTTTCATAGCAGGAACTTTATTACAATTACAAATTTTATGTTTTTAGTTACAGCTTAACAATTGCTTTATCCCTTTCAGGCCGGCTCACTGAATCAAGAATTCCAATAGTTGCATAAAATGTTGATAATTATGGTCAGCCGACTACATGCTGAATGAACAAAACTACTCTGTTACCCAACAAGGTTGTCAATACATGCTGGCTGCAGTTCAACCTTGGTGTCTAGAAGTGAAGTTGCTGAAAAGTGGCTATAGTCAGAAGAATGCGGAGAAGCATGTCATAAAGCCATCTAAATTAGAGTTAACCTTAATTTAGCTCATCATTTCACTTGTTTGATTTGAAAACATGTTAGTTCTGCTACAGGGAACTCACTTGTGACACTTGTTCATTGTCACCACAAATCCAGGGTTAACTGCACAAAGTGCAGACACCAAGCCTAGTATGATATAATACTAGGAAATCAACGAATGCAAATTGTGATTCTCTAACCCAATGTCTGCGCACAAAGCAAAAAACACATAATTTTGCCAAGCTGAACAATTATGCACCCAAACAATGTATCAATATATTACTACTGCTACTCTGTAGAGAAAAAACGGAAACGGAAACGGAAACTTGTGACTCTCGACAATATAAAAGGATCCGTCCGCCCCTTAAGTGCGGATGCTTTTATATGTTCACAAACCTTAATTTTCCAATCTTCTAAAGGAATTGGAAAGTAAATAAAATTTTATGAAATTAAAACTATTAATATGCGTTACTAAATAATAATAATAAAAAATAAATGTCTCTTTACTTGAAATTATATAAATTACAAATGCCAAAATCAATAAACAATATTTTCTTCATTATTTTTTTTCATTTCTTCACTTTCTTCTTTATTGCTTCTTTTCTTCTTTTATTCAAATGATGGAATAATTAAAATTTACTATCCATTGGAACACACACCTCATTAAAAACCAAGTGGGAAAAAGAGTGTAGTGTTAAGTTCCCATTTAACTCCAAAATCCTTCAATTTCTCATCTTCTTGCTTTCATCTTCAAAATTCCCCCAGTCATCAACTCTGCACATAAAACATACCTAAAGTGCATATTATTCCCATAAAAGCTCAATTTAATACCCTAAATAAACAACACGAATCACACACACCAAATATACTCACACTTGAGTCATGCTTGCTCTCAAGTATGAAATGAGAATTCAACCATGTTTTCAAATTTTGAATAGGATCTCTTCTGATCACAGCCCTATGCTTCTTACTATAGGAAGTGATATCCCATCTAATCCTAGGCCTTTTACATTTTTGAACACTTGGTTTAAAAGGGATGAATTTATGGATGTAATTAAGAAAAACTGGGATCTTCCTCTCAATAACTCAGGAATGCTTGGTTTCTATCTTAAACTCTTAAGATTGAAAAAAGAACTAAAAATTTGGAATAAGGAACATTTTGGTAACATTCATGATAATGTGGTGCTGGCTGAAACTGCTCTAGAAGCTCAGGAATATATATATGATTTTAATGCTTCAGTGGAAAATTTGGTTAAACTTAAGGAAGCTAAAGCTAAGCTAGTTAGAGCTCTAAAAGAACAGAAAAGTTTCTGGAAACATAAGGCCAAGATTAAATGGTTAAGGGAAGGAGATAATAACACTAGCTTTTTTCATAATTCTGTTAAGGAAAGGAAAGGTAGATTAAAGATCACAAAAATCAAAAGTAGTAACGGTCAATGGCTAGATAGTATACAAGACATTGAAAATGAGGCCATTCACTACTATCAAGACCTCCTAACAGATGATAGCACTCCTGATTGTAACTTTTTCAAATCTCACTTCCTGAGTCAGATTCCTAATTTGGTCACTGAACAAGATAATGATAGGCTTTTGCAATCTGTCACAATATCTGAACTCAGGAACATTGTTCTTAGTCTCAATAAGAACAGTAGCCCTGGACCAGATGGTTTCACATCTATGATTTACATTAAATCATGGGACATAATTTCAACTGATCTACTTTCTGCGGTTCATGATTTTCTTGCTGGGAATAACATTCCTAGGGGCATTGGTAGCACCTGGATAGCAATCATTCCTAAAAAGAAAACACCTATTTCATTTGATGACTACAGGCCAATCAGTCTCTCTAATGTAGTTAATAAGATCTGCTCAAAAGTACTAATGGAAAGACTTAAACCCATAATGCCTAAGCTCATTTCTCCACAGCAAACAGCTTTTCTTAAAGGTAGAGACATTTCGGACAATGTTATCTACCTACAAGAAATGATAAGATTTCTGAATAGGAAGCAAAGACAACCAAATTGTATTGTCAAATTAGATCTCAAGAAGGCCTTTGATAGGGTTAAATGGTCCTTTCTATATAGTGTCCTTGCTAAATTTGGTTTCCATGCTAGATTTATTTTTCCCATCATGAATAATTTATCACAGGCTTGTTTCTCTATCTTGATCAATGGTAAGCCAGCTGGATTCTTCCAATCTACAAGGGGTATCAAACAAGGAGACCCCCTCTCTTCTTTTCTTTTTAACATCTTTTTTGAGGCTTTTACTAGGAGTTTAGCTTTTATCTTTCAAAATGGTAAGTTGGCCTACTATGACCTTCCAGGTAACTCTCTCCAAATTTCCCATTTATCTTATGCTGATGACACTGTGGTCTTTATTAAGGCTGGAAATAAAACATTGATTAGATTGAAATCCTTCTTGTCTAAATTTGAGGATGTCACGGGTCAAAAGATTAACTACAATAAAAGTGACATTTTCATAGGAAAACATGCCTCTGCTCACACAGTTAACAGTATCAAGTGGGAGTTTACCATTCACATATCTGGGTGTGCCTATTTTTACTGGAATTGCACAAAAATCTTATTTCCAGTCACCAATCGAAATGATTGATAATAGGATTGGTAGTTGGAAAAATAAATGGCTATCTACTGGGGGGAAAATTACACTCATACAATCTTGCATTTTCTCTATTCCTCAACATATATGGTCAGTGCTAAAACCTAGTAAAGTGATAATTTCCATCATAGAAAAATGACTCAGCAGATTTTTTTGGGGGTCGATTGATCTAAAACCTAAAAGATCATGGAGGAAATGGGATGCTCTCTGCTACCCTATTAACCAAAATGGTCTAGGTTTCATATCAATAAACACCATAATTGATATTTGCTCAGTTAAACTATGGTGGAAATATCAAAAAGCGGAGGCCTTATGGACACATCTTGTTGCTTCCCTGCCACCCTCATCTAGATCATCTCCTAATTGGAAAAGGATCTGCTCATTTAATGCTTGGGAAGAATCAAACTCCGGAGTAATAGTGGGTAGAGGTGACTGAAATTTTTGGACTTCGAACTGGTTAGATATAGGCCCTATTATGGATCTCTGTGATCAAAACTCTGTAGATATCCCGGCTGATTGTACAGTTTCAGAGTTCATCTCAAATAAACCTCTTCTGATTCAGAAAATATCACCACTACTTCCCTCTCATGCTATCTCTCTTTTGCAGGAATCAAAGCTCTCAAATCACAGGTGTGATAGGCTCATATGGAAACCAGGTATTCAAGGTGATTTCACATTTAAATTTACCTATATATTGCTCAGCCCACAGTCAGGTACTACTGCTTCTACTCCACTTTTTTGGAATTCCAGAACTGAAAAGAAAATCTCAATATTCATCTAGAAATTGATAAACTCCTACTTACCATTTGACAATGTGCTGCAAAAACAGAGATTTCACTTGCCTTCTAAATGCTGTATGTGTAGTAATCATGTGGACTCCTTAGATCATTTCTTTAATTCATGCACCTTTTCTGTGCAAGTTTGGAGTATTGTTCATCAATTCATGGGAATTAGGGATATATCTTTCCCATCTATATGGGAAAGACTATCATGCTATCTGACTTATCCTGGTTTGAGTTCCTTACATTCAATAATGATTAGAACTGCCTCCCTAATTACATGTTGGAATCTGTGGGAGATGAGAAACAAATGCCTGTATGACTCTGTCTTACCAATGAAGGGATCAGTGCTTAATCAAATAAGGGAACAAATTTTTTATGCATTTTGTGCCAAACCAGTCTACATCTCCTCAACTATAGACTTAAGTATTGCAAATCACTCCTTCTTACCTTTGATTAAATCTACTCCAAAGCCAAAAATTTGGAAAATTGCTTGGAAAAGGCCATGCAAGGGTTACAAAATTAATGTCGATGCTGCATGGTGTTGTAACTCTAACATGTGTGGAATTGGAATGATTATCAGAGATATCAGGGGTAGCTTCATTTCTGCTCATACTAAGTACACACAGGCAAACTCCCCTCTGGATGCTCTAGATATAGGTGTGACATACTCTGCCCCGGTTTACATTGAATCAGACTGCTTAAATGCTATTAACTATGTTGTTGATCCTCTGCATGCACATTGGAAACTGTTCCAATTGGCTGATGATATTCATCAAGCCTTGGGTGAGTTTATTTTACAGCATGTTCATAGACAAGCTAATTTGGTTGCAGATTCTTTGGCTAAAGCTTGTCTCCAAGCTCATTCTAGCTCCTCTATGAATAGTTTTCACAGGCTATCTAATACATGTCAGGGTTTGATTAGACTAGATCAGATGGGTACACCCTCCTTAAGGCTAGTTCAATGAATGGATGCTACTGAATTGTTTTTGTCATCTGCTCTCTTTTGTAGGATTGTGGCAGCATGTTCGTGCTCAGGATAGTAGGTGCTCAGGAGGAATTCTCTGACTGAGGCCTTCACTGCTTCACTGATCCGGCTGATCCAAATTGATACACACTGACCAAATGATCCAAACACATCCAATTGATGATCGATAACTTTTTCATTCATCCAGCTGCAACTTTATGTAAATTCATAGCCTTTTGTTATTAGTTGAGGATAAGCTCCTTAGCCTATGTGGGGTGATTCTGACTGTCTTGTGTTTCGTTAATTCGATCCACTAACAAGTTCGATGAACTCTTGCATAGTCTAATATTTTGTAATCCTCCAACTATCATCCACATTACTTTCATTCTTTTGGAAGCAACAAATGTTGCTTCAAGAGCATATTGCTCACTCTTGTATATCTCAACTAAGCCACGACTTCATCTTTATTTCTGTCTTCTGTTTATTTCATGGCTTGGGAAGGCCTAATATAATTTCCCCATCTATGGATGGTTTAACTAAAAAAAAAAGACTCCCCAAAAAGCAATTAAACAATTAATGGTGGGACGTAGGGAGTATATCATGTCAACAAACTCATATTCACTGCCCCAATTTAACAGCTCAATACAATTCTATCAAATTAAATAAACTCAACCACCAACTTAGTGAATATGAATTAAATAAACTCAATCAAATATGAACACATGCTAAATCTCAATTCTGCCCGCTTCTTTCTCATCATCAAACAACACTTCCACTCATATAAAATATAAATATTGTTGTATTTTGACTTTCAAACATCAAAATTCTGATTATGATTTTGCTGGATTTTTTATTTTTATTTTTTATTTTCTATTTTTTTCATGGCAAACAACACCTTTTTAAAAATAATTCCAGCACCACAATTTTCATATTCACCCCATATTTCTCATCCTTGATAACATATAAAGTATAGAGTATCAACCCAAAAATTGAAGCTACCACCTCAACCACTTCAAGAAAATTAGCAATGCAATCTCATCAAAAGTGAGCAATTTATTCATCATATCTCAAGAGCATGCATACATGGGACAAGAGAGTAAAAACAATAGGCTTTGGAAAATTTTTTTAATAAGTCATATCAAAGAATAGGCCAAGGCTCAAAGTGTTTACTAGAGGTTAATGTAAATGGTAAGCAAATTTAAGTTGTGTGGTTCGTAACCTAGTGCCTTCATCACTTTCACAAAAAATAATCAAGTATTGCCAAGTTCTCTCCGAATAAAGATTGATGTAGAGATTGCTTTACTCTAGCTCAAAACCTCATTTACTAGGCTGTATATTCATTTAGCTCACACTTTTTCGTCATTGCCAGTATCATTTTTGCCTAATTCACTAAATTTTCCAAAAAAATCATACTAAGTAATTTCAGAGTGCATCAAATACAAAGTTTATTAACAGAAATATACAACCAGCAAGGTCAATCTATCTCAAGAACAATAACAATCAAGATTCTAGTGCTGAATAATGACTCGACGTAAAATTAAATGGTTTTAATATATCTTTTCATAAAATTCAGACTCAACTAGATTCAAATAACTCACAAACTTAGTAAATGAGGAATTTGGTTAACGCCATCATGTTCGCCGTCCTTAAGAATGGTCTGCCGAACAACACACGCGAGGTTCCTTTACCACTACTATGATTCATCTTAACCACATAAAAATATGCTGGGTAAACAAACTCATTGACTCTTACAAGTACATTCTCTGACAACCCTTCAAGATATACACAAGATCTATGTGGCAATTGAATTACTACTCTAGTATCTACCATCTCCACTCCACTCAACATTTTATACATAAATAATCGCATTACATTAATGGAAGCGCCTAAGTTGCACATAGCAGATTCAATCTTTTTATCCCCAATATAACACGGTAAAGAGAACATATCTGGATCTTTACATTTGGGTGGTAAGTATTTTTTTTATCACCGTTGAAACTGACTCATCCATAATGATCTTTCTTGAGTCTTTTGGTTTCCCTGCAATAAAATCCTTCAAAATTTTTCTCATAGGTGGTACTCTTATAGCCTGCGAGAAGGGAAGATTAATTCCCATTTTTCCAAAAATAGATTAAAAAATCTAGACTAAATTATTTTGTCCCTTACATATTCTACAATACCTTCTTTTGATCTCCAAGGCCAATACTGCGTTTGTTAAGCAATTAACATTCTGAAATTTATTTGTTTGGTCCACAGAGGTAGTTTTCCGGTAAGACTAAATGGTTCTCCATTGTAGCCAGTGTTATTTTTGTAATTTTACTAATTAAAAACATGAAAATAAAATTTAACCATATAATCAATACTGCGCACATGAAGCCACGCGCGCAAAACTTTTTGTCCTAAAAATACGTGTGAGTCCACGCCCGTCTTCTTCCCCTGCCCGTGCAGGCATCCTATGCACGTCCCTTTTCCTATTTTTCAACTTCTTCCCACCATCCCACATCTTCATCTATGGCACCCTAAAGCATGGCTTCTCCAACCACAAGCTGATGGAGGAGCTCTTTGCCTCCAAGATGCCTCTTTCGTCGGAGAATGCACCACCGCCGAGCCCTACCCACTCGTCATCGGTACCTTTGAAGTCCCTTTTATGATCTTATTAATTTGCATGGCCTGGGGAACCGGATCCCAGGCGAGCTTTACGCAGTTTTGGGCCGTAGACCGGCCAGGTTGGACGAGCTGGAGGTCCTCGCCACCGACCACTACGAAAGCGGCACACCAAAGCTTTGCAGAGGCGATGTGGAGATGGCACACTTCCTAGCGGAGATGGAGCACTTCCAGGGCGCCGTCGACTTTGCGTTAGGCAGCGGCAGAGTTTGAATCGAGGAAGACGCTGGTTTTTTTTACTCAGTAGGGGTATAAGGGTCATTTTACATATTTTGACCAATTTTACCATTGACTTTACCTAAAAAACACCTCTGGGGACCAAAGAAATCAATTTCAGAATGTTAATTGCTGATTAAATGTGGTATTGGCCTTGGGGACCAAAAGAAGATATTGTACAATATGTAAGGGACAAAAACAATAATTTAGTAAAAAAATCTATTGACTCTTCTTTCTTTCTCTCCAACCTACGAGGAAATGGCTGGGAGGTCATCGACATACCTCTCAAAGTTATATTTTTAAGTGCTAATGCTTCCTATCTACAATTAAGTAGATAGTGGCAAGTTAGTGTTGTCTTCATCTACTTATTCATTAACATTTATCGCCTACGGGGAATGCTATCACTTCCCAACCGAAGATCCATATTCATTCCTTCTTAATAGTAATTTGTAAATGCAAACAACGACATTTTACAAACCTCATTGACAATCACTTGAGGAAAACTACACCATAAAGGCATTTCATCAATGACATTTCACACGAAGGACAATAAATTGGATAACAACAAGTCTTCTACCAAACACATAGTCATTTAACCAAATAAAATATTTATTAGGCTAACCCTAAAACAAACCACATTCAAGGTTCAACCTTTCTTTGCATCTATATGACAAATATGAGAACAATCCACATTAACATACTTATCTAGCAAGATATGCAACACATTATACACTAGAAGTTCTAAGTTCACGTTCTTAGATTTTCATACCAAAAGAATCAAGAAATTTGCAACTTTCCTAATACCATAACACTTCAACCATATAAACACTTACTATTCTCAAACAACCCATGATGTAAATGAAGAAAAACATAGATGTTCATAAATGAGAAAAATAAAGAATCTCACTACATGAGTTTGAAAGCTTCAATCAATTGCTCACAAGAGATTAGTTTAGCTACTAAAACCCATACAGACTATCAACAACAATTCAAACATTAATCAAAGATGAAACAAGAAGAAAAAGAGATAAAACCTAGGATTTTTGGTCTAAAATTGCGAAGAAGAAGAACTGAAGAAAGAGAAAAGATAAAGTACTATTGATAGTACAAGGAAAAAGATGGATTTCTGGCCACCTGTTGGTCATGAGTCGCGACTCGTGAAGGGTGCTTAGAATAGAACATATTTTGTTCTTTGTCTTGTCTTCTAGCCCTCAATCCAATACACAATCCTCCAGCCCTTCAAGTCTTCAAATATTCAAAGCTAATCTTAAAATCTTCAAAGTATTCAAAACATGATCTTCAATGGCCTCCAGTCTTCAAGTGTCAATGTTCTTTCATTGTCACACAAAATTCACTTAGAAAAGGTAAAAGAGCGTAAAGTCTCTCTTACCTCTCCTAAGAGAATTTCAATGTAAAATACAAGCTCTTAATAACAAAAGAGCACAAAAATGATCCCAAAAAGTCCCAAATGTGCACTTAAAATAGACACATCAAACCTCCCCACACTTAAACCTTACTCGCCCTCCAGTAACAAAAGATTCAAGCACACGAAGAGATTCATGTACACAAAGAGATTCACGTATCCACGTCGTAACTATTATTTCCCCAAATCAATACCTCACAAAAATCTCAATATCACACATCCTAAAGTTCAGATTACATGAGAAGTCACCCATAACCTCCATTCCTAAATCTACCCAAACTATATCAACCTATCAATTCGTTGATATCCATTAAAACATTTCTAAATCCCGAATAGACAATCCCAAATCCAACGGCACAAAGTGAATTCAAAAGCATGCATGAAGTTCAAACATATACTTCACTCTATACCAATATATCATCCTAAAAATGATGTATATTAACAATCAAGAATTTCATAATTTACTTCATTTTCCCGCTAAATTACCCAATCCCAAGAGGTCTCAAGATGTTGAGCTACCCGATCCATCCATGTGGCAACCGTAACCTTATGACTCTAATGCCGACAAATGAGTGAAATCGTAGCATTTTTCTTTTCTCTCTATTTCTCTCATTTTTCCAAGGAGCCCTTTCAGGTTTTCATCCGAGTCACACATCATGTTTCTTTGGCTTACATCTCATCTTTTTCTGTACATTTAGCCTCTCATTTTTGTCAAGGTCACCCTTTCAGGTTTTTATCTATCCGGCCCCCAATGTTACCTAAGTTTCCCTCTCGGATTTTCAACTTAGCGTGATTTTTTTTATTATTTTTGTTTATTTTTTTCATTTTCTTCTTCTTCTTTTTTTTTCAAATTTTCAAAATTTTCAATTTTTTGGTGTGTTTTCCAATAAAAATTAGCAAAACTCTTTCACATGTCAAAGCTAAGATAGTCCAAGTACATCAAGTGAAAAAATCCCAAAAACAAAGCAATGTAAACTCTAACTTGGTCCTATTTTACTAAGGAAGTGTCATAAAGATGACATTCCCCGCCCCATATTTCCAGTGGTATAATCGTAGGACATGTGTGGTGCCGATCATACCAAATTGTCCTCACCTCTCTATAGTTATGAGGTATGAGGTATGTTTCCTCAAGCATGGGAAGCTAGCCAGTGCAACTAATCCCAAGTGCTCCGTAAAGAGTGTAATCATTCATCTTACACTGATCTTGCCCTTTGGCTTATCAGCCTACTCGACAACCCTCTTCATCCATAACTCATCCCATACTTCATATCCCAACCTCTTACTCGTCAGATGCCATAGGAAATGAATATCACTATCTGGCATGTTCGTCGGCTCTGATGAATATAACACTGTGCTTGCTAAGAATCGCTGCACGAAGCAGAGTGCGGGATGGATGATGACACTTCTCTTGTCATGGGAGTTCTTTCGCCTCTTATTAATTCTCCCCTAGAACAACAAGTTCTCCTCGATTGGGCATTGCAAGTCCACTTTGTCCAACCTTGTCAGGATTTCTGCTGTCTCACACCTAAATGCCACCTCAACATCCGAGATTGTCATCTCTCGAGATACATCGTCCAGATGGAAACAAATGTACCTCTCCCAGGGCTCACCATCTCTTATACTACATATCCTAATAGTGGATAGGAATTCCAATGTGTAGAGTTGGTAGGTGAGGGCACTCTTGCCTATGAAAACCTCCAACCCTTCTTTAGCAGGAGGTAGTCAACCAGCTCTAGCACCCCGAGAGTGTCAAGTGTTGCCTGGTCAATTAAACTCGTCTCCATCAGCTTGCGGGTAACTAGGATGTCCCACCTATCTACGTAGGACTCGGTGATCCAGGTCAAACCCATGTACTAATCAGGATGAAGAGGTACAGGGTTCAGCTCCGGAGCCAATGGCGGAGGTGGGGGTAGAGGTGGAGTGGTGGCGCGTGCACCTCGGGGAGGAGCCCTAAGTCTCTTGGTAGGGCCATGTCTAACAACCACAACAATCATGTCAAATGCACAAGAATATATGTAATATTTAGGAATCAAAATTATTTCAAAACTAGTATAGCTGACCTCAAAATTTCCAAAATGCTAACACTTAAGTTCAAGTGAAACTAGTTTAAGCATCATCCATAATTACACACACAGTTCATGTCACTTTTAACATGTCAACACTTTCACGTTCATTAAGGTTGTCCCATAGTTAAATGTCCCATATGCCATATTAAATGAACACAATTGTGCCTAACTAGTTTAGCTATCATTGATAGGTTAAAAATGCTAACTTTAAAATCCCATAGCTAAACTACCTTAAGCACAACCACAATTGCATATAAATATCAACAATGTTCAACAAGCCAATATGCCCAATTCCATAGCCTAAGCCACAACCAAATCCAACAATCACAACTTAGGCAATCACTTTTGTTCTAGGCCAATTAAGTCAAAATCTCATATCAACATAAGCACAACTTCATCCCATAGTCACTACCTCACACCCATATAAGCTATTCAACATAGGCACAATATTATCCCATATGACTTAAGCAACTTATCATAAGAAATATAGTCTCCCATAGTTAATAGCTCATATCAACCCAAGTTTTTCAAAATAAGCACAATGTTACCTCACAGCTACAGTCTCAATTAGATTAAATTCAAAAGCACAATATCCACCAAAATCTACAAAGTTCCAACAATCCCAATTCATAAATTATCACATACAATCAACAAAGTATCTAATAGAATCAATCATATAAAAAAATTGCAATTCTAGAAAACGAAAGTGAGGAAATGTACCACTTTGATGCTTAGGGGGAAGAACGAATCAAGCCCACAAACAATTCCGAACTAGGGTGCTCAAAATCACGGAACCCCCACATTCTAGGGTTTTGTGTTCTCCAACGAAATGGGCGGATTTGTGGGTGTTTATGGAAGATTGCAAGGTTAGGGAGGATGGAGTAGGTGTTTCTAGTGGCTTGGTGGTTGGATTTGAGTGGAGGATTGGTGGAGAGATGGTGGGAACTTGGAGAAGATGAGTGGGTGTGAGTTATTTGAGAGTGAAGGAGTAAAGAGGATTCTTGGTGTTGCCCGTTTTTAAAACGGTACTGTACATGGTAACCTTGGATAGAATGAACATGGTCTAAAATCAACAAAGTTCACGGAAACATCAGTTAGAAGGAAAGATGACTCTCACCCACAATCAACTAGTGGAGATAAATCTATTAAAAGCCGCGTTAGAAGGTAATTCCATCGGAACCGCCTTTAATTGAGGTCCGAAAGCAATTCCAAGTTTAGAACTCCGTCTCACATCTCCTCTTTCATTTTAAAGGAGGTTCGAATTCAATTAAAGGTGATTCCACCTTTAATGGAAATTAATTAAAGGTGGTTCTACTTGTAGAATACACTTTAATTGAGGTCCGAAAGCACTTCTGAGTTCCGAAGTACTCTCTCAAGTCACTATTTTTAGGGAGGTTCTAATTGTAGAACCTCCTTTAATGTTCCACCTTATCTTAAAGGCGGTTCTAATTGATATCATGGCTCAATCTCGAAACATGGTCCATAATCAGGATAGATGTGAATTGACAAACTTTAAATAGGTAAATACTTTGCAAATTAGTAGGGCACCCTATTTCTACAATGTTAACTTGCATTTCCTTTAGGAAATATTTCTTTTTCATCCACTTTAGTCCTCAATCCAGGTCAATGTTATCATTCCATTATGGCACTGCTTCTTGGTCAGAATATGTCACATATAGGAATTTATCTTCCTAATAACCATAATCATCATGAGAGATCCTTACAATTTCAACACAGTTAATTACTTCCATGAAAGTTTCCAAATACTCGCCCATGTCCATATCATATAACCTATAGTAAGCATTAAACAATGGCACATTAAAACCAATGGCAAATTCACAACTGAAACATTCAATTCCTGTCAGTATGGCTACTCCCTGAGGATGTATTTGAGTAAGAGCAACACCATAAGCTTTCAAAAGGCTCATAAAATAATCTAGTACAGGGAGTGACAAACAATACTGCAACTAACATGAATATACACTAAACATATCAGGTAGTGGCCTCATCACAACTCCCCCGGTAGGGGGAATCATATTCTCATATAAAAATAAACAATAATGATACTTTTTAGCATAGGTAAATCATCTAATGATGTGCTTCATTATGCGTGCATTAACCGTTGCATTGAACGTAATAATGATTCATTTTATATGTTGGATTGCTGGTATTAGTTAAGTTTACGTGACAAGGGGCTTAGATTGTCATGTTTGGTTTTCTTGTCTATATCCCGTATCTTCTAGACTTAATTGGTACTAATAGATATCTTGTTTCCATGGGCACCAAGATCTTCCTTTGTGATCATCCTTAGTAGGTCCCTCGTGGGTACTTTTTGTTACATTCTATGTGAAGGTTGTTCGCAAGAATGGTGGAAGATATTGAAGGTCATTTGCAAGGATGGTAGAAGAGATCAAAGGCCATTCATATTAGAATGGTAGTAGATGAAGGCCACAAGCATCAATTCGTTGTAGTTGAAGGATGGAGCCAAATATAGGTAGCATTGGAGTTGAAAATGGCTAAGGAATAAACAAAGAATCATGGTCCTAGAGTTGCACAAAATTCTGGGACGATCCAAGAAGAATTTGAATTCAAGGTTGGTTTCATTGGATTTTGCTCCTTGAGAACTATAAAATTGACTATAACGAAGCAGACTAACCGATCATCCGTAATGAAGAAATAAGTTAGCCAAGTAAACCAACCAAGGCCATCACGAGGGGGGTTTGTGCAAAGGGTCTCCAGCATGGACCCTTACACCCCATACGAGTAGTGTTAGGGCTTAGCATGAAGGGGTTCAGTTCCAGGGCCCCCAACACAGACCATACTGGTACCCATTCCAGCATTCTATTTTGCCCCGTTCAACTCTAAAACAGTTAAGTATGGGCATAGACCATCCCATTTTCGACGACCTGCACTGTTTTAAGTGCAAAATGTTAAGAACAGTTGGTGGGATGGGAAGAATTAAGTGGCCCACATAAAAATACTAAGAAAATTGATGATTCTGATGGCGGCATTTGCCAAATGACACAGAAGTGCAAAAACAAGGAGTCTAATGGCAGCCCACACCAAACGACACTGACCGCGTCAACACAACTAACAGAAGATCCCACGGCCCATGCCAAGGAGTCGACATAGACTGTGCTAGATCCCATGGTCCGTCCCGGTACAAACCAAAGATGCGGCGCAGACCGCACCATCCACAGTGGTTCGCACCAGTGGCAGCTGAACTAGGGTTGTACACATTTTTGGCCTATTTTGGGCTTATTTTTAGGCCCAACCCCCTACCACTGTATAGGATTCTTTAGTCTTCGAGAAGAACCTATGTAGGTATAATGTAGATTTTTTTCTCTCTAGGTTAGATAGAAGAAATATGAGAGTTCTCTCTCTCTCTAGAGTTCTTCTCTTTCTTTCTCTTTTTATCTTCTTTCTTCATCTTATTTTCCTAGATCCATGGTTTCTAACTTAATATGGTCCATGGATCAAATTTCTTGGGAGTAGATTCCTAGCTTGGGGATAATTGTATTCATGTGTTGATTAATGCTTTTGTGAGATTTTTAGTTCATCCTAAGCATTGTGCTTGTGATATTATTGTGACTTGTTCTTGAATGTTAGAATTGCATGAATAGTACACTCCATTAGTACACACTCTAGTCTATATTCATGTTGGTGTAAATATTGATGCCCCCTCGGGGAAGAGAAACCTAATATGTGTTATTGGTAGAAAGGTGTGTGCATGGAGGTCTTTACCGAGTATTGCTCTGTTATGTTTCCAGCACACCTATCTTAGCTGATTATGTAAAGTATTCTGATGGGTTATGGGAAGAAATAGTGAAAAGTAGCAAGTTAGGGTTATGAGATGCTCAGTTTCATAGATAAGGTGCCTACTTCCCTTGCCTCATTTATAGGCCTAGGGAGTAGAGCATCTATGGTGGAACGCCCGAGACGTAATCGTATGAAGGAGATATAGACCTACAAAAATAGTCAGACCTTGTTTTACTCCCCTAATTACGGAGGCGGTGTCGATGAAAGGTTGCAAGTGCATCCGATGTGACAGGTAAGGGGAAGTGTATGCCATCGATTAGACCACGTGTTATGAGCACTATATTAGGTTTTTCTAAATCTCACATGTGACTAAATCGAGGATCAAACTATTAAATCAACCATGTTATGCAAGCATTCCCAAAGTGTTTAGCTAGTATAGTTTACATGCATTTTACTTTCATGCTTTGTAGTTGTTAGATAAAAAAAAATCAACCTTCCCCCTTGTTTACCATACTATCTATTCCTAGAAACACGTACAGATTGAAAACTCGGGTGTGGTTGTGTGTGATTGACTTTTGGGCCCTAACAACTTTGCAGACATACCAAGGGCTTACGGCTAACTACCCTATCGGTAGCAATGTAGTGAGTTGGGTGCAAAACTCTAAATGTTTATCTTTAACCTTTGATATTTTTTATCTCAACCTTCGATCGGGTTAATTAGCTACAATTAATGAAAACAAGTGGAGGTGGGTCAAATTTTTGGGGTCTTTGTCGGGGATGCTATTCAGTCTAATTGTCAATTAGCAAAACACGTTAGTTGAGTAGATAGTATTGTTCTTTTGTTTGTTGTTTTTCGGAGTAGGTATTCTTGAGTTCTTGTTGCAAATCGAGGACCCTGGCACTATGATTAAAAATTTTGTGTGTTTTATTTGTTCATGTTTAATTTAAAAAATGTGGGGAAGTACTCAACGGGGGACACTTTGTCGGGTGTGTCATTTATGATCGCCCTACTGAGTGTTTCCCATGGTTGAGTGAATTTGGGAGAAGAAAGGCTCAACAAGTGAGTTTTTTAGGATATGTCATTGCGACCACTCTACGGAGTCCTGTCTTGGATGAGCAAAACTTAGAGAGATGTAAGAGTTGTTGGTTCTCAAGGCCGATGGGATCAAATACGAGGTTCAGTGGTAACTCAAATTCGTGGTATGGAAATGCATTGGGAAACCCACACTTTAGGTTGGACAGTTGGACATCATCAACCTATCCAATGCCCCAAAACTAGTCTCTAGGATTGGTTCCTAAATCGAATTATGGATAAATTTTGCAAGCTATAGCTAATGTGACCAAGAGTAATTATTTACTCCAATCACAAATGCTTAGCGATATTAGAGATTTGGGAACTCAACTATTATCAAGCATTGAGAAACTTTAAGGGCAAGTGCTTGATTTGATGGAAAGGGTGAGCCAACTTGAACTCAATATTCTAAAAATGAACCATTACTAGTTGAGTGTGAACTTTTGTTAGAAGAATCCAAAGAGGATGGGGAATGGTATGTTAAGAGTGAAGAAATCAAGGAAGGGTTAATTATACTTAATTCACAATATTACTTATTTTCACCCCTACCTCCACCTATAGAACCAACTCCAAAATTTTTGGAACCCTTAGTTGCAATCATAGAGAAGCCAATTGAATATGATAAGCTTCCAAACTACCTATTCCCTTTAAGGCTGACTACTCCTATACTATATCTTCCTCTTGGAGAACTTTTACTCTCACTTGTCAATGTTTGGTTGTCTAAGGTGATGGGGTACAAACCCGCACCTTATGGATAACATTTGGGTTGTGCCGATGACCTTAAATATATGGAGCTTCTCGGGAGGTAACTCGATCTTTGAAAAAATTAGATTAATTTAGTATTTTTTGTGTGTTTTACTATTTATAGAGTTTTTGTTTTTTGGGCACTATTACACATGGTGTGCAAGTTTGTTTTATAGGAAGAATATGGTTCTTGGAAAAAGGTGAGCAAACAAATGGTGTGCAAGTTAACAGTGTTTTCCTATTTATAGATTTTTGTTGTAAGGGACACTGTTACACATGGTGTGCAAGTTTGTTTTGTAGGAAGCATATGGTTCTTGGATGAAGGTGGTCCAACTCATGGACCATGTAGGCGTACATGGTTTGTGATACTCAAAACGGTGACCAAGGAGGAGAACAAAATCCAAAGTTCATGGGGCGTGTAGACAATCACAACCCATGAAGCTCACTCACTTTCCTACATCCAAACCACCATTCCTTCCCTACCACCCCCAAAATACCACCAAACCCCACTTTCCCTAAACCCTTGAAATACACAACTCGAAACCTAAGAGGTAACTTTCCATTGTGATTCAATTCCTTATTTCAATTTGTGGTGCATGATAGTGGTTAGATTGTGCTTTCTTGATTAGATGTCAACGGTAGTATGTTTGGGGTGATGGTAGTTTGTTCGTTACATTCCATGGTTGTGCCATCCAGGATATATTTTAGTGTTCATTTTTCATTATAAGTTATTTCCTATTTCCTTCCCTTAACATATGTTCTTTTACTTTGTATATGCATTGAGAACAATGCAAGCTTTAAGTGTGGGGGAAGGGATTAGATGGAACTTATGATTTTTAGTTGTTTCTATGTAGCTAATAGGTCTTCTAAGAGAATTTATGAGCATTTTAGATAGCACTTGTGAATTTTTGTTGTTTCTATTTAGCTAAAAGCTCTTCTAAGCGAATTTTGAAAAAAAATTTGGAAAAATGAAAAAAAATGGACAAGTCAGAAACCCAAAAGGGCAACTTGGGTAACATTAGGAAAAGCCCGGATAGGTCAAAAAACTTAGGTAAAAGTGAGAGTCTAAGCCCGGCTAGGCTTATAAACCTAAGAAAAAATGAGAGGTCATGTGGAAAAAGGTGAGAATGTGAGTACCCTTTGTGTGTTAAAGCAAGGATGAAATCTCGAAAGGGTTCCTAGGCAAAATGAGAGAAATTGAGAGAAAACAAAAAACTAGATTGATGATACATTTGCCTTCTTGGTTGTAACTAGGTCGAGAATCTAGATTTATCCCTAGGTTACAACCAAGTTGACGACTCTTGGATTTCCTTGGTGGATTAGTTTTGGGAGACGACTATTTAATTTCTTTTGAGGATCATTTTGGGAAAAGTAAGCTAGCTTGACACTTATCTTATTTTCTTACCTTTTTCAGCCTTTTACTTTGGGTGGTTAGATTACTTAGATTCTTTGGGGAGTGTAAGAGTTGTGACATTCTTGCTCTTTTGGGGGAAATAGGGTAATCTAGAAATAAGTTGAATGTCTCGGTTAACATATGCTTGCACGCTACATTTCACTTAGTCATTCTCTTGTCTTTATTTACTCGGGGACAAGTAAATGGTTAAGTGTGGGGGTCTAATTTTCTTCATTATGTGTGCGTTAACCATTGCATTTGGCGTAATAATTGGATTGTTTTATGTGTTAGATTGCTAGTATTAGTTGAGTTTACGTGACAAGGGGTTCAGACGACTATGTTTTGTTTTCTTATCAAAATCCCACATTGTGTAGACTTAATTGGTACTAATGGACATCTTGTATCAATGGGTGCCCAGATCTTCATTTGTGATCATCCTTAGTATGTCGCTTATGGGTACGTTTTGTTAAATTCTATGTGAAGGCCGTTCGCGAGGACGGTTGAAGATATTCAAGGTTGTTCGCAAGGACGTTAGAATAGATCGAAGGCTATTCACATTAGAATGGCAATAGATGAAGGCCACGGGCATCAATTTGTGGTAGTAGAAGGATGAAGCCAAAGATAGGCGGCATTGGAGTTCAAAAAGGCAAAGGAAGAAACAGAGAATCGTGATCCGAGAGTTTTGCCAAATTCAGGGAATGATCTGAGAATATTCAGACTTCAAGGTTGATTTTATTGGATTTTTCTTCTGAAGAACCATAAAATCAACTACAAGAACTCCCAAAACGGACTAACGGTTCATCTGTAAAGAAGGAAACATGCCAGCCGACCGAACCAGCCAAGGCCAGCCCGAAGAGGGTCTATACCAAGGGTTTCTGGCTCGGACCGTTACACCCCAGATGAGCTGTGTCAGGGCGTCACACGAAGAGGGTCAGGGCCAGGCCCCCTAGCGTGGACCGTACCTGTTTTGGCATCTTGTTTTGCCCCATTTCACTCAAAAGTGTAAGTTTAGGTGCAAACCATTCCATTTTTTAAGGCCCATTCCGTTTCAAGTGCAAAATGTTGAGACCAACCAACAGGATGTGAAGAGTTGAGAAGCTCATGCTGAAATACTGACCAAAATACTAAACGACACAGACTGCAGATTAGAAGTGCAAAATCAAGGACTCTGATGGCGACCCGCACCAAACAACGCAGAATGAGCCAACATGACCCATAGAAGATCCCACAGTTCGAACCAAAGAGATGATGCGGACCGCACCAAATCTTACAGTCTGCACCAAGAACTCAATGTGAACCACGCCAGATCCCACTATATGCGCCAGTACGAACCAAGGAGGCGGTTTTGACCGCACCATCCGCGGCAGTCCGTGCCAATGGCAGTTAAACTAGGGTTGTACACATTTTTTTTCTATTTTTTAGGCCCTGATGTGTGCTATAATGTGTTCATATTTTGTGGGATTATTATGATTTTATTGAGATATAATTTTCACTTTAAGGTGTTTTTGGTGCAGGAATTCATAGATTGTGAATAATTGAGAAGGAGCTATACATTGTATTCTTTTTCCCTTATCCAATGATATTTTCCCACTGGGTTTTCCAGGTTAAGATTTTTAATGAGGCGATGTGCTCCAATGGAAAATGTTCTTATTTTATAAGACATTTTTCCAGAGATGAATGAAGGGAGGCAAAAGCATAATTGCTGAAGTTATAGGCTGAAAAGTGAATTATTAAGGAGACGTGGTTTTGAAGAAAATAATGATATTCACTTCCCATATTGATGAGGATTGTATTATCTCTTTCCAATTAAAATTCCTTAATTTAGGAATTAGTTATTTAGTTAATATTTTATTCTCTTTCTTCCGCGATAAGAATCCAAATTTAGTATTGTTTTGGTTCGTTTCATTAGTAGCCGAGCCGAGGTATATAAATACCAAAAGTTTTGCGGCAGAGACGGAGGCATTAGATTAGTTACATTAGTTTAGGTTTTAGTTTCAGTTAATATTTTATTAGCTATTTTAGGTCTGAAGAACAGGGAGGAACGGTATGCTTCTGGTTTGAATTATATACATCACGAGAGCATTCCGGTCACTTTAATTTGTTGTTTGATTAATTTAGTTCGTTATTACTTTATTATATTAGTTATGTTTATTCATATTTTTTATTTTTTAGTTTAATTATTATGAGTAGCTAATTTATATATCGGCATGGAATAACAAGCATTAGTTTTTGAATTGTGAGGCCTAATTGTTTTATAATTGATTCTTACGTGTTCTTGATTGTTCTTGGTTTATTTTATTCTTGATATAATTAAGCCTGATCAACTTGAATATTATTGAGATAATGATATCTAACTCCACCAATACGTAATCGTTGGAAAGGGTTAGTATGTAGCAAGTTCTTGTGAAAAATAGCTTACTAGCTCAGACTGTAATAGAAAGACGGGGAAAAATTAAGTGTGCGTTACTACTTGGGAATACTTGGGTATTTGCTATATCGGATTTTTTTCATTCTTATTGCTACCGAGGTGTGTATCTGGTTCAGCGAATACTTTCCGGGGACATCTTGGTAAGAGAAATAATTAGTTAATTATAATTGGTTAATTGTCGATAAAGTACGAAAGAATTGGAGAGGTTAAGCGTACCTACTTTCCTATAACTGATAGATGCATATGAATTTATTTATCTTTGCGCATATGATCGATGTTTAACTAATGTGAGTTATTCCGATCCAATTGCTTTATTCACATATTTATAGATGTTTATATCTGGTTAGTTTCATTAGTAGTTGTTAGATAAATCTGAAAATTAAGGCGTGGTGACTACACGAAAAGTGTTCTATATTAGTAGGAATTTTATTATAATTTTGCTTTGTTCCTTGTGGGATTGACTCTCCTTGCTACTGTACTAATCTCATCTATAGAGTTTGCAGATTATTTTGGTGAGTGACACGACGTTCACCAAATTAGCGCCACTGTCGGGGAATGGTAAGTCAATTTCTATAATTTTTTTCCTACTAATCTGTGTGCTACTGTGCTTGGTTTATGAGCAGATCATCTAGGCCGAATTTAATATTCGACCCAGAAGTTGAGAAGACAGCCAAGCAGAACAGAAAGCGAACAAAGGCACGAAAAGCAGTTTCTGCCGAGACCGAACCCATCACGATTTCAGCAACTGCCTCTTATTTTGGAACTGACATCGAGATAGACGAAGCTGGCCAAAATCTGAATCCTGCATAGAACCCAAACAATCCATACATGTGGGAACTTACTTTTCATAGTGAAGATGATCCCCCCCACTCCTATTCAGCTTCCAGAGACCGAAAATCCTATTGAAATCAAGCTGGCGTTCCTGAACGTACTCCCCAAGTTCCACGGGAGAAGCACTGAAGACCCTTACAATTTCCTGAGCAAATTTATCAAGATTTTTAAGGTTTAGAAGAGATCATCCACCATGATGGAAGATCATTTCATATTGGTGGCATTCCCACTCAGTTTGACAGGAGCAATAAATTAGTGGTTATCGAGCTTTCCCCCCAACTCCATTGCGACATGGGCAGAATTGAAGAAATTGTTCTTGGAGTACTACTTTCTAGCCACAAGAACAAATGCCTTGAAGAAGGAGATCAGAAGCATCAAGCAAGACTATGATGAGCCATTGAGTATGTAATTGCTGAGATTCAGGAAGTTGGTGGATAGTTGCCCTAATCACCAAATGACGAAAGTTCAATTGCTTCAATGTTTCTATCAAGGGATGACATCCAACAACAAGGACATGGTGAACTCTTCCAGTAGTGGTGGATTTTCACCTTCGAGTGAATGAAGCTATAGAGATCATCAAGAGGTTGGTGGACTCTAAGAAGGAGTATGATCAATAGGAAGTACAAATCTTGAAGAAGGTTGCACAAACATCCACTCCCGAAAAATATGAGATCAAGGAAAGTATGGAAAGAATGGAGAAAATGCTATCCAAAATCGTTGACAAGGTAGTGTCTGTACAAGAAGGGCCTTGCGATATGTGTGGAGCAGTTAACCATATGACATTGCAATGCATTCTTACCATGGGAGAGATACCTGTCCAAGAAAATGCTATGGGAAATTACAATGAGAGGCTACAAAAAGATGGTTCATATCCCCAAAATTTCAATCCAAGGTATAGGGATCACCCAAACTTCCATTGGAGAGAACAAGGTCTCCCACCGCAGCAGTTTTAGCACCACTATCAGCCTTATATTCCACCAATACAACGAGAAGCTCCAATTTTTCCTCAGCCCCATCAAGGTGGTCAAGGGAAATGTATGAATGATAAGTTGGAAATAATGTTGGACATGATGCAAAAGAAACACTAAAGGTTTGAGAAGATCGAAGCAACTTTAGATGAGCATACGCGACAAATCACCCATTTATCGAATTCCATGAACGATCTCAGAATGAAACAACTAGGGTTACCCTCTCAAGTTCAGTTGAATTCACATCAGACAGTATATCAGGTCACATTGAGAATTGAAGAAGAAGTTGGTGCATAACCAATGAAATCCGCGAGCAAAGAAGTGAAGGAGTTCACTGACGGAGGGTCCCGTTTGCCCAAACTGAACCCCGCAGCAGGAATTCAAAATCAAGAAGCAGAGGAAAAAGGCGATGAAATAACCGTAACATCTGAGAATCCTAAGCATACTGAGACCATAGATAAAGCTAAATCCAAGGTACCAGCTGAGGTAAGTAAGAGGCTGAGTTTACATGATCCTACACTTAAAATTTTTCCTCCTTTCCCTCGTAGATTAGAAAAGAAAAGGTAAGAGCCAATGGATTTTGTATCAATTTTTGGAAAAATGGAGATTAATCTTCCATTCTTGCAGGCCATAAAGTTACCATCAGTAAGCAAGTTCTTGAAAGATTTTAGTACAGGAAAGCCAAGAAATTCTAGCAAGATCATGATGAGTGAATCTGTGTTGGCAGTGATTCAAAATAAATTACCTCAAAAGTGCAAGGACCCAGGTATGTTTTCCTTACCTTGTTATATAGGAGATAAGAGGATCGATGCTGCTATGTGTGATTTAGGAGCTTCAATTAATGTTATGCCATTGTCTGTGTATCAAACTTTAAATGGAGCTGAAATGGTAGACACAAGAGTAGTAATTCAATTGGCAGATACATTTTGCGTGTTTCCTAAAGGGTTGTTGGAAAATGTGCTTGTGAGAGTTAATGACATTATTTTTCCAGAAAATTTTGATGTGTTAAAAATGATTCATACTAGTGATAAGGGAACACAAGGGGTATTGTTGGGTCGTCCATTCTTCAAGACAGTAAACACCATTATTAATGTTGGGAATGTAACTATTTCACTTGATTATTTTGGTGATAAGTATACACACAACATTGATAAACCCATGCAGAAATCTATAGATGATGAGAATGTGAATGAAATCAATCATACTGACCCTCTTGTCTAAGATTCTCTTGAGACTAAAATTCTACAGGATATTATGAAAAGTCCAAAAGAGGTAGATGTTCAAGTCTTAAGTGATAAGGAAATCCGCAAATTGTTGTGTTCAGTGTACTCTCAGAAGCCCAGAACTGAAGTAAACCACCAAGGTCCCAACTTGACTCAGTCTGAAGTGGATGTTTGGAAAAATTATGAAGTGCGTACAGGGTTCGGTTTGACCAAATGGAACCCGTCTGCCTGACTTGTTCCATCGGAGGTGAAAACCTCAAATTTGGAGTTGAAGGCGTTACCACCCAATCTGAAGCATATTTATCGAGGTGATGATGATACTCTTCCAGTGAGTATGGAGTCGCTCAAGTGTGAGGAAGAAATAAATTTCCAACTCCAAGAATTGGGAGATCTGCGATTGAAAGGGTTTGATCAAGCTATGCGGTACAAGGAGCGCAATAAGATGTGGCATGACAGAGATTTGAAGTCAGAGAAGTTTTTGGTTGGGCAGATAGTTCTTATATCTGAGTCAAAATTTCGACATATGTTATGGAAATTCAAGTCCATATGGACTAGACCATTCGAAGTGGTTTATGTTTGGCCGGATTAGATGGTAGAGATTAAAGCATGGATACAAAAAGGGCATTCCTCGTCGATAGTCATCACCTTACACCATACTATGATGCTTCTCAGGTGGAATTAATGGAAGAATTTCCATTGTGCCCAACAAATGTTTATTAAAGGCATCCGAAAGTCTAGCCAAAGACTATAAACAAAAGCGATATCGGGAGGCAACCCAATTTTCTTAGTTTTTTTCTTTTAAGTTTTATTTATTTATTTTTAATTTTAGGAATTTCAATGTCTCATTTGATCTCAATTCTTGATCTACAGAGTTGAAGTACTTGCATCATGGAGAATTCACACCTTTGGAGAGCTAGGACTCACAGGGTTCCGTTTGGCCAAATTGGAAGCCTGCGGCAGAACATGATTAAGATCAAACACTCTCCGCTTGATCAATAATTCCTCCAAACCCACCACTATAAGTTCCCTCTTCCTTTGTCCTTTTTTTATGATGTTGACTGTGTGTTAAGCCTTTTCTCATAAGAACTTTGCATTATTTGCTTGAAGGCAAGCAAAGTTTAAGTGTGAGGAGGTTTCTTGTGTGGTTTGTTTTATATTTTTGGAAAAAAATGTTTTAAAAAATTCAGTTTTTTGAGTTAAACATGTGTTTTTGTGTTGTTTTGAGTCGATAATTTGACATGAGAAAATTCTAGTGACTCTTGATAAAAGTACCCTGCTGGTTATAAACTTCATTGTAACAAACTTGGTAAATCTGATATGCCTTGAAGTTTTTGAATGAGATTTTATATGATTTGTGAAATTTGATTGATATTATTTTTGGGATGACGAAAAAGGGGGAGTTTAATTGAATAATTTAGCCTACTAAAGTGATGTTTGAGCTAAAGTAGAGCACTCTCTACATCAATCTTTATTTTGAGAGATCGCATTGTTATAATTGGAGTTGTTATACGTGAAAGTGATGGAAGGCACTAGGATGAACCACACAGCTTAAATTTCCTACCAATTACATTAACCCCTAGTGAAACACTTTGAAGCTTTGACTATATTCTTTGATGTGAGTTACTATATATTTAGCCAAAGCCTTGTTTTATCCTTTCTCTTAGCCCCATTATGCATGTTCTTGGAGTTGATGTTGATGAATTCATCCATTGTGTTCTCTTGAGTTGATGACATTACTGAGTATGTGTCCAGTTTGCCAAGACAGAACGGTTTTGAAAATTGAAGGCTGAATTTTATTACGAACAGTGACATTGTGGTTCCGTTTGGCCAAACCGGAGGGCATAATTGTGAAAAAAAGGAAAACAAATCTTATTATTTGTTATGTTGCTATTTTCTCACAAAAATACTAGTTTTGGACTATATTGGAGAAGAGTGGTGCTGGAAAAAAAGAAAAAGGAAAAAGAAAAAAAAGAAAAACTATATAGCACCTACATTTGATGTGATCTTACTTGCTTTCTCATAATAGCCATGAGATGAAGATTGTTGGTGAATGTCTACTATACATGGATGATGGTTGAAGAAAAAAAATATGCATAGTATTTTGATCGATATTGTTTGAGATTAGAACCCTTAGGATCTCAACAATCTGAATGGTCTCTAGCCCCGTTACAACCCTATGTCCTTTATATATTGAGAGTGATTGAGTGAAACCGTGAGAAATATTCATTGCTTGTTTGATTTGACTAAATTGATGATTATATTTCATGATCTTGAATATTTTCAATTAAATTACTTGAAGGATTGATGAATTCCAGGTGCGTTAAGGTGATCCTTTACTCCCTGGCAGGAGAAAATTTATCGTTATAAGAGTAGAATCTAGAGTTTTTAAATGTTGAATTTTTATCTGTCTCGTTGTGTGATTTGTGTTTCTATCTTACTTTTTCTTTTTATAGGGTCATTTTAGAGAGAGTAGTATAAGGGAATGAGAACTTATGAACATTTTGGATTATTGATTGATCTTATATTCTTCATTTCATACTTGAGGACAAGCATGATTCAAGTGTGAGGATATTTGATGTGTGTTATATTGTGTTCATATTTTGTGGGATTATTATGATTTTATTGAGATATAATTTGCACTTTAAGGTGTTTTTGGTGTAGGAATTCATATATTGTGAAGAACTGAGAGGGAGCTATACATTGTACTCTTTTTTCCTTAACAAATAGTTTTTTTCCGACTGGGTTTTCCATGTTAAGGTTTTTTAATGAGGCAATGTGCTCCAATGGGAAAATGTTCTTATTTTGTAAAATATTTTTCTAGAGATGAAGGAAGAGAGACAAAAGTAGAATTGCTGAAGTTATGAGATGAAAAGTTATTTATTAAAGAGATGTAGTTTTGATGAAAACAATGATATTCACTCCGTATTGATGAGGATTGTATTATCTCTTTGAAATTAAAATTCCTTAATTTTAAGAATTATTTATTTAGTTAATGTTTTATTCTCTTTCTTCCGCGATAAGAATCTGAATTTAGTATTGTTTTGGTTCGTTTTATTAGTAGCTGAGCCAAGGTACATAAATACCAAAAGCTTTGCGGCAGAGACGAAGACATTAGATTAGTTACATTAGTTTAGGTTTTAGTTTCAGTACTTTAGGTCTGAAGAACAAGGAGGAACGGTATGCTTCTGGTTTGAATTATATACATCACGAGAGCATTCCGGTCACATTAATTCCTGGTTTGATTTATTTAGTTATTTATTACTTAATTAAAATACTAACGGCTCCTAATTAAAATACTAACAGACAAGTTACAAACAAAGGAAAACAAGTAAAATACTAACGGCTCCTAATTTTTACTATTACTAGGTGCGATAATTTAACGATTACGGTGCGAAACACACACTACCTTTTCTCCTCCTCTCTTTCTCTCCTTCCCTGTCACAACGCTCTGTCGTTAACGGTCACTTCCACCGTTAATGGCGTTGCCAACGCCCAATCCCACCGTGGATATGGGCATCGCCAACAACAAAAGCTTCATACAAGCCCTTACTGCCAAACCACCACCGCTTCTCACTTCCCTACCCGACACCCCTAATCTACATCCCGTCACTGATTATAAGGGTAAGATAGCATTTATCCTTCCTCAGGAGGAAGGGGAACGACTGGCATTCCATTACCAGAACGCATTGGTCGGAAAGTTCAACAGAGGAAAACCGTCTATGGAGCTTCTTCACTCTGCTTTCAAATCTATTGGATTTAAATTTAAATTTCAATTAGGCTCTATTGATTATTGTCATGTGCTCATTAGGTTTCAGGAACACGAAGACTACCAGAGTGGATGATTCAGGGAGCAGTCATGAAAGTCCAGAAATGGTCACCTGACTTCTCTCTATCTGCAGAATCTTCAATTGTTCCAGCGTGGGTAACGATCCATAAACTCCCTCTTCATTTTTACAATAACTCGGCCATCATTGGAATAAGTAGTCAAATAGGTAGATTTTTAAAAATGGATGCTGCTACATCTGCTCTGACTAGACCCTCTGCAATTAAAGTCTGTGTTGAAATAGATCTTCTGTCTCCACTCCCATCATCTATTGTGGTAGGAATAGGTAATAAAGTTACAGACTACCCCATAGAATACGAGGAACTTCCATCTTATTGCACTCATTGCAAGATAATAGGTCATAACCAGGATAATTGCAATTTCCTGCACCCTGAGTTAAAGAAGAAGTACAAGGAAACAAAAACAATAAATGGTAAAAAGGAAAGTAGGATCCCGGAACTAGTAGACACACAGAAACAATTAGCTCCTGAGCCAAAAGAAACAACAAATGTTGAAGGTTCCTCTGCCTTAACTGTGTCTCAAAAGGAACTTGACTTCCAAATCCAAAGAAATCCCTCAGGCCCCCATCAGGAAAACAACATCAATCTTTTCACCATTAGTCACAAGAAAAGAACCAATTTCTACTCTCTGGATGATATATCAAAACCTATCACTGCAACCTTCTGGAGAAAAAAGAACAAACAGCCAGAAACATCACTAAGGGAAGATTTAGCAAAAACAAACACTGTATCAATATCTAATGCATTCCAAACTTTAGATGTTTTCAATGAGGATGAACAGGAGGGAGATGCTGTGGATGTTTTCAATGAGGATGAACAGGAGGGAGATGCTGTGGATGTTTTCCACGAATCTCTGGAATCTCATGATTTAGTGGTACCCTCAACAACAATTGACAAGCCTGCAACCACAACAACTGGACCATATACTCCTGGAAATCAACAGGATGGCCAACACTCAGATCAAGTCCTCATTTCAGCAACCAAATCACCAACTATCCCTGAAGCTGCTCAGATTGAAGAACAAATGGATGCTTTAATCACTGCAGATCAGTACACAAAGGTTGAAAAAAACATGCAAACTAAGGTAAGTCCTCCTAAACTGAAATATACTTCAGATAGTATTGACAAAGGAGAGGATACTTTTGGTATTAATAGTAAAGCCTCTACTACAAAACTTAGGAAGCTTAGATCCTCACACAAAGCAATCCCAGCAGGTTTTAAATGATTACATACACAATCATAGGAAACATACTAGTTTGGAATGTTAGAGGATATGGAACTTCAATGGATAGATTAAAAGCTCTTAAGTTGACTCATAAGATTGATATTCTTTGTCTGATTGAACCTTGGCATGATAAACAACAGGTGAATACTTTAATGCATGACCTAGGTTATCAATCTGCACTCACGGCTCAAAATGCAAAAATCTGGATCCTATGGAATCAATCTTTTAATGTAATCAGTATCAATGAATCAGATCAATATTTACAAGCTAGGATCACAGAAATAGCTACATCAGTTAGTTGGAACTGTTTCTTTATTTATGCTAGTGTTCATAGACAAATGAGGGAAATTCTCTGGAATGATTTGAGAACTCCACCCACTGAACCCTCCATATATATTGGTGATTTTAACACGGTAGCCTCTGTTTCTGAATATAAAGGAAGGAATCAACCCCCAATAAAAACATGAAACAGTTTAATGATTTCATTAAAAATTTGGATTTGCATGAAATTACAACGGTGGGTAACACTTTTACTTGGTGCAATAATCGTGTCAGGGATAAATGTAAGGACCTCACTTTTCAAAGATTAGATAGGGGAATAGGTAATCTAGATTGGTTGGATTTATTCCCTAACAGTTCAATCCAGGTTTTAAATCAAATGACATCTGATCACTCTCCTTTATTATTGTCTATACAATCTGCTGAAGAAATGGTTCCTAGGCCTTTTAGATATCAGGATATGTGGTCTACTAGACAAGATTTTCAGGATATAGTGGTTAAAAACTGGAATTTACTATCCCCTCTTCGAGGAATGTTCAGGTTAGTTTTTAAACTTAAGAGGCTTAAGCTCGAAATAAAAGAATGGAACAAGAACAGCTTCTGGAATGTTAACCTAAACCTGATCCAAGCTGAGACACGAGTTAGTGAATTGGAAATAATTTTTCAACAATCGCAACAGGAGCTGGACCTAGCTTAACTGAACAAGTCAAAAGCCTAATTGATCAGAGCTCAGAAAGAAAAAAACATTTTCTTAAAGCAAAAGGCTAAGTTAAATTGGCTTAAGTATGGAGATGCTAATACTAGTTATTTTCACCACACCATTAGGGAAAGAAGAGATAGATCAAGAATTAGTAAAATCAAAGATGGTTTAGGGAACTGGATTTCAGATCCTCAATTGATTAAAGAAGAAGGAGTTCATTTTTATAAGGAATTATTAAATGAGGATTCCACTCCAAAATCAGGATCTTACTTTAATTATTTTCTACTGGAAATACCTAAAGTAATTACTGAAGAGCAAAATAAACTCCTTCTCCAACAGTTCACAATCCAGGAACTAAGGCATGCAGTTTTTTATTTAAACAAATCTAGTGCCCCTGGCTCAGACGGTTTCTCTGGCGAATTCTTCACCACCTTTTGGGAAACCATTAAACATGACTTTCTAGATGCTACAAATGATTTTCTATGCAATGGAAACATCCCAAAAGCTATTTCCAGCACCTGGCTGACCCTAATACCCAAAAAACCAATCCCTACCTCCTTCTCTGATTTTAGACCAATTAGTCTATCTAACTTTGTTAATAAGGTTTTTTCAAAAATATTAATGGAAGGATCAAACCATTAATGCCTAATTTAATTCCCCCTGAACAAAGTGCATTTATCAAGGGTAGAGAAATGACGGATAATGTGCTCCAAATGCAGGAAATGACCAGGATTTTGAATAGAAAAACAAAGGCTCACAATTTAATTGTTAAACTTGACATGCAAAAGCCCTTTGATAGAGTCTCTTGGTCTTTCCTCAATTCTATAAATCTTCAGTTTGGTTTTCATGGAAATTTTGTTAAAATCATCATGCATAACATAGCTGCAGCTCATTTCTCTGTTTTAATTAATGGAGTAACTTCAGGATTCTTTGCATCTTCTAGAGGCATAAAACAAGGTGATCCCCTCTCACCTTTTCTGTATAATCTGCTATCCGAAGCCTTTTCAAGAGGTTTAAAGAAATATTTAGTATCGGATGTCTCCAACATTTTAGTCTGCCCCAGTCTTGCACACGTGTATCTCACTTAATGTACGCTGACGATACAGCAGTTTTTCTCAATGCTAAACCTACAAACTTGAAGAATTTTAAAAGTTATTTGATTGCCTATGAGCAGACCACTGGACAAAAGATTAACTTTTCGAAATCAGAATTTTTTGTCTCTCACAGAACCCCATTACAGACCATCCTCTCTATTAAGAGGCTACTTGGAATGGAAAAAGGTTCTTTTCCTTTCAAATATTTGGGAGTCCCCATTTTTTCAGGTCGGAATTTACAGGTGCACTACAAACCTTTACTCGAAAGAATGGAGAAAACAATCAACAACTGGAAGAATAGATGGCTTACCACTGCTGGTAAGATTGTACTCATTAACCATTGCTTGATTTCAATCCCAACGCATATTTTTGCTGTTATGTGTCCACCTAAGATAGTGTTAAGAAAAATGGAGAAAATTGCTTCCAGTTTCTTTTGGGGAAATGCAGACAATACTGAGAGAAAAAAATGGAGGTCCTGGAATAACATGAGTTTACCTATAGATGAAAATGGCTTAGGTTTTAGAGATATAAAAGCTATAGTGGATGCCTTTTCATGTAAATTGTGGTGGAAATTGCAACATAATAAAACCCAATGGACTTCATTACTATGGTCACTCCCTAATTCCTATAAAAAATCACATACTTGGACTAGAATATGCCACATCACAGCTAAGGTAAATAGATTTACTAAGGTGCTTTATGGATTAGGTGATTGCTCCTTTTGGAATTCTAACTGGATAGGAGAGGGAGCTCTTTTCTATAAATGGCCTGATGGGAGAAATATCCCCTTTGAGGATACTTCTCTTAGGTTTTTTATACATAACAAAGCTCGTCTCCTTCCACAGCTGGAGCCATATCTGGCTACCAATATATATGACATATTGCAGGTAGTAGAGCTGGAGCACTCTCACGAGGACAGGCTTGTTTGGACCCCAAGCACTGACGGTTTGTTTACAATACGTTCGGCATATCAAATTTTCAGGCACAAGAAAGCAAAAATCAGACATTTTAGCAAGGTATGGTCAACTTTCATCCCTAAGAAAATGTCTGTTTTACTTTGGAGAGCAATGAATGGGATTCTCCCCTTTGATAATATCTTAGCTAGGTTAGGATTCCGATTAGCATCTAAATGCCCTTTATGCATGAACCATACGGATAATTTAGATAATTTTTTCAATTCGTGCCCCTCTTCTATTGCTGTTTGGGATAGAGTCTGTGACCTGCTACATTTACAGCATTCTTTTTTCGAAAACTTGAAAAGTAGAGTTGATTTCTTCCTGTCTTTTAAGTCCGAATCCAAGGTTCATTCTAACATTATCACTGCTGCCCTTCTTGTCACAATGTGGATCCTGTGGATCAAAAGGAATAAAATCATACATGAAAATGAATCTTTCTCCACAGTAGCTTGCTTAAATGAGATTAAAATCATCATTTATGATATCTTCACTGTGCATCACCTATTTGGTAAATTTGACAAGCATAAGTATTGGATTGAGTCAAAGATTATCCCTCACATTTTTCAAAAGAGGAAGAAACTTTTAACTGCTGAAACATGGAAGAAGCCTCACATAGGATACAAGATCAATACAGATGCAACATGGAAAATTGGTGGTTCTTCCACTTCGGCTGTGATAGTTAGAAATAGGACTGGAAATGTGGTTATAATGAGAACTGAAACGTTCCAATCCCCTTCCCCATTACATGCTGAATTGCTCTCTATCTAATATGGATATGAAATATGTTCAGAAATGGATATTGCTATTTGTGAGTTGGAATCTGACTGCTTAGTTGTTGTCAAAGGTATTCAAAATCCCATGAGTTCCCCTTTCTATCTGCAGTTTACTTAGCTCTAAACATCTTTAATTTCTAATTCGACACATTCATAGGGAGGCTAATTGTGCTGCAGACTATCTTGCTAAATTTGCACTAGAAAATAATCTCCAAGGAGATATAGATATCCTGTCTGCTCCCCCTTTTCTCAAAGGACTTTTATCACTGGATCGAGTTGGTCTACCTGCTATTAGAATTGGCTCCTAATTCTGTGATCACTTGACTGAGATACATACTTATATTATTAATCTGCATGCAATATTTTAGAATGGAAACTACTCTAAGATGTTTTGATTTGCATCAGGTTGGTTACACAAGCTTCTGGTTGGTCTGCGGATCACCCACCTAACATCAATGATATGCTGCTCGACCAATAGCTCCGGTTAACAAGCGATTACTCTCAAGCCTGCAATTTTAACCTACTGCTTTCATGCATGTAGCCTTCGCTGATCTGTTGTTTGCATAACTTTCCCTTCGTGCACTTGAATAAGGTGTTGCCTGGCCGGAGGGAATAATTAACACAAGGGGTGGAGATTATTCTCTCTGGAATTGTATATACCTACATCCAAGTCCTTTCTCTTGTATTAATTTTAGGTTTCAACTTTAGATACTCATTTTGGGGCAATCCTGTTGCCATTTTGTAAATCCATACCATTCAGGTTTGGGGAACCTCTATAAATATCCCTCACCTAAGGGTGTTTTAACTTAAAAAAAATTAGATTAGTTATGTTTATTCATATTCTTTATTTGTTTAGTTTAATTATTATGAGTAGCTAATTTATATATTGACGTGGAATAACAAGCATTAGTTTATGAATAGTGAGACCTAATTATTTTATAATTGATTCTTTTGTGTTCTTGATTGTTCTTGGTTTATTTCATTTTTGATATAATTAAGCCTGGTCAACTTGAATATTATGGGGATAATGCTATCTAACTCCACCAATACGTTATCGTTGGAAATAGTTTTTTTTAACTGAAAACACCCAAAGGTGGGGGTTGATTTATTGGTACCCCAAGCTAGAAACTTTAACGAGCCAGAGTCATCATAGTAGTTAATACAAAAGGCAACATGATTGCCTCCCAAAAGAATGATCAGATACTAATATCTATGAGTCTATATATGTGAATAAACTAGAGGAAGAGGTAGTTGCAATTCCAAATTAACGAATCTCCACACCCAGTGTTAATTCATTACTTTGGCCAGGCAACTACCAGTCAGTCAAATTAGTAAGTGAAACTGATAAACGGAATAGGCTAGTAAGACTGCCATTGTTGGTTGCAGCCTATGGTGATGAAGCCGGAGGAGTATGTAATTGAATGTCATGTGTCCAGCCGGAATTGACCAAGCTTGATGGACACCATGGTAGAATATCATCAAGGACTGAAAAGAAACTGAGCAACTGGTGCAGAACTGAAGAAAATGGGGCCTGGGAATACAGCAGTAGTGAACCCACAGTGTGGACAGCAGATGTGACTGTGAGCTTCCCTCTTGAAGTGAAACACCATAGCCATCGAGGAGAAGCATAGAGTGCTAGAGCATAATGTGATCCATATCCTGAGGTAAAAGAAAGAAATATCAGCAGTATCAACCTTCTTTTGAGACTTGCCTATGGATTCTAATATAAGGTGTATGCATGCTATCCATATGAATTAGGCCTTTAATGTGAACCGGAATGTTATTCAAATGTAGTGAAGAATCCATCTGGGATGTTGAGTGGTGTTTAACTAAAGCATCAGCCACTGAATTACATTCTCTGTATGTGTGCTTAAGAGAACACTGGGATAGAAATGTATGAACATGGAACACCAATGGATACAGAGACCATTTGGAACAAGATGGATCATTAATCATATGAACTTCCTGTAAAGAGTCTGATTCAATAATGAAATTTGAATATCTAAGGATACAGATTTGACATGCCAAAATGACTGCCTTTATCTCAGCTTCTAGTGGAGAAATGGCTGCTATAGACTCTGACTTAATAAGGAGTGGTAAACCCTGATTATCACGAGCAATTAAACCAATAGAAACAGATGTTGTAGACCATGAGGCATCCACATTAACCTTAATGACATTTGGACATGGAAATTCCCAATATACAGTGGAGATGGTTGGCTTCGGTGGTGGTCTGGGGAGGGATATCAAAGAATGGGATTGATTGCATGAGTTAGGGTGTATATTGGGGAGGCAGGGATAGGATGAAATGGATAGATTAAGAGTATCTATAACTTCCTTGGTTATATGGGTAAAAGAAAGGGGTTTGTCATCAAGAAAATAGGCATTTCTAGTCTTCCATAATGCCCAGCAGATCAATGGAGGCAACAGTTGACATATTATTTTCTGAGGCCCAGAAAGGCCACTACAATTCCAAAAGATGAAAAAAGTATCCACAACATTATAGACATTTTGCAAATTAAAATTGACTAAAAGAGCACTCTGAATCCAAACAGATTTAGCGAGATGGCAGTTAATGAGGAAATGTTCCAGGGAGTCAGTTTGATGGCACATAGGACATTTTGAAGCCAAGCTGAAACCACATTTAATGAGGATATCATCAAATGGTAAAAATGAGTTCAATAATTTCCATGTAAAGATGGAGATCTTCTTAGGTAGCCTAGGGTTCCATATGAGCTTAGTAATTGGGAAATTACCTGGGATATATGTTAGGGTTTTATAAGCTGACTTGAAAGAGAATCTGCCAGTCTCTTCAGGTTTCCAAATCATCTTGTCCTCCCTATCATGTACAATTTCTACACCCTGCAAAAAAAGACAAGTATCATTTTCCAGGAATGGAGCAATCTTAGGTAAAATTGATCCTTTGTTATTTACAAAATCAGCTACTGAAAATAGCCAAAACATTGAAGTGATGTGGGATGGGATGCAGTTGATCAACGGACCATTTAAGCACTAGTTAGCAGCCCATAAATCACATTTACCTTGGCCATGGATAATCAGTGTATTCTGTTCTGCAATGTGGTTTATCTCACAAATTCTCTTCCATGTTTTGGAGTTTTTGTGGGACTGGGGAAAGGACCACAGTAATTTGGCCCACAAGGTGTTTCCTAATTGGCTTTTCCACCATAATTTAAGTGAACAAGCATCAATAATTGACTTAATAGATCTAAAACCCAAACCATAATGAGATTTAGGGATAGCAATATCAATCCACTTTTTCCAGACCTTATTCTTTCTTTCATCAGTTTCCCCCCAAAAGAATCTAACCATTCTTTTTTCCATAGTTTTAACAATAAATGATGGAGGTTTACAAACAGTCCAAATATGATAAGGGAGAGAGTATATGCATGATTGGATCAGTGTCATTTTCCCTCCTGCACTTAACCATATATTCTTCCAGTTTTTGAATCTCTTGTCCATAGTTTCAAGAAAAGGATAGAAATATCTAGATAGGGTTCTTCCTTTGAAAATAGGACAACCTAGGTACTTAAATGGGAGAGTAACTGTTTTCATCCCTAGGATAGACCTAATCTGAACTTTCTTAGTGACTGTAGCTCTCTTGCTAATGTAAAACTCAGACTTTTCATAACTAATTTTCTGGCCAGATGTTAACTCAAATATCTGCAGAAATGCTTTAATCTTAATAAGACCAGATTTTGAAGCTTGCATAAAAATTATGGTATCATCTGCATAGCTTAAGTGGGTGACTGGTAGAATATTAGAGGGAAGGGAAAAATATTGCAAACTGTTATTTTGAAAAATGAAAGAAAGGCTCCTGGAGAAGGATTCAGTAAAGATATTAAGCATGAAAGGAGATAGAGGATCACCTTGTTTGATTCCTCTAGTTGATTTGAAAAAACCAACAGGATTACCATTGATGAGCACAGAGAAGTAAGCCTGGGATAGATTATTCATGACTGCCTTAAGAAATTGACCTGAGAAACCAAATTTATAAAGAATACTGTACAAGAAACCCCATCTAACTCTATCAAAAGCCTTTTTTCAGGTCTAGTTTGAGCATACAATTGGGAACCCTATTTTTTTTGTCTAAGAACCTAACCATCTCTTGAAGATATAGGATATTGTTTGAGATATCTCTATTCTTCATGAAAGCAATTTGGTTATGAGAAATTAGTTTGTCCATATAGGGTTTCAATCTTTCCATGAGAACCTTAGAGAAAATTTTGTTAGCAACATTAGAAAGGCTAATAGGTCTGAAATCATCAAAGGAGGAAGGGGTAGGTTTTTTAGGAATAGGAGTTATCCAAGTGCTAGAGATACCTCTTGGTATGTTAGATCCTAAAAGAAAATCATTTACTGCAGATAAGAGGTCATCTTTTATGAAATCCCAGCATTTGATGTAAAATTTACTAGAGAAGCCATCAGGCCCTGGGCTACTATTTCTATTCAGCCCCATGACCACTGATTTGAGTTCAGTTTCTGTTACAGGCCTAGATAAACTAGCCTTATCTTGCTCAGTGATGATGGAAGGAATCTGGCTAAGGAAGTGTGGATAGTAGGTGGAATCCACAGGGTTCCTAGATTCAGTTAGCAGGTCTGAGAAGTATTTGACGGCTTCATTCTGAATGTCTGTAAAATTGTCCAACCATTGACCAAATGAGTTTTTGATTTTTGATATATTCAATCTATAGTTCTTCTCCTGAATAGATATATGAAAAAATTGGGTATTATTATCCCCACACTTAAACCAATTCAATCTTGACTTATGTTTCCGGAATTTTTCTTTCTCTTTTAAAGCTCTGAGATGAAGTGCCCTTTTTTCATTAAGAATGATAAGTTTAGTTTCTGAATGTGATAAATCATAGATTACTTCCTGTCTTCTGAGATTATCCTCAGCCATCATTACATTAGAGTCAATATTACCAAAGCTCTCTTTGTTCCATATTTTAATTACTTTGTTAACTCTAATTAGCTTAAGATATAGCCCCATCATACCTGTTTGGTGAATAGGAGAACTCCAGTTTGTTCTGATTAAATCATTGGAAAGGGTTAGTAAGTAGCGAGTTCTTGTGAAAAACAGCTAACTAGCTAAGACTGTAATAGCAAGATGAAGAACAATTAAGTGTGTGTTACTACTTGCAAATACTTGGGTAATTGCTATATCGGGTTCTTTTCATTCTTAATGCTATTGAGGTGTGTAACTGGTTCAGCAAATACATTCCAGGGACATCTTGGTAAGAGAAACAATTAGTTAATATAATTAGTTAATTATAATTGGTTAATTGTCGATAAAGTACGAAAAAGTTGGGGAGGTTAAGCGTACCTACTTTCCTATAACTGATAGATGCATATGAAATGATTTATCTTTGTGCCTATGATCGATGTTTAATTAACGTGAGTTATTCTGAACCGATTACTTTATTCATATATTCATAGATTTTTATATTTGTTAGTTGCATTATTAGTTGTTAGATAAATCTGAAAAATAATGCGTGGTGGCTACAACAAAAGTGTTCTATATTAGTCGGAATTTAATTATAGTTTTTTCTCCGTTCCTCATGGGATTGACTCTGCTTGCTACTGTACCTATCTCATCTATAGAGTTTGCAGATTATTTTGGTGAGTGAAACGACGCTCACCAGGCCCAATCCTCTACTACTATATATAGGAGCCTTTAGTCTTCTATAAAAACCTAAGTAGTCATAAGTATATTTTCTCGCGCTCTCTCTCTAGTTTAGATAGAAGGAAGAGAAGGTTCTCTCTCTCTAGACTCCTTCTTCTCTTTCCTTGTCTTTTTCTCTTCTTTCTTCATCTTGTTTTCCTAGATCTATGACATCTAACTTAATATTTTCCATGGATCTAATTTTTAGGGAGTAGATTCATAGCTTGGGGATAATTGTATTCATGTGTTGAAATATGCTTTTGTGAGATTCTTAGTTCATCTTAATTATTGTGCTTGTGATATTATTGTGACTTGTTCTTGAATGTTAGAATTGCATGAATAGTACATTCCATTATTACACACTCTAGTCTATATTCATGTTGGTGTAAATATCGATATGCCCATGGAAGAGAAACCTCAGATGTTTTATGGGTAGCAAGGTTCAGCGTGGGTGTGTGCACAGAGGTCTTTTCCGAGTATTGCTCCGTTATATTCCCAGCACCCCAACCTTGGTTGGTTACGTAAAGTAGTTCGATGAGTTACTGGTAGAGATAGTGAAAACTAGCAAGCTAGGGTTGCAAGAGGCTCAGTAACATATATAAGATGCCTACTTCTCTTGCCTCATTTATAGGCCTAGGGAGTAGAGCATCCATAGTGGAACGCCCACCACATAATCGTACAATGGAGAAACAGACATATAACAATGGTCGAACCTTGTTGTACTCCCCTAATTATGGATGCAGTGTTAATGAAAGGTTGCAAGCATACCCGACGTGACAGGTACGGGGAAGTGTATACCATCAACCACACCATGTGTTATGCGCACTATATTAGGTTTTTGTAAATCTCACATGTGAATGAATATATGATTGAAACATTAAATCAATCATGTTATGCAACCATTCCCCAAGTGTTTAGCTAGTATAGTTTACGTGCTTTTTTACTTTCATACTTTGTAGTTTTTAGTTAAAAAAAACCAACCCCCACCTTTTTACCATTCTATCTATTTCTAGCAACACTTAGGGATTGACAACCCGGATGTGGTTGTGTGTGATTGACTTTTAGGCCCTAGCATCTCTGCTTACGTACCCAGGACTTACCGCTAACTATCCTATCGGTAGCATAGTAGTGAGCTATGTGTAGAACTATAAGTTTTATCTTTGACCATTGATCTCTTTGATCTCAGCCTTCGTTCGGGTTAATTAGCTAAAATTAATGAATGTGGGTAGAGGTGGGTCATCTAACGTAATAACACTATTTTGACTCGATCTTTTTCAGATAGATAATGGTTAGTACATTACTGATTGGTTGAATTATAAACTACCTTTATATTTGAAAAACTACCCTACATTCTCAATCCACTAATAACGAACCCCCGAAAAAGAGGTAAGTGATTTGCACCTAAAGGCATGTGTTAACCAATTCATTTAACACATTTATTAGTATGTTTTGGTTGGTTGATTAGTGGTCAGGTTCACATTACAAGGGGTTTAGATAGCCATTATTGGCATTCTTGTCTAAATCCCTAGCTTTGTAGAATCAAACCTACTGGATACTATGTCCTTACGAGTGCCTAGATTCTATTATGTGAGCTTATTTGTAGGTTTTTCGTAAGCACTTCGGCATAGATTGTAGAAAGGCATTCGCAAGAATGGTAGCAGATGGTAGAAGGCCCTTTGCAAGAATGGTAGTAGACATAAGGCCATGAGTCAAAATGTGGTAGTAGATGGAATCGAGCCAAGAAGAGAAAGGAGTCGAAGATTGAAGAAGTGAAGACTGGCACAACCTTGTTGTACAGCGGGGGCCATGGTGAAGAAAGGAGTCGATGATCATAGGCTATGGCATATGCCGCAATGAATTACACTACATGTTCCGTTCAAAGTCGTCGTGCGTCTAAGTATAAAGCACGACTCGTGCCCGGTGATGTTTAGGATCCTAACACTAGCCCATATCCCATTAATATTTGCATGAGCACGCCATCAGTTGCGAAGAAATTAATTACCAGCCGGCAGCCCGCAAGTTTTTGCATGGCACGTGCCACTCAGAAGGTGAAATCAAGCTTCTATCTAGCGACTCGCGAGGAATCACACGGACCATGCCATTCAAATGCTCAAAAGACGTCCATAGCTGGTGGCCTGTGAGGAAACACACGGTTGTTCTCTTAGAGGACCGAAAGATACACGCCCAGCCAACGGCCTATGCACTATTGCACGAGCTATGTACTATTGCACGGCCCGTGCCTAGCGGCCATGTAGGGTTTACTTTCCTTTTCGGATATCTTTCAAGGCCCAATTTTATCTTCTACATAAAGGGACCTATGTCTACTAGGGTTTAAGTTTAGTATTAGTTTTATATCACTCTCCTAGTTTTTCCTAAGAATTGTTAGAGAGATAAAGGGTCTAATCATTCTCTCTTAGTTTGATACTGCTATTTTGCCCAAGGGCATTGAGTCTAATAGAATGATTGGGTTCAATGCTTAAGGAGTAGTGATTTAGCTTGGGGGTTTATATTTGTATTCAAGAGTTGGTAGTTATTTTGTGAGATTCTAAGATCTCCCTATCCTTTAATGCTAATGAATAATATGTTTGACTTGTGCCTTACATTCTTGTTAAGTACATGATTGATATCTATGCTGGCATACACCTTTGTTTGTTTTTCATGTATGGTGCACTATTGTTGTCCCCTTGGGAGTGTTGCTAGGGTAACAGGGGCACTGAGAGTCCGTGATAGTGTGGGTGTATGCATGTCGGTTGGGAGCACTGCTCCGATAACTGTATGCTAGTACGAACAGGAATAGTAGCACGATAGGAGGACACGATAGTTAGTAGAAACTACGGTTGGCGTAATTCGACCTTGTCGTTGCAACCCTAGAGTTATCATAAGGTGCCTATCCATTTCCCTCTATAGGTCTAGGGAGAAGCATTCTTAGTGGAGTGCCCGATATGTAATTCTTTACGGGGCAGAGTAGATATGCACAATAGCAAGGCCATTAATGCACTTTCTCAATTACGGAGGCGGTGTCGATAGAAGAAGATGAGAGAACTTTTGTGTAATAGGGGAAGTGTTGACTATCGACCACACTATGTGACATAAGTATTAGGATAGGTTCATACGTCTTGAATTTGATTGAATCTAGGATCAAAATATTCTACTGGTCATGTAACACAAATATCCCCAAGTGTTAGCTTTATAAAGTTTACTCTCTTGTTCTTGCATTCTTGTAGTTGATAGATAAATCCCCCAAAACCTTGTTTTTCAACATAATCTATTCCTGACATGTGATCAGATTGATGACCTGATTGCACCTTTGCGCAGTTAACATTTAAATTCCTAGCATCTCTGTGGATGACCCCGGACTTGCCATTATGTACCCCTTAGTATTTTAGTAGTAATAATAGGAGCAAGATTAAAAATATTCATCTTTGTGAAGCATTCCGCTGGTTAAATTCTATCTCCCGAAAAGATGAGAGTTTAACAACCACGTGGAGTGTGGATCAATAAGTTTAAAGTGCAGTTATACATTCTTATATTTATCCAAGAATCCAATGCATACTCCGCTGCCAATACCTTACTATCACTTTGTCTAAAATTCATCAAATAAGCATGCCACCATGATTCTTTGCCATTTCCCTACGTTTCAAAATGAATTACGACAGCTCTGTACACATTAACTCCTTGGCTAGGAGGGGTGGTGAACATCGTTTCACTCACCAAATAAAATCTGCAAACTCTATAAATGAGATTAGCACAGTAGTAAGCTGAGTCGATCCCACGAGGAACAGAGCAATAACTATAAATACTACCTACTAATATAGAACCTTTTGGTGTAGCCACCACGCCTTAATTTCAGATTTTTCTATGACTAAAGATGCAAACTAACAAATATCAAATACAAATTAAAATGCAAACTAGCAAATATTTAATAAATCTAGAAAATATATATTGAATGTAAAATGCTAAAAATAACTCGCATTAGTTAAACATCGATCATAGGCGCAAAGATAAATCAATTCATATGCATCTATCAATTATAGGACGACAAGTATTTGCTTAAACCCTCACAATTCTTTCTTACCATGTTGACGATTAACCAATTATACTTAACCAATTTTTTCTCTTACTATGATGCCCCCGAAAAGTATTCGCCGAACCAGATACACACCTCGATAGCATTAAGAATGAAAAGAACCCGATATAGCAATTACCCAAGTATTCTCAAGTAGTAATGCACACTAATTGTTCCACATCTAGTTGTTACGATCTTAACTAGTTATTTGTATAGTTTCCACAAGAACTCGCTACTTACTAACCCTTTCCAACGATTAAGTATTGGTGGAATTAGATAGCAATATCCCAATAATATTCAAGTTGGCAAGACTTAAACACATTAATAATAAATTAAACCAAGAACAATTGAAAACACATATGAATCAATTATAAAACAATTAGGCCTCACAATTCATAAATTAATGCTCGTTATTCCATGCTGATATATAAATTAGCTACTCATAATGATTAAACTAAACAAATAAATTAAAAACCATCCGTAGATGGGGGAAATTCTATTAGGCCTTCCCAAGCAGAGAAAATAGACAGAAAAAAGAAGCCGAAGCAATAGTAGGATATACATGAATGCTGACTGGCTAATAGAGCAACGCTTGTTGCCCCCAAAAGAATGAAAATAAAAATACATATAAACATCAAGTCGGAGGCCTCTTCATCAATGATGGAAAGAATCGAAACTTATTAGTGAGTCCGAAAGGAAACACAAGGCAGTCGAAACCCTCTCCACATGAATGAAGAGCTAGCCTCCACATACTAGCCTGAAGTTGAAATGTAAAACTAAGCTAGCTGCTTGCAAAAGAAGAGAGGTAGCCAATATTATCCACCCATATGAACATGTGTGATGAAACCCTCTGTGTCCGAATCCAGCCACAAAAACAGCAAGTAGTCCAGTTTCCATGAAGCCTGATATCAGCCTTTGATCTGCAAGGAAAAAAAGATTTTTTTCTGAGTAGCATCCGAACTAGGAGGCAATCCTCAGAGAGGGAGTATTCATTTGGTCTAGTCTAACTAATCCCTGGACTCGGTTAGGCAGCAGAGAGAAATGTGGAAAAGCCAGGTTACATTTTTGTGACAAGCAGGTTTTTGCCAAAAAATGAGCAACCTGGTTGGCTTCCCTGAAAATGTGCATAATGTGTATATCCCCCAAAGAGAGATGAATCTCATCTACTAAATCAAACAGTTGCCAAGGGGATTTTAATGGATCAGTAGCATATAACACAGCATTAAGGCAGTCTGATTCCATGCAAACAGTGGACAAAGAATTGCAAAATTGAATAGCAAATGAAATAGCTTTTAACTCAGCTTCTAGGGCAGATTTTGCATTAGTAAATGAGGTATATGCTTCCTCAAAACACCCTCTACAGTCTCTAATGATCATGCTGAGGCCACATTTATTTGTCTTACAACACCAAGCTGCATCCACATTGACTTTAAAACCAATTGTTGGCCTGACCCATGCAATTTTCCAGATTTTTGGCTTTGGGGGTCTCTTAATGAGAGGAAGGTAAGAGTGGTTTGCAATACTGAGATCAAGTGGAGAGACTATGTATACTGGTTTAGCAGAGAATGAGTAGAAAATTTGATCTCTAATCTGCTGAAGCACTATGGAAGATGAGGGCTTAACTGAATCAAAAATAAATCTATTCCTCATCTTCCATAGATTCCAGAATGTATAAATTGCTGCTGTTCTAACAATGATGGAGTGTAATTTAGATAGGGTGGGGAGGGATAAGTAAGCAGATAGTCTATCCCACACAGAATGAAAAAACCTGTCTCTGATTCCCATAAACTGATGTATAGGTTTCCAGACTTTCAGGGAAAACTCACAGGAGTTAAAAAAATGATCAAGATCATCCACATGTAAGTTACACATACAGCATTTAGAGGCCAAACTGATTCGTAGATGTTGAAGAGTATTATCAAAAGGAAGAAGAGAGTTTGTCACTTTCCACATGAACACAGATATTTTTTTCTCAATTCTAGAGTTCCAGAAATGACTTGGGGATGCATACTGACCTGAGTTGTTACACAGTAACAAATAAGTGGCTTTGAATGAGAAATTACCATCAGCTCCAGGCTTCCAAATTAGTCTATCAGGTCTATGTGGCCAGGTTCTTGAGTCCTGCAAAAGAAGAGTAATGTGAGGTGGCAGAAATGGTTGAATTAAAGGAATAAGGCTAGATTTATTGTCTATAAATTCAGCAACAGAACAATTATCATCAATTCCTATGTTATTTTGATCACATAAATTAGATAGAATCCCAATCCCCAGCCAATTTGCATTCCAGAAATTGCATTCACCATTTCCAATTATTACCCTTGAATTAGGTTCTGCCCAAGGATGCACTGAGCAGATTCTTTTCCAATTAGGGGATGTTCTATAAGATGGAGGAAGGTTAGCCAACAAGTGAGACCATAGAGTATCTGCCATCTGGAATTTCCACCACAACTTTACTGAGCAAGTTTTAACAATAGTTCTGATACTTCTAAAACCCAGGCCATTTTGATCAGTTGATGCACAAAGATCAGTCCATTTTCTCCATGCTCTTTTTGGTTTATGATCATTCTCACCCCAAAAAAATCTGCTCAATTTTTTTTCCATGGTGGAAATAATCAGGTTTGTGGGCTTAATTACTTGCCAGATGTGTTGGGGAATTGAATAAATACAGGATTCAATTAGTATCAGTTTTCCACCTGTAGTTAACCACCTATTTTTCCAATTGCTAATCATGTTATCAATCTGCTCAAAAAGGGGTTGAAAGTAGATCTTCTTTAAAGCACCAGAAAAGATTGGAACACCTAGGTACATGAATGGAAAAGTACCAATTTTCATTCCCATAATTCTCTTAATGTGATTCACCCTTTGAGCAGTAGCATACTTACCTATGAAAATGTCACTCTTATTATAATTAATTGATTGTCCAGTGACTTCTTCAAAGGTAGATAACAATGCTTTTAATCTTACCAAAGTTAAGTTATTTTCTTTAAAGAAAATGACAGTGTCATCAGCATATGATAAGTGTGAGATTTTAGGAGGATTACCTGGCAGGTCATAGGGTGAAAGCTTACCTGTTTGGAATATGTAATCCATACTCCTGGAAAATGACTCAGAGAAAATATTAAATAGAAAAGGGGATAGAGGATCCCCTTGCTTAATACCCCTAGAAGATTGAAAAAAACCACAAGGCTTACCATTAATAAGAACATAGAACCATGCTTGAGACAGGTTTTTCATAATTGAAAAAATGAATTTTGGATGAAAACCAAATTTAGCAAGTACTTTATATAGAAAAGACCATCTAACCCTATCAAAAGCCTTTTTAAGATCTAGTTTCATTATGCAATTAGGTTCCCTTTTCTTCCTATTGAGCAGCCTTACCATTTCCTGTAAATAAATGACATTATCTGAAATGTCCCTGCCATGTAGGAATGCTGTTTGATTAGGGGAGATTAATTTAGGCATAATAGCTTTAAGTCTCTCCATAAGCACCTTGGAGCAAATCTTATTAATCACATTAGAGAGACTTATAGGCCTGTAATCATCAAAGGTAATTGGTGTTTTCTTCTTTGGAATAATAGTAATCCATGTGCTTCCTATGCCTCTAGGCATAATGGATGAAGATAAAAAATCCTGAACAGCACTAAGAAGGTCTATAGCAATAATGTTCCAAGACTTGATATAGAATTTTGCAGTGTAACCATCCGGACCAGGACTGCTAGATTTATTCAAGCTGAAAACAATCTTTTTAAGCTCTTCCAAAGAGACTGGCATCAGTAAATTTTCATTATCAGCCTCAGTAACTAAACATGGGATCTGATTAAGAAAATGAAATTGAAAAGGAGAGCTAAAAGTGGCAGATTCCTCACTCAGGAGTTCCTGATAGTAATTAATAGCCTCCATTTCAATATCATTAGTGTTGTCTAGCCACTGTCCATTTTTGCTCCTAATTTTTGTGATTTTCAGTCTATTATTTCTCTCCTTTACAGAATTATGGTAAAAACTAGTGTTGTTATCTCCCTCTTGCAACCATTTAACTTTAGCCTTGTGTTTCCAGTAATTTTTCTGTTCAGACAATGCCAAAACTAACCTAGCCCTAGCCTCTTTCAACTTAACCTGATCTGGCAAGGAATCTGAAATATCAGTTAGTGATTCTTGAGTCTGTAATGCAAGTTCGGCTTGGATCACATTATCATGAATATTACCAAATTTTTCTTTATTCCAGATTTTAAGAATCTTTTTAAGTCTGACTAACTTAAGATAAAAGGCTAACATTCCAGTATTATTTACAGGAATTTCCCAGTTTTGTTTGATGATTTCATTAAGCTCTTTCCTCTTATACCATGTATCAAGAAATCTAAAAGGCTTTGGACAAGAAGGAGAGTCACTACCTACAGTTAATAACAGAGGACTGTGATCTGAGGTAGCTCTATTTAGAATCTGAATAGAAGACTGAGGAAAACATGAAGACCAAGATTGAGTGCACAAACCTCTATCCAATCTTTTAATTGTGGGAGATCTTAGTCTGTTGTTTGACCAGGTAAACAGATTACCAGAAGTGTTAATATCTTCCAAAGCCAGACCATTTATGAAGCCATTGAAATCCCTTATACTACCTAAATTTGGAGAGGATGGACCTTTATACTCATTAATAGAGGAGATGGCATTAAAATCACCTATAAATAGGGATTCAGAGTGACTGTAAGAGCTCAGGTCTGCCCAGAGGGGAAGTCTTCCACTTCTAGTCCTAAGACCATAAATGAAGAAGGCATCCATTGGATAATTAAGCTTTGTACTGCTCAAGTTTACTGCTAGAAATTGCAGATTATCAATATTAACCCTTAAAGTTAAACTTGATGACCAGAACAACCAGATTTGACCACTATTGGCTGAGAAACAGTAATCAAATTTCAGTCTCTGTCTATATGACTCACATTGAGTGTTATCATGTTTAGGCTCTATTAGGCAAATAAGGTCAAAATTATGTCTTTGAGAAAGATTACAAAGCCTTAGTATGGATGTATCCATGCCCCTAATGTTCCAGACCAACATTTTAAGCTTAGTGGATGTACTATTCATTGGGATACATTAGAGGAGCTTTTTGATCTGGTCATTATGATATTTTTTTGCGAGAAAAAGGAATCATTACCTTTTTTTTATTGTCTCCTTTCAGGGCTATCAGATCCTTTCTTACCTTGGAGAGTGGTGGAGGGACTAACCTTATGGATCAGATCATCATTTCTTCCAGGAGAGGCTGAGAGGGAAACTTCTTCCAGTATGTCCGTTTGCAAAGGATCCTCAGTAATGGGTAGGTCTTCAGCCAATGCCTCATCAGCTAAGAGAGAGAACCTATTTTGCTTATGTTTCTGTTGAGAAAAAATGAAGTTTTTTGCAGCAATAATGGAATTAAAAGGAGAGAAAGATCTACCTCGCTTACCATGCAAATCATCCTTAGCAAAGACTTTCCTAAGGTTAGTAGGGTCAGATTAAGATATCTTGTTTAAATGCCTAATTGGACTATAAACAGAGGAGGGAGCAGAAGGGGAAGTACCCCCATAAAAGGAAAGATCTTCTCCAGAGACTACATGAGCATTCTGGTTAGTACATGAGTTAAGATCATTACCTTTTTCTGTCATATCATGAGGGGGAACCAGTATTGCCTTACTGAGCTGTGGGTTCTCATTGTCTTGTTCTATTATCACTACTTGGCTCTCTTCATGACATGACAACTCATTAGTACAGGTAATAGAATCATTCTTAGCATTATGAGCTGGCAGATCATTTGTCACAACATCAGGAATCAGTGAAATCTGTGGAGCCATTAGGGGAACAGAGCCACAAGGATTAGTCTTATTAGTGTCCTGCTCAACATTAGAAAGTTTCTTAGGAACATATATCATTTTCTGAGCTTGAGAATTTTTCTGTTTTTCCATAATAGAAACTCCAGAGCTCCCTGCTTTAAGAGACTCTACCTGAGATAGATTAATCTGTTGAGCATCAGATGTTTTCATTATATTAAGCTCTGGTTTTTTTGTCCAAATTCTCTTAAGTTTAGGATGTAAATATACACAGTAACTGTCCTCATGACCTATACATTTGCAGTGGAAACAATAGGGTGGGATATCCTCATATTCTAGGGGTAATTTGCGCACATTAAATTCATTACCTTCCTCTTCAATACCCACTCTAATATGTGTTGGTAATTTATTTTTTAGGTCAACTTCCACACACATTTTGACACAGGAAGGCCTAGACAGCGCTTCAGTAGCAGCATCAACTTTAATAAATTTCCCAATTTGATTCCCAATAACTTCAAGCATCGAAGAATTATAAAAATAAACAGGAACTTGGGGAATTGATACCCATACCGGAACAATCGACGATTCTGCCTCCGGTGAAAAGTCAGGAGTCCATTTGAGGACCTTCATTTGAGCGTTATTAAAGGACCATTGTCCTTTGAGCCAGAATCGTTGATAATCTTCCTTTTCATGGAATCGGATGAGGATGTGGCGGTAGTCAATCGAGCCTATCTGGAACTTGCCTTTAAAACCTACAGAATTAAAAGCATTGTTTAGTTGGATCATCGTCGGCTTCCCTCGGGCAAACTTACCGATCAAAGAATTGCTGTAGTGGGAGGCAAGAGTCTCAGCATCCTTGCGGGTGACAAGGCATGCAATCTCCCCTTTGAATTGGACTTTAGGTGAAATCTCCGAGTTCGAGGGGAGGGAATCACGTAGGGGCGGAGGGCGATTAGCGAGGGCCTGGAGGAAGGATTTCCCTCCCCCATAGCCACCGCTACCAGACGGCGGAGCCGCCATAGCAGCGGAAGAATCGCACACAGAGCGAGAATATAGCCGTTAGCAGAAGGAAAACCAAAGAAAGGAAGAAGACCAAGAACGGAGCAAGGGTGAAACGACGTAGAAAAGTTCGTTTTGGAGAAATCGCACTTATGATTCGCACACAGAAGCACTAGTTAAGGAAAATAAACATCATTTTGTGTGGTGTAAACTAAACAAATAAATAACATAAAAACATAACATAACTAATATATCTATTACATAAAAGTGCGAACCTTTTTTCCCTCTCCGATTTAGGTACGGTGACAGGTTTCCTTCCCTCTCAACTTTCCCTCATTCTCATCCATTTTCCCTTCTTTCTTTCGGTCCAAATCCTAGCTTTTTCTACCGATTACTGTAGCTAGAACAAGTATCCGGTGCTACTTTCAACCTTTGTCCACGACATCCCACTTCAACCATCTGCAACGCAATTTGTTTCGTTGGTGTCCTCGGGGCTCCCAAATGACGTCAAAGCCCACAAAATCCACAACCTTTTCTGCTGCATCCCCGGCTTCGAGTCCTACCAGCTCAAGTACACTGGCCGCGGCAATCAGATCCTTTTTACCCCTTTTTCAGCTGTAAATGAAGTGTGCAGTACTTTAGGGTTGAAATTTGCAATTGGAAATGTTGAGTAGAAGTAGATACAACATTGAGTCAAGTGCTCATATAGCCCTATGTTTTGGTAGTTTGTGCTAATATGACCATGTGAAGTTAGAAAGTGCTATTGTAACCCTATGATTTGCTTGAATGTACTAATATGACCCTGGAGGCCTGAATTTGGCCAGAATTATTTGAGTGGACTATTATACCCCTGATTAAAAATAAATAAAAAAAATCAAAAAATGTAAAATTACAGTTATGCCCTTAGACTATCTTCCCTTCTTCTTCTCTCTGCAGACTATCTTCCCTTCTCCACTTTCTTCCTTCTTCCTTCTTTCTTCTGCTTCTCCACTTTCTTCATCTTCTCTCCGCTCTGCTACCGCCACTGCTCCGCTCAAATTTGAGCTGCCAAAATTCCTCCTCCACACCTCACCACCTCCAGAACCATCTCATCTTCGCCTCCGCCCTCCGCCACCGTTCTTTTATGCTCGATTCACCGTGCCTCACCATCCACCACCTCAAACACCATTCCTGTCCAGCTCTACCACCACCACCCCGTCTCATCGACCACCACCACTAAACCCACCGAATCCCATTCGGCGCCACCACAATGCCCTAGCCTGCCGACTCCACCTCGTCCGACGGAGATGGATCTTCCTCCACCCCTAAACCCTAGCTCCTCTGGTGGCGGAGATGGAAGGAATCGAGAAGGAGAGAATGGGAATGGTAGAAATCGAGCAATAGCACCTGCAAAAGAGCTGCGGGAATTGAGCAGCGACGCAGCACCACTGGAGATGGTGCTATGGCAATGCAGAGCTGGTGCTATAATGTGGAAGACGGACTCGGTGGCATCAATAGTGTTAGCGAATCCCATTCCAGTCGCTCTCTCAATCGGAATTCATCAAAGGTCAGTACAAATCCTTTCTATTCATCGTATTTGGATGGATTTGGGATGGATTTGGGATGGATTTGTTGTTCTAATTGTGGCGGTGGTACTAGGTCTAGAGAGGAAATGGTGGCGGTGGTGTTGCGCCGTCCTGTAATGGTGTTAGGGTTTAGAGAGGAGAGGAGATAGTGTTGGATGTGGCTGTAATGGTGCTAGGGTTTAGAGAGGAGAGAAGATGGTGTTGGTTGTAATTGTGTTGGTTGTACTCTGTTGGAATTGCCATATCCATTGGTGGTTTGTTCCAAGATTCTGGAGGCAGAGGTGGCAGAGCAGCAGCGGAGGTGGAGTTGTTGGCTGTGGTCTGCTGGCAGTGGTGTTGGTGGCTCGTTTTCAGATTCCAGCGGCGGAGGTGGCGGAGCGGTGGTGGAGGTGGCAGAGCGGCGGCGGAGGTGGTTATGGAGAAGAAGAAGAAACTAGGGTATTTTAGTAAATAAATTAGTAATTTAAATGCTAGGGGTAGTTCAGTTTTTTTAATTTTGGTCAATGCCGGAAATTACTAAGTCAATGCCGGAATAGTGCCATAGGGTTATATCGGCACTTTTGATGCAAAACATAGGGCTACAATAGCACTTTCCAACTTCACAGGGTCATATTAGAACAAACCTCCAAAACATAGGGTCATATCAGTATTTTTCCCTACAATATTTATCAATTCATTGGGATTGGAGAAGTTTGTTAACTATTTGGTGATGTACATAATTGCAGGTGGTTGTGTTTGCTATTTTTGTTAATCATCAATCAGCAATGGCAGTTCTGCATTCTCTAAATGTTAGTGATAATGAAAGAATTTCCTTTTTTTTTGAAAATTCTCTCTCTGAAAATTAAGCACTATTCTCTCTCTGAAAAACGACGCCCTCTTTCTGCCTAACGGCTTTATCGCCACCGTCCTCCGCCCTGCCATGGCGGCGCCTAAGCCATGGATTAGGGAAAAACCTTCCTTCGCCCAAGCTTTGAAACAATCCTATCAATCAGCCACCCCAGATTCACCAGAACTCCATCCCCATTTCAATTACAAAGATGAATTAGCGGTTTTATACCCAGAAGAAGAAGTGGACATCCTGGCTGCTCCATTCTCAAAAGCTCTGGTCGGAAAATTCAGTCGCGGTCGCCCCACAATGGATTTCCTCAGAAATCATATCAAGACTATTGGCTTCAAGGGCGATGTGCAGCTATCGGCGATGGACTCTAGGCACATCAGAATAACCTTCGACATCAATGAGGACTACCATCGCTGCTGGCTCAAATGCACCTGGTCCATGGGAGGAGCTATTATGCGCATCATCAAATGGACGAAACATTTCGACTACGATGAAGAATCTGCTCTAGCACCGGTATGGTTCACCGTGGAATTTCCCCCGGTATACGTCTTTCACCCTAAAGCTATAACAGATTTGGGAAATTCTTTAGGAGAGCTTCTTTTTGCTGATGCACCTACTAAGAACTTAACCAGGCCCTCCACAATTAGACTTTGTGTGGAAATGGATGTTTCGAAGCCAAGACCAAACAAGATAAGGCTAGGTTCAATAGCACATAACAAATCCTATGCCATTTCCTACGAAGACTTCCCTCAGTACTGTAAGAAGTGCCTAAAGCTGGGTTATAGTGAATCCTATTGTAAAAGGGATCAAGGGATGAGGAATTTTAAGGAACCCTTAGGCTCAGGAATCCAGAATACCATTAAGGTTGCTGATCCTAAACATCCTGAGGCAGCTTTGTCAATGGAAATCAGAAACCTACAAAAGAATAATAAGGGAAGAAATTAGGAAACAGCTAGGATGTATCAACCTAAGCAGAACCAAAACCTGCAGAAAATGGTCATCCCTACCACAGTGGCCTCTATTCAAAGTGAGCAAAACAAAGCATCCTCATCTGGCAATAGATTCGCTGTACTAGAGGAAATAACTTCAGATGAACATCATAAACAAGGTTTACCACATGGCAAAGGAAAAGCCCTAGGCCCTAACCCCCTAATGGTAGTAGAATCAACTCCTTTACAGGTGAACCAACCAGAAAAAGGCTCCCAGTTAACACAGGATTCCCCCCACAAAATGCCTAACATTGACACAACAGATGCTACTTTGGAAATCACCTCCATTGAAGATCTGGAGGAGGAAGGATATGAATCCAGAGGTTACAACACAGCCCCTTTCTCTCCCCTGCAAAAGAATATCCTTTGCACATCCTTTACTGATGATATACTATGTACTAGAGCTAGGACTCCATTAAACTCCGATATATTTTTACATGATCGTTTTTCCTGGACCCCTAACATTGAAACCACTCCAGTTGTACATAGTAAGCAAAAAATGATATCACAGGAGAAGGAGAAGCAGGGAATCACAGTATCCCCAAGAGACTCCGAGAAAGTAAGCAATCGAGACATTCAGCAGGAAGGGGAAACATTGCAACCAACCACGGAGCAAACGGATCCAGAGGAGCAAACATTGAATCCAGAGAAGCAAACACAATCACAGGTTACCCTCCCGAAAAGGAGCTCCAGGTTAGCTTTAAAATCCAAAGTTTCCAATGACAGTTAAATGTATGATTTGGAATGTAAGGGGAGTATCAACATCAGTGGTGAGGTTAAAACATTTGTCTAGGATACATAAACTGGATCTTTTAGTCATAATTGAACCCAAAGGAAACTTAAACCAATTAGACATGTATAAAAAGATGTTCTGCTTCAGGCATCACCTGGGAATGATACACAATAAGATATGGATAATGTTTTCAGATAGGATTTCCATAAATCTTTTAGAAATCCATAATCACTACATACATATGGAGATAGATATAAAAAACTGGGATAAGAAATTTAATTCTTTTTTCATTTATGCTCCACACAGTAGGGAAGATAGGCTCAAGGTTGATACAGATTTAGCTGCTAAAATAGATAGCTCCCCAACCCTGCTAGGAGGAGATTTTAATGTCATAAGATCAGTGGGGGAATACTCTGGCCCTAGTTCCCCAAAATTATATTCAATCTTAAACTTTGTCTCTTTCATAAATGAAGTTCAGGTAGATGATTTAAACACTGTTGGTAATATACTAACATGGACTAACCACAGATCTTTCAATCCAACCTCCAAAAGATTGGATAGGATAATGGGAAACACCAGTTTTTTAATTCATTCAACCATTCCACTGTTCAAATCTTAAATAGAACAACTTCAGACCACTCCCCAATGCTGTTAGAAATCTCAAACTCAGATATCACAACCCCTAGACCATTCAGATTTCAGGAAATGTGGCTTAACAGAATTGAATTTAGGGACTTGGTCTTAGATAGTTGGACTCAGCTTATTCAGGAACAAGGTCTAGTTGGTTTCTCATTCAAACTGAAAAGACTTAAAGCTGATATAAAAACATGGAACAAGCTGGTTTTTGGAAATGTATATGAAAACTTAACAAAATTAGAAAAGGAAGTTGCTGAGTTGGAATTAAGATATGACTCAACTCATACTCTTCAGGATAGAATTGAATTGAATAAGGCCAAGGCTAGAATAACTAGACATCTAGTTGAACAAAATCTCTTCCTAACACAAAAGACTAGGATGAAATGGCTTAAAGATGGAGACCTAAAGTCTAAATATTTTCATAAATCCATAACTGAAAATCAGGCTAGATTATCAATCATGAAGATTCAGGACCAGGAAGGAAACTGGTTGAACTCTCCAGCTCAAATTAGTGATGCAGCAGTAAAGTTTTTCAAAAACCTGCTGTCTGATGAAAATGAAGACCCAACTGGTCAGTGCATATCATTTCTAACAAAAGAAATACACCCTTCCATCTCTGAACATGATAACATTAATTTGTTAAGGCCTATAACTTTGGAGGAGGTAAAAACAGCTGTATTTGATCTTTCTCCAGATGCTGCTCCAGGGCCTGATGGTTTTCCAGGCATGTTCTATAGGAAATTTTGGGATATAATTAATCAGGATGTCTTATCTGCAGTGCTAGAATATCAAGTTGGGATCCCAATTCCTAAATCGGTAGCAAGCACCCTGATAGTGTTAATACCAAAAACAAAGACTCCTAAGTCATTTAGTGAATTCAGACCAATAAGCCTGTCTAACTTAATTGATGTCTAAGATTATGGTTGAAAGGATTAAACCATTAATGAACTCAGTAACATCAGAGGAACAATCAGCCTTCTTAAAAGATAGGGATATAGCAGATAACATCTTAATGATGAAGGAAGCGGTTAGAATGCTGGACAAAAAGAATGAATCACTAAATCTTATTCTGAAGTTGGATATGATGAAGGCTTTTGACCGGGTTTCTTGGTCAACCATCAACACTCTCTTATTAAGATTGGGATTCCATGGACACATAGTTAAAATCATCATGAACAACATTAATTCAACCTGGTTTTCTGTCTTGATTAATGGATCACCTTGTGGGTTCTTTAAGCCATCTAGAGGGTTGAAACAAGGAGATCCTTTATCTCATTTCCTCTTCAACATATTGACAGAACTTCTAACAAGAAACCTTAGGATTCAGTTTCAAAATGGGAACATTAGGCAGTTTCGAACACCAGGGGCAGCAAACAATCTAAATCAACGTTCCTTTGCTGATGACACAGTGGTGTTCCTAAAAGGAACCACTAAATCCATTAAAAATATGATGACATTTCTAGAAATTTTTCAAAAGGCCACTGGCCAAAAAATAAATTTTCAAAAAAGTGCTTACTATGCTGGAAAGTTAAGCAGAAGTAAGGAAAAAGAACTAAAGGACATAACTGGCATGCAAAAAGGGGATTTACCATTTTCCTACCTAGGAGTTACAGTTTACAGAGGTAGAAAACTTAATAAACACTTCAAAACCCTAATTGACATGATAAACACAAAAATCAGTAATTGGAAAAACCAGTGGCTCTCAGGGGGGGAAAGATCATATTGATAAACCATGTTTTGACATCTATACCTCAACACACATGGGCTGTCACTGCACCCACTAAATACACAGTCCAAAAATTTAGATCTATCTTTAGCAACTTCCTATGGGGGACTTCTGAACATGGACTGAACAAACATTGGGTTTCATGGGATAGATTATCATACCCACTAGCTGAAAAAGGCTTAGGAATAAGGCACATCCAAGCAATAATTGACTCTTTTTCTATTAAAATCTGGTGGAAGCTTCAAATTGGCCAATCCCCTTGGGCAAAATTCATGTGGTCTTTACCAGATAATGCTAGGAAATCGGAAACATGGACAAGGTTCAGAAAAATTAATGACATAGCAGAAGCTAACTCAAAGGTGATCATTGAGAATGGATGTTCGAACTTCTGGATAGCCAACTGGCTTGGCTCGGGTCCTCTGATCAACCAAGTTGATGAATATCAGGTACAAGCAAACTTTCCATTCCTTACTGTTTCTGAATTTCAAAGGAAAAAAGGTCAGTACCTCCCAAAACTTACAGGTTTATTCAATCCTGACATAAATTTTGAGCTTCTAAAGGACATGACCCTAACAGATAAAGTGGATTACATGATATGGAAACCTGATATTCAGAGTTCCTTTACAATCAAATCTGCATATCAAGTACTAAGACCAAAAAATCCTGAATTGGAGATTTTTTAAAAAATTTGGATCAGGACCATACCTATGAAAATCAGTTTTTTCATGTGGAAAATGACTTTATGTGCTCTACCATTCGCTGATGTCTTAATGTCAACCGGTTTACATTTACCATCCAAGTGCACAGAGTGTGATAGCATAGATTCCTTATCCCATTTTTTTAATTCTTGTCCTACAGCAACGTTTTTATGGAACAAATTGCATGAGGCTTTACACATCCCAGCTAGATCTTTCAGTAACATTAGGGACAGATTAGTTTTTTACTGGTCTCTCAAACACTCATCATCGGCTAATTGCTCTATAATGAATGTTCTGCCATGCCTAGTATGCTGGGAGTTGTGGAAAGCCAGAAATAAAATGATTCATGAAAATAAAAAAGCCATGCACCCGTGATCTGGAAATGCATATCTAATCTATGCTCACTGATATACTCGGTTCATCCACTAGATATTTGCCACTCGAACTGCCATCTCATAAACAATGGATTACTGCCTAATCTTACAAGGAGAAGAACAACTAGGCTGTACTTAATAAAGTGGGAACCTCCGGATATAGGCCTCAAAGTAAACTGCGATGCAGCAATACATGGCGATAACGTAGGTTTAGGATGTGTTATAAGGGATGCAAATAAAAGGATTACATATGCTGTATCATTTTTCATGACCACAGATAATGCCTGTTTCTCCTCCTATATTGCAGTGCTCCGAGCTGAAATGATGTCTATCTGGAAAGGACTACAAGTGGCGGCGGGAAGGACGGAGCATCTTCATATTCAATCGGATTGTTTTGCGGCAATAAGAATCATCCAGGGGCAGCCTTGCCCTTGGATGCTCAGGCTAATCCTGCAGCAGATAAAGTCAGCCATTGCACGGTTCCATCACGTTCGTTTTAGCCACATTCACAGAGAAGGTAATCAAACACTAGACTTTATGGCTAAATTAGCAATCAGAAATGGAAGCTCCTCATAGTTTGAAGAATTGCTCACATCATAGCGTCTTCTCTTCCTCAACCGTAGGGAAACTCTATTCCCTCAATTCCGATGGAAACATAAGTATAGTAATTAGCTCGTAAAGGTTTTGGTTAGTAATCTCTTGATAGTCTGGCCTTCGTGAGCTTCACACAGGGGGTGGAGGGCTTACAGAAGGAATCACTATCAAGAGTATAGATTTAACATTAGCTTTAGTCTATCTTAGGATCTGGCCTTCTCAGTCTTGTATCGTTATTTCAAATTTCGGGTGTGGGAGCCCTAATCAATATCCTCGCTCACTATTGAGTGTTTTGCGCAAAAAAAAAAATGTTAGTGATTACTGAATCTTATAATTTTGGGATAATTATTTTTGTTTTTTTTGCATTTTGGTTTGTTTCCCATTTTTAGGTAATGCATCTTGTAAATGAATCTAAAACCTTGTTTTTTCGACTTAACTGATTTTAATGGAGCTAAGATCTTTCCTCGTAGTAACTTATGAAACTGTGTGCTTCTATTAAAATCTAATTTTCATATATCTTCATCTTCGTCCGGTTTAAAATATCTCTTGGTAGCACTGCACAATGTTGAAAGAAGTTGCTCCACGTTGATCCGTTTGGGCCAAGGTTTGAACATGTTAAAAAATTTATCTATCTCGAAGATTGTGATTACACCTGAGCTTTTGTAGAAATTGCATTAGTTATGACTTAAACTATATGTGTAGTTTTTTTGGATGAGAGTCTCCTTGCCTGCCTGCAATGCACCTAAATTTCAACAGTGGACTGTAGAAAGCCTCTGTTTGCCACTCTATAGCCTATTCATGGTCGTGTAATGTTATCATGTTTTTATTTGTTTTGTAGGGTGTAATGTTTGATCCAATTTGCATATTGAGCTTGCTAGATCAAATTCAAGGAAAAACAATAAACCAGGTAGATGTTCAATTTCACTTCCGATGAAAGTAAAGAAGATGGTATTCCTAAAAAGATATACTACACCTACAACTGTTTTTGTCTCTCTCTAATGGCTGGCGAAAGCTTGTTCTTCCTCTTTTTTTTTGTTGGTGGGGTGGTATCATCTCACTTATTTACAGGCAGTGGACCTTATGTTGTTAGAGACAACCAAACTAAATCTACCACTGATGCCCATAGAACATCAAGTGATGATGGTAAAGTGTTTATATTCTGGAGATATATCAATCCCTTTTGACTGAAGTGACGCAATTATGTTTCATTGTGTGGTCTCCCATTCAGGTGGAAACGATGATGAACTAAACAATTTAAGATCAGCATGTGCCCGATTTCCTCATGATAAGTATCGAGGTTTTTCATAGACAAAGTAACGTTCATTTCAGGAACTTTATTACAATTACAAGTTTATGTTTTTAGTTACAGCTTAACAACCGCTTTATCCCTTTCAGGCCAGCTCACTGAATCAGGAATTCCAACAGTTGCATAAAATACTGATACTTGTGGTAAGCCAGCTACGTGCTGGATGGACAAAACTACTTTATTACACGACAAGGTTGTCGAAACATGCTGGCTGTAGTTCAACCTTGGTGTCTGGAAGTGAAGCTGCTAAAAAGTGGCTGCAGTCATAAGAATGCAGAGAAGCATGTCATAAAGCTATCTAAATTAGAGTTAACCTTAATTTAGATCATCATTTCACTTGTTTGATTTGTAAACTTGTTTTTTTTTTTTTTTATTTAAACCATCCGAAGATGGGGGGACATTTATAGGCTCCCCTAACCGTAAAGATGGCTAAAACGCCTAGGAGTTCATACATGATAATATAGGAAACTTCCTTATGATAATCCGAGAACTATCTGAAAATCCTGATTGCAATTGCTATCAGATAAAATTGAACTATCCACATTTAGCCTAGTAATGCAGATAATGCTAGTATTGTATCTTTCTATATGTATAACTTTCCGCTGTTTTCCATGAACCAATCGGCGAATCGAGAATCGAAACCCCAGTATGTCCGTGAAAAACAAGCAAAATGAGATATAATTAGAAAGATAGTCTCTGCCTAAAGTTTCTATGTGTGTGAGAGCTCGATCAAGTTGCCTTCTCATACTTCCATGTGTCACCGTACATTCCAATGGTCATACTCTGAGTAGCCCAACATGTGTAGTCTCTTCCTCCTAAGCCTGTTAATCTGCAATGAAGAAAACAAGAAAGAAGCAGTCTCTGTACCTCAAGAAAACATGAGCCCGAGAACCATATTATGCGTGATCTATGTTACCACTTACAGTTCCTATTCTGACCCCCTGAACTCCATTTTTATCTAGCATAATCAAGCCTTTAAGGAAAGATGGGGTATTGCTTGTGTTTAAATCTCCATTTATGGATTTCTCCCGAGCATATTTTGCCAAAAAATCAGCCACCGTGTTTGCTTCCCTTGGGACATATTGGATTTGGTTTTCTGTGTGCAGCTCATGCAGATGATAGTTAAGAGAAAATAGTCTCCATGAGCCAGAATAAGGATCATGTATTGCTCTAATTGCTTGCTTGCAATCTGACTCAAGTATACTACCTCTAATATCCATATCTAAGCAGATCTGATATGCAAAAAGAATACCTTCCAGCTCTGCATGTAGAGGAGAATCAGATTTAAAGGTTTTGGCTCTCATAAGTTTCACATCTCCCCTCCAGTCTCTAATTATTACAGCACAAGAAGAGTCTCCCCCATTTACCCATGAAGCATCAGTGTTCAACTTAAGACCATTTGTTGGTTTTTCCCATTTTACTGCTGAAATTGAGATTTCTTTCTTCCTTTTTAGAGTTATACTAGGAATGATTCCTGCCTGGATTAGTTTCTTATGTTTGTCAGGATTTCCTTTCAACGGATTTGCAGTGAAAATTATGAGCATCAGGTCCTTAATATTCTAAAAACATGCATCTACTGAAAATGCAAGATTTTCATATAATACTTTGTTCCTATGCGTCCAAAGAGACCATGTTGTAACAATGAGTGCAGCTATGTATACATGATTCAGATTCTTAGAACCTACCTTAATGGAGAGATAGTGATCAACTAGATGACTAAAACTCCTAAAACCAGGTGGATGCAAATTCAGAAGGCTGTTAACTTTTTTCCACACTGCAGTTGCCTGGTGGCAGGAGTTAAAAAAATGGTTGATAGAATCCGAGTGGTTCGAGCATGTGGGGCATTTAGAGGCTAGTGAAAAACCAAGCTTACACAGAACATTTTCAGAAGGCAAAATTCCATTCAAGGCTCTCCAAATTAATATAGACATTTTAACTGGTATGAAATTTGACCATACCTTGTGTAAACTTCTGATGCTTGTTCCCCTCTGCCTCAGGATCTTGTAGGCTGAGCTGACTGAAAAATTCCCATCCCTTGAAGGTTCCCAAATCAGTCTGTCCTCATGTGAATTCTTGATAGCTACCTCCTGCAATATTGTAACTATATTGGTAGCCAAATATGGCTCCAGAGAAGGAAGATTAGAGTCTTTGTTCAGGATGAAGGTGCTTAAGGTGATATCAGGGAAGGGAATTTCCACATCATCAGGCCATTCATAATATAAAGCACCTTCTCCTGACCAGTTTGAGTTCCAGAAGGAGCATTCCCCTTTTCCATGAATTACTCTAGTCAATCTATTTGTTTTTTCAGTAATGGAGCAGATTCTCTTCCATACCTGAGATGTCTTATAGGAATCAGGTAGTGACCACAGGTGGTGAGACCATTGAGTGGTGTTCCTTTGAAGCTTCCACCATAACTTACAGGAGAATGAGTCAACTATGGCTTGAAGGTCTCTAAACCCTATCCCATTCTCTTGTATTGGCATACTCATTTTACTCCAAGCTCTCTATTTTTTCCTTGCCTCTGAACTATCAGTTGCACCCCAGAACAAACCAGAAGCCATCCTTTCCATCTTCCTCAAAACTACCTTTGGAGGTCTTAGTATAGCAAACAAGTGAGTTGGGATTGAAAGAAAGCAATGGTTTATTAGTATGATCTTTCCCCCTGTACTAAGCCACTTATTTTTCCAGTTGTTAATGTTTTTTTCCATTCTCTCCAGTATAGGGTAGTAGTATCTCTGAGTGTTCCTTCCTGTGAATATGGGAATACCTAGGTATTGAAAAGGAAACTCTCCTGTAGTCATCCCTAATGCCCTTCTTATGGTCTGAATTCTATCTACTGGGGTGGTAGGAGCAACATAGAAGTTAGATTTAGAAAAATTAACTTTCTGTCCTGTTGTTTGCTCATATGCACTGAGAAATCTTTTAAATCTTTTCAGATTTTCCTTATTTCCACTGAGAAATACAGCAGTATCATCTGCGTACATTAGGTGAGTTATCTGTGGGCATGTCTTAGGTAAATCAAAATTTTGCAGAAAACCTGTGTTGAAAAGTTTTTTAATTCCTCTAGAAAAGGCCTCAGATAGTATATTATACAGAAATGGAGAGAGTGGATCTCCCTGTTTTATTCCTCTATTTGATGCAAAGTATCCTGATGCTACACCATTAATTATCACAGAGAAATGGGCTGAGGCTATGTTCTGCAGTATCCGGTTCACAAAAACACCATGAAAACCAAATTTAAGGAGAATTGAATTAAGAAAAGACCATGATACCCTATCAAAAGCTTTCTGCATATCTAGTTTGATGATTAGGTTCTGCTTCCTGGATTTCCTCTTTAACATTCTGGTCATTTCTTGCATCAAAATTATGTTATCTGTGATATCCCTCCCTTTCATGAAAGCACTTTGTTCAGGAGATATTAGTTGAGACATGAAAGGCTTAATCCTTTCCATCATCATCTTGGAAAAAACCTTGTTCACAAAATTTGAAAGACTTATTGGTCTGAAGTCTGAGAAAGTGACAGGTATTGTTCTTTTAGGAATTAGAGCTAGCCAGGTACTAGAAATAGCCTTAGGAATTTTTTCACTTTTCAGAAAGTCATTTGCAGCTTCAAGTAAATCTGTTTTTACATTTTCCCAAAAGGTGGTATAGAAAAAACCAGAATATCCATCAGGACCAGGGGAACTGTGTTTATTAAGGTTAAAAACTGCAAACTTTAGCTCGTGGATCAGGAAAGGAGACAGCAGTTGATCATTTTCTTGTTCAGTTATTACTCCAGGTATTTCAGCTAGAAAGTGACTCATATAAGTTCCTTGCTTCTGTGGTTCTTCTTCATTGAATAGAGCTTTATAATATCCCACTGCTTCCTCTTTAATCTTTGTTGGATCGGAGATCCAAATTCCTTGTTCATCTCTAATCTTACTGTTCTAGATTTAGTTCTTCTTTCCCTAATTGAGTGATGGAAATAACTAGTATTAGCATCACCATATTTAAACCAATTCAGTCTAGCCTTTTGCCTAAGGTAGATTACTTTCTCCTTTTGAGCCCTCATCAAAAACTGTTTTGTGTTATTCAAATCTGTCAATATGGAGTCAGTTGGAGTTTGTTGAAAAGAGATTTCTAAGTCATTTACCTTATTCTCATATTGAATCAGATTCTGATCAACATTGCCAAAGTGAGTTGTATTCCATTGCTTTATTTCCTTTTTAAGCCTTTTTAATTTATAAACCATCCTATACATTCCTCTGTAGGGGGTTTCCAGGTTCCAATTAGATTCCACTAAATTTAGAAAGTCCTGTCTACTGGTCCACATCTCCTGAAATCTAAATGGTCTAGGGGCTTGTTCCTCAGATGATTGTATTGATAATAAAAGAGGAGCATGATCCGAAGACAGTCTGTTTAGAACATGTATTGAGCTGTTAGGAAAATTTTCAAACCAGTCTAATGAGCAAAGTCCCCTGTCTAACCTTTGGAATATTAACTCTTTACTTCGTTCCTTATATCTGTTATTGCACCATGTAAAAGAGTTACCTACAGTGGGAATATCATGCAAATCCAGATCCCTTACAAAATTATTAAATTGCTTCATGCTTTTTTTAGGGGTTGACTTCCTTCCTCTATACTCAGATACTAAAGCTACAGTGTTGAAGTCACCAATAAAAATAGAAGGAGGAAGATTAGCTGCCTTTAGGTCCTTCCATAAGGATTCTCTGATTAATCTATGTACACTTGCATAAATAAAAACACAGTTCCAACTCAGAGAAGATAAAGAATCAATTATATTTACTTGTACATACTGATCAGTCTCACTTAAAACTGAGATGCTAAAAGACTGGTTCCAAAATAGCCAGATTTTAGCACTCTGAGCAGAGTAAGCATTCTGATATCCCAAGTCATATTTAAACTTTATGATCTTCTGATTTTCTTGCCATGGTTCAATTAGGCACATTATGTCTAACTTGTGTTTTTGTTTCAGGATCTTAAGTCTGTCTATTGAGGTACCAACTCCCCTTACATTCCAAACTAATACATTCCCAATTATGGTGTGTGTTATCATTTAAAAATTTTGGGGTTGGCTTTTTGTGTTGATCTGAGATTTCTACTAGTCTTAGCTGAGTTTTTACCTTTTTCTCCTGACTTTCCATTGTTATGAGTATTCACAGATGAAAGATTCTGCTCTGAGGGACTTACCTGTACCTGTGGCTGCTCACATTCTTTTTCCAAACTAACCATCTCAGAGGTTTCTGATGTTTGTTCTTTCAATTCTTCCTCTGTGCAGGAGCTTTCCTCTGCTGAACCTTTTTGTGCTTGCTCTTCAAACTCCATTTGTACTTGTTCTTTTAGAACCACAGGGGAAGTATTTTGGTTAGTATTAACATCAATTGCTAATGTAACTTCCTGGGACTCAACTGTTTCATGGAAAATCTCAGCAATCTCCCCTTCCTGCTCTACCTGTTCATCATCACTATCTTCCAAGGATTGGAAGGCATTAGAAATTGTTACTGTGTTCTTATTTGTTTCCTTTTCCATTGTGGGGGAATGGGTAGGGGAGTGATTCTTTTTTCTCCAAATGGATGTGGTTATTGGCTTTGATATATCATCTAGTGAGTAAAATGGACCATTACGTTTTTTATGACTTACCTTAAAGAAGTTTATGTTTCTGTCAGTTAAGATTCCTGTGTTTATTGTTTGATTCTGCACATCTTTTTCCTTTTGTGAAACTGTTAGAGCAGATGTCCCACCCAAGTTTGTTTCCTCTTTTGGGTGAGGGCCTGTTCTCAGATTGTTATTATGGGCAGTATTCTCTAACTTCTTGTTAGTTATTTTCCTCAGATTAGGATGCAGAAAGTTGCAGCTTGTGTTACTATGGCCAATTATTTTGCAGTGAGTGCAATATGTTGGCAAATCCTCATACTCTATTGGGTATTCAGCAACCTTGTTTCCTATACCTACCATAATTGATTTAGGGAGCTGAGCTAACAAGTCTATTTCTACACAAACTTTAATTGCTGAAGGTCTGGTTAATGCCATTGTTGCAGCATCCATCTTAAGAAACCTTCCTACCTGACTACTTATACCAATTATAGCAGAGTTGTTATAGAAATGGAGTGGTAGTTTGTGAAAAGTTACCCAGACTGGTACTATGGAAGATTCCACTGATGGGGAGAAATCTGGTGTCCATTTCTGCATCTTCATTGTGTAACCTTGTATTGACCACTGTCCCTTCATCCAACACCTTTGGTAGTCTTCATTTTCCTGAAATCGAATCAAAACGTGACGATAATCAATAGAGCCAATTTGAAATTTCGATTTAAAACCTATTGATTTGAAGGACTGTTGTAGAGAATCCATTTGTGGTTTCCCACGGATGAACTTTCCGACGAGGGCGTTCTGGTAGTGCGAAGCTAGGATTTCTCCTTCTTCGGGGGGGAGTATATATGCTATCTTTCCTTTGAATTCTGTTGTCGGGTGTAGGTTTGGGGTATCCGGAAGGGACGAAAGGAGAGGGGGTTGTTTTGTGTTGAGAGCTTGGACAAAGCTTCGAGCGACCAGGGGCTTAGGAAGGATAGGATCCGGGGGCGGAGGAGGCGTCGGCGATGCCATGATCAACCGCCGAAGTGTCTATCAAGCGAATAATCGGACCGTTTCAGTGAGAATTGGGTGAGATCGTTAGCAGTTAGAAATGGAGGTGAAGAAGAAGGACGATGACAGTGTGTGAAATCGCACGTTTTCGCACACAGGCACAGTGATTTGTAAACTTGTTAGTTCTACTACATGGCACTCACTTGTTCATTGTCACCATAGCTCTGGGCTTAACTTTACAAATTACAGACACCAAGCCTAGTTTGATATAATACTACAAAATTAAAGAATGCAATTTGTGATTCTCTAATTCAGTGTCTGCGCACAGAGCAAAAACACACAATTATGCCACGCTGAACAATTATGCACCTAAACAATGTATCAATATATTACTACGGATACTCTGTAGAGAAAAAACAGAAACGAAAACTTGTGACTCTCAACAATATAAAAGGATCTGTTCACCCCGTGCGGATGTTTTTATATGTTCCCAAATCCTACTTTTTCAATCTTCTAAAGGAATTATAAAGTAAAGAAAATTCTATGGAAACTAAAACTATTAATATGTTGAATTAAATAGTAATAATATAATTAAATATCTTTTTATTTACAATTATATATATTACAATTGCCAAAATCAAGAAACAATATTTTTTTCATTATTTCTTCAACTCTTCAGTTTCTTCTTTATTACTTCTTTTATCTTTTCTTCAAATGATGGAATAATGAAAATTCATTATCCATTGGGACACACTACCTCATTAAAAATCAAGTGGAAAAAAAGAGTGTAGTGTTAAGTTCCCATTAAAGCTCCAAAATCCTTCAATTTCTCATCTTTCTTGCTTTCATCTCCAAAATTTTCCAATCATCAAATCTGCACATAAAACATACCTAAAGTGCACATTATTCTCATAAAAGCTCAATTTAATACCATAAATAAACAACACGAATCACACACATCAAATATTCTCACACTTGAGTCATGATTGCTCTCTCTTTTTTTTTTAAATTAAACCATCCGGAGATGGAGGGATTTTATATTTGGCTACCCCAGGCCTTCAAAATAAAAACATAACAGAAAATACAAGTAGCCATCGGCTAAATTTGGATCATATAAGTACATATTAGAGCTAAAAAGTCTCCCGAACCAACCGTAGTTTGGTTCCAAAAGAAATGGGGCTAACCTATGTTAGTGAGATGAACAGAAGTAGTCTTGCTAAGAAGAGTTAAGCATACCTTCGGACAATTTAGTGATCGTAAAAACGAAGCACAATTTAGTCAAAAGGTTGAGCTAAAAATAAGGATAGATTTGTATACCAAAGGGAGAAGTGGTATGGCAGCTGGAAACTCCACTTCCTCTTCTGAGTTAGCCATGGGGCAGTGTCTATGGAGAGGAGGTCTCAGAAATTTATAAAGGCTGAGCAGGAAAACCTTCATGAGCAGAAACCGTTCCTTAGAGTTCACCATTGAGAAAGGAGAAGGTAATCTGGTACTGATGGAAACTTCAGTATAGAATGAGCACCTGTTAAAACAAGTATAATCAGTAGCATCCGTTCTAAATTATTCTCAGTGAGGGAGTCATCATTTGATCTAGTCTAATTATACTTGAGTCATGATTGCTCTCAAGTATAAAATGAGAATTCAACCATGTTGTTTATTTAAAATCCAAATCTCCCTTCAAAAGACTCTAACTAATGAATCCAAATAAAAAAAAAAAAGTAAAATACAATGACTAAAGAAAATAAGACTAACTGACTCTAAAAAAATGACTTTGCAAACAAAATATCCAGCACCTAAATTGACAATGCATTAATCCATATGATAGTCCTTTTCCTGCCAAAAGTATACTCCCTCCGTCCCACCATTAATTGCTTAATTGCTTTTTGAGGTGTCCAACTTCTTAAACTTTGACCGTAAATATCTATAGTTGCCTATAATAATGTCGCATAAAATTGTTATTTGAAAAATAGATGTTAAGATGAAACTAACAATATCTCACATGATAATTTTATTAGATATAGATTAATTTATATTTACAGTTAAATTTTGAAAAGTTGTTGATGAGACGTCAAATGCATGTATTTTCCAAAGCATTTAACATCACTTTTGTCATAGTTTTGTTGTAATATTGCTAGATTTACGTAGGTTTACATGATAAGGGGTTTAGATGACCATTTTTGGTTTTTATATCTAAATCCTTCATTTTGTAACCTATGTTTAGTATAATGGATTTTTGGTCCTTACGAGCATCTAGATTCCATTTTTTGAGCTTCATTTGTAGATATCTCATGAGCCCTTTGGTGTTGTTTAGTGAAGGCCACGTGCCAAAACGTGGTAGAAGATAGATGGGTCGAAGAAGGAAGGCAAAGAACCGGATGAATTATCACCCGGAAGTTTAGATAAAGTTCTTAAACTTACCCGAGAAGAATCAGCCTACAATAGTGGTGCCATTGGATTCATCTTCTCGAGCACTATAAAATCGACTACAAGAACTCTCAAAATGGATCAACGGTTCACCCGTCGGAAGCAAATAAGAAGCCGCGAACTGTAGCTCGCCCGGGCAGAAATAGCTTCGCCCGGGCGGATGGATCTGATTTTGGGCTGAGACCTCCGCCGCCCGGGCGACCCCATTTCTGCCCGGGCGACCACAATCCCGCCCGGGCGACACCTGCTGCGTTTTGACCTTGTTTTTGACCAACTTGGGCTATAAATAGCCCCTCTTCTTCCCCATTTGTCTAAGCCCGACTTGGGGGCTCCAAAACCCTAGTTTTTCACCATTTTTCTTCCTTTCTTCTTCTTTCTTTGTAGATCTTTGTTCTATGTTATGGGTTTTGATTATCTCGCTTAGTTTTGTACTTGGGAGCAATGGATTGAAGCTTCCATATTTATGTAGTAAGAACCATATCTATCTATTTAGTGCTTTTGCTATTGTGCATTTATTGAGCTTTGAATGTGAATTGTTAATTGCATTGATGTTGTTGGAAGCTTGAGTATATGAATTGCTTGTATGATTACTTGTTAGGGTTGGGAGAAAGTAGCTAATTCTCCCCTCTTTTAATGTGGAATCCAAGAGTATGAGTTAGAGCTTCTTAAATGATGTTGGTGTGTTAATTGCTAGATGAATGTGATAATGTCGAACTCGTTGTCATGTTTGTTTTAGGTAGCAAATGAGAGAAGTCTATGAATGTCGATCGTTATTTACTAATCTTGTATAAATGCATGAATTGGTTAAAGGCTTGGATACGGTGTAATATTTATAAGTGTTGCCAAGCTTGTTGATTCTTCATGCTAAATGCCATCAATGGGATACTCTTAGTCCTAAGGGAGTCATTGGTGAGGTTTGACAAGAAATGTCGAATTCACTCTTGCAAACTACTATCTAAGAAGGATAGAAGATTTATCTTCACAATAAGTAGTTGAAGTAGTGAATAGATTGCTTTACTCATTCTTGAAGCCTTTGTTATTTAGCATTCATGTGTTCTTAATGCTATATTTTACTTCATTTATGCCATACATTGTTTGAGAATAGGAAGTGCTTTTATGATTGAAGTGTTAGGGTGTTAGGAAAGTGACGAATTCCTTAGCTCCTTTGCATGAAAATATACAAGCATGAACTTAGAACTTCTTGAGTATAATGTGCGGTAATCCTTGCTAGATGAGTATGTTAATGTGGTTTGTTCTCATGCTTATCCTATAGATGCAATGAAAGGTTGAACATTTAATGTGGTTTGTTCTAGGTTTAGCCTAATGAAAGCTATGTTTGGCTAAATGGCTATGTCTTTGGTCGAAGGCTTGTTGTTATCAAATCTATGGTCCTTCGTGTCTAATGCCGTTGATGAAATACCCCTATGGTCGTTGTTTGTCTAGGGTGATTATCAACGAGGTTTGCAAATGGTCGTTGTTTGCAAATAATCATGGAACGAGATTTGAGCAAGGAAATCAGCAGTTCTCTAGAAATCAAAGTAGTGAACCAAAACAGCCTGGACGAATTCAATGCAGGGAATGTGAATGATATGGTCATATTTAGGATGAATGTGATACAGGGAAAATCTTATGTCACCTCATGGAGTGAAGATGAAGAAGAAGAGAAAGACGAAAAGGAACTTGTAAGCAACTATTTAGCATTTGGACCAAAAATTCATGATGCATCGGAGGATGAATGTTCCAACACACTGGATAAAGTTGAAGCTGTATGTTCCAATGTAGATCCGTATGAAGCATCCATTGATGAAGACGATGGACTTGCTGTAAGTGATGAAGAAATCTACAGTACTTATGAAAATATGTATGCTATGTGGCTCCAAGTGGTTGACACAAACAAAGAGATGAAGGAAGAAAAAGTGCAGTTGATGGAAATAGAAAGAGAATTGCATGTAAAAGTTGCTGAACTCAGAAAGGAGAATGAAGAATTAAATGAAAAGCTAATATTAACAACTAAGATAGCAGAGACTTTTAAAGCAGTAATATCTAAGCTGAATTCTTGAAAAGCTAAGCTTAACGATATCCTGGATATGGGAAAGAACTTTGGAGATCGACACAGAATTAGGTATTACAACCCACTCAAAAACACAGGCACACTTAAGTCTGAGGCACACGAGTTACTCAAGAGTCCAGTAAATCTCAAGACAAAGATTCAAGAGGTAAAGAGAAAGTTTAGCAAGCCCTGTTAAAGGAAACCTCTCATCTACAGCCACTGTTCATCTCAAGGTCACTCAGAGGATAAATGCCAAAAACTACTCAGAGATCAAATGTCACTATGTCAACTCGTGGTATGTTCCAACATAGGCGAAGTCTAGAAAACCAGAATGGTCAGAAAGGTATGGGTTGTCAAAAGATCTGGCATATGCTTTGTTGCACATACTTCGCTTATATCATATTCCAGAGATTCGTGGTACTTTGATAGCGGCTGCTCTCGCCATATGACTGGTACTCAAGAATTCCTTACAAATATCACACCTTACGATGGTGGTTATGTTACGTTTGGTGATGGAAAGAAGAGTAGAGTAGTTTGAAAAGGTGAACTACTGATTGAAGGATTTCAAGTATTCACTAGTGTGCTATTTGTGGAAGACCTGGCGGCCAATCTGCTAAGCATAAGTCAATTGTGTGATGACAATATGACTGTGGAATTTTAGAAAGACAAATGCATAGTGAAACATGGAGAAGCCAAGGTTCTTTCAGGCATACGATCATCATTAAATATTTTAATTGGTATTCATTGAATGTTTTAATTGGAAATTTGTTAACATATTTGGAAACGAAAATCTTTCCATGTTGGAACATGTATATTAGCATATATACACCTATCATATCTTATGCATAAGGGTCAGAATATTATGGTATTTGTGAGATATGGAAATTTGAATATTCTGCTATATATTAGGTGTGTAGAAGCATAATTGATTTATGAAAAATCCCTACAAATATGGTGTTGATATTATCGAATATATGGGAGATATTGTGATAAGGAAAATCCCTTTATTTATGGGATTTGGATATGCTTCAAGAAGCAGATAAGGAATGTGAATATTATGGAGATAATCATGGAGAGTTCTGATATGCTCATGGCTATAAAAGGGGACAACCACGGCTGCATTCAATACAGTTTTAATCAGAGAAAATCTACACTCAGATTTTTCAATCTTTCGAGAGAATTTCAAAGAGCCAGAATTCTATGTTCCAACATTCATGACCTGCCATTCAAAGTTTGGAATCATATACCTTAATTCCTCAGGAGGAGGAGATCCAACATCGATAAGTTTTGAGGTTAGAGGGAGTCTGATCAAGGCTGATCAGTAGCTAGGGCAGCTAGCAGAATTCACACGTTTCATTAGTAAAGATAAGTATTGTGTATGATGTACTTTGTACCGCATCTTTCTGATTAGTGGATTCATTCTGAACTGGGCCAGACCCTGCTGATGTAGGTGGATTTCACTGAACTACGTAACCAAGTCTCGTGTCTTTAATGCTTTACTTTATTGCATACTTGGTTAGATAGGTTATGTTGGAACATACTAGGAATAATTAGAAAAATTCGGTAAAACCAAATTTCATAGGGAATAAGTGCTTGAACAATATCACCACACATTACAACGGCTGGAGCATTAGCGCCATAGTGGTGGATGAGTACGACTCCACCATGGGGTGTGATGACGACCATGATTTCCAGCCTCCGTGTCCTAATAATATTGCTGTTAGATCCAAAGCTGTTTGGGAAGCATTGGGCATTTCTGATACCAATGATGTTGGCTCGCTCAATATCTCTTGGTCCAAATCATAAGAACGAGCTTGGAAGTGAATGTGTAAAACCTATTTTCAGTATGTTAATGTTATTTCTACTTATTAATCGTAGAAGGACTGTATCATATGACTAATGCACTTTTTTCTATCAACGAGATTGCCAATTTACGATGTCTCCGTCGTTGACGTTCGTCAAGCAGGCCACGTGGATTGGCCAGGGTCTTCTTCGGCTAATGAGACCTCGATCTCGAAGCCTTCGAAGTATCTTTTTGATAGGCGCCTCTATTTGTATGGGAAATTCGCTGCTGATAGATCTCGATGGTGGTTTTCTCTTCCCGAGCTGGTGTCATCTTGGTTGGAGTGAAGGTGTGTGCGAAGTAGTCTGAACTCTATACTTTCTTCAATAAACGCTGATTGTGAGTAAAATTTCCAACAACATCTAGAATGAGTGACTGTACATTGTTTCTTGTAACACCAAAGAACAAGATTACCATCAAGAAAAATGACATACCCATGAGTCAAATGATGAGTCTCTGAACAATGAAGCCATTTACCATCTAAGTTACCAAGTATATGGCCGAAGTACACAAATTATCATGGAAGGTCAACTAGTTACCATTTGCTCCTCGTTTGATGCCAGTTTTTCCTTTCCCCTCAAAGACTTTAGAAATGGAGGTGGAGGGTTAACTTCCTTCACCTTAGTGGTAGAGGGACCTTGCTCGGGCTCACCCTCAACGAGTATATATCTCTCTTTCTTCAAGAGTAAACTTGGTTTTCTCCACCAATTTATCATCTTCTTGCAATTTCTCCTTCTCTGCTTCTTTCAAATCCTTCCCACTCGTAAACTTCAAAACACTACGGGAAAATAGATACATATTCATCGGTATCCATTGTTGGCTAGGCAATACCGGTGCTATAGATAACATTTTCACAGGTTAGGAGACAATCACTGCTACAAATTAGAGCTACCGTAACACTTTTCTAACAACACTTATTAACATGTTACATTGGCTTATAAAGTGATACTAAACATTTGAAAAGGTGTTACCTAAATCTTGAAAAGTGTTGTTTTATATCTAATGCAATATCACCTAAGGTAATATTTTTAAAAGTGTTGCAATAGGTCCAACTTAGTAATTTTAGAACATAAAACAACAATTTCAAAGTGTTAAATTAACCTTAGTTTGTAGTAGTGAATAAATGATATGCACCATTATGCATGTGTTAACTAATGCATTTGACACACTTGTTATTATGATTTATTTGGTAGATTTGTAGTTTTAGTTAGGTTTAAGAGATAAAGGGTTTAGATGACCATTGTTGGTTTTCTTATCTAAATCTTGAGTTTTGTATAACTAATTGGAACTAATGGACAGTTTGTATTCACGAGCACCTAGATCTTACATTGTGATCTTACTAGTAGGTGTCTCATGAGTATTTTATCATCATTTTGTAGAAGGCCCTTTGTAAAAAGGGTAGTGGATAGTAGAAGTCCGCTTGCAATAGCGGTAGAAGATAGTAGAAGGCTATGAGCTAAAAGTGTGGTAGCATATGGAGAGAAGCCGGAAAAAGGGTGGATTCAAATTTTAAGTTCAAAAGAAGAAGGATGACCGTATCAACCAACACATTCCATGCCATCCGAGACGGCCGTGCCAAAAGGCATCAGTACAAACCGAACGGTCCAGCACGGCCCGTGCTAGAGGGCGCAAGAGGTGCTAGCTCCACCACGGCCCGTGCCAGCACCCCTTGGCATAAGGCACTCAGATTAGCAAGGCCTATGCCATCACCCCTTGGCATAAGGCACCTAGATCAGTACAGCCCGTGCCAACGCCTCTTGGAACGAGGTGCTCAAATCAGCACGACCCGTGCCAGCCTCTTCTAGCATGAGCCGCCAGTCTTAGCATGGCTCGTGTCATCTAACATTTTAAATTTGGCTTAGTATGGATGCATGGCATTTCCCTTCAAACAGCCCGTGTCATTTCAACTCAAGATTCGAAGACCGGCCGATGGGGTGTGAAATTCTTGACAGCCCGTGCCATCATTTTTCTCAGAAACTGACTCTTACCCGACACCCTGTGTAGTTCAACATGGCCTTTAGAATTCAATTCGTTGAGACACCACTCCTAGCCTATGACCTATGCAAACAACGCGAGCGGGCATGATCAGAAGGCTAAGATCGAGCACCAGCCAACGACCTGTGTCAGCTGAAATGGCGCGTGCCAAGGGTGTCCAACACAACCATGCCAATCAGCACGGGCCGTGCCAGAGGCACCCAGCACGGCTGTGCCTGGACACGCAACCCATGCCAACAATAGCTAGCACGCCTCACGCCACACGAGCAGTCCCATGAAAATTGCGGCTGGTAGGGTTTTTGGCCTATTTTGGGCCTTTTTCTAGGACCATTTCCCTACTACTATATATATAAACCTATGTGTACTAGGGTTTAAGTCTGTCTTAGTTAAAATTACTCTACATTCTTGGCGAGCATACTAGAGAGAAAAAAAGGAATGACCTTACTGTCTAATTTCTTTTCTTCTTGATTTTGCAAAAGAACATTGAATCCAATGGAATACTTAAGTTCAATCCTTAGGTAGTAGTTATTTTATGTAGGGATTTTATTTGTATTAAATATTTGGTATATGTTTTGAGAGACTCTTTAGATCTACCTATTTCTATGTGTTTATGATATTTTGTTGCCTTGTTCTTCATATTCTTAGTAATTGTGTGAATGATACACTAAGATTGGCACACACGGTAGTCTACATTCAGGTGCATACATTGATACCCCCGGGGAGTGAAACCGAGAGGTGATATGGGTAGCGGTGCCCGGGTCCATATAGGTGTGTGGACGTAGGCTTTTTCTGAGTTTTACGGTTACGATGATAGCACATGAGTTTAGCTGGTAAGTTTAATCTAGAAGGTCTTATCTGCTTCATTACACATACGTTAACCAATCCATTTGGCATACTTTTTAGCTACTTTTATTTGGTGGATTTCTAGTATTAGTTGGGTTAATGTGACATAGGGTTTAGGCGGCCATGTTTGGTTTTCTTATCTAAATCCCACATTTTGTAGACTTAATTGGTAGTAATGGACATCTTTTATCCACATTCTCCTAGATCTTCCTTGTGATCATCTTTAGTAGGTCCCCTATGGATACTTTTTGTTTACATTCTATGTAAAGGTCGTTCGTAAGGGCGGTAGAAGATATTGAAGGTCGTTCATAAGGATGGTAGAAGAGATCGAAAGTTTTTCACCTTTAGAATGGTAGAAAATGAAAGCCACGAACATTAAATTGTGGTAGTAGTAGAATGGAGCCAAGGATAAGTGGCATTGGAGTTCAAAATGGCCAAGGGATAAACGGTGAATCACGGTTCGATGAGTTGCACCAAAGTTTGAAAATGATCTGAGAAGAACTAGCCTTTAAGTATAATTCCATTGGATTCTTATTATTGAGCACTATAAAATTGACTACTAGAACTATCAAATCGGACCAACGGTTCATCCGTAGCGAAAGAAAGAAGTTCAGTCGACAAAGCACAAATAGGTTGGATTGGGCCGTTCGTGGATGGCACTAATTGGCATGGATCAGAGACTCCAAAATCAGCATCCTATTAGTGCCCCACGCCAAACTCGATGGCTTGCGTCAAAGATCTGAGCAAAATGCCCTTTTGATGATGGGTCTCGCCAAACGACACGTCTCGTACCAAACTGCTGAAACAGGCCATGCACTATTCACCGGTCCACACCAACTGTTCATCGGTTTGTGCCAACAATGCTCGCACGAGTATAACATTTGTGCCTACTATTCACGGGTTGTGACACTATTCACGGTAAACGCAGCCATTCATTCTCTCACTGTTTTAATCATAACTCTCTCAATTGTTATTTGATTCCCCACTATAATATATCAAAATCTTTGCCTTTCCGAGATCTATCCAAAACACTAAATTCTAGTGCCAGAACATTCACAGATTTGAGCAGTTTATTCGAGAAATGTTCAGCGGCTAAAGGGAGAGGGTGACCAGGGTTTTGATCTAACTTTGGCTTATTTTAGGCCTATCTTTAGGCCTAATTCTCTACTACTATATATAAGAGCCTTAGTATTCCAGTAAATCCTAGCTAGTAATTATGTAGATTTTACCACTCTCTAGTTTAGAGAGGAGGAAGAGGAAAGTACTTCTTCTTCCTCTTTTTTTTCCTTTTCTTTTCTTTTTCATTTCATCTCATTTTTATAGATCCATGGAATCTAACATAATATTTTCCATGGATCTATATTTTGTAGAGTAGTTTCCATAGCTTGGGGATAAATTGTAGTGACTTGGTAATCTATATGCTTTTTGAGATTCTATAGTACATCCTAACTTTGTGTTCATAATATTATTGTGATTTTTTTTGAGTTTGAATGCATGAATATTACACCACATATAGAGCACACACTTTGGGTTGTATTCAAGCTGGACGCAAATATCGATGCCCCATTAGGAAGAGAAACCTGATTGTTTGAATGGGCAGAGGAGAATGCTTCTGCGTGAGTGTGTGCATGGGAGATTCAAGGTCACTCTGATCCACTTACCATTGTACAAGTCTTAGCTATCTTTATAAAGTTTTTCGAGAGGTTCTACGTATTGATAGTTAAATAGTAGCAAACTAGGGTTACAAGAAACCCTAGTATCATAGATAAGGTGCCTACAACGCTTGGGCCTAATTGATAGGACCTGAGGGGAGTAGCACATTTGTGGAAGCCCGAGACATAATTGCACGAGGGAGAATCAAACCTTCAACAATGTTCATACTTTATTGTACTCTCTATTAAGATGGCAGTGTCGATGGAGAGTTGCGAGAGCACCCGCCGTGACAGGGACAAGGAAGTGTATGCTATTGGCCACACCACATGTTATGGACACTCTATTAGGTTTAATTAGATCCCTATGTGAATGAATTAAGGATAGAAGCATTAGATTGATCAAGTTGCTCAATGATTTCCCCAAGTGCTTAGCTAATATTGTAGTTGTGTTTTTACTTTTCATGTTTTGTAGTTTTTAGTTTGAAAAACCAACCCCCCATTAGCATGTTTTGTATTTTTTAGTTTGAAAAACCAACCTCCCTATTCCTTTCACTCGTACGGATTGATGGCCCATACGAGGCTGTGTTTTGAGTTGATACATTAGACCTAGCATCTATGTGGATAAACCTCAGGCTTACCGCTAACTACCCTATATGTAGTGTCGTAGTAGGAACATGGTGCAGAACTATAAATATCTATCTTCTGACCGCGTTCATTCAACAAGGTTTAAACTTCTAAGCTATGGTTTTTAACAGCCTCGGGTGGAGCCAGATCCGAATTTTTGCATTTTTGTCGGAGATGCTATCAATATAGGTATCAATTTAGGCATACACGTTAGTAGAGTAGTTAGTATAGCTTTTATCTTTATCTTTATCTTTTTTTTCTATCTTTCGGAGTGGGTATTTCTCAGTTCTTGGTAAAAACTGAGGATCCTTGCACAACGATTCCAAATTTTGTGTGTTTTCTTTGTTAGTGTTTAATTGAAAAGAAAAAAATGTGGAGAAGAGAGGCTCAATGAGTGAGATTTTGTAGGATATGTCATTGCGACCACTCAATGGAGTCTTGCTCTTTGGTGGGCAAATATGAGAGAGAGGTATGAGTTGATGGTTCCCAAGGCCAATGGGATCAAGATTGTAACCCATACCACGACTCTCCAAACTCAAGGTTTAGTGGTAACTCAAATTCGTGGTATGGAAATGCATTGGAAAACCAACACTTTGGGTTAGATAGTTTGATTTCACCAACTTACCCAATGCCCCAAAACCAATCCCTAGGATTGGTTCCCAAATGTGACTGTGTTGAAATTTTGCAAGCTATAGCTAATGTGACCAAGAGTAGTGATTTACTCCAATCACAAATGCTTAGCGAGATTAGCGATTTGGGAACTCAACTATTTTCAAGTATTGATAAAGTTGAAGGGGAAGTGCCTGATTTGATATATAGGGTGAGCCACTTGAAATCCAATATTCCAAAAATGAACCATCTCTAGTTGAACGTGATATTTTGATAGATGAATCTAAAGGGGATAGGGAATGGTTGGTTGAGAGTGAAGAAGTCGAGGAAGGGGTAATTGTACTTAATTTTGCATATTACCTATTTTGACCCATACCTCCACCTATAGAACTAATTCCCACATTTTCAGAATCCTTAGAGGAAACCATAGGGAAGGAAACTGAATATGCTAAGCTTACATACCACCTACTCCCTCTAAGGTTGACTCCTCCTCTACTATATCTTCCTCTTGGAAGATTCTTACCCCCACCTCTCAAATTTTATTTTCCCAAGGTTATAGGGTACACCCACACCTTATGGATAATATTAGGGTTATGCCGGCAACCTTAAATATACAGAGCATCTCGCGAGGAAACCCAAGCTTTGAAAAATTAGATTAGTTTAGCATTTTTGGTGTGTTTTTCTATTTGTAGCTTCCTTTTGTTTTTGGGACACTATTACACTTAGTGTTCATGTTTGTTTTGTAGGAAACATATGGTTGTTGGAGGAAGGTGAGCAAAGGGGGAGTTCAACTCATGGACCATGTAGACGTACATGGTTCATGACACTCAAAATGGTGGACAAGAAGGAGAACAAAACCCCAAATTCATGGGGCGTGCAGACGTGCACGACCCATGAGGCTCACATACTTTCCTACACTACCCAATCACCATTTCTCCATACCACGACCTAACCGCCACCAATGTACCACCCAAAGCCCACCTACCCTCAATACCCTTGAGACACACACATCGAGACCTAATAGGCAACTCTCCATTGTGATTCAATTACTTATTTTCTTTGTGATGTATGATAGTGGTTATATTGAGTTTTCGTGATTAGAGGTTAGGGTAGTATATTAGGATGATGGTAGTTTGTAATTTACATTCCATGATCGTGCCATCAAGGGTACATTTTAATGTTGATTTTCCATTATAAGTGCTTTCCTATTTCTTTCCCTTGACATATGTTCTTTGATTTTGTATATGCATTTAGGATAATGCAAGCTTTAAGTGTGGGGTTGGGGATTAGATAGCACTTATGATTTTTAGTTGTTTCTATGTAGCTAATAGCTCTTCTAAGAGCATTTTGAAAAACAAATACAAAAACCTGGACAAGTCAAAAACCCAAAAGGTGACCTAGGTAACATTAGGAAAAGCCCGGATAGGTCTGAAGGCCTAGGTAAAAATGAGAGGCTAGGGTAGCTAGGCTTACGAGACTAGGCAAAAATAAGAGGCCATGTGGCAAAAGGTGAGAAGTGATTACCCTTTGTGTGTTAAAGCTAGGACGAAAACCCAAAAGGGCTCCTAGGAAAAATGAGAGATATTGAGAGAAAACAAAAACTAGGTTGAATGCATGCTTCCGCAGTGGATTATTTTTGAAGACGAATCTTTGGTTTCTTTGGGATCATTTTGGGTAAAGTAAGCTAGCTTAACACTTATCTTTTGGCTTACCTTTTCCACACTTTATTTTGAGTTGTTAGATTTCCTATGTTTTTTGGGGAGTGTGAGAGTTGTGAGATTCTTACTCTTTTGAAGGAAACAGGGTAATCTTGGAATAAGTTGAATGCCTCGGTTAACTTATTATTGCACAATACATTTTGTGGGGTGTTTGATCTGCTTCATTATGCGTGCGTTAACCGATGCATTTGACATACTTTTAGTTAGTTTTATTTGGTGGATTGCTAGTATTAGTTGAGTTTACATGACAAGGGGTTTAAACGGCCATGTTTGTTTTTCTTGTCGAAATCCCGCATTTTGTAGACTTAATTGTTACTAATGGACACCCTGCATTCATGGACTCCTTGATCTTTCTTGTGATCATCTTTAGTAGGTTGCCCGTGAGTACTTTTTGTTTACATTCTATGTGAAGGTCGTTCGTAAAGGCGGTAGAAGATATTGATGGTCGTTCGTAAAGGCGGTAGAAGATATTGATGGTCGTTCGTAAGGATGGTAGAAGAGATTGAAGCCATTCACCTCTAGAATGGTAGAAGATGAAGGACACAAACATCAAATTGTGGTAGTAGAAGGATAGAGCCAAGGATAGGTGGCATTGGAGTTTAAAATGGCTAAGGGAGAAACGATGAATCATGGTTCGATGAGTTACGCCAAAGTATGAAAACGATCTAAAATGAATTAGCCTTTAAGGCTAATTCCATTGGATTGGTCTTCTCGAGCACTATAAAATTAACTACTAGAACTCCCAAATCGGATCAATAGTTCATCTATAGCGAAGGAAAGAACTTAAGTCGGCAAAGCACAAACGGGTCGGCGCGGGCCGTTCATGGATGGCACCACAGCTTACGCCAACGACCATGGGGGTGGATCAGAGACTCAAAAATCAAAATCCCATTAGTGCCCCACACCAAACTCAATGGTCCGTGTCAAAGAACTGAGCAAAACACCCTTCTTGACAACGGGTCGCGCCAAACGGCGAGTCTTGCGCCAAACTTTGAAAATGGGCTGTGCACTATTCACCGGTCCATGCCTACTGTTCATCAGTTCATTTCAAAAGTGCTCATGCGAGGCTAAACTTCGTGCCTACTATTCACGGGCCGTGCCACTATTCATGGTTCGCACAATCACTCTTTCTCTCACCATTTTGATCATATAGCTCTCTCAATTTTCATCTTATTTCCCTCTACCATATATCAAAAACATTATCTTTATGAGCTCTATCCAATACACTAAATTCCAGCTTCAGAAGATTCATGGATTTGAGCATTTTATTCGAGAAAGGTTCAGTGCCTAGAAGGAAACAGTGAATAGGGTTTTGACCTAACTTTGGCCTGTTTTGGGCCTGTCTTTAGGCCCAATTATTAACTAATATATAGAGGAGCCTTAGTCTTCTAATAAACTCTAGCTAGACATTATGTTGATTTCCTCTCTCCTTTAGAGAGAAGGAAGAGGAGAGTACTTCTTCTTCTTCCTTCTCCTTTTCCCTTTTTTTCTTTTTTCCTTTCATCTCATTTTCTTAGATCCATGGAATCTAACCTAATATTTATCATGGATCTATCTTTTGTAGAGTAGTTTCCATAACTTGGGGATAAATTGTAGTGACTTGGTAATCTATATGCTTTTTGAGATTCTCTAGTTCATCATATTTTTGTGTTCATAATATTATTGTGATTTGATTTTGAGTTTGAATGCATGAATATTACACCACATATATAGCACCCACTTTGGGTTGTATTCATGTTAGATGCAAATATCGATACCCCATTGGGAAAAGAAACCAGGTTTTTGAATGGGTGGAGCAGAATGGGTCTGCGTGAGTGTGTGCACAGGAGATTTGAGGTCACTCTAATCCACTTACCATTGCACCAGTCTTAGCTGACTTGGTAAAGTTTTCTGAGAGGTTTTGGGTAGAGATAGTTAAATAGTAGCAATCTAGGGTTACAAGAAACCCTAGTATCATAGATAAAGTACCTACGACCCTTGGGACTAATTTATAGGACCCAAGATGGGTAATGAATTCATGGTGGAAGCCCAGGATGCAGTTGAACGGGGGAGAATAAGACCTACAACAATGGCCAGACCTTGTTGTACTCCCCTAATTACGATGGTGGTGTTGATAAAGGGTTGCGAGAGCACCCACCATGACACGGATGGGGAAGTGTATGCTATCGGCCACACCACATGTTATGGACACTCTATTCAGTTTTCTTAGATCTCTATATGAATGAATCGAGGATAGAAGCATTAGATTGACCATGTTGCTCATTGATTTCCGCAAGTGCTTAGCTAATATTGCAGTTGTGTTTTTACTTTTCATGTTTTGTAGTTGTTAGTTTGAAAAACCAACCCCCCCTATTTGCATGTCTTCTTTACTAGCTATTTCTTTCACTCATACGGATTGACAAGTCATACGAGGTTGTGTTTTGAGTTGATATATTAGACCTAGCATCTCTGTGGACAAACCCAGGGCTTACCACAAACTACCCTATAGGTAGCGTAGCAGTAGAAATAGGGTGCAAAATATAAATCTCTATCTTCTGAATGCGTTCCTCCAATTGGGTTTAAACTTCTAAGCTACTGTTTTAATGACCCCAGGGAGTGACAGCTCAAGGTTACAGGTAGAGATAGCAATTGGTATCAACCTAGGATTATTTGTGATCCTAAAGCCATTGATAAGGTGCCTATCTCCCATGCCCCTGTAGGCATAGGAATAGAGCATTTGTGGTGTAGTGCCCGGGACGTAATCATACCCTAACTACGGAGGTGGTATCGATGGAAGATTACAAGTGCACTCTACTTGACAGGTATGTGGAAGTGTTAACCAACGACCATACCACGTTACGTGAACACTAGAATAGATTTGCATGTCTTAAATGTGATTGATTCGAGGATCAAAACATATAACCAATCATGTTACATAAATATTCCCCGAGTGTTAGCTTATATAGTTTTGTTCTCTTGTGATCTCGCATGTTTGTAGTTGTTAATTAAAAACCCCCCAAAAACCTATTTTGAATTCCTAACACACAGACAGATTGACAACCCAGACGTGGCTTTGTTTAGTTAACTTTTGGATAGATTGACAAACCCGGTCTTGCTACTATCTACCTTATAGGTAGCTTAGTAGTAAATTTGGGAGCAGAATATAAATCTTTAAATTTAATCACCTACTCTTTGCGACACATCCACTCGGGTTTAATTGATTAGCTATTGTTGTTATTTTACGACCTTGAGTGGAGGTGGGTCGAATTCTGGTGATGTTGTCGGGGATGTTAGTCTAAAATTTTAATTGTTAACTTGCATAGCATGTTAGTTGAGTAGTTTGTATTATTATTATTTTTTTCTTTGTTGTTATGGTTGGTTTTTAGTGTTGAGACTATGTTTATTGTTGTTCCCTTTGCTTTTAACCCTTTTGCTAGTGTTGTTTTTGGGTTGGATTTTGTTTGGTTTCTAGTTTATGGTATATAGCCGTACCAAGAACTCAGGAACTTTACAAGAACTACAAACACGGTTAATCAGAGTAGAAGAAGAAGGAGGACTATAGTAAGGGTTCCGTAAGAACTGATTTTTGAGGAGCAAGTAGTCATGGCAGAGGACATCCGCACTTTGAGGGAGTTGATGGCTCCAAATTTGGAGAATCCACCCCGTTGAATCACTTTTCCCCCGTTGCCACCCAATGTCAATTGCAAACTCAAGAGTGGGATAATTCCATTCCTCTCAGCTTTCCATGGGATGGCTGGGACAGATCCAAACAATCATCTCTCAGAGTTCCATCTTGTTTACACCAACGTGAAACCGTATTGAGTATCAGAGGAGGATTACAACCTTCGCTCATTTACCTTTTCACTGCAACATTGGGTAAAGGATTGGTGATACTTTCTATTGTCCGGGTGCATTACATCATGGATTGGTATTAAAAGGCGCTTCCTTGAAACATACTTTCCAGCTTCAAAATCCATAGGGTTTAGAAAAAATCTGTCTAACATATCTCAGAATGAAAATGAGTCCCTATATGAGTATTGGGAAAGATTCAAAAGATTCTTGGCTAGTTGTCCTTATCACCCATTCAAGAAAGCCGACTTTGTATAATATTTCTTTGAAGGGCTCTATGATGATAACATGAGGATGGCTAGCACAGCTTGCAATGGTTCCATTGCCAACAAGAGTCTGAAGAATGCGAGGGCTTTGTTTGAAGAAATGGAGAATGGAACGAGGCAATTCGGCACAAGATTGAGAGTGAAGCATTGGATGAGCTGGCTCAATCTCCCAAGTTGGAAGAGCAAGTACAAGCACTTACCTCTATTGTGAAGGAATTCATGAAGGGTATGATCCAACAAGTCAAAGTGTGTAGAATATGCAGTTTAGACCATCCCACTGACATGTACCCACAAGTGGTCAAAGATGTGGAAGAGGTGAATGCATTGGATTTCAATGGAGTTAATAGACAGTATGCAAGGGGACAAAAACAACAACAAGAGTTCCAGGGGAACTAAGGAAATGAGAGGCAAGATCTCTAGTAAAATACCTTCACCCCTAGGTATCGCAATCACCCAAACTTTCTTTGGCGCGAGGAGAATCAAGGTCAAGGATACAACCACGGTCCACAACCTCAACTATATCCTAGGGGAGAAGGGCCTTCCAACTACAACGATGCCTTGTACAAGTCAGATCGGGAAGAAATCTTAGAGACTATTGGTCAATCGGAAAAGAAGCATGATGTGTTTGCGGAGCGGACAAGGAGAGAGATTGGGGAGCGTGGCACTAGGGAGATCTCAAACATTAAGAACCACTGTTGGAAAACCTCCCCTTTAGCAGTGGTTTGTAGCAGCTATTTAAAAAAATAGCAGCTATGTAATTGAGTAGCAGCTACTATTTTATTTGTAACAACTATTATTTAATAAGCGCTTCTATTACAAATTGTTAAGCAGCTAATTATTGATGAACCGCTTCTAGAGTGAGGTATTTTAGTATGGGCGCATAGCAGCTATTTCCTAAAAACCATTACTACATTAAGTTAGACAGGAAATCATAGCAGCTATTATTTTACAATAGTTGCTGCGTATATTTTCAAAGCAGCTAATTATTTAAGAACCGCTTCTATATTTAGGAATTTTTGAATTGGTAGAAAATCATAGCAGTTATACCCTAAAAAGCGTTGCTACATTAAGTTAGGCGGGAAAACATAGCATCTATTATTTTAAAATAGTTGTTTCGTGCACTAGCACAATGGTGGAAGGGAGTACGCTGCACGTAGGGACCACAATGATGGAATTTGGATTGACAACAATGGTTGCACCTTTGAAGTTGTCGAGAAGTCCCCCAAAATGCCTAGGCATAGCTAAATAATGTCCACTGTCTTCATCGATATGTGTGATTTTGGAATGGTGCCATCTTCGTTTTGTAACGAATCTTGAAATTTTACTAGTGATTCGAGTGTGGTTATTTTGTGGTTATGAAATTTTTATAAATTTACCTGTTAAATCATTAGTCGATTAAGGCATGTACTTTAATTGGAAAAAAAGAGTTTAAGTAGTGATAGGTCACAACCTTTTGAATATTCTAGAGTAACTTAGAGTTGATTACTTAAAGGTAAAGAAAGGAAAACCGAAAAGGATTACATATATTCTCTTGAGCCCGATTGTAGATAAATATTTTGTTACGAACTTGGAAATACAATGTGGGTGTATAGGGTAGCATTATGATCGAGCGGATAAGAATTTTGAGAATGAGTAAAGTTTTTTTGTTTTTGCACTTAGGTCCTTACAAGAAAGTTGGAGTTTCCGAATCACGAAACCGGCGACACAATAATTCAATTCAATATTATATGTTTGCGAATTTGCGATTTGAGCATATATGGATGAAGGAAAGGGCCTCTAAAGTAAACATTGATTACTTCTACACAATCTTTGAAAATTACACTATGAACCCAAAATTATAATATCCCATTATCCATTTCATTGAAATACATGATTTTTGTTATTATTGCGTAGGTATAGAAATAGATATATTTTTGTGTAATATATAAAAAAATGCTAGTATATGTTCTAGAGGCCCTTTTTGTTACGAACTTGGAAAATACAATGGGGGTGTATAGGGTAGCATCATGATCAAGATGATTTGAATTTTGAGTAATGAGTAAAGTTTTTGCTTTTTGCACTTAGTTCTCTCCAATAAAGTTGGAGTTGTCGAATCACGAAATCGGCGACACCAAAATGCAACTCAATATCGTACGCTTTTGAATTTGCAATTTGGGCATGTATGGATTAACGAAAGGGCCTCCAAAGTCAACATTTATTACTTCTGCACAATCTTGGAAAATTACACTTTGGCACCAAATTGTATTACCCTTTTATCAATTTCTACGAAATACATGATTTTTGTTATACTTGCATAAATATAGAAATAGAAAATAAATATTTTTGTGTGTGATATGTTGAAAAATGCTAGTACGTGTTCTAGAGTAACTTAAAGTTGATTACTTAAAGGTAAAGAAAGAAAAATCAGAAAGGATTATAGATAGGCTCTTGAGCCCGATTGCAGATAAATATTTTGTTACGAACATGGAAAATACAATGTGGGTGTATAGGGTAGAATTATGATTGAGTGGATAAGAATTTCGAGTAACGAGTAAAGTTTTTTCTTTTTGCACTTAGGTCCTTACAAGAAAGTTGGAGTTGCCGAATCACGAAACTCGCGACACCAAAATTCAATTCAATACTATATGTTTACGAATTTGCGATTTGAGCATATATGGATGAAGGAAAGGTCCTCTAAAGTAAACATTGATTACTTCTACACAATCTTTGAAAATTACATTATGGACCCAAAAATATACTATCCTATTATCCATTTCTTCGAAATACATGATTTTTGTTATTATTATGTAGGTATGGAAATAGAAAATAAATATAATTTTTGTGTAATATATTGAAAAGCGCTAGTACATGTTCCAAAGTAACTTATAATTGATTACGTAGAGGTAAAGAAAGGGAAATTGGAAAGGGTTACATATATGCTCTTGAGCCCGATTGTGGATAAATATTTTGTTACGAATTTGGAAAATACAATGGAGGTGTATAGGATAGCATCATGATCGAGCGGTTTTGAATTTTGAGTAACGAGTAAAATCTTTGTTTTCTGCACTTAGTTCTTTCCAATAAAGTTGGAGTTTTCGATTCACAAAATCGGCGATATCAAAATGCAACTCAATATCGTTCATTTTTTAATTTGTGATTTGGGTATGTATGGATTAACGAAAGGGAATCTAAAGTCAACATTGATTACTTCTACACAATCTTGGAAAATTACACTCTAGCCAAATATTGTATTACCCTTTTATCAATTTCTCCGAAATACATGATTTTTGTTATCCTTGCATAAATATAGAAATAGTAAATAAATATTTTTTGTGTGATATGTTGAAAAATGCTAGTACGTGTTCTAGAGTAACTTAAAGTTGATTACTTAAAGGTAAAGAAAGGAAAATCAGAAAGGATTATAGATAGGCTCTTGAGCCCGATTGTAGATAAATATTTTGTTACGAACATGGAAAATACAATGTGGGTGTATAGGGTAGAATTATGATTGAGCGGATAAGAATTTCGAGTAACGAGTAAAGTTTTTTCCTTTTGCACTTAGGTCCTTACAAGAAAGTTGGAGTTACTGAATCACGAAACTCGCAACACCAAAATTCAATTCAATAGTATATGTTTGCGAATTTGCGATTTGAGCATATATGGATGAAGGAAAGGTCCTCTAAAGTAAACATTGATTACTTCTACACAATCTTTGAAAATTACATTATGGACCCAAAAATATACTATCCCATTATCCATTTCTTCGAAATACATGATTTTTGTTATTATTGCGTAGGTATGGAAATAGAAAATAAATATAATTTTTTGTGTAATATATTGAAAAGCGCTAGTACATGTTCCAAAGTAACTTATAATTGATTACTTAGAGGTAAAGAAAGGGAAATTGGAAAGGGTTACATATATGCTCTTGAGCCCGATTGTAGATAAATATTTTGTTACGAATTTGGAAAATACAATGGAGGTGTATAGGATAGCATCATGATCGAGTGGTTTTGAATTTTGAGTAACGAGTAAAATCTTTGTTTTCTTCACTTAGTTCTTTCCAATAAAGTTGGAGTTGTCGATTCACAAAATCGGCGATACCAAAATGCAACTCAATATCGTTCATTTTTGAATTTGCGATTTGGGTATGTATGGATTAACGAAAGGGAATCTAAAGTCAACATTGATTACTTATACACAATCTTGGAAAATTACACTCTGGCCCAATATTGTATTACCCTTTTATCAATTTCTCCGAAATACATGGTTTTTGTTATCCTTGCATAAATATAGAAATAGTAAATAAATATGTTTTGTGTGATATGTTGAAAAATGCTAGTACGTGTTCTAGAGTAACTTAAAGTTGATTACTTAAAGGTAAAGAAAAGAAATTCGGAAAGGATTACAGATATGCTCTTGAGCCCGATTGTAGATAAATATTTTGTTACGAACATGGAAAATACAATATGGGTGTATAGGGTAGAATTATGATTGAACGGATAAGAATTTCGAGTAACGAGTAAAGTTTTTTCTTTTTGCACTTAGGTCCTTATAAGAAAGGTGGAGTTGCCGAATCACGAAACTCGCGACACCAAAATTCAATTCAATACTATATGTTTGCGAATTTGCGATTTGAGCCTATATGGATGAAGGAAAGGTCCTCTAAAGTAAACATTGATTACTTCTACACAATCTTTGAAAATTACATTATGGACCCAAAAATATACTATCCGATTATCCATTTTCGAAATACATGATTTTTTTTTATTATTGCGTAGGTATGGAAATACAAAATAAATATAATTTTTTGTGTAATATATTGAAAAGCGCTAGTACATGTTCTAAAATAACTTATAATTGATTACTTAGAGGTAAAGAAAGGGAAATTGGAAAGGTTACATATATGCTCTTGAGCCCGATTGTAGATAAATATTTTGTTACGAATTTGGAAAATACAATGGAGGTGTATAGGATAGCATCATGATCGAGCGGTTTTGAATTTCGAGTAACGAGTAAAATCTTTTTTTTCTGCACTTAGTTCTTTCCAATAAAGTTGGAGTTGTCGATTCACGAAATCGGCGATACCAAAATGCAACTCAATATCGTTCGTTTTTGAATTTGCGATTTGGGTATGTATGCATTAACGAAAGTGCATCTAAAGTCAACATTGATTACTTCTACACAATTTTGGAAAATTACACTCTGGCCAAATATTGTATTACCCTTTTATCAATTTCTCCGAAATACATGATTTTTGTTATCCTTGCATAAATATAGAAATAGTAAATAAATATTTTTTGTGTGATACGTTGAAAAATGATAGTACATGTTCTATAGTAACTTAGAGTTGATTACTTAAAGGTAAAAAAAGGAAAATCGCTCTTGAGCCCGATTGTAGATAAATATTTTGTTACAAACTTGAAAAATACAATATGGGTGTATAGGGTAGCATTATGATCGAGCGGATAAGAATTTCGAGTAACGAGTAAAGTTTTTTTGTTTTTGCACTTAGGTCCTTACAAGAATGTGTGAGTTTCCGAATCACGAAATCGGCGAAACCAAAAATCAATTCAATATTAAACATTTGAGAATTTATGATTTGAGCATATATGGATGAAGCAAAGGGCCTCTAAATTAAACATTAATTACTTCTACACAATCTTTGAAAATTACACTATGGACCCAAAATTATACTATCCCATTATCCATTTCTTTGAAATACATGATTTTTGTTATTGTGTAGGTATAGAAATAGAAAATAAATATATTTTTGTGTAATATAATGAAAAGTGCTAGTACATGTTCTAGAGTAGCTTATAATCGATTACTTAGAGGTAAAGAAAGGAAAATTAGAATGGGTTACATATATGCTCTTGAGCCCGATTGTATATAAATATTTTTTTACGAACTTGAAAAATACAATGGGGGTGTATAGGGTAGCATCATGATCGAGCAGATTTCAATTTTGAGTAACGAGTAAAGTTTTTGCTTTTTGCACTTAGTTATCTCCAGTAAAGTTGGAGTTGTCGAGTCACGAAATTGGCGACACCAAAATGCAACTCAATATCGTACATTTTTTAATTTTCAATTTGGGCATGTATAGATGAACGAAAGGGCCTCTAAAGTCAACATTGATTACTTCTTCAAAGTCATGGAAAATTATACTCTGGCCCAAAATTGTATTTCCCTTTTATCAATTTCTCCAAAATATATGATTTTTGTTATTCTTTCATAAATATAGAAATAGAAAATAAATATTTTTTTATGTGATATGTTGAAAAATTGATGGAGAAGCCAAGACGACTACTACCATAAATGAAGACATTCCACGAATTGATCAAACATTTAAAGGATATGTCCGGGATCCTCTAAGTGACATGGCGGGACCTATGACTAGGTCAAGGAGTAAACTTAGGAATGCTACTTTAAATGCTTTGATTGATTGCCTTTATGATTAAGAATTGAAGAAGGAGTCACCATCGACATCTTGGATTCATTATTCAAGATTGTCGACGAATTGAAAACATCATGAAGAACACTATACTCTTTTTCCCGTTGGGTTTTTTAATGAGGTAGTGTGATCAATGTAAAATATTGTAAAAGTATTTCATTTTTTGGGTTTATTGGACTGATAGCTCGGCCATGTGGGCCTTGAAGAGCTGAATTTCAAAAATACAGTCCATTAGAGTTTAGTATTCAGTTTTATTCTGATTAATTAGATTTGGTAAGATTAGATAAGGTAATATTCTTCAAGGTTACTTCTTGAATAATTCAACTAGATTACCTTAGATTACCATTTCTTTTAGGTATTTTAGTTAGATTTGGTTTTAGCTTCTTAAAGCTGCCATAAGTCAATTTAGTTTCCAGTTGTGATTAGGGTTTTGGGCAAGGTTGTAACCCTATAAATAGGGGAGGCCTTTGGACGAATTTCACACCATTTTTATCAATCAAAATACAACCTTTTGAGTTCATACTCTTTGCTTGCGAGCTATTCCATTGTTGCTTAAGCCTGTGGGCTAGTTATCAATAAACCTTGTAATCTGATCCTGAGAGTTAGTTAGAGAGCAAGTCAAAGTTAGGCATACCCCGAGGGCTAGACTCCTGAATTTCGTGCGAGATAGTGCGGGTTTGCAGATCCCTTCACTAGATCAAAGATATTAATTCCGCAAATCGTGAGTCTTAGCAAGGAGATTTATACTAAAATTGATTTGACTCAGGGTTATCATCATATTTGAATTAATGAGGGGGATGAATAGAAAACTGCATTTAAGACTAAGTTTGGGTTGTATGAATGGATTGTTATGCCTTTCGGTTTAACTAATGTTTTTTCTTTTTGCACTTGGGTCCCTACAAGAGAGTGGGAGTTGCTAAAATACAAAACCGGCGACACCAAAATTCAATTCAATATTACACGTTTGCGAATTTGCGATTTGGGCATATATGGATGAAGGAGAGGGCCTCTAAAGTAAACATTGATTACTTCTACACGATCTTTGAAAATTACACTATGGACCAAAAATTATATAATCCTATTATCCATTTATTCGAAATACATGATTTTTGTTATTCTTGCGTACATATAGAAATATAAAATAAATGTATTTTTGTGTGATATGTGAAAAAGGCTAGTACATGTTCTGGAGTAACTTAGAATTGATTACTAAGAGGTAAAATAAGGGAAATCGGAAAGGATTACAGAGAAGCTCGGAACCTGATTGTTGATAAATATTTTGATACAAATTTGGAAAATAAAATGGGGTTGTATTGGGTAGCATCATGTTAGAGCGGATTTGAATTTCGAGTAATAAGTAGAGTTTTTTACTTTTAGCACTTAGGTCCCTCCAAGAAAGTTGGAGTTGTCGAATCACGAAATCGGAAACACCAAAATGCAGTTCAATATTGTACGTTTTTTAATTTGAAATTTGGGCATTTATGGATAAACAAAAGGGCCTCTAAAGTAAACATTCATTACTTCTACACACTCTTGGAAAATTACACAATGGTACCATATTATCAATTGTTTCGAAATACATGATTTTTTGTTATTATTGCATAAATATAGAAATGGAAAATAAATATTTTTTTGTGTCATATTTGAAAATTGCTAGTACATGTACTAGAGTAACTTAGGGTTGATTACTTAAAGGTAAAGAAGGGGAAACTGGAAAGGATTACAGATATGCTCTTGAGCCTGATTGTAGATAAATGTTTTGTTACGAACTTGGAAAATACAATGGGAGTGTCTAGGGTAGGATCATGATCGAGTAGATTTGAATTTTGAGAAACAAGTAATGTTTTTGCCTTTTGCTCTTAGGTCTCTCCAAGAAAGTTAGAGTTGTCGAATCACAAAATCGGCGACACCAAAATGCAATTAAATATTGTACGTTTTTGAATTTGCGATATGGGCATGTATGGATGAATGAAGGGTCCCTAAAGTCAACATTGATCACTTCTGCTCAATCTTGGAAATTTTCACGATGGCCCAAAAATGTATTACCCTATTACCAATTCCTCCAAATTACATGATTTTTGTTATTCTTGCATAATTATAGAAATAGAAAATAAATATTTTTTTTGTTTGATATGTTGAAAAATGCTAGTATATGTTCTAGAGTAACTTATAGTTGATTATGTAACGGTAATGAAAGGGAAATCGAAAAGGATTACGGATATGCTCTTGAGCCCGATTGTAGATAAATATTTTGTTACGAACTTGGAAAATACAATGGGGGTGTATAAAGTAGCATCATGATTGATCAGATATGAATTTTGAGTAACGAGTAATGTTTTTGTATTTACACATAGGTCCCTACAAGAGAGTTGGAGTTGCTGAAATACAAAACCGGCGACACCAAAATTCCATTAAATATTACACGTTTGCGAATTTACGATTTGGGCATATATGGATGAAGGAAAGGGCCTCTAAAGTAAACATGGATTACTTCTACACGATCTTTGAAAATTACACTATGGACCAAAAATTATATTATCCTATTATCCATTTATTCGAAATACATGATTTTTCTTATTCTTGCATAGATATAGAATTATAAAATAAATTTATTTTTGTGTGATATGTTGAAAAAGGCTAGTACATGTTCTGGAGTAACTTAGAATTGATTACTTAGAGGTAAAATAAGGGAAATTAGAAAGGATTACAAAGAAGTTCGGAACCTGATTGTTGATAAATATTTTGATACAAATTTGGAAAATAAAATGGGTTGTATTGGGTAGCATCATGTTAAAGCGGATTTGAATTTCGAATAATAATTAAAGTTTTTACTTTTAGCACTTAGATCCCTCCAAGAAAGTTGGAGTTGTCGAATCCCGAAATCGGCAACACCAAAATGCGACTCAATATTGTTCATTTTTGAATTTGCAATTTGGGCATATATGGATGAACAAAAGGGCCTCTAAAGTGAACATTCATTACTTCTACACAATCTTGGAAAATTACACAATGGTACCATATTATCAATTGTTTCGAAATACATGATTTTTTGTTATTATTGCATAAATATAGAAGTGGAAAATAAATAATTTTTTGTGTCTTATTTGAAAAGCGCTAGTACATGTTCTAGAGTAACTTAGGGTTGATTACTTAAAGGTAAAGAAGGGGAAATTGGAAAGGATTACAGATATGCTTTTGAGCCTGATTGTAGATAAATATTTTGTTATGAGCTTGGAAAATACAGTGGGAGTGTCTAGGGTAGGATCATGATCGAGCAGATTTTAATTTTGAGTAACAAGTAATGTTTTTGCCTTTTGCTCTTAGGTCTCTCCAAGAAAGTTAGAGTTGTCGAATCACAAAATTGGCGACACCAAAATGCAATTAAATATTCTACATTTTTGAATTTGCGATTTGGGCATGTATGGATGAATGAAGGGCCTCTAAAGTCAACACTGATCACTTCTACTCAAACTTGGAAATTTTCACGATGGCCCAAAAATGTATTACCCTATTACCAATTGCTCCAAATTACATGATTTTTGTTATTCTTGCATAATTATAGAAATAGAAAATAAATATTTTTTTGTGTGATATGTTGAAAAGTGCTTGTACATGTTCTAGAGTAACTTATAGTTGATTACGTAAATGTAATGAAAGGGAAATCGAAAAGGATTACGGATATGCTCTTGAGCCCGATTGTAGATTATTTTGTAATGAACTTGGAAAATACAATGGGGGTGTATAAAGTAGCATCATGATTGAGCGGATATGAATTTTTAGTAACGAGTAATGTTTTTTTCTTTTTGCAATCAGGTACCTACAAGAGAGTTGGAGTTGCTTAAATACAACACCGGCGACACCAAAATTCAATTCAATACTACACATTTGCGAATTTGCGATTTGGGCATATATGGATGAAGGAAAGGGTCGCTAAAGTAAACATTGATTACTTCTACACAATCTTTGAAAATTACACTCTGGACCAAAAATTGTATAATCCTATTATCCATTTATTTCAAATACATGATTTTTTTAATTCTTGCGTAGATATAGAAATATAAAATAAATGTATTTTTGTGTGATATGTTGAAAAAGGCTTATACATGTTCTGGAGTAACTTGTAATTGATTACTTAGAGGTAAAATAAGGGAAATCGGAAAGGATTACAGACAAGCTCCGAACCTGGTTGTTGATAAATATTTTGAAACAAATTTGGAAAATAAAATGGGGTTGTATTGGGTAGCATCAAATTAGAGCGGATTTCAATTTCGAGTAATAAGTAAAGTTTTTACTTTTAGCACTTAGGTCCCTCCAAGAAATTTGGAGTTGCCGAATCACAAAATTGGCAACACCAAAATGCAATTCAATATTGTACGTTTTTGAGTTTGCAATTTGGGCATATATGGATGAACAAAATGGCCTCTAAAGTAAACATTCATTAATTCTACACAATCTTGGAAAATTACACAATGGTACCATATTATCAATTGTTTCGAAATACATGATTTTTTGTTATTATTGTATAAATATAGAAATGGAAAATAAATATTTTTTTGTGTCATATTTGAAAAGCGCTAGTACATATTTCTAGAGTAACTTAGGGTTGATTACTTAAAGGTAAAGAAGGGGAAATTTGAAAGGATTACAGATATGCTCTTGAGCCTGATTGTAGATAAATATTTTGTTACGAATTTGGAAAATACAATGGAGTGTCTAGGGTAGGATCATGATCGAGTAGATTTGAATTTTGAGTAACAAGTAATATTTTTGCCTTTTGCTCTTTGGTCTCTCCAAGAAAGTTAGAGTTGTCGAATCACAAAATCGGCGACACCAAAATGCAATTAAATATTGTACATTTTTGTATTCGCAATTTTGGCAGGTATGGATGAATGAAGGGACTCTAAAGTCAACATTGATCACTTCTACTCAATCTTGGAAATTTTCACGATGGCCCAAAAATGTATTACCCTATTACCAATTTCTCCAAATTACATGATTTTTGTTATTTTTGCATAATTATAGAAATGGAAAATAAATATTTTTTTGTGTGATATGTTAAAAAGTGTTAGTACATGTTCTAGAGTAATTTATAGTTGATTACGTAAATGTAATGAAAGGGAAATCGAAAAGGATTACAGATACGCTCTTGATCCCGATTGTAGATAAATATTTTGTTACGAACTTGGAAAATACAATGGGGGTGTATAAAGTAGCATCATGATTGAGCGGATACGAATTTTGAGTAAAGAGTAATGTTTTTTCTTTTTGCACGTAGGTCCCTACAAGGGAGTTGGAGTTGCTGAAATACAACACCGGCGACACCAAAATTCATTTCAATATTACACATTTAAGAATTTGCGATTTGGGCATATATGGATGAAGGAAAGGGCCTCTAAAGTAAACATTGATTACTTCTACACAATCTTTGAAAATTACCCTCCGGACCAAAAATTATATAATCCTATTATCCATTTATTTTAACTGCATGATTTTTTTTATTCTTGTGTAGATATAGAAATATAAAATAAATGTAGTTTTGTGTGATATGTTGAAATAGGCTAGTACATGTTCTGGAGTAACTTAGAATTGATTACTTAGAGGTAGAATAAGGGAAATCGGAAAGGATTATAGAGAAGCTCAGAACCTGGTTGTTGATAAATATTTTGAAACAAATTTGGAAAATAAAATGGGGTTGTATTGGGTGGCATCATGTTAGAGCCGATTTCAATTTTGAGTAATAAGTAAAGTTTTTACTTTTAGCACTTAGGTCCCTCCAAGAAAGTTGGAGTTGTCGAATCACGAAATCGGCAACATCAAAATGCAATTCAATATTGTACGTTTTTGAATTTGCAATTTGGGCATATATGGATGAACAAAAGGGCCTCTAATGTAAACATTCATTACTTCTACACAATCTTGGAAAATTACACAATGGTACCATATTATCAATTGTTTCGAAATACATGATTTTTTGTTATTATTGAAAAAATATAGAAATGGAACATAAATATTTTTTGTGTCATATTTGAAAAGCGCTAGTACATTTTTTTTAAATGAAAACCACCATTAGGTGGAGGGTATTATATTAGGCACCCTAAACCCATAAGATGAAATGAAAATAACAAGAGTAAGCCCCGAAGGGTCAGTCAGTTCAGAATAACTACTAAGCTAAAACTAGACTACTAAGCAATAGCTATTGCTTCCAAAACAATGTAGTGGATCTATAGGGCAAGAATTCCTATCAGATCAGAGAGAACCAGGAGATATGCCTTGCTTTCTAAACCTAGAAGTATAGGGAGCAGATCGGTGATCGACAAATCAAAGCACCACTTAGCCACCTATATCACTAGGAAAATAGAAGCACCGGGCAGCGTATTACAAAATGTACAAGTATCACTGTGAAGCACCAATGCAAGAAGTTGGGGTGTTGCTCAGAATGGGGAAGGCTGATGAATTGCTGCACTGAAGAAGCAAGATGAGAGCAGCTTGAAGTATAGCTTGTGATTATTTGATCTGAAGCTTGAGTTCTGAATAAGTCCTCTGTTTGAATGTTGCTGCAGTGTAGCATCAGTTCCTGAAAATGAAACACAAGGAAACAGTTAGTAGCATCAGTACACCAAATGAGGAAATCTGACCGTAGGAACATCCAGGTTATCTAGACAGAGTAAGCCTTTTGTTCTTGCAGGCTGATTTGACCAACTGAAAGTTTGGCGAGTCTTAGTAAGTAACATGTACTTAGCAAGATCATCAGCAGGTTGGTTTGCTTGTCTGAAGATGTGATTCAGTTCAGCAGTACCCAAAGAGATCTGAATATTGTCCATTAGATTGAAAAATTTCCAGTGTCTAACAGAAAAGCGCTAGTACATGTTCTAGAGTAACCTTGGGTTGATTACTTATAGGTAATGAAAGGGAAATTGGAAAGGATTACAGATATGCTCTTGAGCCTGATTGTAGAATAATATTTTGTTACGAACTTGGAAAATACAATGGGAGTATCTAGGGTCAGATCATGATCGAGCAGATTTCAATTTTGAGTAACAAGTAATGTTTTTACTTTTTGTTCTTAGGTCTGTCCAAGAAAGTTAGAGTTGTCGAATCACAAAATTGGCGACACCGAAATGCAATTAAATATTGTTCGTTTTTGAATTTGCATTTTGGGCACGTATGGATGAATGAAAGGACGCTAAAGTTAACATTGATCACTTCTACTCAATCTTGGAAATTTTCACGATGGCCCAAACATTTATTACCATATTACCAATTTCTCCAAATTACATGATTTTTGTTATTTTTGCATAATTATAGAAATGGAAAATAAATATTTTTATGTCATATTTGAAAAGCGCTAGTACATGTTCTAGAGTAACTTAGGGTTGATTACTTAAATGTAAAGAAAGGGATATTGGAAAGGATTACAGATATGCTCTTGAGCCTGATTGTAGATAAATATTTTGTTACGAACTTGGAAAATACAATGGGAGTGTCTAGGGTAGGATCATGATCGAGCATATTTGAATTTTGAGTAACAAGTAATGTTTTTGCCATTTGCTCTTAGGTCTCTCCAAGAAATTTAGAGTTGTCGAATCACAAAATTGGCGACACATAAATGCAATTAAATATTGAACATTTTTTAACTTCCAATTTGGGCATGTATGGATGAATGAAGGGCCTCTAAAGTCAACATTGATCACTTCTACTCAATCTTGGAAATTTTCACGATGGCCCAAAAATGTATTACCCTATTACCAATTTCTCCAAATTACATGATTTTTATTGTTTTTTCATAATTATAGAAATAGAAAATAAATATTGTTTTGTGTGATATGTTAAAAAATGCTAGTACATGTTCTAAAGTAACTCATAGTTAATTACGTAAATGTAATGAAAGGGAAATCGAAAAGGATTACTGATATGCTCTTGAGCCTGATTGTAGGTAAATATTTTGTTACGAACTTGGAAAATACAATGGGGGTTTTTAGAGTAGAATCATGATTGAGCGGATTTTAATTTTGAGTAACGAGCAATAATTTTTCTTTTTGCACTTTGGTCCTTACAATAGAGTTGGAGTTGCTAAAATACAAAAGCGACACCAAAATTCAATTCAATATTATACGTTTAGGAATTTGCAATTTGGGCATATATGGATGAAGGAAAGGGCCCCTAAAGTAAACATTGATTACTTCTACACAATCTTTGAAAATTACACTCTGGACAAAAAATTATATAATCCTATTATCCATTTATTAGAAATACATGACTTTTGTTATTCTTGCGTGGATATAGAAATATATAATAAATGTATTTTTGTGTGATATGTTGAAAAAGGCTAGTACATGTTCTAGAGTAACTTAGAATTGATTACTTAGAGGTAAAATAAGGGAAATCGGAAAGGATTACAGAGAAGCTCAGAACCTGGTTGTTGATAAATATTTTGGAACAAATTTGGAAAATAAAATGGGGTTGTATTGGGTAGCATCATGTTAGAGCGGATATCAATTTTGAGTAATAAGTAAATTTTTTACTTTTAGCACTTTGGTCCCTCCAAGAAAATTGGAGTTGTCGAATCTTGAAATCGGCAACACCAAAATGAAATTCAATATTGTACGTTTTGAGTTTGCAATTTGGGCATATATGGATGAACAAAAGTGCCTCTAAAGTAAACATTCATTTCGTCTACACAATCTTGGAAAGTTACACAATGGTACCATATTATCAATTGTTTCGAAATACATGATATTTTGTTCTTATTGTATAAATATGGAAATGGAACATAAATATTTTTTGTGTCATATTTGAAAAGCGCTAGTACATGTTCTAGAGTAACCTAGGGTTGATTACTTATAGGTAATGAAAGGGAAATTGGAAAGGATTACAGATATGCTCTTGAGCCTGATTGTGGAATAATATTTTGTTACGAACTTGGAAAATACAATGGGAGTGCCTAGGGTCGGATCATGATCTAGCAGATTTCAATTTTGAGTAACAAGTATTGTCTTTACTTTTTGTTCTTAGGTCTGTCCAAGAAAGTTAGAGTTGTCCAATCACAAAATTGGCGACACCAAAATGCAATTAAATATTGTACATTTTTGAATTTGCAATTTGGGCATGTATTGATGAATGAAAGGCCTCTAAAGTCAACATTGATCACTTCTACTCAATCTTGGAAATTTTCACGATGGCCTAAAAATGTATTACCCTATTACCAATTGCTCCAAATTACATGATTTTTGTTATTCTTGCATAATTATAGAAACAGAAAATAAATATTTTTTATGTCATATTTGAAAAGCGCTAGTACATGTTCTAGAGTAACTTAGGGTTGATTACTTAAAGGTAAAGAAAGGGAAATTGGAAAGGATTACAGATATGCTCTTGAGCCTGATTGTAGATAAATATTTTGTTACGAACTTGGAAAATACAATGGGAGTGTCTAGGGTAGGATCATGATCGAGCATATTTGAATTTTGAGTAACAAGTAATGTTTTTGCCATTTGCTCTTAGGTCTCTCCAAGAAATTTAGAGTTGTCGAATCACAAAATTGGCAACACCAAAATGCAATTAAATATTGTACGTTTTTGAATTTGCAAATTGGGCATGTATGGATGAATGAAAGGCCTCTAAAGTCAACATTGATCACTTCTACTCAATCTTGGAAATTTTCACGATGGCCTAAAAATGTATTACCCTATTACCAATTGCTCCAGATTACATGATTTTTGTTATCCTCGCATAATTATAGAAATAGGAAATAAATATTTTTTGTGTGATATGTTAAGAAGTGCTAGTACACGTTCCAGAGTAACTTATAGTTGATTACGTAAAGGTAAGTAAGGGAAATCGAAAAGGATTACAAATATGCTCTTGAGCCCGATTGTAGATAAATATTTTGTTACAAACTTGGAAAATACAATGGAGGTGTATAGAGTAGCATCATGATTGATCGGATTTAAATTTTGAGTAACAAGTAATGTTTTTTTCTTTTTACACTTAGGTCCCTACAATAGAGTTGGGGTTGCTGAAATACAAAAATGGCAACACCAAAATTCAATTCAATATTACACATTTACGAATTTGCGATATGGGAATATTTGGATGAAGGAAAGGGTTTCTAAGTAAACATTGATTACTTCTACACAATCTTTGAAAATTACACTATGGACCAAAAATTCTATAATCCTATTATCCATTCATTTCAAATACATGATTTTTGTTATTCTTGCGTTGATATAGAAATATAAAATAAATGTATTTTTGTGTGATATGTTGAAAAAGGCCAGTACATGTTCTGGAGTAACTTAGAATTGATTACTTAGAGGTAAAATAAGGGAAATCAGAAAGAATTACAGAGAAGCTCGGAACCTGATTGTTGATAAATATTTTTATACAAATTTGGAAAATAAATGGGGTTGTATTGGGTAGCATCATGTTAGAGCAGATTTGAATTTCGAGTAATAAGTAAAGTTTTTACTTTTAGCACTTAGGTCCCTCCAAGAAAGTTGGAGTTGTCAAATCACGAAATTGGCAACACCAAAATGCAATTCAATATTGTACGTTTTTGAATTTGCAATTTGGGCATATATGGATGAACAAAAGGGACTCTAAAGTGAACATTTATTACTTCCACACAATCTTGGAAAATTACACAATGGTACCATGTTATCAATTGTTTCGAAATACATGATTTTTTGTAATTATTGCATAAATATAGAAATGGAAAATAAATATTTTTTTATGTCATATTTGAAAAGCGCTAGTACATGTACTAGAGCAACTTAGGGTTGATTACTTAAAGGTAAAGAAGGGGAAATTGGATAGGATTACAGATATGCTCTTGAGCCTGATTATAGATAAATATATTGTTACGAACATGGAAAATACAATGGGAGTGTCCAGGGTAGGATCATGATCAAGCAGTTTGAATTTTTCGTAACAAGTAATGTTTTGCCTTTTGCTCTTAGGTCTCTCCAAGAAAGTTAGAGTTGTCGAATCACAAAATCGGTGACACCAAAATGCAATTAAATATTGTACGTTTTTGAATTCGCAATTTGGGCAGGTATGAATGAATGGAGGGACTCTAAAGTCAACATTGATCACTTCTACTCAATCTTGGAAATTTTCACGATGGCCCAAAAATGTATTACCCTATTACCAATTTCTCCAAATTACATGATTTTTGTAATTTTTGTATAAATATAGAAATAGAAAATAAATATTTTTTGTGTGATATGTTGAAAAGTGCTAGTACATGTTCTAGAGTAACTTATAGTTGATTATGTAAATGTAATGAAAGGGAAATCGAAAAGGATTACTGATTGAAAAGCACTAGTACATGTTCTAGAGTAACCTAGGGTTGATTACTTATAGGTAATGAAAGGGAAATTGGAAAGGATTACAGATATGCACTTGAGCCTGATTATGGAATAATATTTTGTTACGAACTTGGAAAATACAATGGGAGTGCCTAGGGTCGGATCATGATCGAGCAGATTTCAATTTTGAGTAACAAGTATTGTCTTTACTTTTTGTTCTTAGGTCTGTCCAAGAAAGTTAGAGTTGTCGAATCACAAAATTGGCGACACCAAAATGCAATTAAATATTGTACATTTTTTAATTTGCAATTTGGGCATGTATGGATGAATGAAAGGCCTCTAAAGTCAACATTGATCACTTCTACACAATCTTGGAAATATTCACGATGGCCTAAAAATGTATTACCCTATTACCAATTGCTCCAAATTACATGATTTTTGTTATTCTTGCATAATTATAGAAATAGAAAATAAATATTTTTTATGTCATATTTGAAAAGCGCTAGTACATGTTCTAGAGTAAGTTACGGTTGATTACTTAAAGGTAAAGTAAGGGAAATTGGAAAGGATTACAGATATGCTCTTGAGCCTGATTGTAGATAAATATTTTGTTACGAACTTGGAAAATACAATGGGAGTGTCTAGGGTATGATCATGATCGAGCATATTTGAATTTTGAGTAACAAGTAATGTTTTTGCCATTTGCTCTTAGGTCTCTCCAAGAAAGTTAGAGTTGTCGAATCACAAAATTGGCAACACAAAAACGCAAGAAAATATTGTACGTTTTTGAATTTGCAATTTGGGCATGTATGGATGAATGAAAGGCCTCTAAAAACAACATTGATCACTTCTACTCAATCTTGGAAATTTTCACGATGGCCTAAAAATGTATACCCTATTACCAATTGCTCCAGATTACATGAGTTTTGTTATCCTTGCATAATTATAGAAATAGGAAATAAATATTTTTTTGTGTGATATGTTAAAAAGTGCTAGTACACGTTCCAGAGTAACTTATAGTTGATTACGTAAAGGTAAGTAAGGGAAATCGAAAATGATTACAAATATGCTCTTGAGCCCGATTGTAGATAAATATTTTGTTACAAACTTGGAAAATACAATGGGGGTGTATAGAGTAGCATTATGATTGATCGGATTTAAATTTTGAGTTACGAGTAATGTTTTTTTCTTTTTACACTTAGGTCCCCACAATAGAGTTGGAGTTGCTGAAATACAAAATCGGCAACACCAAAATTCAATTCAATATTACACATTTACGAATTTGCGATATGGGAATATGTGGATGAAGGAAAGGGCTTCTAAGTAAACATTGATTACTTCTACACAATCTTTGAAAATTACACTATGGACCAAAAAATGTATAATCCTATTATCCATTTATTTGAAATATATGATTTTTGTTATTCTTGCGTTGATATAGAAATATAAAATAAATGTATTTTTGTGTGATATGTTGAAAAAGGCCAGCACATTTTCTGGAGTAACTTAGAATTGATTACTTAGAGGTAAAATAAGGGAAATCAGAAAGGATTACTGAGATGCTCGGAACCTGATTTTTGATAAATATTTTGATACAAATTTGGAAAATAAAATGGGGTTGTATTGCGTAGCATTATGTTAGAGCAGATTTGAAATTCGAGTAATAAATAAAGTTTTTACTTTTAGCACTTAGGTCAGTCCAAGAAAGTTGGAGTTGTCGAATCACGAAATCGGCAACACCAAAATGCAATTCAATATTGTACGTTTTTGAATTTTCAATTTGGGCATATATGGATGAACAAAAGGGCCTCTAAAGTGAACATCCATAACTTCTACACAATCTTTGAAAATTACAATATGGTACCATATTATCAATTGTTTCGAAATACACGGTTTTTTGTTATTATTGCATAAATATAGAAATGGAAAATAAATATTTTTTTGTGTCATATTTGAAAAGCGCTAGTACATGTTCTAGAGTAACTTAGGGTTGATTACTTAAAGGTAAAGAAAGGGAAATTGGATAGGATTACAGATATGCTCTTGAGGCTGATTGTAGAAAAATATTTTGTTACGAACATGGAAAATAAAATTGGAGTGTCTAGGGTAGGATCATGATCAAACAGATTTGAATTTTGAGTAACAAGTAATGTTTTTGCCGTTTGCTCTTAGGTCTCTCCAAGAAAGTTAGAGTTGTCGAATAACAAATTCGGTGACACGAAAATGATATTAAATATTGTACGTTTTTGAATTCACAATTTGGGTCGGTATGGATGAATGAAGGGACTCTAAACTCAACATTGATCACTTCTACTCAATCTTGGAAATTTTCATGATGGTCCAAAAATGTATTACCCTATTACCAATTTCTCCAAATTACATGATTTTTGTTAATTTTTCATAATTATAGAAATAGAAAATAAATATTTTTTTGTGTGATATGTTAAAAAGTGCTAGTACATGTTTTAGAGTAACTTATAGTTGATTACGTAAATGTAATGAAAGGGAAATCGAAAAGGTTTACAGATATGCTCTGGAGCCCGATTGTAGATAAATATTTTGTTATGAACTTGGAAAATACAATGGGGTTGTATAGAGTAGCATCATGATTGAGCGGATTTGAATTTTGAGTAACGAGTCATATTTTTTCTTTTTGCACTTAGGTCCCTACAAGAGAGTTGGAGTTGCTGAAATACAAAACCGGCGACACTGAAATTCAATTCAATGTTACATGTTTGCGAATTTGCAATTTGGGCATATTTGGATGAAGGAAAGGGCCTCTAAAGTAAACATTGATTACTTCTACACAATCTTTGAAAATTACACTCTGGACCAAAAATTATATGATCCTATTATCCATTTATTAGAAACACATAACTTTTGTTATTCTTGCGTAGATATAGAAATATAAAATAAATGTATTTTTGTGTGATATGTTGAAAAGGGCTAGTACATGTTCTGGAGTAACTTAGAATTGATTACTTAGAGGTAAAATAAGGGGAATCAGAAAGTATTTCAGAGAAGCTCAGACCCTGGTTGTTGATAAATATTTTTAAACAAATTTGGAAAATAAAATGGGGTTGTATTGGGTAGCATCATGTTTGAGCGGATTTGAATTTCGAGTAATAAGTAAAGTCTTTACTTTTAGCACTTAGATAAATATTTTATAACAAACTTGAAAATACAATGGGAGTGTATAGAGTAGCACCATCATTGAGCGGATTTGAATTTTGAGTAACGAGTAATTTTTTTTCTTTTTGCACTTAGGTCCCTACAAGAGAGTTGGAGTTGCTAAAATAAAAAACTGGCGACACCAAAATTCAATTCAATATTACAAGTTTGCGAATTTGCGATTTGGGCATATGTGGGTGAAGGAAAGGGCCTCTAAAGTAAACATTGATTACTTCTACACAATCTTTGAAAATTACACTATGGACCGAAAATTATATAATCCTATTATCCATTTATTCAAAATACATGATTTTTGTTATTTTTGCGTAGATATAGAAATATAAAATAAATCTATTTTTGTGTGATGTGTTTAAAAAGGCCAGTACATGTTCTGGAGTAAATTAGAATTGATTACTTCGAAGTAAAATAAGGGAAATCGAAAAGGATTACAGAGAAGCTCGGAACCTGATTGTTGATAAATATTTCGATACAAATTTGGAAAATAAAATGGGTTTGTATTGGGTAGCATCATGTTTGAGCGGATTTGAATTTTGAGTAATAAGTAAAGTTTTTACTTTTAGCACTTAGGTCCCTCCCAAGAAAGTTGGAGTTGTCGAATCACGAAATCGGCAACACCAAAATGCAATTCAATATTGTACGTTTTTTAATTTGAAATTTGGGCATATATGGATAAAAAAAAGGGCCTCTAAAGTAAACATTCATTACTTCTGCACAATCTTGGAAAATTACACAATGGTACCATATTATCAATTGTTTCGAAATTCATGATTTTTTGTTATTATTGTATAAATACAGAAATGGAAAATAAATATTTTTTGTGTCATATTTGAAATACGCTAGTACATGTTCTAGAGTACCTTAGGGTTGATTACTTAAAGGTAAAGAAAGGGAAATTGGACAGGATTACAGATATGCTCTTGAGCCTGATTGTAGAAAAATATTTTGTTACGAACTTGGAAAATACAATGGGAGTGTCTAGGGTAGGATCACGATCGGGCATATTTGAATATTGATTAACAAGTAATAATTTTTCCATTTGCTCTTAGGTCTCTCCAAGAAAGTTAGAGTTGTTGAATCACAAAATCGGCGACACCAAAATGAAATTAAATGTTGTGCGTTTTTGAATTAGCGATTTAGGCATGTATGGATGAATGAAGGACCTCTGAAGTATACATTGATCACTTCTACTCAATCTTGGAAATTTTAACGATGGCCCAAAAATGTATTACCCTACTACCAATTGCTCCAAATTACATGATTTTTGCTTTTCTTGCATAATTATAGAAATAGAAAATAAATATTTTTTTATGTGATATGTTAAAAAGTGCCAGTACATGTTCTAGAGTAACTTATAGTTGATTACATAAATGTAATGAAAGGGAAATCGAAGAGGATTACAGATATACTCTCGAGCCCAATCGTAGATAAATATTTTGTTACGAACATTGAAAATACAATGGGGGTGTATAGAGTAGCATCATGATTGAGCGGATTTGAATTTTGAGTAACGATTAATATTTTTTCTTTTTGCACTTAGGTCCCTACAAGAGAGTTGGAGTTGCTGAAATACAAAACCGGCGACACCAAAATTCAATTCAGTATTACACGTTTGCGAATTTGCAATTTGGGCATATATGGATGAAGGAAAGGGCCTCTAAAGTAAACATTGATTACTTCGACACAATCTTTGAAAATTACACTCTGGACCAAAAATTATATAATCCTATTATCCATTTATTAGAAATACGTGACTTTTGTTATTCTTGCGTGGATATAGAAATATAAAATAAATTTATTTTTGTGTGATATGAAGAAAAAGACTAGTACATGTTCTGGAGTAACTTAGAATTGATTACTTAGAGGTAAAAATTTGCAATTTCGGCATATATGGATGAAGGAAAGGGCCTCTAAAGTAAACATTGATTACTTCGACACAATCATTGAAAATTACACTCTGGACCAAAAATTATATAATCCTATTATCCATTTATTAGAAATACATGACTTTTGTTATTCTTGCGTGGATATAGAAATATAAAATAAATGTATTTTTGTGTGATATGTAGAAAAAGGCGAGTACATGTTCTGGAGTAACTTAGAATTGATTACTTAGAGGTAAAATAAGGGAATTCGGAAAGGATTACGGATATGCTCTTGAGCCAGATTGTAGATAAATATTTAGTAACGAACTTGGAAAATACAATGGGGGTGTACAGAGTAGCATCATCATTGAGCGGATTTGAATTTTGAGTAACGAGTAATATTTTTTCTTTTTGCACTTAGGTCCCTACGGGAGAGTTGGAGTTGCTGATATACAAAACCGGTGACGCCAAAATTCAATTCAATATTACATGTTTGCGAATTTGCGATTTGGGCATAAGTGGATGAAGGAAAGGGCCTCTAAAGTAAACATTGATTACTTCTACACAATCTTTGAAAATTACACTATGGACCGAAAATTATATAATCCTATTATCCATTTATTTGAAATACATGATTTTTCTTATTCTTGCGTAGATATAGAAACATAAAATAAATGTATTTTTGGGTGACATGTTGAAAAAGGCAAATACATGTTCTGGAGTAACTTAGAATTGATTACTTTGAAGTAAAATAAGGGAAATCGGAAAGGATTACAGAGAACCACTGAACCTGATTGTAGATAAATATTTTGAAACAAATTTGGAAAATAAAATGGGGTTGTATTGGGTAGCATCATGTTAGAGCGGATTTCAATTTCGAGTAATAAGTAAAGTTTTTACTTTTAGCACTTTGGTCCCTCCAAGAATGTTGGAGTTGTCGAATCACAAAATTGGCAACAACAAAGTGCAATTGAATATTGTACGTTTTTGAATTTGCAATTGGGGCATATATGGATGAACAAAAGGGCCTCTAAAGTGAACATTCATTACTTCTACACAATCTTGGAAAATAACACAATGGTACCATATTATCAATTGTTTCGAAATACATGATTTTTTTTATTATTGCATAAATATCGAAATGGAAAATAAATATTGTTTTGTGTCATATTTGAAAAGTTATAGTACATGTACTAGAGTAACTTAGGGTTGATTACTTAAAGGTTAAGAAGGGGAAATTGGAAAGGATTACAGATATGCTCTTGAACCCGATTGTAGATAAATATTTTGTTACGAACTTGGAAAATACAATGGGAGCGTCTAGGGTAGTATCATGATCGAGCAGATTTGAATTTTGAATAACAAGTGATGTTTTTGCCTTTTGCTCTTAGGTCTCTCTAAGAAAGTTAGAGTTGTCGAATCAAAAAATCGGTGACACCAAAATGCAATTAAATATTGTACAGTTTTGAATTTGCGATTTGTGCATGTGTGGATGAATGAAGGGCCTCTGAAGTATATATTGATCATTTCTACTCAATCTTGGAAATTTTAACGATGGCCCAAAAATTTATTACCCAATTACCAATTGCTCCAACTTACATGATTTTTGTTATTCTTGCAGAATTATTGAAATTGAAAATAAATACTTTTTTGTGTGATATGTTGAAAAGTGCTAGTACATGCTCTAGTGTAATTTATAGTTGATTACGTAAAGGTTAGGAAAGGAAAATCGAAAAGGATTAAAGATATGCTCCTGAGCCAGATTGTAGATAAATATTTTGTTACGAACTTGGAAAATACAATGGGGTGTATGGAGTAGCATCATGATTGAGCGGATTTGAATTTTGAGTAGCGAGTAATATTTTTTTCTTTTTGCACTTAGGTCCCTACAAGAGAGTGGGAGTTGCTGAAATACAAAACTGGGGACCCCAAAATTCAATTCAATATTACACGTTTGAGAATTTGCGATTTGGGCATAAATGGATGAAGGAAAGGGCCTCTAAAGTAAACATTGAATACCTATACACAATCTTTGAAAATTACACTATGGATCAAATGTTATATAATCCTATTATCCATTTATTCAAAATACATGACTTTTGTTATTATTGTGTGGATATAGAAAAATAAAATAATTGTATTTTTGGGTGATATGTTGAAAAAGACTGGTACATGTTCTGGAGTAACTTAGAATTGATTACTTAGAGGTAAAATATGGGAAATCGGAAAGGATTACAGAGAAGCTCATAACCTGGTTGGTGATAAATATTTTGAAACAAATTTGGAAAATAAAATGGGGTTGTATTGGGTAGCATCATGTTAGAGCGGATTTCAATTTCGAGTAATAAGTAAAGTTTTTACTTTTAGCACTTAGGTCCCTCCAAGAATGTTGGAGTTGTCGAATCACAAAATTGGCAACAACAAAGTGCAATTGAATATTGTACGTTTTTGAATTTGCAATTTGGGCATATATGGATGAACAAAAGGGCCTCTAAAGTGAACATTCATTACTTCTACACAATCTTGGAAAATAACACAATGGTACCATATTATCAATTGTTTCGAAATACATGATTTTTTAAATTATTGCATAAATATAGAAATGGAAAATAAATATTTTTTTGTGTCATATTTGAAAAGTTATAGTACATGTACTAGAGTAACTTAGGGTTGATTACTTAAAGGTTAAGAAGGGGAAATTGGAAAGGATTACAGATATGCTCTTGAGCCTGATTGTAGATAAATATTTTGTTACTAACATGGAAAATACAATGGGAGTGTCTAGGGTAGTATCATGATCGAGCACATTTGAATTTTGAATAACAAGTAATGTTTTTGACTTTTGCTCTTAGGTCTCTCCAAGAAAGTTAGAGTTGTCGAATCAAAAAATCAGTGACACCAAAATGCAATTAAATATTGCACAGTTTTGAATTTACGATTTGGGCATGTGTGGATGAATGAAGGGCCTCTGAAGTATACATTGATCACTTCTACTCAATCTTGGAAATTTTAACGATGGCCCAAAAATGTATTACCCTATTACCAATTGCTCCAACTTACATGATTTTTGTTATTCTTGCAGAATTATTGAAATCAAAAATAAATATTTTTTTGTGTGATATGTTGAAAAGTGCTAGTACATGCTCTAGTGTAATTTATAGTTGATTACGTAAAGGTTAGGAAAGGAAAATCGAAAAGGATTAAAGATATGCTCCTGAGCCAGATTGTAGATAAATATTTTTTTACGAACTTGGAAAATACAATGGGGGTGTATAGAGTAGCATCATGATTGAGCGGATTTGCATTTTGAGTAGCGAATAATGATTTTTCTTTTTGTACTTAGGTCCCTAAAAGAGAGTGGGAGTTGCTGAAATACAAAACCGGCGACACCAAAATTCAAATCAATATTACATGTATGAGAATTTGCGATTTGGGCATAAATGGATGAAGGAAAGGGCCTCTAAAGTAAATATTGAATACTTATACACAATCTTTGAAAATTACACTATGGATCAAATATTATATAATCCTATTATCCATTTATTCAAAATACATGACTTTTGTTATTCTTGCGTGGATATAGAAATATAAAATAATTGTATTTTTGTGTGATATGTTGAAAAACGCTGGAACATGTTCTGGAGTAACTTAGAATTGATTACTTAGAGGTAAAATATGGGAAATCAGAAAGGATTATAGAGAAGCTCAGAACCTGGTTGTTGATAAATATTTTGAAACAAATTTGGAAAATAAAATGGGGTTGTATTGGGTGGCATCATGTTAGAGCGGATTTCAATTTCGAGTAATAAGTAAAGTTTTTACTTTTAGCACTTAGGTCCATCCAAGAATGTTGGAGTTGTCGAATCACGAAATTGGCAACAACAAAGTTTAATTGAATATTGTACATTTTTGAATTTGCAATTTGGTCATATATGGATGAACAAAAGGGCTCTAAAGTGAACATTCATTACTTCTACACAATCTTGGAAAATAACACAATGGTACCATATTATCAATTGTTTCGAAATACGTGATTTTTTTTATTATTGCATAAATATAGAAATGGAAAATAAATATTTTTTTGTGTCATATTTGAAAAGTTATAGTACATGTACTAGAGTAACTTAGGGTTGATTACTTAAAGGTTAAGAAGGGGAAATTGGAAAGGATTACAGATATGCTCTTGAGCCTGATTGTAGATAAATATTTTGTTACGAACATGGAAAATACAATGGGAGTGTCTAGGGTAGTATCATGATCGAGCAGATTTGAATTTTGAATAACAAGTAATGTTTTTGACTTTTGCTCTTAGGTCTCTCCAAGAAAGTTAGAGTTGTCGAATCAAAAAATTGGCGACACCAAAATGCAATTAAATATTGTACAGTTTTGAATTTGCGATTTGGGCATGTGTGGATGAATGAAGGGCCTCTGAAGTATACATTGACCACTTCTACTCAATCTTGGAAATTTTAACGATGGCCCAAAAATGTATTACCCTATTACCAATTGCTCCAAATTACATGATTTTTGTTATTCTTGCAGAATTATTGAAATCGAAAATAAATATTTTTTTGTGTGATATGTTGAAAAGTGCTGGTACATGTTCTAGTGTAATTTATAGTTGATTACGTGAAGGTTAGGAAAGGAAAATCGAAAAGGATTAAAGATATGCTCCTGAGCCAGATTGTAGATAAATATTTTGTTACGAACTTGGAAAATACAATGGGGGTGTATAGAGTAGCATCATGATTGAGCGGATTTGAATTTTGAGTAGCGAGTAATGTTTTTTCTTTTTGCACTTAGGTCCCTACAAGAGAGTGGGAGTTGCTGAAATACAAAACCGGAGACACCAAAATTTAATTCAATATTACATGTATGAGAATTTGCGATTTGGGCATAAATGGATGAAGGAAAGAGCCTCTAAAGTAAACATTGAATACTTGTACACAATCTTTGAAAATTACACTATGGATCAAATATTATATAATCCTATTATCCATTTATTCAAAATACATGACTTTTGTTATTCTTGCGTGGATATAGAAATATAAAATAATTGTATTTTTGTGTGATATGTTGAAAAACGCTGGTACATGTTCTGGAGTAACTTAGAATTGATTACTTAGAGGTAAAATATGGGAAATCAGAAAGGATTATAGAGAAGCTCAGAACCTGGTTGTTGATAAATATTTTGAAACAAATTTGGAAAATAAAATGGGGTTGTATTGGGTGGCATCATGTTAGAGCGGATTTCAATTTCGAGTAATAAGTAAAGTTTTTACTTTTAGCACTTAGGTCCATCCAAGAATGTTGGAGTTGTCGAATCACGAAATTGGCAACAACAAAGTTTAATTGAATATTGTACGTTTTTGAATTTGCAATTTGGTCATATATGGATGAACAAAAGGGCTCTAAAGTGAACATTCATTACTTCTACACAATCTTGGAAAATAACACAATGGTACCATATTATCAATTGTTTCGAAATACGTGATTTTTTTTATTATTGCATAAATATAGAAATGGAAAATAAATATTTTTTTGTGTCATATTTGAAAAGTTATAGTACATGTACTAGAGTAACTTAGGGTTGATTACTTAAAGGTTAAGAAGGGGAAATTGGAAAGGATTACAGATTTGCTCTTGAGCCTGATTGTAGATAAATATTTTGTTACGAACATGGAAAATACAATGGGAGTGTCTAGGGTAGTATCATGATCGAGCAGATTTGAATTTTGAATAACAAGTAATGTTTTTGACTTTTGCTCTTAGGTCTCTCCAAGAAAGTTAGAGTTGTCGAATCAAAAAATTGGCGACACCAAAATGCAATTAAATATTGTACAGTTTTGAATTTGCGATTTGGGCATGTGTGGATGAATGAAGGGCCTCTGAAGTATACATTGATCACTTCTACTCAATCTTGGAAAATTTAACGATGGCCCAATAATTTATTACCCAATTACCAATTGCTCCAACTTACATGATTTTTGTTATTCTTGCAGAATTATTGAAATTGAAAATAAATACTTTTTTGTTTGATATGTTGAAAAGTGCTAGTACATGCTCTAGTGTAATTTATAGTTGATTACGTAAAGGTTAGGAAAGGAAAATCGAAAAGGATTAAAGATATGCTCCTGAGCCAGATTGTAGATAAATATTTTGTTACGAACTTGGAAAATACAATGGGGGTGTATAGAGTAGCATCATGATTGAGCGGATTTGAATTTTGAGTAGCGAGTAATGTTTTTTCTTTTTGCACTTAGGTCCCTACAAGAGAGTGGGAGTTGCTGAAATACAAAACTGGAGACACCAAAATTTAATTCAATATTACATGTATGAGAATTTGCGATTTGGGCATAAATGGATGAAGGAAAGAGCCTCTAAAGTAAACATTGAATACTTGTACACAATCTTTGAAAATTACACTATGGATCAAATATTATATAATCCTATTATCCATTTATTCAAAATACATGACTTTTGTTATTCTTGCGTGGATATAGAAATATAAAATAATTGTATTTTTGTGTGATATGTTGAAAAACGCTGGTACATGTTCTGGAGTAACTTAGAATTGATTACTTAGAGGTAAAATATGGGAAATCAGAAAGGATTATAGAGAAGCTCAGAACCTGGTTGTTGATAAATATTTTGAAACAAATTTGGAAAATAAAATGGGGTTGTATTGGGTGGCATCATGTTAGAGCGGATTTCAATTTCGAGTAATAAGTAAAGTTTTTACTTTTAGCACTTAGGTCCCTCCAAGAATGTTGGAGTTGTCGAATCACAAAATTGGCAACAACAAAGTGCAATTGAATATTGTACGTTTTTGAATTTGCAATTTGGGCATATATGGATGAACAAAAGGGCCTCTAAAGTGAACATTCATTACTTCTACACAATCTTGGAAAATAACACAATGGTACCATATTATCAATTGTTTCGAAATACATGATTTTTTTAATTATTGCATAAATATAGAAATGGAAAATAAATATTTTTTTGTGTCATTTTTGAAAAGTTATAGTACATGTACTAGAGTAACATAGGGTTGATTACTTAAAGGTTAAGAAGGGGAAATTGGAAAGGATTACAGATATGCTCTTGAGCCTGATTGTAGATAAATATTTTGTTACTAACATGGAAAATACAATGGGAGTGTCTAGGGTAGTATCATGATCGAGCAGATTTGAATTTTGAATAACAAGTAATGTTTTTGACTTTTGCTCTTAGGTCTCTCTAAGAAAGTTAGAGTTGTCGAATCAAAAAATCAGTGACACCAAAATGCAATTAAATATTGCACAGTTTTGAATTTACGATTTGGGCATGTGTGGATGAATGAAGGGCCTCTGAAGTATATATTGATCATTTCTACTCAATCTTGGAAATTTTAACGATGGCCCAAAAATTTATTACCCAATTACCAATTGCTCCAACTTACATGATTTTTGTTATTCTTGCAGAATTATTGAAATTGAAAATAAATACTTTTTTGTGTGATATGTTGAAAAGTGCTAGTACATGTTCTAGTGTAATTTATAGTTGATTACGTAAAGGTTAGGAAAGGAAAATCGAAAAGGATTAAAGATATGCTCCTGAGCCAGATTGTAGATAAATATTTTGTTACGAACTTGGAAAATACAATGGGGTGTATGGAGTAGCATCATGATTGAGCGGATTTGAATTTTGAGTAGCGAGTAATATATTTTTCTTTTTGCACTTAGGTCCCTACAAGAGAGTGGGAGTTGCTGAAATACAAAACTGGGGACCCCAAAATTCAATTCAATATTACACGTTTGAGAATTTACGATTTGGGCATAAATGGATGAAGGAAAGGGCCTCTAAAGTAAACATTGAATACCTATACACAATCTTTGAAAATTACACTATGGATCAAATGTTATATAATCCTATTATCCATTTATTCAAAATACATGACTTTTGTTATTATTGTGTGGATATAGAAAAATAAAATAATTGTATTTTTGGGTGATATGTTGAAAAAGACTGGTACATGTTCTGGAGTAACTTAGAATTGATTACTTAGAGGTAAAATATGGGAAATCGGAAAGGATTACAGAGAAGCTCATAACCTGGTTGGTGATAAATATTTTGAAACAAATTTGGAAAATAAAATGGGGTTGTATTGGGTAGCATCATGTTAGAGCGGATTTCAATTTCGAGTAATAAGTAAAGTTTTTACTTTTAGCACTTAGGTCCCTCCAAGAATGTTGGAGTTGTCGAATCACAAAATTGGCAACAACAAAGTGCAATTGAATATTGTACGTTTTTGAATTTGCAATTTGGGCATATATGGATGAACAAAAGGGCCTCTAAAGTGAACATTCATTACTTCTACACAATCTTGGAAAATAACACAATGGTACCATATTATCAATTGTTTCGAAATACATGATTTTTTTAATTATTGCATAAATATAGAAATCGAAAATAAATATTTTTTTGTGTCATATTTGAAAAGTTATAGTACATGTACTAGAGTAACTTAGGGTTGATTACTTAAAGGTTAAGAAGGGGAAATTGGAAAGGATTACAGATATGCTCTTCAGCCTGATTGTAGATAAATATTTTGTTACTAACATGGAAAATACAATGGGAGTGTCTAGGGTAGTATCATGATCGAGCAGATTTGAATTTTGAATAACAAGTAATGTTTTTGACTTTTGCTCTTAGGTCTCTCCAAGAAAGTTAGAGTTGTCGAATCAAAAAATCAGTGACACCAAAATGCAATTAAATATTTCACAGTTTTGAATTTACGATTTGGGCATGTGTGGATGAATGAAGGGCCTCTGAAGTATACATTGATCACTTCTACTCAATCTTGGAAATTTTAACGATGGCCCAAAAATGTATTACCCTATTACCAATTGCTCCAACTTACATGATTTTTGTTATTCTTGCAGAATTATTGAAATCAAAAATAAATATTTTTTTGTGTGATATGTTGAAAAGTACTAGTACATGCTCTAGTGTAATTTATAGTTGATTACGTAAAGGTTAGGAAAGGAAAATCGAAAAGGATTAAAGATATGCTCCTGAGCCAGATTGTAGATAAATATTTTGTTACGAACTTGGAAAATACAATGGGGTGTATGGAGTAGCATCATGATTGAGCGGATTTGAATTTTGAGTAGCGAGTAATATTTTTTTCTTTTTGCACTTAGGTCCCTACAAGAGAGTGGGAGTTGCTGAAATACAAAACTGGGGACCCCAAAATTCAATTCAATATTACACGTTTGAGAATTTGCGATTTGGGCATAAATGGATGAAGGAAAGAGCCTCTAAAGTAAACATTGAATACTTGTACACAATCTTTGAAAATTACACTATGGATCAAATATTATATAATCCTATTATCCATTTATTCAAAATACATGACTTTTGTTATTCTTGCGTGGATATAGAAATATAAAATAATTGTATTTTTGTGTGATATGTTGAAAAACGCTGGTACATGTTCTGGAGTAACTTAGAATTGATTACTTAGAGGTAAAATATGGGAAATCAGAAAGGATTATAGAGAAGCTCAGAACCTGGTTGTTGATAAATATTTTGAAACAAATTTGGAAAATAAAATGGGGTTGTATTGGGTGGCATCATGTTAGAGCGGATTTCAATTTCGAGTAATAAGTAAAGTTTTTACTTTTAGCACTTAGGTCCATCCAAGAATGTTGGAGTTGTCGAATCACGAAATTGGCAACAACAAAGTTTAATTGAATATTGTACGTTTTTGAATTTGCAATTTGGTCATATATGGATGAACAAAAGGGCTCTAAAGTGAACATTCATTACTTCTACACAATCTTGGAAAATAACACAATGGTACCATATTATCAATTGTTTCGAAATACGTGATTTTTTTTATTATTGCATAAATATAGAAATGGAAAATAAATATTTTTTTGTGTCATATTTGAAAAGTTATAGTACATGTACTAGAGTAACTTAGGGTTGACTACTTAAAGGTTAAGAAGGGGAAATTGGAAAGGATTACAGATATGCTCTTGAGCCTGATTGTAGATAAATATTTTGTTACGAACATGGAAAATACAATGGGAGTGTCTAGGGTAGTATCATGATCGAGCAGATTTGAATTTTGAAAAACAAGTAATGTTTTTGACTTTTGCTCTTAGGTCTCTCCAAGAAAGTTAGAGTTGTCGAATCAAAAAATTGGCGACACCAAAATGCAATTAAATATTGTACAGTTTTGAATTTGCGATTTGGGCATGTGTGGATGAATGAAGGGCCTCTTAAGTATACATTGACCACTTCTACTCAATCTTGGAAATTTTAACGATGGCCCAAAAATGTATTACCCTATTACCAATTGCTCCAAATTACATGATTTTTGTTATTCTTGCAGAATTATTGAAATCGAAAATAAATATTTTTTTGTGTGATATGTTGAAAAGTGCTGGTACATGTTCTAGTGTAATTTATAGTTGATTACGTGAAGGTTAGGAAAGGAAAATCGAAAAGGATTAAAGATATGCTCCTGAGCCAGATTGTAGATAAATATTTTGTTACGAACTTGGAAAATACAATGGGGGTGTATAGAGTAGCATCATGATTGAGCGGATTTGAATTTTGAGTAGCGAGTAATGTTTTTTCTTTTTGCACTTAGGTCCCTACAAGAGAGTGGGAGTTGCTGAAATACAAAACCGGAGACACCAAAATTTAATTCAATATTACATGTATCAGAATTTGCGATTTGGGCATAAATGGATGAAGGAAAGAGCCTCTAAAGTAAACATTGAATACTTGTACACAATCTTTGAAAATTACACTATGGATCAAATATTATATAATCCTATTATCCATTTATTCAAAATACATGACTTTTGTTATTCTTGCGTGGATATAGAAATACAAAATAATTGTATTTTTGTGTGATATGTTGAAAAACGCTGGTACATGTTCTGGAGTAACTTAGAATTGATTACTTAGAGGTAAAATATGGGAAATCAGAAAGGATTATAGAGAAGCTCAGAACCTGGTTGTTGATAAATATTTTGAAACAAATTTGGAAAATAAAATGGGGTTGTATTGGGTGGCATCATGTTAGAGCGGATTTCAATTTCGAGTAATAAGTAAAGTTTTTACTTTTAGCACTTAGGTCCATCCAAGAATGTTGGAGTTGTCGAATCACGAAATTGGCAACAACAAAGTTTAATTGAATATTGTACGTTTTTGAATTTGCAATTTGGTCATATATGGATGAACAAAAGGGCTCTAAAGTGAACATTCATTACTTCTACACAATCTTGGAAAATAACACAATGGTACCATATTATCAATTGTTTCGAAATACGTGATTTTTTTTATTATTGCATAAATATAGAAATGGAAAATAAATATTTTTTTGTGTCATATTTGAAAAGTTATAGTACATGTACTAGAGTAACTTAGGGTTGACTACTTAAAGGTTAAGAAGGGGAAATTGGAAAGGATTACAGATATGCTCTTGAGCCTGATTGTAGATAAATATTTTGTTACGAACATGAAAAATGCAATGGGAGTGTCTAGGGTAGTATCATGATCGAGCAGATTTGAATTTTGAAAAACAAGTAATGTTTTTGACTTTTGCTCTTAGGTCTCTCCAAGAAAGTTAGAGTTGTCGAATCAAAAAATTGGCGACACCAAAATGCAATTAAATATTGTACAGTTTTGAATTTGCGATTTGGGCATGTGTGGATGAATGAAGGGCCTCTTAAGTATACATTGACCACTTCTACTCAATCTTGGAAATTTTAACGATGGCCCAAAAATGTATTACCCTATTACCAATTGCTCCAAATTACATGATTTTTGTTATTCTTGCAGAATTATTGAAATCGAAAATAAATATTTTTTTGTGTGATATGTTGAAAAGTGCTGGTACATGTTCTAGTGTAATTTATAGTTGATTACGTGAAGGTTAGGAAAGGAAAATCGAAAAGGATTAAAGATATGCTCCTGAGCCAGATTGTAGATAAATATTTTGTTACGAACTTGGAAAATACAATGGGGGTGTATAGAGTAGCATCATGATTGAGCGGATTTGAATTTTGAGTAGCGAGTAATGTTTTTTCTTTTTGCACTTAGGTCCCTACAAGAGAGTGGGAGTTGCTGAAATACAAAACCGGAGACACCAAAATTTAATTCAATATTACATGTATCAGAATTTGCGATTTGGGCATAAATGGATGAAGGAAAGAGCCTCTAAAGTAAACATTGAATACTTGTACACAATCTTTGAAAATTACACTATGGATCAAATATTATATAATCCTATTATCCATTTATTCAAAATACATGACTTTTGTTATTCTTGCGTGGATATAGAAATACAAAATAATTGTATTTTTGTGTGATATGTTGAAAAACGCTGGTACATGTTCTGGAGTAACTTAGAATTGATTACTTAGAGGTAAAATATGGGAAATCAGAAAGGATTATAGAGAAGCTCAGAACCTGGTTGTTGATAAATATTTTGAAACAAATTTGGAAAATAAAATGGGGTTGTATTGGGTGGCATCATGTTAGAGCGGATTTCAATTTCGAGTAATAAGTAAAGTTTTTACTTTTAGCACTTAGGTCCATCCAAGAATGTTGGAGTTGTCGAATCACGAAATTGGCAACAACAAAGTTTAATTGAATATTGTACGTTTTTGAATTTGCAATTTGGTCATATATGGATGAACAAAAGGGCTCTAAAGTGAACATTCATTACTTCTACACAATCTTGGAAAATAACACAATGGTACCATATTATCAATTGTTTCGAAATACGTGATTTTTTTTATTATTGCATAAATATAGAAATGGAAAATAAATATTTTTTTGTGTCATATTTGAAAAGTTATAGTACATGTACTAGAGTAACTTAGGGTTGACTACTTAAAGGTTAAGAAGGGGAAATTGGAAAGGATTACAGATATGCTCTTGAGCCTGATTGTAGATAAATATTTTGTTACGAACATGAAAAATGCAATGGGAGTGTCTAGGGTAGTATCATGATCGAGCAGATTTGAATTTTGAATAACAAGTAATGTTTTTGACTTTTGCTCTTAGGTCTCTCCAAGAAAGTTAGAGTTGTCGAATCAAAAAATTGGCGACACCAAAATGCAATTAAATATTGTACAGTTTTGAATTTGCGATTTGGGCATGTGTGGATGAATGAAGGGCCTCTGAAGTATACATTGACCACTTCTACTCAATCTTGGAAATTTTAACGATGGCCCAAAAATGTATTACCCTATTACCAATTGCTCCAAATTACATGATTTTTGTTATTCTTGCAGAATTATTGAAATCGAAAATAAATATTTTTTTGTGTGATATGTTGAAAAGTGCTGGTACATGTTCTAGTGTAATTTATAGTTGATTACGTGAAGGTTAGGAAAGGAAAATCGAAAAGGATTAAAGATATGCTCCTGAGCCAGATTGTAGATAAATATTTTGTTACGAACTTGGAAAATACAATGGGGGTGTATAGAGTAGCATCATGATTGAGCGGATTTGAATTTTGAGTAGCGAGTAATGTTTTTTCATTTTGCACTTAGGTCCCTACAAGAGAGTGGGAGTTGCTGAAATACAAAACCGGAGACACCAAAATTTAATTCAATATTACATGTATCAGAATTTGCGATTTGGGCATAAATGGATGAAGGAAAGAGCCTCTAAAGTAAACATTGAATACTTGTACACAATCTTTGAAAATTACACTATGGATCAAATATTATATAATCCTATTATCCATTTATTCAAAATACATGACTTTTGTTATTCTTGCGTGGATATAGAAATACAAAATAATTGTATTTTTGTGTGATATGTTGAAAAACGCTGGTACATGTTCTGGAGTAACTTAGAATTGATTACTTAGAGGTAAAATATGGGAAATCAGAAAGGATTATAGAGAAGCTCAGAACCTGGTTGTTGATAAATATTTTGAAACAAATTTGGAAAATAAAATGGGGTTGTATTGGGTGGCATCATGTTAGAGCGGATTTCAATTTCGAGTAATAAGTAAAGTTTTTACTTTTAGCACTTAGGTCCATCCAAGAATGTTGGAGTTGTCGAATCACGAAATTGGCAACAACAAAGTTTAATTGAATATTGTACGTTTTTGAATTTGCAATTTGGTCATATATGGATGAACAAAAGGGCTCTAAAGTGAACATTCATTACTTCTACACAATCTTGGAAAATAACACAATGGTACCATATTATCAATTGTTTCGAAATACGTGATTTTTTTTATTATTGCATAAATATAGAAATGGAAAATAAATATTTTTTTGTGTCATATTTGAAAAGTTATAGTACATGTACTAGAGTAACTTAGGGTTGACTACTTAAAGGTTAAGAAGGGGAAATTGGAAAGGATTACAGATATGCTCTTGAGCCTGATTGTAGATAAATATTTTGTTACGAACATGAAAAATGCAATGGGAGTGTCTAGGGTAGTATCATGATCGAGCAGATTTGAATTTTGAATAACAAGTAATGTTTTTGACTTTTGCTCTTAGGTCTCTCCAAGAAAGTTAGAGTTGTCGAATCAAAAAATTGGCGACACCAAAATGCAATTAAATATTGTACAGTTTTGAATTTGCGATTTGGGCATGTGTGGATGAATGAAGGGCCTCTGAAGTATACATTGACCACTTCTACTCAATCTTGGAAATTTTAACGATGGCCCAAAAATGTATTACCCTATTACCAATTGCTCCAAATTACATGATTTTTGTTATTCTTGCAGAATTATTGAAATCGAAAATAAATATTTTTTTGTGTGATATGTTGAAAAGTGCTGGTACATGTTCTAGTGTAATTTATAGTTGATTACGTGAAGGTTAGGAAAGGAAAATCGAAAAGGATTAAAGATATGCTCCTGAGCCAGATTGTAGATAAATATTTTGTTACGAACTTGGAAAATACAATGGGGGTGTATAGAGTAGCATCATGATTGAGCGGATTTGAATTTTGAGTAGCGAGTAATGTTTTTTCTTTTTGCACTTAGGTCCCTACAAGAGAGTGGGAGTTGCTGAAATACAAAACCGGAGACACCAAAATTTAATTCAATATTACATGTATGAGAATTTGCGATTTGGGCATAAATGGATGAAGGAAAGAGCCTCTAAAGTAAACATTGAATACTTGTACACAATCTTTGAAAATTACACTATGGATCAAATATTATATAATCCTATTATCCATTTATTCAAAATACATGACTTTTGTTATTCTTGCGTGGATATAGAAATACAAAATAATTGTATTTTTGTGTGATATGTTGAAAAACGCTGGTACATGTTCTGGAGTAACTTAGAATTGATTACTTAGAGGTAAAATATGGGAAATCAGAAAGGATTATAGAGAAGCTCAGAACCTGGTTGTTGATAAATATTTTGAAACAAATTTGGAAAATAAAATGGGGTTGTATTGGGTGGCATCATGTTAGAGCGGATTTCAATTTCGAGTAATAAGTAAAGTTTTTACTTTTAGCACTTAGGTCCATCCAAGAATGTTGGAGTTGTCGAATCACGAAATTGGCAACAACAAAGTTTAATTGAATATTGTACGTTTTTGAATTTGCAATTTGGTCATATATGGATGAACAAAAGGGCTCTAAAGTGAACATTCATTACTTCTACACAATCTTGGAAAATAACACAATGGTACCATATTATCAATTGTTTCGAAATACGTGATTTTTTTTATTATTGCATAAATATAGAAATGGAAAATAAATATTTTTTTGTGTCATATTTGAAAAGTTATAGTACATGTACTAGAGTAACTTAGGGTTGACTACTTAAAGGTTAAGAAGGGGAAATTGGAAAGGATTACAGATATGCTCTTGAGCCTGATTGTAGATAAATATTTTGTTACGAACATGAAAAATGCAATGGGAGTGTCTAGGGTAGTATCATGATCGAGCAGATTTGAATTTTGAATAACAAGTAATGTTTTTGACTTTTGCTCTTAGGTCTCTCCAAGAAAGTTAGAGTTGTCGAATCAAAAAATTGGCGACACCAAAATGCAATTAAATATTGTACAGTTTTGAATTTGCGATTTGGGCATGTGTGGATGAATGAAGGGCCTCTGAAGTATACATTGACCACTTCTACTCAATCTTGGAAATTTTAACGATGGCCCAAAAATGTATTACCCTATTACCAATTGCTCCAAATTACATGATTTTTGTTATTCTTGCAGAATTATTGAAATCGAAAATAAATATTTTTTTGTGTGATATGTTGAAAAGTGCTGGTACATGTTCTAGTGTAATTTATAGTTGATTACGTGAAGGTTAGGAAAGGAAAATCGAAAAGGATTAAAGATATGCTCCTGAGCCAGATTGTAGATAAATATTTTGTTACGAACTTGGAAAATACAATGGGGGTGTATAGAGTAGCATCATGATTGAGCGGATTTGAATTTTGAGTAGCGAGTAATGTTTTTTCTTTTTGCACTTAGGTCCCTACAAGAGAGTGGGAGTTGCTGAAATACAAAACCGGAGACACCAAAATTTAATTCAATATTACATGTATGAGAATTTGCGATTTGGGCATAAATGGATGAAGGAAAGAGCCTCTAAAGTAAACATTGAATACTTGTACACAATCTTTGAAAATTACACTATGGATCAAATATTATATAATCCTATTATCCATTTATTCAAAATACATGACTTTTGTTATTCTTGCGTGGATATAGAAATATAAAATAATTGTATTTTTGTGTGATATGTTGAAAAACGCTGGTACATGTTCTGGAGTAACTTAGAATTGATTACTTAGAGGTAAAATATGGGAAATCAGAAAGGATTATAGAGAAGCTCAGAACCTGGTTGTTGATAAATATTTTGAAACAAATTTGGAAAATAAAATGGGGTTGTATTGGGTGGCATCATGTTAGAGCGGATTTCAATTTCGAGTAATAAGTAAAGTTTTTACTTTTAGCACTTAGGTCCATCCAAGAATGTTGGAGTTGTCGAATCTCGAAATTGGCAACAACAAAGTTTAATTGAATATTGTACGTTTTTGAATTTGCAATTTGGTCATATATGGATGAACAAAAGGGCTCTAAAGTGAACATTCATTACTTCTACACAATCTTGGAAAATAACACAATGGTACCATATTATCAATTGTTTCGAAATACGTGATTTTTTTTATTATTGCATAAATATAGAAATGGAAAATAAATATTTTTTTGTGTCATATTTGAAAAGTTATAGTACATGTACTAGAGTAACTTAGGGTTGACTACTTAAAGGTTAAGAAGGGGAAATTGGAAAGGATTACAGATATGCTCTTGAGCCTGATTGTAGATAAATATTTTGTTACGAACATGGAAAATACAATGGGAGTGTCTAGGGTAGTATCATGATCGAGCAGATTTGAATTTTGAATAACAAGTAATGTTTTTGACTTTTGCTCTTAGGTCTCTCCAAGAAAGTTAGAGTTGTCGAATCAAAAAATTGGCGACACCAAAATGCAATTAAATATTGTACAGTTTTGAATTTGCGATTTGGGCATGTGTGGATGAATGAAGGGCCTCTGAAGTATACATTGACCACTTCTACTCAATCTTGGAAATTTTAACGATGGCCCAAAAATGTATTACCCTATTACCAATTGCTCCAAATTACATGATTTTTGTTATTCTTGCAGAATTATTGAAATCGAAAATAAATATTTTTTTGTGTGATATGTTGAAAAGTGCTGGTACATGTTCTAGTGTAATTTATAGTTGATTACGTGAAGGTTAGGAAAGGAAAATCGAAAAGGATTAAAGATATGCTCCTGAGCCAGATTGTAGATAAATATTTTGTTACGAACTTGGAAAATACAATGGGGGTGTATAGAGTAGCATCATGATTGAGCGGATTTGAATTTTGAGTAGCGAGTAATGTTTTTTCTTTTTGCACTTAGGTCCCTACAAGAGAGTGGGAGTTGCTGAAATACAAAACCGGAGACACCAAAATTTAATTCAATATTACATGTATCAGAATTTGCGATTTGGGCATAAATGGATGAAGGAAAGAGCCTCTAAAGTAAACATTGAATACTTGTACACAATCTTTGAAAATTACACTATGGATCAAATATTATATAATCCTATTATCCATTTATTCAAAATACATGACTTTTGTTATTCTTGCGTGGATATAGAAATACAAAATAATTGTATTTTTGTGTGATATGTTGAAAAACGCTGGTACATGTTCTGGAGTAACTTAGAATTGATTACTTAGAGGTAAAATATGGGAAATCAGAAAGGATTATAGAGAAGCTCAGAACCTGGTTGTTGATAAATATTTTGAAACAAATTTGGAAAATAAAATGGGGTTGTATTGGGTGGCATCATGTTAGAGCGGATTTCAATTTCGAGTAATAAGTAAAGTTTTTACTTTTAGCACTTAGGTCCATCCAAGAATGTTGGAGTTGTCGAATCACGAAATTGGCAACAACAAAGTTTAATTGAATATTGTACGTTTTTGAATTTGCAATTTGGTCATATATGGATGAACAAAAGGGCTCTAAAGTGAACATTCATTACTTCTACACAATCTTGGAAAATAACACAATGGTACCATATTATCAATTGTTTCGAAATACGTGATTTTTTTTATTATTGCATAAATATAGAAATGGAAAATAAATATTTTTTTGTGTCATATTTGAAAAGTTATAGTACATGTACTAGAGTAACTTAGGGTTGACTACTTAAAGGTTAAGAAGGGGAAATTGGAAAGGATTACAGATATGCTCTTGAGCCTGATTGTAGATAAATATTTTGTTACGAACATGGAAAATACAATGGGAGTGTCTAGGGTAGTATCATGATCGAGCAGATTTGAATTTTGAATAACAAGTAATGTTTTTGACTTTTGCTCTTAGGTCTCTCCAAGAAAGTTAGAGTTGTCGAATCAAAAAATTGGCGACACCAAAATGCAATTAAATATTGTACAGTTTTGAATTTGCGATTTGGGCATGTGTGGATGAATGAAGGGCCTCTGAAGTATACATTGACCACTTCTACTCAATCTTGGAAATTTTAACGATGGCCCAAAAATGTATTACCCTATTACCAATTGCTCCAAATTACATGATTTTTGTTATTCTTGCAGAATTATTGAAATCGAAAATAAATAATTTTTTGTGTGATATGTTGAAAAGTGCTGGTACATGTTCTAGTGTAATTTATAGTTGATTACGTGAAGGTTAGGAAAGGAAAATCGAAAAGGATTAAAGATATGCTCCTGAGCCAGATTGTAGATAAATATTTTGTTACGAACTTGGAAAATACAATGGGGGTGTATAGAGTAGCATCATGATTGAGCGGATTTGAATTTTGAGTAGCGAGTAATGTTTTTTCTTTTTGCACTTAGGTCCCTACACGAGAGTGGGAGTTGCTGAAATACAAAACCGGAGACACCAAAATTTAATTCAATATTACATGTATGAGAATTTGCGATTTGGGCATAAATGGATGAAGGAAAGAGCCTCTAAAGTAAACATTGAATACTTGTACACAATCTTTGAAAATTACACTATGGATCAAATATTATATAATCCTATTATCCATTTATTCAAAATACATGACTTTTGTTATTCTTGCGTGGATATAGAAATACAAAATAATTGTATTTTTGTGTGATATGTTGAAAAACGCTGGTACATGTTCTGGAGTAACTTAGAATTGATTACTTAGAGGTAAAATATGGGAAATCAGAAAGGATTATAGAGAAGCTCAGAACCTGGTTGTTGATAAATATTTTGAAACAAATTTGGAAAATAAAATGGGGTTGTATTGGGTGGCATCATGTTAGAGCGGATTTCAATTTCGAGTAATAAGTAAAGTTTTTACTTTTAGCACTTAGGTCCATCCAAGAATGTTGGAGTTGTCGAATCACGAAATTGGCAACAACAAAGTTTAATTGAATATTGTACGTTTTTGAATTTGCAATTTGGTCATATATGGATGAACAAAAGGGCTCTAAAGTGAACATTCATTACTTCTACACAATCTTGGAAAATAACACAATGGTACCATATTATCAATTGTTTCGAAATACGTGATTTTTTTTATTATTGCATAAATATAGAAATGGAAAATAAATATTTTTTTGTGTCATATTTGAAAAGTTATAGTACATGTACTAGAGTAACTTAGGGTTGACTACTTAAAGGTTAAGAAGGGGAAATTGGAAAGGATTACAGATATGCTCTTGAGCCTGATTGTAGATAAATATTTTGTTACGAACATGAAAAATGCAATGGGAGTGTCTAGGGTAGTATCATGATCGAGCAGATTTGAATTTTGAATAACAAGTAATGTTTTTGACTTTTGCTCTTAGGTCTCTCCAAGAAAGTTAGAGTTGTCGAATCAAAAAATTGGCGACACCAAAATGCAATTAAATATTGTACAGTTTTGAATTTGCGATTTGGGCATGTGTGGATGAATGAAGGGCCTCTGAAGTATACATTGACCACTTCTACTCAATCTTGGAAATTTTAACGATGGCCCAAAAATGTATTACCCTATTACCAATTGCTCCAAATTACATGATTTTTGTTATTCTTGCAGAATTATTGAAATCGAAAATAAATATTTTTTTGTGTGATATGTTGAAAAGTGCTGGTACATGTTCTAGTGTAATTTATAGTTGATTACGTGAAGGTTAGGAAAGGAAAATCGAAAAGGATTAAAGATATGCTCCTGAGCCAGATTGTAGATAAATATTTTGTTACGAACTTGGAAAATACAATGGGGGTGTATAGAGTAGCATCATGATTGAGCGGATTTGAATTTTGAGTAGCGAGTAATGTTTTTTCTTTTTGCACTTAGGTCCCTACAAGAGAGTGGGAGTTGCTGAAATACAAAACCGGAGACACCAAAATTTAATTCAATATTACATGTATGAGAATTTGCGATTTGGGCATAAATGGATGAAGGAAAGAGCCTCTAAAGTAAACATTGAATACTTGTACACAATCTTTGAAAATTACACTATGGATCAAATATTATATAATCCTATTATCCATTTATTCAAAATACATGACTTTTGTTATTCTTGCGTGGATATAGAAATATAAAATAATTGTATTTTTGTGTGATATGTTGAAAAACGCTGGTACATGTTCTGGAGTAACTTAGAATTGATTACTTAGAGGTAAAATATGGGAAATCAGAAAGGATTATAGAGAAGCTCAGAACCTGGTTGTTGATAAATATTTTGAAACAAATTTGGAAAATAAAATGGGGTTGTATTGGGTGGCATCATGTTAGAGCGGATTTCAATTTCGAGTAATAAGTAAAGTTTTTACTTTTAGCACTTAGGTCCATCCAAGAATGTTGGAGTTGTCGAATCACGAAATTGGCAACAACAAAGTTTAATTGAATATTGTACGTTTTTGAATTTGCAATTTGGTCATATATGGATGAACAAAAGGGCTCTAAAGTGAACATTCATTACTTCTACACAATCTTGGAAAATAACACAATGGTACCATATTATCAATTGTTTCGAAATACGTGATTTTTTTTATTATTGCATAAATATAGAAATGGAAAATAAATATTTTTTTGTGTCATATTTGAAAAGTTATAGTACATGTACTAGAGTAACTTAGGGTTGACTACTTAAAGGTTAAGAAGGGGAAATTGGAAAGGATTACAGATATGCTCTTGAGCCTGATTGTAGATAAATATTTTGTTACGAACATGGAAAATACAATGGGAGTGTCTAGGGTAGTATCATGATCGAGCAGATTTGAATTTTGAATAACAAGTAATGTTTTTGACTTTTGCTCTTAGGTCTCTCCAAGAAAGTTAGAGTTGTCGAATCAAAAAATTGGCGACACCAAAATGCAATTAAATATTGTACAGTTTTGAATTTGCGATTTGGGCATGTGTGCATGAATGAAGGGCCTCTGAAGTATACATTGACCACTTCTACTCAATCTTGGAAATTTTAACGATGGCCCAAAAATGTATTACCCTATTACCAATTGCTCCAAATTACATGATTTTTGTTATTCTTGCAGAATTATTGAAATCGAAAATAAATATTTTTTTGTGTGATATGTTGAAAAGTGCTGGTACATGTTCTAGTGTAATTTATAGTTGATTACGTGAAGGTTAGGAAAGGAAAATCGAAAAGGATTAAAGATATGCTCCTGAGCCAGATTGTAGATAAATATTTTGTTACGAACTTGGAAAATACAATGGGGGTGTATAGAGTAGCATCATGATTGAGCGGATTTGAATTTTGAGTAGCGAGTAATGTTTTTTCTTTTTGCACTTAGGTCCCTACAAGAGAGTGGGAGTTGCTGAAATACAAAACTGGAGACACCAAAATTTAATTCAATATTACATGTATGAGAATTTGCGATTTGGGCATAAATGGATGAAGGAAAGAGCCTCTAAAGTAAACATTGAATACTTGTACACAATCTTTGAAAATTACACTATGGATCAAATATTATATAATCCTATTATCCATTTATTCAAAATACATGACTTTTGTTATTCTTGCGTGGATATAGAAATATAAAATAATTGTATTTTTGTGTGATATGTTGAAAAACGCTGGTACATGTTCTGGAGTAACTTAGAATTGATTACTTAGAGGTAAAATATGGGAAATCAGAAAGGATTATAGAGAAGCTCAGAACCTGGTTGTTGATAAATATTTTGAAACAAATTTGGAAAATAAAATGGGGTTGTATTGGGTGGCATCATGTTAGAGCGGATTTCAATTTCGAGTAATAAGTAAAGTTTTTACTTTTAGCACTTAGGTCCATCCAAGAATGTTGGAGTTGTCGAATCACGAAATTGGCAATAACAAAGTTTAATTGAATATTGTACGTTTTTGAATTTGCAATTTGGTCATATATGGATGAACAAAAGGGCTCTAAAGTGAACATTCATTACTTCTACACAATCTTGGAAAATAACACAATGGTACCATATTATCAATTGTTTCGAAATACGTGATTTTTTTTATTATTGCATAAATATAGAAATGGAAAATAAATATTTTTTTGTGTCATATTTGAAAAGTTATAGTACATGTACTAGAGTAACTTAGGGTTGACTACTTAAAGGTTAAGAAGGGGAAATTGGAAAGGATTACAGATATGCTCTTGAGCCTGATTGTAGATAAATATTTTGTTACGAACATGGAAAATACAATGGGAGTGTCTAGGGTAGTATCATGATCGAGCAGATTTGAATTTTGAATAACAAGTAATGTTTTTGACTTTTGCTCTTAGGTCTCTCCAAGAAAGTTAGAGTTGTCGAATCAAAAAATTGGCGACACCAAAATGCAATTAAATATTGTACAGTTTTGAATTTGCGATTTGGGCATGTGTGGATGAATGAAGGGCCTCTGAAGTATACATTGACCACTTCTACTCAATCTTGGAAATTTTAACGATGGCCCAAAAATGTATTACCCTATTACCAATTGCTCCAAATTACATGATTTTTGTTATTCTTGCAGAATTATTGAAATCGAAAATAAATATTTTTTTGTGTGATATGTTGAAAAGTGCTGGTACATGTTCTAGTGTAATTTATAGTTGATTACGTGAAGGTTAGGAAAGGAAAATCGAAAAGGATTAAAGATATGCTCCTGAGCCAGATTGTAGATAAATATTTTGTTACGAACTTGGAAAATACAATGGGGGTGTATAGAGTAGCATCATGATTGAGCGGATTTGAATTTTGAGTTGCGAGTAATGTTTTTTCTTTTTGCACTTAGGTCCCTACAAGAGAGTGGGAGTTGCTGAAATACAAAACCGGAGACACCAAAATTTAATTCAATATTACATGTATGAGAATTTGCGATTTGGGCATAAATGGATGAAGGAAAGAGCCTCTAAAGTAAACATTGAATACTTGTACACAATCTTTGAAAATTACACTATGGATCAAATATTATATAATCCTATTATCCCTTTATTCAAAATACATGACTTTTGTTATTCTTGTGTGGATATAGAAATATAAAATAATTGTATTTTTGTGTGATATGTTGAAAAAAGCTGGTACATGTTCTGGAGTAACTTAGAATTGATTACTTAGAGGTAAAATATGGGAAATCGGAAAGTATTATAGAGAAGCTCAGAACCTGGTTGTTGATAAATATTTTGAAAAAAATTTTGAAAATAAAATGGGGTTGCATTGCGTAGCATCATGTTAGAGCAGATTTCAATTTCGAGTAATAAGTAAAATTTTTACTTTTAGCACTTAGGTCCCTCCAAGAATGTTGGAGTTGTCGAATCACGAAATTGGCAACAAAAAAATACAATTGAATATTGTACGTTTTTGAATTTGCAATTTGGGCATATATGGATAAACCAAAGAGTTTTTAAAGTGAACATTCATTACTTCTACACAATCTTGGAAAATTACACAATGGTACCATATTATCAATTGTTTCGAAATTCATGATTTTTTTTATTGTTGCATAAATATAGAAATGGAAAATAAATATTTTTTGTGTCATATTTGAAAAGCACTAGTACATGTTGTAGAGTAACTTAGAGTTGATTACTTAAAGGTAAATAAGGGGAAATTGGAAAGGATTACAGATATGTTCTTGAGCCTGATTGTAGATAAATATTTTGTTACGAACTTGGAAAATATAATGGGAGTGTCTAAGGTAGTATCATGATCGAGCATATTTGAATTTTGAGTAACAAGTAATGTTTTTGCCTTTTTCTCTTAGGCCTCTCCAAGAAAGTTAGAGTTGTCGAATCAAAAAATCGGCGACACCAAAATACAAATAAATACTGTACAGTTTTGAATTTGCGATTTGGGCATGTATGGATGAATGAAGGGCCTCTGAAGTCAACATTGATCACTTCTACTCAATCTTGGAAATTTTAACGATGGCCCAAAAATGTATTACCCTATAACCAATTGCTCAAAATTACATGATTTTTGTTATTCTTGCATAATTATAGAAATAGAAAATAAATATTTTTTTGTGTGATATGTTGAAAAGTGCTAGTACATGCTCTAGTATAATTTATAGTTGATTACGTAAAGGTTAGGAAAGGAAAATTGAAAAGGATTAAAGATATGCTCCTGAGCCAGATTGTAGATAAATATTTTGTTACGAACTTGGAAAATACAATGGGGTGTATAGAGTAGCATCATGATTGAGCGGATTTGAATTTTGAGTTGCGAGTAATGTTTTTTCTTTTTGCACTTAGGTCCCTACAAGAGAGTGGGAGTTGCTGAAATACAAAAGCGGCGACACCAAAATTTAATTCAATATTACATGTATGAGAATTTGCGATTTGGGCATAAATGGATGAAGGAAAGGGCCTCTAAAGTAAACATTGAATACTTGTACACAATATTTGAAAATTACACTATGGATCAAATATTATATAATCCTATTATCCCTTTATTCAAAATGCATGACTTTTGTTATTCTTGTGTGGATATAGAAATATAAAATAATTGTATTTTTGTGTGATATGTTGAAAAAAGCTGGTACATGTTCTGGAGTAACTTAGAATTGATTACTTAGAGGTAAAATATGGGAAATCGGAAAGGATTATAGAGAAGCTCAGAACCTGGTTGTTGATAAATATTTTGAAAAAAATTTGGAAAATAAAATGGGGTTGTATTGCGTAGCATAATGTTAGAGCAGATTTCAATTTCGAGTAATAAGTAAAATTTTTACTTTTAGCACTTAGGTCCCTCCAAGAATGTTGGAGTTGTCGAATCACGAAATTGGCAACAACAAAATGCAATTGAATATTGTACGTTTTTGAATTTGCAATTTGGGTATATATGGATAAACAAAAGAGTTTTTAAAGTGAACATTCATTACTTCTACACAATCTTGGAAAATTACACAATGGTACCATATTATCAATTGTTTCGAAATTCATGATTTTTTTTATTGTCGCATAAATATAGAAATGGAAAATAAATATTTTTTTGTGTCATATTTGAAAAGCACTAGTACATGTTGTAGAGTAACTTAGAGTTGATTACTTAAAGGTAAATAAGGGGAAATTGGAAAGGATTACAGATATGTTCTTGAGCCTGATTGTAGATAAATATTTTGTTACGAACTTGGAAAATATAATGGGAGTGTCTAGGGTAGTATCATGATCGAGCATATTTGAATTTTGAGTAACAAGTAATGTTTTTGCCTTTTGCTCTTAGGCCTCTCCAAGAAAGTTAGAGTTGTCGAATCAAAAAATCGGCGACAGCAAAATACAATTAAATATTGTACAGTTTTGAATTTGCGATTTGGGCATGTATGGATGAATGAAGGGCCTCTGAAGTCAACATTGATCACTTCTACTCAATCTTGGAAATTTTAACGATGGCCCAAAAATGTATTACCCTATTACCAATTGCTCAAAATTACATGATTTTTGTTAGTCTTGCATAATTATAGAAATAGAAAATAAATATTTTTTTGTGTGATATGTTGAAAAGTGCTAGTACATGTTCTAGTGTAATTTATAGTTGATTATGTAAAGGTAAGGAAAGGGAAATCGAAAAGAATTAAAGATATGCTCTTGAGCCCGAATGTAGATAAATATTTTGTTATGAATTTGGGAAATACAATGGGTGTGTATAGAGTAGCATCATGATTGAGTGGATTTGAATTTTGAGTAGCGAGTAATGTTTTTTCTTTTTGCACTTAGGTCCCTACAAGAGAGTGGGAGTTGCTGAAATACAAAACCGGGGACACCAAAATTCAATTCAATATTACACGTTTGCGAATTTGTGATTTTGTCATATATGGATGAAGGAAAAGGCCTCTAAAGTAAACATTGATTACTTCTACACAATCTTTGAAAATTACACTATGGACCAAAAATTATATAATTATATTATCCATTTATTCGAAATACATGATTTTTGTTATTCTTGCGTAGATATAGAAATAGAAAATAAATATATTTTTGTGTGATATGTTGAAAAAAGGCTAGTACATGTTCTAGAGTAACTTGGAATTGATTATTTAGAGCTAAAGAAAGGGAAATCATAGAGAAGCTCGGAACCTGATTGTTGATAAATATTTTGTTACAAATTTGGAAAATAAAATGCGGTTGTATTGGGTAGCATCTTGTTCGAGCAGATTTGAATTTCGAATAATGAGTAAAGTTTTTACTTTTAGCACTTAGGTCCCTCCATGAAAGGTGGAGTTGTCGAATCACGAAATCGGCGACACCAAAATGCAATTCAATATTATACATTTTTTAATTTGCGATTTGCGCATATATGGATGAACGAAAGGGCCTCTAAAGTAAACATTGATAACTTTTACACAATCTTGGAATATTACACTATGGCCCGATATTGTATTACCATATTATCAATTGTTCTGAAATACATGATTTTTAGTTATTTTGCAAAAATATAGAAATAGAAAATAAATATTTTGTGTGTGATATTTTTAAAAGCGCTAATACATATTTTATAGTAACTTAGAGTTGATTACTTATAGGTAAAGAGAGGGAAATTGGAAAGAATTAAAGATATGCACTTGAGCCCGATTGCTGATAAATATTTTGTTACGAACTTGGAAAATACAATGGGGGTGTATAGGGTAGCATCATGATAAAATGGATTTGAATTTTGAGCAACAAGTAAAGTTTTTGCTTTTTGCACTTAGGTGTTTCCAAGAAAGTTGGAGTTGTCGAATCACGAAATCGACGACACCAAAATGCAATTAAATATTGTACGTTTTTGAATTTATGATTTGGGCATGTATGAATGAACGAAAGAGCCTCTAAAGTCAACATTGATTACTTCTACACAATCTTGGAAATTTTCACTATGGCCCAAAATTGTATTACCCTATCATCAATTGCTCAGAAATACATGGTTTTTGTTATTCTTTCATAAGTATAGAAATTGAAAATAAATATTTTTTGTGTGATTTGTAGAAAAATGCTAGTAAATGTTCTAGATTAAGTTAGAGTTGATTACTTAGAGGTAAAGAAGGGGAAATCGGAAAGGGTTACAGATATGTTTTTGAGCCCGATTATAGATAAATATTTTTTTTACGAACATGGAAAATACAATGGGGGTAGATAGGGTAGCATCACATTCAAGACAATTTCAATTTCGAGTTACTAGTAAAGTTTTTAGTTTTTGCACTGAGGTCCCTCCAAGAAAGTTGGAGTTGTCGAATCACGAAACTAGCGGCACAAAAATTGCAATTCTATACTATATGTTTGCAAATTTGCGATTTGGGCATATATGGATGAACGAAGGGGCCTCTAAAGAAAACATAGATTACTTCTACACAATCTTAGAAAATTGCACTATGGCCCAAAATTGTATAACCTATTATCCATTACTATTAAAAACATGATTTTTGTTATTCTTGCATAGGTATAAAAATAGAAAATAAATATTTTTTTGTGTGATATGTTGAAATGCGCTAATGCATGTTTAGAGTAACTTAGAATTGATCAATTAGAGGTAAAGAAAGGGAAATCGGAAAGGATTACAAATATTCTCTTGAGCCTGAATGTTGATAAATATTCTGTTACAAAATTGGAAAATATAATGGGGGTGTATAGGGTAGCATCCTGTTCGAGCGGATTTGAATTTCAAGTAACGAGTAAAGTTTTTTTATTTTTGCACTTAGGTCCCTACAAGAAAGTTGGAGTTTCCGAATAAAGAATTTGGTGACACAAAAATTCAATTCAATATTATACGTTTGGAAATTTACAATTTGGGCATATATGGATGAAGGAAAGGGTCTCTAAAGTAAAAATTGATTACTTCTACACAATCCTTGAAAATTACATTATGGATCAAAAATTGTATTACCCTATTATCCATTTAATCAAAATACATGATTTTTGTTACTCTTACGTAGATATAGTAGTAGAAAATAAATATATTTTTGTGTCATGTGTTTAAAAGCGCTAGTTCATGTTTTAGAGTAACTTAATTACTTAGAGGTAAAGAAAGGGAAATCGGAAAGGATTCCAAAGATGCTTGGAGCCCGATTGTTGATAAATATTTTGTTACAAATTTGAAAAATACAATGGGGTTGTAGTGGGTAGTATCATGTTCGTGCGGATTTGAATTTTGAGTAATGAGTACTGTTTTTACTTTTTGCACTGAGGTTCTTCAAAAAAGTTGGAGTTGTCGAATCATGAAACCGGCGACACCAAAATGCAATTCAATATTATACGTTTGCAAATTTTCAATTTGGGCATGTATTGGTGAAAGAAAGGGCCTTTAAAGTAAACATTAATTACTTCTACACAATGTTGAATAATTACATTACGGCGCAGAATTGTACTACCCTATTATCCATTGTTTCGAAATAAATTATTTTTGTTATTCTTGTATAAATATAGAAACGGAAAATAATTCTTTTGTGAGTGATATGTTGAAAAGCGCTATTACATGTTCTAGAGTAACTTAGAGTTGATTAATTAAAGGTAAATTTTTTTTTATATTAGGCCTTCCCAAGCCATAAAATATACCAAATTAAAAAGATAATGTAAAGAAGCCTTAGCTAAGTTAAGATATACAATGATGAGCACTAGGCTCATGAAGCAACACTTGTTGCTTCCAAAAGAATGAAATACAACCGGCATATCGTCAGAGGATTCCAAAAGCTCATTATTCTATGATGGAGATGATCAAACTTATTGGTGAATCTAATCAAAGAAACACAAGGCAGTTCAATCCTCTCCACATAGGTAACGAGCGCATCCTCTACTAACCGGAGAAGCAGACAGAGAACTATAACTAATCGCAAAAAAATGAAGTTCATCCTAGCCGAGGATTATGTTCAGAAGAGAGCATCCAAGTGTGTAAATATCTGATCCCAGCTTGCAGCAAATCTAGCAAATCCAGCAACATAATCAAATAATGTCCCCCTTTTAGAGCAGCAAATCTAGCACCAGAGTATCACTTTGTATCATCCACCTGCAATTTAAACTATAATCAGTAGCATCCGTTCAACTCACAGTCCAAATATGAGGTACAATCAGTGCCATCCATTCAACTACCAATCCGGATTGAAGGTGTACCCATTTGATCTAATCTAATCAATCCCTGCACAACATTTGATAAACTCTGAAACCGAAGGAAAGAATACGATGACAGGTTTCTTAAGCAATCTTTAGCTAATGTATCTGCAACCAAATTTGCTTGTCTATGAACATGCAATAGAGAGATTCCTCCTAGCAAAATATGAATCTCATCAGCTAATTGATATAGTTTCCAAGGAGCATTATCAGGATCAACCACATACCTAACAGCATTTAGGCAATCAGATTCCAAAGAGTAGGAAAAACCAAGTTGTAAACCAGTTTGTAAAGCAAACTTAATTGCCATCATTTCTGCCTCCAAAGGAGAATAGGCAGGAGAGATCTTAGTATAAGCAGCAATGAAACCACCCCTGAAATCTCTAAAAACCAAACTAATTCCACTCATGTTTGTTTGACAGCACCAAGCAGCATCGACATTAAATTTATACCCTATGCATGGTTTTGTCCAAGCAATTTTAAAAATCTTTGGTTTAGGAGGCTGTTTGATCAGGGGCAGAAAAGAATGATCTGCAATAGCCATATCTATCCTAGAGGTTACAAACACCGGCTTAGCAGTGAACATGTAAAAAATGTGGATCCTTATTTGATTTAGGACTACACTGATCACTGGATTGATAGAGTCATATAAGCACTTATTCCTAGCTTTCCACAAATTCCAACATGTTATTAGAGCTGAAGTGTGAATCATTTCTAGTTGTAACTTACTGATACCAGTATAAGTAAGATAGAAAGAGAGTCTATCCCATATAGATGAAAATCCCCTGTCGCTAATGCCCATGAAGGAGTGAATCTGATTCCAAACATGCTCAGCAAATACACAAGAATTGAAAAAATGGTCAAGGGAATCTTCATGATTATGACACATACAACATTTCGAAGCCAGTGAGATTCTCAAAGAATGCAAAACATTATCAAATGGAAGAAAGGAGTTCATCAGTTTCCACATGAAGACTGAAATCTTTTTTTTCAATTCTAGGACTCCATAAATGTTTGAAAGAAGCCACAGTACCTCTTTGATTCCTTAGCAAAACATAGGTAGCTTTGAATGAAAACTCACCTTTAATCCCTGGTTTCCATATCAGCCTGTCCTTCCTGTGATTAAATACCTTAGCATCCTGCAAAAGAGAAAAGGCATAAATAGAAAGAACTTGATAGATTTTATCAAACATGACCGATTTATTGTTAACGAAATCAGAAACAGTACAGCTAGCTGGAATATCCACATTTGTTTGATCACAGAGATCCTGAAGAGGCCCTATATCTAACCAGTTAGCAGTCCAGAAGTTACACTCCCTATTTCCTATTATGACTCTAGATTGGGATTCTGCCCAATCATTAATAGAGCATATCCTTTTCCAGTTTGGTGAAGATCTGGAGGAAGGTGGAAGAGATGCAACAAAGTGTGTCCAAAGAGCATCAGACTTTTGATATTTCCACCAAAGCTTAACAGAGCATGTATTAATAATGGTGGTTACTGATCTGAATCCTAGACCATTTTGGGTGATAGGATAGCATAATGCATCCCACTTCCTCCATGCTCTTTTAGGCTTTAGATCATTAAACCCCCCAAAAAAATTGCTCAATTTTTTTTCTATTGCTAATATGACTTGCCTACCTGGTTTAATAACTGACCAAATATGCTGTGGAACTGAATATATACATGATTGAATAAGTTTAATTTTCCCTCCAGTTGAGAGCCACCTATTTTTCCAACTTCCTAATCTACTCTCAATTTGTTCAATTAATGGTTGGAAATATATAGTCTTTGGTCTCCCATTAAAAATGGGGACCCCCAGATATGTGAAAGGAAACTTACCTACTTTCATACCTAAAGTTCTCCTTATTCTATTGACTCTGTTTATAGTAACATGCTTTCCTATGTACAGGTCACTCTTACTGTAATTAATCTGTTGTCCAGTAACATCCTCAAAAGTAGCCAGAAAGGCCTTAAGTCTGATCAAAGTATTATTACTAGCTTTAAGAAATACTACAGTATCATCAGCATAAGATAAGTGTGAAATTTTAATTGCATTACCTGGTACACCATAATATGACAAGCTACCATTCTGAAAAATAAAGGACAGGCTTCTAGTGAAAGCCTCTGAAAAGATATTAAAAAGAAATGGTGATAGGGGATCCCCCTGTTTGATACCCCTTGTAGATTGGAAGAAACCAACTGGCTTACCATTTATGAGGATAGAGAACCAAGCCTGAGACAAATTTTTCATAACAAGAAAAATAAATCTAGCATGAAATCCAAATTTAGCGAGCACGGAATAGAGAAAAGACCACCTAACTCTATCAAAGGCTTTCTTAAGATCCAATTTATCAATGCAATTAGGTTCTCTTTGCTTCCTGTTTAAAAATCTTACCATTTCCTGAAGGTAGATAACATTATCAGCAATGTCCCTACCTTTGAGGAAAGCAGTTTGGTGATTAGAGATGATTTTTGGCATTAAAGGCTTTAGTCTTTCCATTAATATCTTAGAAAAAATCTTGTTTATGACATTAGAGAGACTAATCGGTCTGTAATCCTCAAAGGTGGTTGGTGTACATTTTTTTGGTATGATTGTAATCCAGGTACTACCAATCCCCCTTGGGATATTGTTCACAGTTAGAAAATCTTGTACAGCAGATAATAGATCATTAGCAATTATATCCCAAGACTTAATATAAAACTTTGCTGTAAATCCATCTGGACCAGGGCTACTCCTATGATTAAGTCCCAAAACAATGCTTTTAAGTTCAGAAATCGAAACAGGTTGCAATATTCTATCATTATCCTCCTGAGTTATCACTTTTGGAATCTGACTTAGAAAGTGTGGCTTAAAAGAATCACAGTGAGGGGAGTTCTGCTCAGTTAAAAGCTCCTGAAAGTAATGGATGGACTCATTCTCAATATCTTGTGAATTATCTAGCCACTGTCCATTTCCACCTTTGATTTTTGTGATTTTTAACCTACATTTTCTTTCTCGAACAGAATTATGAAAGAAACTGGTGTTGTTATCACCTTCCCTCAACCATTTTACTTTTGCTTTATGTTTCCAGAAGCTCTTTTGTTCAACTAAAGCCATAACTAGATTAGCCTTGGCCTTTTTCAGGTTGACCATGTTCTCAACTGTAGCATTCAGGTCATACGGTCCCTCCTTTTCTTTCAGAATTGATTTAGCCTTGAACACATTATCATTTATATTCCCAAACACTTCTCTATTCCATATTTTCAATGTTTTTTTCAGCTTCAACAGTTTTATGAAGAAGCCTACCATTCCTGTTTGCTGAACCTGAACATCCCAGCATTGCCTAACTACATCATTAAATCCATCCCTTTTATACCAGGTATTAATGAATCTAAATGGCCGCGGAGTGGATGAAATGTCACTACCTATGGTGAGTAGCATAGGATTATGATCCGAGGAAATTCTATTTAGTATGTGAACAGAGGAGTTAGGGAAATTAGTTGTCCAGGAAGCTGTACATAAACCTCTGTCTAACCTCTGAACAGTTGGATTTCTTAATCAGTTATTACTCCAGGTAAATAGATTACCTACAGTACTTATCTCTTCCAAAGCCATATCATTTATAAAATCATTAAAATCTCCCATACTACCAAGCTTCGGAGTGGAAGGACCTCTATATTCATTAATAGTTGTTATAGCATTGAAATCACCAATGAAGATAGAATCAGATTGAGTAAATGTCCTAAGATCCGACCAGAGTTCTTTCCTACCAATTCTAGTCCTGAGCCCATAAACAAAAATAGCATCCATACATTTGTTCAGATTAATGCTATTCAATGTAACAGCCAGAAACTGAAGATTATCAGATTTACATGCTACTGAAACACTATTTTTCCAGAAAAGCCAAATCTGGCCATTATTAGCATGCATGCAATTTTCAAATTGTAGTAACTGTCTGTAGTGGTCACATTGATTATTATCATGTTTAGGCTCGATTAGACAGATTAGCTCAAAATGGTGTCTGTTTATCAAATTATTAAGTCTAATCATAGAAGTGTCCATTCCCCTAAGATTCCAAACTAGTAGCTTAATCTGAACTTTTGTGCTATTCATAGGGAAACATTATTAGAGCTTTTTGATCTAGTCATGATTGTATTTAACTGGGTTAAATAGGTCTCATTACTATGTGCTTTCACATTATGTTCATGTTGTCCCTTTTTTGTTTCTCCTAATATAGATTGAGGAGGTACAGGAGTTACCTGACTTACCTCAGGAGTATCAGTGTCAGCTTCCTTGTCCACAAGTGAGGGGTTTGTTCTTTCCTTGAAACTAGCTTCATGATCAGATAGATCTTCATCCTCGAGTGGCAAGAACCTGTTCTGCCTATCTATCTGCTGAGAGAAAATGAAACTTTTAGCAGCCAAAATAGGGTTAAATGGTGAGAATAGCTTACCCCTTTTGCTAGGAATGTCATCCTTAGCAAAACCTGTCCTTGTAGTGAGTTTCGGTGGAGCAGACAGTGACAACTTATTCAGATTTCTAGTAGACTGGGAACTGATAATTGAAACCTCTGGAGATTCCCCCTTAGACTCATTTGGGTTATCATTAGTGCTATCTCTCTGCTGAGCCACAGTGGTCTGATTTGATGATAAAGACTGCACTTCTACAAGATCATCATTTCTATCGACTGGCTTAATACTTGAGTCAAGAGACTGATCCTTCAAGTCATGGATTTCATAATTCCTATCTACCCCCTGTTTAGGTGAATTAGGACTCTCTAGTTGATCCACCTCCACAACTGATACAACCTTCTACTTGGGAATATACTTAAGCTTCTGAGCATACAAAGTCTTAAGTTTTTCCTTATCAGAGAGCCCCGAACCCCCAGCCTTATTTTGTTCCTCTTGTGGTTGATTAATTCCATCTTTTGACATGATTTCATGCCCAGTCTGTTGATCTTTGTTTTGAGTTAATTTCTTTTGTTCATTGATGGATAGATTAACATTTTTTTACTTATCCACCCTACTGTACCTCGGTTTCTTTAGTTCTGGATGTAAATAGATACAGAGACTATCATCATGCCCTATGGATTTACAATGTTTACAGTAGAGTGGTAGTTCCTCAAATTCAATGGGAAGTTTAACTACATTTTACTCTATTCCATCCTCTTCAATACCAACCCTAATGCAAGATGGTTGTTTCTTTTTTAGATCAATTTCGATACACATCTTAATAGCAGAGGGCCTAGATAGAGCAGCAGTTGCTGCATCCATTTTGATATAGTTACCTATTTGGTTCCCAATTGATTCTATCATAGCAATATTGTAAAAGAAAACCGGAACATAGGGGATTGTAACCCAAACTGGTACAATAGAAGATTCAATTTCAGGATTAAAATCAGTGTTCCATTTCAGAACTTTCATAGGTGCTTGATTAAAGACCCACTGACCTTTAATCCAAAGCCTCTGATAATCTTCCTTATCCTGAAATCGGATAAGAATGTGTCTGAAATCTATAGAACCCAATTGAATCTTACCTTTGAAACCGACCGAGTTGAAAGCCTCATTTAGAGCGGTCATTGATGGCTTCCCTCTAGCAAACTTCCCAACGAGGGCATTACTGTAGTGTGCGGCAAGTGTTTCCGCTTCTTTCCGAGTCACAAGACAAGAAATTTCTCCTTTATATTGAGTTTTGGGAACTATTTCAGGATTTGATGGAAGGGAAGTATTGAGGGGGGATGGCCGATTACCTAATGCTTGGAGAAAAGTTTTGGCCGCGGTAGAGCCACCGCGACCAGGCGGAGGAGCCGCCATAGAAGGTGGAGAAGATACAGTGGAAATAACTGTTATACAGCAAGAAAAAGAGAGAGGAGTGGTTTCGTAAGCAGAGTAATTGTTAGTTAGTGCGTATTTCGCACCTAGTTTCGCACCTAGGAACAGTAGAAATCAGAGTTCTATAAACAAGATCAGAGTAACGTTGACGTAAAATTATTAGTTAAAGGTAAAGAAAGGGAATAAAGAAAGGGAAATTAGAAAGGATTACAGATATGCTCTTGAGCTCGTTTCTTGTTAAATATTTTATTACGAACTTGGAAAAGACATTGGGGGTGTATAGGGTATCATCATGATCGAGAGCATTTGAATTTTGAGTAATGAGTAAAGTTTTGCTTTTTGCACTTAGGTCCCACAAAAAAGTTAGAGTCGTCAAATCAAGAAACCAGCGAAATGAAAATGCAATTCAATATATTATACATTTGTGAATTTGCATTTTTCGCATATATGGATGAATGAATGGGTCTCTAAAGTAAACTTTGATTACTTCTACACAATCTTGGAAAATTACACTATGGGCTAAAATTGTATTATCCTATTATCAACGCTTCGAAATACATGATTTTTTTTATTCTTGCAAAAAAATTGAAATAGAAAATAACTTTTTGTGTGTGTGATATGTTGAATAGCGCTAGTACATGTTCTAGAGTAACTTAGAGGGGATTACTTAGAGGTAAAGAAGGGGAAATCAGAGAGGATTACAGATATGTTTTTGAGCTCATTTGTTGATATATATTCTATTACATACTTAGAAAATTCAATGGGGGTGTATAGGGTAGCATAACGTTCGAGTTGATTTGAATTTTGAGTAACGATTAAATTTTTATTTTTTGCACATAGGTCCCTCCAAGAAAGTTGGAGTTGTCGAATAACGAAATTGGCAACACCAAAATGTAATTCAATATTATATAATTACAAATGTGATATGTGGGAATGTTTGGATGAAAGAAAGGGCCTCTAAAGAAAACATTGATTACTTCTACACAATCTTGAAAAATTACACTGTGGCCCAAAATTGTATTTCCCCTAAATCCATTGCTTTGAAATACATAGTTTTTGTTATTCTTTCATAATAAAGAAATAGAATTTTTTTTTTGTGATTTGTGAAAAATTCACATTTCTATAGTAATTTAGAGTTGATTACTTAGAGGTTATGAAAGAGAAATCAGAAAGGATTACAAATATGTTCTTGAGCACGATTGTAGATAAAAAGTTGGTTACGAATTTGGAAAATGCAATGTGGTGTATAGGGTAGCATCACGTTCGAGCGGATTTGAATTTTGAGTAACAAGTAAAGTTTTTACTTTTTGCACTGAGGTCCCTCCAAGCAAGTTGGAGTTGTCGAATCACGAAATCGGTGACACAAAAATGGAATTCAATATTATATGTTTGCAAATTTGTGATTTGGGCATGTATGGGTGAATAAAAGGGCCTTTAAAGTAATCATTGATTACTTCTATACATTGTTGGATAGTTACATTATGGCACAAAAGTGTATTACCCTATTATCCATTGTTTTGAAATACATGATTTTTATTATTATAGGATAGATATAGAAATAGAAAATAAATATTTTTTGTGTGATATGTTTAAAAGCTCTAGTACATAATCTAGATTAACTTAGAGTTGATTTCTTAGAGATAAAGAAAGGGAAATTGGAAAGGAATACAAAAATGTTCTTGAGCCCGATTGTAGATAAATATTTTGTTACAAACATAGAAAATACAATTGGGGTTTATAGGGTTGAAACACTTTCGAGCGGATTTGAATTTCGAGTAACTAGTAATGTTTTTACTTTTGCAGTGAGGTCCCTCTAAGAAAGTTGGAGTCGTCAAATCATGAAACCGGTGCCACAAAAAATGCAATTCAATATTATACATTAGCGAATTTTCTATTTGGGCACCTACGGATGAACGAAAGGGCCACTAAAGTTAACATTAATTACTTGTACACAATCTTAGAAAATTACACTATGGCCCAAAATTGTATTACCCTATTATCCATTGCTCTGAAATATATGATTTTTGTTATTCTTGCATTGATATAGAAATAGAAGATAAAATTTTTTTGTGTGATTTTAAAATGCGCTAATACATGTTTAGAGTAACTTAGAATTGATTACTTAGAGGTAAAGAAAGGGAAATCGAAAAAGGATTACAAATATGTTCTTGAGCCCGAATGTTGATAAATATATTTTAACAAACATGGAAAATACAATGGGGGTGTATAGGGTAGCATCATGTTCGAGTGGATTTGAATTTCGAGTAATAAGTAAATTTTTTTCTTTTGCACTTAGGACCCTACAAGAAAGTTGGAGTTGGCGAAACACGAAATTGGTGACACAAAAATTCAATTCAATATTATATGTTTGCAAATTGCAATTTGGGCATATGGTTGAAGGAAAGGGCCTCTAATGTATACATTGATTACTTCTACACAATCTTTGAAAATTACACTATAAACCCAAAATTATACCATCCTATTATCCATTTCTTCAAAATACATGAGTTTAGTGTGATATAGAAATAGAAAATAAACATATTTTTGTGTGATATGTTGAAAAAGAGCTAGTTCATGGTTTAGAGTACCTTAGAATTGATTACTTAGAGATAAAGAAAGGGAAATTGGAAAGGATTGCAGGTACGTTCTTGAGCTCGATTGTTAATAAATATTTTGTTACGAACTTGGAAAATACAATGGGGGTGTATAGGGTAGCATCACGTTTGAGCAGATTTGAAATTCGAGTAATGAGTAAAGTTTTTGCCTTTTTCACTTAGGTCCCTCCAAAAATGTTGGATTTGTCGAATCACGAAACCCGCAACACCAACATGCACTTCATTATTATATGTTTGCAAATTTGCAATTTGGGCATATATGGAACGAAAGGGCCTCTAAATTTATCATTGATTACTTTTACCCAATCTTTGAAAATTACACTATGGCCCAAAATTGTATTTTTTGATCATCTGTTGTTTTGAAATACATGATATATTTTATTCTTGCATACATATAGAAATAGAAATAGAAAATAAATATTTTTTGTGTGATATATTGAAGACCGTTAGTACATGTTCTAGAGTAACATAGAGTTCATTACTTAGAGGTAAAGAAAGGGAAATCAGAAAGGATTATAGATATATTGTTCAGCCCGATTGCTGATAAATACTTTTTTAAGAACTTGGATAATACAATGGGGATGTATATGGTAGCATCATATTCGAGCGGATTTAAATTTCGAGTAATTAGTAAAGTTTTTACTTTTTGCACTTAGGTCCCTCCAAGAATGTTGGAGTTGTCGAATCACGAAATCCGCAACACTAAAATGTAATTTAATATTATACGTTTGCAAATTTACAATTTGGGCATGTATTGGTGAAAGAAAGAGCCTCTAAAGTAAACATTAATTACTTCTACATAATGTTGAATAATTACATTTCGGCGCAAAATTGTATTAACCTATTATCCATTGTTTCGAAAAAAAATGATTTTTGTTATTGTTGCATAAATATAGAAATGGAAAATAAATTTTTTTGTGTGATATGTTGAAAAGTGCTAGTACATGTTCTAGAGTAACTTAGAGGTGATTACTTAGAGGAAAAGAAAGGGAAATAAAAAAGGATTATAGATATGTTTATGTGCACGTTTTTTGATATAAATTCTATCACATACTTGAAAACTTCAATGGGGGTGTATGGGGTAGAATCATATTCAAGGTGATTTGAATTTTAATTAACGAGTAAATTTTTAGTTTTTCCATATAGGTCCCTCAAACAAAGTTGGAGTTTTTCGAATCACAAAATTGGTAACACAAAAATTTAATTCAATATTATACGTTTGCGAATTTCCGATTTGGTCATATATGGATGAACGAAAGGACCTCTAAAGTCAACATTGATTACTTCTACACAATCCTAGAAAATTACACTATGGCCTAAAATTGTATTACCCTATTATCTATTGCTCTGAAATACATTATTTTTGTTATTCTTGCATAGATATCGAAATAGAAAATAAATATTTTATTGTGTGATATGTTGAAATGCACTAATACATATTTAGAGTAACATAGAATTGATTACTTAGAGGTAAAGAAAGGGAAATCAGAAATGATTACAAATACGCTCTTGAGCCCAAATGTTTTTTCTTTTTGTACTCAGGTTCTTACAAGAAAGTTGGAGTTGCCGAATCATGAAACCGGCGACACCAAAATTTAATTCAATATTATACGTTTGCGAATTAGCAATTTTGGCATATATGGATGAAGGAAAGGGCCTATAAAGTAAACATTGATTACTTTTATACAATCTTTGAGAATTACACTATGGACCCAAAATTATATTATCCTATTATCCATTTCTTTGAAATACATGATTTTTGTTGTTTTTGCGTGGATATAGAAATAGAAAATAAATATATTTTTGTGTGATATGTTGAAAAAGGATAGTACCTGTTATAGAATAACTTAGAATTGATTACTTAGTTTACAATATGGAATCTCTGGACTAATAGAAACAAAATATTTTTTTAAAATAGACCTTTCTCAACAGATGCATGCTTTCATGATATTAAAGATACGATCTATCAAATATTCACAGCTCACTAAGTGATAGGCAATCGAGAAAGGCATAAGCAATGGATTCAGGCTAAACTCATTCCACAAATCTTTCAAAAGAAAAAAAATTGCTATATCTGCTGAATACTGGAAAAAACCACAATCTGGTTATAAAATTAATACTGATGCATCTTGGATCTCTAGTGGTTTTTCCTCATCTGCAGTTATAGTCAGGGATTGGAAAGGGAATGTGGTTAAAATGAGAGTTAAATCATTTTAGTGTTCAACCCCTTTACAAGCTGAACTTTTGTCAATACAATGTGGATATGAAATCTGTACAGAACTAGCTTTAGGTACTTGTGTCATAAAATCTGATTGTTTAACTGCTATTAGGGGTATTCAAAACCCATTGTGCAGCCCTTGGAGAACTTTCTCCATTTGCAGTGCTCTTAATTTAGAACACTTCACACACCCAATCCAGCATACCCCTAGAGAAGCAAACTTAGCTGCAGATTTCTTGGCAAAATTTGCTAAGGAAAATCATGTACAGGGAGACTTAGACCCTCGGTCTATTCCCCTCTTCCTTAGGGGTTTACTGTTACTCGATAGCATGGGTTATCCAGCGATTCGTATTGGATCTCCTATGGATATCAGTAGGACTTAGAAAAGGATTGCTCATTTTCTTAGTTTTTTTTCCCAGCACTACTCTAAAATTAGGGGTACATGATTTTTAGCATAGATACTGCTGGTTTTTCTCTTCTTGTTAGTACAGGTATCTCGACTGAATGCATGGATAGGATACGGATGTCAAGCAAGGGTGGCAATGCACTGGATGAAGGGCGAGGCATATTTCTCCCCCAGCAATAATCTACTTCTCAAGCTAACTACTCTATGAAATCTTGTTCCACTTCAACACCCCTCAACCAGCTCCTAGGATGCTGAGCAAATTTTTTCGCCTCCCAAACATTACAGCTGCTTTCTGGATCTGGTATCCGTGACTTCCCCTGGTTAACTCAGAGATTATCTTACATCCCATTTGGCAGGCATATCATTGACAAACTGGGGTTTCGAATTGCTCGATTCGCCAACTTGTTCATGGTATTTTAGTTAGATGGTTTACTAAGATAGTCCTCTTCAAGCTCATCGATGAACATTAGTTTTAGTTCTAGCTTTGAATAGGTGGAAACACCGTTTTTGGTAGCAAGTGATTTATTGCTTCAAGAGCTTATTTTGGCTCTTGGATCATCAAATGTTGTAACATTTAAAGTCATTATGCGCCTAATTTGGCCTATTTAATTCTGTTTCGGGGAGCCTAATAAATTCCTCCCATCCTCGGATGGTTAATTTTTTTAAAAAAGAATTGATTACTTAGTGGTAAAGAAGGGGAAATGGGAAAGGATTATAGAAATGCTCGGAACCCAATTGTTGATAAATATTTTGTTATCAATTTGGAAAATACAAGGGGGTTTTATTGGGTAGCATCATGTTAAACTAGATTTGAATTTCGAGTAATAAGTAAAGTTTTTACTTTTAGCACTTAGGTTCCTCCAAGAAAGTTGGAGTTGTCGAATCACGAAATCGGTGACACCAAAATGCAATTCAATATTGTACATTTTTGAATTTGTGATTTGGGCATGTATGGATGAATGAAGGGCCTCTGAAGTATACATTGCTCACTTCTACTCAATCTTGGAAATTTTAACGATGGACCAAAAATGTATTACCCTATTACCAATTGCTCCACATTACATGATTTTTGTTATTCTTGCAGAATTATACAAATCGAAAATAAATATTTCTACACAATTGATTACTTCTACACAATTTGGGAAAATTACACTATAGCCCAAAATTGTATTACCATGTTATCAATTGCTCCGAAATACATAATTTTTGTTATTCTTGCATAAATATAGAAATACAAAATTAATATGTTTTTTATGTGATATGTTGAAAAGCTCTAGTATATGTTCTAGAGTAACTTATAGTTGATTACGTAAAGGTAAAGAAAGGGAAATCGAAAAGGATTACAGACATACTCTTGAGCCCGATTGTAGATAAATATTTTGTTACAAACTTGGAAAATACAATGGGGGTGTATAGAGTAGCATCATGATTGAGTGGATTTGAATTTTGAGTAACAAGTAATGTTTTTTTCTTTTTGCACTTAGGTCCCTACAAGAGTGTTGAAGTTGCTGAAATACAAAACTGGCGACACCAAAATTCAATTCAATATTACACATTTGTGAATTTGCGATTTGGGCATATATGGATGAAGAAAAGGATCTCTAAAGTAAAACATTGATTACTTCTACACAATCTTTGAAAATTACATTATGGGCCAAAAATTATATAATCCTATTCTCTATTTATTCGAAATACATGAATTTTGTTATTCTTGCATAGATATAGAAATAGAAAATAAATATATTTTTTGTGTGATATGTTAAAAAGGGCTAGTACATGTTCTAGAGTAACTTAGAATTGATTACTTAGAGCTAAAGAAAGGGAAATCACAGAGAAGCTCGGAACCTAATTACTGATAAATATTTTGATAAAAATTTGGAAAATAAAATGGGGTTGTATTGGGTAGCATCATATTTGAGCGGATTTGAATTTAGAATAATGAGTAAAGTTTTTACTTTTAGCACTTAGGTCCCTCCAAGAAAGTTGGAGTTGTCGAATCACGAAATCGGCGACACCAAAATGCAATTCAATATTGTACTTTTTTTAATTTGCAATTTGGGAATATGTGGATGAACGAAAGGGCCTCTAAAGTAAACATTGATTACTTTTACACAGTCTTGGAAAATTACACTGTGGCCCAAAATTGTATTACCATATTATCAATTGTTCTGAAATACATGATTTTTAGTTATTCTTGCATAAATATAGAAATAGAAAATAAAGATTAAGTTAGAGTTGGTAAAGAATCGGAAAGGATTACGGATATGGTCTTGTGCCCGATTGTAGATAATTATTTTTTTACGAACATGGAAAATACAATGGGGGTATATAGGGTAGCATCACATTCAAGACGATTTCAATTTCGAGTTACTAGTAAAGTTTTTACTTTTTGCACTGAGGTCCCTCCAAGAAAGTTGGAGTTGTCGAAACACGAAACCGGCGCCACAAAAAATGCAATTCAATACTATATGTTTGCAAATTTGCAATTTGGGTACTTGTGGATAAACGAAAGGGCCTCTAAAGTAAGCATAGATTACTTCTACATAATCTTAGAAAATTGCACTATGGCCCAAAATTGTATTACCCTATTATCCATTTCATCAAAATACATGATTTTTGTTACTCTTGCGTATATATAGAAATAGAAAATAAATATATTTTTGTGTGATATGTTGAAATGCGCTAGTTCATGTTTTAGAGTAACTTAGAAATGATTACTTAGAGGTAAAGAAAGGGAAATCAGAAAGGATTACAAAGATGCTTGGAGCCCGATTGTTGATAAATATTTTGTTACAAATATGAAAAATACAATGGGGTTGTAGTGGGTAGCATCATGTTCGTGCGGATTTGAATTTTGAGTAATGAGTATTGTTTTTTGTACTGAGGTTCTTCAAGAAAGTTGGAGTTGTCGAATCATGAAACCGGCGACACCAAAATGCCATTCAATATTATACGTTTGCAAATTTGCAACTTGGACATGTATTGGTGAAAGAAAGGGCCTTTAAAGTAAACATTAATTACTTTTACACAATGTTGAATAATTACATTACGGCGCAGAATTGTACTACCCTATTATCCATTGTTTCGAAATAAATTATTTTTGTTATTCTTGCATAGATGTAAAAAAAATATTTTTTTTGTGAGTGATATGTTGAAAATCGCTATTACATGTTCTAGAGTAACTTAGAGTTGATTAATTAAAGGTAAAGACAGGGAATAAAGAAAGGAAAATCAGAAAGGATTACAGATATGCTCTTGAGCCCGTTTCTTGTTAAATATTTTGTTACGAACCTGGAACAGATAATGGGGGTGTATAGGGTATCATCATGATCGAGAGCATTTGAATTTTGATTAACGAGTAAAGTTTTTCTTTTTGCACTTAGGTCCCATAAAAAAGTTGGAGTTGTTAAATCACGAAACCAGTGAAATGAAAATGCAATTCAATATATTATACGTTTGTGAATTTGCATTTTTCGCATATATGGATGAACGAATGGGTCTCTAAAGTAAACTTTGATTACTTCTACACAATCTTGGAAAATTACACTATGGGCTAAAATTGTATTATCCTATTATCAACTGCTTCTAAATACATGATTTTTTATTCTTGCACAAATATTGAAAAAGAAAATATATTTTTTTGTGTGTGATATGTTGAATAGCGCTAGTACATGTTCTAGAGTAACTTAGAGGTAAACAAGGGGAAATCAGAAAGGATCACAGTTATGTTTTTGAGCTCATTTGTTGATATATATAGTCTATTACATACTTGGAAAATTCAGTGGGGGTGTATAGGGTAGCATCACGTTCGAGTGGATTTGAATTTTGAGTAACGAGTAAATTTTTATTTTTTGCACATAGGTCCCTCCAAGAAAGTTGGAGTTGTCGAATCAAGAAATCGGCAACACCAAAATGCAATTCAATATTATATGATTGCAAATTTGATATTTGGGAGTGTATGGATGAAGTAAAGGGCCTCTTAAGAAAACATTGATTACTTCTACACAATCTTGGAAAATTACACTATGGCCCGAAATTGTATTTCCCCTTAATCCATTGCTCTAAAATACATGATTTTTGTTATTCTTTCATAATAAGGAAATAGAAAATTATTATTTTTGTGTGATTTGTTAAAAATTCACATTTCTGTAGTAATTTAGAGTTGATTAATTAGAGGTTATGAAAGAGAAATCAGATAGGATTAAAAATATGTTCTTGAGCACGGTTGTAGATAAAAAATTTTGTTACGAATTTGGAAAATACAATGTGGTGATAGGGTAGCATCACATTCGAGCAGATTTGAGTTTGAGTAACTAGTAAAGTTTTTACTTTTTGCACTAAGATCCCTCCAAGCAAGTTGGAGTTGTCGAATCACGAAATCTGCAACACAAAAATGGAATTCAATATTATATGTTTGCGAATTTGCGATTTGGGCATGTATGGGTGAATAAAAGGGCCTTTAAGGTAATCATTGATTAGTTCTATACATTGTTGGATAGTTACATTATGGAACAAAATTGTATTACCCTATTATTCATTGTTTTGAAATACATGATTTTTATTATTATAGGATAGATATAGAAATAGAAAATAAATATTTTTTTGTGTGATATGTTGAAAAGCGCTAGTACATAATCTAGATTAACTTAGAGTTGATTTCTTAGAGATAAAGAAAGGGAAATCGGAAAGGATTACATATATGTTCTTGAGCCCAATTGTAGATAAATATTTTGTTACAAACATAGAAAATACAATTGGGGTTTATAAGGTTGAATCACTTTCTAGCGGATTTGAATTTTGAGTAACTAGTAAAGTTTCTACTTTTTGCAGTGAGGTCCCTCTAAGAAAGTTAGAGTCGTCAAATCACGAAACTGGTGCCACAAAAAATGCAATTCAATATTATACATCAGCAAATTTTCTATTTGGGCACCTACAGATGAACGAAAGGGCCACTAAAGTCAACATTGATTACTTCTACACAATCTTAGAAAATTACACTGTGGCCCAAAATTGTATTACCCTATTATCCATTGCTCTGAAATATATGATTTTTGTTATTCTTGCATTGATATAGAAATAGAAGATAAATATTTTTTTCTGTGATATGTCAAGATGCGCTAATACATGTTTAGAGTAACTTAGAATTGATTACTTAGAGGTATAGAAAGGGAAATCGAAAAGGATTACAAATATGTTCTTGAGCCCAAATGTTGATAAATATAATTTTACAAACATGGAAAATACAATGGGGGTGTATAGGGTAGTATCATGTTCGAGCGGGCTTTAAGTTTGAGTAACAAGTAATTTTTTTTCTTTTGCACTTTGGTCCCTACAATAAAGTTGGAGTTGCCGAATCACGAAATTGGTGACACAAAAATTCAATTCAATATTATGTGTTTGCAAATTGTGATTTGGGCATGTATGGATGAAGGAAAGGGCCTCTAAAGTAAACATTGATTACTTCTACACAATCTTAGAAAATTACACTATGGACCCAAAATTTTACTATCCTATTATCCATTTCTTCAGAATACATGATTTTTGGTACTCTTACCAAGATATAGAAATAGAAAATAAACATACTTTTGCGTGATATGTTGAAAAGCGCTAGTTCATGGTTTAGAGGACCTTAGAATTGATTACTTAGAGGTAAAGAAAGGGAAATCGGAAAGGATTACAGAGATGCTTGGAGCCCGATTGTTGATAAATATTTTGTTACAAATTTGGAAAATACAATGGGGTTGTATTAGGTAGCATCATGTTCGTGCGGATTTGAATTTCGAGTAATGAGTATTATTTTTACCTTTTGCACTGAGGTTCTTCTAGAAAGTTGGAGTTGTCGAATCACGAAACTGGCGACACCAAAATGAAATTCAATATTATACGTTTGCAAATTTGCAATTTGGGCATGTATTGGTGAAAGAAAGGGCCTCTGAAGTAAACATTAATTACTTCTACACAATGTTGAATAATTACATTACGGCGCAGAATTGTATTACCCAATTATCCATTGTTTCAAAATAAATGATTTTTGTTATTCATGCATAAATATTGAAATAGAAAACAAATGTTTTGTGTGATATGTTGAAAAGCGCCATTACATGTTCTAGAGTAACTTAGAGTTGATTACTTAAAGGTAAAGAAAGGGAAATTAGAAAGGATTACAGATATGCTCTTGAGCCCGTTTATTGATAAATATTTTGTTACGAACTTGGAAAATACAATGGGGGTGTATAGGGTATTGTCATGATCAAGCGGATTTGAATTTTGAGTAACGAGTAAATTTTTGCTTTTTGCACTTAGGTCCCACGAGAAAGTTGGAGTTGTCAAATCATGAAACCAGCAAAATTAAAATGAAGTTCAATATAATATACGTTTGTGAATTTACGTTTTGGCCATGTATGGATGAACGGAAGGGTCTCTAAAGTAAACTTTGATTACTTCTACACAATCTTGGAAAATTACACTATGGGCTAAAATTGTATTATCCTATTACCAACTACTTTAAAATACATGATTTTTTTTATTCTTGCACGGATATTGAAATAGAAAATAATTTTTTATGTGTGTGATATGTTAAATAGCGCTAGTACATTATCTAGAGTAACTTAGAGGGGATTACTTAGAGGTAAAGAAAGGGAAATCAGAAAGGATTACAGATATGTTTATGAGCTCGTTTGTTGATATATATTCTATTACATTCTTGGAAAATTCTATGGGGGTGTATAGGGTAGCTTCACGTTCGAGCGGATTTGAATTTTGAGTAACTAGTAAAATTTTAGTTTTTGCACAGAGGTCCCTCCAAGAAAGTTAGAGTTGTCGAATCACGAAATCGGCAACACCAAAATTCAATTCAATATTATATGATTGCAAATTTGATATTTGGGAATGTAGGGATGAAAGGAAGGGCCTCTAAAGAAAACATTGATGACTTCTACACAATCTTGGAAAATTACACTATGTCCCAAAATTGTCTTACCCTACTATCAATGGCTTCGAAATACATAATTTTTGTTATTCTTGCATAGATATTGAAATAGAATATATTTTTTTTGTGTGTGTGTGATATGTTGAATAGCGAATTCAATGGGGCACGTTCGAGCGGATGTGAATTTTGAGTAAACATTAAAAGTTTTAGTTTTTGCACATAGGTTTCTCCAAGAAAGTTGGAGTTGTCGAATTACGAAATCGGCGACACCAAAATGCAATCCAATATTATACGATTGCTAATTTTAAATTTGGGATTGTATGGATGAACAAAAGGGTCTCTAAAGTCAACATTGATTACACAATCTTGAAAAATTATACTATGGCCCAAAATTGTCTTACCCTACTATCAATGGCTTTGAAATACATGATTTTTGTTATTCTTGCATAGATATAGAAATAGAAAATAAATATTTTTTTATTGTGTGTGGTATGTTGAAATGCGCTAGTACATGTTGAATATTAACTTAGAATTGATTACTTGGAGGTAAAGAAAGGGAAATCGGAAAGGATTACAAGTATGTTCTTGAGCTGATTGTTGTTAATATTTTTTTTACGAACTTGGACAATACAACGGGGGTGTATAGATTAGCATCATGTTTGAGTGGATTTGAATTTCGAGTAACAAGTAATATTTTTGCTATTTGCACTTAGGTCCCTCCAAGAAAGTTGGAGTTGTCGAATCACAAAATCAGTGACACCATATAGCAATTCAATATATACGTTTGTGAATTTGCGATTAGGGAATGAATGGATGAAAGAAAGGGGCTCTAAAGTTAACACTGATTATTTCTACACAATCTTCGAAACTTATACTCTGGCCTAAAATTGTATTACCCTATTATCTATTGTTTTTTATATGAATCTCCTTGTGAAGACTCACGATTTGCAGAATTAATATCTTTGATCTAGTGAAGGGATCTGCAAACCTGCACTATCTCGCACGAAATTCAGGAGTCTAGCCCTCGGGGTACGCCTAAATTCGACTTGCTCTCTAACTAGCCCTCAGGATCAGATTACAAGGTTTACTGATACTTAACTAGCCCTCAGGGTTAAGCAACAATGGAATAGCTCGCAAGCAAAGAGTGTGAACTCAAAAGGTTGCATATTACCCTATTATGCAGTAATTCGAAACACATGATTTTATTTTAAATTCTTGCACTGTTATAGAAATAGAAAAAAAAATTGCGTGATATGTTGAAAAGTGCTAGTACACGTTCTGGAGTAATTTAGATTCAATTACTTAGTGGTAAAGAAAATTAAACGAGAAATAATTACTGAAATGTTCTGAGCCCGATTGTTTATAAATATTTTGTTATGAACTTGGAAAATGCAATGGGGGTGTATAGGGTACCATCACGTACGAGCGGATGGTAATTTTGAGTAACGATTAAAATTTTGTCTTTTTAGACTTAGGTCCCTCCAAGAAATTTGGAGTAGATGAATAACAAATTAGGCAACACCAAAATGCAATTCAAAATTATACAATTGCAGATTTGCGATTTGGGCATGGATGGATGAACGAAAGGATCTCTAAACTCAACATTGATTACTTCTACACAATCTTGGAAACTTACACAATGTCCCAAAATCGTATTACCCTATTATGCAATACTTCAATATACATGATTTTTTTAAAAATTCTTGCACAGTTATAGAAATAGAAAAAAAATTGCGTGATATGTTGAAAAGTGCTAGTACACGTTCTGGAGTAATTTAGATTTAATTACTTAGTGGTAAAGAAAATTAATTCAGAAAGAATTACCGAAATGTTCTTGAGCCCGATTGTTTATAAATATTTTGTTACGAACTTGGAAAATACAATGGGGGTGTATAGGGTACCATCACGTACGAGCGGATTGTAATTTTGAGTAACGAGTAAAGTTTTGACCTTTTGCACTTAGGTCCATTCAAGAAATTTGGAGTCGATGAATAACAAAATCGGCAACACCAAAATGCAATTCAATATTATACGATTGCAAATTTGTGATTTGGGCATGGATGGATAAGCGAAAGGATCTCTAAACTCAACATTGAATACTTCTACCCAATCTTGTAATTTACACAATGTCCCAAAATCGTATTCCCCTATTATGCAGTAATTCGAAACACATGATTTTATTTTAAATTCTTGCACAGTTGTAGAAATAGAAAAACAATTACGTGATATGTTGAAAAGTGCTAGTACATGTTCTGGAGTAATTTAGATTTAATTACTTAGTGGTAAAGAAAATTAATTCAGAAAGAATTACCGAAATGTTCTTGAGTCCGATTGTTTATAAATATTTTGTTACGAACTTGGAAAATACAATGGGGGTGTATAGGGTACCATCACGTACGAGCGGATGGTAATTTTGAGTAACGATTAAAATTTTGTCTTTTTACACTTAGGTCCCTCCAAGAAATTTGTAGTTGATGAACAACAAATTCGGCAACACCAAAATGCAATTAAAAATTATACAATTGCATATTTGCGATTTGGGCATGGATGGATAAGTGAAAGGATCTCTAAACTCAACATTGATTACTTCTACCCAATCTTGTAAATTACACAATGTCCCAAAATCGTATTACCCTATGCAGTAATTCGAAACACATGATTTTATTTTAAATTCTTGCACAGTTATAGAAATAGAAAAAAAAATTGCGTGATATGTTGAAAAGTGCTAGTACACGTTCTGGAGTAATTTAGATTCAATTACTTAGTGGTAAAGAAAATTAAACGAGAAATAATTACTGAAATGTTCTGAGCTCGATTGTTTATAAATATTTTGTTTTGAACTTGGAAAATGCAATGGGGGTGTATAGGGTACCATCACGTACGAGCGGATGGTAATTTTGAGTAACGATTAAAATTTTGTCTTTTTACACTTAGGTCCCTCCAAGAAATTTGGAGTTGATGAATAACAAATTAGGCAACACCAAAATGCAATTCAAAATTATACAATTGCATATTTGCGATTTGGGCATGGATGGATGAACGAAAGGATCTCTAAACTCAACATTGATTACTTCTACACAATCTTGGAAACTTACACAATGTCCCAAAATCGTATTACCCTATTATGCAATACTTCAATATACATGATTTTTTTTAAAATTCTTGCATAGTTATAGAAATAGAAAAAAAATTGCGTGATATGTTGAAAAGTGCTAGTACACGTTCTGGAGTAATTTAGATTTAATTACTTAGTGGTAAAGAAAATTAATTCAGAAAGAATTACCGAAATGTTCTTGAGCCCGATTGTTTATAAATATTTTGTTACGAACTTGGAAAATACAATGGGGGTGTATAGGGTACCATCACGTACGAGCGGATTGTAATTTTGAGTAACGAGTAAAGTTTTGACCTTTTGCACTTAGGTCCATCCAAGAAATTTGGAGTCGATGAATAACAAAATCGGCAACACCAAAATGCAATTCAATATTATACGATTGCAAATTTGCGATTTGGGCATGGATGGATAAGCGAAAGGATCTCTAAACTCAACATTGATTACTTCTACCCAATCTTGTAATTTACACAGTGTCCCAAAATCGTATTCCCCTATTATGCAGTAATTCGAAACACATGATTTTATTTTAAATTCTTGCACAGTTGTAGAAATAGAAAAACAATTACGTGATATGTTGAAAAGTGCTAGTACATGTTCTGGAGTAATTTAGATTTAATTACTTAGTGGTAAAGAAAATTAATTCAGAAGGAATTACCGAAATGTTCTTGAGTCCGATTGTTTATAAATATTTTGTTACGAACTTGGAAAATACAATGGGGGTGTATAGGGTACCATCACGTACGAGCGGATGGTAATTTTGAGTAACGATTAAAATTTTGTCTTTTTCACTTAGGTCCCTCCAAGAAATTTGTAGTTGATGAACAACAAATTCGGCAACACCAAAATGCAATTAAAAATTATACAATTGCATATTTGCGATTTGGGCATGGATGGATAAGTGAAAGGATCTCTAAACTCAACATTGATTACTTCTACCCAATCTTGTAAATTACACAATGTCCCAAAATCGTATTACCCTATTATGCAGTAATTCGAAACACATGATTTTATTTTAAATTCTTGCACAGTTATAGAAATAGAAAAAAAAATTGCGTGATATGTTGAAAAGTGCTAGTACACGTTCTGGAGTAATTTAGATTCAATTACTTAGTGGTAAAGAAAATTAAACGAGAAATAATTACTGAAATGTTCTGAGCCCGATTGTTTATAAATATTTTGTTATGAACTTGGAAAATGCAATGGGGGTGTATAGGGTACCATCACGTACGAGCGGATGGTAATTTTGAGTAACGATTAAAATTTTGTCTTTTTACACTTAGGTCCCTCCAAGAAATTTGGAGTTGATGAATAACAAATTAGGCAACACCAAAATGCAATTCAAAATTATACAATTGCAGATTTGCGATTTGGGCATGGATGGATAAACGAAAGGATCTCTAAACTCAACATTGATTACTTCTACACAATCTTGGAAACTTACACAATGTCCCAAAATCGTATTACCCTATTATGCAATACTTCAATATACATGATTTTTTTTTAAATTCTTGCACAGTTATAGAAATAGAAAAAAAATTGCGTGATATGTTGAAAAGTGGTAGTACACGTTCTGGAGTAATTTAGATTTAATTACTTAGTGGTAAAGAAAATTAATTCAGAAAGAATTACCGAAATGTTCTTGAGCCCGATTGTTTATAAATATTTTGTTACGAACTTGGAAAATACAATGGGGGTGTATAGGGTACCATCACGTACGAGCGGATTGTAATTTGGAGTAACGAGTAAAGTTTTGACCTTTTGCACTTAGGTCCATCCAAGAAATTTGGAGTCGATGAATAACAAAATCGGCAACACCAAAATACAGTTCAATATTATACGATTGCAAATTTGCGATTTGGGCATGGATCGATAAGCGAAAGGATCTCTAAAATCAACATTGATTACTTCTACCCAATCTTGTAAATTACACAATGTCCCAAAATCGTATTCCCCTATTATGCAGTAATTCGAAACACATGATTTTATTTTAAATTCTTGCACAGTGGTAGAAATAGAATAAAAATTACGTGATAGGTTGAAAAGTGCTAGTACATGTTCTGGAGTAATTTAGATTTAATTACTTAGTGGTAAAGAAAATTAATTCAGAAAGAATTACCGAAATGTTCTTGAGCCCGATTGTTTATAAATATTTTGTTACGAACTTGGAAAATACAATGGGGTGTATAGGGTACCATCACGTACGAGCGGATTGTAATTTTGAGTAACGAGTAAAGTTTTGACCTTTTGCACTTAGGTCCATCCAAGAAATTTGGAGTCGATGAATAACAAAATCGGCAACACCAAAATGCAATTCAATATTATACGATTGCAAATTTGCGATTTGGGCATGGATGGATAAGTGAAAGGATCTCTAAACTCAACATTGATTACTTCTACCCAATCTTGTAAATTACACAATGTCCCAAAATCGTATTATGATTTTATTTTAAATTCTTGCACAGTTGTAGAAATAGAAAAACAATTACGTGATATGTTGAAAAGTGCTAGTACATGTTCTGGAGTAATTTAGATTTAATTACTTAGTGGTAAAGAAAATTAATTCAGAAAGAATTACCGAAATGTTCTTGAGTCCGATTGTTTATAAATATTTTGTTACGAACTTGGAAAATACAGTGGGGGTGTATAGGATACCATCACGTACGAGCGGATGGTAATTTCGAGTAACGATTAAAATTTTGTCTTTTTACACTTAGGTCCCTCCAAGAAATTTGGAGTTGATGAACAACAAATTCGGCAACAACAAAATGCAATTAAAAATTATACAATTGCATATTTGCGATTTGGGCATGGATGGATAAACGAAAGGATCTCTAAACTCAACATTGATTACTTCTACACAATCTTGGAAAGTTACACAATATCACAAAATTGTATTACCCTATTATGCAATACTTTGAAATAAATGAACTTATTTTAAATTCTTGCACAGTTATAGAAATAGAAAAAAAATTGTGTGATATGTTGAAAAGTGCTAGTACACGTTCTGGAGTAATTTAGATTTAATTACTTAGTGGTAAAGAAAATTAATTCAGAAAGAATTACCGAAATGTTCTTAGCCCGATTGTTTATAAATATTTTGTTACGAACTTGGAAAATACAATGGGGTGTATAGGGTACCATCACGTACGAGCGGATTGTAATTTCTAGTAACGAGTAAAGTTTTGACCTTTTGCACTTAGGTCCATCCAAGAAATTTGGAGTCGATGAATAACAAAATTGGCAACACCAAAATGCAATTCAATATTATACGATTGCAAATTTGCGATTTGGGCATGGATCGATAAGCGAAAGGATCTCTAAAATCAACATTGATTACTTCTACCCAATCTTGTAAATTACACAATGTCCCAAAATCGTATTCCCCTATTATGCAGTAATTCGAAACACATGATTTTATTTTAAATTCTTGCACAGTTGTAGAAATAGAAAAAAAATTACGTGATATGTTGAAAAGTGCTAGTACATGTTCTGGAGTAATTTAGATTTAATTACTTAGTGGTAAAGAAAATTAATTCAGAAAGAATTACCGAAATGTTCTTGAGTCCGATTGTTTATAAATATTTTGTTACGAACTTGGAAAATACAATGGGGGTGTATAGGGTACCATCACGTACGAGCGGATGGTAATTTTGAGTAACGATTAAAATTTTGTCTTTTTACACTTAGGTCCCTCCAAGAAATTTGGAGTTGATAAACAACAAATTCGGCAACACCAAAATGCAATTAAAAATTATACAATTGCATATTTGCGATTTGGGCATGGATGGATAAACGAAAGGATCTCTAAACTCAACATTGATTACTTCTACACAATCTTGGAAAGTTACACAATATCACAAAATTGTATTACCCTATTATGCAATACTTTGAAATACATGAACTTATTTTAAATTCTTGCACAGTTATAGAAATAGAAAAAAAATTGTGTGATATGTTGAAAAGTGCTAGTACACGTTCTGGAGTAATTTAGATTTAATTACTTAGTGGTAAAGAAAATTAATTCAGAAAGAATTACCGAAATGTTCTTGAGCCCGATTGTTTATAAATATTTTATTACGAACTTGGAAAATACAATGGGGTGTATAGGGTACCATCACGTACGAGCGGATTGTAATTTTGAGTAACGAGTAAAGTTTTGACCTTTTGCACTTAGGTCCATCCAAGAAATTTGGAGTCGATGAATAACAAAATCGGCAACACCAAAATGCAATTCAATATTATACGATTGCAAATTTGCGATTTGGGCATGGATCGATAAGCGAAAGGATCTCTAAAATCAACATTGATTACTTCTACCCAATCTTGTAAATTACACAATGTCCCAAAATCGTATTCCCCTATTTTGCAGTAATTCAAAACACATGATTTTATTTTAAATTCTTGCACAGTTGTAGAAATAGAAAAAAAAATTACGTGATATGTTGAAAAGTGCTAGTACATGTTCTGGAGTAATTTAGATTTAATTACTTAGTGGTAAAGAAAATTAATTCAGAAAGAATTACCGAAATGTTCTTGAGTCCGATTGTTTATAAATATTTTGTTACGAACTTGGAAAATACAATGGGGGTGTATAGGGTACCATCACGTACGAGCGGATGGTAATTTTGAGTAACGATTAAAATTTTATCTTTTTACACTTAGGTCCCTCCAAGAAATTTGGAGTTGATGAACAACAAATTCGGCAACACCAAAATGCAATTAAAAATTATACAATTGCAAATTTGCGATTTGGGCATGGATGGATAAACGAAAGGATCTCTAAACTCAACATTGATTACTTCTACTCAATCTTGGAAAATTACACAATGTCACAAAATTGTATTACCCTATTATGCAATACTTTGAAATACATGATTTTTAAAAAAATTCATGTACAGTTGTAGAAATAGAAAAAAAATTATGTGATAAGTTGAAAAGTGTTAGTACACGTTCTGGAGTAATTTAGATTTAATTACTTAGTGGTAAAGAAAATTAATTCAGAAAGAATTACCGAAATGTTCTTGAGTCCGATTGTTTATAAATATTTTGTTACGAACTTGGAAAATACAATGGGGGTGTATAGGGTACCATCACGTACGAGCGGATTGTAATTTTGAGTAACGAGTAAAGTTTTGACTTTTTGCACTTAGGTCCATCCAAGAAATTTGGAGTCGATGAATAACAAAATCAGCAACACCAAAATGCAATTCAATATTATACGATTGAAAATTTGCGATTTGGGCATGGATGGATAAGCGAAAGGATCTCTAAACTCAACATTGATTACTTCTACACAATTTTGGAAAATTACACAATGTCCCAAAATCGTATTACCCTATTATGCAATACTTCGAAATACACGATTTTTTAAAAAATTCTTCCACGGTTATTGAAATAGAAAAAAAAAATTGTGTGATATGTTGAAAAGTGCTAGTGCACGTTCTGAAGTAATTTAGATTTAATTACTTAGTGGTAAAGAAAATTAAGTCAGAAAGAATTACCGAAATGTTCTTGAGCCCCTTTGTTGATAAATATTTTCTTATGAACTTGGGAAATACAATGGGGGTGTATAGGGTACCATCACGTACGAGCGGATTGTAATTTTGAGTAACGATTAAAATTTTGACTTTTTACGCTTAGGCCCCTCCAAGAAGTTTGGAGTTGGTGAATAACAAATTCGGCAACACCAAAATGCAATTCAAAATTATACAATTGCAGATTTGCGATTTGGGCATGGATGGATAAACGAAAGGATCTCTAAACTGAACATTGATTACTTCTACACATTCTTGGAAAATTACTCTATGTCCCAAAATTGTATTACCCTATTATCCAATACTTGAAATACATGATTTTTTAAAAATTCTTGCAAAGTTATAGAAACAGAAAAAAATTGTGTGATATTTTGAAAAGTGCTAGTACACATTCTGCAGTAATTTAGACTTAATAACTTAGTGGTAAAGAAAATTCAATCAGAAAGGATTACCGAAATGTTCTTGCGCCCGATTGTTTATAAATATTTTGTTACGAACTAGGAAAATACAATGGGGGTGTATAGGGTACCATCACGTACGAGCGGATTATAATTTTGTGTAACAAGTAAAGTTTTGACTTTCAACACTTAGGTCCCTCCAAGAATTTTGAAGTTGATGAATAACAAAATTGGAACCACCAAAATGCAATTCAATATTATACGATAGCAAATTTACGATTTGGGCATGTAAGGATAAACGAAAGGATCTCTAAAGTCCACATTGATTAATTCTACACAATCTTGGAAAATTCACCAATTTGTTTTTGTGTGATATGTTGAAAAGTGCTAGTACACGTTCTTGAGTAATTTAGATTTAATTACTTAGTGGTAAAGAAAATTAAATCAGAAAGAATTACTGAAATGTTCTTGAGCCCGATTTTTTATAAATATTTTGTTATGAACTTGGAAAATACAATGGGGGTGTATAGGGTACCTTCACGTACGAGCGGTTGGTAATTTTGAGAAACGATTAAAATTTTGACTTTTTACACTTAGGTTCCTCTAAGAAATTTGGAGTTGATGAATAACAAATTCGGCAACACCAAAATGCAATTCAAAATTATACAATTGCATATTTGCGATTTGGGCATGGATGGATAAACGAAAGGATCTCTAAACTGAACGTTGATTACTTCTACACAATCTTGGAAAATTACACAATATTAAAAAATTGTATTACCCTATTATGCAATACTTCGAAATACATGATTTTTTAAAAAATTCTTGCACAGTTGTAGAAATAGAAAAAAAATTTATATGATATGTTGAAAAGTGCTAGTACACGTTCTGGAGTAATTTAGATTTAATTACTTAGTGGTAAAGAAAATTAATTCAGAAAGAATTACCAAAATGTTCTTGAGCCCGATTGTTTATAAATATTTTGTTACGAACTTGGAAAATACAATGGGGTGTATAGGGTACCATCACGTATGAGCGGATTGTAATTTTGAGTAACGAGTAAAGTTTTGACCTTTTACACTTAGGTCCATCAAGAAATTTGGAGTTGATGAATAACAAAATCGGCAACACCAAAATGCAATTCAATATTATACGATTACAAATTTGCGATTTGGGCACGGATGGATAAGCGAAAGGATCTCTAAACTCAACATTGATTACTTCTACACAATCTTGGAAAATTACACAATGTCCCAAAATCGTATTACCCTATTATGCAATACTTCGAAATACATGATTTTTTCAAAACTCTTGCACAGTTATAGAAATTGAAAAAACAAATTGTGTGATATGTTGAAAAGTGCTAGTACACGTTCAGGAGTAATTTAGATTTAATTACTTAGTGGTAAGGAAAATTAAATCAGAAAGAATTACTGAAATGTTCTTGAGCCCAATTGTTTATAAATATTTCGTTATGAACTTGGAAAATACAATGGGGGTGTATAGGGTACCATCACGTACGAGCGGATTGTAATTTTGAGTAACGATTAAAGTTTTAACTTTTTACACTTAGGTGCATCCAAGAAATTTGGAGTTGATGAATAACAAAATCGGCAACACCAAAATGCAATTCAATATTATACGATTGCAAATTTGCGATTTGGGCATGGATGGATAAGCGAAAGGATGTCTAAACTAAACATTTATTACTTCTACACAATCTTGGAAAATTTCACAATGTCCCAAAATTGTATTACCCTATTATGCAATACTTCAAAATACATGATTTTTTTAAAAATTCTTCCAAGGTTATAGAAATAGAAAAAAAAATTGTGTGATATGTTGAAAAGTGCTAGTACACGTTCTGAAGTAATTTAGATTTCATTACTTAGTGGTAAAGAAAATTAAATCAGAAACAATTATTGAAATGTTCTTGAGCCCGATTGTTTATAAATATTTTCTTATGAACTTGGAAAATACAATGGGGGTGTATAGGGTACCATCACATACGAGCGGATTGTAATTTTGAGTAACGATTAAAATTTTGAATTTTTACACTTAGGCCCCTCCAAGAAATTTGGAGTTGATGAATAACAAATTCGGCAACACCAAAATGCAATTCAAAATTATACAATTGCAGATTTGCGATTTGGGCATGGATGGATAAACGAAAGGATCTCTAAACTGAACATTGATTACTTCTACACAATCTTGGAAAATTACTCTATGTCCCAAAATTGTATTACCCCATTATCTAATACTTCGAAATACATGATTTTTTAAAAATTCTTGCAAACTTATAGAAATAGAAAAAAAAAATTGTGTGATATTTTGAAAAGTGCAAGTACACATTCTCCAGTAATTTAGACTTAATTACTTAGTGGTAAAGAAAATTCAATCAGAAAGGATTACCGAAATGTTCTTGCGCCCGATTGTTTATAAATATTTTGTTACGAACTAGGAAAATACAATGGGGGTGTATAGGGTACCATCACGTACGAGCGGATTATAATTTTGTGTAACAAGTAAAGTTTTGACTTTTAACACTTAGGTCCCTCCAAGAATGTTGGAGTTGATGAATAACAAAATTGGAACCACCAAAATGCAATTCAATATTATACGATTGCAAATTTACGATTTGGGCATGTAAGGATAAATGAAAGGATCTCTAAAGTCCACATTGATTAATTCTACCCAATCTTGGAAAATTCACCAATTTGTTTTTGTGTGATATGTTGAATAGTGCTAGTACACGTTCTGGAGTAATTTAGATTTAATTACTTAGTGGTAAAGAAAATTAAATCAGAAAGAATTATTGAAATGTTCTTGAGCCCGATTGTTTATAAATATTTTGTTACGAACTTGGAAAATACAATGCGGGTGTATAGGGTACCATCACGTACGAGCGGATTGTAATTTTGAGTAACGAGTAAAGTTTTGACCTTTTACACTTAGGTCCATCCAAGAAATTTGGAATTGATGAATAACAAAATCGGCAAAACCAAAATGCAATTCAATATTATACGATTGCAAATTTGCGATTTGGGCATGGATGGATAAGCGAAAGGATCTCTAAACTGAACATCGATTACTTCTACACAATCTTGGAAAATTACACAATGTCCCAAATTCGTATTACCCTATTATGCAATACTTCGAAATACATGATTTTTTTAAAAATTCTTGCACAGTTATAGAAATAGAAAAAAAATTTGTGTGATATGTTGAAAAGTGCTAGTACACGTTCAGGAGTAATTTAGATTTAATTACTTAGTGGTAAAGAAAATTAAGTCTGAAAGAATTACCGAAATGTTCTTGAGCCCGATTGTTTATAAATATTTTCTTATGAACTTGGAAAATACAATGGGGGTGTATAGGGTACCATCACATACGAGCGGATTGTAATTTTGAGTAACGATTAAAATTTTGAATTTTTATACTTAGGCCCCTCCAAGAAATTTGGAGTTGATGAATAACAAATTCGGCAACACCAAAATGCAATTCAATATTATACGATTGCAAATTTGCGATTTGGGCATGGATGGATAAACGAAAGGATCTCTAAATTGAACATTGATTACTTCTACACAATCTTGGAAAATTACTCTATGTCCCAAAATTGTATTACCCCATTATCCAATACTTCGAAATACATGATTTTTTAAAAATTCTTGCAAAGTTATAGAAACAGAAAAAAATTGTGTGATATTTTGAAAAGTGCTAGTACACATTCTGCAGTAATTTTGACTTAATTACTTAGTGGTAAAGAAAATTCAATCAGAAAGGATTACCGAAATGTTCTTGCGCCCGATTGTTTATAAATATTTTGTTACGAACTAGGAAAATACAATGGGGGTGTATAGGGTACCATCACGTACGAGCGGATTATAATTTTGTGTAACAAGTAAAGTTTTGACTTTCAACACTTAGGTCACTCCAAGAATTTTGAAGTTGATGAATAACAAAATTGGAACCACCAAAATGCAATTCAATATTATACGATTGCAAATTTACGATTTGGGCATGTAAGGATAAACGAAAGGATCTCTAAAGTCCACATTGATTAATTCTACACAATCTTGGAAAATTCACCAATTTGTTTTGTGTGATATGTTGAAAAGTGCTAGTACACGTTCTTGAGTAATTTAGATTTAATTACTTAGTGGTAAAGAAAATTAAATCAGAAAGAATTACTGAAATGTTCTTGAGCCCGATTTTTTATAAATATTTTGTTATGAACTTGGAAAATACAATGGGGGTGTATAGGGTACCTTCACGTACGAGCGGTTGGTAATTTTGAGAAACGATTAAAATTTTGACTTTTTACACTTAGGTTCCTCTAAGAAATTTGGAGTTGATGAATAACAAATTCGGCAACACCAAAATGCAATTCAAAATTATACAATTGCATATTTGCGATTTGGGCATGGATGGATAAACGAAAGGATCTCTAAACTGAACGTTGATTACTTCTACACAATCTTGGAAAATTACACAATATTAAAAAATTGTATTACCCTATTATGCAATACTTCGAAATACATGATTTTTTTAAAAATTCTTGCACAGTTGTAGAAATAGAAAAAAAATTTATATGATATGTTGAAAAGTGCTAGTACACGTTCTGGAGTAATTTAGATTTAATTACTTAGTGGTAAAGAAAATTAATTCAGAAAGAATTACCGAAATGTTCTTGAGCCCGATTGTTTATAAATATTTTGTTACGAACTTGGAAAATACAATGGGGGTGTATAGGGTACCATCACGTACGAGCGGATTGTAATTTTGAGTAACGAGTAAAGTTTTGACCTTTTACATTTAGGTCCATCAAGAAATTTGGAGTTGATGAATAACAAAATCGGCAACACCAAAATGCAATTCAATATTATACGATTGCAAATTTACGATTTGGGCACGGATGGATAAGCGAAAGGATCTCTAAACTCAACATTGATTACTTCTACACAATCTTGGAAAATTACACAATGTCCCAAAATCGTATTACCCTATTATGCAATACTTCGAAATACATGATTTTTTAAAAATTCTTGCACAGTTATAGAAATTGAAAAAACAAATTGTGTGATATGATGAAAAGTGCTAGTACACGTTCAGGAGTAATTTAGATTTAATTACTTAGTGGTAAGGAAAATTAAATCAGAAAGAATTACTGAAATGTTCTTGAGCCCAATTGTTTATAAATATTTCGTTATGAACTTGGAAAATACAATGGGGGTGTATAGGGTACCATCACGTACGAGCGGATTGTAATTTTGAGTAACGATTAAAGTTTTAACTTTTTACACTTAGGTGCATCCAAGAAATTTGGAGTTGATGAATAACAAAATCGGCAACACCAAAATGCAATTCAATATTATACGATTGCAAATTTGCGATTTGGGCATGGATGGATAAGCGAAAGGATGTCTAAACTAAACATTTATTACTTCTACACAATCTTGGAAAATTTCACAATGTCCCAAAATTGTATTACCCTATTATGCAATACTTCAAAATACATGATTTTTTTAAAAATTCTTCCAAGGTTATAGAAATAGAAAAAAAAATTGTGTGATATGTTGAAAAGTGCTAGTACACGTTCTGAAGTAATTTAGATTTAATTACTTAGTGGTAAAGAAAATTAAATCAGAAACAATTATTGAAATGTTCTTGAGCCCGATTGTTTATAAATATTTTCTTATGAACTTGGAAAATACAATGGGGGTGTATAGGGTACCATCACAAACGAGCGGATTGTAATTTTGAGTAACGATTAAAATTTTGAATTTTTACACTTAGGCCCCTCCAAGAAATTTGGAGTTGATGAATAACAAATTCGGCAACACCAAAATGCAATTCAAAATTATACAATTGCAGATTTGCGATTTGGGCATGGATGGATAAACGAAAGGATCTCTAAACTGAACATTGATTACTTCTACACAATCTTGGAAAATTACTCTATGTCCCAAAATTGTATTACCCCATTATCTAATACTTCGAAATACACGATTTTTTAAAAATTCTTGCAAACTTATAGAAATAGAAAAAAAAATTGTGTGATATTTTGAAAAGTGCAAGTACACATTCTCCAGTAATTTAGACTTAATTACTTAGTGGTAAAGAAAATTCAATCAGAAAGGATTACCGAAATGTTCTTGCGCCCGATTGTTTATAAATATTTTGTTACGAACTAGGAAAATACAATGGGGGTGTATAGGGTACCATCACGTACGAGCGGATTATAATTTTGTGTAACAAGTAAAGTTTTGACTTTTAACACTTAGGTCCCTCCAAGAATGTTGGAGTTGATGAATAACAAAATTGGAACCACCAAAATGCAATTCAATATTATACGATTGCAAATTTACGATTTGGGCATGTAAGGATAAATGAAAGGATCTCTAAAGTCCACATTGATTAATTCTACCCAATCTTGGAAAATTCACCAATTTGTTTTTGTGTGATATGTTGAATAGTGCTAGTACACGTTCTGGAGTAATTTAGATTTAATTACTTAGTGGTAAAGAAAATTAAATCAGAAAGAATTATTGAAATGTTCTTGAGCCCGATTGTTTATAAATATTTTGTTACGAACTTGGAAAATACAATGCGGGTGTATAGGGTACCATCACGTACGAGCGGATTGTAATTTTGAGTAACGAGTAAAGTTTTGACCTTTTACACTTAGGTCCATCCAAGAAATTTGGAATTGATGAATAACAAAATCGGCAAAACCAAAATGCAATTCAATATTATACGATTGCAAATTTGCGATTTGGGCATGGATGGATAAGCGAAAGGATCTCTAAACTGAACATCGATTACTTCTACACAATCTTGGAAAATTACACAATGTCCCAAATTCGTATTACCCTATTATGCAATACTTCGAAATACATGATTTTTTTAAAAATTCTTGCACAGTTATAGAAATAGAAAAAAAATTTGTGTGATATGTTGAAAAGTGCTAGTACACGTTCAGGAGTAATTTAGATTTAATTACTTAGTGGTAAAGAAAATTAAGTCTGAAAGAATTACCGAAATGTTCTTGAGCCCGATTGTTTATAAATATTTTCTTATGAACTTGGAAAATACAATGGGGGTGTATAGGGTACCATCACATACGAGCGGATTGTAATTTTGAGTAACGATTAAAATTTTGAATTTTTATACTTAGGCCCCTCCAAGAAATTTGGAGTTGATGAATAACAAATTCGGCAACACCAAAATGCAATTCAATATTATACGATTGCAAATTTGCGATTTGGGCATGGATGGATAAACGAAAGGATCTCTAAATTGAACATTGATTACTTCTACACAATCTTGGAAAATTACTCTATGTCCCAAAATTGTATTACCCCATTATCCAATACTTCGAAATACATGATTTTTTAAAAATTCTTGCAAAGTTATAGAAACAGAAAAAAATTGTGTGATATTTTGAAAAGTGCTAGTACACATTCTGCAGTAATTTTGACTTAATTACTTAGTGGTAAAGAAAATTCAATCAGAAAGGATTACCAAAATGTTCTTGTGCCCGATTGTTCATAAATATTTTGTTACGAACTAGGAAAATACAATGGGGGTGTATAGGGTACCATCACGTACGAGCGGATTATAATTTTGTGTAACAAGTAAAGTTTTGACTTTTAACACTTAGGTCCCTCCAAGAATTTTGGAGTTGATGAATAACAAAATTGGAACCACCAAAATGCAATTCAATATTATACGATTGCAAATTTACGATTTGGGCATGTAAGGATAAATGAAAGGATCTCTAAAGTCCACATTGATTAATTCTACCCAATCTTGGAAAATTCACCAATTTGTTTTTGTGTGATATGTTGAAAAGTGCTAGTACACGTTCAGGAGTAATTTAGATTTAATTACTTAGTGGTAAATAAAATTAAATCAGAAAGAATTACTGAAATGTTCTTGAGCGAATTGTTTATAAATGTTTTCTTATGAACTTGGAAAATACAATGGGGGTGTATAGGGTACCATCACGTACGAGCGGATTGTAATTTTGAGTAACGATTAAAGTTTTAACTTTTTACACTTAGGTCCATCCAAGAAATTTGGAGTTGATGAATAACAAAACCGGCAACACCAAAATGCAATTCAATATTATATGATTGCAAATTTGCGATTTGGGCATGGATGGTTAAGCGAAAGGATCTCTAAACTCAACATTGATTACTTCTACACAATCTTGGAAAATTACACAATGTCCCAAAATCGTATTGCCCTATTATGCAATACTTGGAAATACATGATTTTTTTAAAAATTCTTGCACAGTTATAGAAATAGAAAAAAAAATTGTGCGATATGTTGAAAAGTGCTAGTACACGTTCAGGAGTAATTTAGATTTAATTACTTAGTGGTAAAGAAAATTAAATCAGAAAGAATTACTGAAATGTTCTTGAGCCCAAATGTTTATAAATATTTTGTTACGAACTTGGAAAATGCAATGGGGGTGTATAGGGTACCATCATGTACGAGCGGATTGTAATTTTGAGTCACGATTAAAGTTTTAACTTTTTACACTTAGGTGCATCCAAGAAATTTGGATTTGATGAATAACAAAATCGGCAACACCAAAATGCAATTCAATATTATACGATTGCAAATTTGCGATTTGGGCATGGATGGATAAGCGAAAGGATGTCTAAACTCAACATTTATTACTTCTACACAATCTTGGAAAATTTCACAATGCCCCAAAATTGTATTACCCTATTATGCAAAACTTCGAAATACATGATTTTTAAAAAAATTCTTCCACGGTTATAGAAATAGAAAAAACAATTGTGTGATAGGTTGAAAAGTGCTAGTACACGTTATGAAGTAATTTAGATTTAATTACTTAGTGGTAAAGAAAATTAAGTCAGAAAGAATTACCGAAATGTTCTTCAGCCCGATTGTTTATAAATATTTTCTTATGAACTTGGAAAATACAATAGGGGTGTATAGGGTACCATCACGTACGAGCGGATTGTAATTTTGAGTAACGATTAAAATTTCGACTTTTTACACTTAAGCCACTCCAAGAAATTTGGAGTTGATGAATAACAAATTCGGCAACCCCAAAATGCAATTCAAAATTATACAATTGCAGATTTGCAATTTGGGCATGGATGAATAAACAAAAGGATCTCTAAACTGAACATTGATTACTTCTACACAATCTTGGAAAATTACTCTATGTTCCAAAATTGTATTACCCTATTATCCAATACTTCGAAATACATGATTTTTTAAAAATTCTTCCAAAGTTATAGAAACAGAAAAAAATTGTGTGATATTTTGAAAAGTGCTAGTACACATTCTGCAGTAATTTAGACTTAATTACTTAGTGGTAAAGAAAATTCAATCAGAAAGGATTACCGAAATGTTCTTGCGCCCGATTGTTTATAAATATTTTGTTACGAACTAGGAAAATACAATGGGGGTGTATAGGGTACCATCACGTACGAGCGGATTCTAATTTTGTGTAACAAGTAAAGTTTTGACTTTTAACACTTAGGTCCCTCCAAGAATTTTGGAGTTGATGAATAACAAAATTGGAACCACCAAAATGCAATTCAATATTATACGATTGCAAATTTACGATTTGGGCATGTAAGGATAAACGAAAGGATCTCTAAAGTCCACATTGATTAATTCTACACAATCTTGGAAAATTCACCAATTTGTTTTTGTGTGATATGTTGAAAAGTGCTAGTACACGTTCTTGAGTAATTTAGATTTAATTACTTAGTGGTAAAGAAAATTAAATCAGAAACAATTACTGAAATGTTCTTGAGCCCGATTTTTTATAAATATTTTGTTATGAACTTGGAAAATACAATGGGGGTGTATAGGGTACCTTCACGTACGAGCGGTTGGTAATTTTGAGAAACGATTAAAATTTTGACTTTTTACACTTAGGTCCCTCTAAGAAATTTGGAGTTGATGAATAACAAATTGGGCAACACCAAAATGCAATTCAAAATTATACAATTGCAGATTTGCGATTTGGGCATGTATGGATAAACGAAAGGATCTCTAAACTGAACGTTGATTACTTCTACACAATCTTGGAAAATTACACAATGTTACAAAATTGTATTACCCTATTATGCAATACTTCGAAATACATGATTTTTTAAAAAATTCTTGCACGCTTGTAGAAATAGAAAAAAAAAATTATGTGATACGTTGAAAAGTGCTAGTACACGTTCTGGAGTAATTTAGATTTAATTACTTAGTGGTAAAGAAAATTAATTCAGAAAGAATTACCGAAATGTTCTTGAGCCCGATTGTTTATAAATATTTTGTTACGAACTTGGAAAATACAATGGGGGTGTATAGGGTACCATCACGTACGAGCGGATTGTAATTTTGAGTAACGAGTAAAGTTTTGACCTTTTACACTTAGGTCCATCCAAGAAATTTGGAGTTGATGAATAACAAAATCGGCAACACCAAAATGCAGTTCAATATTATACGATTGCAAATTTGCGATTTGGGCATGTATGGATAAACGAAAGGATCTTTAAACTCTACATTGATTACTTCTACACAATCTTGAAAAATTACTCTATGTCCCAAAATCGTATTACCCTATTATCCAATACTTCGAAATACATGATTTTTTAAAATTCTTGCAAAGTTATAGAAATAGTAAAAAAAATTGTGTGATATTTTGAAAAGTTCTAGTACACATTCTGCAGTAATTTAGACTTAATTACTTTGTGGTAAAGAAAATTCAATCAGAAAGGATTACAGAAATGTTCTTGCGTCCGATTGTTTATAAATATTTTGTTACGAACTAGGAAAATACAATGGGGGTGTATAGGGTACCATCACATAGGAGCGGATTATAATTTTGTGTAACAAGTAAAGTTTTGACTTTTAACACTTAGGTCCCCCCAAGAATTTTGGAGTTGATGAATAACAAAATTGGAACCCCCAAAATGCAATTCAATATTATACGATTGCAAATTTACGATTGGGCATGTAAGGATAAACGAAAGGATCTCTAAAGTCCACATTAATTAATTCTACACAATCTTGAAAAATTCACCAATTTGTTTTTGTGTGATATGTTGAAAAGTGCTAGTACACGTTCTTGAGTAATTTAGATTTAATTACTTAGTGGTAAAGAAAATTAAATCAGAAAAGATTACCGAAATGTTTATAAATATTTTGTTACTTACTTGGAAAATACAATGGGGGTGTATAGGGTACCATCACGTAGGAGCGGATTATAATTTTGTGTAACAAGTAAATTTTGACTTTCAACACTTAGGTCCCTCCAAGAATTTTGGAGTTGATGAATAACAAAATTGGAACCACCAAAATGCAATTCAATATTATACGATTGAAAATTTACGATTTGGGCATGTAAGGATAAACGAAAGGATCTCTAAAGTCCACATTGATTAATTCTACACAATCTTGGAAAATTCACCAATTTGTTTTTGTGTGATATGTAGAAAAGTGATAGTACACGTTCTTGAGTAATTTAGATTTAATTACTTAGTGGTAAAGAAAATTAAATCAGAAAAGATTACCGAAATGTTCTTGATCCCGATTGTTTATAAATATTTTGTTACTTGGAAAATACAATGGGGGTGTACGGGGTACCATCACGTAGGAGCGGATTATATGTTTGTCTAACATGTAAAGTTTTGACTTTTAACGCTTAGGTCCCTCCAAGAATTTTGGAGTTGATGAATAACAAAATTGGAACTCCCAAAATGCAATTCAATGTTATACGATTGCAAATTTACGATTTGGTCATGTAAGGATAAACGAAAGGATATCTAAAGTCCACATTGATTAATTCTACACAATCTTGGAAAATTCACCAATTTGTTTTTGTGTGATATGTTGAAAAGTGCTAGTACACGTTCTTGAGTAATTTAGATTTAATTACTTAGTGGTAAAGAAAATTAAATCAGAAAAGATTACCGAAATGTTCTTGATCCCGATTGTTTATAAATATTTTGTTACTTACTTGGAAAATACAATGGGGGTGTATAGGGCACCATCACATAGGAGCGGATTATAATTTTGTGTAACAAGTAAATTTTTGACTTTTAACACTTAGGTCCCTCCAAGAATTTTGGAGTTGATGAATGATAAAGTCGGCAACACCAAAATGCAATTCAATATTATACGATTGCAAATTTATGATTTGGGCATGTAAGGATAAACCAAAGGATCTCTAAAGTCCACACTGATTAATTCTACACAATCATGGAAAATTCACCAATTTGTGTTTGTGTGATATGTTGAAAAGTGCTAGTACTAGTTCTGGAGTAGTTTAGATTTAATTACTTAGTGGTGAAGAAAATTAAATCAGAAAAGTTACCGAAATGTTCTTGATCCCGATTGTTTATTAATATTTTTTTACATATTTGGAAAATACAATGGGGGTGTATATGGTACAATCACGTAAGAGTGGATTATAATTTTGAGTAACAAGTAAAGTTTTGACTTTTTACACTTAGGCCCCTCCAAGAAATTTGGAGTTGATGAATAACAAAATTGGAACCACCAAAATGCAATTCAATATTATATGATTGCAAATTTGCGATTTGGGCATGTATGGATAAACGAAAGGATCTCTAAACTCAAAATTGATTACTTCTACACAATCTTCGAAAATTAAACTATTTCCCAAAATTGTATTACCCTATTATCCAATACTTCGAAATACATGATTTCTTTTTAAAATTCTTGCATTGTTATAGAAATAGAAAATTATTATTTTTGTGTGATATGTTGAAAAGTGCTAGTACACATTCTGGAGTAATTTAGATTTAATTACTTAAGAAAATTAATCAGAAAGGATTACCGAAATGTTCTTCACCACGAATTTTTATAATTATTTTGTAACGAACTTGGAAACTACAATGGGGTGTATAGGGTACCAATTACATATGAGCGGATTTTAATTTTGAGTAACGAGTAAATTTTTGACATTTTACACTTAGGTTCCTCCAGGAAAGTTGGAGTTGATGAATAACAAAATCGGCAACACCAAAATGAAATTCAATATTATACGATTGCAAATTTACGATTTGGGCATGCATGGATAGACGAAAGGATCTCTAAAGTCAACATTGATTAATTCTACACAATCATGGAAAATTAAACTATTTTTTTTGTGTGATATGTTGAAAAGTGCTAGTACACGTTCTGGAGTAATTTAGATTTAATTACTTAGTGGTAAAGAAAATTAAATCCGAAAGGATTACCGAAATGTTCTTGAGCCCGATTGTTTATAAATATTTTGTTACGAACTTGGAAAATACAATGGGGGTGTATAGGCTACCATCACGTACGAGCGGATTATAATTTTGAGTAACGAGTAAAGTTTTGACTTTTTACACTTTGGTCCCTAAAAAATTTTTGGAGTTGATGAATAACAAAATCGTCAACACCAAAATGCAATTAAATATTATATGATTGCAAATTTGTGGTTTGGGCATGTATGGATAAACGAAAGAATCTCTTAACTCAACATTGATTACTTCTACACAATTTTGGAAAATTACACTATGTTCCAAAATTGTATTACCCTATTATCCAATACTTCGAAATACATGATTTTTTAAAAAATTCTTGCATGGATATAGAAATAGAAAGTTAATTTTTTTTGTCTGTGATATGTTGAAAAGTGCTAGTACACTTTATGGAGCAATTTAGATTTAATTACTTAGTGGCAAAGAAAATTAAATAAAAAAGGATTGCAAAAATGTTCTTGAGCCCGATTGTTTTTAGATATTTTGTTACGAACTTGGAAAATACAATGGGGGTGTATAGGGTACCATAACGTATGAGCGGATTATAATTTTGAGTAACAAGTAAAGTTTTGACTTTTTACACTTAAGTCCCTCCAACAAATTTGGAGTTGATGAATAACAAAATGGGCAACACCAAAATGCAATTCAAAATTATATGATTGCAAATTTCCGATTTGGGCATATATGGATAAACGAAAGGATCTCTAAAGTCAACATTGATTACTTCTACACAATCATGGAAAATTACACTATGTTCCAAAATTGTATTACCCTATTATCCAATACTTCGAACTACATGATTTTTTTAAAAATTCTCTCATAGATATAGAAATAGAAAATTAATTTTTTTTTTCCGTGATAAGTTGAAAAGTGCAAGTACACGTTCGGGAGTAATTTAAATTTGATTATTTAGTGGTAAAAAAAATTAAATCAGAAAGGATTGCAGAAATGTTTTTGAGCCCGATTCTTTATAAATATTTTTTTACGAACTTGGAAAATACAATGGGGGTGTATAGGGAACCATCACGTACAAGCGGATTTGAATTTTGAGTAACGAGTAGAGTTTTTTACTTTTTACACTTACGTCCCTCCAAGAAATTTGGAGCTGATGAATCACAAAATCGGCGACACCAAAATGCAATTAAATATTATACGATTTAAAATTTGTGATTTGAGCATGTATGGATAAAGGAAAGGATCTTTAAAGTCAACATTGATTACTTCTACACAATCTTGGAATATTAAACTATGTCAAAAAATTGTATTACCTTATTATCCAGTACTTCGAAATACATGATTATTTATTAATTCTTGCATGGATATAGAAATTAAAAAACAATTGTGTGTGATACGTTGAAAAGTGCTAGTACACCTTCTGGAGTAATTTAGATTTAATTACTTAGAGGTAAAGAAAATTTAATCAGAAAGGATTACGGAAATGTTCTTGAGCCCGATTGTATATAAATATTTTTTTACGAATTTGGAAAATACAATGGGGGTGTATAAGGTACCATCATGTATGAGCGGATTTAAATTTTGAGTAACGAGTAAAGATTTGACTTTCCCTCAAAGAAATTTGGAGTTGATGAATCACTAAATCTGCGACACCAAAATGCAATTAAATATTATATGATTGCAAATTTGTGATTTGGGCATGTATGGATAAATGAAAGGATCTCTAAAATCAACATTGATTACTTCTACACAATCATGGAAAATTAAACTATGTCCCAAAATTGTATAACCCTATTGTCCAATACTCCGAAATACATGATTTTTTATTAATTCTTGCATAGATATAGAAATAGAAAATTAATTTTTTTGTGTGATATGTTGAAAAGTGCTAGTACATGTTCTGGAGTAATTTAGATTTAATTACATAGTCGTAAAGAAAATTAAATCATAAAGGATTAAAGAAATGTTCTTGAGCCCGATTGTTTATAAATATTTTGTTACAAACTTGGAAAATACAATGGGGATGTATAGGGTAGCATCACGTACGAGCGGATTTTAATTTTGAGGAACGAGTAAAATTTTGACTTTTTACATTTAGGTTCCTCCAAGAAAGTTAGAGTTGATGAATAACAAAATCGGCAACACCAAAATGCAATTCAATATAATACGATTGGAAATTTGCAATTTGGGCATGTATGGATAAACAAAAGGATCTCTAAAGTCAACATTGATTACATCTACACAATTTTGGAAAATTACACTATGTCCCAAAATTGTATTGTCCTATTATCCAATACTTTGAAATAAATTACTTTTTTTAAATTCTGCATAGATATAAAAAATAGAAAATTAATTTTTTTTGTGTGTGTGATATGTTGAAAAGTGCTAGTACACTTTCTGGAGTAATTTAGATTTGATTACTTAGTGGTAAAGAAAATTAAATCATAAAGAATTACAGAAATGTTCATGAGCCCGATTGAATATGAATATTTTTTACGAACATGGAAAATGTAATGGGGGTGCATAAGGTACCATCATGTATGAGCAGATTTGAATTTTCAGTAACGAGTAAAGATTTGACTTTTTACACTTAGGTCCCTCAAAGAAATTTGGAGTTCATGAATCACAAAATTGGCGACACACAAATGCAATTAAATATTATACAATTGGAAATTTGTTATTTGGGCATGTATGGACAAACGAAAGGATCTCTAAAATCAACATTGATTACTTCTACACAATCTTGGAAAATTAAACTACGTCCCAAAATTGTATTACCATATTATCTATTACTTCGAAATATCTCATTTTTTTAATAATTCTTGCATGGATATAGAAATAGATTTTTTTTGTGATATGTTGAAAAGTGCTAGTACACGTTCTGGAGTAATTTAGATTTATTTACTTAGTGGTAAAGAAAATTAAATCAGAAAGGATTACAGAAATGTTCTTGAGCCCGATTGTTTATAAATATTTTGTTACGATCTTGGAAAATACAATGGGGGTGTATAGGGGTACCATCATGTAGAAGCAGATGTGAATTTTGAGTAACGAGTAAAGTTTTGACTTTTTACACTTAGGTCCCTCCAAGAAAGTTAGAGTTGATGAATAACAAAATCGGCAACACCAAAATGCAATTCAATATTATATGATTGGATATGTGATTTGGGCATGTATGGATAAACGAAAGGATCTCTAAAGTCAACATCGATTACTTCTACACAATCTTGGAAAATTACACCATGTCCCAAAGTTTTATTACCCTATTATCCAATACTTCGAAATACATGATTTCTTTTTAAAATTCTTGCATAGATATAGAAATAGAATTTTTTTATCTGTGATAAGTTGAAAAGTGCTGTACACCTTCTAGAGTAATTTAGATTTGATTATTTAGTGGTAAAGAAAATTAAATCAGAAAGGATTATAGAAATGTTTTTGAGCCGAATTGTTTATAAATATTTTGTTACAAAATTGGAAAATACAATGGGGTGTATAGGGTTCCATCACGTACGAGCGGATTCGAATTTTGTAATGAGTAAAGTTTTTAGTTTTTACACTTAGGTCCCTCCAAGAAATTTGGAGTTGTTGAATCACAAAATCGGCAATTCCAAAATGCACATCAATATTATACGATTGCAAATTTTCGATTTGGGCTTGTATGGATAAACGAAAGGATCTCTAAAGTCAACATTGATTACTTCTACACAATCTTGGAAAATTAAACTATGTTGCAAAATTGTATTACCCTATTATCCAATACACTGAAATACATGATTTATTTTCTAATTCTTGCATAGATATAGAAATGGAAAATTAATTTATTTTGTGTGTGATAAGTTGAAAAGTGCTAGTACACGTTCTGGAGTAATTAAGATTTGATTACTTAGTGGTAAAGAAAATTAAATCAGAAAGGATTACAGAAATGTTCTTGAACCCAGTTGTTTATAAATAATTTGTTACGAACTTGGAAAATACAACGGGGGTGTAAAAGGTACCATCACGTATGAGCGGATATGAATTTTGAGTAACGAGTAAAGTTTTGACTTTTTACACATAGGTCCCTCCAAGAAATTTGGAGTTGATGAATCACAAAATCGGCGACACCAAAATGCAATTAAATATTTTACGTTTGCAAATTTACGATTTCAGCATGTATGGATAAACGAAAGGCTCTCTAAACTCAAAATTAATTACTTCTACATAATCTTGGAAAATTAAACTATGTTCCAAAATTGTATTACCCTATTATCCAATACTTCGAAATACTTGATTTTTTTTTATTAATTCTTGCTTAGAAATAGAAATAGAAAAAAAAATTGTGTGATATGTTGAAAGGTGCTAGTACACATTCTGGAGTAATTTAGATTTAATTACTTAGTGGTAAAGAAAATTAAATCAGAAAGGATTACAGAAATGTTCTTGAGCCCGAATGTATATAAAAATTTTGTTACGAACCTGGAAAATACAATGGGGGTGTATAAGGTACCATTATGTATAAACGGATTTTAATTTTGAGTAACGAGTAAAGTTTCGACTTTTTACACTTAGGTCCCACCAAGAAATTTGGAGTGATAAATCACAAAATCGGTGACACCAAAATGCAAATAAATATTATACGATTGCAAATTTGCAATTTGGGCATGTATGGATAAACAAAAGGATCTCTAAAGTCAACATTGGTTACTTCTGCACAATCTTGGAAAATTAAACTATGTCCCAAAATTCTATTACCCTATTATTCAATACTTCGAAATACATGATTTTTAATTAATTATTTTATAGATATAGAAATAGAAAATTATTTTTTGTGTGATATTTTGAAAACTGCTAGTACACGTTCTGGAGTAATTTAGATTTAATTACTTAGTGGTAAAGAAAATTAAATCAGAAAGGATTACAGAAATGTTCTTGAGCCAGGTTGTTTATAAATATTTTGTTACGAACTTGGAAAATACAACGGGGGTGTATAAGGTACCATCACGTATGAGCGGATATGAATTTTGAGTAACGAGTAAAGTTTTGACTTTTTACACATAGGTCCCTCCAAGAAATTTGGAGTTGATGAATCACAAAATCGGCGACACCAAAATGCAATTAAATATTTTACGTTTGCAAATTTACGATTTCAGCATGTTTGGATAAACGAAAGGCTCTCTAAACTCAAAATTGATTACTTCTACATAATCTTGGAAAATTAAACTATGTTCCAAAATTGTATTACCCTATTATCCAATACTTCGAAATACATGATTTTTTTTTTATTAATTCTTGCATAGATATAGAAATAGAAGAAAAAATTGTGTGATATGTTGAAAGGTGCTAGTACACATTCTGGAGTAATTTAGATTTAATTACTTAGTGGTAAAGAAAATTAAATCAGAAAGGATTACAGAAATGTTCTTGAGCCCGAATGTATATAAAAATTTTGTTACGAACCTGGAAAATACAATGGGGGTGTATAAGGTACCATTATGTATAAACGGATTTTAATTTTGAGTAACGAGTAAAGTTTCGACTTTTTACACTTAGGTCCCACCAAGAAATTTGGAGTGATGAATCACAAAATCGGTGACACCAAAATGCAAATAAATATTATACGATTGCAAATTTGCGATTTGGGCATGTATGGATAAACAAAAGGATCTCTAAAGTCACATTGGTTACTTCTGCACAATCTTGGAAAATTAAACTATGTCCCAAAATTCTATTACCCTATTATTCAATACTTCAAAATACATGATTTTTAATTAATTATTTTATAGATATAGAAATAGAAAATTATTTTTTGTGTGTGATATTTTGAAAACTGCTAGTACATGTTCTGGAGTAATTTAGATTTAATTACTTAGTGGTAAAGAAAATTAAATCAGAAAGGATTACAGAAATGTTCTTGAGCCCGGTTGTTTATAAATATTTTGTTGCGAACTTTGAAAATACAACGGGGGTGTATAAGGTACCATCACGTATGAGCGGATATGAATTTTGAGTAACGAGTAAAGTTTTGACTTTTTACACATAGGTCCCTTCAAGAAATTTGGAGTTGATGAATCATAAATCGGCGACACCAAAATTCAATTAAATATTATACGTTTGCAAATTTGTGATTTGAGCATGTATGGATAAACGAAAGGCTCTCGAAACTCAAAATTGATTACTTCTCCACAATCTTGGAAAATTAAACTATGTTCCAAAATTGTATTACCCTATTATCCAATACTTCGAAATACATGATTTTTTTATTAACTCTTGCATAGATATAGAAATAGAAAAAAACATTGTGTGATATGTTGAAAGGTGCTAGCACACGTTTTGGAGTAATTTAGATTTAATTACTTTGTGGTAAAGAAAATTAAATCAGAAAGGATTACAGAAATGTTCCTGAGCCCAATTTTTTTAGAAATTTTGTTACGAACTTGATAAATACAATGGAGGTGTATAGGGTCCCATCACATACGAGCGGATTTGAATTTTGAGTAACGAGTAAAGTTTTGACTTTTTACACTTAGGTCCCACCAAGAAATTTGGAGTGATGAATCACAAAATCGGTGACACCAAAATGCAAATAAATATTATACGATTGCAAATTTGCGATTTGGGCATGTATGGATAAACAAAAGGATCTCTAAAGTCAACATTGATTACTTCTACACAATCTTGGAAAATTAAACTATGTCCCAAAATTGTATTACCCTATTATCCAATACATCGAAATACATGATTTTTAATTAATTCTTTTATAGATATAGAAATAGAAAATTATTTTTTTTGTGTGATATTTTGAAAACTGCTAGTACACGTTCTGGAGTAATTAAGATTTAATTACTTAGTGGTAAAGAAAATTAAATCAGAAAGGATTACGGAAATGTTCTTGAGCCCGATTGCTTATAAATATTTTGTTACAAACTTGAAAAATACAATGAGGATATATAGGGTACCATCACGTACGAGCGGATTTTAATTTTGAGTAACGAGTAAAGTTTTTAATTTTTACACTTAGGTCCCTCCAAGAAAGTTAGAGTTGATGAATAGCAAAATTGGCAACACCAAAATGCAATTCAATATTATACGATTGCAAATTTGCAATTTGGGCATGATTGGATAAACGAAAGGATCTCTAAAGTCAACATTGATTACATCTACACCATCTTGGAAAATTACACTATGTCCCAAAATTGTATTACCCTATATAATACTTCGAAATACATGATTTGTTTTTAAGTTCTTGCATTGATATAAAAATATAAAATTAATTTATTTTGTGTGTGATAAGTTGAAAAGTGCTAGTACACGTTCTGGAGTAATTTAGATTTGATTACTTAGTGGTAAAGAAAATTAAATCAGAAAGGGTTACGGAAATGTTCTTGAGCCCGATTGTTTATAAATATTTTGTTACGAACATGGAAAATACAATGGGGGTGTATAGGGTACCATCGCGTACGAGCGGATTTGAATTTTCAGTAACGCATAAAGTTTTGAATTTTTACACTTATGTCCCTCCAAGAAAGTTAGAGTTGATGAATAAAAAAATTGGCAACACCAAAGTGCAATTCAATATTATACGATTGCAAATTTGCAATTTGGGCATGTATGGATAAACGAAAGGATCTCTAAAGTCAATATTGATTACATTTACACAATCTTGAAAACTTTCACTATGTCCCAAAATTGTATTACCCTATTATCAAATACTTCGAAATACATGATTTTTTAAAAAATCTTGCATAGATATATAAATAGAAAATTAATTTATTTTGTGTGTGATAAGTTGAAAAGTGCTAGTACACGTTCTGGATTAATTTAGATTTGATTACTTAGTGGTAAAGAAAATTAGATCAAAAAGGGTTACAGAAATGTTCTTGAGCCCGATTGTTTATAAATATTTTGTTACGAACTTGGAAAATACAACGGGGGTGCATAGGGTACCATCACGTACGAGCGGATTTGAATTTTGAGTAACGCATAAAGTTTTGAATTTTTACACCCAGATCCCTCCAAGAAAGTTAGAGTTGATGAATAAAAAAATTGGCGACACCAAAATGCAATTCAATATTATACGATTGTAAATTTGAAATTTGGGCATGTATGGATAAACGAAAGGATCTCTAAAGTCAACATTCATTACATATACACAATCTTGGAAAATTACACTATGTCCCAAAATTTTATTACCCTATTATCCAATTCATCGAAATACATGATTTTTTTTTCTAATTCTTGCATAGATATAGAAATTGAAAATTAGTTTATTTCGTGTGTGATAAATTGAAAAGTGCTAGTACACGTTCTGGAGTCATTTAGATTTGATTACTTAGTGGTAAAGAAAATTAAATCAAAAAGGGTTACAGAAATGTTCTTGAGCCCGATTGTTTATAAATATTTTGTTAAGAACATGGAAAATACAATGGGGGGTGTATAGGGTACCATCACGTACGAGCGGATTTGAATTTTCAGTAACGCATAAAGTTTTGAATTTTTACACTTAGGCCCCTCCAAGAAAGTTAGAGTTGATGAATAAAAAAATCGGCAACACCAAAATGCAATTCAATATTATACGATTTCAAATTTGCAATTTGGGCATGTATGGATAAACAAAAGGACCTCTAAAGTCAACATTGATTACATCTACACAATCTTGGAAAATGACACTATGTCCCAAACTTGTATTACCCCATTATCCAATACTTTGAAATACATGAGTTTTTTTAATTTTTGCATAGACATAAAAATAGAAAATATTTTTTTTTGTGTGTGATATGTTGAAAAGTGTTAGTACACTTTCTGGAGTAATTTAGATTTGATTACTTAGTGGTAAAGAAAATTAAACCAGAAAGGATTACAGAAATGTTCTTGAGCCCGATTGTTTATAAATATTTAGTTAGGAACTTGGAAAAGACAATGGGGGTGTATAGGGTACCATCACGTACGAGCGGATTTGAATTTTGAGGAACACATAAAGTTTTAACTTTTTACACTTATGTCCCTCAAAGAAATTTAGAGTTGATGAATAACGAAATCGGCGACACCATAATGCAATTCAAAATTACACTATGGCCCAAATTTGTATTACCCTGTTATCCATTACTTCAAAATGCATGATTTTTGTTATTCTTACATCGATATAGAAATAGAAAATAATATTTTGTGTGTGATATAATGAAAAGCTCTAGTACATGTTCTATAGTAACTTAGAGGTTATTACTTAGAGATAAAGAAAGGGAAATCGGAAAGGATTACAAATATGCTCTTGAGCTCGATTTTCGATAATATTTTGTTACGAACTTGGAAAATATAATGCGGGTGTTTAGGGTAGCATCATGTTCGAGCGGATTTGAATTTTGAGTAATGAGTATAGTTTTTGCCTTTTGCACTTAGTTCCCTCCAAGAAACATAGAGTTGTCGAATCACGAAACCGGCGATGCAAAAATGAAATTCAACACTATACCTATGCAAATTTGCGATTTGGGCATATATGGATTAATAAAAGGGCCTGCCTCTAAAGTCAAAATTGGTTACTTTTACACAATCTTGGAAAATATTCACTGTGGCACAAAATTTTACTACCCTATTATCCATTACTTCGAAATACATGATTTTCGTTATTCTTGCATAGATATAGAAACAGAAAATTGGATAGGGATTATAGATATGTTCTTGAGCCCGATTGTTGATAAATATTTTGTTACGAACTTTGATAATACAATGGGGACGTATAGGGCACAATCATGTTCGAGCGGATTTGAATTTGGAGTAACGAGTAAAGTTTTTACTTTTTATATTTAGGTCCCTCAAAGAAATTTGACGTTAATGATTCACGAAATTGGCAACAACAAAATGCATTTCAAAATTACACTATGGCCCAAAATTGTATTACCCTATTATCCATTACTTCGAAATACATGATTTTTGTTCTTCTTGCATCGATATAGAACTAGAAAATATATATTTTTTGTCTGATTTATTTTAAAGCGCTAGTACATACTCTAGAGTAACTTAGAGTTGATTAAATAAAGGTGAATAAAGGGAAATTGGAAAGGATTACAGATATGTTCTTGAGCCTGATTGTCGATAATATTTTGTTACGATCTTGGAAAATATAATGGGGGTGTTTAGGGTGGCATCATGTTCGACCAGATTTGAATTTTGTGTAACGAGTAATGTTTTTTCCTTTTGCAATTAGTTTTTCCAAGAAAGTTGGAGTTGTCGAATCACGAAACAGGCATCACTAAAATGTAATCCAATATTATAATTATGCGAAATTGCAATTTGGGCATATATGAATGAACAAAAAGGCCTCTAAAGTCAACATTGATTACTACTACACAATCTTGGAAAATTACACTATTGCACGAAATTGTATTATACTATTATCCATTAATTCAAAATACATGATTTATGTTATTCTTCCATAGATATTGAAATAGAAATTATTATTTTTTTGTGTGCGATGTTGAAAACTGCTAGTACATATTCTGGAGTAATTTTGAGTTTGTTTCTTAATTGTAAAGAAAGGGAAATTGGAAAAGATTATAGATATGTTCTTGAGCATGATTGTTGATAAATATTTTGTTACGAATTTTGATAATACAATGGGGGTGTATAGGGTACAATCATGTTTGAGCGAATTTGAATTTGGAGTAACGAGTAAAGTTTTTACTTTTTATATTTAGGTCCCTCAATGAAATTTGACGTTGATGATTCACGAAATTGGAGAAAACAAAATACAATTCAAAATTAGACTATGGCCCAAAATTGTATCACCCTATTATCCATTACTTTGAAATACAAGATTTTTGTTATTCTTGCATCGATATAGAAATAGAAAATAATTTGTTTTTGTGTGATATAATGAAAAGCACTAGTACATGTTCTATAGTAACTTAGAGTTGATTACTTAGAGAAAAGGAAATGGAAATTAGAAAGGATTACTTATATGTTCTTGAGCCTGATAGTCGATAATATTTTGTTACGATATTGGAAAATATAATGGGGGTGTATGGGGTGGCATCATGTTCGACCAAATTTGAGTTTTGAGTAATGAGTAAAGTTATTGCCTTTTGCAGTTAGTTCATCCAAGAAAGTTGGAGTTGTCGAATCACGAAACAGCGACACGAAAATGTAATCCAATATTATATTTATGCGAAATTGCAATTTGGGCATATATGAATGAACAAAAATACCTCTAAAGTCAGCATTGATTACTACTACACAATCTTGGAAAATTACACTATGGCACAGAATTGTATTAACCTATTATCCATTACTTCGATATACATGATTTTTGTTATTCTTCTATATATATTGAAATAGAAAATAAATTTTTTTGTGTGTGAAATGTTGAAAACTGCTAGTACATGTTCTAGAGTAATTTTGAGTTAATTACTTAGTTGTTAAGAAAGGGAAATCTGAAAGGATTACAGATATATTCTTGAGCCCGGTTGTTGATAATTATTTTGTTACGAACTTTGACAATACAATAGGGGCGTATAGGGTACAATCACGTACTAGCAGATTTGAATTTTGAGTAACGAGTAAAGGTTTTACTTTTTATATTTAGGACCCTCCAAGAAATTTGACTTTGATGATTCACGAAATTGGCAACAACAAAATACAATTCAAAATTAGACTATGGCCCAAAATTATATCACCCTATTATCCATTACTTTGAAATATGATTTTCGTTATTCTTGCATCGATATAGAAATAGAAAATAATTTTTTTGTGTAATATAATGAAAATTGCTAGTACATGTTCTGTAGTAACTTAGAGTTGATTACTTACAGAAAAGGAAATGGAAATCGGAGAGGATTACATATATATTCCCGAGCCTGATTGTCGATAATATTTTGTTACGATCTTCGAAAATATAATGGGGGTGAATGGGGTGGCATCATGTTCGACCGGATTTGAATTTTGAGTAACGAGTAAAGTTTTTGCCTTTTGCACTTAGTTCTTCCAAGAATGTTGGAGTTGTCGAATCACGAAACCGGCAACACGAAAATGTAATCCAATATTATATTTATGCCAATTTGCAATTTGGGCATATATGAATGAACAAAAATGCATCTAAAGTCAACATTGATTACTACTACAAAATCTTGGAAAATTACACTATGGCACAAAATTGTATTAACCTATTATCCATTACTTCGAAATACACAATTTTTGTTATTCTTCCATAGATATTGAGATAGAAAATAATTTTTTTTGTGTGTAAAATGTTGAATAGTGCTAGTACATGTTCTGGAGTAATTTTGAGTTAATTACTTGGTTGTTAAGAAAGGGAAATCTGAAAGGATTACAGATATATATTCTTGAGCCCGATTGTTGATAAATATTTTGTTACAAAGTTTGAAAATACAATGGGAGTGTATAGGGTACAATCACGTTCGAGCGGATTTAAATTTCGTAACAAGTAAATTTTTTACTTTTTATATTTAGGTCCCTCTAAGAAATTTGATGTTGATGATTCACGAAAATGGCGACAACAAAATGCAATTCAAAATTAGACTATGGCCCAAAATTGTATCACCCTATTTATCCATTACTTTTAAATACATGATTTTTGTTATTCTTCCATCGATACAGAGATAGAAAATCATATTTTTTTGTGTGATATAATGAAAAGTGCTAGTACATGTTCCGTAGTAACTTAGAGTTTATTACTTAGAGAAAAGGAAATGGAAATCGGAAATGATTACTTATATGTTCTTGAGCCTGATTGTCGATAATATTTTGTTACGATCTTGGAAAATATAATGGGGCGTATGGGGTGGCATCATGTTCGACCGGATTTGAATTTTGAGTAACAAGTAATGTTTTTGCCTTTTGCACTTAGTTTCTCCAAGAAAGTTGGAGTTGTCGAATCACGAAACCGGTAACACGAAAAATGTAATCCGATATTATATTTATGCGAATTTGCAAATTGGGCATATATGAATGAACAAAAATGCCTCTAAAGTCAACATTGATTACCACTACGAAATCTTGGAAAATTACACTATGGCACAAAATTGTATTAAGCTATTATCCATTACTTCAAAATACATGATTTTTGTTATTCTTCCATGGATATTGAAATAGAAAATATATTTTTGTGTGTGTGAAATGTTGAAAACTGCTAGTACATGTTCTGGAGAAATTTTGAGTTGATTACTTAATTGTAAAGAAAGGGAAATTGGAAAGGATTACAGATATATTCTAAAGCTCGATTGTTGATAAATATTTTGTTATGAACTTCGATAATAAAAGGGGGGTGTATAGGGTACAATCATGTTCGAGCGGATTTGAATTTAGAGTAACGGGTAAAGTTTTTACTATTCATATTTAGGTCCCTTCAAGAAATTTGACGTTGATGATTCACGCAATTGGCAACAACAAAATGCAATTCAAATTACACTATGGCCCAAAAATATTTTACCCTATTATCCATTACTTTGAAATACATGATTTTTGTTATTCTTGCATCGATATAGAAATAGAAAATAAATATTTTTTTGTGTGATATATTGTAGAGCGCTAGTACATATTCTAGAGTAACTTAGAGTTGATTACTTGGAGGTGAAGAAAGGGAAATCAGAAAGGATTAAAGATATGTTCTTAAGCCTGATTGTCGATAATATTTTGTTAAGAACTTGGAAAATATAATGGGAGTGTTTGGAATAGCATTATATTTGAGGAGATGTGAATTTTGAGCAACGATTAAAGTTTTTGCATTTTGCACTTAGTTCCCTCCAAGAAAGTTAGAGCTGTCGAATCACGAAACTGGCGACTCGAAAATGTAATTCAACATAATACTTATGCAAATTTGCAATTTGGGCATATGGTGAAGGAAAGGGCCTCTAAAGTCAATATTTATTAATTCTACACAATTTGGGAAAATTAAACTATGGCCCAAAATTGTATTACCCTATCATCCATTGCATCGAAATACATGATTTTCATTATTCTTGCATAGATATAGAAATAGAAAATAAATATTTTTGTGTGTGAAATGGTGAAAAGTGCTAGTACATGTTCTTGATTAATTTTGAGTTGATTACTTATTTGTAAAGAAAGTGAAATTTGAAAGGATTACAGATGTGTTCTTGAGCCCGATTGTTGATAAATATTTTGTTACGAACTTTAAAAAAACAATGGGGGTCTGTAGGGTACAATCACGTTTAAGCGGATTTGAATTTGGAGTAACGAGTAAATTTTTGACATTTTATATTTAGGTCCCTCCACGAAATTTGACATTGATGATTCACGAAATTGGAGACAACAAAATGTAATTCAAAATTACACTATGGCCCGAAATTGTACTACCCTATTATCCATTACATCGAAATACATAGTTTTTGTTATTCTTGCATAGATATAGAAATAGAAAATAAATATTGTTTGTGTGATATAACGAAAAGTGCTAGTAAATGTTATAGAGTAACTTGGAGTTGATTTCTTAGAGGTAATGAATGGGAAATTAGAAACGATTAAATATATGTTCTTGAGCCTTATTGTCGATATAATTTTGTTACGAACTTCGAAAATATAATGGGGGTGTATTGGGTAGCATCATGTTCGAGTGGATTTGAATTTTGAGTAACAATTAAAGTTTTTGCATTTTGTACTTAGTTCCCTCCATGAAAGTTTGAGTTGTCGAATCTCGAAACTAGCAACACGAAAATGTAATTCAATATTATACTTATGCGAATTTGCAATTTGGGCGTATATGGATGAACGAAAAGGCCTCTTAAGTGAACATTGATTACTTCTACACAATCTTGGAAAATTACACTATGGCACATAATTGTATTACCCTATTATCCATTAATTCGAAATACATGATTTTTGTCATTCTTGCATAGATATTGAAATAGAAAATATTTTTTTAGTGTGTGAAATGTTGAAAAGTGCTATTACATGTTCTGTGATAATTTAGAGTTGATTACTTAGTTGTAAAGAAGGGGAAATGGGAAAGGATTACAGATATGTTCTTGTGCCTGATTGTTGATAAATATTTTGTTACGAACTTTGAAAATACAATGGGGTTTATAGGGTACAATCACGTTCGAGCGGATTTGAATTTGCAAGAACGATTAAAGTTTTTACTTTTTATATTTAGGTCCCTCCAAGAAATTTGACGTTGATGATTCATGAAATTTGCAACACCAAAATGCAATTCAAAATTACACTATGGCCCAAAATTGTATTACCCTATTATTCATTACTTCAAAATACATGATTTGTGTTATTCTTGCATTGATTTAGAAATAGAAAATAATTTTTTTGTGTGATATAATGAAAAGCGCTAGTACATGTTCTATAGTAACTTAGAGTTGATTACTTAGAGTAAAGGAAATGGAAATTGGAAAGGATTACTTATATGTTCTTGAGCCTTATTGTCGACAATATTTAGTTACGATCTTGGAAAATATTATGGGGGTGTATGGGGTGGCATCATATTCGACCGGATTTGAATTTTGAGTAATGAATAAAGTTTTTGCCTTTTGCACTTAGTTCTTCCAAGAAAGTTGTAGTCACAAAACCGGCGACACGAAAATGTAATCAAATATTTTATTTATGCGAATTTGCAATTTGGGCATATATGAATGAACAAAAATGCCTCTAAAGTCAACATTGGTTACTACTACACAATCTTGGAAAATTACACTATGGCACAAAATTGTGTTAACCTATTATCCATTACATCGAATACATGATTTTTGTTATTCTTCCATAGATATTAAAATAGAAAATAATTTTTTTGTGCGTGAAATTTTGAAAATTGCTAGTACAAGTTGTTGAGTAATTTTGAGTTGATTACTTAATAGTAAAGAGTGGAAAATTGGAAAAGACTATAGATATGTTCTTCAGCCCGATTGTTGATAAATAAATATTTTGTGTGATATAATGAAAAGCGCTAGTACATGTTCTATAGGAACTTAGAGTCTATTACTTAGAGAAAAAGAAATTTAAATCGGAAAGGATTACATATAGGTTCTTGAGCCCGATTGTCGATAATATTTTGTTACGAACTTGGAAAATATAATGGGGGTGTATGGGGGTGGCATCATGTTCCACCGGATTCAAATTTTGAGTAACAAGTAAAGTTTTAGCCTTTTTCAGTTAGTTCTTCCAAGAATGTTGGAGTGGTCGAATCACAAAAATGGCGACATGAAAAATGTAATCCAATATTATATTTATGCGAATTTGCAATTTGGGCATATATGAATGAACAAAAAGGCCTCTATAGTCAACATTGATTACTACTACACAATCTTGGAAAATTACACTATGGCACAAATTTGTATTATACTATTATCCACTACTTCGAAATACATGATTTTTGTTATTCTTCCATATATATTGATATAGAAAAAAAATTTTGTGTGAAATGTTGAAAACTGCTAGTACATGTTCTGGAGTAATCTTCAGTTGATAACTTAATTGTAAAGAAAGGTAAATTGGAAAGGATTACAGATATGTCCTTGAGCCTTGTTGTTGATAAATATTTTGTTACGAACTTTAAAAATACAATGCAGGTGTATAGGGTACAATCACGTTCGAGCGGATTTGAATTTGGAGTAATGAGTAAAGCTTTTACTTTTCATATTTAGGTCCCTCCAAGAAATTTGACGATGATTCAGGAAATTGGCGACAACAAAATGCAATTCAAAATTACGCTATGGCCCAAAATTGTATTACCCTATTATCCATTACTTCGAAATACATGATTTTCGTTATTCTTGCATCGATATAGAAATAGAAAATAAATATTTTTGTGTGTGATATATTGTAGAGCGCTAGTACATGTTCTAGAGTAACTTAGAGTTGATTACTAAGAGGTAAAGAGAGGAAAATCGGAAAGGATTACAAATATATTCTTGAGCCTAATTGTCGATAATATTTTGTTAAGAATTTGGAAATATAATGGGAGTGTTTGGAATAGCATCATATTTGAGGACATTTGAATTTTGAGCAACGATTAAAGTTTTTGCATTTTGCACTTAGTTTCCTCAAAGAAAGTTAGAGTTGTCGAATCACGAAACTGGCGACACGAAAATGTAATTCACTATAATACTTATGAAAATTTGCGATTTGGGAATATGATGAACGAAAGGGCCTCTAAAGTCAATATTTATTACTTCTACACAATTTTAGAAAATTAAACTTTGGCGCAAAATTGTATTACCCTATTATCCATTACATCGAAATACATGATTTTTGTTATTCTTGCATATATATTGAAATGGAAAATAAATATTTTTGTGTGTGAAATGTTGAAAAGTGCTAGTACATGTTCTTGATTAATTTTGAGTGGATTACTTAGTTGTAAAGAAACGGAAATCTGAAAGGATTACAGATATGTTCTAGAGCCCGATCGTTGATAAATATTTTGTTACGAACTTTGAAAATACAATGGGGGTGTATAGAGTACAATCACGTTCAAGCGGATTTGAATTTGGAGTAACGAGTAAAGTTTTAACCTTTTATATTTAGGTCCCTCCAAGAAATTTGACATTACACTATTGCCCAAAATTGTATCACCCTATTATCCATTATTTCGAAATACATGATTTTTGTTATTCTTGCATCGATATAGAAATAGAAAATAAATATATTTCTATGTGATATAATGAAAAGCGGTAGTACATGTTATAGAAATATTTAGAGTTTATTAATTAGAGGTAAATAAAGGGAAATCAGAAAGGATTACAGATATGTTCTTGAGCCCGATTGTCGATAATATTTTGTTAGTAACTTCAAAAATATAATGGGGGTGTATTGAGTAGCATCATGTTCGTGCAGATTTGAATTTTGAGTAATGATTAAAGTTTTTGCATTTTGCACTTAGTTCTCTCCAAGAAATATGAAGTTGTCGAATCTCGAAACCGGAAACACGAAAATGTAATTTAATATTATACTTATGCAAATTTGCAATTTGGGAATATATGGAAGAACGAAAAGGCCTCTAAAGTCAACTTTGATTACTTCTACACAATTCTGGAAAATTACACTATGACTCAAAATTGTACTACCATATTATCCATTACTTCGAAATACATGATTTTTGTCATTCTTTCATAGATATTGAAATAGAAAATAATTGTGTGTCAAAAGTTGAAAAATGCTACTACATGATCTTGAGTAATTTTGAGTTTATTACTAAGTCGTAAAGAAAGGGAAATCTGAAAGGTTTACAGATATGTTCTTTAGCCCGATTGTTGATAAATATTTGTTGAAAATACAATGGGGGTGTATAAGGTACAATCACGTTCGAGCGGATTTGAATTTGCAAGAACGATTAAAAGGTTTACTTTTTATATTTAGGTCCCTTTTAGAAATTTGACGTTGATGATTCACAAAATTGGCGACAACAAAATGCAATTCAAAATTACACTATGGCCCAAAATTTTACCACCCTATTATCCATTACTTCAAAATACATGATTTTTGTTATTATTTTATTGATATAGAAATAGAAAATAAATATTTTTTTGTGTGATATATTAAAAAGCGCTAGTACATGTTATAGAGTAACATAGAATTGATTACTTAGAGGTAAAGAAAGGGAAATCGGAAAGGATTACATATATGTTCTTGAGCCTGATTGTCGACAATATTTTGTTACGAACTTGGAAAATATAATGAGGTTGTTTGGGGCAACATCATGTACGAGCAGATTTGAATTTTGAGTAACGATCAAAGTTATTGCGTTTTGCACTTATTTCCTTTCAAGAAAGTTGGAGTTGTCGAATCACGAAACCAGGGACACAAAAATGTAATTCAATATTATACTTATATTAATTTGGGATTTGGGCATATATGGATGAACGAAGAGGCCTCTAAAGTCAAAATTGATTACTTCTACACAATCTTGGATAATTACACTATGGCACAAAATTGTGTTTCCCTATTATCCATTACTTCGAAATACAAGATTTTTTTTATTCTTGCATAGATATTGAAATACAAAATAATTTTTTGTGTGTGAAATGTTAAAAAGTCTTAGTACATGTTCTGGAGTAATTTTGTGTTGATTACTTAGTTGTAAAGAAAGGGCAATCTGAAAGGTTTACATATATGTTCTTAAGCCCGATTGTTGATAAATACTTTGTTACGAAATTTAAAAATACAATGGGGGTGTATATGATACAATCACGTTCGAGCGGATTTGAATTTGGAGTAATGAGTAAGGTTTTTACTTTTTACATTTAAGTCCCTCCAAGAAATTTAACATCGATGATTCACGAAATTGGCGACAAGAAAATGCAATTCAAAATTACACTATGGCCCAAAATTTTATTACCCTATTTTCTATTACTTCAAAATACATGATTTTTGTTATTCTTGCATCGATATAGAAATAGAAAATAAATATTTTTTGTGTAATTAATATAAAGCGCTAGTACATATTCTAGAGTAACTTAGAGTTGATTACTTAGAGGTAAAGAAAGGGAAATCGGAAAGGATTACAAATATGTTCTTTATCAGGATTGTCGATAATATTTTGTTACGAATAGGGAAAATATAATGGGGGTGTTTGGGGTAGCATCATGTTCGAGCAAATTTGAGTTTTGAGCAACGATTAAAGTTTTTTCATTTTGCTCTTAGTTCCCTCAAAGAAAGTTGGAGCTGTCGAATCATGAAACTGGCTACACGAAAATGTAATTCAATATAATAGTTATGCAAAATTGCAATTTGGGCATATGATGAACGAATGGGCCTCTAAAGTCAATATTTATTACTTCTACAAAATTTTGGAAAATTAAACTTTGGCGCAAAATTGTATTACTCTATCATCCATTACATCGAAATACATGATTTTTGTTATTCTTGCATATATATTGAAATAGAAAATAAATATTTTTGTGTGTGAAATGTTGAAAAGTGCTACTAAATGTTCTTGATTAATTTTGAGTTGATTACTTAGTTGTAAAGAAAGGGAAATCTGAAAGGATTACAGATATGTTCTAGAGCCCGATTGTTGAGAAATATTTTGTTACGAACTTTGAAAATACAATGGGGGTGTATAGGGTACAATCACATCCAAGCAGGTTTTAATTTGGAGTAACGAGTAAAGTTTTAACTTTTTATATTTAGGTCCCTCCAAGAAATTTGACATTGATGATTCACAAAATGGGCGACAACGAAATGCAATTCAAAATTACACTATTGCCTAAATTGTATTACCCTATTATCCATTACTTCGAAATACATGATTTTTGCTATTCTTGCATTGATATAGAAATAGAAAATAAATAATTTTTTGTGTGATATAACGAAAAGCGCTAGTACATGTTATAGAACAATTTAGAGTTGATTAATTAGAGGTAAAGAAAGGGAAATCAGAAAGGATTACAGATATGTTCTTGAGCCCGATTGTCGATAATATTTTGTTAGGAACTTCAAAAATATAATGGGGGTGTATTGAGTAGCATCATGTTCGTGCGGATTTAAATTTTGAGTAATGATTAAAGTTTTTGCATTTTGCACATAATTCTATCCAAGAAATATGAAGTTGTTGAATCTCGAAACCAGCAACACGAAAATGTAATTCAATATTATACTTATGCAAATTTTCAATTTGGGAATATATAGATGAACGAAAAGGCCTCTAAAGTCAACATTGATTACTTCTACACAATTTTGGAAAATTACACTATGGCTCAAAATTGCACTACCATATTATCCATTACCTTGAAATACATGATTTTTGTCATTCTTGCATAGATATTGAAATCGAAAATAATTGTGTGTCAAAAGTTGAAACATGCTACTACATGTTCTTGAGTAATTTTGAGTTGATTACTTAGTTGTAAAGAAAGGGAAATCTGAAAGGTTTACAGATATGTTCTTGAGCCCGATTGTTGATAAATATATGTTTATGAACTTTGAAAATGCGATGGGGGTGTGTAGGGTACAATCACGTTCGAGCAGATTTGAATTTACAAGAACGATTAAAGTTTTTACTTTTTATATTTAGGTCCCTCCTAGAAATTTGACATTGATGATTCACGAAATCGGTGACAACAAAATGCAATTCAAAATTACACTATGGCCCATACTTCGAAATACATGATTTTTGTTATTCTTGCATCGATATAGAAAATAAATATTTTTGTGTGACATATTAAAAAAAATGCTAGTACATGTTATAGAGTAACTTAGAATTGATTACTTAGAGGTAAAGAAAGGGAAATCAGAAAGGATTACATATATGTTCTTGAGCCTGATTGTCGATAACATTTTGTTACGAACTTGGAAAATATAATGGAGTTGTTTGGGGTAACATCATGTTTGAGCGGACTTGAATTTTGAGTAACGATAAAAGTTTTTGCGTTTTGCACTTATTTCCTTCCAAGAAAGTTGGAGCTATCGAATCATGAAACCAGGGACACAAAAATGTAATTCAATATTATACTTATGTGAATTTGCGATTTGGGCATATATGGATGAACGAAAAGGCCTGTAAAGTCTACATTGATTACTTCTACACAATCTTGGATAATTACACTATGGCACAAAATTGTATCACCCTATTATCCATTACTTTGAAATACATGATTTTTGTTATTCTTGCGTAGATATTGAAATACAAAATAATTTTTTTGTGTGTGAAATGTTAAAAAGTGCTAGTACATGTTCTGGAGTAATTTTGCATTGATTACTTAGTTGTAAAGAAAGGGAAATATGAAAGGTTTAAAGATATGTTCTTAAGCCCGACTGTTGATAAATATTTTGTTAGGAACTTTAAAAATACAATGGGGGTGTATATGATACAATCACGTTCGAGCGGATTTGAATTTCGAGTAATGGGTAAGGTTTTTACTTTTAAAATTTGGGTCCCTCCAAGAAATTTGACATTGATGATTCACGAAATTGGCAACAAAAAAATGCAATTCAAAATTACACTATGGCCCAAAATTGTATTACCCTATTATCTATTACTTTGAAATACATGATTTTTGTTATTCTTGCATCGATATAGAAATAGAAAATAAATACTTTTTGTGTAATATATTGTAAAGCGCTAGTACATATTCTAGAGTAACTTAGAGTTGATTACTTAGAGGTAAAGAAAGGGAAATTGGAAAGGATTACAGATATGTTCTTGAGCCTGATTGTGGATAATATTTTGTTACGAACAGGGAAAATATAATTGGGGTGTTTGGGGTAGCATCATGTTCGAGCAGATTTGAATTTTGAACAACGATTAAAGTTTTTGCATCTTGCACTTAGTTCCTTCGAAGAAAGTTGGAGCTGTCGAATCACGAAGCTGGCTACACGAAAATGTAATTCAATATAATAGTTTTACAAAATTGCAATTTGATCATATGATGAACGAAAAGGCCTCTAAAGTCAATATTTATTACTTTTATATAATTTTGGAAAAGGCTCCAAAATTGTATTACCCTATTATCCATTACATCAAAATACATGATTTTTGTTATTCTTGCATAGATATTGAAATAGTAAATAAATTTTCTTTGTGTGTGAAATGTTAAAAGGAGCTAGTACATGTTCTTGAATAATTTTTAGTTGATTATTTAGTTGTAAGGAAATGGAAATCTGAAAGGATTACACATATGTTCTTGAGCCCGATTGTTGATAAATATTTTGTTACGAACTTTGAAAATACAATGGGGGTGTATAGGGTACAATCACGTTCGAGCGGATTTGAATTTGTAGTAACGAGTAAAGTTTTTACTTTTTATATTTAGGTCCCTCCAAGAAATTTGACGTTGATGATTCACAAAATTGGCGACAACAAAATGCTATTCAAAATTACACTATGGCCCAAAAATTTTATTACCCTATTATCCATTACATCGAAATACATGATTTTTGTTATTCTTTCATCGATATAGAAATAGAAAATAAATATTTTTTAGTGTGATATAACGAAAATCACTAGTACATGCTAAAGAGTAACTAAGAGTTGATTATTTAGAGATAAAGAAAGGGAAATTAGAAAGGATTACAGATATGTTCTTGAGCCTGATTGTCAATAATATTTTGTTACGAACTTGGAAAATATAATTGGGGCGTATTGGGTGGTATCATGTTCGAGCGGGTTTGAATTTGTAGTAACGATTAAAGTTTTTACATTTTTCACTTAGTTCCCTCCAAGAAAGTTGGAGTATAATTCAAAATTATACTTATGCGAATTTGAGATTTGGGCATATATGGATGAACGAAAGGGCCTGTAAAGTCAACATTGATTACCTCTACACAATCTTGGAAAATTACACTATGGCCGAAAATTGTATTACCCTATTATCCATTACATCGAAATACATGAATTTTATTATTCTTGCATAGATATTGAAATAGAAAATTATTATTTTTTTGTGTCAAATGTTGAAAAGTGCTAGTACATGTTCTTGAGTAATTTTGAGTTGATTACTTAGTAGTAAGGAAAGGGAAATCCGAAAGGTTTACATATATGTTCTTGAGCCTGATTGTTGATATATATTTGTTTACAAACTTTGAAAATACAATGGGGGTGTATAGGGTACAATCACGTTCGAGCGGATTTGAATTTGTAGTAACGAGTAATGTTTTACTTTTTATATTTGGGTCCCTCCAAGAAATTTAACGTTGATGATTCATGAAATTTGCGACACAAAAATGCAATTCAAAATTACACTATGGCCAAAAATTGTATTACCCTATTATTTATTACTTTGATATACATTATAAGTGCTAGTATATGTTCTGGAGTAATTTTGAGTTGATTACTTAGTTGTAAAGAAAGGGAAGTCTTGAAGGTTTACATATATGTTTTAGAGCCTGATTGTTGATAAATACCTTTTTACGAAGTTTGAAAATACAATGGGGGTGTATAGGGTACAGTCACGTTCAAGTGGAATTAATTTAGAAAAGAGTAAAGTTTTTACTTTTTATATGTAGGTCCCTCCAAGAAATTTGTTGTTGATGATTACGGAAAATTGGCAACAACAAAATGCAATTCAAAATTACACTATCGCCCAAAATTGTATTATCCTATTATCCATTACTTCGAAATACATGATTTTTGTTATTCTTGCATCAATATAGAAATAGAAAATAAATATTGTTTTGTGTGATATATTGTAAAGCGCTAGTACATGTTCTAGAGTAACTTACAGTTGATTACTTAGAGGTAAAGAAAGGGAAATCGGAATGGATTACAGATATGTTCTTGGGCTTGATTGTCTATAATAATTTTTTACAAACATGGAAAATATAATAGGGGTGTATGGGGTAGCATCATGTTCGAGTGGATTTGAATTTTGAGTAACGATTAAATTTTTTGCATTTTGCACTTAGTTCCCTCCAAGAAAGTTGGAGCTGTTGAAGCACAAAACCGACAACACGAAAATGTAATTCAAATTTGCGATTTGGGCATATATGGATGAATGAAAGGGCCTCTAAAGTCAACATTGATTACTTCTACACAATTTTGGAAAATTACACTATGGCCCAAAATTGTATTACCCTATTATCCATTACATCGAAATACATTATTTTTGTTTTTCTTTCATAGATATTGAAAAAGAAAAACATTTGTGTGTGAAACATTGAAAAGTGCTAGTAGATGTTCTGGAGTAATTTTGAGTTGATTACTTAGTTGTGAAGAAAGGGAAATCTTGAAGGTTTACAAATATGTTCTAGAGCCTGATTGTGGATAAATATTTTTTCACGAAGTTTGAAAATACAATGGGGGTGTATGGGGTACAATCACGTTCGAGTGAATTTTAATTTAGAAACGAGTAAAGTTTTTACTTTTTATATTTAGGTCCCTCCAAGAAACCTATCGTTGATGATTCACGAAATTGGAGACAACAAAATGCAATTCAATATTACACTATGGCCCAAAATTTTATAACCCTATTATCCCTTACTTCGAAATACATGATTTTTTTTTATTCTTGCATTGATATGGAAATAGAAAATAGATATTGTCTTATGTGATATATTGTAAAGTACAATTACATGTTCTAGAGTAACATAGAGTTGATTACTAAGAGGTAAAGAAAGGGAAATTGGAAAGGATTACAGATATGTTCTTGAGCCTGATTGCCAATAATAATTTGTTACAAACTTGGAAAATATTATAGGGGTGTATGGGGTACCATCATGTTCGAGTGGATTTGAATTTTGAGTAACGATTAAAGTTTTTGCATTTTGCACTTAGTTCCCTCCAAGAAAGTTGGAGCTGTCGAATCACGAAACTGGCGACAAGAAAGTGTAATTCAATATAATACTTATACGAATTTGTGATTTGGGCATATATGGATGAACGAAATGGCCTCTAAAGTCAACATTGATTACTTCTACACAATTTTGGAAAATTACACTATGGCCCAAATTGTAATACCCTATTATCTATTACATCGAAATACATTATTTTTGTTATTCCTTCATAGAAATTGAAAAAGAAAAAAAATTGTATGTGAAACATTGAAAAGTGCTAGTACATGTTCTGGAGTAATTTTGAGTTGATTACTTAGTTGTGAAGAAAGGGACTAATTCATTAGGAGTCAAACATTTTTATTAGTATTTATTATAGACTAATTCAAATAAAGTTTGACCGTTAAATAGTTAAAGTCACCTTTGTTAATAGTGTTTTTTATTGAAAGTCAAGTAAATTTTGACCGTTTATTAGACAGAGTCAACCTAGTTATTAGTGTTTATACATTAAAAGTCGAGTAAAGTTTGACCGTTGATCAGTTAAAGTCAACTTAGTAACTAGTCGAAGGTAATGGTAAATAAAAAGAAACCGTGAGAGTTTACGAGAGTGGGAACATTGTCCCACTCCTTTAATACAGTGAAACCTATTGAACTACCCCTGATCTAGATGTTACAATCAGGTAACCCCAACAAAATGCCATGGGAAATATACGGGAGTGGGGACATTAGCCCACTCCCTTTATACATGTTACCTAAAAATGCTGCTCCTGGTCTATATATTACAACCAGGTGACCGAAAACAAAGAGAACAGAAGGTCATGAGAACACACTCACTAGCCCCTCCTCCATGGAACCTCCATCGAACCGGGAGTTGTAACCGGCTCTTGACCTATGGTTTGTTCCCCACAGGTGTAATCCCAACCATCGCTAGGGTGCGGCGACGGCCTTCGAAATCGAGAGTGATCTTGGCTTTCAATGAATGAAGCAATGCGTCCTCTCCTGGTGGAGCTGGTACACTGTTTCTACCATGTACACCCCTAAGATGAAGATAAAGGGGTGTTATTGTCCTTCGGTAACGATCTCTGTGTGAGTGCCAAGGTTTTTCCTTTGGAGATGGGAGCCAGTTGACCATAGTCGATGGTGCTCCCAGTTGTTCCCCGCGGATAGACCTCCTGATGATAAGAGACTGGGCATGACTTCTACCGCGCACGCCCCGCGTAACGGTTTTGTAACCGTTCACTCCATTTTAGGCAAATGGACAGCCGTATGCCATTTTACACTTTTCAGTGCAGCGCAGGCAAATCGCGCAACCGTCAAATCCAAGTATCTCAGCTAGTAATGGGTTAATTAATTTCGCGTACGCTAATTAATTAATCCACTACCCAAAAATTCAAGTAGTTGTGCAACCCAAGTGATGAAAGGTTACACCCCACTGGATAGGGAAGATGAAACTCCCTCACCCGTGGTCCGCCCAAAGAAGAAGGCAGAATATCTCCACATTTCCTTAAAATCAATTTTTTTCCTGACCATTTGCCCTCCAACCTCTAGCCATCGAGACAACTCGAACCACTGGCCCACTAGGCCACTCGAACCACTGGCCCTCGAGACCTCTCGCACCATTTTCCCACGAGAGCACTCGGACCACTGGCCTTCGTGTCCTCTTGGACCCCTGGCCCTCGAGACCTCCCAAACCACTGGCCCTCGAGACCTCTCAAAACGCTGGCCCTCGGGCCTCTCAAACCTCAGGTTCTCGAGTCCTCGCGAACCTCTGGCCCTCTAGACTTGACAAGCCTCTGGACCTCTGGACCTCTTGAACCGGTGACCCTCGAGACCTCCCGTACTGGTGGCCTTTGAGACCTCTCGAACCAGTGGTTCTCGAGATCTCCCGAACCTCTGGACCTCGAGTCCTCTCGGAGCACTGGGTCTCTAGACCTCTCGAACCACTGTCCCTCGAGACCTCTCGAACTACTAGCCCTCGAGACCTCTCGAATACGCCCCGAACAACCTACGCAAGCCTCCCTCAGTCCTCGAGCCGGTCCCCCAGCCCTCAAAACTAATCTGCAACCCTGGAGCCGCCTACCCCTTCCCGGCCACCTTTTTACCCCCCAGACTGCCATCAAAATGATTATATGTGTATAGAGTAAAGATACAGAGATTATTTTTTTCAGACCCCGTCGAGAGCAGAGCCCCTTCAAGGTAACGACCCCTTCGATGGCAGAGCCCCTTCGGGGGTATGACCCCCTTCGAGGGTATGACCCTTTCGAGGGTATGACCCTTTCCAGGGTTTGACCCCTTCGAGGGCATAGCCCCTTCCAGGGTTTTGACCCCCTCGAGGACAGAGACTCTTCGAGAGTATGGCCCCTTCCAGGGCAATGTGGATGTCCGCAACTGTTGTTACCTGCAAAAGAAATATTTACCTCTCTGGTGTTGTATCGGTGGTCCCTCCGATGTTTACCTGTAAGAAACTTTTGGCAAAAAGAAAAGACTTCCTCATTTTTTGGCATTTGTTTACGAAGGATCCCTGTCTAGAACAACAGTTCGTGTGGGAATAATCTGTTGAGGATGAGGTAACAGTCGTTTTGGATAAGCTTGAAAACCCTAGCCGAGTCCGGGCGAAGTCCGTTTTTGAGAACTCCGTTTGTTTCACTCCATATGTAGTACATTGTGGTTGTTAGCGCTAGTGGACCCATCTTTTTTTCAATCTCGATCCTCTTACCTGTCTTCTGATCCATTTGTCTGAGGCTGCAATGGAGGTGGTAGCTCATCTCAATCTAAACCAGTTTTACACTCTATCCCATACCGGTTTGACGAAATCACAGTTGAAGAACAAGTGATCGTGTGTCTCTACATCAGAGCGATATAGGCAGCGGATGTCGTCTGGTGGTTCGTCAACTCCTCCATGGTACCTATTCTTGGTTTGAAGACGACCAAGCAATGCAAGCCATGTAATAAAAGAGAACCGGGGGGATATCGATCCACTCCAAATTGATTTGAAGAAGCTTGGCCTTGGAAGGGTGGATATATCGTACAGGTGAGGGTAAGTGAACCTGTGGAAAAGATCATGAGCCATCGCCGTGAATTTTCTGGATCCTGTCCAAACTGCCAGCAAGTCGATGAGTGTTTCCCTTGAGCCACCACACATGATTACCAGGTTGTCTCGTATTTTGCACAGATTCGTGAAGTAGAGTGAGAACTTTTCCGAGATTCTGCCACACGGAGCCCTTGGGTGTACATTCTATATATTGCTCGTGCTCAGGTACTGGGAGTGGACCTATTTGATCCAGAGTGATTCCTTTTTTGAGTGTATATCTCATAGTTTCTGTGCGAGGATGGCCATATTCCATGTCTTGAAGTCTTGAATTCCCAAACCCCCGTTACTCCTCGGGGTGCATAGCCTTTTCCAGGAAACCTTTTTCTGCTTCTTTTCTCCCCACAGGAAATATTTGCATTTTTGTTCTAGTGAATCCATGACATTGCCCTGGATGATGAAGTGTTGTATCCAGAATCCAACAATTCCTTGTACCATGGATTTTATGAGCTCCAGTTTCCCCGCATAAGATAATGTATGCCCTTTGAATCTTGCAATTTCCTTGTCGACGTTGTGGAGAAGCATATGAAACTGAGAGACCTTCAGTTTATTGGAATCCAACGGGATACCCAAGTACCTGACCGGGAAAGTAGCCCACGGAATGCCTGTGAAGCTTAAGTCCTCTTTTATACCCACTCCGAAAAATTTTAACTTTGCGGCTTTGATGGCTAGGCATGAGGTCTGTTGGAAATTGTTTAGAGCAGACATGATGGTATGAACAGAGTTCCGGTCTTCCTTCGAAAAAAGCATCAGGTCGTCTGCGAATGCCAGGTGGGTGATTTTTAGGTGTTCACATCTTGGGTGGTAGGAGAACGGAGAGGTTTCTGCCCTATTTTTCAGTAACCTGGAAAGGTATTCCATGCAAATGACAAATATTAGGGGGGGATAGGGGCTCACCCTGTTGCAGTCTCCTTCTGGCTTTGAAGAATTCACACAATTTGCCATTTATCGCAATGGAGAACGTCGATGTTGTTACGCATTCCATGATTCTGTCAACCCATGTTTCCGGGAAGCCTAGGCCTTTTAGTACCTCCTGTGTGAAATCCCAGGAAACTATGTCGAATGCCTTTCCGAGGTATACCATAATCATACATGGGGGAGAGGATCGTGATAGTCTGTAGCCCCGCACAAGCTCTTGAGCCATCGTGACATTATCAGAAAGTTTCCATCCCTTTACAAACGCTGCTTGGCAGTGGTCAATGAGGCCGGGGAGGAGAGGGTCGATTCTGTTGGCGATGACTTTGGAGATAACTTTGTAAATGATATTACAGCAAGAGATGGGTCTAAAGTCAGTAACCCTTAGGTTTTCTTCTTTCTTGGGAATAAGTGCAACGGCAGTATGGTTTAGCCTTTTTAGCAGTTCACCAGTGCAGAAGAATTCCAAGACCGATTCTGTGACATCCTGTCCCACGATCTCCCATTGACTCTTGAAAAAAGCCGCAGTGAAGCCATCAAGGCCCGGTGCTTTGTCATTTGACATGGAGAAGAGGGCTGACTTTATTTCATGTTTTTCGATATGTTGGCTCAGAGTGGCTCTCTCCATGTCGGTAAGTAAGGGGCCTGAACGGATTATATCTGGGTCGATTGGTGCACGTGGTACATCTGTCCTGAATAAGCCCTTATAAAACTCTGCAAGTAATGCCCATTTTCTCTCACTGGATGTGACTAATCTTTCATCAGCGTCCAGGATTGCCGGGACTCCACCCCCTTTCCTGTTGGCTACCAAGCCGTGAAAAAAACTTGTGCCCTTATCCGCCAGAGTGACAAAGTTTATTCTTCCCTTTTGGTTTAGGAATTTTGACTCCGCCGTGTAGAAGAGTAAGGCCGTCTGCTTTAGAATGGTCAGTTGGTGTATCAGTTCCTGCGATGCATTCTCCGGCGTTAAACTTTTCAACACGTTTGCATACTCCATATCTGGTCTTTTCGCCTTTTCTGATATGTGGTGGAAATCCCTTTTCCCCAGCTCTTTGAGGGGTTTCTTCAATCTTTGTAGTTTGCGGCATAAAACATACTGTCTGAACCCTTGGACCGCTGGTGACCATTGATCATGCACAACCTGTTTGCATCTCGGATGCGCGTTCCACATGTTTTGATACCTGAAAGGTCTGTTCAAATGCTCATTTTCTTGTGCTAGAGCAATTAAAAAAGGTAGGTGATCAGAGAGGGCTGATCCAAGAAGAAAGGTGGTACGGTAGGAGTCTTCATCCCATTTGTGATTCAGGAGGACGCGGTCTAGTTTGCGCCTGATTGTGAAATATGCATTATACCATATTAGATGATCCCCGATTGTTGGAGTGTCCCTCAGACCACAGGCAGTACAGGTTTCTTGAAATTCTCTCATTTGGTAGACCTCGGGGGATGTGTTACCTATATGATCATTTACACTAAGGATGGCATTGAAATCTCCAAGAACCACCCATGGTGAGTCAAGGTTAGCACCGTATCACTTCAGCTCTGCCCAAAGGGGCAGTATGTGAAGTCTTCCTTCACTCTTTCCATACATATAAGTGCAAAGAAAATGCACATTCAATGATAGGTGTCTTACTCTGAGATGGATCAGCTGCGCCATTTTGCCCGTTGTCTCGACATAAAACTTTTTGGGGTCCCAAACAACAAGAATTCTTGAATTTGGTGCCAGTTCAAAATTGTGGATGTATCTCCAACCTTTGAGACTCCTCATGAAGTTGTTTAGTGTACGTTCACTTGCCTTCGTTTCCAGAATACCTAACAAACCGACATTGTTTTCGGAGATGATGTTCTTTGCCCATCTCCTTTTTGCTGGGGAGCCAAGGCCCCTTATGTTTATGCAGGCTACATTCATTGGGGGGCGAAGGTCTCTTTAGGCCTCGGACCGCCGCCTTTACTACTGTCATTTTAAGAGGAACTCTTTGCTGCTTCCGCCACTCTTTGGTAGGTCCTTGTCGATGGGTTTAGCAGCATGTATGAAAATCCGGTTCTACCGCTGCTCTTGAACATATGTTTCTCAACTGTGGTTTTTCCTTTTGGCGCAGGAGGTCTTCCTGTCCTAGGGGGGTTGCTCCTTCTTCTTGCCTCCGGATAAAGCATGATATCCGATATGTTTCCTGCAACATTCATCGGTCTGTCTGCATCACCGAAAGTCGGTGGCTCTACCAAGCTGGCTTCATCACTGAGACGGGGTCGGGAGCTCGGTGGTGTAGGATCTCCTATTTCCTTCCCCTGTTCCATCTCCATGACCACCTATGTGTCATCACACTTTTCCTTTTTAGAGTTTACTTCTTGCTCCGTGGTGCTAGGTCCTGGGTTTACTGGATTTGAACCCGAAACTGTGTCTCCATTTGTATGGGAAAGCTTCCCTTCTGGGCTTTTTTCTTCATTTACTTGTGTGGGCTGAACACCTTTGTCGAAGTTTACATCTCAATTTCTTTTTGTGATGCGTTCCTGAAAAACCCTGTCCCTGGCCCTGAAGAATTCATCGCAACGTTCAAAGAGGTGTGTATTTTCTCTGCAGTTTGGGCACCACGGTTTGCAGTAGTCATACAGTATCCGTTGCGAGTGGATAGTTCCATCAGGCATACGAAATTTACCATTTCTTTGAGCTATTTGGAGGTGTCGATGAGGACTAGGATCCTGGCGTAGTAGCCCATGAGGTCTCGAGTTCCATTGTCCATGAGGATGGGATCTCCTAGGGTGGAAGCTATCTTCTCGAGGGCTTTTTTGTGCCAGCACGACTTGGGTAGGTAGTTCATACGAATCCAGATCAGTTTCTTGGCCATGATACGCAGATCGTACTTCCCAGACTCGGGTAGAGGAACAATGAATAACTTTTTACCGTGGAGAAAATGGTTTGGACCCTGTAGTACCTTGTCCCTATCCTCCGATATTTTGAATCCGAATTTTAGGTACCCATTTGTCATTGTCTGAACCCAGCATTGGACATCCCACTTTGCCATGAGCAATTTCCGGACAGCATGTGTACCTGGGAAAAAACCTGGGAAAGAACCTGGGAAGACGCCTAAAAAACCGTAGAACACCCGGACTTGCTCCTTGTTAACTTCTTCCTCTGACAGGGAAAAATCCACATCCTGGTCTGCAGTAATGTCTACTTTGTTCAAGGCGATATCCATATCATCCCAAGCCCTTTTTCTCTCTAATAGTGAATCATGCCATTCTCTAGACTTGAAGGTCTTGTCCACCTGTTCGTTCAGGCCCGGATGATTTGCCGATTTGGTGGCAGGGGTTGATAAAGGAGTCTGGTCCATGCTTTCCCATTCACAGTGATAGTATGAGAAGAGAAGAGGGTTAGGCAAATAATCTGACTAACGTATCAGATGCACAAGGGAGACTAACTTATCTCCCACATAATATTCTACTTCAAAGACAACAGAAATTTCTATTACCAATCCCGGCAACAGGGGATTAGTATATAGGCAGATAATATGCTAAGCATGTCAGATATTACTCATACAAAATACGACGACAAGGACACAAACATATACACAATCCAAGTACTCAACAGATGATGAAGTTTCAGTGCTCGAACAGGGAACGAACTAGTTCAAAACCAAATTACTAAGAGGAACCTATTTTTTGAAACCCTTGCAATGCAGGTGGAGGAAACATAGGAAAACCCCAACCTGGAGATGATTATGCTCGGAATCCCATGGGGAATCTGAGTAATCTGGTCTCAGGCCTTGATTTACCGATTGATCGGACGAAAATGCTCCCGTAGATTATGGGAGAAGGATGCACCTTTTTCGCCCAAAAAATTGCCTTTCTCGAGCTTAGCTTAGTCACCTCAGCTTAGTAACTAGTGTTTCTATATAGAGAGAGTCAAGTAAAGTTTGACTGTTGATTAGTTAAAGCCAACTTTGTTATTACTGTTTATATATAGAAAGTCAAGTAAGGTTTGACCGTTGATTAGACAAAGTCAAACATTTTTATTAGTATTTATTCCATACTAATTCAAATAAAGTTTGACCGTCAATTAGTTAAAGTTAACTTTGTTATTAGTGTTTATATATTGAAAGTCAAGTAAAGTTTGACCGTTGATTAGTTAAAGTCAACTTAGTCACTAGTGTTTATATATAGAAAGTCAAGTAAGGTTTGACCATTGATTAGACAAAGTTAAACACTTTTATTATAATTTAATATATACTATTTCAAATTAAGTTTGACCGTTAATTAGTTAAATTCAGCTTTGTTATTAGTGTTTATATATTGAAAATCAAGTAATGTTTGACTGTTGATTAGTTAATGTCAGCTTAGTCACTAGTGTTTATATATAGAAAGTAAAGTAAGGTTTGACCTTTGATTAGACAAAGTCAAACATTTTTATTAGTATTTATTATACACTAATTCAAATAAAGTTTGACCGTTTATTAGTTAAAGTCAGCTTAGTCACTAGTGTTCATATATACAAAGTTAAGTAAGGGTTGACCGTTGATTAGTTAGAGTCAACTTTGTTATTAACATTTCTTTATAGAAGGTCTAGTAAGGGTTGACCGTTGATTAGTTAAAGTCAACTTAGTTATTAGTGTTATTATATGGAAAGTCAAGTAAGGGTTGACTGTTGATTAGTTAAAGTCATGTTAGTATATAGAATTTCAAGTAAGGGTTGACCATTGATTAGTTAAAATCAATTTTGTTATCAATATTAAATAGAAAGTCAAGTAAGGGTTGATTGTTGATTAGTTAAAATCAACTTTGTTATCAATATCAAATAGAAAATCAAGTGTGGGTTGACCGTGGATTAGTGAAAGTCAACCTAGTTATTAGTGTTTATATATTGAAAGTCAAGTAAGCTTTGACCATTGAATAGTTAAAATTAACATAGTTATTAGTGTTCGTGTATAGAAAGTAAAGGAAAGGTTGGACGTAGATTAGTTATGGTCAAAAATTTGATTATTATATACTACAAATAAAGTTTGACCTTTAATTAGTTAAAGCAAACTTAGTTATTAGTGTTTATATATCGGATGTCAGGTAAGGGTTGACCGTTGATTAGACAAAGTCAAACATTTTTATTAGTATTTATTATATACTAATTCATATAAATTTTGACCGTTAATTAGTTTAAGTCAACTTTGTTATTATTGTTTATATATTGAAAGTCAAGTAAGGTTTGACCGTTGATTAGACAAAGTCAAACATTTTTATTAGTATTTATTATAGACTAATCCAAATAAATTTTGACCGTTAATTAGTTAAAGTCTACTTTGTTAATAATGTTTATATATTAAAAGTCGACCCTTAATTAGTTTAAGTCAACTTTGTTATTATTGTTTATATATTGAAAGTCAAGTAAGGTTTGACCGTTAATTAGACAAAGTCAAACATTTTTACTAGTATTTATTATAGACTAATCCAAATAAATTTTGACCGTTAATTAGTTAAAGTCTACTTTGTTAATAATGTTTTTTATTGAAAGTTAAGTAAAGTTTGACCATTTATTAAACAAAGTTAACCTAGTTATTAGTGTTTATATATTGAAAGTCGAGTAAAGTTTGACCGTTGATTAGTGAAAGTCAGCTTAGTCACTAGTCGAAGGTAATGGTAAATAAAAAGAAACCGTGGGAGTGTACGGGAGTGGGAACATTAGGCCACTCCCTTAATACATGTTACCTAAAGTACTACCCGTGATCTAAATGTTACAACCAGGTGACCAAAAGAAGCTAATCCCATCGTGATGACCGGGGCCTGTGGAAACCATCCATGAAAAATATTACAACCCGTCGTGGTGACCGGGGCCTGTATGAGCCATTCCTTCAACAGAGACCCTTCGTTGTGACCGGGGCCTGTATAAGCTATCCCTGAAAAAATAGAGGGGCGTGAGAACAAACTCACTTGCCTTCTCACTCCATTTTACATCCCTACTACCGGTGGTGTGAACCGGCTCTTGCACCGTGGTTTGCTCCCCATGGGTGTCTTCAAATCCGAAGTGGTCTCAGTCTTCCCATGAATGAAGTAGTATGACCTCCTCGCTCCATTTTACATCCCTGCTACCGGTGGTGTGAACCAGCTCTTGCGCTGTGGTTTGCTCCCCATGGGTGTCTTCAAAATCGAAGTGGTCTCGGTCTTCCAATGAATGAAGTAGTATGACCTGTCCTCCGAAAAGGGCTTGCACACCGCTTCTACCATGTACACCTCTAAGATGAAGATAAAGAGGTGTTATTGGCCTTCGATAATGGTCTCTGGATGAGGGCTGAGGATTTCTATGTGGGGTTGGGAGTAGTTTGACCGTAGTCCATTGTGCTCCCAAGTGTTCCCCGCAGATAGACCTCCTAGGCATAAGAGACCGGGCATGACTTCTATCGCGCACGCCCTGCATAACGATTTTGTAACCGTTCTTTCCATTTTAGGCAAATGGACAGCCTGATGCCATTTTGCACTTTTCAGTACATCGCAGGCAAATAGCGCAACCGTTAATTCCAAGTGATACCTAGCTAGGGGTTAATTAATTTGCGTACAAAGAATTAATTTACCCCCTACCCAACCTACATGGCCATGCTGTTGCCATGGGAAATCCTGTCAACCATCTGGAGGGAAGCTGCTGGTTTTTTTTTTCAATCAATCCAACAGTAGCCATCCCTCGAGATTTCTTCACGAGTCCCACCTCGAGGACGGAGCACACGAACACCTTTGGCCCTCGAATGTCCCCCCCATGAGCACTCGGGAGCTTAGGACACTCAAATAGCTACCTCGAGTACTCGAGCACCACCATCACCACCTTGAGGACCCCCTCGAGAACTCTAGCACCTCCAGCGCTCGAATACCTCCATCCGTCTAACCGCAAATTTCCCTCGAGTACTTGAGCGCTTCCATCACTTGAATGCCCATCTCGAGCACTCTAATGCCTTTGGCACTCGAATCCCTCGAAATCTCCTTCAGCCCTCGGACCATCCTTCCATCCTCGAACCATCCCTCAACTTCCCTTCGAGTACTCGAACCTCCATTCCTCGAAGGGTTACTTTTCAACATACCATTCGAGTTGCCACTGGCAACTGATAGATGTGATTGCCGGACCGTATTTTTCGGCGTTGTTGATCACCGGAATCTGGGCAAAAATTGAGAAAAATACCAATTACGAGAATCTGCTCTTCCGTTCCTTTTCTTCTGGAAATTCTTATGACTGAGAAATAGGGCCAACAAATTTAGATTGTTATTCCTTATGTTCCGATTGAAACAATCCACCATGGCCGGCCACCGGACCAACCAACACACAGTGAAACATCTCATGACATCTATGATGAATTGGAATAGTCCCAAAGTATTGCCACCTCAATTATACCCAGAATGAATATCACCTTATGAATGTTCATGAGTGAGAAAAATTTGAATCCGTGTTTTAGGCATAGATCATCTAAGTACCAACTAGTTCAGGTAAAACAAGGCCGGGCGGTGTCCGGGTTGTGAACACAAGTGAGGCTGAGAGCTTACATGGTTCTGAGCACAAGCAAGGCCGGGAAAGGTACCAGGTTCTGTTCACTTGCGAGGCTAGAGGTTTCCCAGGATTTGAACACACTCTTGGCCGGAGGGTGGCCGGGTTCTGAGCACTAGTAAGGCCGGATGGCCAGTTTTGGATATGAACATGAGCTAGGCTGGTCGGGTGCCCGGGATTTGAACACAAGTTCACCTAAATCAGTTAGGGTAGCCTGTTGGTCTAAGCTCCAATTTAAATCGAGTAAACAAGGTCGAGCATTTTTCGGGTTCTAAGCACGAGCAAGGCTGGGTGGATTACCGGGAGCAAGGCCGGGCAGGCAGGCCGGGTTTTGATCACTTGCAAGGGCGGAGGTTGCCCAGGTTTTGAACACAAGCAAGGCCGAAAGGTGACCGGGATTTGGGCATTAGCAAGGTCGGGGGACAAGGCCGGGGTTTGGACACAAGCTAGGCCGGTCGGGCTCGAGGTTTGAGCACAAGTTTACCCAAATCGATTAGAACTGACCTAAGTGCTAATAATTTCCATGCCTGAGACCCTTCATTAAAATTAATCTCCTATGAACATCATATTTACAGGCCACTAACCCATGCATATTCTCATAAACAGCCCAATTCTTCCTACTAAAACCATCCCAGCATGCGACGACAATCCACACACTCTACAAAATTAAATATGCAAAGCTTCTCTTGTTCCCTGTAAAACTTCTCAAAACAGAGTACCACAGCAATCCACATGGGCTTAGCGTATGAAATTACTTCTTTCCACAGGAGGCCTCACCCAAAATTAGATTCTATACATATTGCGCTAAATGAAACCGAAAACAGCCTCCCAGATGACAAGTTCCTCCCCCAAAAATTCGCACAACAAATCCCCAGAAAATCCGCACAAGAAATTCATCCATTAAAGTTCGCACAAAATTTATATAGTGCAAGACTTACATGGGTGTTCGCCAAGCTCTCCATGTTTGCATCGGGTACGGGTCTTCCTCCTCCGCCAGAACTTCGTCTTCCTCCTCCGGCAGGAAATTTCACTCCTCAAGACCAGTGTGCAGGTCTTCCTCCAGTAAAACCCATCATGGATCCGTGGGTCTTTAAATTCCAGTTCGAAAAGTCCTATATTCGAACTTCAAGAACCCAAAAGCTCCTAGCTTGAAGACCGAAAAGCAAGTCTTCATCCCAGGAAACCCATAAGGAGTCTATGGGTTTTCCAAATCCACGTTCGGACTGCGGATCTTCCTCCAAAAGTTTAAGAAACAAGCTTTGTTTTTCAAAACGGGGACCCAGATCCCGAATTCAAATCCTCCAAAACCAAGGCAAACCATACATAGAAACACTCCCAGCGAGGAGCCCAACATTAATGTCGGGCTCCTCGCTGGAGAAGGGGACCTGTGGAAGAGAGATCCGGCGAAAACCTAACACATTGAACAGTGTAGGGCTGTGCCCTATTTTTGCCTCAGACACCTCTCTCTCAGTTCTCACTTCAGCTTAGTCACTAGTCGAAAGTAATGGTAAATAAAAAGAAACCGTGAGAGTCTACGGGAGTGGGAACATTGTCCCACTCCCGTGATACAATGAAACCTACTAAACTACCCCTGATCTAGATGGTACAAGCAGGTGTCCCCAAAAAATGCCGTGGGAGTGTACGGGAGTTGGGACATTGGCCCACTCCCTCAATATATGTTACCTAAAATACTGCCCCTTGTCTAAATGTTACATCTAGGTGACTCATTAACAAAGAGAATAGAAAATCATGAGAACAATCTCGCTAGCCCCTCCTCCATGGAACCTCCATCCAACCGGGAGTCTTTACCGGCACTTGACCCATGGTTTGTTCCCCATAGGTGTAATCCTAACCATCGCTGAAGTGCGGCGATAGCCTTCAAAACTGAGAGAGGTCTCGGCCTTCCAAGGAATGAAGCAATGCGTCATCTCCTGATGGAGTTGGTACACCGCTTCTACCATGTACACCTCTAAGATGAAGATAAAGGGGTGTTATTAGCCTTCGGTAACGATCTCTTTGTGGGTGCCGAGGTTTTTCCTTTGGGGATGGGAGCTAATTGACCATAGTCGATGGTGCTCCCAGTTGTTCCCTGCGGGTAGACCTATTAATGATAAGAGACCGGGCATGACTTCTACCGCGCACGCCCTGCGTAACGGTTTTGTAACCGTTCTCTCAATTTTAGGCAAATGGACAACCGTATGCCATTTTACACTTTTCAGTGCAGCGCAGGCAAATCGTGCAACCGTCAAATCCAAGTATCTCAGCTAGTAGTGGGTTAGTTAATTTTGCGTACGCTAATTAATTAATCCACTACTCAATTTAAGTAATTTGTACAACCCAAGTGATGAAATCTTTCACCCCAGTGGATGGGGAAACTGAAAACTCCCTTACCCGTGATCCACAGTTTCTGTCCAGGAAAAAGAAGGCTTAATATCTCAGCATTTCCAGAAATATTTTTTTTGACCCGTAGCCTTCGAGACCACTCGGACAACTGGCCTTTGAGGTCTCTCGGACCTGTGGCCCTCGAGACCTCTCGAACCAGTGGCCCTTGAGATCTCTCGGACCACTGGCCTTCGGGACATGATGAACCACTGGACCTCTGTACCTCTCCAACCGCTCGCCCTCGGGACCTCTCAACCCTCTGGCCCTCAAGACCTCTCGAACTGGTGGCCTTTGAGACCTCTTGAACCAGTGGTCCTGAAGATCTCTCGAACCGTTGGCCCTCGAGGCCTCTCAGAACACTGCCTCCCACGACCTGTCAAACCCCTAGTCCTCTGTACCTGTCGAACCGGTGACCTGCGAGACCTATCAAACTGCTGGTCCTTGAGACCTCCCGAACCACTGGCCCTCGGGACTTCTCAAACCTCTGCCCCTCGAGACCACACAAACCTCTGGGTCTGGGGATCTCTCGAACCAGTGTCCCTCGAGACCTCTCGGACTGGTGTCCCTCGAGACCTCTAGAACCGGTGGCCCTCGAGACCTCTCGAATCAGTGGCCCTCGAGACCACTCTAGGTGGCCATCGAGACCTCTCAAACCAGTGGCTCTCGAGATTTCTTGGACCGGTTACCATCGAGGCCCCTCAAACCATTGGCCCTCGAGACTTCTCGAACTACTGGCCCTCGAGACCTCTCGAACCACTGGCCCTCGAGACCTCTCAAACAGCTGGTCCTCGAGACCTCTCGAACAACTGGTCCTCGAGACCCCTCGATCAACTGGACCTTGAAACCTCTCAAACACCTGGCCCTTCGAGACATAACAAAAAATATTTACCATTTTCAAAAAAAAATTTCACTTTGCCCTCGAAACCACTCGGACCACTGGTCTTCAAGACTACTCAGACCACTGGTCTTCAAGACCTCTTGGGCTAGTGGCCCTCGAGACCTCTCAGACCGGTGGCCCTCAAGACCTCTCGAACCGCTAACCCTCGATACCTAGCGTACCTCTGGCCCTCGAGACCTCACGAACCTCTGGACCTCTGGACCTGTCAACCGGTGGCCCTCGAGACCTCCCGAACAGGTGATCTTTGAGACCTCTCGAACTAGTGGCCCTCAAGATCTCTCGAACCATTAGCCCTCGAGACCCCTCGAAGCACTAGCCCTCGAGACCTCTCGGACCCCTGGTCCTCGAGACCTGTTGAACCGCTGGCCCACGAGACCTGTCGATCCGCTGGCCCTCGAGATCACTCAAACCGCTGGCCCTAGGGACCTCTCAAACCTTTGGTTCTCGAGACCTCACGAGCCTCTGGAGCTCGGTACCTCTCGAAGCGGTGGCCCTCGATGCCTCACAAACCCCTGGCGCTCGAGACCTCTCGAAGCGGTGGCCCTCGATGCCTCACAAACCCCTGGCGCTCGAGACCTCTCGAACCGCTGGTCCTCGAGACCTCTCGAACTGCTAGCCCTCGAAACCTCGCGAACCTCTGGCCCTCGAGACCTGACGAACCTCTGGACCTCAAGACCTGATGAACCTCTGGACCTGTCAAATCGGTGGCCCTCGAGACCTCCCGAACCGGTGGTCTTTGAGACCTCTCAAACCAGTGGCCCTAGAGATCTCTCGAACCAATGTCCCTGGAGACCTCTCGAAGCACTAGCCCTCGAGACCTCTCGGACCCCGGTCCTAGAGACCTGATGAACTGCTGGCCCACGAGACCTATCGAACTGCTGGTCCTCGCGACCTCTCGAACCGCTGGCCCTAGAGACCTCTCGAACCTTTGGCTCTCGAGACCTCACGAGCCTCTGGAGCTCGGTACCTCTCGAACTGGTAGCCCTCGAGGCCTCTCGAACCAGTGGGCATTGAGACCTATCGAACCAATGGCCCTCGATACATCTTGAATCGGTGGCTCTCGAGGCCTCTCGAACCAGTGGCTCTCAAGAATTCTCGAACTAGTGGCACACGAGACCTCTCGAACCACTGGCTCTCGAGACCTCTAGAACAACTAGTCCTCTAGGCCTCTCGAACAACTGGCCCTTGAGTCCTCTTGAACAACTGGTCCTTGAGATATCTCGAACAACTGGCCCTCGACACCAAAAGGGTTTTTTTTTAATTTTTTTGTTTTGTTTTTTTTCCCATCTGCTTCTTCTGGCCGCCAGGTGGATGTCCACATCTATTTTTACCTGCAAAAGAAATATTTACATCTCTGGTGTTGTATCGATGGTGTCCCCTAAGCTTACCTGCAGGAAAGTTTAGGAAAAAAGAAGGGACTTCCTCATTTTTGACGTTTGTTTGCGAAGGATCCCTGTCTACAATAGCAGTTCGTGTAGGAATAATCTGTTGAGGATAAGGTAACAGTCTTTTTTGATAAGCTTGAAAACCCTTTCCGAGTCCGGGCGAAGACCGTTTTTGAGAACTCCATTCCTTTCACTCTATATGTAGTACATTGAGGTTGTCAGCGCCAGTGGACCCATTGTTTTTTCAATTTCGATCCTCTTACCTATCTTCTGATCCATTTTTCTGAGGCTGCAATGGAGGTGGTAGCTCGGCTTAATCCAATCCAGTTTTGCACTCTCTCCCATACCGGTTTGACGAAATCACAGTTGAAGAACAAATGATCGTGTAACTTTGCTTCGGAGCAACATAGGAAGTAAATATCGTCTGGGAGTTCGTCAGCTCCTCCATGGTACCTGTTCTTGGTTTGGAGATGACCAAGCGATGCAAGCCATGTAATGAAAGAGAACCGGGGAGGTATCGATCCACTCCAAATTAATTTGAAGAATCTTGGTCTTGGGAGGGTGGATATGTCATATAGATGGGGGTAATTGAACCTGTGGAAATGATCATGAGCCATCGCCGTGAATTTTTTGGATCCTGTCCAAACCGCCAGCAAGTCGATGAGTGTTTCCCTTGAGCCTTCACACATGATTATTAGGTTGTCTCATATTTCACACAGATTCGTGAAGTAGAGTGAGAACTTCTCTGAGATTCTACCGCACGGAGCCCTTGTGTGTACATTCCATATATTGCTCGTGCTCAGGAACTGTGAATGGACCCATTTGATCCAGAGTGATTCCTTTTTAGAGTGTATGTCCCATAGTTGCTGTGCGAGGACGGCCATATTCCAAGTCTTAAAGTCCCGAATTCCCAAACCCCCATTACTCCTCGAGGTGCAAAGCCTTTTCCAGGAAACCTTTTTCTGCTTCTTCTCACCCCACGGGAAGTGTTTACATTTTTGTTCCAGTGAGTCCATAACATTTCCCTGGAGGATGAAGTGCTGTATCCAGAATACAACAACTCCATGTACCACGGATTTTATGAGTTCTAGTTTCCCCGCATAAGATAATGTATGACCTTTGAATCTTGCAATTTCCTTGTCGACGCTGTCGACAAGCATTTGAAACTGAGAGACCTTCAGTTTACTAGAATCCAATGGGATACCTAAGTACCTGACCGGAAAAGTAGCCCACGGAATGCCGGTGAAGCTTAAGTCCTCCTTTATACCCACTCCGAAGAATTTAGACTTTGCGGCATTGATGGCTAGGTATGAGGTCTGCTGGAAATTGTTTAGAGCAGACATGATGGTATGGACAGAGTTCCGGTCTGCCTTTGAAAAAAGCATCAGGTCATCTGCGAATGCCAGGTGGGTGATTTTTAGGTGTTCACATCTCGGGTGGTAGGAGAACGGAGAGGTTTCTGCCCTATTTTTTAGTAACCTGGAAAGGTACTACATGCCAGAAAACCAACAATGCGAGCAACCTATTTGGCCATCACCACCTTATACCATACCTCAAAACCAAGCCTAACAAGGAAGTTCAAGTTGGACACGTGAGGAAGTCTTGAATACAATAGCAAACTTGAACTCCTCTACTAGTGAGGAGTTGGATACCCAGCTCTCCTCTAGTGTTGAGGCTATTGAGGGGCATATGAGGAGTATAATGGAAGTGTTGGCCCGAATGGAAGCTCGTGATTCCAAAAATACACCATCCCAAATCGAACTCGAGGATTCGGTGAGTGAGGTCACCAATGGAAATGATTTTGAGTTCGAAGGGGATGGGAAGTTGGTTGTTAAGCATAGAAAAATAGAGAAAGAGGTGATAGTGCTACATTCATTAGCATCGTCACCCCTTCTCCCACCTAGTGAACCAACTCCACCATTTTCGGAAGTTGTGAGGGAGACAAGAGAGGAGCCAAAAGACTATCCCAAGCCTCCTAACCACTCAACTCCCTTTACACTATCTCCACCTCAACAAAACTTTTCTCTTGAAAGTTTTGTACCCCCACCTCTCTACTTTTGGATGCTCATGGTGAAGGGGTTCAAGCCTTCACCATACGGATAACATTAGGGTCGTACCAATGACCTTAAAAATATAGAGCTTCGTCGTGCCGATGACGTAAAATAAATTCGGCATTTCTTTTAGTTTTTGTTTCTTAGTTTTGTTTCTTAGTTTTTTTTGTTGTTTTGTTTTGTTCTTTTTATGGCGTGTTTTTCTGTGATTTTGTAGCAAAGTGAAGTGCATTGCAATGGAGGAGATGAAGGAATGAGATCAACGAACAAGGGAAGAAAGCTTGGACAGTTGGTAAGCAATAGAAAAACTTTTAAGCCTGGGATACCCTGCCGTCGCGAGTCGCGATGGCCTCGTCGCGAGTCACGACGAACAGGGGAGAAAAATCCACTCCCAGCACCAACTTTCCGCGAGTCGCAATGGGCCATCGCGAGTCGCTACATAGAGGTTGCTAGTCGCGACGTGATCAGAAATGTTTTGCTAAAATTCTGCTCCCGGTCTCAACTTTGCGCGAGTCGCGATGGTACCGTCGTGAGTCGCGATGGTACCGTCGTGAGTCGCGATGGTACCGTCGTGAGTCGCGATGGCCTCGTCGCGAGTCGCGATGAACAGGGGAGAAAAATCCACTCCCAGCACCAACTTTTCGCGAGTCGCTACGGGCCATCGCGAGTCGCGACGGGTCATCGTGATCAGAAAATTTTTGCTAAAATTCTGCTCCCGGCCTCAACTTTGCGCGAGTCGCGATGGTACCGTCGCGACCAGTTCAGTCGCGAGTCACGATGGAAAATACAAGTTTTCATTTGTTCTTAAACGCATGATCCTTCCTTCTTCTCCACCCAACACTCCCAAAACCAGCACATACCCGCTCATTCCTCCACTATCCTACATATATTGGCATATGAACATTTTGCATCTTTATAATACCTTTGTTGATTGTAGTATGCCGACTACATCATTGTGACTGTGAGTGCATATCCTATAATGATGCTTGTATATATGTCGATATATGTTGGATATTTTTAATGCATAATCTTATAGTGGTGGTTGAGGGTGGATTGGTTGTTCTTTGAAAATACTATGGTTATTAACTCTTGATGCTAAGCCTAGTATTACAAATCCTTATGTACTTGTGAGTTTAATGTTGTTCTTTGTGGTGTTAGTCTTGATCAAACGGCGCCACGGAGACAATGCTTTTCTCGAGGGGTGAGTTCTTCTTCGGCATCTTTGCTCCCCCTGCAGGTTCCGAAACCGATTTCGGGACCATACAATTACATTGGATTGCGCCAAATCACCGGCAACTATGCGGAGAAACGGGTGTCACTCTACCCCTTGCTTTGAGTTTTATTGTTCTTGCCTTACATGTTTACATTGAGGGCAATGTAATGTTTTAAGTGCGGGGAGGGGTTAGAAGACTCAATGCATGCTAGCTTGTTTTGGAATGCTTTTTTCTACTTTTGATTGGAAAAAATGAGAAAATGAAAATATATATATATATTGAAAAAAAAGAAAAAAAAAGAAGAGAAAACCCGCTAAGTTGAAAACCCGAGAGGGCAACTTAGGCAACATTGGGGGCCCGGATATGTCGAAAACCCGAAAGGGTGGCCTAGGCAAAAATGAGAGGCTAAAATGTGCGGAAAAAGGTGAGATGTGAGCCAAAGCAACATGATGTGTGGCTAGGATGAAAACTCGAAACAGCTCCTAGGCAAAATGAGAGAAAAAGGAAAATGCTATGATTTCATTCATTTGCCAGCGTTGGAGTCATAAGGTTGCTATTGTCACATGGATGGATCGGGTAGCTCAACATCTAGAGACCTCTTGGGATTGGGTAACTTAGTGGGTTAGGAAACGAAGTATGGTTATGAAATTCTTGATCTCTTTCTACTTCGTTTTTGGTTGATATATTGGCATTAGGTGAAGCATGTGTTTAAACTTCCTATATGATTTTAGCTTCATTTTACGTCATTGGATTTTGGTTGATATATTGGCATTAGGTAAAGTATGGGCTTAAACCTTTTAAATGGTTTTAACTTCATCTTGTGTCATTGGACTTTGGGAATATCAATTCGGGGCTTTGAAATATTTTTATTGGTAGTGAATTGATAAGTGGTAGGTTTGGTTAGATTTAGGATCGGGGATGTGTGTGTGAAAAATTCTCATGTGAGCTTTTATATTGGGATTTATGATATTGAGAGTTTTTGTGAGGCTTTGATTGGGGGATTAGTAGTTAGGATGTGGATATATCATTTCCTTCGTGTGCTTGGATCTTTTCTTACTCGAGGGATAGTAAGGTTTAAGTGCGGGGAGGTTTGATGTGTCCATTTTATATGCATTATTTATTAGTATTTAGGATCACTTTTGTTATATTTTTGGTGTATCATTGCTAGATTTACGTAGTTTTACATAATAAGGGGTTTAGATGACCATTTTCGGTTTTTATATCTAAACCCTTCATTTTTGTAACCTATGTTGAGTCTAAGGGATTTTTGGTCCTCATGAGCATCTAGATTCCTTTTTGTGAGCTTAATTTGTAGATAGCTCATGAGCATTTAGAAGTGGTTTAGTGAAGGCCATTTGAAAGGATGGTAGAATATTGAAGGCCACTCACAAAGTGGTAGAAGATAAAGTGAAGAAAGGAGAGCAAAGCAACGGGTGAAGGATGGTCCAGGGTTTTCAGAATTTTCCGAGAAGAATCAGCCTTTAAGAGTGGTACCATTGGATTCCTCTTCTTGAGCACTATGAAATCGACTACAAGAACTCCCAAAACGGATCAACGGTTCACCCGGAGGAAGCAAAACAAAACAGGGCTGGATTTTACTGATCTAGTCGCGACTCGTGATGCTTGGTCGCGACTCGCGACGACAGCGCGAATTCAGCCCTGGAGCAGCGCTTTTTCTCCCCCTTTTCCTCCACTATAAATACCTCTTCACCCCTTCTTCTCCATAGCTCTAAGCCCGACTTGGGCTCCAAAACACTAGTTTTTACCATTTCCTTCCATTTCTTCTTCTTCCTTTGTAGATTTTTGTTCTACGGTATGGGTTTTGATTATCTAGCTTAGTTTTGTACTTGGGAGCAAAGGATTGAAGCTTTCATTTCTATGTAGTAAGAACCATTTTTATCTATCCATTTGGTGCTTTTGCTATTATGCATTTATGGGTATTGAATGTGTTTGTTGATATCATTAATGTTGTTGAAAGCTTGAGCATATGAAATACTTGTATGAATTGCTTGCTAGGGTTTGGGGGATTTGGGTTAATTTTCCCCCTTTTCTTGTTAGGAGTCTATGAGTATGATTTAGAGCTTTTGATTGTGTTGATGGATTGATTATTGCTAGATGAATGTGATGATGTCGAACTCTTCATCATGTTTGTTTTAGGTAGTAAATGAGAGAGGTCTATGAGCGTCGATCGTTCTTGACTAATCTTGTGTAAATGCATGAATTGGTTAAATGCTTAGGCACGGTGTAGTTTTCATAAGTGTTGCTAAGCTTGTTGATTCTTCGTGCTAAATGCCATCAATGGGATACTCTTAGCAATAAGGGAGTCATTGGTGAGGTTTGACAAGAGATGTCGAATTCACTCTTGCAAACTATTACCTAAGAAGGATAGAAGATTTATCTTCACAACAAGTAGTTGAAGTAATGAATAGATGGTTTTACTCATCCTTGAAGTATTTGTTATTTAGCATTTGTGTATTCTTGATGGTGTGTTTCACTTCATTTATGCCATGAGTTGTTTGAGAATAGGAAGTGTTTTTATGATTGAATTGGTTAGGTGTTAGGAACGTGACGAATTCCGTAGCTCCTTTGCATGAAAATCTATGAGCATGAACTTAGAACTTCTTGTGCATAACGTGTTGTGATTCTTGCTAGATGGGTATGTTAATGTTAAGTCATGTAATGAATGTGATAGAATGAGTGAATGGTTCAATGATCTACATTAGGTTTGGAAGTGGGTATCCCTTGCCCCCAAGGCTTTTTTATCTTTATAGCTTTAAACCCCCTTTTCTTAGTTTTGTTTGATGATTAGCATAGTCACTTGACTTTGCTAGTTATCTTGTCTTTTTACTTTCATAACTTAGGAAAACCACAACCAACCAAACCCCCCATTTAATCGCTTTTATGTGTGTGTATATATTTACTCCTAGCATAATATCAACCATTTGTGCTTAAACGCTAGAGAAAATCCCTCTTCCCGTGGATGACTCCGATTTGCCGCTATCTACCTAGTTGTAGAAAGTAAGCAAAAAGGGCTTATAAATATTAACTTTGAGAAGTGCGAAGACCGCCTCCCAAAAATGGCGCCGCGCCGCTGCCGGGGAAGAGGTATTTATTCTTAAGTATTTAGGTGTATTTGGTTGTGTATTAGCTAGTTGTTTTTATTTTCCACTACTTGGTGGTTGTTTTTGTTCGGAGTAGGTATTGCTTGAGTTCTTAGTGAGCTTTTATCGAGAATCCTTGCAATATGATTTCAAACTTTTGAAAAAGAAAATTAAAAAATGGAGCGTCTCACCTTGAGGGAACTCATGATGAGAAGAGAGGCTCAACAAGCAAGGTTTAGTAGGATGTGTCATTCCGATCATCCTATCGAATCTTGCCCTTTGTTGTGGGAAGAGCACTATGACCAAGAAAAAACCCTTGGTTTCCAAAACCTTGGGTACTATGAAGAGTGCTACCAAGAGGTAGGAGATGTTGGTTTTCAAGGGCATGAAGCTCAAGAATGGTATCCGTACCACAATCCTTACAATCCGGAAAGGAGTGGTAGTCCGGATTTGTGGTATGAGAATGAGCCGGAAAACCAACAATGCGAGCAACCTATTTGGCCATCACCACCTTATACCATACCTCAAAACCAAGCCTAACAAGGAAGTTCAAGTTTGACACGTGAGGAAGTCTTGAATACAATAGCAAACTTGAACTCCTCTACTAGTGAGAAGACGGATACCCAGCTCTCCTCTAGTGTTGAGGCTATTGAGGGGCATGTGAGGAGTATAATGGAAGCATTGGCCCGAATGGAAGCTCGTGATTCCAAAAATACACCATCCTAAATTGAACTCGAGGATTCGGTGAGTGAGGTCACCAATGGAAATGATTTTGAGTTCGAAGGGGATGGGGAGTTGGTTGTTAAGCATAGAAAAATGGAGAAAGAGGTGATAGTGCTACATTCATTAGCATCGTCACCCCTTCTCCCACCTAGTGAACCAACTCCACCATTTTCAGAAGTTGTGAGGGAGACAAGAGAGGAGCCAACAGACTATCCCAAGCCTCCTAACCACTCAACTCCCTTTACACTATCTCCACCTCAACAAAACTTTTCTCTTGAAAGTTTTGTACCCCCACCTCTCTACTTTTGGATGCTCATGGTGAAGGGGTTCAAGCCTTCACCATACGGATAACATTAGGGTCGTACCAATGACCTTAAAAATATAGAGCTTCGTCGTGCCGATGACGTAAAATAAATTCGGCATTTCTTTTAGTTTTTGTTTCTTAGTTTTGTTTCTTAGTTTTTTTTTGTTGTTTTGTTTTGTTCTTTTTATGGCGTGTTTTTCTGTGATTTTGTAGCAAAGTGAAGTGCATTGCAATGGAGGAGATGAAGGAATGAGATCAACGAACAAGGGAAGAAAGCTTGAACAGTTGGTAAGCAATAGAAAAACTTTTAAGCCTGGGATACCCTTCCGTCGCGAGTCGCGATGGCCTCGTCGCGAGTCACGACGTCGCGAGTCACGACGAACAGGGGAGAAAAATCCACTCCCAGCACCAACTTTCCGCGAGTCGCAATGGACCATCGCGAGTCGCTACATAGAGGTTGCTAGTCGCGACGTGATCAGAAATGTTTTGCTAAAATTCTGCTCCCGGTCTCAACTTTGCGTGAGTCGCGATGGTACCGTCGTGAGTCGCGACGAATAATCGCGAGTCGCGACCAGTTTAGTCGCGAGTCGCGATGGAAAATACAAGTTTTCATTTGTTCTTAAACATTGCATGATCCTTCCTTCTTCTCCACCCAACACTCCCAAGAACCATCATATACCTGCTCATTCCTCCACCATCCTACATATATTGGCATATGAACATTCTTACATCTTTATAGTACCTTTGTTGATTGTAGTATGCTGACTACATCATTGTGACTATGAGTGCATATCCTATAATAATGCTTGTATATATGTCGATATATGTTGGATATTTTTAATGCATAATCTTATAGTGGTGGTTGGGGGTGGATTGGTTGTTCTTTGAAAATACTATGGTTATTAACTCTTGATGCTAAGCCTAGTATTACAAATCCTTATGTACTTGTGAGTTTAATGTTGTTCTTTGTGGTGTTAGTCTTGATCAAACGGCGCCACGGAGACAATGTTTTTCTCGAGGGGTGAGTTCTTCTTCGGCATCTTTGCTCCCCCTTCCGGTTTCGAAACCGATTTCGAGACCATACAATTACATTGGATTGCGCCATATCATCGGCGACTATGCAGAGAAACGGGTGTTACTATACCCCTTGCTTTGAGTTTTATTGTTCTTGCCTTACATGTTTACATTGAGGGCAATGTAATGTTTTAAGTGCGGGGAGGGGTTAGAAGACTCAATGCATGCTAGCTTATTTTGGAATGCTTTTTGCTACTTTTGATTTGAAAAACATGAGAAAATGAAAAAATATATATATATTGAAAAAAAAAAGAAAAAAAAAGAAGAGAAAACCCGTTAAGTTGAAAACCCGAGAGGGCAACTTAGGCAACATTGGGGGCCCGGATAGGTTGAAAACCCGAAAGGGTGGCCTAGGCAAAAATGAGAGGCTAAAATGTGGGGAAAAAGGTGAGATGTGAGCCAAAGAAACATGATGTGTGGTTAGGATGAAAACTCGAAACAGCTCCTACGCAAAATGAGAGAAAAAGAGAGTAAAAGGAAAATGCTATGATTTCACTCATTTGCCGGCGTTGGAGACATAAGGTTGCGGTTGTCACACGGATGGATCGGGTAGCTCAACATCTAGAGACCTCTTGGGATTGGGTAACTTAGTGGGTTAGGAAACGATGTATGGTTATGAAATTCTTGATCTCTTTCTACTTCGTTTTTGGTTGATATATTGGCATTAGGTGAAGCATGTGTTTAAACTTCCTATATGATTTTAGCTTCATTTTATGTCATAGGATTTTGGTTGATATATTGGCATTAGGTGAAGTACGGGCTTAAACCTTTTAAATGGTTTTAACTTCATCTTGTGTCATTGGACTTTGGGAATATCAATTCGGGGCTTTGAAATATTTTAATGGGTAGTGAATTGATAAGTGGTAGGTTTGGTTAGATTTAGGATCGGTGATGTGTGTGTAAAAAATTCTCATGTGAGCTTTTATATTGGGATTTATGATATTGAGAGTTTTTGTGAGGCTTTGATTGGGGATTAGTAGTTAGGATGTGGATATATCATTTCCTTCGTGTGCTTGGATCTTTTCTTACTCGAGGGCGAGTAAGGTTTAAGTGCGGGGAGGTTTGATGTGTCCATTTTATATGCATTATTTAGTAGTATTTAGGATCACTTTTGTTATATTTTTGGTGTAACATTGCTATATTTACGTAGTTTAACATAATAAGGGGTTTAGATGACCATTTTCGGTTTTTATATCTAAATCCTTCATTTTTGTAACCTATGTTGAGTCTAAGGGATTTTTGGTCCTCGTGAGCATCTAGATTCCTTTTTGTGAGCTTAATTTGTAGATTGCTCATGAGCATTTAGAAGTGGTTTTAGTGAAGGCCATTCGAAAGGATGGTAGAAGATTGAAGGCCACTCACAAAGTGGTAGAAGATAAAGTGAAGAAAGGAGAGCAAAGCAACGGGTGAAGGATGGTCCAGGGTTTTAAGAATTTTCCGAGAAGAATCAGACTTCAAGAGTGGTACCATTGGATTCCTCTTCTCGAGCACTATGAAATCGACTACAAGAACTCCCAAAATGGATCAACGGTTCACCCGGAGGAAGAAAAACAAAACAGGGCTGGATTTTACTGATCTGGTCGCGACTCGTGATGCTTGGTCGCGACTCGCGACGACAGTGCGAATTCATCCCTGCAGCAGCGCTTTTTCTCCCCTTTTTCCTCCACTATAAATACCTCTTCACCCCTTCTTCTCCATAGCTCTAAGCCCGACTTGGGGCTCCAAAACCCTAGTTTTTCGCCATTTTTTTCCATTACTTCCATTTCTTCTTCTTCCTTTGTAGATTTTTGTTCTATGGTATGGGTTTTGATTATCTAGCTTAGTTTTGTACTTGGGAGCAAAGGATTGAAGCTTCCATTTCTATGTAGTAAGAACCATTTTTATCTATCCATTTGGTGCTTTTGCTATTATGCATTTATGGGTATTGAATGAGTTTGTTGATATCATTAATGTTGTTGAAAGCTTGAGCATATAAAATACTTGTATGAATTGCTTGCTAGGGTTTGGGGGATTTGGGTTAATTTCCCCCCTTTTCTTGTTAGGAGTCTATGAGTATGATTTAGACCTTTTGATTATGTTAATGGATTGATGATTCCTAGATGAATGTGATGATGTCGAACTCTTCGTCATGTTTGTTTTAGGTAGCAAATGAGAGAGGTCTATGAGGTCGATCGTTATTGACTAATCTTGTGTAAATGCATGAATTGGTTAAATGCTTAGGCACGGTGTAGTGTTCATAAGTGTTGCTAATCTTGTTGATTCTTCGTGCTAAATTCCATCAATGGGATACTCTTAGCAATAAGGGAGTCATTGGTGAGGTTTGACAAGAGATGTCAAATTCACTCTTGCAAACTATTACCTAAGAAGGATAGAAGATTTATCTTTACAACAAGTAGTTGAAGTAATGAATAGATGGTTTTACTCATCCTTGAAGCATTTGTTATTTAGCATTTGTGTATTCTTGATGGTGTATTTCACTTCATTTATGCCATGAGTTGTTTGAGAATAGGAAGTGTTTTTATGATTGAATTGGTTAGGTGTTAGGAACGTGATGAATTCCGTAGCTCCTTTGCATGAAAATCTATGAGCATAAACTTAGAACTTCTTGTGCATAACGTGTTGTGATTCTTGCTAGATGGGTATGTTAATGTTAAGTCATGTAATGAATGTGATAGAATGAGTGAATGGTTCAATGATCTACATTAGGTTTGGAAGTGGATATCCCTTGCCCCCAAGGCTTTTTTATCTTTATAGTTTTAAACCCCCTTTTCTTAGTTTTGTTTGATAATTAGCATAGTCACTTGACTTTGCTAGTTATCTTGTCTTTTTACTTTCATAACTTAGGAAAACCACAACCAACCAAACCCCCCATTTACTCGCTTTTATGTGTGTGCATATATTTACTCCTAGCATAATATCAACCATTTGTGCTTAAACGCTAGAGAAAATCCCTCTTCCCGTGGACGACCCCGATTGCCACTATCTACCTAGTTGTAGAAAGTAAGCAAAAAGGGCTTATAAATATTAACTTTGAGAGGTGCGACGACCGCCTCCCACTTTGCTAGGTCTACCATAATCATACAGCGGGGAGAGGATCATGATAGTCCATAGCCCCGCACGAGCTCTTGAACCATCATGACATTATCAAAAAGTTTCCATCCCTTTACGAACGCTGCTTGGCAGGGGTCGATGAGGCCGGGAAAGAGAGGATCGATTCTGTTGGCGATAACTTCGGAGATAATCTTGTGAATGATATTGCAGCAGGAGATGGGTCTAAAGTCAGCCACCCTTAGGTTGTCTTCTTTCTTGGGAATAAGTGCAACAGCGGTATGATTTAGCCTTTTTAACAGTTCACCAATGCGAAAGAATTCCAAGACCGATTCTGTGACATCCTGTCCCACGATCTCCTATTGATTCTTGAAAAAAGCCGCAGTGAAGCCATCTGGGCCCGGAGCTTTATCATCGGACATGGAGAAGAGGGCTGACTTGATTTCATGTCTTTCGATATCTTGGCTGAGTGTGGCTCTCTCCATGTCGGTAAGTAAGGGGCCTGAACGGATTATATCTGGATCGATTGGTGCACGTGGTACATCTGACCCGAATAAGCCCTTATAAAACTCCACAGGTAGTGCCCCTTTTTTCTCGCTGGATGTGACTAATCTTTCTTCTGCGTCCAGAATTGTCGGGACACCACCGCCTTTCCTGTTGGCTACCAAGCCGTGAAAGAAACTTGTGCCCTTATCCGCCAAAGTGACAAAATTTATTCTTCCCTTTTGGGTTAGGAATTTCGACTCTGCCGTGTAGAAGATCAGGGTTGTTTGCTTTAGAACAGTCAGTTGGTGTATCAGTTCCTGTGATGCATTTCCCGACGTTAAACTTTTCAATACGTTTGCGTACTCCATATCTGCTCTTTTCACCTTTTCTGATATGTGGTGGAAGTCCCTTTTCCCCAGCTCTTTGAGGGGTTTCTTCAATATTTGTAGTTTGCGGCATAGAACATACTGTCTGAACCCTTAAACTGCTAGTGACCAGTGATCATGAACAACCTGCTTGCACCTCGGATGTGCATTCCACATATTTTGATACCTGAAAGGTCTGTTCAACTGCTCATTTTCTTGTGCTAGAGCTATTACAAAAGGTAGGTGGTCAGAGAGGGCTGATCCAGGAAGGAACGTGGTATGGCAGGAATTTTCATCCCATTTGTGACGCAAGAGGACGCGGTCTAGTTTGCGCCTGATTGTGAAGTCTACATTATGCCATGTTAGATGATCCCCAATTGCTGGGGCATCCCTCAGACCACAGGCGGTACAGGCTTCTTGAAATTCTCTCATTTTGTAGACCCCAGGGGATGTGTTACCCATATGATCATTTACACTAAGGATGGCGTTGAAGTTGCCAAGAACCATCCAAGGTGAGTCAAGGTTCGCACCGTATCGCTTCAGTTCTGCCCAAAGGGACAATCTGTATAGTCTTCCCTCACTGTTTCCATACGTGTAGGTGCAAAGAAAATGCATATTCAATGATAGGTGTCGTACTCTGAGATGGATCAGCTGCGCCATTTTTCTTGTTTTCTCAACATTAAACTTTTTGGGGTCCCAAACAACAAAAATTCTTGAATTAGGTGTCGATTCAAAATTGTGGGTGTATCTCCAACCTTTAAGACTCCTCATGAAGTTGTTCAGTGTTCGTTCACTTGCCTTTGTTTCCAGAATACCTAACAAACCGACATTGTTTTCAGAGATGATGTTCTTCGCCCATCTCCTTTTTGTTGGGGCGCCAAGGCCCCGTATGTTTATGCAGGCTGCATTCATTGGGGGGCGAAGGTCTCTTCAGGCCTCGGACCGCGGCCTTTACTGCTGTTATTTGAAGAGGAACTCTTTGCTGCTTCCGCCACTCTTTGGTAGGTCTTTGTCGATGGGTTGAGTAGCATGTAAGAGAACCTGGTTCTGCCACTGCTCTTGAACATATGTTTCTCAACTGTGGTTTTTCCTTTTGGTGCCGGAGGTCTTCCTGCCCTAGGGGGGTTGCTCCTTCTTCTTGCCTCCGGATAGAGCATGCTGTCCGGTATGCTTCCTGCAACATTCATCGGTCTGTCTGCATCACCGAAAGCCGGAGGGTCTACCAAGCTGGCATCATCACTGAGACGGGGATGGGCACCCGGTGGTGTAGGATTAACTGTTTCCTTCCCCCGGTCCATCTCCATGACTACCTCTGTGTCGTCGCACTTTTCCTTTACCGAGTTTACTTCTTGCTCCGTGGTACTAGGTCCTGGATGTACTGATTTTGACCCTGAAACTGTGTCGCCATTTGTACCGGAGAGCTCCCCGTCTAGGTTTTTTCCTTCATTTACCTGTGTGGGTGGAACACCTTTGTTGAAGTTTACATCCCGATTTAGTTTTGCCGTGCGTTCCTGAAAAACCCTGTCCCTGGCCCTGAAGAATTCATCGCAACCTTCAAAGAGGTGTGTATTTTCTCTGTAGTTTGGGCACCACGGTTTGCAGTAGTTATACAGTATCCGTTGTGAGTGGGTGGTTCCATCCGGCTTACGGAATTTTACCATTTCTTTGAGCTGTTTGGAGGTGTCGATGAGGACCAGGATCCTGGCATAGTAGCCCACGAGATCTCGAGTCCCATTGTCCATGAGGATGGGCTCACCTAGGGTGGAAGCTATCTTCTCGAGGGCTTTTTTGTGCCAGCATGACTTTCGTAGGTAGTTCATACGAATCCAGATCGGTTTCTTGGCCATGATACGCATATCGTACTTCCCAGACTTAGGTATAGGAACAATAAACAACTTTTTACCGTGGAGGAAATGGTTTGGACCCTGTAGTACCCTGTCCCTGTCCTCCGCTATTTTGAATCCAAATTTTAGGTACCCATTTGTCATTGTCTGAACCCAGCATTGGACATCCCACTTTGTCATGAGCAATTTTCGGACAGCATGTATACCTGGGAAAGAACCTGGGAAGATGCCTAGAAAACCATAGAACACCCGGACTTGCTCCTTGTTAACTTCTTCCTCTAAGAGAACAAAATCCACGTCTTGGTCTGTGATAATGTCTACTTTGTTCAAGGTGATATCCGTATCATCCCACTGCCTTTTTCTCTCTAATAGCGGATCATGCCATTCTCTAGACTTGAAGGTCTTTTCCACTTGGTCATTCAGTCCGAGGTGATTTTCCGATTTGGTGGCAGGGGTTGATATGGGAGTCTGGTCCATGTTTTCCCGTTCACAGTGACAGTAAGAGAAGACAAGAGGGGTTAGGTACACAATCTGACTAACGTATCGGATGCACAAGGGAGACTAACTTATCTCCCACACAATATTCTACTTCGAAAACAACAGAAATTCCTAGTAACTATCCCGGCAACAGGGGATTAGTATATAGGCAGATAATATGCTACGCATGCCAGATATTACTCATACAAATTACAACGATAGGAATACAAAGATATACACAATCCAAGTGCTCAACAGATGATAACGATTCAGTGTTCGAACAGGGAATGAACAAATTTAAAGCCAAGTGATTAAGAAGAACCTGTTTTCGGAAACCCTTGCAATGTCGGCGGAGAGGCAAACGAAAAACCCACAAACTGGAGATGATTATGCTTGGAATCCCATGGGGAATCTGAGTAATCTCGCCTCAGGCCTGGATTTACCGCTTGATCGGATGAAAATGCTCTCGTGGATCGTGGGAGAAGGATGCTCCTTTTTCGCCCAAAAATTACCTCAGAGCGGGACAAACTCAAACATTTTTATTAGTATTTATTATATACTAATTCAAATAAAGTGTGACCCTTAATTAGTTTAAGTCAACTTTGTTATTATTGTTTATATATTGAAAGTCAAGTAAGGTTTGACCGTTGATTAGACAAAGTCAAACATTTTTATTAGCATTTATTATACACTATTCCAAATAAATTTTGACCGTTAATTAGTTAAAGTCTACTTTGTTAATAATGTTTTTTATTGAAAGTTAAGTAAAGCTTGACCGTTTATTAGACAAAGTCAACCTAGTTATTAGTGTTTATATATTGAAAGTCAAGTAAAGTTTGACCGTTGATTAGTTAAAGTCAGCTTAGTCACTAGTGTTTCTATATAGAGAAAGTCAAGTAAAAGTTGACCGTTGATTAGTTAAAGTCAACTTTGTTATTAGCCTTTACATATAGAAAGTCAAATAAGGCTTGACCGTTGATTAGTTAAAGTCAGCTTAGTCACTAGTGTTTCTATATAGAGAAAGTCAAGTAAAAGTTGATCGTTGATTAGTTAAAGTCAACTTTGTTATTAGTGTTTATATATAGAAAGTCAAATAAGGTTTGACCGTTGATTAGACATAGTCAAACATTTTTATTAGTAATTATTATATACTAATTCAAATAAAGTTTGACCGTTAAACAGTTAAAGTTAACTTTGTTATTAGTGTTTATATATTGAAAGTTAAGTAAGTTTGACCGTTGATTAGACAAAGTGAAACATTTTTATTAGTATTTATTATAGACTAATCCAAATAAAGTTTGACCGTTAATTAGTTAAAGTCTACTTTGTTAATAATATTTTTTATTGAAAGTTAAGTAAAGTTTGACCGTTTATTAGACAAAGTCAACCTAGTTATTAGTGTTTATATATTGAAAGTCGAGTGAAGTTTGACCGTTGATTAGTTAAAGTCAACTTAGTCACTAGTGTTTCTATATAGAGAGAGTCAAGTAAAGTTTGACCATTGATTAGATAAAGTCAACTTTGTTATTAGTGTTTATATATAGAAAGTCAAATAAGATTTGACCGTTGATTAGACAAAGTCAAACATTTTTATTAGTATTTATTTTAAACTAATTCAAATAAAGTTTGACCGTTAATTAGTCAAAGTAACTTTGTTATTAGTGTTTATATATTGAAAGTCAAGTAATGTTTGACCGTTGATTAGTTAAAGTTAGCTTAGTCAATAGTGTTTATATATAGCAAGCCAAGTAAGGTTTGACCGGTTATTAGACAAAGTCAAACATTTTTATTAGTATTTATTATATACTAATTCAAATAAATTTTGACTGTTAATTAGTTTAAGTCAATTTTGTTATTATTGTTTATATATTGAAAGTCAATTAAGGTTTGACCGTTGATTAGACAAAGTGAAAATTTTTTATTAGTATTTATTATAGACTAATCCAAATAAAGTTTGACCGTTAATTAGTTAAAGTCTACTTTGTTAATAATGTTTTTTATTGAAAGTTAAGTAAAGTTTGACCGTTTATTAGACAAAGTCAACCTAGTTATTAGTGTTTATATATTGAAAGTCGAGTAAAGTTTGACCATTGATTAGTTAAAGTCACCTTATTCACTAGTGTTTCTATATAGAGAGAGTCAAGTAAAGTTTGACCGTTGATTAGTTAAAGTCAACTTTGTTATTAGTGTTTATATATAGAAAGTCAAGTAAGGTTTGACCGTTGATTAGACAAAGTCAAACATTTTTATTAGTATTTATTATACACTAATTCAATTAAAGTTTGACCAGTAATTAGTTAAAGTCAACTTTGTTATTAGTGTTAATATATTGAAAGTCAACTAAAGTTTGACCGTTGATTAGTTAAAGTCATCTTAGTCACTAGTGTTAATATATAGAAAGTCAAGTAAGGTTTGACCGTTAATTAGACAAACTCTAATATTTTTATTAGTATTTATTATGTAATAATTCAAATAAAGTGTGACCATTAATTAGTTAAAGTCAACTTTGTTATTACTGTTTATATATTGAAAGTCAAGTAAAGTTTGACCGTTGATTAGTTAAAGTCAGCTTCGTCACTAGTGTTTATATATAGAAAGTCAAGTAAGATTTGACCGTTGATTAGACAAAGTCAAACATTTTTATTAGTATTTATTATACACTAAGTCAAATAAAGTTTGACCGTTAAATAGTTAAAGTTAACTTTGTTATTGGTGTTTATATATTGAAAGTTAAGTAAGTTTGACCGTTGATTAGACAGAGTGAAACATTTTTATTAGTATTTATTATAGACTAATCCAAATAAAGTTTGACCGTTAATTAGTTAAAGTCTACTTTGTTAATAATATTTTTTATTGAAAGTTAAGTAAAGTTTGACCGTTTATTAGACAAAGTCAACCTAGTTATTAGTGTTTATATATTGAAAGTCGAGTAAAGTTTGACCGTTGATTAGTTAAAGTCAACTTAGTCACTAGTGTTTCTATATAGAGAGAGTCAAGTAAAGTTTGACCATTGATTAGTTAAAGTCAACTTTGTTATTAGTGTTTATATATAGAAAGTCAAATAAGGTTTGACCGTTGATTAGACAAAGTCAAACATTTTTATTAGTATTTATTTTAAACTAATTCAAATAAAGTTTGACCGTTAATTAGTCAAAGTCAATTTTGTTATTAGTGTTTATATATTGAAAGTCAAGTAATGTTTGACCGTTGATTAGTTAAAGTTAGCTTAGTCAATAGTGTTTATATATAGCAAGCCAAGTAAGGTTTGACCGGTTATTAGACAAAGTCAAACATTTTTATTAGTATTTATTATATACTAATTCAAATAAATTTTGACCGTTAATTAGTTTAAGTCAATTTTGTTATTATTGTTTATATATTGAAAGTCAATTAAGGTTTGACCGTTGATTAGACAAAGTGAAAATTTTTTATTAGTATTTATTATAGACTAATCCAAATAAAGTTTGACCGTTAATTAGTTAAAGTCTACTTTGTTAATAATGTTTTTTATTGAAAGTTAAGTAAAGTTTGACCGTTTATTAGACAAAGTCAACCTAGTTATTAGTGTTTATATATTGAAAGTCGAGTAAAGTTTGACCATTGATTAGTTAAAGTCAGCTTATTCACTAGTGTTTCTATATAGAGAGAGTCAAGTAAAGTTTGACCGTTGATTAGTTAAAGTCAACTTTGTTATTAGTGTTTATATATAGAAAGTCAAGTAAGGTTTGACCGTTGATTAGACAAAGTCAAACATTTTTATTAGTATTTATTATACACTAATTCAATTAAAGTTTGACCAGTAATTAGTTAAAGTCAACTTTGTTATTAGTGTTAATATATTGAAAGTCAACTAAAGTTTGACCGTTGATTAGTTAAAGTCATCTTAGTCACTAGTGTTAATATATAGAAAGTCAAGTAAGGTTTGACCGTTAATTAGACAAACTCTAATATTTTTATTAGTATTTATTATGTAATAATTCAAATAAAGTGTGACCATTAATTAGTTAAAGTAAACTTTGTTATTACTGTTTATATATTGAAAGTCAAGTAAAATTTGACCGTTTATTAGTTAAAGTCAGCTTCGTCACTAGTGTTTATATATAGAAAGTCAAGTAAGGTTTGACCGTTGATTAGACAAAGTCAAACATTTTTATTAGTATTTATTATACACTAAGTCAAATAAAGTTTGACCGTTAATTAGTTAAAATCAACTTTGTTAGTAGTGTTTTTTATTGAAAGTCAAGTAAAGTTTGACCGTTTATTAGACAAAGTCAACCTAGTTATTAGTGTTTATATATTGAAAGTTGAGTAAAGTTTGACCATTGATTAGTTAAAGTCAGCTTAGTCACTAGTGTTTCTATATAGAGAGAGTCAAGTAAAGTTTGACCGTTGATTAGTTAAAGTCAACTTTGTTATTAGTGTTTATATATAGAAAGTCAAGTAAGCTTTGACCGTTGATTAGACAAAGTCAAACATTTTTATTAGTATTTATTATACACTAATTCAATTAAAGTTTGACCGGTAATTAGTTAAAGTCAACTTTGTTATTAGTGTTTATATATTAAAAGTCAACTAAAGTTTGACCGTTGATTGGTTAAAGTCATCTTAGTCACTAGTGTTTATATATAGAAAGTCCAGTAAGATTTGACCGTTAATTGGACAAACTCAAATATTTTTATTAGTATTTATTATGTACTAATTCAAATAAAGTGTGACCGTTAATTAGTTAAAGTCAACTTTGTTATTAGTGTTTATATATTGAAAGCCAAGTAAAGTTTGATCGTTGATTAGTTAAAGTCAGCTTCGTCACTAGTGTTTATATATAGAAAGTCAAGTAAGGTTTGACCGTTGATTAGACAAAGTCAAACATTTTTATTAGTATTTATTATACACTAATTCAAATAAAGTTTGACAGTTAATTAGTTAAAATCAACTTTGTTAGTAGTGTTTTTTATTGAATGTCAAGTAAAGTTTGACCGTTTATTAGACAAAGTCAACCTAGTTATTAGTGTTTATATATTGAAAGTCGAGTAAAGTTTGACCGTTGATTAGTTAAAGTCAGCCTAGTCACTAGTGTTTCTATATAGAGACAGTCAAGTAAAGTTTGACCGTTGATTAGTTAAAGTCAACTTTGTTATTAGTGTTTATATATAGAAAGTCAAATAAGGTTTGACCGTTGATTAGACAAAGTCAAACATTTTTATTAGTAGTTATTATAAACTAATTCAAGTAAAGCTTTACCGTTAATTAGTTAAAGTCAACTTTGTTATTAATGTTTATATATTGAAAGTCAAGTAAAGTTTGACCGTTGATTAGGCAAAGTCAAACATTTTTATTAGTATTTATTATATACTAATTCAAATAAAGTTTGACCGTTAATTAGTTAAAGTCAACTTTGTTATTAGTGTTTATATACTGAAAATCAAGTAAAATTTGACCGTTGATTAGTTAATGTCAATTTAGTCACTAGTGTTTATATATAGAAAGTAAAGTAAGGTTTGACCTTTAATTAGACAAAGTCAAAGTAAGGTTTGACCTTTAATTAGACAAAGTCAAAGTAAGGTTTGACCTTTAATTAGACAAAGTCAAACATTTTAATAGTATTTATTATACACTAATTCAAATAAAGTTTGATCGTTGATTAGTTAAAGTCAGCTTAGTCACTAGTGTTCATGTTTACAAAGTCAAGTAAGGGTTGACCGTTGATTAGTTAGAGTCAACTTTGTTATTAACGTTTCTTTATAGAAGGTCTAGTAAGGGTTGACCGTTGATTTGTTAAAGTCAACTTAGTTATTAGTGTTATTATACGGAAAGTCAAGTAAGGGTTGACTGTTGATTAGTTAAAGTCATGTTAGTATATAGAATTTCAAGTAAGGGTTGACCGTTCATTAGTTAAAATCAATTTTGTTATCAATATTAAATAGAAAGTCAAGTAAGGGGTGAATGTTGATTAGTTAAAATCAACTTTGTTATCAATATCAAATAGAAAATCAAGTGTGGGTTGACCGTGGATTAGTGAAAGTCAACCTAGTTATTAGTGTTTATATATTGAAAGTCAAGTAAGCTTTGACCGTTGAATAGTTAAAATTAACTTAGTTATTAGTGTTTGTGTATAGAAAGTAAAGTAAAGGTTGGATATAGATTAGTTATGGTCAAACATTTGATTATTATATACTACAAATAAAGTTTAACGTTAATTAGTTAAAGAAAACTTAGTTATTAGTGTTTATATATCAAATGTCAAGTAAGGGTTGACCGTTGATTAGACAAAGTCAAATATTTTTATTAGTATTTATTATATACTAATTCATATAAATTTTGACCGTTAATTAGTTTAAGTCAATTTTGTTATTATTGTTTATATATTGAAAGTCAAGTAAGGTTTGACCGTTGATTAGACAAAGTTAAACATTTTTATTAGTATTTATTATACTAATTCAAATAAAGTGTGACCCTCAATTAGTTTAAGTCAACATTGTTATTATTATTTATATATTGCAAGTCAAGTAAGGTTTGACCGTTGATTAGACAAAGTAAAACATTTTTATTAGTATTTATTATAGACTAATCCAAATAAAGTTTGATCGTTAAATAGTTAAAGTCTACTTTGTTAATAATGTTTTTTATTGAAAGTTAATTAAAGTCTGACCGTTTATTAGACAAAGTCAACCTAGTTATTAGTGTTTATATATTGAAAGTCGAGTAAAGTTTGACCATTGATTAGTTAAAGTCAGCTTAGTCACTAGTCGAAGGTAATGGTAAATAAAAAGAAACCGTGAGAGTCTACGGGAGTGGGAAAATTGTCCCACTCCCGTGATACAATGAAACCTACTAAACTACCCCTGATCTAGATGGTACAATCAGGTGGCCCAAAAAATCCCGTGGGAATGTACGGGAGTGGGGACATTAGCCCACTCCCTTTATACATGTTACCTAAAATACTACCCCTGATCTAAATGTTACAACCAGATGACCAAAAGAAGCTAGTCCCGACGTGATGACCGGGGCCTGTGGAAACCATCCATGGAAAAATATTACAACCCGTCGTGGTGACCGGGGCCAGTATAAGCCATCCCTGAAAAAAAGAGAGGCAGGAGAACAAACTCACTAGCCTCCTCGCTCTATGTTACATCCATGCTACCGGTGGCGTGAACCGGCTCTTGCGCCTTGGTTTGCTCCCCACGGGTGTCTTTAACTCCGAGAGTGGTCTCGGTCTTCCAATGAATGAAGTAGTATGACCTGTCCTCCTAAAAGGGCTTGCACACCGCTTCTACCATGTACACCTCTAAGATAAAAATAAAAAGGTGTTATTGGCTTTCGATAATGGTCTCTGGATGAGGGCCGAGGCTTTCTCTTTGGGGTTGGGGGCAGTTTGACTGTAGTCCATTGTACTCCCAAGTGTTCCCTGCGGATAGACCTCCTAGGCTTAAGAGACCGGGCATACTTCTGCCGCGCACGCCCGCATAACGGTTTTGTAACCGTTCTTTCCATTTTAGGCAAATAGACAGTCTGATGCCATTTTACACTTTTCAGTGCACCGCAGGCAAATAGCGTAACCGTTAATTCCAAGTGATACCTAGCAAGGGGTTAATTAATTTGCGTACGTAGAATTAATTTACCCCCTACACGACCTACATGGCCATGCTACTACCATGGGAGATCCTTTCAGCCATATGGAGAAAAACTGCTGCTTTCTTTTTTTCCTTTTTTTAACAGTAGCCATCCCTCGAGGGTACTTCACGAGTCCCCCCCCCCCGAGGACAGAGCACTCGAACACCTTCAGCCCTCGAATGCCCCCCCCCCACGAGCACTCGAAAGCTTACAACACTCGAATGGCCACCTCGAGTACTTGAGCACCACCTCGAGGACAAAGCACTCGAACACCTTCAGCTCTCGAATGCCCCCCCCCAGGCTCACTCAAAAGCTTCCACCACTCGAATTGCCCCCTCGAGTACTCGAGCACCACCAGCAACACCTCGAAGACAGAGCACTAGAACACCTTCAGCCCTCGAATGCCCCCCATTAGCACTCGAAAGCTTCCAACACTCGAATAGCCCCCTCTAGTACTCGAGTCCTCGAACCAACCCTCGAGTACTCGAACCTCCACTCGTAGAGGGTTACCCTCTAGCATATCATATGAGTTGCCACTATCAGCTACAAGGTGATTTGTCGGACCGTATTTTTTGGCATTGTTGAGTTGCCGGAAACTGGGTAAAATTGAGAGAACCACCAATTACGAGAATCTGCATTTTCGTTCCTCTTCTTCTGGGGATTCTTATGAAACTGAGGAGCAAGGCCAACAAATTGGGAATACCACTCTTGATGATTCCGATTAAAACGATCCACCATGGCAGCTAAATGGCTAGGTCCAACTAACACACAGTGAAACATCTCATAACATCTATGATGAATCCGAATAGCCCCAAAGTATGTGCCTCCTCCACCCATAGCTTTCCAGTGCACCCAGAATGAAGATCACCGTATGAATGTTCATGAGTGAGAAAATTTAAATCCGTGTTTTTGGCATAGAGCATCTAAGTACCAACTAGTTCAGGTAAAACAAGGCCGGACGGTGTCCGGGTTGTGAACACAAGTGAGGCTGAGAGTTTACCGGGTTTTGAACACAAGTAAGGCCGGGAAAGGTACCAGGTTCTGTTCACTTGCAAAGCTGGAGGTTTCCCAGGATTTGAACACACGCTTAGCTGAAAGATGGCCGGGTTATGAACACTAGTGAGGCCAGATGGCCAGTTTGGGATATGAACACAAGCTAGGCCGGTCGGGTGCCCGGGGTTTGAACACAAGTTCACCTAAATCAGTTTGGGTAGCCTATTGGTCTAAGTTCCAATTAAATAGAGTAAACAAGGTCGAGCATTTTTTGGGTTCTGAGCACGAGCAAGGCTAGGTGGGTTACCGGGAGCAAGGCCGGGCGGGCAGGCCGGGTTTTGAACACTTACAAAACCAGAGGTTGCCCGGGTTTTGAACACAAGCAAGGCCGGAAGGTGACCGGGTTTTGGGCACTAGCAAGGCCGGGGATAAGGCCGGGGTTTGGACACAAGCTAGGTCGGTCGGGGCTCGAGGTCTGAACACAAGTTTACTCGAATCAATTAGGAACTCACACAAGTGCTAACAGTGTCTATGCGTGAGACCCTTCAATAATATTTATCCCCTATGAACAACATGTTATCAATCCACTTTCAATAGGCGCGAACCCGCACAGATTCTCACAATCAACCCATCTATCCATGCCTATCCAGCCCAGATTTTCCATTAAGAATTCCATAGGAATCCATACATGAGTGTTCTCGAGCTAGCAAAATAGGTCAGTATTTCGGCATAATAAAACATAGCATTTGGTCGAAGGTTGCAATCAGACCAGCAAAGAAAGTTTACCGGAATGAGAGCCCAAATGCTATGGATTTTTATGCCTAAAATTCATCACTATTCTGTTTCCAAGTGAACACTTACGTACTGACTTGAACCACACAAATTTGAGTTCTTCAAGAGGTCACGGCAATTCGCACATTCCACAAAAGTTAAGCATGTAAAACCTCTGTTTCAGACAAACATGTAAAACAGAGTTTCCTGCAATTTATTCCACCTATTGCACACAGCAACTCCTCGTACTTCGTATATGAATAGAGCAGCATATACTTCCATACCAAGCCAGCATAAATTCACACAATTTCACGCAACAATTCCGCACAAAATCCGTATAGGAATTCCACTTAGATTAATCCGCACAAATCCACAACATTCATACCAATCCGCACAAAGCAACACAGAACTTACTTGGGCCGGTGTTGGTGTTCGTCAAAGCATCCTCCTCAGCAACCCAGAGAGAGGACCTTGGTCTTTTGCCTTAGATTGCGTCGGTGTTCACCAAGAAAGTAGAAATCCCAATTTCAAGATCGTACAACAGATCTGTGAAATTGTCTTCTTCTGAGATCCTCCTTGTTATGGGTCTTCAAAATTCGAGATCGGAAGGCCGATCTCACTCCAAAATCTAAGAAAATTTTTGAAAAGAGAAATTTTGCAAGAACCAGATTTGGGTCTCATTCCTTCAAGAACAGGGGTGCACCATTTATGAAAAGATTCCCGGCGAGGGATCCAACATTAATGTCGGGTCCCTCACCGGAGAAGAAGAGCTGCGGGAGAGAAGCCCGGTGAAAATCGAACATGATGAATAGTGCATAGCAGCGCCCTATTTTCGCCTCTCCCTCAGCTTAGTCACTAGTCGAAGGTAATGGTAAATAAAAAAACCGTGAGAGTCTACGGGAGTGGGAACATTGTCCCACTCCTGTTATACAATGGAACCTACTAGACTACCCCTGATCCAGATTATACAATCAGGTGGCCACAAAAAGTTCCGTGGGAAATGTATGGGAGTGGGGACATTGCCCCACTCCCTTAATACATGTTACCTAAAATACTACCCCTGATCTAATGTTGCAACCAGGTGACCAAAAGAAGCTAGTCCCGTCGTGATGACCGGGGCCTGTGGAAACCAGCCATGAGAAATCTTACAGCCCGTCATGGTGACCGGGGCCTGTATGAGCCATCCCTTCAACAGAGTCCCGTGGTGGTGACCGGGGCTTGTATAAGCCATCCCTGAAATAAACAGAGGGGCGTGAGAACAAAATCACTTTCCTCCTCGCTCCATTTTACATCCCTGCTACCGGTGGTGTGAACCGGCTCTTGTGTCGTGGTTTGCTCCCCACGGGTGTCTTCTAATCCGAAGTGGTCTCGGTCTTCCAGTGAATGAAGCAGTGCATCCTCTCCGGGTGGAGCTGGTACACCGTTTCTACCATGTACGCCCCTCCATGCTACCGGTGGTGTGAATCGGCTCTTCCGCCGTGGTTTGCTCCCCACGGGTGTCTTCAAATCCTAGAGTGGTACTCGGTCTTCTAATCTGAGAGTGGTAATCAGTCTTCCAATGAATGAAGTAGTATAACATGTCCTCCTAAAAGGGCTTTGCACACCGCTTCTACCATGTACACCTCTAAGATGAAGATAAAGAGGTGGCCTTCGATAACGGTCTCTGGATGAGGGCCGAGGCTTTCTCTGTGGTGTTAGGAGCAGTTTGACCGTAGTTCATTGTGCTCCCAAGTGTTACCCACGGATAGACCTCCTAAGCATAAGAGACCGGGCATGACTTCTACCGTGCACGCCCCGCGTAACGGTTTTGTAACCGTTCTTTCCATTTTAGGTAAATGGACAGCCTGATGCCATTTTGCACTTTTCAGTGCAGCGCAGACCGTTAATTCCAAGTGATACCTAGCAAGGGGTTAATTAATATGCGTACGCAGAATTAATTTACCCCCTACCCGACCTTCATGGCCATGCTGCAACCGTGGAGAATCCTTTCCACCATATGGAGAGAAGCTGCTGCTTAAATTTGTTTTTTGTCCAACAGTTAATTTTTTTTTATCCAACAGTTTGACCGTTAATTAGTTAAAGTCAACTTTGTTATTAGTGTTTATATATTGAAAGTCAAGTAAAGTTTGACCGTTGATTAGTTAAAGTCAGCTTAGTCACTAGTGTTTATATATAGAAAGTCTAGTAAGGTTTGACCGTTGATTAGACAAAGTCAAACAGTTGTATTAGTAATTATTATACACCAATTCATATAAATTTTGACCGTTAATTAGTTTAAGTCAACTTTGTTATCTGTGTTTATATATTGAAAGTCAAGTAAAGTTTGACCGTTGATTACTTAAAGTTAGCTTAATCACTAGTGTTTATTAGACAAAGACAAACATTTTTATTAGACAAAGTCAACCTAGTTATTAGTGTTTATATATTGAAAGTCGAGTAAAGTTTAACCATTGATTAGTTAAAGTCAGCTTAGTCACTAGTGTTTCTATATAGAGAGAGTCAAATAAAGTTTGACCGTTGATTAGTTAAAGTCAACTTTATTAATAGTGTTTATATATAGAAAGTCAAATAAGGTTTGACCGTTGATTAGACAAAGTCAAACATTATTATTAGTATTTATTATATACTAATTCAAATAAAGTTTGACCGTCAATTAGTTAAAGTCAACTTTGTTGTTAGTGTTTATATATTGAAAGTCAAGTAATGTTTGACCGTTGATTAGTTAAAGTCAGTTTCGTCGTTAGTGTTTATATATAGAAAGTCAAGTAAGGTTTGACCGTTGATTAGACAAAGTCAAACATTTTTATTAGTATTTATTATACACTAATTCAAATAAAGTTTGACCGTTAATTTGTTAAAGTAAACTTTGTTATCTGTGTTTATATATTGAAAGTCAAGTGAAGTTTGATCGTTGATTACTTAAACTTAGCTTAATCACTAGTGTTTATATATACAAAGCTTAGTAAGGTTTGACCGTTGATTAGACAAACTCAAACATTTTTATTAGTATTTATTATATACTAATTCAAATAAAGTGTGACCCTTAATTAGTTTAAGTCAACTTGTTATTATTGTTTATATATTGAAAGTCAAGTAAGGTTTGACCGTTGATTAGACAAAGTCAAACATTTTTATTAGTATTTATTACAGACTAATCCAAATAAAGTTTGACCGTTAATTAGTTAAAGTCTACTTTGTTAATAATATTTTTTATTGAAAGTTAATTAAAGTTTGACCGTTTATTAGACAAAGTCAACCTAGTTATTAGTGTTTATATATTGAAAGTCGAGTAAAGTTTGACCGTTGATTAGTTAAAGTCAGCTTAGTCACTAGTGTTTCTATATAGAGAGAATCAAGTAAAGTTTGACCGTTGATTAGTTAAAGTTAACTTTGTTATTAGTGTTTATATATTAAAAGTCAAATAAGGTTTGACCGTTGATTAGACAAAGTCAAACATTTTTATTAGTATTTATTATATACTAATTCAAATAAAGTTTGACTGTTAATTAGTTAAAGTCAACTTTGTTATTAGTGTTTATATATTGAAAGTCAAGTAAAATTTGATTGTGGATTAGTTAAACAGCTTAGTCACTAGTGTTTATATATAGAAATTATAGTAAGGTTTGACCGTTGATTAGACAAACTTAAACATTTGTATTAGTAATTATTATATACTAATTCAAATAAAGTTTGACCGTTAATTAGTTAAAATCAACTTTGTTATTAGTGTTTATATATTGAAAGTCAAGTAAAGTTTGACCGTTGATTAGTTAAAGTCAGCTTCGTCGCTAGTGTTTATATATAGAAAGTCAAGTAAGGTTTGACCGTTGATTAGACAAAGTCAAACATTTTTATTAGTATTTATTATACACAAATTAAAATAAAATTTGACCGTTAATTAGTTGAATTCAACTTTGTTAATAGTGTTTTTTATTGAAAGTCAAGTAAAGTTTGACCGTTTATTAGACAAAGTTAACTTAGTTATTAGTTTTTATATATTGAAATTCGAGTAAAGTTTGATGTTGATTAGTTAAATTCAGCTTAGTCACTAGTGTTTCTATATAGAGAGAGTCAAGTAAAGTTTAACTGTTGATTAGTTACAGTCAAGTTTGTTATTAGTGTTTATATACAGAAAGTCAAATAAGGTTTGACAGTTGATTTGACAAAGTCAAACATTTTTATTAGTATTCATTATATACTAATTGAAATAATGTTTGACCGTTAATTAGATAAAGTCAACTTTGTTATTAGTGTTTATTTATTGAAAGTCAAGTAAAGTTTGACTGTTGATTAGTTAAAGTCAGCTTAGTCATAGTGTTTATATATTGAAAGTCAAGTAAGGTTTGACCGTAGATTAGACAAAGTCAAACATTTTTATTAGTATTTATTATACACTAATTCAAATAAAGTTTGACCGATGATTAGTTAAAGTCAGCTTAGTCACTAGTGTTTATATATACAAAGTCAAGTAAGGGTTGACCGTTGATTAGTTAGAGTCAACTTTGTTATTAACGTTTCTTTATAGAAGGTCTGGTAAGGGTTGACCGTTGATTTGTTAAAATCAATTTTGTTATCAATATTAAATAGAAAGTCAAGTAAGGGTTGATCGTTGATTAGTTAAAATCAACTTTGTTATTAATATCAAATAGAAAATCAAGTGAGGGTTGACCGTGGATTAGTGAAACTCAACCTAGTTATTAGTGTTTATATATTAAAAGTCAAGTAAGCTTAGACCGTCGAATAGTTAAAATTAACTTCGTTATTAGTGTTTGTATATAGAAAGTAAAGTAAAGGTTGGACGTAGATTAGTTATGGTAAAACATTTGATTATTATACACTACAAATAAAGTTTGACGATTAATTAGTTAAAGAAAACTTAGTTATTAGTATTTATATATCGAATGTCAAGTAAGGGTTGACCGTTGATTAGACAAAGTCAAACATTTTTATTAGTATTTGTTATATACTAATTCATATAAATTTTGAGCGTTGATTAGTTAAAGTCAGCTTTGTCACTTGTGTTTATGTTTTGAAAGCCAAGTAAGGTTTGACCGTTGATTAGACAAAGTCTAACATTTTTATTAGTATTTATTATCGACTAATTCAAATAAAGTTTGACCATTAATTAGTTAAAGTCTACTTTTTTAATAATGTTTTTATTGAAAGTTAAGTAAAGTTTGACCGTTTATTAGACAAACTCAACCCAGTTAATAGTGTTTATAAATTGAAAATCATGTAAATTTTGACCGTTGATTAGTTAAAGTCAGCTTAGTCACTAGTCGAAGGTAATGGTAAACAAAAAGAAACCGTGTGAGTGTATGGGAGTGGGAACATTAGCCCACTTCCTTAATACATGTTACCTAAAATACTACCCCTGATCTAAATGTTACAACTAGGTGACCAAACGAAGCTAGTTCCGTCGTGATGACTGGGGCCTGTGGAAACCATCCATGAAAAATATTACAGCCCATCGTGGTGACCGGGGCCTGTATGAGCCATTCCTTCAAAAGAGACCCTTCGTGATGACCGGGGCCTGTATAAGCCATCCCTGAAAAAAAAAGAAGGGCGTGAGAACAAACTCACTTGCCTCCTCGCTCCATTTTAAATCCCTGCTACCGGTGGTGTGAATCGGCTCTTGCGCCGTGGTTTGCTCCCCACGGGTGTCTTCAAATCTGAAGTGGTCTCGGTCTTCCAATGAATGAAGTAGTATGACCTGTCCTCCGAAAAGGGCTTGCACACCGCTTCTACCATGTACACCTCTAAGATGAAGATAAAGAGGTGCTATTGGCCTTCGATAACGGTCTCTGAATGAGGGCCGAGGCTTTCTCTGTGGGGTTGGGAGCAGTTTGACAATAGTCCATTGTACTCCCAATTGTTCCCCGCGGATAGACCTCCTAGGCATAAGAGACCGGGCATGACTTCTACCGTGGACGCCCCGCGTAACGGTTTTGTAACCATTCTTTCCATTTTAGGGAAATGGACAGCCTGATGCCATTTTACACTTTTTAGTGCCGCGCAGGTAAATAGCGCAACCGTTAATTCCAAGTGATACCTAGCAAGGGGTTAATTAATTTGCATGAGCAAAATTAATTTACCCCCTACCCAACCTACATGGCTATGTTTCTACCATGGGAATCCCTTCAGACATGTGGAGAAATACTGTTGCGATTTATTATTTATTTATTTATTCATTTTCTTTTTGTTTTTTTTGTTTTTTTGTTTTTTTCGTCAATAGTAGCCATCCCTCGAGGGTACTTCACGAATCCCCCCTCGAGGGCAGAGCACTCGAACACCTTCAGCCCTCGAATGCCCCCCAAGGGGCACTTGAAAGCTTCCAACACTCGAATGCCCCCCTCGAGTACTCGAGCACCAACCATCTCGAGGACAGAGCAGACGAACACCTTCAACCCTCGAATGCCCTCATACGAGCACTCGAAAGCTTCCAACACTTGAATGTCCCCCTCTAGTACTCGAGCTCCACCTGCACTCGTATGCCTTGAGCACTCGAATACCTCAAACCTTCGCGACTCTACCAATGGACAAGCACCTGTAGCACTCGAATGCCCCCCTCGAGGATAGAGCACTCGAACACCTTCAGCCCTTGAATGCCCCCCAGGAGCACTCTAAAGCTTCCAACACTCGAATGCCCCCCTCGAGTACTCGAGCACCAACTATCTCGAGGAGAGAGCAGACGAACACCTTCAACCCTCGAATGCCCCCACACGAGCACTCAAAAGCTTCCAACACTCGAATGGCCCCCTCGAGTACTCGAGCTCCACCAGCACTCGTATGCCTTAAGCACTCAAATACCTCAAACCTTCGCGACTCCACCACGGGACAAGCACCCTATAGCACTCGAATGCCCCCTCGAGCTCTCGAGCACCTACGGCACTCGAGTATCCACCTCGAGCACTCGAGCCCCTCCAGTACTATTCATTCTCGAACCACCGCTCGAGTACTCGAATCTCCACCCCTCGAGGGGGTCCTCTCGAACATCTAGCCCTTCGAGACTCAAAAAAATATTTACCGTTTTCAAAATTTTTATTTTTTTTGTTTTTTTTTTAATTTTTAATTTTTTTATTTTTTTTCACTTTGTCCTCAAAACCAGTTGGACCACCAGTTTTTAAGACCTCTCGGGCCAGTGGCCCTGAAGACCTCTCGAACTGGTGGCCCTGAAGACCTCTCGAACTGCTAACCCTCGAGACCTCGCGTACTTGTGGCCCTCGAGACCTCATGAACCTCTGGACCTCAGGACTTGTCGAACCTGTGGCCCTCGAGACTTCCTGAACTAGTGGTCTTTGAGACCTCTCTAACTAGTGGCCCTCGAGCTCTCTCGAACCATTGGCCCTCGAGACCCCTCGAAGCACTAGCCGTGGAAACCTCTCATACCCCTGGTTCACGATACCTGTTAAACCGCTGGCCCACGAGACCTGTGGAACCGCTGGCCCTCGAGATCACTCAAATCACTGGCCCTAGGAACTCGAACCTTTGGCTCTCGAGACCTCATGAGCCTCTGGAGCTTTGTACCTCCCGAACCGCTGGCCCTCGAGGTCTCACGAACCCCTGGCACTCGAGATCTCTTGAACCCCTGGCGCCCGAGACCTGTTGAACCATTGGCCCTCGAGACCTCACGAACCTCTGGCCCTCGAGACCTGGCGATCCTCTGGCCCTCGAGACCTGGCGAAGTGGTGGCCCTCGATACCTCCCAAACTGGTGGTCTTTGAGACCTCTCGAACCAGTGGCCCTCGAGATCTCTCGAAACACTGACCCTCGAGACCTCTCAAAACACTAGCCCTGTAGACCTCTCGAAGAACTAGCCCTTGAGACCTGACGGACCTCCGGTCCTCGAGACCTGAGGAGACCTCTCGAAGAACTAGCCCTCGAGACCTGAGGAGACCTCTCGAACCTTTGGCTCCCGAGACCTCATGAGATTCTGGAGCTCGGTACCTTTCGAACCGGTGGCCCTCGAGGCCTCTCGAACCAGTGGGCCTCGATACCTCTCAAACCGATAACCCGCGATACATCTCGAATCTCTCGAACCAGTGGCTCTCGAGAATTCTCGAACCAGTGGGACTCGAGACCTCTCGAACCATTGGCTCTCGAAACCTCTCAAACAACTGGTTCTCTAGTCTTCACACAGAACTGGCCCTCGAGTCCTCTCGAGCAACCGGTCCTTGGAACCTGTAGACCAACTGGCCCTCGAGGCCTGAAGTAATTTTTCCCCCTTCTGGCTGCTAGGTGGATGTCTGCAAGAAATATTTACCTCTCTGGTGCTTTATCCATGGTGTCCCCTAAGCTTACCTGCAGGAAAGTTTAGGAAAAAAGAATGGACTTCCTCATTTTTTACTTTGTTTGCGAAGGATCCCTGTCTAGAACAGCAGTTCATGCGGGAATAATCTATTGAGGATGAGGTAGCAGTCCTTTTGGATAAGCTTGAAAACCCTTGCCGATTCCGGACGGAGACCGTTTTTGAGAACTCCGTTCCTTTCACTCCATATGTAGTACATTGAGGTTGTCAGCGCCAGTGGCCTTATCTTTTTTTTCAATTTCGATCCTCTTACCTGTCTTCTGATCCATTTTTCTGAGGCTGCAATGGAGGTGGTAGCTCGGCTCAATCCAATCCAGTTTCGTACTCTCTCCCATACTAGTTTGATGAAATCACGGTTGAAAAACAAGTGATCGTGTGACTCTTCTTCGGAGCGACGGAGGCAGCAGATGTCGTCTGGGGGTTCGTCAGCTCCTCCATGGTACCTGTCCTTGGTTTGGAGACGACCAAGCGATGCAAGCCATGTAATGAAAGAGAACCGGGGTGGTATCGAGCCACTCCAAATTGATTTGAAGAATCTTGGTCTTGGGAGGGTGGATATATCATACAGATGTGGGTAAGTGAACCTGTACAAATGATCATGAGCCATTGCCGTGAATTTTCCGGATCCTGTCCAAACCGCCAGCAAGTCGATGAGTGTTTCCCTTGAGCCTCCACACATGATTAACAGGTTGTCTCGTATTTCGCACAGATTTGTGAAGTAGAGTGAGAACTTCTCTGAGATTCTACCGCACGGAGCCCTTGTGTGTACATTCCATATATTGCTCGTGCTTAGGAACTGTGAATGGACCCATTTGATCCAAAGTGACTCCTTTTTTGAGTGTATGTCCCATAGTTGCTGTGCGAGGATGGCCATATTCCAAGTCTTGAAGTCCCGAATTCCCAAACCCCCATTACTCCTCGGGGTGCAAAGCGTTTTCCAGGAAACCTTTTTCTGCTTCTTTTCACCCCACAGGAAGTGTTTACATTTTTGTTCTAGTGAGTCCATAACGTTTCCCTGGATGATGAAGTGTCATATCCAGAATCTAATAACTCCCTGTACCACGGATTTTATGAGTTCCAGTTTCCCCGCATAAGATAATGTATGACCTTTGAATCTTGTAATTTCCTTGTCTACACTCTCAAGAAGCGTTTGAAACTGAGAGACCTTGAGTTTACAGGAATCCAACGGGATACCTAAGTACCTGACCGGAAAAGTAGCCCATGGAATGCTGGTGAAGCTTAAGTCCTCCTTTATACCCACTCCAGAGAATTTTGACTTTACGGCGTTCATGGCTAGGCATGAGGTATGCTGGAAATTGTTTAGAGCAGACATGATGGCATGGACAGAGTTCCGGTCTACTTTCAAAAAAAGCATCAGGTCATCCGCGAATGCCAGGTGGGTGATTTTTAGGTGTTCATATCTCGGGTGGTATGAGAACGGTGAGGTTTCTGCCCTATTTTTCAGTAACCTAGAAAGATATTCCATGCAAATGACAAAAAGTTGGGGAGAAATGGGGTCGCCTTGTCGCAGTCCCCTTTTGGCTTTGAAGAAATCACACAATTTGCCATTTATTGCAATGGAGAACGTCGATGTTGTGACGCATTCCATGATTCTATCAACCCACATTTGCGGGAACTCCGGGCCATTGAGTACCTCCCGTATGAAATCCCAGGAAACTGTGTCGAATGCCTTTGTGAGGTCTACCATAATCATACAGCGGGGAGAGGATCGTGATAGTCCGTAGCCCCGCACGAGCTCTTGAGCCATCATGACATTATCAGAAAGTTTCCTTCCCTTTACGAATGCTGCTTGGCAGGGGTCAATAAGGCCGGGGAGGAGAGGATCGATTCTGTTGGCGATGACTTTGGAGATAATCTTGTAGATGATATTGCAGCAGGAGATGGGTCTAAAGTCAGCCACCCTTAGGTTGTCTTCTTTCTTGGGAATAAGTGCAATAGCGGTATGATTTAGCCTTCTTAGCAGTTCACCAGTGCAGAAGAATTCCAAGACCGATTCTGTGACATCCTGTCCCACGATCTCCCATTGATTCTTGAAAAAAGCTGCTGTGAAGCCATCCGGGCCCGGAGGTTTGTCATTGGACATGGAGAAGAGGGCTGGCTTGATTTCATGCCTTTTGATATCTTGGCTCAGTATGGCTCTCTCCATGTCAGTAAGTAAGGGGCCTGAACGGATTATATCCGGATCGATTGGTGCACGAAGTACATCTGACCCGAATAAGCCCTTATAAAACTCCACAAATAGTGCCCCTTTTTTCTTGCTAGATGTGACTAATCTTTCTTCTGCGTCCAGAATTGCCGGGACTCCCCCTCCCTTTCTGTTGGCTACGAAGCCGTGAAAGAAACTTGTGCCCTTATCCGCCAAAGTGAAAATGTTTATTGTTCCCTTTTGTGTTAGGAATTTTGACTCCGCCGTGTAGAAGATCAGGGTTGTTTGCTTTAGAACAGTCAGTTAGTGTATTAGTTCCTGTGATGCGTTCCCCGGCGTTAAACTTTTCAACGCATTTGCATACTCCATATCTGCTCTTTTCATCTTTTCTGATATGTGGTGGAAGTCTCTTTTCCCCAGCTCTTTGAGTGGTTTCTTCAATCTTTGAAGTTTTCGGCATAGAACATACTGTCTGAACCCTTGAACTGCTGGTGACCAGTGATCATGAACAACCTGCTTGCACCTCGGATGCACATTCCACATATTTTGATACCTGAAAGGTCTGTTCAACTGCTCATTTTTTTGTGCTAGAGCTATTACAAAAGGTAGGTGGTCAGAGAGGGCTGATCCAGGAAGAAAGGTGGTACGGCAGGAATCTTCATCCCATTTGTGATTCAGAAGGACGCTGTCTAGTTTGCGCCTGATTGTGAAGTCAGCATTATGCCATGTTAGATGATCCCCGATTGCTGGGGCATCCCTCTGGCCACAGGCGGTACAGGCTTCTTGAAATTCTCTCATTTGGTAGACCCCGGGGGATGTGTTGCCCATATGATCATTTACACTAAGGATGGCGTTAAAGTTGCCAAGAACCATCCAAGGGAGTCAAGGTTCGCACCGTATCGCTTTAGTTCTGCCCAAAGGGGTAATCTGTATAGTCTTCCCTCACTATTTCCATACGTGTAGGTGCAAAGAAAATGCACATTCAATAATAGGTGTCGTACTCTAAGATGGATCAGTTGCGCCATTTTGCCCGTTGTCTGAACATGAAACTTTTTGGGGTCCCAAACAACAAGAATTCTTGAATTAGGTGTCGATTCAAAATTGTGGGTGTATCTCCAACCTTTAAGACTCCTCATAAAGTTTTTCAGTGTTCGTTCACTTGCTTTTATTTCCAGAATACCTAACAAACTGACATTGTTTTCGGAGATGATGTTCTTCGCCCATCTCCTTTTTGCTGGGGCGCCAAGGCCCCGTATGTTTATGTTGGCTGCATTCATTGGGGGGCGAAGGTCCCTTCTGGCCTTGGATCGCCGCCTTTACTGCTGTCATTTAAAGAGGAACTCTTTGCTGCTTCTGCCACTCTTTGGTAGGTTTTTGTCGATGGGTTGAGTAGCATGTAAGAGAATCTGGTTCTGCCGCTGCTCTTGAACATATGTTTCTCAACTGTGTTTTTTCCTTTTGGAGCTGGAGGTCTTCCTGCCCTAGGGGGGTTGCTCCTCTTCTTGCCTCCGGATGAAGCATGCTGTTCGGTATACTTCCCGCAACATTTATCGGTCTGTCTGCATCACCGAAAGCCGGAGGCTCTACCAAGCCGGCATTATCACTGAGACGGGGACGGGTGCCCGGTGGTGTGGGATCAACTGTTTCCTTCCCTCGGTCCATCTCCATAGCTACCTCTGTGTCTTCGTACTTTTCCTTTACCGAGTTTACTTCTTGCTCTGTGGTGCTAGGTCCTGGGTGTACTGGTTTTGACCCCGAAACTGTGTCGTCATTTGTACGGGAGAGCTCTCTTTCTGGGTTTTTTCCATCATTCACCTGTGTGGGAAGAACGCTTTTATCGAAGTTTACAGCCCAATTTTTTTGCCAATCGTTCCTAAAAAAACCCTATCCCTGGCCCTGAAGAATTCATCGCAACCTTCAAAGAGATGTGTATTTTCTCCGCAGTTTGGGCACCACGGTTTACAGTAGTCATACAGTATCTGTTGCGAGTGGGTAGTTCTGTTCGGCATACAGAATTTTACCATTTCTTTGAGCTATTTGGAGGTGTCGATGAGGACCAGGATCCTGGCATAGTAGCCCACGAGATCTCGAGTTCCATTGTCCATGAGGACGGGCTCACCAAGGGTGGAGGCTATCTTCTCGAGGGCTTTTTTGTGCCAGCATGACTTTGGTAGGTAGTTCATGCAAATCCATATAGGTTTCTTGGCCATGATACGCATATCGTACTTCCCAGACTCAGGTATAGGAACAATAAACAACTTTTTACCGTGGAGGAAATGGTTCGGACCCTGTAGTACCCTGTCCCTGTCCTCCGCTGTTTTGAATCCAAATTTTAGGTACCCATTTGTCATTGTTTGAACCCAGCATTGGGCATCCCACTTTTCCATGAACAATTTCCGGACAGCATATATACCTGGGAAAGAACCTGGGAAGACACCTAAAAAACCATAGAACACCCGGACTTGCTCCTTGTTAACTTCTTCCTCTGAGTAGACAAAATCCACATCTTGGTCTGTGATAATATCTACTTTGTTCAAGGTGATATCCGCGTCATCCCACTGCCTTTTTCTCTCTAGTCGCGGATCATGCCATTCTCTAGACTTGAAGGTCTTTTCCACTTGGTCATTCAGGGCCGGATGATTTGCCGATTTGGTGGCAGGGGTTGTTATGGAAGACTGGTCCATGTTTTCCCGTTCACAGTGACAGTAAGAGAAGAAAAGAGGGGTTAGGTACACAATCTGAGTAACGTATCGGATGCAGAAGGGAGACTAACTTATCTCCCACACAATATTCTACTTCGAAAACAACAGAAATTCCTAGTAACTATCCCGGCAACAAGGGATTAATGCTTCTTCAGATAATATGCTACACATGTCAGATATTACTCATACAAATTACAACGACATGAATGCAAAGATATACATAATCCAAATGCTCAACAAATGTTAACTTTTCAGTGCTCGAACAGGGAATGAAAAAATTCAGAGGCAAGTGACTAAAAAGAACCTATTTTCGGAAACCCCCGCAATGCCGGTGGAGAGGCAAACAAAAAACCCATGAACTGGAGATGATTATGCTCGGAATCCCATGGGGAATCTGAGTATTCTTGCCTCAGGCCGGGATTTACCGCTTGATAGGACGAAAATGCTCCCGTGGATCGTGGGAGAAGGATGCTCCTTTTTCGCCCAAAAATCCTCAGCTTAGTCACTAGTGTTTCTATATAGAGAGAGTCAAGTAAAGATTGACCGTTGATTAGTTAAAGTCAACTTTGTTCTTAGTGTTTATATATAGAAAGTCAAATAAGGTTTGACCGTTTATTAGACAAAGTCAAACATTTTTATTAGTATTTATTATATACTAATTCAAATAAAGTTTGACCGTTAATTAGTTAAGGTCAACTTTGTTATTAGTGTTTATTTATTGAAAGTCAAGTAAAGTTTGACCGTTGATTAGTTAAAGTCAGCTTAGTCACTAGTGTTTATATATAGAAAGTCTAGTAAGGTTTGACCGTTGATTAGACAAACTCAAACATTTGTATTAGTAATTATTATATACTAATTCAAATAAAGTTTGACCTTTAATTAGTTAAAGTTAACTTTGTTATTAGTGTTTATATATTGAAAGTCAAGTAAAGTTTGACCGTTGATTAGTTAAAGTCAGCTTCGTCACTAGTGATTATATATAGAAAGTCAAGTACGGTTAGACCGTTGATTAGACAAAGTCAAACATTTTTATTAGTATTTATTATACACTAATTCAAATAAAATTTGACCGTTAATTAGTTAAAGTCAACTTTGTTAATAGTATTTTTTATTGAAAGTCAAGTAAAGTTTGACCGCTTATTAGACAAAGTCAACCTAATTATTAGTGTTTATATATTGAGAGTCGAGTAAAGTTTGGCGTTGATTAGTTAAAGTTAGCTTAGTCACTAGTGTTTCTATATAGAGAGATTCAAGTAAAGTTTAACCGTTGATTAGTTACAATCAACTTTGTTATTAGTGTTTATATGCAGAAAGTCAAATTAGGTTTGACAGTTGATAGACAAAGTCAAATATTTTTATTATTATTCATTATATACGAATTCAAATAAAGTTTGACCGTTAATTAGATAAAGTCCACTTTGTTATTAGTGTTTATATATTGAAAGTCAAGTAAAATTTGACCGTTGATTAGTTAAAGTCAGCTTAGTCATAATGTTTATATATTAAAAGTCAAGTAAGGTTTGACTGTAGATTAGACAAAGTCAAATATTTTTATTAGTATTTATCATACACTAATTCAAATAAAGTTTGACCGATGATAAGTTAAAGTCAACTTTGTCACTAGTGTTTATATATACAAAGTCAAGTAAGGGTAACCGTTGATTAGTTAGAGTCAACTTTGTTATTAACGTTTCTTTATAGAAGGTCTAGTAAGGGTTGACTGTTGATTAGTTAAAATCAATTTTGTTATCAATAATAAATAGAAAGTCAAGTTAGGGTTGATCGTTGATTAGTTAAAATCAACTTTGTTATCAATATCAAATAGAAAATCAAGTGAGGATTGACCGTGGATTAGTGAAACTCAACCTAGTTATTAAGTGTTTATATATTAAAAGTCAAGTAAGCTTTGGCCGTTGAATAGTTAAAATTAACTTTGTTATTAGTGTTTGTATATAAAAAGTAAAGTAAAGGTTGGACGAAGATTAGTTATGGTAAAACATTTGATTATTATATACTACAAATAAAGTTTGACCATTAATTAGTTAAAGCAAACTTAGTTATCAGTGTTTATATATCAAATGTCAAGTAAGGATTGACCGTTGATTAGACAAAGTCAAACATTTTTATTAGTAGTTATTATATACTAATTCATATAAATTTTGACCGTTAATTAGTTTAAGTCAACTTTGTTATTATTGTTTATATATTGAAAGTCAAGTAAGGTTTGACCGTTGATTAGACAAAGTCAAACATTTTTATTAGTATTTATTATAGACTAATTCAAATAAAGTTTGACCATTAATTAGTTAAATTCTACTTTTTTTAATAATGTTTTTTATTGAAAGTTAAGTAAAGTTTGACCGTTTATTAGACAAAGTCAACCTAGTTATTAGTGTTTATATATTTAAAGTCGAGTAAAGTTTGACCCTTGATTAGTTAAAGTCAGCTTAGTCACTAGTGTTTATATATAGTGAGAGTAAAGTAAAGTTTGACCGTTGATTAGTTAAAGTCAACTTTGTTATTAGTGTTTATATATAGAAAGTCAAATACGGTTTGACCGTTGATTAGACAAAGTCAAACATTTTTAATAGTATTTATTATAAACTAATTCAAATAAAGTTTGACCGTTATTTAGTTAAAGACAACTTTGTTATTAGTGTTTATATATTGAAATTCAAGTAAAGTTTGATCATTGATTAGTCAAAGTCAGCTTCGTCACTTGTGTTTATATATAGAAAGTCAAGTAAGGTTTGACCGTTGTTTAGACAAAGTCAAACTTTTTTATTAGTATTTATTATACACTAATTCAAATAAAGTTTGACCGTTAATTAGTTAAAGTCAACTTTGTTATTAGTGTTTATATATTGAAAGTCAAATAAAATTTGACCGTTGATTAGTTAGAGTCAACTTTGTTATTAACGTTTCTTTATAGAAGGTCTATGAATGATCGTTGATTAGTTAGAGTCAACTTCTTAGTTATTAGTGTTATTATACGGAAAGTCAAGTAAGGGTTGACTGTTGATTAGTTAAAGCCATGTGAGTATATAGAATTTCAAGTAAGGGTTGACCATTGATTAGTTAAAATCAATTTTTATCAATATTAAATAAAAAGTCAAGTAAGGGTTGATCGTTGATTAGTTAAAATCAACTTTGTTATCAATATCAAATAGAAAATCAAGTGAGGGTTGACCGTGGATTAGTGAAAGCCAACCTAGTTATTAGGGTTTATTTATTGAAAGTCAAGTAAGCTTTGACCGTTCAATAGTTAAAATTAACTTAGTTATTAGTGTTTGTGTATAGAATGTAAAGTAAAGGTTGGACATAGATTAGTTATGGTCAAACATTTGATTATTATATACTACAAATACTGTTTAACCGTTAATTAGTTAAAGCAAACTTAGTTATTAGTGTTTATATATCGAATGTCAAGTAAGGGTTGACCGTTGGTTAGAAAAAGTCAAACATTTTTATTAGTATTTATTATATACTAATTCATATAAATTTTGACCGTTAATTAGTTTAAGTAAACTTTGTTATTATGGTTTATACATTGAAAGTCAAGTAAGGTTTGACCGTTGATTAGACAAAGTCAAACATTTTTATTAATATTTATTATAGACTAATTCAAATAAAGTTTGACCACTAATTAGTTAAAGTCTACTTTGTTAATAATGTTTTTCATTAAAAGTTAAGTAAAGTTTGACCGTTTATTAGACAAAGTCAACCTAGTTATTAGTGTTTATATATTGAAAGTCGAGTAAAGTTTGACCCTTGATTAGTTAAAGTCAGCTTAGTCACAAGTGTTTCTATATAAAGAGAGTAAAGTAAAGTTTGACCGTTGATTAGTTAAAGTCAACTTCGTTATTAGTATTTATATATAGAAAGTCAAATAAGGTTTGACCGTTGATTAGACAAAGTCAAACATTTTTATTAGTATTTATTATAAACTAATTCAAATAAAGTTTGACCGTTAATTAGTTAAAGTCAACTTTGTTATTAGTGTTTATATATTGAAAGTCAAGTAAAGTTTGACCGTTGGTTAGTTAAACTCAGCTTCGTCACTAGTGTTTATATATCGATTGTCAAGTAAGGGTTGACCGTTGATTAGACAAAGTCAAACATTTTTATTAGTATTTATTATATACTAATTCATATAAATTTTTACCGTTAATTAGTTTAAGTCAACTTTTTTATTATTGTTTATACATTGAAAGTCAAGTAAGGTTTGACCGTTGATTAGACAAAGTCAAACATTTTTATTAGTATTTATTATAGACTAATTCAAATAAAGTTTGACCATTAATTAGTTAAAGTCTACCTTTTTAATAATGTTTTTATTGAAAGTTAAGTAAAGTTAGACAGTTTATTAGACAAAATCAACCTAGTTATTAGTGTTTATATATTGAAAGTCGAGTAAAGTTTGACCCTTGATTAGTTAAAGTCAGCTTAGTCACAAGTCTTTCTATAGAGAGAGAGTCAAGTAAAGTTTGACCGTTGATTAGTTAAAGTCAACTTTGTTATTAGTGTTTATAGACAGAAAGTCAAATAAGGTTTGACCGTTGATTAGACAAAGTCAAACATTTTTATTAGTATTTATTATATACTAATTCAAATAAAGTTTGACCGTTAATTAGTTAAAGTCAACTTTGTTATTAGTCTTTATATATTGAAAGTAGAGTAAAGTTTGACCGTTAATTAGTTAAAGTCAGCTTCGTAACTAGTGTTTATATATAGAAAGTCAAGTAAGGTTTGACCGTTGATTAGACAAAGTCAAACATTTTTATTAGTATTTATTATAGACTAATTCAAATAAAGTTTGACCATTAATTAGTTAAAGTCTACTTTGTTAATAATGTTATTTATTGAAAGTTAAGTAAAGTTTGACCGTTTATTAGATAAAGTCAACTTTGTTATTAGTGTTTATATATTGAAAGTCGAGTAAAGTTTGACTGTGGATTAGTTAAAGTCAGCTTAGTCACTAGTGTTTCTATATAGAGAGAGTCAAGTAAAGTTTGACCGTTTATTAGTTAAAGTCAACTTTGTTATTAGTGTTTATATATAGAAAGTCAAATAAGGTTTGACCGTTGATTAGACTAAATCAAACATTTTTATTAGTATTAATTATATACTAATTCAAATAAAGTTTGACCGTTAATTAGTTAAAGTCAACTTTGTTATTAGTGTTTATATATTGAAAGTCAAGTAAAGTTTGACCGCTGATTAGTTAAAGTCAGCTTAGTCATAATGTTTATATATTAAAAGTCAAGTAACGTTTGACCGTAGACTAGACAAAGTCAAACATTTTTATTAGTATTTATTACATACTAATTCAAATATAGTTTAACCATTAATTAGTTAAAGTCAACTTTGTTATTAGTGTTTATATATTGAAAGTCAATTAAAGTTTGACCGATGATTAGTTAAAGTCAGCTTCGTCACTAGTGTTTATGGATAGAAAGTCAAGTAAGGTTTGACCGTTGATTAGACAAAGTCAAAATTTTTTATTAGTAGTTATTATACACTAATTCAAATAAAGTTTGACCGTTAATTAGTTAAAGTCAACTTTGTTATTAGTGTTTATATATTGAATGTCAAATAAAATTTAATCGTTGATTAGTTAGAGTCAACTTTGTTATTAACATTTCTTTATAGAAGGTCTATGAAGGATTGGTCGTTGATTAGTTAGAGTCAACTTCTTAGTTATTAGTGTTATTATACGGAAAGTCAAGTAAGGGTTGACTGTTGATTAGTTAAAGTAATGTTAGTATATAGAATTTCAAGTAAGGGTTGGCCGTTGATTAGTTAAAATCAATTTTGTTATCAATATTAAATAGAAAGTCAAGTAAGGGTTGATCGTTGATTAGTTAAAATCAACTTTGTTATCAATATCAGATAGAAAATCAAGTGAGGGTTGACCGTGGATTAGTGAAAGACAACCTAGTTACTAGTGTTTATATATTGAAAGTCAAATAAGCTTTGACCGTTAAATAGCTAAATTAACTTAGTTATTAGTGTTTGTGTATAGAACATAAAGTAAAGGTTGGGCGTAGATTAGTTATGGTCAAACATTTGATTATTATATACTTCAAATAATGTTTAACCATTAATTAGTTAAAGCAAACTTACTTATTAGTGTTTATATATCGAATGTCAAGTAAGGGTTGACCGTTGATTAGACAAAGTCAAACATTTTTATTAGTATTTATTATATACTAAGTCATATTAATTTTGACCGTTAATTAGTTTAAGTCAACTTTGTTATTATTGTTTATATATTGAAAGTCAATTAAGGTTGGACCGTTGATTAGACAAAGTCAAACATTTTTATTAGTATTTATTATAGACTAATTCAAATAAAGTTAGACCATTAATTAGATAAAGTCTACTTTTTTAATAATGTTTTTTATTGAAAGTTAAGTAAAGTTTGACCGTTTATAAGACAAAGTCGACCAAGTTATTAGTGTGTATATATTGAAAGTCGAGTAAAATTTGACCCATGATAAGTTAAAGTCAGCTTAGTCACTAGTGTTTCTATATAGAGAGAGTCAATTAAAGTTTGACCGTTCATTAGTTAAAGTCAGCTTTGTTATTAGTGTTTATATATAGAAAGTCAAATAAGGTTTGACTGTTGATTAGGCAAAGTAAAACATTTTTATTAGTATTTATTATATACTAATTCAAATAAAGTTTGACCGTTAATTAGTTAATGTCAACTTTGTTATTAGTGTTTATATATTGAAAGTTAAGTAAAGTTTGACCGTCAATTAGTTAAAGTCAGCTTCGTCACTAGTGTTTAAATATAGAAAGTCAAGTAAGGTTTGAACGTTGATTAGACAAAGTCAAACATTTTTATTAGTATTTATTATACACTAATTCAAATAAAGTTTGACCATTGATTAGTTAAAGTCAGCTTAGTCACTAGTGTTTATATATACAAAGTCAAGTAAGGGTTGACTGTTGATTAGTTAGAGTCAACTTTGTTATTAACGTTTCTTTATAGAAGGTCTAGTAAGGGTTGACAGTTGATTAGTTAAAGTCAACTTAGTTATTAGTGTTATTATACGGAAAGTCAAGTAAGGGTTGACTGTTGATTAGTTAAAGCAATGTGAGTATATAGAATTTCAAGTAAGGGTTGACCGTTGATTAGTTAAAATCAATTTTGTTATCAATATTAAATAGAAAGTCAAGTAAGGGTTGATCGTTGATTAGTTAAAATCAACTTTGTTATCAATATCAAATAGAAAATCAAGTGAGGGTTGACCATGGATTAGTGAAAGTCAACCCAGTTATTAGGGTTTATATATTGAAAGTCAAGTAAGCTTTGACCGTTCAATAGTTAAAATTAATTTAGTTATTAGTGTTTGTGCATAGAAAGTAAAGTAAAGGTTGGACGTAGATTACTTATGGTCAAACATTTGATTATTATATACTACAAATAAAGTTTGACCGTTAATTAGTTAAAGCAAACTTAGTTATGAGTGTTTATATATCGAATGTCAAGTAAGGGTTGACCGTTGATTAGACAAAGTCAAACATTTTTATTAGTATTTATTATATACTAATTCAAATAAAGTTTGACCATTAATTAGTTAAAGTCAACTTTGTTATTAGTGTTTATATATTGAAAGTCAAATAAAATTTGACCGTTGATTAGTTAAAGTCAACTTTGTTATTAACGTTTCTTTATAGAAGGTCTATGAAGGGTTGACCGTTGATTAGTTAGAGTCAACTTCTTAGTTATTAGTGTTATTATACGGAAAGTCAAGTAAGGGTTGACCGTTGATTAGTTAAAGCCATATGAGTATATAGAATTTCAAGTAAGGGTTGACCACTGATTAGTTAAAATCAATTTTGTTATCAATATTAAATAGAAAGTCAAGTAAGGGTTGATCGTTGATTAGTTAAAATCAACTTTGTTATCAATTATTAAATAGAAAATCAAGTGAGGGTTGACCGTGGATTAGTGAAAGTCAACCTAGTTATTAGGGTTTATATATTGAAAGTCAAGTAAGCTTTGACCGTTCAATAGTTAAAATTAACTTAGTTATTAGTGTTTGTGCATAGAATGTAAAGTAAAGGTTGGACATAGATTAGATAAGGTCAAACATTTGATTATTATATACTACAAATAATGTTTAACCGTTAATTAGTAAAAGCAAACTTAGTTATTAGTGTTTATATATCGAATGTCAAGTAAGGGTTGACCGTTGATTAGAAAAAGTCAAACATTTTTATTAGTATTTATTATATACTAATTCATATAAATTTTGACCGTTAATTTGTTTAAGTAAACTTTGTTATTATGGTTTATACATTGAAAGTCATGTAAGGTTTGACCGTTGATTAGACAAAGTCAAACATTTTTATTAATATTTATTATAGACTAATTCAAATAAAGTTTGACCGTTAATTAGACTAAGTCAGCTTAGTTATTAGTGTTTATATATTGAAAGTCAACTTTGTTATTAGTGTTTATATATTGAAAGTCAACTTTGTTATTAGTGTTTTTATACAGAAGGTCAAATAAGGTTTGACCGTTGATTAGACAAAGTCAAACATTTTTATTAGTATTTATTATATACTAATTCAAATAACCTTTGACCGTTAATTAGTTTAAGTCAACATTGTTATTATTGTTTATATATTGAAAGTTAGGTAAGGTTTGATCGTTGATTAGACAAAGTCAAACATTTTTATTAATATTTATTATAGACTAATTCAAATAAAGTTTGACCGTTAATTAGTTAAAGTCAACTTTTTTATTAGTGTTTATATATAGAAAGTCAAATAAAGTTTGACCGTTGATTAATTAGAGTCAACTTTGTTATTAACGCTCCTTTATAGAATGTCTAGTAAGGGTTGACCATTGATTAGTTAAAGTCAACTTAGTTATTAGTGTTATTATACGGAAAGTCAAGTAAGGGTAGACTGTTGATTAGTTAAAATCAATTTTGTTATCAATATTAAATAGAAAGTCAAGTAAGGGTTGATCGTTGATTAGTTAAAATCAACTTTGTTATCAATATCAAATAGAAAATCAAGTGAGGGTTGACCGTGGATTAGTGAAAGTCAACCTAGTTATTAGGGTTTATATATTGAAAGTCAAGTAAGCTTTGACCGTTCAATAGTTAAAATTAACTTAGTTATTAGTGTTTGTGTATATAATGTAAAGTGAAGGTTGGACATAGATTAGTAATGGTCAAACATTTTATGATTATATACTACAAATAATGTTTAACCGTTAATTAGTTAAAGAAAACTTAGTTATTAGTGTTTATATATCGAATGTCAAGTAAGGGTTGACCGTTGATTAGAAAAAGTCAAACATTTTTATTAGTATTTATTATATACTAATTCATATAAATTTTGACCGTTAATTTGTTTAAGTAAACTTTGTTATTATGGTTTATACATTGAAAGTCAAGTAAGGTTTGACCGTTGATTAGACAAAGTCAAAAATTTTTATTAATATTTATTATAGACTAATTCAAATAAAGTTTGACCATTAATTAGTTAAAGTCATCTTTTTTATTAGTGTTTATATATTGAAAGTCAAATAAAGTTTGACCGTTTATTAGACAAAGTCAACCTAGTTGTTAGTGTTTATATATTGAAAGTCGAGTAAAGTTTGACCCTTGATTAGTTAAAGTCAGCTTAGTCACTAGTGTTTCTATATAGAGACAGTCAAGTAAAGTTTGACCGTTGATTAGTTAAAGTCAGCTTTGTTATTAGTGTTTATATATATAAAGTCAAATAAGGTTTGACCGTTGATTAGACAAAGGAAAACATTTTTATTAGTATTTATTATATACTAATTCAAATAAAGTTTGACCATTAATTAGTTAAAGTCAACTTTGTTATCAGTGTTTATATATTGAAAGTTAAGTAAAGTTTGACCGTCAATTAGTTAAAGTCAGCTTCGTCACTAGTGTTTATATATAGAAAGTCAAGTAAGGTTTGAACGTTGATTAGACAAAGTCAAACATTTTTATTAGTATTTATTATACACTAATTCAAATAAAGTTTGACCGTTGATCAGTTAAAGTCGGCTTAGTCACTAGTGTTTATATATACAAAATCAAGTAAGGGTTGACTGTTGATTAGTTAGAGTCAACTTTGTTATTAACGTTTCTTTATAGAAGGTCTAGTAAGGGTTGACCGTTGATTAGTTAAAGTCAACTTAGTTATTAGTGTTATTATACAGAAAGTCAAGTAAGGGTTGACTGTTGATTAGTTAAAGTCATGTTAGTATATATAATTTCAAGTAAGGGTTGACCGTTGATTAGTTAAAATCAATTTTGTTATCAATATTAAATAGAAAGTAAAGTAAGGGTTGATCGTTGATTAGTTAAAATCAACTTTGTTATCAATATCAAATAGAAAATGAAGTGAGGGTTGACCGTGGATTACTAAAAGTCAACCTAGTTATTAGTGTTTATATATTGAAAGTCAAGTAAGCTTTAACCGTTCAATAGTTAAAATTAACTTAGTTATTAGTGTTAGTGCATAGAAAGTAAAGTAAAGGTTGGACGTAGATTAGTTATGGTCAAACATTTGATTATTATATACTACAAATAAAGTTGACCGTTAATTAGTTAAAGCAAACTTAGTTATTAGTGTTTATATATCGAATGTCAAGTAAGGGTTGACCGTTGATTAGACAAAGTCAAACATTTTTATTAGTATTTATTATATACTAATTCAAATAAAGTTTGACCATTAATTAGTTAAAGTCAGCTTTGTTATTAGTGTTTATATATTGAAAGTCAACTTTGTTATTAGTGTTTATATATTGAAAGTCAACTTTGTTATTAGTGTTTTTATACAGAAGGTCAAATAAGGTTTGACCGTTGATTAGACAAAGTCAAACATTTTTATTAGTATTTATTATATACTAATTCAAATAACCTTTGACCGTTAATTAGTTTAAGTCAACTTTGTTATTATTGTTTATATATTGAAAGTTAGGTAAGGTTTGATCGTTGATTAGACAAAGTCAAACATTTTTATTAATATTTATTATAGATTAATTCAAATAAAGTTTGACCGTTAATTAGTTAAAGTCAACTTTTTTATTAGTGTTTATATATTGAAAGTCAAATAAAGTTTGACCGTTGATTAATTAGAGTCAACTTTGTTATTAACGCTCCTTTATAGAATGTCTAGTAAGGGTTGACCGTTGATTAGTTAAAGTCAACTTAGTTATTAGTGTTATTATACGGAAAGTCAAGTAAGGGTTGACTGTTGATTAGTTAAGTCATGTTAGTATATAGAATTTCAAGTAAGGGTTGACCGTTAATGAGTTAAAATCAATTTTGTTATTAATATTAAACAGAAAGTCAAGTAAGGGTTGATCGTTGATTAGTTAAAATCAACTTTGTTATCAATATCAAAATAGAAAATCAAGTGAGGGTTGACCGTGGATTAGTGAAAGTCAACCTAGTTATTAGTGTTTATATTGAAAGTCAAGTAAGCTTTGACCGTTAAATAGTTAAAATTAACTTAGTTATTAGTGTTTGTGTATAGAACGTAAAGTAAAGGTTGAACGTAGATTAGTTATGGTCAAACATTTGATTATTATATACTACAAATAAAGTTTGACCATTAATTAGATAAAGCAAACTTAGTTATTACTGTTTATATATCGAATGTCAAGTAAGGGTTGACTGTTGATTAGACAAAGTCAAATATTTTTATTAGTATTTATTATATACTAATTCAAATAAAGTTTGACCATTAATTAGTTAAAGTCAACTTTGTTATTAGTGTTTATTTATTGAAAGTCAAGTAAAGTTTGATCGTTGATTAGTCTAAGTCAGCTTCGTCACTTGTGTTTATATATAGAAAGTCAAGTAAGGTTTGACCGTTGATTAGACAAAGTCAAACTTTTTTATTAGTATTTATTATAAACTAATTCAAATAACGTTTGACCGTTAATTAGTTAAAGTCAACTTTGTTATTAGTGTTTATATATTGAAAGTCAAATAAAATTTGACCGTTGATTAGTTAGAGTCAACTTTGTTATTGACGTTTCTTTATAGAAGGTCTATGAAGGGTTGACCGTTGATTAGTTAGAGTCAACTTCTTAGTTATTAGTGTTATTATACGGAAAGTCAAGTAAGGGTTGACTGTTGATTAGTTAAAGCCATGTGAGTATATAGAATTTCAAGTAAGGGTTGACCATTGATTAGTTAAAATCAATTTTGTTATCAATATTAAATAGAAAGTCAAGTAAGGGTTGATCGTTGATTAGTTAAAATCAACTTTGTTATCAATATCAAATAGAAAATCAAGTGAGGGTTAACCGTGGATTAGTGAAAGTCAACCTAGTTATTAGGGTTTATATATTGAAAGTCAAGTAAGCTTTGACCGTTCAATAGTTAAAATTAACTTAGTTATTAGTGTTTGTGTATATAATGTAAAGTAAAGGTTGGACATAGATTAGTCATGGTCAAACATTTTATTATTATATACTACAAATAATGTTTAACCGTTAATTAGTTAAAGAAAACTTAGTTATTAGTGTTTATATATCGAATGTCAAGTAAGGGTTGACCGTTGATTAGAAAAAGTCAAACATTTTTATTAGTATTTATTATATACTAATTCATATAAATTTTGACCGTTAATTTGTTTAAGTAAACTTTGTTATTATGGTTTATACATTGAAAGTCAAGTAAGGTTTGACCGTTGATTAGATAAAGTCAAACATTTTTATTAATATTTATTATAGACTAATTCAAATAAAGTTTGACCATTAATTAGTTAAAGTCATCTTTTTTATTAATGTTTATATATTGAAAGTCAAATAAAGTTTGACCGTTTATTAGACAAAGTCAACCTAGTTGTTAGTGTTTATATATTGAAAGTCGAGTAAAGTTTGACCCTTGATTAGTTAAAGTCAGCTTAGTCACTAGTGTTTCTATATAGAGATAGTCAAGTAAAGTTTGACCGTTGATTAGTTAAAGTCAGCTTTGTTATTAGTGTTTATATATATAAAGTCAAATAAGGTTTGACCATTGATTAGACAAAGTAAAACATTTTTATTAGTATTTATTATATACTAATTCAAATAAAGTTTGACCGTTATATTTAAAGTCAACTTTGTTATCAGTGTGTATATATTGAAAGTTAAGTAAAGTTTGACCGTCAATTAGTTAAAGTCAGCTTCGTCACTAGTGTTTATATATAGAAAGTCAAGTAAGGTTTGAACGTTGATTAGACAAAGTCAAACATTTTTATTAGTATTTAATATACACTAATTCAAATAAAGTTTGACCGTTGATTAGTTAAAGTCAGCTTAGTCACTAGTGTTTATATATACAAAGTCAAGTAAGGGTTGACTGTTGATTAGTTAGAGTCAACTTTGTTATTAACGTTTCTTTATAGAAGGTCTAGTAAGGGTTGACCGTTGATTAGTTAAAGTCAACTTAGTTATTAGTGTTATTATACGGAAAGTCAAGTAAGGGTTGACTGTTGATTAGTTAAAGTCATGTTAGTATATATAATTTCAAGTAAGGGTTGACCGTTGATTAGTTAAAATCAATTTTGTTATCAATATTAAATAGAAAGTCAACCTAGGGTTGATCGTTGATTAGTTAAAATCAACTTTGTTATCAATATCAAATAGAAAATGAAGTGAGTGTTGACCGTGGATTACTAAAAGTCAACCTAGTTATAAGTGTTTATATATTGAAAGTCAAGTAAGATTTAACCGTTCAATAGTTAAAATTAACTTAGTTATTAGTGTTTGTGCATAGAAAGTAAAGTAAAGGTTGGACGTAGATTAGTTATGGTCAAACATTTGATTATTATATACTACAAATAAAGTTTGACCGTTAATTAGTTAAAGCAAACTTAGTTATTAGTGTTTATATATCGAATGTCAAGTAAGGGTTGACCGTTGATTAGACAAAGTCAAACATTTTTATTAGTATTTATTATATACTAATTCAAATAAAGTTTGACCATTAATTAGTTAAAGTTAACTTTGTTATTATGGTTTATACATTGAAAGTCAAGTAAGGTTTGACCGTTGATTAGACAAAGTCAAACATTTTTATTAATATTTATTATAGACTAATTCAAATAAAGTTTGACCATTAATTAGTTAAAGTCATCTTTTTTATTAGTGTTTATATATTGAAAGTCAAATAAAGTTTGACCGTTTATTAGACAAAGTCAACCTAGTTGTTAGTGTTTATATATTGAAAGTCGAGTAAAGTTTGACCCTTGATTAGTTAAAGTCAGCTTAGTCACTAGTGTTTCTATATAGAGACAGTCAAGTAAAGTTTGACCGTTGATTAGTTAAAGTCAGCTTTGTTATTAGTGTTTATATATATAAAGTCAAATAAGGTTTGACCATTGATTAGACAAAGTAAAACATTTTTATTAGTATTTATTATATACTAATTCAAATAAAGTTTGACCGCTAATTAGTTAAAGTCAACTTTGTTATCAGTGTTTATATATTGAAAGTTAGGTAAAGTTTGACCGTCAATTAGTTAAAGTCAGCTTCGTCACTAGTGTTTATATATGGAAAGTCAAGTAAGGTTTGAACGTTGATTAGACAAAGTCAAACATTTTTATTAGTATTTATTATACACTAATTCAAATAAAGTTTGACCGTTGATTAGTTAAAGTCAGCTTAGTCACTAGTGTTTATATATACAAAGTCAAGTAAGGGTTGACTGTTGATTAGTTAGAGTCAACTTTGTTATTAACGTTTCTTTATAGAAGGTTTAGTAAGGGTTGACCGTTGATTAGTTAAAGTCAACTTAGTTATTAGTGTTATTATACGGAAAGTCAAGTAAGGGTTGACTGTTGATTAGTTAAAGTCATGTTAGTGTATATAATTTCAAGTAAGGGTTGACCGTTGATTAGTTAAAATCAATTTTGTTATCAATATTAAATAGAAAGTCAACCTAGGGTTGATCGTTGATTAGTTAAAATCAACTTTGTTATCAATATCAAATAGAAAATGAAGTGAGTGTTGACCGTGGATGACTAAAAGTCAACCTAGTTATAAGTGTTTATATATTGAAAGCCAAGTAAGATTTAACCGTTCAATAGTTAAAATTAACTTAGTTATTAGTGTTTGTGCATAGAAAGTAAAGTAAAGGTTGGACGTAGATTAGTTATGGTCAAACATTTGATTATTATATACTACAAATAAAGTTTGACCGTTAATTAGTTAAAGCAAACTTAGTTATTAGTGTTTATATATCGAATGTCAAGTAAGGGTTGACCGTTGATTAGACAAAGTCAAACATTTTTATTAGTATTTATTATATACTAATTCAAATAAAGTTTGACCATTAATTAGTTAAAGTTAACTTTGTTATTATGGTTTATACATTGAAAGTCAAGTAAGGTTTGACCGTTGATTAGACAAAGTCAAACATTTTTATTAATATTTATTATAGACTAATTCAAATAAAGTTTGACCATTAATTAGTTAAAGTCATCTTTTTTATTAGTGTTTATATATTGAAAGTCAAATAAAGTTTGACCGTTTATTAGACAAAGTCAACCTAGTTGTTAGTGTTTATATATTGAAAGTCGAGTAAAGTTTGACCCTTAATTAGTTAAAGTCAGCTTAGTCACTAGTGTTTCTATATAGAGACAGTCAAGTAAAGTTTGACCGTTGATTAGTTAAAGTCAGCTTTGTTATTAGTGTTTATATATATAAAGTCAAATAAGGTTTGACCATTGATTAGACAAAGTAAAACATTTTTATTAGTATTTATTATATACTAATTCAAATAAAGTTTGACCGCTAATTAGTTAAAGTCAACTTTGTTATCAGTGTTTATATATTGAAAGTTAGGTAAAGTTTGACCGTCAATTAGTTAAAGTCAGCTTCGTCACTAGTGTTTATATATGGAAAGTCAAGTAAGGTTTGAACGTTGATTAGACAAAGTCAAACATTTTTATTAGTATTTATTATACACTAATTCAAATAAAGTTTGACCGTTGATTAGTTAAAGTCAGCTTAGTCACTAGTGTTTATATATACAAAGTCAAGTAAGGGTTGACTGTTGATTAGTTAGAGTCAACTTTGTTATTAACGTTTCTTTATAGAAGGTCTAGTAAGGGTTGACCGTTGATTAGTTAAAGTCAACTTAGTTATTAGTGTTATTATACGGAAAGTCAAGTAAGGGTTGACTGTTGATTAGTTAAAGTCATGTTAGTATATATAATTTCAAGTAAGGGTTGACCGTTGATTAGTTAAAATCAATTTTGTTATCAATATTAAATAGAAAGTCAACCTAGGGTTGATCGTTGATTAGTTAAAATCAACTTTGTTATCAATATCAAATAGAAAATGAAGTGAGTGTTGACCGTGGATTACTAAAAGTCAACCTAGTTATAAGTGTTTATATATTGAAAGTCAAGTAAGATTTAACCGTTCAATAGTTAAAATTAACTTAGTTATTAGTGTTTGTGCATAGAAAGTAAAGTAAAGGTTGGACGTAGATTAGTTATGGTCAAACATTTGATTATTATATACTACAAATAAAGTTTGACCGTTAATTAGTTAAAGCAAACTTAGTTATTAGTGTTTATATATCGAATGTCAAGTAAGGGTTGACCGTTGATTAGACAAAGTCAAACATTTTTATTAGTATTTATTATATACTAATTCAAATAAAGTTTGACCATTAATTAGTTAAAGTTAACTTTGTTATTATGGTTTATACATTGAAAGTCAAGTAAGGTTTGACCGTTGATTAGACAAAGTCAAACATTTTTATTAATATTTATTATAGACTAATTCAAATAAAGTTTGACCATTAATTAGTTAAAGTCATCTTTTTTATTAGTGTTTATATATTGAAAGTCAAATAAAGTTTGACCGTTTATTAGACAAAGTCAACCTAGTTGTTAGTGTTTATATATTGAAAGTCGAGTAAAGTTTGACCCTTGATTAGTTAAAGTCAGCTTAGTCACTAGTGTTTCTATATAGAGACAGTCAAGTAAAGTTTGACCGTTGATTAGTTAAAGTCAGCTTTGTTATTAGTGTTTATATATATAAAGTCAAATAAGGTTTGACCATTGATTAGACAAAGTAAAACATTTTTATTAGTATTTATTATATACTAATTCAAATAAAGTTTGACCGCTAATTAGTTAAAGTCAACTTTGTTATCAGTGTTTATATATTGAAAGTTAGGTAAAGTTTGACCGTCAATTAGTTAAAGTCAGCTTCGTCACTAGTGTTTATATATGGAAAGTCAAGTAAGGTTTGAACGTTGATTAGACAAAGTCAAACATTTTTATTAGTATTTATTATACACTAATTCAAATAAAGTTTGACCGTTGATTAGTTAAAGTCAGCTTAGTCACTAGTGTTTATATATACAAAGTCAAGTAAGGGTTGACTGTTGATTAGTTAGAGTCAACTTTGTTATTACCGTTTCTTTATAGAAGGTCTAGTAAGGGTTGACCGTTGATTAGTTAAAGTCAACTTAGTTATTAGTGTTATTATACGGAAAGTCAAGTAAGGATTGACTGTTGATTAGTTAAAGTCATGTTAGCATATATAATTTCAAGTAAGGGTTGACCGTTGATTAGTTAAAATCAATTTTGTTATCAATATTAAATAGAAAGTAAAGTAAGGGTTGATCGTTGATTAGTTAAAATCAACTTTGTTATCAATATCAAATAGAAAATGAAGTGAGGGTTGACCGTGGATTACTAAAAGTCAACATAGTTTTTAGTGTTTATATATTGAAAGTCAAGTAAGCTTTAACCGTTCAATAGTTAAAATTAACTTAGTTATTAGTGTTTGTGCATAGAAAGTAAAGTAAAGGTTGGACGTAGATTAGTTATGGTCAAACATTTGATTATTATATACTACAAATAAAGTTTGACCGTTAATTAGTTAAAGCAAACTTAGTTATTAGTGTTTATATATCGAATGTCAAGTAAGGGTTGACCGTTGATTAGACAAAGTCAAACATTTTTATTAGTATTTATTATATACTAATTCAAATAAAGTTTGACCATTAATTAATTAAAGTTAACTTTGTTATTATGGTTTATACATTGAAAGTCAAGTAAGGTTTGACCGTTGATTAGACAAAGTCAAACATTTTTATTAATATTTATTATAGACTAATTCAAATAAATTTTGACCATTAATTAGTTAAAGTTAACTTTGTTATTAGTGTTTGTATATTGAAAGTCAACTTTGTTATTAGTGTTTTTATACAGAAGGTCAAATAAGGTTTGACCGTTGATTAGACAAAGTCAAACATTTTTATTAGTATTTATTATATACTAATTCAAATAACCTTTGACCGTTAATTAGTTTAAGTCAACTTTGTTATTATTGTTTACATATTGAAAGTTAGGTAAGGTTTGATCGTTGATTAGACAAAGTCAAACATTTTTATTAATATTTATTCAAATAAAGTTTGACCGTTAATTAGTTAAAGTCAACTTTTTTATTAGTGTTTATATATTGAAAGTCAAGTAAAGTTTTATCGTTGATTAGTTAAAGTCAGCTTAGTCACTAGTGTTTATATATAGAAAGTCAAGTAAGGTTTGACCGTTGATTAGACAAAGTCAAACATTTTTATTATTATTTATTATATACTAATTCAAATAACTTTTGACCGTTAATTAGTTTAAGTCAACTTTGTTATTATTGTTTATATATTGAAAGTCAAGTAAGGTTTGACCGTTGATTAGACAAAGTCAAACATTTTTATTAATATTTATTATAGACTAATTCAAATAAAGTTTGACCATTAATGAGTTAAAGTCAACTTTGTTATTAGTGTTTATATATTGAAAGTCAAATAAAGTTTGACCGTTGATTAGTTAGAGTCAACTTTGTTATTAACGCTCCTTTATAGAATGTCTAGTAAGGGTTGACCATTGATTAGTTAAAGTCAACTTAGTTATTAGTGTTATTATACGGAAAGTCAAGTAAGGGTTGACTGTTGATTAGTTAAGTCATGTTAGTATATAGAATTTCAAGTAAGGGTTGGCCGTTAATTAGTTAAAATCAATTTTGTTATTAATATTAAACAGAAAGTCAAGTAAGGGTTGATCGTTGATTAGTTAAAATCAACTTTGTTATCAATATCAAAATAGAAAATCAAGTGAGGGTTGACCGTGGATTAGTGAAAGTCAACCTAGTTATTAGTGTTTATATATTGAAAGTCAAGTAAGCTTTGACCGTTAAATAGTTAAAATTAACTTAGTTATTAGTGTTTGTGTATAGAAAGTAAAGTAAAGGTTGGACGTAGATTAGTTATGGTCAAACATTTGATTATTATATACTACAAATAAAGTTTGACCATTAATTAGATAAAGCAAACTTAGTTATTACTGTTTATATATCGAATGTCAAGTAAGGGTTGATCGTTGATTAGACAAAGTCAAATATTTTTATTAGTATTTATTATATACTAATTCAAATAAAGTTTGACCATTAATTAGTTAAAGTCAACTTTGTTATTAGTGTTTATATATTGAAAGTCAAGTAAAGTTTGATCGTTGATTAGTCAAAGTCAGCTTCGTCACTTGTGTTTATATAAAGAAAGTCAAGTAAGGTTTGACCGTTGATTAGACAAAGTCAAACTTTTTTATTAGTATTTATTATACACTAATTCAAATAAAGTTTGACCGTTAATTAGTTAAAGTCTACTTTGTTATTAGTGTTTATATATTGAAAGTCAAATAAAATTTGACCGTTGATTAGTTAGAGTCAACTTCTTAGTTATTAGTGTTATTATCCGGAAAGTCAAGTAAGGGTTGACTGTTGATTAGTTAAAGCCATGTGAGTATATAGAATTTCAAGTAAGGGTTGACCATTGATTAGTTAAAATCAATTTTGTTATCAATATTAAATAGAAAGTCAAGTAAGGGTTGATCGTTGATTAGTTAAAATCGACTTTGTTATCAATATCAAATAGAAAATCAAGTGAGGGTTGACCGTGGATTAGTGAAAGTCAACCTAGTTATTAGGGTTTATTTATTGAAAGTCAAGTAAGCTTTGACCGTTCAATAGTTAAAATTAACTTAGTTATTAGTGTTTGTGTATAGAATGTAAAGTAAAGGTTGGACATAGATTAGTTATGGTCAAACATTTGATTATTATATACTACAAATAATGTTTAACCGTTAATTAGTTAAAGCAAACTTAGTCATTAGTGTTTATATATCGAATGTCAAGTAAGGGTTGACCGTTGATTAGAAAAAGTCAAACATTTTTATTAGTATTTATTATATACTAATTCATATAAATTTTGACCGTTAATTAGTTTAAGTAAACTTTGTTATTATTGTTTATACATTGAAAGTGAAGTAAGGTTTGACCGTTGATTAGACAAAGTCAAACATTTTTATTAGTATTTATTATAGACTAATTCAAATAAAGTTTGACCGTTAATTAGTTAAAGTCTACTTTGTTAATAATGTTTTTTATTGAAAGTTAAGTAACGTTTGACCGTTTATTAGACAAAGTCAACCTAGTTATTAGTGCTTATATATTGAAAGTCGAGTAAAGTTTGACCCTTGATTAGTTAAAGTCAGCTTAGTCACTAGTGTTTCTATACAGAGACAGTCAAGTAAAGTTTGACCGTTGATTAGTTAAGCTTTGTTATTAGTGTTTATATATAGAAAGTCAAATAAGGTTTGACCGTTGATTAGACAAAGTAAAAAATTTTTATTAGTATTTATTATATACTAATTCAAATAAAGTTTGACCGTTAATTAGTTAAAGTCAACTTTGTTATTAGTGTTTATATATTGAAAGTTAAGTAAAGTTTGACCGTCAATTAGTTATAGTCAGCTTCGTCACTAGTGTTTATATATAGAAAGTCAAGTAAGGTTTGAACGTTGATTAGACAAAGTCAAACATTTTTATTGGTATTTATTATACGCTAATTCAAATAAAGTTTGACCGTTGATTAGTTAAAGTCAGCTTAGTCACTAGTGTTTATATATACAAAGTCAAGTAAGGGTTGACTGTTGATTAGTTAGAGTCAACTTTGTTATTAACGTTTCTTTATAGAAGGTCTAGTAAGGGTTGACCGTTGATTAGTTAAAGTTAACTTAGTTATTAGTGTTATTATACAGAAAGTTAAGTAAGGGTTGACTGTTGATTAGTTAGAGTCATGTTAGTATATATAATTTCAAGTAAGGGTTGACCGTTGATTAGTTAAAATAATTTTTTGTTATCAATATTAAATAGAAAGTAAAGTAAGGGTTGATCGTTGATTAGTTAAAATCAACTTTGTTATCAATATCAAATAGAAAATCAAGTGAGGGTTGACCGTGGATTACTGAAAGTCAGCCTAGTTATTAGTGTTTATATATTGAAAGTCAAGTAAGCTTTAACCGTTCAATAGTTAAAATTAACTTAGTTATTAGTGTTTGTGTATAGAAACTAAAGTAAAGGTTGGACGTAGATTAGTTATGGTCAAACATTTGATTATTATATACTACAAATAAAGTTTGACCGTTAATTAGTTAAAGCAAACTTAGCTATTAGTGTTTATATATTGAATGTCAAGTAAGGGTTGACCATTGATTAGACAAAGTCAAACATTTTAATTAGTATTTATTATATACAAATTCATAAAAATTTTGACCGTTAATTAGTTTAAGTAAACTTTGTTATTATTGATTATATATTGAAAGTCATGTAAAGTTTGACCGTTGATTAGACAAAGTCAAACATTTTTATTAGTATTTATTATACACTAATTCAAATAAAGTTTGACCGTTAATTAGTTAAAGGTTACTTTGTTAATAATGTTTTATATTGAAAGTTAAGTAAATTTTGACCGTTTATTAGACAAGGTCAACCTAGTTATTAGTGTTTATATATTGAAAGTCAAGTAAAGTTTTACCGTTGATTAGTTAAAGTCGGCTTAGTCACCAGTGTTTCTATATAGAGAGATTCAAGTAAAGTTTGACCGTTGATTAGTTACAGTCAACTTTGTTATTAGTGTTTATATACAGAAAGTCAAATAAGGTTTGACCGTTGATTAGACAAAGTCAAACATTTTTATTAGTATTTATTACATAGTAATTAAAATAACTTTTGACCGTTAATTAGTTTAAGTCAACTTTGTTATTATTGTTTATATATAGAAAGTCAAGTAGGGTTTGACCGTTGATTAGACAAAGTCAAACTTTTTTATTAGTATTTATTATACACTAATTGAAATAAAGTTTGACCGTTAATTAGTTAAAGTCAACTTTATTATTAGTGTTTATATATTGAAAGTCAAATAAAATTTGACCGTTGATTAGTTAGAGTCAACTTTGTTATTAACGTTTCTTTATAGAAGGTCTATGAAGGGTTGACTGTTGATTAGTTAGAGTCAACTTCTTAGTTATTAGTGTTATTATACGGAAAGTCAAGTAAGGGTTGACTGTTGATTAGTTAAAGCCATGTGAGTATATAGAATTTCAAGTAAGAGTTGACCATTGATTAGTTAAAATCAATTTTGTTATCAATATTAAATAGAAAGTCAAGTAAGGGTTGATCGTTGATAAGTTAAAGTCAACTTTGTTGTCAACATCAAATAGAAAATCAAGAGAGGGTTGACCGTGGATTAGTGAAAGTCAACCTAGTTATTAGTGCTTACATATTGAAAGTCAAGTAAGCTTTGACTGTTCAATAGTTAAAATTAACTTAGTTATTAGTGTTTGTATATAGAATGTAAAGTAAAGGTTGGACATAGATTAGTTATGGTCAAACATTTGATTATTATATACTACAAATAAAGTTCGACCGTTAATTAGTTAAAGCAAACTTAGTTGTTAGTGTTTATATATCGAATGTCAAATAAGGGTTGACCATTGATTAGAAAAAGTCAAACATTTTTATTAGTATTTATTATATACTAATTCATATAAATTTTGACCGTTAATTAGTTTAAGTCAACTTTATTATTATTGTTTATACATTGAAAGTCAAGTAAGGTTTGACCGTTGATTAGACAAAGTCAAACATTTTTATTAGTATTTATTATAGACTAATTCAAATAAAGTTTGACCGTTAATTAGTTAAAGTCTACTTTGTTAATAATGTTTTTTATTGAAAGTTAAGTAAAGTTTGATCGTTTATTAGACAAAGTCAACCTAGTTATTAGTATTTATATATTGAAAGTCGAGTAAAGTTTGACCGTTGATTAGTTAAAGTCAGCTTAGTCACTAGTGTTTATATATACAAAGTCAAGTAAGAGTTGACTGTTGATTTGTTAGTGTCAACTTTGTTGTTAACGTTTCTTCATAAAAGGTCTAGTAAGGGTTGACCGTTGATTAGTTAAAGTCAACTTAGTTATTAGTTTTATTATACAGAAAGTCAAGTAAGGGTTGACTGTTGATTAGTTAAAGTCAAGTTAGTATATATAATTTCAAGTGTGGGTTGACCGTTGATTAGATAAAATCAATTTTGTTATGAATATTAAATAGAAAGTAAAGTAAGGGTTGATCGTTGGTTAGTTAAAATCAACTTTGTTATCAATATCAAATAGAAAATCAACTGAGGGTTGACCGTGGATTACTGAAAGTCAATCTAGTTATTAGTGTTTATATATTGAAAGTCAAGTAAGCTTTGACCGTTCAATAGTTAAAATTAAAGGTTGGACGTAGATTAGTTATGGTCAAACATTTGATTATTTTGTACTACAAATAAAGTTTGACCGTTAATTAGTTAAAGCAAACTTAGTTATTAGTGTTTATATATCGAATGTCAAATAAGGGTTGACCGTTGATTAGACAAAGTCAAACATTTTTATTAGTATTTATTATATAGTAATTCGTATAAATTTTGACCCTTAATTAGTTTAAATCAACTTTGTTATTATTGTTTATACATTAAAAGCCAAGTAAGGTTTGACCGTTAATTAGACAAAGTCAAACATTTTTATTAGTATTTATTATACAGTAATTCAAATAAAGTTTGACCGTTAATTAGTTAAAGTATACTTTGTTAATAATGTTTTCTATTGAAAGTTAAGTAAAGTTTGACCGTTTATTAGACAAAGTCAACCTAGTTATTAGTGTTTATATATTGAAAGTCGAGTAAAGTTTTACCGTTGATTAGTTAAAGTCAGCTTGGTCACCAGTGTTTCTATATAGAGAGAGTCAAGTAAAGTTTGCCGTTGATTAGTAACAGTCAACTTTGTTATTAGTGTTTATATACAGAAAGTCAAATAAGGTTTGACCGTTGATTAGACAAAGTCAAACATTTTTATTAGTATTTATTATATAGTAATTCAAATAACTTTTGACCGTTAATTAGTTTAAGTCAACTTTGTTATTATTGTTTATATATTGAAAGTCAAGTAAGGTTTGACCGTTGATTAGACAAAGTCAAACATTTTTATTAATATTTATTATTGACTAATTCAAATAAAGTTTGACCGTTAATTAGTTAAAGTCAACTTTGTTATTAGTGTTTATATATTGAAAGTCAAGTAAAGTTTGACTGTTGCTTAGTTAAAGTCAGCTTAGTCACTAGTGTTTATATATAGAAAGTCAAGTAAGGTTTGGCCGTTGATTTGACAAAGTCAAACATTTTTATTAATATTTATTATAGACTAATTCAAATAAAGTTTGACCATTAATTAGTTAAAGTCAACTTTGTTATTATTGTTTATATATTGAAAGTCAAATAAAGTTTGACTGTTGATTAGTTAGAGTCAACTTTATTATTAACGCTCCTTTATAGAATGTCTAGTAAGGGTTGACCGTTGATTAGTTAAAGTCAACTTAGTTATTAGTGTTATTATACTTAAAGTCAAGTAAGGGTTGACTGTTGATTAGTTAAGTCATGTTAGTATATAGAATTTCAAGTAAGGGTTGACCGTTAATTAGTTAAAATCAATTTTGTTATTAATATTAAATAGAAAGTAAAGTAAGGGTTTATCGTTGATTAGTTAAAATCAACTTTGTTATCAATATAAAATAGAAAATCAAGTGAGAGTTGACCGTGGATTAGTGAAAGTCAACCTAGTTATTAGTTTTTATATATTGAAAGTCAAGTAAGTTTTGACCGTTGAATAGTTAAAATTAACTTAGTTATTAGTGTTTGTGTATAGAAAGTAAAGGTTGGACGTAGATTAGTCATGGTCAAACATTTGATTATTATAGACTACAAATAAAGTTTTTTTTAACTGAAAACACCCGAGGGTGGAGGTTGATATATTGGTACCCCAAGCCACATAATTTACGAGCTAGTGATATCATAGTAGTTTTATACAAAAAGGCAACATCATTGCCTCCAAAAGAATGATCAGATACTAATAACTATAAGTCTATATACGTGCAAGATCTAGAAGAGAAAGGTAGTTGCGATTCCAAAGTAGCGAATGTCCACACCCAGTGTTAATTCATTACTTTGCCAGGCAACAACCAGTCAGTCATGACCGTAAGTAAAAATGATGGGGAAATTAGGGTAGTAAGCCTGCCGCTGTTGGTATTCCGAGCTCGTAATCAGGAGAAACTTGCAGACCATGGTGAAACAGTCGGAGGAGTATGTTGTTGAATGGCATGTGTCTAGCCGGGAAAAAACCAAGTATAATCATCTCGAGCACACAAATGCAACTCAAGCACACGAATGTTCCCTCGTGCGCACGGAATTCCCCTCGAACACACGAATGGCCCCGTCGAGAACACGAATGTCCCCTCGAGCGCACGAATGTCTCCTGTAGTAGTCTCCTCGAGCACGATGCTGTCCCTTGGAGCACATTGATGTCCCCTCGAGCACACGGATGTCCCCTCGAGCACACGAATGTCCCTTCAAGCACACGAATATCCCTTGGAGAAGTCGTAAGTCCCTTCGAGCACACGGATATCCCCTCGAGCTCACGAATGTCCCCTCGAGCACACGAATGTCCCCTCGAGCACACGGATGTCCCTTCGAGCACACGAATGTCCCCTCGAGCACATGAATGTCCTCTCGAGCACACGAATGTCCCGTCTAGCAGTCGAAAGTCCCCTCGAGCAGTCGAAAGTTCCGTTGAGCAGTCTAAAGTTCCATCGAGCACACAGATGTCCCCTCGAGCACAAGAATGTCCGTTCGAGCACACAAATGTCCCGCCGAGCAGTCGAAAGTCCCTTCTAGCAGTCGAAAATCCCTTCGAGCAGTCGAAAGCTCTGTCGAGCAGTCTAAAGTTCCATCGAGCAGTCAAAAGTCCCTTCGAGCACACGAATGTCCCTTCGAGCACACGAATAATGTCCCTTCGAGCACACAAATGTCCCATCGAGCAGTCGAAAGTCCCCTCGAGCAGTCAAAAGTTACGTTGAGTACACGAAAGTTCCCTCGAGCACACGAATGTCCCTTCGAGCAGTCCAAAGTTCCATCGAGCACACGAATGTCCCCTTGAGCACACGACTGTTTCCTTGAGTACACGGATGTCCCCTCGAGCATAGTGGTGTCCCCTCGAGCACACGGATGTCCCCTCGAGCACACGAATGTTCCCTCGAGCACACTAATGTCCCGTCTAGCAGTTCAAAGTCCCCTCGAGCACACGAATGTCCCCGAGGGCACACGGATGTCCCCTCGAACACACGGATGTCCCCTCGAGCACAAGAATGTCCCCTCGAGCACACGACTGTCCCCTTGAGCACAAAAATATCCCCTCGAGCACACGGATGTCCCCTCGAGCACACGAATGTCCCTTCTAGCACACGAATGTTTTCTCAACCAGTCGGAAGTCCCCTCGAGCACACGAAAATCTCCTCGAGCAGTCGGAAGTCCCCTCGAGCACACGGATGTTCCCTCGAGCACACAGATGTTCCCTGGGGCACACGAATGTCCCCTCTAGCACATGAATGTTTCCTCGAGCACAGGAATGTGGATAGCAAATGTGGCTGTGAGCTCCCCTCTGGAAAGTGAAACCTCATAACCATCGGGGGGAAGCATAGGGTTCCAGAGCCATGATGAGGTCCATAACCTGCGGTAAAATGGAAGGAAAGATCAGCAGTATCAATCATCTTTAGAGGCTTGCCTATGGATTCTGATATAAGGTGTATGAATGCTATCAATATAAATTAGCCCTTTAATATGCACCGGAATGTTATTCAAATTAAGTGAAAAATCCATCCGGGAGGTTGAGTGGTGTTTAACAATAGCATCAATCACTGAATTACATTCTCTGTATATGTGCTTAAGAGAAACCTGGGATAGAAGTGTGTGAACACGGAAAACCAATGGGTAAAAAGTCCATTTGGAGCATGATGGATCATTAATCATATGAACTACCTGTAAAGAGTCAGATTCTACAATGAAGTTTGGATATCTAGGAATACAGATTTGACATGCCAGATGGACTGCCTTTATTTCAGCTTCCAGTGGTGAAATGGCTGGTATGGACTCTGACTTGATTAGGAGTGGGAAACCCTGGTTATCACGAGCAATTAAGCCAATAGAAACAGATGTAGCAGACCATGAGGCATCCACATTAACCTTGATGACATTGGGACCTGGAAATTCCCAGTATACAGTGGAGATGATTGGCTTTGGTGGTGGTCTGGGGAGGGATATTAGAGAATGGAATTGATTGCATGAGTTATGGTGTATATTGGGGGGGGGGCACGGAGAGGCTGAAATGGAAAGATTAAGAGTATCTATAACTTCCTTACTTATATGGGTAAAAGAAAAGGGGTTATCCTCAAGAAAGTAGGCATTTCTAGCCTTCCATAAAGCCCAGCAGATCAATGGAGGCAACAGTCGACATATTATTTTCTGATACCCAGAGACGTCACTACAATTCCAAAAGATGAAGAAAGTATCCACAACACTATGGACATTTTGCAGGTTGAAGTTAACTAAACGAGCACTCTGAATCCAAACAGATTTAATAAGATGGCAGTTAATGAAGAAATGTTCCAGAGAGTCAGATTGATTGCACATAGGACATTTTGAAGCCAAGCTAAAACCACATTTAATAAGGATATCATCAAAAAGGTAAGAATGAGTTGAGCAATTTCCATGTAAAGATGGAGATCTTCTTAGGTAACCTAGTGTTCCATATGAGCTTAGTTACTGGGAAATTACCTGGTATATATGTAAGAGTTTTATAAGTTGACTTGAAAGAGAATCTACCAGTCTCTTCAGGTTTCCAAATCATCTTGTCCTCTCTGTCATGTACAATTTTGAAAAGTATCATTTTCCAGAAAAGGAACGATCTTAGGTAAAATTGATACTTTGTTATTTATAAATTCAGCTACTGAACAGGGGGAAAACATGGAAGTGATGTGGGATGGGATACAATTTATCAACAGGCCATTTGGGCACCAGTTAGCAGCCTAGAAATCACATTTACCTTGCCTATGAATAATCAGTGAATTTTTTTCTGCAATAGGGTTTACCTCACAAATTCTCTTCCATGTTTTGGACTTCTTGTGGGACTGTGGAAAGGACCACAGTAATTTGGCCCACAAGGTGTTCCCTAATTGGCTTTTCCACCATAATTTAAGTGAGCAAGCTTCAATAATTGACTTGATAGATCTAAAACCCAATCCATAATGAGATTTAGGGATAGCAATGTCAGTCCACTTTTTCCATACCTTATTTTTTCTTTCCTCAGTTTCCCCCCAAAAGAAACTGGCCATTCTTTTTCCATGGATTTTACAATAGATGTCGGAGGTTTACAAACAGTCCAAATATGATGAAGGAGAGAGTATATGCATGATTGGATCAGTGTCATTTTCCCTCCTGCACTTAACCATCTATTCTTCCAGTTTTTAAATCTCTTATCCATAGTTTCAAGAAAGGGATGGAAATATCTTGATAGGGTTCTTCCTTTGAAAATAGGGCAGCCTAGGTACTTAAATGGGAAAATACCTCTCTTCATTCCTAGGATAGACCTAATCTGATGTTTCTTAGTGACTGTAGCTCTCTTGCTAATGTAAAACTCTAATTTTTCATAGCTGATTTCCTGTCCTGATGTTAACTCAAATATCTGCAGGAATGCTTTAATCCTAATTAGACCCGATTTTGAAGCTTGCATAAAAATTATGGTGTCATCAGCATAGCTTAAGTGGGTAACTGGTAAAATAGTAGAGGGAAGAGAAAAATATTGCTAACTGTTATTTTGAAAGATGAAAGAAAGGCTCCTGGAGAAAGATTCAGTAAAGATATTGAACAGTAAAGGAGAAAGGGGATCACCTTGTTTGATTCCTCTAGTTGATTTCAAAAAACCAACAGGATTACCATTGATGAGCACAGAGAAGTAAGCCTGGGAAAGGTTGTTCATGACCGCCTTAAGAAATTTACCTGAGAAACCAAATTTATGCAAAATACTCTGCAAAAAACCCCAACTAGCCCTATCAAAAGCCTTTTTCAGCTCCAGTTTGAGCATACAATTTGGTACCCTATTTTTTTGGTGAAGGAATCTAACCATCTCTTGGAGATATAGGATATTGTCTGAGATATCTCTATTCTTCATAAAAGCAGTTTGATTTTGAGAAATTAGTTTGTCCATATATGGTTTCAGTCTTTCCATGAGAACCTTAGAGCAAATTTTATTAGCTACATTAGAAAGGCTAATAGGTCTGAAATCATCAAAAGATGATGGGGTAGGTTTTTTAGGAATAAGAGTTATCCAAGTGCTAGAGATATCTCTTAGTATGTTAGATACTAGAAGAAAATCATTTACTGCAGATAAGAGGTCATCTTTTATGAAATCCCAGCATTTGATGTAAAATTTACTAGAGAAGCCATCAAGCCCTGGGCTACTATTCCTATTCAACCTCATGACCACTGATTTGAGTTCAGTTTCTGTTACATGCCTAGATAAACTAGCGTTATCTTACTCAGTGATGATGGAAGGAATCTGGCTAAGGAAGTGTGGATAGTAGGTGGAATCCACAGGGTTCCTAGATTCAGTTAGCAGGTCTGAAAAGTATTTGACAGTTTCATTCTGAATGTCTGTAAAATTGTCCAGCCATTGACCAAACTAGTTTTTGATTTTTGATATATTCAATCTACAATTCTTCTCCTGAACAGATTTATGGAAAAATTGGGTTTTATTATCCTCACACTTAAACCAATTCAATCTTGACTTATGTTTCCAAAATTTTGCTTTCTCTTTTAAAGCTCTGAGAAGAAGTGCCCTTTTTTCATTAAGAATGATAAGTTCAGTTTCTGAATGTGATAAATCATAGATTACTTCCTGTCTTCTGAGATTATCCTCAGCCATCATTACATTAGAGTCAATATTACCAAAGCTCTCTTTGTTCCATATTTTAATTACTTTCTTAACTCTAATTAGCTTAAGATATAGCCCCATCATACCTGTTTGGTGAATAGGAGAAACCCAGTTTGTTCTGATTAAATCCAAGAAACCAGGCCTATTGACCTAACAGTTGAGAAATCTAAAAGGTTTTGGGTATGAGGGAGTCTGAGTAGCAATTTGGAACAAGAGGGGTGAATGATCCAAGGATTGCCTATTGAGGATCTGTATGGAGGAAGCTGGGAATTTATTGCTCCATTGGAGTGTACACAGACCTCTATCTAATCTTTTAGAAGTAGGGTTTCTCAGTCTACCATTGGTCCATGTGAAAATATTCCCTACAGTATTAATCTCCTGTATTCCTTTGGTGTTAATCCAATTATGGAAATCCCTAATACTTCCTAGATTAGGAGAGCTAGGGCCTCTATATTCATCAGGTGTGACAATTGTGTTGAAATCACCTATAAAAACAGTTTCGTTTAGTGGGAGAAGACCTAGGGCATGCCATAGTAACTTCCTACCTTCTCTATTCCTAAGGGCATAAATAAAAACTATTTCCATCTGAGAATTAGAGCCAGAGTGGATGATTTTAACATTCAGGAATTGCTCATGGTGACATATGAGATTAACATTCAGTGAGTCATTCCACATTAGCCAGATCTCACCATTATGAAGAGGAAGCTTATTAGAAAATTCAGTTTCTACATGTAGGATTGGCATTGAGAGCTATCATGCATAGGCTCTATAATACATAATAGTTGAATTTTCTTTTTCAAAATCAAATGTTTCAATCTGAGCATAGAAGTTTCAATTCCCCTCACATTCCAAACCAAAAAGTTAAGTTTGACAGGGTACATCATTGGTTAACTGATTTATGGCTTTTAGTGGCAGATCTTAGCATCATCTTATTCAATTGGACAAGGTAATTATTTTTGGTCTTAATATTACCTTGGCCATCATTCTTACCTGATAGATTACTTGAAACTACCACAGGGGTGGCCTGAGAGTGAGCATCTGAAGGAACTTCACAAACATCGTCAAAGGATTCTAGAGGGTCCTGAATTAGACCTTCATCAGAGTTCGACATATCCTCCATATCCTGCAAAACAACAAATCTATTTTCCATCTTTCCTTGGTGTGAAAGTGGAGGGTTAACGGGGAAGCACTGGAAATGATTCAAGTTGTGAGAACTAATCCCTATGTCATCCTTAGCATATATTTTAGGTTTTGTTATTGGGATAGTAACCTCTGTTAGGTTTATTAGTTCCCTAAGGACTGTATGGGAATTATCCAAGGCTTGTGTTACTGATGGGTGGTCTGGGGGAGGTGGTTGAGGTAACTGAGGTGTGGTAATCTGAGTGATTGCTCATGTTGTCTCGGGGCCATATGCCAAAGGATCAGAGGTAGGGTTAGTATTAGCTAGCTGATGAGATATGCTTTCTGAGTTGGGCTTATCTGAGGAAGGCTGATTGTTAGTAAACATAGCAGGGGCTTTTGCAAATTTATGCCCAGTAGCATACCATTTAGGCATTGGTTCAACATTATTATGGGAGACAGTTTTACACTGACCGAGTGAATGTCCCAGTTTAGCACAGTGATCACAATACAGGGGGATATCCTCATACTCAATATTATATTTTCGATTGTTATTTGTTGATCCTAATCTGATGGAGGTGTTAAGAGGTTTCTGAAGATCTATCTCAACACACAAGTTAATGGCAGACGACCTGGTTAACATTTCAGTGGCTAAGTCTTTCTTGATGAAATTACCTATGCTATTTCCAATAGATTCAATAGAAGAAGCATTATAATAGTACAGGGGAACTTCCTTGATTGTGCACCATACCAGAACAATTGGGGATTCCTTGTGTGTTGAAAAATCCGAAGACCATTTGAGGATTTTCATATGGACTCCATTGAAAACCCAGCTTCCTTTGATCCATCATCTTTGATAATCATTAATCTGGTCAAATCTGATGAGGACGTGCTTGAAATCCAGTGACCCCAATTGGTATTTTCCAGCAAACCCCACCGTTTTGAAGGATGATTCCAGTTGCTCCATTGAGAGCCAGCCTTTAGTAAATTTGCCTACCAGGGCTTTGGCGTAGTGGGTGGAAAGTGTTGAGATCTCTTCCTCAGTGTATAAACATGCTGGCTCACCCAAATGTTCCAATTTTGGGATCAATTCGGGATTGTCCGGAAGAGATTGGCGGAGAGGGGGGGATTTTGCTTGGAGTGCAGAGAGGAAAGTTTTTTGTATGGTTATAGGATTGCCGTTCTCTTCCATGGTGGCCGGCCGCGACGGAGGCGTGGCCAGCACCGTTGCTTGTTGACAGGGAAGAGCCGTTAACGGCGAAAGAAAGTCGTTTATGACGTGAAAGGACGTTGGAGTCAGAGATTGTCAGGTGAGAGAAGAGAGAAATTGGTACTGTTCACTATTTAGAATTTCTCACTGTTAAGAAAAAAATTAATTAAAGCGGTGATGAGATTCCGGAAGAGGGATAGAGTTCTCTCTACATGGTTTTTCTTGGTCACTACAACCTGGCCATATAAAACAAGGATACGTGCACGAGGAAAATGCGGTAGCTATTACTACAAATAAAGTTTGACCGTTAATTAGTTAAAGCAAACTTAGTTATTAGTATTTATATATCGAATGTCAAGTAAGGGTTGACCGTTGATTAGACAAAGTCAAACATTTTTATCAGTATTTATTATATACTAATTCATATAAATTTTAACCGTTAATTAGTTTAAGTCAACTTTGTTATTATTGATTATATATTGAAAGTCATGTAAAGTTTGACCGTTAATTAGACAAGTCAAACATTTTTATTAGTATTTATTATACAGTAATTCAAATAAAGTTTGACCGTTAATTAGTTAAAGTCTACTTTGTTAATAATGTTTTTTATTGAACATCAAGTAAAGTTTGACCGCTTATTAGACAAAGTCAACCTAGTTATTAGTGTTTATATATTGAAAGTCGAGTAAAGTTTTACCGTTGATTATTTAAAGTCAGCTTAGTCACTAGTGTTTCTATATAGAGAGAGTCAAGTAAAGTTTGATCGTTGATTAGTTACAGTCAACTTTGTTATTAGTGTTTATATACAGAAAGTTAAATAAGGTTTGACCGTTGATTAGACAAAGTCAAACATTTTTATTAGTATTTATTATATACTAATTCAAATAAAGTTTGACCGTTAATTAGTTAAAGTCAACTTTGTTATTAGTGTTTATATATTGAAAGTCAAGTAAAGTTTGACCGTTGATTAGTTAAAGTCAGCTTAGTCACTAGTGTTTATATATAGAAAGTCAAGTAAGGTTTGACCGTTGATTAGACAAAGTCAAACATTTTTATTAGTATTTATTATATACTAATTCAAATAACTTTTGACTTTTAATTAGTTTAAGTCAGATTTGTTATTATTGTTTATATATTGAAAGTCAAGTAAGGTTTGACCGTTGATTAGACAAAGTCAAACATTTTTATTAATATTTATTATAGACTAATTCAAATAAAGTTTGAACATTAATTAGTTAAAGTCAACTTTGTTATTAGTGTTTATATATTGAAAGTCGAGTAAAGTTTGACCGTTGATCAGTTACAGTTAGCTTAGTCACTAGTCGAAAGTAATGGTAAATAAAAAGAAACCGCGAGAAGTCTACGGGAGTGGGAACATTATCCCACTCTGTGATACAATGAAACCTACTAACCTACCCCTGATCTAGATGGTACAATCAGGTGGCTCAAAAATACAACAAAAAATTCTTCGGTAATGGGGACCTTGTCCCACTCCGTGAATACTGGATACCTCTGAAGCTACCCCTGGTCTCGATGTAGCCAAGTGGCTAAAAAAAGATGCTACCCCTTCATGATGACAGGGGACTATAGGAATCTTTCGTGAAACTACCGAGGGGCATGAGAACAAACTTAGTAGCCCCTTACTCCATGCAACTTCCATACAACCAGTTGTGTGAACCGGCTCTTCAGCCGTGGTTTGTTCCCCACAGGTGTCTTCCAAGCCGAGAATGATCTCGGCCTTCAAGTGAAGCAGTATGTCGTCTTCTCTAGGAAGAGCTGGTACACCACTTCTACCATATACACCTCTAAGATGAAGATAGAGAGGTGTTATTACCCTTCGATAACGATCTCTGGATGAGTGCCGAGGTTATCTCGGTAGGGTTAGGAGCAGGTTGACCGTAGTCTGTGTTGTTCCCTAATGTTCCCCGCCGATAGACCTCCTAATGATGAAGAGACCGGGCATGAATTGTACCGCACACACCCCGCATAACGGTTTTGTAACCGTCATCTCCATTTTAGGCAAATAGACAGCCTGATGCCATTTTGCACTTTTCAGTGCAGCGCAGGCAAATAGCCCAACCGTCAAATCCAAGTGATACCTAGCAAGGGGTTAATTTATTTGTGTATGCCAAATTAATTAACCCCCTACTGACCTGCATGGCCCTGAAAACTAACATAGGAAATCCTTTTGGCCAGATGAAGAGATTTTATTTTATTTTATTTTATTTTTAATTTTTTTTTCATTGAGCAATTGAACACACGAACACCTCCTTGAGCACTCGAAGACCTGCACACGAATGATCCTCGAGCACTCGAAGACCTGCACTCGAATGACCCCTGGAGCACTTGAACACCTCCAGCACACGAATGCCCTCTTGGGCGCTCGCAGACCTCCAACCCACGAAAGCCCCTCCCGAGAACTCGAACACGTCCAGCGCATGAGCATCTCCATCTGTCGAATGCCTTCCAAGAATTGAGTGCCTTCTCGGACCACTATACCCCTCGAATGCCTCCAGCACTCGAATGCCTCTTCTAGCACTCGAAGACCTCAAGCACTTGAATGATCCCTCGAGTACTTGAACACCTCCAGCACACGAATACCTCCATCACTCAAATGCCCCCTGGAGTACTCGCAGACCTCCAGCACACGAAAGCCCCTCCCAGGCACTCGAACATGTCCAGTACACGTGCATCTCCATCTTTTGAATGCCCTCCAGGAGTCGAATGCCTCCTCGGACCACCATACCCCTCGAATGCCTCTAGGACTCGAACACTTCCAGTACTCAGGTGTCTCCTCGACCACTCAAAAGCCTCCATAACCCTCGAACCACCAAATTCCCCGAACCATCATGCCCTTCGAACATCCATATATCGAATGTCCCATTCGTGCACTCGAAACATCTCCATCACTCGAATGCCCCCTTGAGTACATGAACCCCTCCAGCACTCGAATGCCTCCTTGAGTACTCGAGGACCTCCAGCACTTGAACGATCCCTCGAGCACTTAAACACCTCCAACACATGGACACCTCCATCGCACGAAAACCCCTCCCGAGCACACGAAAGCCCCTCATGAGCACTCAAACACATCCAGCACACGAGCATCTCCATCTCTTGAATGCCCTCCAGGAGTCGAATGTCTCGTCAGACCACCATACCCCTGGAATGCCTCCAGGACTCGAAAGCCTCCAGTACTCGGATGCCTCCTCGAGCACTTGAAAGCTTCCATACCCCTCGAACCACCAAAATTTCTCCAGCACTCAAACGATCCCTCGAGCATCTGAACACCTCTAGCAGTCGAAGACCTCCATCACACGAAATCCTCTCCCGAGCACACGAAAGCCCCTCCCGAGCACTCTAAGACGTCCAGCACACGAGCATCTTCATCTCTCGAATGCCCTCCAAGAGTTGAATACCTCGTAGGACCACCATACCCCTTGAATACCTCCAGGGCTCGAAAACCTCCAGTACTCGGATGGCTCCTCGAGCACATGAAAGCCTCCATACCCCTCGAACCACCACCCGATCTCTCGGACCTCTGTGGGCCTCCAACTGCCACCCCTTTGTGTTTTTTTATATATCCCCAGTCCTGCAAAAATATTGGATGGGATGGCGCCTTCGTGCCACTTCTGTAAAAAGATGAAGTGGTGTAGACCGGTTCTACCATATACACCTAAGTTGGTTGTGGTGTTGTTGGCCTTCCAAAAAATAATTTCTGGGAAAATAGGAGGTCCAAACCAATATTTACCGCCCTTTTACTTATCTGCACGAAATATTTACAGCCCAGATGGGTTTTCGAAGTCCGCCAATGAGTTTTCCTGCAAAATAAAAAATTTTGAGAAATTTTCCGACCAAGGTTGGCCGCATTCATGCCATTTGTTAGAACATCAACTCATGGGGAAATAATCTCTTGAGGATGAGGTAGCAATCTTTTTGAATAAGCTTGAATGCCCTTGTTGAATCCGGTCGAAGACCCTTTTTGAGAACTTTGTTCCTTTCACTCCATATGTAGTATATGGTAGTTGTCAATGCTAGAGGTCTCATTTTCCTTTTGAGCTTCGATCCTTAGATCTGTCTTCTGATCCATTTTTTAGAGGCTGCAATGGACTCTGTGGCTCTTCTCAAACCTATCCAGATTTGCACCCTGTCCCATACAGTTCAGGCAAAATCACACTGGAAGAACAAGTGATCGTGCGTCTCGACCTCTGAACGACATAGGGAGCAGATGTGATCCATGTGTGCATCTTCACCTCCATGGAACCTGTCTTTGGTTTGAAGTCGACCAAGAGAAGCAAGCCAGGTAATGAACGAGAACCGGGGGGGAATGGATCCACGCCAAAGGGAATTGTAAAATCTGGTCCTTGGGAGGGTGGGCATATCATATAAGTGAGGGTAGGTAGACCTTTGTATGTGATCATGGGCCATCGCTGTGAATTTTCCTGATCCTGCCCAAACCGCCAGCATGTCCTTGACCGAGTCGACTGAGCCACCGGATATGATGATCAGTTTGTCCCAGAGTTTATAGAGATTCGTGAAGTAGAGAGAAAATATTTCTGAGATTCTGCCACATGGAGCCCTTGGGTGTGCAAGCCAGATACTGCTGGTGGTCAGGAATTGTGAATGAACCCATCGGATCCAGAGTGAATCCTTCTTGGAGTGTATATCCCATAACTGCTGTGCGATGATGGCCATATTCCATATCTTGAAGTCCCGAATTCCCAGACCCCCATTACTTTTCATAGTACATAGCCTCTTCCAGGATACCTTATTCTGTTCTTTTCTCCCCACAGGAAATGTTTACATTTTTTTTCTAGTGATCCCATGGAATTACCCTGTATGATGAAGTGTTGTATCTAGAAACCAATGATGCCCTGGACCACGGATTTGATGAATTCCAGTTTTCCCACATATGATAATGTGTGCCCTTTGAATTTTGCAATTTCGTTGTCGACGCTGTCGATGAGCTTTTAAAATTGAGAGACCTTCAATTTACTGGAGTCCAGTGGGATGCCCAAATATCTGACCGGAAAGGTAGCCCCGGGTATACCTGTGAAGCTTAAGTCATCTTTAATACCCACCCCGAAGAATTGCGACTTTGCGGCATTGATGGCCAGGCAGAAAGTCTGTTGAAAATCATTGAGAACAGACATGAGGGTATGAATCGAGTCTCGATCCACCTTCGAGAAGAGCATCAAATCATCCACAAAAGCTAGATGAGTGATTTTGCATTTTTCGCATCTGGGGTGAAATGAGAACCGAGTGGATTCCGTCTTCCTTTTCAGCAGCCTGGAGAGGTATTCTATGCAAATGACAAAAATTGGGGGGGAGAGCGGGTCGCCCTGATGAACACCCATTTTTTCCTTTGAAGAAGTCACAGAATTTGCTGTTGATCGCAATGGAGAAAGTCGCAGTTGTTACGCATTCCATAATTCTGTCAACCAACAAGTGCGGGAAGCCCAGGCTGGTTAGTACCTCTTGTATGAAGTCCCAAGACACCGTGTCGAATGCCTTTGCGATGTCGACCATAATCATATAGAGGGGGGATGATCTTGAATTGCCGTATCCTCGTACCTTCTCTTGGGCCAACATTACATTATCTGATAGCTTTCGACCTTTCAAAAATGCAGCCTGGTAGGGGTCAATAAGACTGGGGAGGAAAGGTTCGATTCTGTTGGAGATAATTTTGGAGATGACTTTATAAATGATGTTGCAGCAGGAGATGGGTCTGAAGTCGCCCACCCTTAGATTATCTTCCTTCTTGGGTATGAGTGCAACAGTTGTATGGTTGAGTCTTTTCAGTAGATCTCCATTTTGGAAGAATTACAAGATTGATTCCGTGACATCTTAACCCACTGTCTCCCAGTGACTCTTGAAGAAGGCCGCTGTGAAACCATCGGGGCCTGGTGCTTTGTCATCAGACATGGAGAAGAGGGCAGACTTTATTTCATGTCTTTCTATATCTTGTCTCAATATTTCTCTCTCCATATCGTTAAGTAAAGGACCTAAGCAGAGTGTATCTACCTGTATAGAAGTTCGTGGAACTTCTGTACCGAACAATCCCCTGTAAAATTCAGTAAATAGTGTCCCTTTTCTTTCACTGGATGTGACTATCCTGTTTTCATCGTCCAGGATTGCCGGAATCCTGCCCCCTTTCCTGTTGGCCACCAAACAGTGAAAAAATCTTGTTCCCTTATCCGCTATGGTGACAAAGTTAATTCTTCCCTTTTGGGGAAGGAACTTCGATTCCGCTGTGCAGAGGAGCAGTGCGTTTTGCTTTAAGACAGTCAGCTGATATACCAGCTCGGGTGATATATTCGCCGATGTAAGATTCTTCAATGCTGCCACATACTTCTTTTTGCCTTTTCTGAAATGTGATTGAAATATTTTTTCCCCAGTTCCTTCAGGGGTTTCTTCAACCTCTGTAGCTTGCGACATAAAACATATTGTTTGAATCCCTGTACCTCTGGTGACCAGTGATTATGAACCACCTGTTTGGACCTTGGATGTGCGTTCCACATGTTTTGGAACCTAAAGGGCCTGATTAGCTTGTTTATATCTTGTGCCAGTGATGTAACGAATGGTAGGTGATCAGAGAGTGCCAACCCATGAATAAAGGTGGTGCGGCACGAATCACCGTCTCATTTATGGTTGAGCAGGACACGGTCCAGTTTGTGACTAATTGTGTAATCTGCATTGTGCCACGTGAAGTGTTTTCCAAGTGCTGGAACATCTTTGAGACCACATGCGGTGCAAGCTTCTTAAAATTCCCTCATTTGGTAGATCCCGGGAGATGTGTTTCCCATGTGATCATTAACGGTGAGGATGGCATTAAAGTTGCCAAGTACCATCCATGGTGAGTCTAGGTTTGCGCCGTATCTCTTTAATTCTGCCTAAAGAGGCCATCTGTGTACTCTTCCTACACTATTCCCATAGGTGTAAGTGCTTAGAAATTGCACATTCAACGTCAGGCTGCTTACTTTTAGGTGAATCAGCTGTGCCATTCTACCTGTTATCTTAACAAAAAACTTTTTGGGATCCCAAACTATGAGAATCCTAGAGTTGGGTGCCACGTCAAAATTGTGGGTGTATCTCCATCCTTTGAGACTCTTCATGAAGATGTTCAACGTTCGTTCACTTGCCTTTGTTTCCAGAATACCCAGTAGACCAATATTGTTTTCAGAGATGATGTTCTTCACCCATCTCCTTTTATCCGGGGTGCCAAGGTCCCTGATGTTGAGGCAGGCTGCATTCATTGGGAACCGGAGGTCCCTTTTGGTCCTTGATAATTTCATCCTCGGAGAGAACAAAATCCACATCCTGTGCTGTAGAAATATCAACTTTGTCCATGATGATTTCGGCATCGTTCCATGCCCTTTTCCTCTCAAGTAGCGGATCATACCATTCCCTCTGCTTGAAAGTCGTGGTTGATTTTGTGGCCTGGCCCTGTTGAGCAGCGGGTTTGGTGGAGGAGGCAGCATTTGTATCCATATTTAACCGTGAAGTTAATAAGATATGACAAGAGAGCGTTAGGCAAGCAATCTGACTAACTTATCAGATGCACAGGCGAAGACTAACATATCTTCCCTCTCAAAACTCCACACAGAATAAATAATACACACAATTCTAGTACCTATCCCAAAAACAGGGGATAAGTATTAGAGTAGCAGAATATTGGACACAATTCACACAATCTACACATGAGGATAGAACTAGTCCTCACACAGGAATTATGAATCCACACCTAGAAAGTAAATCCACACAGAGAACAGAGGTATGCACAGAGTTGGTACATAAATTGACATAATCCATGTTGAATACAAATTCTCCCAGAGAATACAAGTACGCACAAATCTCTGGGTGGAGCTGGTACACCGCTTCTACCATGTACACCCCTTCAGTAACGATCTCTGTGTGGGTGCCGAGGTGTTTTCTTTGGGGATGGGAGCCAATTGACCGTAGTCGGTGGTGCTCCCAGTTGTTCCCCGCGGATAGACCTCCTAATGATAAGAGACCGGGCATGACTTCTATCGCGCACACCCCGCGTAACAGTTTTGTAACCGTTCTCTCCATTTTTGGCAAATGGACAGCCCTATGCCATTTTACACTTTTCAGTGCAGCGCAGGCAAACCGCGCAACCGTTAAATCCAAGTATCTCAGCTAGCAGTGGGTTAATTAATTTGGCGTACGCTAATTAATTAATCCACTACCCAATTCAAGTAGCTGTACAACCAAATGATGAAAGGTTACACCCCACTGGATAAAGAAAATGAGAACTCCCTCACCCGTGATCCATAATTTCAGCCCAAAAGGGCAAATAACCATCCAAATAATCATCCCTTAATGAGAGTACTGCTCCTTCCATTCGTCCCCTTTATTCTTGTGACTAGTGAGTCCTTATGAGTGTTCATGAGGTAGGGGAATAAGCTTGGTTGTTAGTATAAAAACACAGGGTAGGTTTGGCATAAGATCCAATTAACACAAGTAAAAAAGGCTGGGCTTTATCCGGGATTTGAACACAAGCGTGGCTGGGGGTTACCATGGTTTGGGGACCAGCAAGGCTGGGGGACAAGTCCGGGTTATGAACACAAGCTAGGATGGAAATTTCCCAGGTTCTAAACCCACGCGAGGCCGAAAGGTGTCCGGGATCTGAACACACGCAAAGGCTGGGTGTTTACTGGGGCCTGTACACAAGCGATGCTGGCTGTTAGACCAGGATTTAGACACAAGAAAGGCCAAAATTATCCCAGGTTCTAGACACAAGCATGGCCGGAAGGTGACCGGGGTTTGAACACTAGCAAGGCCGGGTGGATACCGGGGTTTGAACACGAGCTAGGCCGGTGGGATGCCCAGGTTTTGGACACTAGTTTACTCACATCAACAGGAACTCAGCCAAAAATCTGAGACATATTTTTATCCCTGCAACTCATCAGTATTCCTTCTATCTACCAAAAATAGCATTTTCTGCACATGGACAGATAGTTTCCCACACAAACAACACATATAGACCATGGAGGGAGTGAAATCGTCACCAAATGGACACTAAATCCTCACAGAACAATGTTTTGCCCTCACAAAATCCACCCTAAATTTCTAAGAAAAATCCACAAAAAAATCCACCCTAATGCCCTTCATTTCCACAGCAGGCCACGAAAAATATAGTTTTGCATAGTTTCCACGAAATAGACACGGAAACAACATATATCTACACATATTATGCAACCCATAGTACCCTACATAATTCTGTAAACCATAGTACTCTACAAAATTGTGCTCCTTCTGAACAACGCAATTTGTTATCCACAGAACTGAATACAAATCACAACATTATGCATGGGACGAGGCCCAGAAAATAGAGTTTTATCACAGACAGAGTTTCGCTCCGCACACATGGTTCACGAATTCAACACACGGATTCTTTAATCACAATAGGCCTACCAGCGAATGTGAGGACTTACTTGGGACAATGCCGAATCCGTCGCCGTCGGCAGTAGAATCGTCTTCCTCCTATATCCAGAATACTCCGCACTTCAAGACCGGGGGCAGGTCTTCTTCCCAGAGGACCCATGGTGAAGCTGTGGTTCGTCAAAAATCCCAGTCCGCAAAGTTGAAGATGAACTTCAAGGACCGCAAACCCGGTCTTCCTCCAAAATCGAGCTTCAAGATGGAGAAGCGATTCTTCCTCCATGAAAACCCATAATTGAGGTATGGGTTTTCATAATCCAAGACCAAAATCCAGTTTTCCCCAAAATTACGAGCTACGGGTTTCAAAGATTTGAGAAACCCAGATCCCATTTTCTCGACTTCAGGGAATGGTGAAATAGTTCGAGTTGGAAACCCTTTTATACCTTAAAAGATTCTCAGCGAGGAGCCCAACGTTATTGTTGGACTCCTAGCTGGAGAAGAATAGCTGCGGAAGAGAAATTGGCAAAAGTCGGACACGATGAACAGTGTCAGGGCTGCGCCTTATTTTCGTCTCAGAGAGCTTTTTTTTCCAACTTAGTCACTAGTGTTTCTATATAGAGAGAGTCAAGTAAAGTTTGACCATTGATTAGTTAAAGTCAACTTTGTTATTAGTGTTTATATATAGAAAGTCAAATAAGGTTTGACTGTTGATTAGACAAAGTAAAACATTTTTATTAGTATTTATTATATACTAATTCAAATAAAGTTTGACCATTAATTAGTTTAAGTCAACTTTGTTATTAGTGTTTATATATTGAAAGTCAAGTAAAGTTTGACCGTTGATTAGTTAAAGTCAGCTTAGTCACTAGTGTTTATATATAGAAAGTCAAGTAAGGTTTGACCGTTGATTAGACAAAGTCAAACATTTTTATTAGTATTTATTATATACTAATTCAAATAAAGTTTTACCGTTAATTAGTTATTGTCAACTTTGTTATTAGTGTTTCTATATAGAGAGAGTCAAGCAAAGTTTGACCGTTGATTAGTTAAAGTCAGCTTAGTCACTAGTGTTTATATATAGAAAGTCAAGTAAGGTTTGACTGTTGATTAGACAAAGTCAAACATTTTTATTAGTATTTATTATATACTAATTCAAATAAAGTTTGACTGTTAATTAGTTATTGTCAACTTTGTTATTAGTGTTTATATATTGATAGTCAAGTAAACTTTGACCGTTGATTAGTTAAAGTCAGCTTAGTCACTAGTGTTTATATATAGAAAGTCAAGTAAGGTTTGACCGTTGATTAGACAAAGTCAAACATTTTTATTAGTATTTATTATACACTAATTCAAATAAAGTTTGACTGTTAATTAGTTAAAGTCAACTTTGTTATTAGTGTTTATATATTGAAAGTCAAGTAAAGTTTAACCGTTGTTTAGTTAAAGTCAACTTAGTCACTAGTGTTTATATATTGAAAGTTAAGTATGGTTTGACCGTTGATTAGACAAACTCAAACTTTTTTATTAGTATTTATTATATACTAATTCAAATAAAGTTTGACCGTTAATTAGTTAAAGTCAACTTTGTTATTAGTGTTTATATATTGAAAGTCAAGTATAGTTTGACCGTTGATTAGTCAAAGTTAGCCTAGTTATTAGTGTTTATATATTGAAAGTCAAGTATATATATTTTTTAATTAAAACCACCTGTGATGGTGGGGGGTTTGGCAAACCCCTACCCGTTTATTAATGAAGAAAAAGGTACATGAATAAAACCGTACCTCAGAGTGTTCACACCGTTGATCTTAGAAAATGATACATAGGCCTATTTTAACCCCAAAGATCAACGGAAACAACATGGAATAGAGTACAACTGACATTTTACAACGTGGAATAAGAATACAACTTCACTAAGAAAAAAGGGCAAGAGTGACTGATTTGCACCTCAGGATTGCTTGCTGTTTCCAACCTGCACAGAAGGGATAAAACTAGCGCAGTAATATTTTCCAATATATAACATTGACAGTACAATATCATGAATCAGATCTAATCCCAGGGATTCCACATCTGTCTAGATAAAGAAATCCCTTAAGGAAAGGGAGGGATACCTACAAGTCTAGATCACCAGAGAAATCATTTGCTAAAGAAAATTTTGCAAGAAAATCAGCTGCATTGTTACCTTCTCTAGGGGTGTGTTGAATTGGGTATATATGGTGTTTCAAGTTCAAGGTGTTGCAAATGGAGAAGATCCTCCATGGGGAATTATTAGGGTTTTGAATACCCTGTACTGCAATTAAACAGTCTCATTCCACCACACATCTATTTAAAATCAGCCTAGCTATTTAAAACTATACTTGACTTTCATAGCCACTTGACTTTCATGTGGCTATGAAAGTCAAGTATAGTTTGACTGTTGATTAGTCAAAGTTAGCCTAGCTATTAGTGTTGGGAAAGTCTCAGGAAAGACGGCCTTTCCTTGAGCTTATGGACAGTCCTCAGGGGTATTTTCCTAAAATGTTGTAATTTTTTATAAAATTTAAATATTTCATTTTATAAGTTAAAACAAGTAATAATATGTATTTGAAGGTGAAAATATAAAAATATATGATATAAAAAAATAGGGTAATATGCAAATATAACCCTATATGTTGGAGAAAGTGCAAATATAACCTTGAGTTATTTTTTAGTGCAAATATAACTCTAACTATTAAATATATGTGCAAATATAACCCTAACTATTATACATATGTGTAAATATAACCCTAAAGCCATTATTTAGGCATTGACTTACCAGGGTTATATTTGCACTTTCAATTATCGCAGGGTTATATCTGCACTTTCATTATCACAGGGTTATATCTGCACTTTCATCAATTATATAGGGTTATATATGCACTTTTCTCAAAAAAATATTTTCAAATTTTTAAATTTTGTATGTAATTTAAGAAATGTAGTGTATAAGGTAAGAAAAAAGTGGCATGTCCATAAGCTTATGGACATGCCGCCTGTCAGGAGACCTATTCATTAGTGTTTATATATTAAAAGTCAAGTAAAGTTTTCACGATTGTTTATTTATCTATTCAAATATATAGTCAAAGTTTTCTTAGTTTGACTGAATCTTTGATCTTGTCCAATTTAATCTGGGACGGAGGGAGTATACTAAATCAATTAAGGTTTGAACGTTAATTAGTTAATGTAAACAAATTTTATTCTTATTTGTATATATGAGGTCAGTGAAGGTTGATCGTTGATTAATTTAACTTAACTTAGTCCTTAGTTAAAGTTAACAAAAGGAGTGAACGATTTTGAAAGCTAAAAAAAAAAAGAAAAGCTTAGAGCTGTTGCGCAGCTGCTCCCAGCTCATGAAATTTCTGGGAAGATTATTTGAAATTTTTAGCAAATTTTTTGAATTCTTGGGCAGAAATAAGGAAATTTTAAAAATTTTGAAAAATATTTAGAAGTTTTTGGCGATTTCTTTGGGGGGGGGGGAATTTTCTTGGCGGGAAAAATTTAAAAATTTTTAGCACAGGTTCAAACCGGTGCTATTTTCTTCCAAAACCGATGCTATTTTAAAAACATTTGGCAATTTCTTTGACGGGAAATTTTTTTTGGCGATTTCTTTGGCGGGAAAATTTTAAACCAGTGCTATTTTCTTCCAAAACCGGTGCTAGTTTTTCCAAAACCGGTGCTATTTAAAAATTTGGGGCTATTTCTTTGGTGGGAAAAGGATTATAGAAAATTTTTAGCACTGGTTTTCAAAAACCGGTGCTATTATTTAAGTTTTAGCACCGGTGCTAAATTTTACAAAAAATCGGTGCTAAGTTTTAATTTTTAGCACCAATTTTTAAACTGGTGCTATTCCTTAATTTTTAGCACCGGTTTTTAAAACCGATGCTATTTTTTACTAAAATCGGTGCTATTTTGAATTTGTTGGCGGGAATATAGAATTTTACAAATATTTAGCACCGGTTTTTAAAAACCGGTGCTATTTTAAATTTTTTGCTATTTCTTTGGCGGGGAAATGAGTCTCAAAAATTTTTAGCACCGGTTTTTAAAAACCGGTGCTATTTTTTACAAAAAAACCGGTGCTAAGTTTTAATTTTTAGCACCGGTTTTAAAAATTGGTGCTATTTGTTTTTGCAAATACCGGTGCCTTTATTTAATTTTTAGCACCGATTTTAAAAACCGGTGCTATTTTTTACTAAAACCGGTGCTATTTTGAATTTTTTCGCTAAAAGATAGAATTTTACAAATACTTAGCACTGGTTTTTAAAAACCGGTGCTAATATTTTCAAAATCGGTGCTATTTAAAACTTTTTGGCTATTTCTTAGGTGGAAAAAAATAAAATTTTCAAATTTTTAGCACCGGTTTTTAAAAACCGGTGCTAATTGTTTCCAAAACTGGTGCTATTGTAAAATTTAGCACCGGAAAAACCGGTGTTAAAATTAAAAAACCGGTGCTATTAGATTTTTCGCACCGGTTTTAAAAATTGGTGCTAAAAAACCAGTGCTAGAGGGGGGTCTCTATGGTAGTGCTTGTGTAAATGCATGAATTGGTTAAATGCTTAGACACAGTGTAGTGTTTATAAGTGTTGCCAAGCTTATTGGTTCTTTTAGTCATGTTTCGGCTACGGGAGTCATTGGTGAGGTTTGACAAGAGATGTCGAATTCACACTTGCAAACTAATATCTAAGAAGGATGGAAGATTTATCTTCACAACAGGTACTCGAAGTAGTGAATAGATTGTTTCACTCGTTCTTGAAGCCTTTGTTATTTAGCATTCACGTGTTCTTAATTCTATGTTTTATTTCACTTAAGGCATGGGTTGTTTGAGAATAGGAATTGTTTGTATGAATTAAGTGTTAGGGAGTTAGGAAATTGACGAATTGCTTAGCTCCTTTGCATGAAAATCTAAGAACATGAACTTAGAACTTCTTGTGCATAATGTGTTGTGATTCTTACTGGATAAGTATGTTAATGTGGATCGTTCTCATATTTATCCTATAGATGCAATGAAAGCTTGAACCTTGAATGTGGTTTATTCTAGGCTTTGCGTAATGAGTGCTATGTTTGGTTAAATGGCTATGTCTTTGCTAGAAGGCTTATTGTTGTCAAATCTATGGTCCTTCGTCCATAGGTAACAATTGTGATTGGATGAGTGAATGGTTCAGTGATCTACATTTGGTTTGGAAGTGGATGTCAATGGCCCCCAAGACCTTGTTTTTGTAGTTTTAAAACCCCTTTTCTTAGTTTGTTTGATGAGTAGCATAGTTACTTGACTTTGCTAGTTATCTTTTCTTTTAACTTTCATAGCTTAGGACCACCAAAAAACCAAACTACCCCCCATTTACATGCTTTTATATGTATATATATCTACTTCAAGCATAATATCAATCATTTGTGTCTAAACGCTTGAGAAAATCCCTATTCTCCGTGGACGACCCCGACTTGTCGCTATCTACTTAGTTTTAGTTAGTAAGCATTTAGGGCTTATAAATATTAACTTTGAGAGGTACGACGATGGCCTCCCATACATATTCTATAGTAACTTAGAGTTAATTACTTAGAGGTAAATAAAGGAAAATAGGAAAGGATTACCGATATGTTCTTAAGCCTGATTGTCGATAATATTTTGTTACGAACTTGGAAAATAAAATGGGGGTGTTTGGGGTAGCATCATGTTCGAGCGGATTTGAATTTTGAGCAATGATTAAAGTTTTTGTATTTTGCACTTAGTTCTCTCCAAGAAAGTTGGAGCTATCGAATCACGAAACCGGCGACACAAAAATGTAATTCAATATAATACTTATGCGAATTTGTGATATGGGAATATATGGATGAACTAAAGGGCTTCTAAAGTCAACATTGATTACTTCTACACAATTTTGGATATTACACTATGGCCCAAAATTGTATTACCCTATTATCCATTACTTTGAAATACATGATTTTTGTCATTCTTGCATAGTTATTGAAATAGAAAATAAATATTTTTGTGTGTGAAATGTTGAAAAGTTCTAGTACATGTTCTGGAGTAATTTTGAGTTGAATACTTAGTTGTAAAGAAAGGGAAATTGGAAAGGATTACAGATATGTTCTTGAGCCCGATTGTTGATATATATTTTGTTACAAACTTTGAAAATACAATGGGGGTGTATGGGGTACAATCACGTTCGAGCAGATTCGAATTTGGAGTAACGAGTAAAGTTTTTACCTTTTATATTTAGGTCCCTCAAAGAAATTAGACGTTGATGATTCACAAAATTTGCAACACCAAAATGCAATTCAAAATTACACTATGGCTAAAAATTGTATTACCTTATTATCACTTACTTCGAAATACAAGTTTTGTACTATTCTTGCATCGATATAAAAATAGAAAATAAATAATTTTTTTTGTGATATATTGTAAAGTGCTAGTATATGTTCTAGAGTAACTTTGAGTTGATTACTTAGAGGTAAAAAAAGGGAAATCAGAAAGGATTACAGATATGTTCTTGAGCCTTATTGTCGATAATATTTTGTTACGGACTTGGAAAATACAATAGGGGTGTATGGGGTAGCATCATGTTCGAGCGGAATTGAATTTTGAGTAATGATTAATGTTTTTGCATTTTACACTTAATTCCCTCCAAGAAAGTTGGAGCTGTCGAATCAAGAAACCGGCAACACAAAAATGTAATTAAATATAATACTTATGCAAATTTGCAATTCGAGCATATATGGATGAACGAAAGGGCCTCTAAAGTCAACATTGATTACTTCTACACAATCTTGGAATATTATACTATGGCTTAAAATTGTATTACCCTATTATCCATTACTTTGAAATACGCGATTTTTGTCATTCTTGCATAGTTATTGAAATAGAAAATATTTTTTTGTGTGTGAAATGTTGAAAAGTTTTAGTACATGTGCCAGACTAATTTTGAGTTTATTACTTAGTTGTAAAGAAAGGGAAATTGGAAAGGATTACAGATATGTTCTTGAGCCCGATTAATGTTAAATATTTTGTTACAAACTTTGAAAATACAATAATGGTGTATAGGGTACAATCACGTTCGAGCGGATATGAATTTGGAGTAACGAGTAAAGTTTTTACTTTTTATATTTAGGTCCCTTCTAGAAATTTAACATTGATGATTCACAAAATTTGCGACTCCAAAATGCAATTCAAAATTACACTATGACCCAAAATTGTATTACACTATTATCCATTACTTTGAAATACATGATTTTGTTATTTGTGCATGATATAAAAATAGAAAATAAATATTATTTTGTGTGATATATTGTAAAGCGCTAGTACATGTTCTAAAGTAACTTAGAATTGATTACTTGGAGGTAAAGAAAGGGAAATCAGAAAGGATTACAGATATGTTCTTGAGCCTTATTGTTGATAATATTTTGTTACGAACTTGGAAAATATAATGGGGGTGTGTCAGGTAGCATCATGTTTGAGCGGAATTGAATTTTGAGTAACGATTAAAGTTTTTGCATTTTGCACTTAGTTCCCTCCAACAAAGTTGAAGCTGTCGAATCACAAAACCGGCAACACAAAAATGTAATTCAATATAATACTTATGCAAATTTGCGATTTGGGCATATATGGATGAACAGATGGGCCTCAAAAGTCAACATTAATTACTTCTATACAACCTTGGAAAATTACACTATGTCCTAAAATTGTATTTCCCTATTAGCCATTACATCGAAATACATGAGTTTTTCTATTCTTCCATTGTTATTGAAATAGAAAATATTTTTTTGTGTGTTTGAAATGTTTAAAAGTGCTGGTACATGTTCTGGAGTAATTTTTAGTTGATTACTTAATTGTAATGAAAGGGAAATCTGAAAGGATTACAGATATGTTTTTAAGCCCAATTGTTGTGTTCTCTCTCTTCTCTCTCCTATTTCTCTCTATACGCTCTACTGAACCTTCTGCCGGTAACGACTCTATGCCGGTAATGGCTCTCCCCCATGGTGGATCATACCTCATCGGGGAACATCAAATCATTCTTAGCTGCCCTCCAATCGAAATCCCCTCTCCTCGCCACTTCCCTACCTAATAACCCATAAATAATCCCAAAATTTGAACACCTAGGGGAACCAGCTTGTCTCTACTCCGATGATGAAATTTCCAAGCTCTCTACTCACTATGCTAATGCCCTAGTCGGTAAATTCACCAAAGGTCGACTTACCATGGAACAGCTCGAGGCGGCTTTCAAGACAGTGGGCTTCGCTAGGAAATATCAACTGGGCTCATTGGATTACAAGCATGTCTTAATTAGGTTCGACCAGGTGAATGGTTACCAACGATGCTGGATTAAAGGCTTTATGGAGTTTCAACAAAGTCCAGATGAAGGTGCTCAAATGTCACCAGATTTCTCCACACACAGAGAATCACCAATTGTCCCCATATGGTGCACTATCAGGGAAGTTCCTCTTTACTATTACAATACTTCTTCCATTGAGGATATTGGCAATATTATAGGAAATTTTATTTAGAACGATTTGGCCACTGAAATGTTAACTAGACCCTCTGCTATTTAACTATGTGTTAAAATTGATGTGCAGAAACCAATCAACAATTTCATCAGATTATGATCGTTCTAGAATAATAGAAAATATCCCATTGAATATGAAGACATCCCTCTGTATTGTACCCACTGTGCTAAGTTAGGCCATTCCCACATTCAATGTAGGGCTATCCCCCAAAATATACCCTACCACAGTGGCAAGCAACTGGAAATAAGTTCAACAAGGCCCCAAATATGATAGCACCAAACCAACCTCCTAGAAACCCTTAACACAATGGCCAACTAAAACATCAGCTAGCCATAACTAACCCTATCCTAAACCCATCCTCCTACACACCTCAGCCTCTAACTGTAGAGACTCAAACTAATACTCCCCAACCTTCCCCAATCCCTCTATCCCCAAGCCTAGCAAACATCCACCCTAAAGGCCTTGAATCTCCACTCACCAAGCTCATAAATGCTACAACTCTAACTACTCCAATCCTTTCCCATAAAAACTATGCGAATGATGACATTATGATTGGCTCTCACAGATTGATCTCCCACCAAAACTTTACCACTAACCCTACACTTTCTCAGTAGAGAAAGATGGAAAATAGATTCTCATTATTGCAGGATGTGGAACCTTTCTCTCAAGCAGAAGACTATCTAGACCAACAACTACATACAGACCAGGAGGATGATATTATGTCAACCATGCAAATGTCAGATAATCTCCTAGACCAACTTTCGCTATTGCCTTCTCCACAACCAACGGGTAACCAAGGTAGGCTTAAACAAAAAAAGAAAACTTACCTTAGCCAGTTGAACAAGATGATGTAAATATCAGTTACTAAAAGCCACAAATCATGTGAACAATGATACACAACTATACATTTTATTTTTTAGTTTGGAATCTAAGGGGTATGGAATCTTCAATGCTCAGGCTGAAAAATCTAATCAAACCGAAAAAATTCAGCTCCTATGTATTATCGAACCTATGCATGATAACAACCAGTGCTATTCTTACATGAAAAAGCTTAATTTCTCTCATAATCTTCCTATACAAAATGGAAAAATACCGCTTATGTGGAATGACTCCCTAGTTATCTCTCTAATTTCCCACAACTACCAGTTTTTGTATGTTAAAGTTCTTCACCCAGTTTCAAATATAGATATGGAAGCTGTTTTTGTCTATGGACTTAGAACTAGAGAAGGTAGGAAGCTATTATGGAAGGATCTTAGCCTCATACCAAATTCAAACATCATTTACATAGGAGATTTTAACACAATCACCTCTATATCAGAATATAGAGGTCCTAGCACTCCAAAATTAGGCAGTATAAATGATTTCAATAACTGGATTAGCTCTAGAGGAATTCAGGAAATTAATACTGTTGGTAACTTATTCACCTGGACAAACTCAAGGTTAAGAAACCCCACCACCAAGAGATTAGATAGAGGACTCTGTACTATGCAATGGAGTACAAAATTCCCAGCTTCCTCTATCCAAATCCTTAACAGGCAATCTTCTGACCATTGCCCTTTATTCCTACAAATTTCAACCTTAGCACCTTCTCACCCTAAGCCTTTTAGGTTCATTAACACCTGTTTTAATAGACCAGAGTTCATAAACCTAATAAGAACAAACTGGATGATCCCCCTCCCTCAGTCAGGAATGTTGGGATTGTATTTAAAATTAATCAGGCTTAAAAACAATCAAGATCTGGAATAAGGAATCTTTTGGTAACATTGACTCTAATGTCCTCACAGCTGAAGAGAACTTAAGATTACAGGAAATTAATTATGACTCCACCCACTCTGTTACAGATTTAATCAAACTTAATGAAAATAAGGCTTTGCTAATTAGAGCATTAAAAGAAAAAGAAAAATTTTGGAAGCAGAAATCAATAACTAATTGGATTAAACTTGGAGATGAAAATACACAGTTCTTCCACAAAATAGTGCCAGAAAAAAACTGTAGACTCCATATTTCCAAAATTAAAAATAGGCTAGGACATTGGCTTAACAATCCTCAGGAAATCCAAGCTGAAGCTATTGCCTACTATTCAGAACTCTTATCTGAACCAAACCAACCAGCAAACGCCACATACTTCCCACATTTTCTCAGCCAAATACCCAACATAATCTCTGACCATGATAACTCTCTTCTTTCTAAACCAGTTTTAGAAGAAGAACTTAGACTAGTTGTTATGAGTCTCAATAAAAATAGTAGCCCTGGTCCTGATGGCTACTCATGTAAGTTTTACATTAAATGCTGGGACATCATTAAGGAAGATTTAATATCTGCAGTAAATGAATTTCTCCTAGGTACTTACATGCCAAGAGGAATTACCAGTGCTTGGATAGCCTTAATACCAAAAAAACCTACCTCTGCCTCTTTTGATGAATACAGACCAATCAGCCTTTCAATGCAGCAAATAAGATATGCTCAAAGGTGCTAATGGAAAGGCTCAAACCTTACATGGAAAAATTGGTATCCCCAAATCAATCTGCTTTCATGAAAAATAGAGATATTTCTGACAATATTCTCTATCTCCAGGAATTGTCTAGATTTTTGGACAAAAACACAAAGTTCCAAATTGCATACTTAAACTAGACCTTAGGAAAGCTTTTGACAGGATCAACTTGAATTTCTTAAGAAGAATACTCTGTAAATTTGTTTTTAATGGTAATTTTGTTAATGCTATTATGAAAAACCCATCTCAAGCTTATTTCCCAGTGCTCATGAATGGTAACCCGGTTGGATTTTTCAGAGCTACCCGAGGCATTAAGCAAGGTGACCCTCTTTATCCCTTTCTTTTTAACATTTTTTATGAAGCTTTCTCCAGAAGCCTATCATTTATCTTCATAACTAACAAACTATAGTATTATCAGCTCCCACCTGGAATTACACCAGCCTCACACTTAAGTTATGCTGATGATACCATCATTTTTATGCAGGCCTCAAAGACTGGCCTAATTAGGATCAAAGCTTTTTTAGAAACCTTTGAACTCACCTCAGGTCAAAAAATTAACTATGAAAAATCTGATTTCTATGTTAGTAAAAGGGCATCAGTTGGAAAGATCAATCAGATTAGGACAATATTAGGAATGAAAAAAGGTTTATTCCCTTTTAAATACCTAGGCTGCCCAATTTTTACAGGAAGAACAATGAACATACATTTCCAACAATTGCTTGAACTCATTGATAAAAAACCCGATGAACTGGAAAAACAACTGGTTAAGTACAGGGGGCAAAATGATTCTTATTCAAGCATGTATATACTCTCTTCCACAACTATATGGTCTATCCTAAAGCCTCCCGAACAGATAATTAAATCCCTAGAAAGGAAAATGTCTAGATTCTTTTGGGGTGAGAGAGATGGTAAATTGAACAAAGTGTGGAGGAAATGGTCTGACCTATGGCCACACAGATTTCAAAATGGATTAGGTTTTAGATCTATTCAGGCAATAATTGAAGCATGCTCCTTAAAACTTTGGTGGAAATGCAAACAGGGCACCACTATGTGGTCTAAACTGATTTGGGCTCCACCTCAGTCTCACAGAAAATCTCAAACTTGGAAGAGAATTTGTTCTATTAACCTATTTGCTGAAAAGAACACTGTAGTAATTCATGGCCAAGGTAGCTGTAACTTCTGGACTTCCAACTGGTGCCCACATGGCCCACTGATTAAGCACATTCCACCTTCTGCCACTTCTATCCCCTCCTCCAGTACAGTAGCACAATTCATCAATAACAAATGCTACATCCTATCTCAGATTAGTCCATATTTAGAAAATGATGCTATGATTTTCTTGCAGGATGCAGTGATTAATGTGGACAGGCAGGACAAAATGATCTGGAAACCAGAAGTGAATGGAGTTTTTAGTTTTAGATCGGCTTACAAAGCCTTAACTCACACATCAAGTAATTTCCCTGCAACCAAAATGTTGTGGAATTTTAGATTGCAGAAAAAAATCTCAATCTTCACTTGGAAAATGCTGAACTCCTTTTTGCCTTTTGATGATGTGTTAACAAAATGTGGTTTTATCCTAGCCTTTAAATGCCCTGGATGCAACCAAGCAGCTTCTCTGGATCATTTTTTCAATTCATGTCAGATTGCTCAAACTATGTGGAATGATACTGCTGATATTCTAGGCCGTAATATTAATACTTTTAATAACCTAACTAACAGAATTTCTTGCCTACTGGAATAACAAAGGCCTCAAAGCTCCAACGGTTATTATTACTGTTACTGCGTGCGAATACGGTGCGAAATACACACGAAACACACTCTTCCTAACTGAATCGAATCCATCTTCATCTCCTTCACCTTACTTTGCTGCTACATCGATTAATTGTCTTATTGTTTTCCTTTGATGGCGGCTCCTCCGCCTGGTCGCGGTGGAGCAACCGCGACCAAGTCCTTTCTGCAAGCTCTGGGCAATAGGCCACCTCCTCTTACTACCTCCCTTCCTTCGAATCCTGAAATTATACCAAGAACCCAATATAAGGGTGAAATCTCCTGTCTTGTGTCTCGGAAAGATGATGAAACGCTAGCGGCACATTACAGCAATGCTCTCGTCGGTAAGTTTGCTCGGGGGAAACCTTCAATGACTGCTTTAAACGAAGCTTTCAATTCTGTTGGATTCAAAGGTAAGTTTCAATTGGGATCTATTGATTTCAAGCACATCCTTATCCGGTTTCAGGATAAGGAGGATTATCAACGGTTATGGATTAAAGGTCAATGGATTTTTAACCAAGTTCCCATGAAAGTGTTAAAATGGAATACGGATTTCAATCCTGCAATTGAATCTTCTATTGTACCTGTTTGGGTTACTATTCCCTGTGTTCCAGTCTTCTTTTATAATATTGCAATGATAGAATCCATTGGGAATCAAATAGGTAATTATATCAAAATGGATGCAGCAACTGCTGCATTAACTAGGCCCTCTGCAGTTAAGATGTGTATTGAAATTGATTTGAAAAAGAAACAACCATCTTCTATTAGGGTGGGAATTGAAGAAGATGGAATAGAGTATAATGTAGTAAAGCTTCCTATTGAATTTGAAGACCTGCCTCTCTATTGTCAGCATTGTAAAACTATAGGACACGATGACAGTCTGTGCATCTATTTACATCCAGAGCTAAAGAAGTCAAGGCCTAATAGGATGGATAAAGTGAAATCTAACAATAAGAATACACAAAATGAGCCTCTTGTGGATCATAATAAGGCTGGTGGTTCGGGTCTTACTATTACTGAGAAATCTAAGACTTTGCATGCTCAGAATTTGCAATATATACCTAAAAAGAAGCCTGTACCAGTGGAGAGTGATCAATTAAGGGAAGCTGAGTCAGATGTACAGGGGGAGGATATGATAAATTTAAAGCATGATGTGCATAAACAGTCCCCTCCATTAAGTACTGATCTAATAAATGATAATCCTGTTGAAGTTCAGTCTGAAGTAATAAACCATCCTTCTGTGATTTTCTTGAATGATGATACTAATGATATTTCGTATGAAATACATGGGGATGTCCATAAGGGGGTAACAGATAGTCCTCAATCTTCGGTACTTAGTAAGATATCCTTGTCTGCTCCACCAAATCTCATATCAAAAACAGGTTTTGTCAAGGATGACATCCCTTACAAAAGGAGTAAGCGGTTCTCTCCTTTTAACCTTATTCTTGCTGCTAAAAGTTTTATTTTCTCTCAAGAAATAGACAGGCAGAACAGGTTTCATTTACTGGCAGAGGATGAGCCAGCTGAAGATCAAGTTGTGACTCCTGAAGTATCAAAGTCATTAATGGTGGACAAAGATAATGATACTGTTAGCATTCAGGTTAATCAGGTATCTCCTATGTCTCCTCAACCAATAGCAGGGGAAATAAATGATTTAGATCAGGATAACCACATTAAATCTCATAAGAATGAGAGCTTCTTCACTCAGTTAAATACAATCATGACTAGATCAAAAAGCTCCAATCATGTTTCCCTATGAATAGTACAATTCAGATTAAGATATTAGTGTGGAACCTTAGGGGAATGGATACCTCAATTATTAGGTTGCATAATTTGATAGACAGGCATCATCTTGAATTATTATGCTTAATTGAACCTAAACATAACAACTCACAATGTGAGCATTATAGACAGCTACTTCACTTTGACAATTGCATGCAAGCAAATAATGAACAGATTTGGCTATTTTGGAATAATAGTGTTTCAGTTGTTTGTAAAATGGATAACCTGCAGTTTCTAGCTGTTGAAATGAGTAGCATTACTCTGAATAAAAGCATGGAAGCTATCTTCGTGTATGGACTTAGGACTAGAGAAGGTAGAAAGGATCTCTGGTCAGATCTTAAGATTTGTACTCAATCAAACTCTTTACTCATTGGTGATTTTAATGCTATTACATCTGTTAGTGAATATAGAGGTCCTTCTACACCAAAGACTGGTAGTATGAGAGATTTTCGAGAATTTATAAATGATATGGCTTTGGAAGAAATTCCTACTGTGGGTAATCTCTTTACTTGGAGCAATAATAGACTAAGAAATCCTACAGTTAAGAGGCTAGACAGGGGTTTATGCACTGCTTCTTGGTCATCTAACTTTCCAAATTCCTCTGTGCATATTTTGAATAGAATTTCCTCTGACCATAATCCAATGCTACTCACCATAGGTAGTAATATTGCATCCTCTCCAAGACCTTTTAGGTTTATTAACACTTGGTATAAAAGAGATGGCTTTAATGAGGTAGTTAAACAAAGTTGGGATTCTCAGACTCAGCAATCAGGAATGGTTGGCTTTTTTGGAAAATTGTTGAGGCTGAAAAAAACTTTAAAAATTTGGAATAAGGAAGTGTTTGGGAATATTAATGATAATGTTTTAAAGGCTGAATCAGTTTTAAGAGAAATGGAGGAACAGTATGATCTGAATGTTACAACTGAAAGCAGGGTAAAAATGAAAGAAGCTAGGGCAAAATTGGTGAGGGCTTTGATTGAACAAAAGAGTTTCTGGAAACATAAAGCAAAAGTTAAATGGCTGAAGGAGGGTGATAACAATACTAGTTTCTTTCATAACACGGTTAGAGAGAGGAAATGTAATTTAAAAATTACAAAAATTAAAGGGAGTAATGGACAGTGGATTGATAATGCTCAAGAAATTGAGACTGAATGCATCCATTATTTTCAGGACCTCCTAACTGAGCAAAATTTCCCTGAAAGTGATATTCCCCAAGCAAGGGATATTTTTAAACATCATTTCTTAATTCAGATCCCACAGTTTATCACACCTGATGACAATGAAAAATTACTACAACCTGTATCAATTGCTGAACTTAAGAATGTTGTTTTTGGACTCAATCACAAAAGTAGCCCCGGTCCGGATGGTTTTACTGCAAAGTTTTATATAAAGTCTTGGGATATAATTGCTAATGATCTATTATCAGCTGTACAGGACTTTTTATCATTTCATAATATTCCAAGGGGGATTGGTAGTACATGGATCACAATTATTCCAAAAAAAAGTACACCTACCTCTTTTGATGATTACAGGCCGATCAGCCTTTCTAATGTTATAAATAAGATCTTCTCTAAGATTCTAATGGAAAGATTGAAGCCTTTAATGTCTAAACTTATCTCCAATCACCAAATTGCTTTCCTAAAAGGTAGAGATATTGCTGATAATGTTATCTGCCTTCAGGAAATGGTGAGATTCCTACATTGGAAACAGAGAGAACCTAACTTGATTGTCAAATTAGATCTTAAGAAGGCTTTTGATAGAGTTAGGTGGTCTTTTCTATACTCTGTGCTTGCAAAATTTGGATTTCATGCAAAATTTATTTTCCTGATTATGAAGAACTTGTCTCAGGCATGGTTTTCCATTCTTATAAATGGTAAGCCAGTTGGTTTCTTTCAACCAACAAGGGGTATCAAACAGGGTGATCCTCTATCACCTTTTCTGTTCAATATCTTTTCTGAAGCTTTTACTAGAAGCCTATCTTTTGTTTTTCTGAATGGTAGTCTATCATATTATGCTATTCCAGGTAATGCATTTCATATCTCTCATCTCTCTTATGCTGATGATACTGTGATATTCCTCAAAGCAAATAACAATTCTTTGATCAGGTTCAAGGCTTTCCTGGATACTTTTCAGGAAGTCACTGGCCAACATGTTAATTATAATAAGAGTGAACTGTACATTGGAAAGCATGCCACTGTAAACAGGGTTAGAAGGATTAGGAGAATTCTAGGAATGAAGCTAGGAAGGTTTCCTTTTACATACTTAGGGGTTCCCATTTTTACTGGTAGATTTAGGAAGACTTACCTACAGCCCTTATTGGAACAGATTGAAAATAGACTGGGAAACTGGAAAAATAGGTGGCTTTCAATGGGAGGGAAACTTACTCTAATACAGGCCTGCATATACTCGGTTCCTCAGCACATATGGTCAGTGATTAAACCTACCAAACAGGTTATATTGGACATAGAAAGATTATTGAGCAAGTTTTTTTGGGGTTCTGATGATATAAATCAAAAAAGGGTATGGAGAAAGTGGGATGCTCTTTGCTATCCTACCATTCAAAATGGACTAGGATTTAGATCAATACATACTATTATTAAAACTTGTTCTGTCAAGCTTTGGTGGAAATATCAAAAGGGTGAGGCTCTCTGGACTCATTTGATTGCATCTCTTCCATCTTCTTCCAGATCTTCGCAAAATTGGAAAAGGATTTGCTGTATCAATAATTGGGCAGAATCTCAATCTAGAGTCATTATTGGTACTGGAGATTTTAATTTTTGGACCTCTAATTGGTTGGATATAGGACCACTGCAGGATATTTGTGATCAGATACATGTGAATATTCCTTTTAACTGTAGTGTTTCAGATTTTATTGCCAATAAACCTGCTTTGATTGTTAAAATCATTCCTTTTCTCCCTGATCATGCTATTACTCTTTTATGTGATTCTAAGCTGTTTCCTCATAGAAAGGACAGGTTAATATGGAAACCCGGAATTAATGGTGAGTTCTCTTTCAAATCTACATATCTACAATTATGTCACCATAGAGGTTCTGTGGCTTCTTTCAAACATCTTTGGAATTACGGAATTGAAAAAAGGTTTCTGTCTTCATGTGGAAAATGATGAACTCCTTCCTTCCTTTTGACAATGTTTTACATTCTTTGAGGATTTCACTGGCCTCTAAATGCTGTATGTGCCATAATCATGAGGATTCCCTTGATCATTTTTTTAATTCCTGCACATTTACAATGCATATATGGAAACAGATCCATTCTTTTATGGGGATCAGAGATCAGGTATTCCCATCCATTTGGGATAGACTATCTTTCTATTTCTCATATAATGGGTTCAGTAGTGTGCAAGTTGAGATGATTCATTCTTCAGCATTAATAACCTGCTGGAACCTGTGGAAAACTAGAAATGGATGCTTGTATGATTCAATTAATCCTGTGATTAGTGTGGTGCTCAATCATATTAGGACTGACATCTTTTATCTGTTTACTGCTAAGCCATTCTTTGTTGACTCTGGGATTGATAGGTTAATTGCTGAACATTCTTTCCTACCTTTGAGCAAAAAACCTCCTAAGCCTAAGATATTTAAAATAGCTTGGACAAAGCCAGATATAGGATAAAAAATCAATGTTGATGCTGCATGGTGCTGTCAAACGAATATGTGTGGTATTAGTATGATTATAAGGGATTGTAGGGGAGGATTTATTGTTGCTCATACTCAGATCTCCCCTGCTTATTCACCTTTAGAGGCAGAACTGAAAGCAATAAGGTTTGCATTAAGAGCAGGTTCAGAAATTAATCTCTCTTACTATTTAGAATCTGACTGTCTAAATGCAATTGGGTATGTACTACATCCTTACAAGTCACCATGGAAAGTTTTCAGTCTGGCTGAGGAGATTAACAAACTCCTGGGAGGGATTCCTCTCAAGCATGTTCATAGACAGGGCAACCTAGTGGCAGATAAACTAGCGAAGGATTGTTTGCATAGTCTGTCATCTTCATCGTTCCTTCATTTTCAAAGCTTAACTAATTTTGTGCAAGGTTTGATAAGATTGGATCAGATGGGTACTCCTTCTATTCGGATTGATATCTGAATCAGAGGCTACTGACTGTATTTCATATTTCAGGTGGATGGATTGCTTCTACTCAGAGAACTGAAACAATTACGATGGGCATTCGACTACATCTCCAAATTAGTCATCTTCTTCTGTTGACATATGTGATCTACTGCTATATCAATTTTGCTGGAAGCTACAGAGATCATATTAGACACAGGGATGACTGATCTCCTTCACTGGTTTTTGAAGACATCAATCACGGACAGGGATTACCCCTTGCTGATGCTAACCACAAATACAGTTGGAAAGGTTCTATTTTTTGCTATCTCCTACACTATTAGCTTAGAGGATAGGCTTATGATTTAGGTAAAGGTTTCTTTGACTGACTTGTGTTTCGTTTATTCGATTCACTAAAAAGTTCAAGATCCGATTACCTAGTCATTAGTAAATGTAATCCTCTGGTTTCTACATTTCTCTATTTTCATTCTTTTGGAAGCAACAAAGGTTGCTTCAAGAGCAATAAGCTCGGTTTGTATAACTTATCTAAGCTTCGGCTTCTCTTCAACTGTTTTATTATTTACGGCTTGGGAAGGCTAATATAATTTCCCCCATCTAAGGATGGTTTAAAAAAAAAAAAAAAGAATAACAAAGGCCTCTCTAAAATCCACAGACTTATTTGTACCATTCTACCATCTCTGATCTGTTGGTCCCTATGGAAAGCCAGAAATGCATATTTCTCTGAAAACAAAAAATTTTCTGTAGCTCAAATTTGCAAGGATGTAAGAGACTTAGTATTCCTCTCCCTTTTGGCAAAACCTTGCTTCTCTACTGAACCTGATGATATGAGGCTCTCCATCACCTCCTCCATCCCTCCTTTTAGACCTCCCCCAAAACCTTCTATTGCCATTGTACACTGGGAAACACCAACACCTCATAATGTTAAAGTGAATATGGATGCTTCCTGGTCTGCTACTAATTCAACCCTAGGCCTTATAGCCAAAGATCATAATGGCATTCCCTTCTTAATCAGGACCTCAACCACCACTGCCAACTCCCCCCTTGAAGCTGAAATGGAAGCCATTCTCTTTGCCTGTCACTCTTTTCCCACTCCTGATGTGATATCATTATTGAGTTCAACTCTCTACTGGCTGTCAATATGATCAAAAATCCCAGTAAAGCAAGATGGTCTCTTTATACCCTTGCTTTATACCCCTGAAGCATGTTTTCAGAGAATGCAATTCTGCAGCTAATGCTATTGCAAAGCTGAAACCCCCTCTCTCTGTAAAAACCACCTGGAGCCTAACTAATCTCCCTGCTAACATTAGAGGAATAATTAACCTAGATAGGACTCACACTCCTTGTATTAGAATACACAGACATACTTTCGATGATGATTGATACTGCTGAAGTTTTTCTATTTATGCCTTTATCTCAGGTACACGGAATAACTGGCACTTTCTAATCCGCAGCACACGGTCCTCTCAAACTCATTCAATTTTTACTCATTCTGTTTGCCCAACCGACTCCACCACCAAAGTTTCTTTTGCTCTTCGTCCTGTTTTCTCAACCTTTTGGGCTGCACTAATGATGACACTTTTCTTTTCGTTGGAGAAACAGTGATCCAGGACTCATCCAAACACTCAGTAGATGCTCGACCAAGATGAGAAATTAACACATGGGGTGGAGATTTTGAAATTTGGAAACGCATGTACTGAGCCAGTTAATACTTATGTACATTTCATGTTTTTAAACTCTAGATTCTTAGATTAGCATTCTTTTGGAGGAAATAAGGTTGCCTCGGTAGAAAGGTTACAAACTTTCAATTTTCTGTAATCTACTTCTCTTTTCAAAAGGATTGGGGACCCTTATATATAATCCCTCACCTTTGGGTCTTTTAACAAAAAAGAAAAAAACCAGATTGTTGATAAATATTTTTGTTACGAACTTTGAAAATACAGTGGGGGTGTATAGGGTACAATCACGTTCAAGTGGATTTGAATTTCGGAGTAACGAGTAAAGTTTTAAATTTTTATATTTAGGGCCCTCCAAGAAATTTGACATTGATGATTCACAAAATTTATGACAAAAAATGCAGTTCAAAATTACACTATGGCCCAAAATTGTATTACCCTATTATCCATTAGTTCGAAATACATTATTTTTGTTATTCTTACATCAATATAGAAATAGAAAATATTCTTTTTTGTGTGATATATTGTAAAGTGCTAGTACATGTTCTAGAGTAACTTAGAGTTGATTACTTAGAGTTAAGGAAAGGGAAATTGGAAAGGATTACAAATATGTTCTTGAGCCTGATTGTCTATAATATTTTGTTACAAACATGGAAAATATAATGGGGGTGTATGGGGTAGCATCATGTTCGAGTGAAATTGAATTTTGAGTAACAATTATTGTTTTTGCATTTTGCACTTAGTTCCCTCCAAGAAAGTTGGAGCTGTTGAATCACAAAACCGGCAACATGAAAATGTAATTCAACATAATACTTATGCGACTTTGCAATTCAAGCATAAATGGATGAACGAAAGGGCCTCTAAAGTCAACATTAATTACTTCTATACAGTCTTAGAAAATTACACTATGTCCCAAAATTGTATTACCTTATTATCCATTACATCGAAATACATTATTTTTGTTATTCTTGCATAGATATTGAAATAGAAAATAAATGTTTTGTGTGTGAAATGTTGAAAACTGCTAGTAATTGTTCTGGAGTAATTTTGAGTTGATTACTTAATTGTAAATAAAAGGGAAACCTGAAAGATTTATAGATATGTTTTTTAGCCTGATTGTTCATAAATATTTTGTTACGAACTTTGAAAATACAGTGGTGTGTGTAGGGTACAATCACGTTTGAGTGGATTTGAATTTTGGAGTAATGAGTAAAGTTTAGACTTTTTATATTTAGGTTTCTCAAAGAAATTTGACGTTAATGATTCACGAAATTTACGACAACAAAATGCAATTCAAAATTACACTATGGCCCAAAATTGTATTACCCTATTATCCATTACTTCGAAATACATTATTTTTGTTATTCTTGCATCGATATAGAAATAGAAAATAAATATTTTTTTGTGTGATATAGTTTAAAGAGCTCGTACATGTTCTAGAGTAACATAGAGTTGATAACTTAGAGTTAAAGAAAGGGAAATCGGAAAGGATAACAGATATGTTCTTGAGCCTGATTGTCGAAAATATTTTTTTACGAAATTGGAAAATATAATGAGGGTGTATGGGGTAGCATCATGTTCGAGCGGAATTGAATTTTGAGTAACAATCAAAGTTTTTGCATTTTGCACTTAGTTCCCTCCAAGAAAGTTGGAGTTGTTGAATCACAAAACCGGCAATATGAAAATGTAATTCTATATAATACTTATTCAAATTTGCAATTCGGGCATATATGGATGAACGAAAAGGCCTCTGAAGTCAACATTAATTACTTCTAAACAATCATGGAAAATTACACTATGTCCCAAAATTGTATTGCCCTATTATCCATTACATCAAAATACATGATTTTTGTTATTCTTGCAGAGATATTGAAATATAAAATAATTTTTTTTGTGTGTGAAATGTTGAAAACTGCTAGTACTTGTTCTAGAGTAATTTTGAGTAGATTACTTAATTGTAAATAAAAGGGAAACCTGAAAGAATTACATATATGTTTTTGAGCCTGATTGTTAATAAATATTTTTGTTACGAACTTTGAAAATACAGTGGGGTGTATAGGGTACAGTAACGTTTGAGCGGATTTGAATTTCGGAGTAACGAGTAAAGTTTTGACTTTTTATATTTAGGTTTCTCCAGGAAATTTGTTGTTGACGATTCACGAAATTTGCGACAACAAAAGGCAATTCAAAATTACACTATGGCCCAAAATTGTATTACCCTATTATCCATTACGTCAAAATACATTATTTTTATAATTCTTGCATTGATATAGAAATAGAAAATAAATATTTTTTTGTGTGATATATTGTAAAACACTAGTACATGTTCTAGAGTAACTTAGAGTTGAATACTTTGAGTTAAAGAAAGGGAAACCGGAAAGGATTACAAATATGTTCTTAAGCCTGATTGTCGATAATTTTTTGTTACAAACTTGGAAAATATAATTGCGGCGTATGTGGTAGCATTATGTTCGACATATTTGAATTTTGAGTAACGAGTAAAGTTTTTGACTTTTGCATTTAGTTCTTCCACGAAAGTTGGAGTTGTCAAATCACAAAACCGGCGACACAAAAATGTAATCCAATATTATACTTATGCGAATTTGGGATTAGGGCATATGTGAACGAACAAAAAAGGCCAATCAAGTCAACATGGATTACTACTACACAATCTTGCAAAATTACACTATGGCATAAAATTGTATTACCCTTTTATCCATTACTACGAAATAAATGGTTTTTGTTATTCTTGCATAGATTGAAATACAAAATAAACGAGTAAAGAGTAAAGTTATTGTTATTTTTGTTATTATAACATTTCGTGATTTTTTTATTTTTGTTAATATATGGTACAATCACCTTTGAGCGAATTTGAATTTGGGGTAACGAGTAAAGTTTTTAATTTTAATATTTAAGTCCCTCCAAGAAATTTGACGTTGATGATTCACGAAATTGGCAACAACAAAATGCAACTCAAAATTACACTATGGCCCAAAATTGTATTACACTATTATCCATTACTTCAAAATAAATGATTTTGTTATTCTTCCATAGATATTCAAATAGAAAATATATTATTTAATGTGTGAAATGTTGAAAACTGCTAGTACATGTTCTGGAGTAATTTTGAGTTGATTACTTAAATGTAAAGAAAGGGAAATTGGAAAGGATTACAGATATGTTCATGAGCCCGATTGTTGATAAATATTTTGTTACAAACTTTGATAATACAATGGGGGTGTATAGGGTACAATCATGTTCGAGCGAATTTGAATTTGGAGCAACGAGTAAAGTTTTTACTTTTCATATTTAGGTTCCTCCAAGAAATTTGACGTTGATGATTCACAAAATTTGCGACAACAAAATGCAATTCAAAATTACACTATGGGCCCAAATTGTATTACCCTTTTATCCATAACTTCGAAATACATATTTGTTAATATTGCATCGATATAGAAATAGAAAATAAATATTTTTTTGTGTGATATAATGAAACGCGCTAGTACATGTTCTAGAGTAACTTAGAGTTGATTACTTAGAGGTAAAGAAAGGGATATCAGAAAGGATTACAAATATGTTCTTGAGCCTGATTGTCGATAATATTTTGTTACAAACTTGTAAAATATAATATAATGGGGGTTTATGGGGTAGCATCATGTTCGAGTGGATTTGAATTTTTAGTAACGATTAAAGTTTTTGCATTTTACACTTAGTTCCCTCCATGAAAGTTGGAGTTGTTGAATCACGAAACTGGCGACACGAAAATGTAATCCAATATTATACTTATGCGAATTTACGAGTTGGGCATATATGTATGAACAAAGAGGCCTCTAAATTCAACATTGATTACTTCTACACAAAATTACACTATGGCCCAAAATTGTATTACACTATTATCCATTACTTCGAAATACATGATTTTTGTTATTCTTGCATAGATATTGAAATAAGAAATATATTTTTTGTGTGTGAAATATTGAAACCTGCTAGTACATGTTCTAGAGTAGTTTTTAGTTGATTACTTAGTTGTAAAGAAAGGGAAATTAAAAAGGATTATAGATATGTTCTTGAGCCCGATTGTTGATAAATATTTTGTTACGAACTTTGATAATATAATGGGGTGTATAGGGCACAATCATGTTTGAGTGGATTTGAATTTGTAGTAAGGAGTAAAGTTTTTACTTTTTATATTTGGGTACCTCCAAGAAATTTTACGTTGATTATTCACGAAATTGGAGACAACAAAATGCGATTCAAAATTACACTGTGGCCCATAATTATATTACCCTTTTTATCCATTACTTTGAAATACATATGTGTTATTCTTGCATCGATATAGAAATAGAAAATAAAATTTTTTTAGTGTGATATAATGAAAAGCGCTAGTACGTGTTCTAGAGTAACTTAGAGTTGATTACTTAGAGGTAAAGAAAGGGAAGTCAGAAAGGATTACAGATATGTTCTTGAGCCTGATTGTCGATAAAACTTTGTTACGAACTTGGAAAATATAATGGGGGTGTATGGGGTAGCATCATGTTCGAGCGGATTTGAATTTTGAGTAAAGATTAAAGTTTTTGTATTTCGCACTTAGTTCCCACCAAGAAAGTTGGAGTTGTCGAATCACAAAACCGACGAGACACAAATGTAATTCCATATTATACTTATGCGAATTGTCGATTTGGGCATATATGGATGAACGAAAGGGCTTCTAAAGTAAACGTTGATTACTTCTACACAGTCTTGGAAAACTAAACTATGGCACACAATTGTATTACCCTATTATCCATTGCATCAAAATACATGATTTTTGTTATTCTTGCATAGATATTGAAATAGAAAATAAAATTTTGTGTGTGAAATGTTGAAAAGTGCTAGTACATGTTCTTGAGTAATTTTGAGTTGATTACTTAGTTGTAAAAGGGAAATCTGAAAGGTTTACGTATATGTGTTTTTGAGCCCGATTGTTGATACGTATTTTGTTATGAACTTTGAAAATATAATGGGGGTGTATAGGGTACAATCACGTTCAAGCGGATTTCAATTTGGAGTAACGAGTAAAGGGTTTACTTTTTATATTTAGGTCCCTCCAAGAAATTTTACATTATTGATTCACAAAATTGGCGACAACAAAATGCAATTCAAGATTATGCTATGGCCCAAAATTGTATTACCATATTATCCATTACTTAGAAATACATGGTTTTTGTTATTCTTGCATCGATATAGAAATAGAAAATAAATATTTTTTGTTTTATATAACCAAAAGTGCTAGTACATGTAATAGAGTAGCTTAGAGTTGATTACTTAGAGGTAAAGAAGGAGAAATCAGAAAAACAAATTTACAGATATGTTCTTGAGCCTGATTGTTGATAATATTTTGTCACGAACTTGGAAAACATAATGGGGGTGTATTAGGTAGCATAATGTTCTAGCGGATTTGAATTTTGAGTAACGATTAAAGTTTTTACATTTTACGCTTAGTTACCTCCAATAAAGTTGGAGTTGGCGAGTAACGAAACCGGCGACACGAAAATGTAATTAAATATAATACTTATGCGAATTTGAGATTTGGGCATATATGGATGAACGAAGGGGCCTATAAAGTCAACATTGATTACTTCTTCACAATCTTGGAAAATTACACTGTGGATCAAAATTGTATTAACCAATTATCCATTACATCAAAATACATGATTTTGGTCATTCTTGCATAGATATTGAAATAGAAAAAATAAATTTTGTGTGTGAAATGTTGAAAAGTGATAGTACATTTTCTAGAGTTATTTTGAGTTGATTACTTAGTTGTAAAGAAAGGGAAATTGAAAAGGATTACAGATATGTTCATGAGCCCGATTGTTTATAAATATTTTGTTACAAACTGTGAAAATACAATGGGGGTGTTTAGGGTACAATCACGTTCGAGCAGATTTGAATTTGGAGTAACGAGTAAAGTTTTTACTTTTAATATTTAGGTCCCTCCTAGAAATTTGACGTTGATGATTCATAAAATTTGCGACACCAAAATGCAATTCAAAATTTCACTATGTCCCAAAATTGTATTACCCCATTATCCATTACTTTGAAAAACATGATTTTTGTTATCCTTGCTTCGATATAAAAATTTTAAAAATAAATTTGTGTGATATTTTGTAAAGCGCTAGAACATGTTCTGGAGAACTTAGAGTTGATTACTTAGAGGCAAAGAAAGGGAAATCAGAAAGGATTAAAGATATGTTCTTGAGCCTGATTGTCGATAATATTTTGTTACGAGCTTGAAAATATAATGGGGGCGCATGGGGTAGCATCATGTTTGAGCGGATTTGAATTTTGTGTAACGATTAAAGTTTTTGCACTTTGCACTTAGTTCCCTCCAAGAAAGTTGGAGCTGTCGAATAATGAAACCGGCCACACGAAAATGTAATTCAATATAATACTTATGTAAATTTGTGATTTGGGCATATTTGGATGAACGAAAGGGCCTCTAAAGTTAAAACTAATTACTTCTATACAATTTTGGAAAATTACACTCTGTTCAAAAATTGTATTACCCTATTATCCATTACAACAAAATACATGATTTTTGTTATTCTTTTGCATAGGTATTGAAATAGAAAAATTAATTTTTTTGTGTTTGAAATGTTGAAAAGTTCTACTACATGTTTTGGAGTAATTTTAAGTTGATTACTTAGTTGTAAAGAGAGGGAAATTTGAAAGGATTACATATATGTTCTTGAGCCCGATTATTCATAAATATTTTGCTACAAACTTTGAAAATACTGTGGGGGTGTATAGGGTACAATCACATTCGAGCGGATTTGAATTTGGAGTAACGAGTAAAGTTTTAACTTTTTATATTTAGGTCCCTCCAATAAATTTAACGTTGATGATTCACTAAATTGACGACAATAAAATGCAATTCAAAATTAAACTATGGCCCAAAATTGTATTAGCATATTATCCATTAATTCAAAATACATGATTTTTGTTATTCTTGCATCAATATAGAAATAGAAAATAAATATTTTTTTTGTGATATAACGAAAAGCGCAAGTACATGTTATAGAGTAACTTAGATTTGATTACTTGTAGGTAAAGAAAGGGAAATTAGAGAGAATTACAGATATGTCCCTAAGCCTAATTATCGATAATATTTTGTTATGAACTTGGATGAACGAAAGGGCCTGTAAAGTCAATGTTGATTATTTCTACACACTGTTGGAAAATTACACTGTGGCACAAAATTATATTGCCCTATTATCCATTACATCGAAATACATGATTTTTGTAAATCTTGCATAGATATCGAAATAGAAAACAAATTTTTTGTTTGTGAAATGTTGAAAAGTCCTAGTACATGTTCTGGAGTAATTTTGAGTTGATTACTTAGTTGTAAAGAAAGGGAAATTAGAAAGGTTTACATATATGTTCTTGAGCCCGATTGTTAATAAATATTTTGTTACGAACTATGAAAATACAATGGGGGTGTATAGGGTACAATCACGTTCAAGCGGATTAGAATTTTGAGTAACGAGTAAAGTTTTTACTCTTTATATTTAGGTCCCTCCAAGAAATTAGACGTTGATGATTCACTAAATTTTCGACACCAAAATGCAATTCAAAATTACACTATGGCCCAAAATTGTATTATCCTATTATCCATTACTTGGAAAAACATGATTTTTGTTATTCTTACATCGATATAAAAATTAAAAAAATATTTTTTTGTGTGATATATAATGAAGCGCAAGTACATGTTTTAGAGAAACTTAGAGTTGATTACTTAGAGGTAAAGAAAGGGAAATCAGAAAGGATTACAAATACGTTCCTGAGCCTGATTGTCGATAATATTTTGTTATGAGCTTGAAAATATAATGGGGGTACATGGGGTAGCATCATGTTCTAGCGGATTTGAATTTTTACTAACGATTAAAGTTTTTGCATATTGCACTTAGTTCCCTCCAAGAAAGTTGGAGTTGTCGAATAACGAAACTGGCAACACGAAAATGTAATTCAATATAAAACTTATGTAAATTTGCGATTTGGGCATATATAGATGAACGAAAGGGCCTATAAATTCAACATTGATTACTTTTACACAATCTTGAAAAATTACACTGTGGCTCAAAATTGTATTACCCTATTATCCATTACATCGAAATACATGATTTTTGCATTCTTGCATAGATATCGAAAAAAAAAAATTTGTTTGTGAAATGTTGAAAAGTCCTAGTACATGTTCGGAAGTAAGTTTGAGTTGATAACTTAGTTGTAAAGAAAGGGAAATTGGAAAGGTTCACAGATATGTTCTTGAGCCCGATTGTTAATAAATATTTTGTTATGAACTCTGAAAATACAATGGGGGTGTATAGGGTACAATAGCGTTCGAGCGGATTTGAATTTAGAGTAATGAGTAATGTTTTTAATTTTTATATTTAGGTCCCTCCAAGAAATTCGACATTGATGATTCATGTAATTTGCGACACCAAAATGCAATTCAAAATTACACTATGGCCCAAAATTACACTATGGCCCAAATTACACTATGTATTTCATTACTTTGAAATACATGATTTTTGTTATTCTTGCATCGATAAAAAAATAAAAAAAAATAATTTTTTTTGTGTGATACATTTTAAAGTGCTTGTACATGTTTCTAGAGAAACTTAGATTTGATTACTTACGGGTAAAGAAAGGGAAATCGGAAAGGATTAAAGATATGTTCTTGAGGTTGATTCTCGATAATATTTTGTTACGAGTTTGGAAAATATAATGGGGGTGTATGGGGTAGCATCATGTTCGAGCAGATTTTAATTTTATGTAACGATTAACGTTTTTGCATTTTGAACTTAGTTCCCTCCAAGAAAGTTGGATCTGTCTAATCTCGAAACTGGCGACATGAAAATGTAATTCAATATATTACTTATGCGAATTTGCGATTGGGGCATATATGGATGAACGAAAGGGCCTCTAAAGTCAACATTAATTACTTCTATACAATCTTGGAAAATTACACTATGTCCAAAAATTGTATTACCCTATTATCCATTACATCGAAATACATGATTTTTGTTACTCTTGCATAGATATTTAAATAGAAAATAATTTTTTGTGTGAAATGTTGAAAAGTGCTAGTACATGTTCTGGAGTAATTTTGAGTTGATTACTTAGTTGTAAAGAAAGGGATATCTGAAAGGATTGGGAATCATCAAGTTCTAGCAGATTTGAATGGAAGTGTATTGGGTATCATCAAGTTCTAGCGGATTTGAATTTTGAGTAATGATTAAAGTGTTTGCATTTTGCACTTAGTTCCCTCCAAGAAAGTTGGAGTTGTCGAATCATAAAACCGGCAACACGAAAATGTAATTCTATGTAATACTTATGCGAATTTACGATTTGGGCATATATGAATTAATGAAAGGGTCTCTAAAATAAACATTTATTACTTCTACACAATCTTGAAAAATTACATTGTGGCTCAAAATTGTATTACCCTATTATCCATTACTTCGAAATACATGGTTTTTGTCATTCTTGCATGGATTTTGAAATAGACAATAATTTTTTTGTGTGTGAAATGTTGAAAAGTGCTAGTACATTTTCTGGAGTAATTTTGACTTGATTACGTAGTCGTAACGAAAAGGAAATTGGAAAGGATTACACACATGTCCTTGAGCCCGATTGTAGATAACTATTTTGTTAGGAACTGTGAAAATACAATGGGAGTGTATAGGGTACAATTTCGTTCGAGCGGATTTGAATTTGAGTAACGAGTAAAGTTTTTCATTTTTATATTTAGGTCCCTCCAAGAAATTTGACGTTGATGATTCACGAAATTTGTGACATCAAAATGCAATTCAAATTTACACTATAACCCAAAATTGTATTACCCTATTATCTATTGCTTCGATATACATGATTTTTGTTATTCTTGCATCGATATAAAAAAAATAAATAATTTTTTGTGTGAAATATTGTAAAGCGCTAGTACATGTTCTAGATAAACTTAGAGTTGATTACTTAGAGGTAAAGAAAGGGAAATCAGAAAGGATTACAGATATGTTCTTGAGCTTGATTGTTGATAATATTTTGTTACGATTTTGGAAAATATAATGGGGGTGTAAGGGATAGCATCATGTCTGAGTTGATTTGAATTTTGATTAACAATTAATGTTTTTGAATTTTGCACTTAGATCCCTCCAAGAAAGTTGGAGCTGTCGAATCACGAAACCGGCGACACAAAAATGTAATTATATATAATTCTTATGCAAATTTGCGATTTGAGCATACATAGATGAACGAAAGGGTCTCTCAAGTCAACATTAATTACTTCTGTACAATCTTGGAAAATTCCACTATATCCCAAAATTGTATAATCCTATTATGCATTACCTTAAAATATATGATTTTTGTTATTCTTGCATATTGAAATAGAAAATAATTTTTTTGTGTGTGAAATGTTGAAAAGTGCTAGTACATATTCTGGAGTGATTTTTGAGTCGATTACTTAGTTGTAAAGAAAGGGAAATCTGAAAGGATTACAGATATGTTTTTGAGCCCGATTCTTGATATATATTTTCTTACAAACTTTGAAAATACAATGGGGTGTATAGGGTACAATCACGTTCGAGCGGATTTCAATTTGAAGTAACGAGTAAAGTGTTTACTTTTTAGATTTAGGTCCCTCCAAGAAATTTAACGCTCATGATTCACAAAATTGATAACAACAAAATGAAATTAAAAATTATACTATGGCCCAAAATTGCATTACCATATTATCCATTACTTCGAAATACATGATTTTTATTATTCTTGCATCGATATAGAAATAGAAAATAAATATTTTTTTTGTGATATAACGGAAAGCGCGAGTACATGTTATAGAGTAACTTAGAGTTGATTACTGAGGTAAAGAAAGGGAAATCAGAAAGAATTATAGATATGTTCCTAAGCCTGATTGTCGATAATATTTTGTTACGAACTTGGACAATATAATGGGGGTGTATTGGGTAGCATCACGGTCTAGCGGATTTGAATTTTGACTAACGATTAAAGTTTTTGCATATTGTACTTAGTTCTCTCCAAGAAAGTTGGAGTTGTCGAATAACGAAACCGGCAACACGAAAATGTAATTCAATATAATACTTATGCAAATTTACGATTTGGACATATATGGATGAACGAAAGGGCTTTTAAAGTCAACATTGATTACTTCTACACAATCTTGAAAAATTACACCGTGGCTCAAAAGTTTATTACCCTATTATCCATTACGTCAAAATACATGATTTTTGTCATTTTTGCATAGAAATCGAAATGGAAAAAAAATTGTTTGCAAAATGTTAAAAATTCCTAGTACATCTTCTGTAGTAATTTTGAGTTGATTACTTAGTTGTAAAGAAAGGGAAATTGGAAAGGATTACAAATATGTTCTTGAGCCAGATTGTTAATAAATATTTTGTTACGAACTCAGAAAATACAATGGGGGTGTATAGAGTACAATCATGTTCGAGCGGATTTGAATTTGGAGTAACGAGTAAAGTTTTTACTCTTTATATTTAGGTCCCTCTAAGAAATTTGATGTTGATGATTCATGAAATTTGCGACACCAAAATGCAATTAAAAATTACACTATAGCCCAAAATTGTATTACCCTATTATCCATTACTTCGAAATACATGATTTTTATTATTCATGCATCGATATAAAAATAAAATAATAATTTTTTTGTGTGATATATTTTAAAGTGCTTGTACACGTTTCTAGAGAAACTTAGATTTGATTACTTATAGATAAAAAAGGGAAATCGAAAAGGATTACTGATATGTTCTTGAGGTTGATTCTCAATAATATTTTGTTACGAGTTTGGAAAATATAATGGGGGTGTATGGGATAGCATCTTGTTCGAGCAGATTTGAATTTTGTGTAACGATTAACGTTTTTACATTTTGAACTTAGTTCCCTCCAAGAAAGTTGGAGCTCTCTAATCACAAATTGGTGACACTAAAATGTAATTCAATATATTACTTATGCAAATTTGCGATTTGGGCATATATGGATGAACGAAAGGGCCTCTAAAGTCAACATCAATTACTTCTATACAATCTTGGAAAATTACACTTTGTCCCAAAAATTTATTACCCTATTATCCATTACATCGAAACACATGATTTTTGTTATTCTTGCATAGATATTGAAATAGAAAATAAAATACAATTTGTGTGAAATGTTGAAAAGTGCTAGTACATGTTCTGGAGTAATTTTGAGTTGATTACTTAGTTGTAAAGAAAGGGAAGTCTGAAAGGATTACAAATATGTTCTTGAGCCCGATTATTGATAAATATTTTGTTACTAATTTTGTACATACAATGGGGGTGTATAGGGTACAAACTCGTTTGATCGGATTTGAATTTGGAGTTATGAGTAAAGTTTTGACGTTTTATATTTAGTTCCCACAATGATATTTGACGTTGATGATTCATGAAATTGGCGACAACAAAATGTAATTAAAAAATTACACTATAGCCCAAAATTGTATTACCCTATTATCCATTACTTCTAAATACATGAATTTTGTTATTCTTGCATCAATATAGAAATAGATAATAAATATATTTTTGTGTGATATAACGAAAAGTGCTAGTACTTGTTATAGAGTAACTTAGAGTTGATTACTTAGAGGTAAAGAAAGGGAAATAAGAAAAGATTGCAGATATGTTCTTGAGCCTGATTGTTATAATATTTTGTTACAAAATTGGAAAATAGAATGGGGGTGTATTAGGTAGCATCATGTTCTAGCGGATTTGAATTTTGGGTAACGATTAAAGTTTTTGCATTTTGTACTTAGTTCCCTCCAACAAAGTTGGAGTTGTTGAATCATAAAACCGGCTACACGAAAATGTAATTCAATATAATACTTATGCGAATTTGGGATTTGGGCATATATGGATGAACGAAAGGGCCTCTAAAATAAACATTTATTACTTCTACACAGTTTTGAAAAATTACATTGTGTCTCAAATTCGTATTACTCTATTATCCATTACATCAAAATAAATGGTTTTTGTCATCCTTGCATAGATTTTGAAATAGAAAATAATTTTTTTGTGTGTGAAATGTTGAAAAGTGCTAGTACATGTTCTAGAGTAATTTTGAGTTGATTACGTAGTCTTAACGAAATGGAAATTGGAAAGGATTACAGATATGTTCTTGAGCCCAATTGTAGATAAATATTTTGTTACGAACTGTGAAAATACAATGGGAGTGTATAGGGTACAGTCACGTTCGAGCGGATTTGAATTTGGAGTAACGAGTAATGTTTTAAATTTTTATATTTAAGTCCCTCCCAGAAATTTGACGTTGAAGATTCACGAAATTTTTGACACCAAAATGCAATTCAAAATTACACTAAGGCCCAAAATTGTGTTACACTATTATCCATTACTACGAAATACATGATTATTGTTATGCTTGCATCGATATAAAAATAAAAAAAATATATTGTTTTGTGTGAAATGTTGTAAAGTGCTAGTACATGTTCTAGATAAACTTAGAGTTGATTACTTAAAGGTAAAGAAATGGAAATCAGAAAAGATTACAAATATGTTCTAGAGCCTAATTGTCGATAATATTTTGTTACAAACTTGGAAAATATAATGGGGGTGTATGGGGTAGCATCATCTTCGAGCGGATTTAAATTTTGAGTAACGATTAAAGTTTTTCCATTTTGCACTTAGTTCCTTCCAAGAAAGTTGGAGCTGTCAAATCACAAAACCGATGACACAAAAATGTAATTCAATATCATACTTAGGAAAATTTTTGATTTGAGCATATATGGATGAACAAAAGGGCCTCTAAAGTCAACATTGATTACTTCAACACAATCTTGGAAAATTACACTGTGGCTTAAAATTGTATTACTCTACTGTCCATTACATCGAAATACATGATTTTTTTTATTCTTGCATAGATATTGAAATAGAAAACAATTTGTTTATGTGTGAAATGTTGAAAAGTGCTAGTACATGCTCTGGAGTAATTTTGAGATGATTACTTAGTTGTAAAAAAAAAGGGAAATCAGAAAGGATTACAGATATGTTCTTGAGCCCGATTGTTGATAGATATTTTGTTACAATTTTGGAAAATATAATGGGGGTGTATGAGGTAGCATCATGTTCGAGCAGATTTGAATTTATTGTAACGATTAACATTTTTGCATTTTGCACTTAGTTCCCTCCAAGAAAGTAGGAAGTGACGAATCACGAAACAGGCAACAAGAAAATGCAATTGAATATAATACTTATGCAAATTTTCAAGTTTGGCATATATGGATGAACAAAAGGGCCTCTAAAAGAAACATTGATTATTTCTACACAATCTTGGAAAATTGCATTGTGGCTCAAAATTGTATTACCCTATTATCCATTACTTCGAAATACATGATTTTTGTCATTCTTGCATGGATTTTGAAATAGAAAATAATTTTTTTGTGTGTAAAATGTTGAAAAGTGGTAGTACATGTTATGGAGTAATTTTGGGTTGATTACATTGTTGTAACGAAAGGGAAATTGGAAAGGATTACTGATATGTTCTTGAGCCCGATTGTTTATGAATAGTTTGTTACGAACTGTGAAAATACAATGGAAGTTTATAGGGTACAATCACATTCGAGCGGATTTAAATTTGGAGTAACGAGTAAAGTTTTAAATTTTTATATTTAGGTCCCTCCAAGAAATTTGACGTTGATGATTCACAAAATTAGCGACACCAAAATTCAATTCAAAATTACAATATGGTCCAAAATTTTATTACCAGATTATCCATTACTTCAAAATACATGATTTTTGTTATTCTTGCATCGATATAAAAATAAAAAATAAAAATATTTTTGTGTGATTTATTGTAAAACGCTACTACATGTTCTAGATAAACTTAGAGTTGATTACTTAGAGGTAAAGAAAGGGAAATCAGAAAAGATTACAAATATGTTCTTGAGCCTGATTGTCGATAATAGTTTGATACAAACATGGAAAATATAATGGGGGTGTATTGGGTAGCATCGTGTTCGAGCGGATTTAAATTTTGAGTAATGATTAAAGTTTTTGTATTTTGCGCTTATTTCCCTCCAAGAAAGTTGGAGCTGTCGAATCATGAACCGGTGACACGAAAATGTAATTATATATAATACTTATGCAAATTTGCGATTTGGGCATACATGGATGAACGAAAGGGCCTCTAAAGTCAACATTAATTACTTCTATACAATCTTGGAAAATTACACTATGTCCCAAAATTGTATTACCCCATTATCCATTACATCAAAATACATTACTTTTGTTATTCTTGTATAGATATTGATATAGAAAATAAGTTGTTTTGTGTGTGAAATGTTGAAAAGTGCTAGTACATGTTTTGGAGTAATTTTGAGTTGATTACTTAGTTGTAAAGAAAGGGAAATCTGAAAGGATTACATATATGTTTTTGAGCCCAATTCGTGATAACTATTTTGTTACGAACTTTTTAAATACACTGAGGGTGCATAGAACACAATCACGTTCGAGCGGATTTGAATTTGGAGTCACGAGTAAAGTCTTTACTTTTTATATTTATGTCCCTCCAAGAAATTTGACGGTGATGATTCACGAAATTGGTGACAACAAAATGCAATTCAAAATTACAGTATGGCCCAAAATTATATTATCATATTATCCATTATTTCAAAATACATGATTTTTGTTATTCTTGTATCGATATAGAAATAGAAAATAAATATTGTTTTTGTATGATATAACGAAAAGCGCTAGTACATGTTAAAGATTAACTTAGAGTTGATTACTTAGAGGTAAAGAAAGGGAAATCAGAAAGGATTACAGATATGTTCTGGAGCCTTATCGTCGATAATATTTTTTACGAACTTGGAAAATATAATGGGGGTGCATGGGGTAGCATCATGTTCGAGTGGATTTGAATTTTGAGTAACGAGTAAAGTTTTTGCCTTTTGCACTTATTTCTTCCAAGAAAGTTAGAGTTGTCGAATCACGAAATCGACGACACGAAAATCTAAGCCAATATCATACTTATGCGAATTTGCGATTTGGGCATATGTGAATGAACAAAAAGGCCTCTAAAGTCAACATTGATTACTACTACACATTCTTGGAAAATTACACTATAGCCCAAAATTGTATTACACTATTATCCATTACTTCGAAATAAATGATTATTTTTATTCTTCCATAGATATTGAAATAGAATTTTATTTTGTGTGAAATGTTGAAAATTGCTAGTAAATGTTCTTGGAGTAATTTTGAGTTTATTTCTTAATTGTAAAGAAAGGGAAATTGGAAAGGATTACAGGTATGTTCTTGAGCCTGATTGTTGATAAATATATTGTTACGAACTTTGATAATACATTGGGGGTGTATAGGGTAAAATCATGTTCAAGCAGATTTGAATTTGGGGTAACGAGTAAAGTTTTTACTTTTTATATTTAGGTCCCTCCAAGAAATTAGACGTTGATGATTCACGAAATTGGCGGCAACAAAATTCAATTCAAAATTACACTATGGCCCAAAATTGTATTACACTTTTATTCATTACATTGAAATACATATTTGTTATTCTAGCATCGATATAGAAATAGAAAATAAATATTTTTTGTGTGATATAATGAAAAGCGTAGTACATGTTTCAGAGTAACTTAGAGTTGATTACTTGGAGATAAAGAAAGGGAAATCAGATAATATTATAGATATGTTCTTGAACAGGATTGTCGATAATATTTTGTTACGAACTTGGAAAATATAATGGGGGTGTATGGGGTAGCATCATGTTCGAGCGGATTTGAATTTTTAGTAACGATTAAATTTTTTGCATTTTGCACTTAGTTCCCTCCATGAAGGTTGGAGTTGTTGAATCACGAAACCGGCGACACGAAAGGGCATATATGGATGAATGAAAGGGCCTCTAAAGTCAACATTGATTACTTTTACACAATCTTGGAAAATTATACTGTGGCCCAAAATTGTGTTACCCTATTCTCCATTACATCGAAATACATGAATTTTGTTATTCTTGCATAGATATTGGAATAGAGAATAAATATTTTTGTGTGTGAAATGTTGAAAAGTGCTAGTACATGTTCTGAAGTAATTTTGAGTTGATTACTTAGTTGTAAAGGAAAGAAAATATGAAAGGATTACAGATATGTTCTTGAGCCCGATTGTTGATAAATATTATTTTACGAGCTTTGAAAATAAAGTGGGGGTGTAAAGGGTACAATCACGTTCGAGCGGATTTGAATTTTGAGTAACGAGTAAAGTTTTTACTTTTTATATTTAGGTTCCTCCAAGAAATTTGACGGTGATGATTCAAGAAATTGGCGACAACAAAATGCAATTTAAAATTACACTATGGCCCAAAATTGTATGACCCTATTATCCGTTACTTCAAAATACATGATTTTTGTTAATCTTGCATTGATATAGAATTAGAAAATAAGTATTTTTTTGTGTGATATATTGAAAAGCGCTAGTACATGTTCTAGAGTAAGTTAGAGTTGATTACTTAGCGGTAAAGAAAGAGAAGTCGGAAAGGATTACAGATATGTTCTTAAGCCTGATTGTCGATAATATTTTGTTACGAAATTGGAAAATATAATGGGGGTGTATTGGGTAGCATCATGTTCAAGCAGATCAGAATTTTGAGTAACGACTGAAGTTTTTGCCTTTGGAACTTACTTCCCTTCAAGAAAGTTGGAGTTGTCGAATCACGAAACTGGCGACACAAAAACGTAATTCAATATTATACCTATGCGAATTTGCGATTTGGGCATATATGGATGAACGAAAGGACCTCTAAAGTCAACATTGATTACTTCTACACAATCTTGGAAAATTACACTGTGGCTCAAAATTGTATTACTCTATTATCCATTACATCGAAATATATGATTTTTGTTATTCTTGCATAGATATTGAGTTTGCAATAATTTATTTTCGAATTTATATATATATATATATATATACTCTTTCGTGTCGTGTTTTAATTGTGTGTTTGATATCGTTCTTACCAGGAGGATTGAATCTAGAGTCGAAGGACATCGAAGGGTCCGAGAGTTAGTATACTTCGTTATTACTATCCACCTTCACCTTAATCGATCAGGTCAGGAAGACGTCGAAGGTTCTGAGCATTAACAGGTATTACCCGCCTTCACCTCCCAGTCAGTTTCGTAGTTTTAAGTAGCTTAAACATTTTATGTGCTTGTAATATTTTCATCAACTCTTCTGAAAATTATTGCATGCTCATAATCCTATTTGTTTTCTTTATCGTTCTTTGATTCCGTGATCTAGAATTGTTCTTTGATTCTTGATTACACCTTATAAAAAAAAGATTCTTGTGTCATTATCCATATATATAGTGTCATATTATTGATCATAACGATCTTGAATACCTCGAAGTTCATTGGAATCAAGAGGAAGTTGTCGTAGTTTTTTTATTCAAAGTTTTGTATAGGCGATTCTTGTTCCGAAACTTTTGGAAAAATAAAAAACAAAAGGTAGCAGATTTTGGGTTTCAAAATCGGAATTTAGGATTTGAAATCTGAAATTTGGGGCAGATTTGTAATTTTCAAAAGTTTGGGGGCAGATTTGCAATTTCCAAATATTTTGGTAAATGTGACCGAAAATTTTTCCTGGGGAATATTCTGTTTGTAAATTTTATAGTACAAAAAAAAGGAAGAAAACGAATTGTGGCTGAAAAATAATGGGAAAGAAAAAGGAATCCGGTTTAAAAAAGGAAAAGAAAAGTCAAAATCCAAATCGGAAGAGAAAAAGGAAATAAAAGCCAATTGAGTGAGGGGTTTTGATCTGAATTTTTGACTTGGGGGAAAAGTAAGTCATTAAAATCCTTTACCACACGGGATTTGGATTTGATTTCCTATTCCAATTTGTTTTCGGAAAAGTTTCTTGAATTTTCGGAACCTATATGTCGCCTATATAAAAGCAATCTTGTTTTGGTCATAATTCATTCAATACAGCTCTGATTTTGGAACCCATTTGTCGCTTATGAAAATTTGCGATTTGGCATACATGGATGAACGAAAGGGCCTCAAAAGTCAACATTAATTACTTCTATACAATCTTGGAAAATTACACTATGTCCCAAAATTGTATTATCCTATTATCTATTACCTCAAAATACATGATTTTTGTTATTCTTGCATAGATAATGACATAGAAAATAATTTTTTGTGTGTGAAATGTTGAAAAGTGCAAGTACATATTCTGGAGTAATTTTTTAGTTGATTACTTAGTTCTAAAGAAAGGGAAATCTGAAAGGATTACATATATGTTTTTGTACCCGATTCTTGATAAATATTTTCTTACGAACTTTGAAAATACAATGGGGGTGTATAGGGTACCACCATGTTCGAGCGGATTTCAATTTGAAGTAACGAGTAAAGTTTTGACCTTTTACATTTAGGTCCCTCCAAGAAATTTAACGTTGATGATTCACGAAATTGACGACAAAAATATGCAATTTAAAATTATACCATGGCCCAAAATTGTATTACCATATTATCCATTACTTCAAACTACATGATTTTTGTTATTCTTGCATCGATATAGAAAAAGAAAATAAATATTTTTTTGTGACATAACGAAAAGTGCGAGTACATGTTTTAGAGTAACTTAGAGTTGATTACTTAGAGGTAAAGAAAGGGAAATCAGAAAGAATTGTAGATATGTTCCTAAGCTTGATTGTCAATAATATTTTGTTACGAAATTGGAAAAGATAATGCGGGTGTATTGGGTAGCATTTTGTTCTAGCGGATTTGAATTTTGACAAACGATTAATGTTTTTGCATATTGCACTTAGTTCCCTCCACGAAAGTTGGCATTGTCGAATAACAAAACCGGCAACACAAAAATGTAATTCAATATAATACTCATGCAAATTTGCGATTTGGGCATATATAGATGAACAAAAGGGCCTGTAAAGTCTACATTGATTACTTCTACACAATCTTGAAAAATTACACTGTGGCTCAAAATTGTGTTACCCTATTATCCATTACATTGAAATACATGATTTTTGTCATTCTTGCGTAGATATCGAAATAGAAAACAATTTTTTTGTTTGTTAAATGTTGAAAAGTCCTAGTACATGTTCGGGAGTAATTTTGAGTTGATAACTTAGTTGTAAAGAAAGGGAAATTGGAAAGGATCACAGATATATTCTTGAGCCCGATTGTTAATGAATATTTTGTTACGAACTCTGAAAATACAATGGTGGTGTATAGGGTACAATCACGTTCAAGCAGATTTGAATTTGGAGTAACGAGTAAAGTTTTTACTTTTTATATTTAGGTCCCTCCAAGAAATTTGACGTTCATGATTCATGAAATTTACGACACCAAAATGTAATTCAAAGCTACACTATGGCCCCAATTTACCATATCCATATTATCCATTACTTCGAAATACATAATTTTTGTTATTTTTGCATCGATATAAAAATAAAAAATAAATGTATTTTCTTGGGATATATTGCAAAGCGCTAGTACATGTTCTAGATAAACTTATAGTTGATTACTTAGAGGTAAAGAAAGGGAAATCAGAAAGGATTACAAATATGTTCCTGAGCCTGATTGTCGATAATATTTTGATACAAACTCTGAAAATATAATGGGGTGCATGGGGTAGCATCATTTTTGAGCGGATTTGAATTTTGAGTAACGAATAAAGTTTTTCTATTTTGCACTTATTTCCCTCCAAGAAAGTTGGAGATGTTGAATCATGAAACCGGCGACACAAAAATGTAATTATATATAATACTTATGCAAATTTGCGATTTGGGCACATGGATGAACGAAAGGGCCTCTAAATTCAACATTAATGACTTCTATACAGTCTTGGAAAATTACACTATGTCCCAAAATTGTATTACCCTATTATACATTACATTAAAATACATGATTTTTGTTATTCTTGCATAGATATTGATATAGAAAATAAGTTGTTTTGTGTGTGAAATGTTGAAAAGTGCTAGTACATGTTTTGAAGTAATTTTGAGTTGATTACTTAGTTGTAAAGAAAGGTAAATCTGAAAGGATTAGATATATGTTTTTGAGCCCGATTCTTGATAAATATTTTCTTACGGACATTGAAAATACAATGGAGGTGTATAGGGTACAATCACGTCAAGCGGATTTGAATTTGGAGTAACGAGTAAACTTTTTGATTTTTATATTAAGGTCCCTTCAAGAAATTTGACGTTGATGATTCATGAAATTAGCGACACCAAAATGCAATTCAAAATTATACTATGGCCCAAAATTGTATTACCATATTATCCATTACTTCAAAATACATGATTTTTTTATTCTTGAATCGATATAACAATAAAAAAAATATTATATTTTGGTGTGATTTATTGTAAAGCGCTAGTACATGTTCTAGATAAACTTAGAGTTGATTACTTAGAGGTAAAGAAAGGGAAATCAGAAATGATTACAAATATGTTCTTGAGCCTGATTGTTGATAATATTTTGATATAAACTTGGAAAATATAATGGGAGTGTATGGTGTAGCATCATGTTCGAGCGGATTTGAATTTTGAGTAACGATTAAAGTTTTACATTTTGCACTTAGTTCCCTCCAAGAAAGTTGGAGTTGTTGAATCACAAAACCGGTGACACAAAAATGTAATTCAATATAATACTTATGTGAATTTGTGATTTGGGAATATATGGAATAACGAAAGGGTTTCTAAACTCAACATTGATAATTTTACACAATCTTGGAAAATTACACCATGGCTCAAAATTGTATTACTCTACTATCCATTACATCGACATGGTTTTTGTTATTCTTGCATAGATATTGAAATAGAAAACAATTTTTTATGTCTGTGAAATGTTGAAAAGTGCTAGTACATGCTCTAGAGTAATTTTTAGTTGATTGCTTTGTTGTAAAGAAAGGGAAATCTGAAAGGATTACAGATATGTTCTTGAGCCCGATTGTTGATAAATATTTTGTTACGAACTTTGAAAATTTAGTGGGAGTCTATATGGTACAATCACGTTCAAGGGGATTTGAATTTGGAGTAACGAGTAAAGTTTTGAGTTTTTATATTAAGGTCCCTCCAAGAAATTTGACGTTGATGATTCACGAAATTGGCGACAACAAAATGCAATTCAAAATTACTATGGCCCAAAATTGTATTACCCTATTATCCATTATTTCAAAATACATTATTTCTGTTATTCTTGCATTGATATAAATATAGAAATTAAATATTTTTTTGAATGATATAACGAAAAGCGCTAGTACATGTTATAGAGCACATGTTATAGAGTTGATTACTTAGAGGTACAGAAAGGGAAATCATAAAGGATTATAGATATGTTCTTGAGCCTTATTGTCGACAATATTTTGTTACGAACTTGGAAAATATAATGGGGGTGTATGGGGTAGCATCATGTTCGAGCGGATTTGAATTTTGAGTAACGAGTAAAGTTTTTGCCTTTTGCACTTAGTTCTTCCAAGAAAGTTAGAGTTGTTGAATAACGAAATCGGCGACATAAAAATCTAATCCAATAATATACTTATGAGAATTTGTGATTTGGGCATATGTGAATGAACAAAAAGGCTTCTAAAGTCAACATTGCTTACTACTACACAATCTTGGAAAATTACACTATGGCCCAAAATTGTATTATACTATTATCCATTACTTCGAAATACATGATTTTTCTAAATTTTTCCATAGATATTGAAATAGAAATAAAATTTTTGTGTATGTGAAATGTAGAAAACTGCTAGTAAATGTTCTTGGAGTAATTTTGAGTGGATTACTTAATTGTAAAGAAAGTGTGATACGAATATCAAATTCTTTCATGGTGCTTTAAATGGTTTTATTGATCAACTTTATGATGAAGAATTGAAGAACGAGTCACCATCGACATCTGGGATTCATTATTCAAGATTGTCGACGAACTGAAGCCATCATGAAGAACACTATACTCTTTTTTCCCACTGGGTTTTTAATGAGGTAGTGTGATCACTGTAAAATATTGTAAAATTATTTCATTTTGGGTTTATTGGACTGATAGCTCAGTCATGTGGGCTTTGAAGGGCTGAATTTTGAAAATACAGTCCATTAAGGTTTAGTATATTCAGTTTTATTCTGATTAGAATTAGATTTCGTAAGATTAGATAAGGTAATATTCTTCAAGGTTACTTCTTGAAGAATTCAACCAGATTACCATATATTACCATTTATTTTAGTTATTTTAGTTAGATATGGTTTTAGCTTCTTAAAGCTGCTATAAGTCGATTCAGTTTGCATTTGTGATTAGGGTTTGAGGCAAGATTGTAACCCTGTAAAAAGGGAGGCCTTATGGACGAATTTGAACACTTTTCATCAATCAAATTACAACCTTTTGAGTTCATACCCTTTTCTTACGAGCTATTCCATTGTTGCTTAACCTCGTTGGTTAGTTAAGTGTCAATAAACCTTCTAATCGGATCCTGAGGGCTAGTTAGAGAGCGAGTCGAAATTGAGTGCACCCCGAGGGCTAGACCTTGAATTTCGTGCAACATTGAAGGGTTTGCGAGTTCCCTTATTTTATCAAAGATCTTAATTCCACAATCCAGATTCTTCACAAGGGGATTCATATCAGTTAGTATCAGAGAAAAGCGAAAGATCTTTTGAGGCCGAAAAAAAACAAAAAAAGGGGTTTCGAGTTTTGCAATAATTTATTTTTGAATTATATATATATACTCTTTTGTGTCGTGTTTTAACTATGAGTTTGATCTTTCTTATCAGGAGGATTAAATCTAGAGTCGAAGGACGTCGAAGGACGTCGAAGGGTATGAGAGTTAGAATACTTCGGTATTACTATCAGCCTTCACCTTCATCAATCGAGTCAGGAGGACGTCGAAGGTCTTGAGCATTAACAAGTATTATCCGCCTTCACCTCCCGGTCAGTTCCGTAGTTTAAGTAGCTTAAACATTTTATGTTCTTGTGATATTTTCGTCAACTCTTCCAAAAATTATTGCATGCTCATAATCCTATTTGTTTTCTTTATCGTTCTTTGATTCCGTGATCTAGAATTGTTCTTTGATTCTTGATTACACCTTATAAAAAAAGAGTCTTGTGTTGTTTTCCACATATATAGTGTCATATTCTTGATCCTTACGATCTTGATACCTCGAAGTTTATTGGAATCAAGAGGAAGTTGTCGTAGTTTTCTTATTCCAAGTTATGTGTAGGCGATTCTTGTTCCGAAACTTTTCAAAAAATAAAAAACAAAAGGTAGCAGATTTTGGGTTTCAAAATTGGAATTTGGGATTTGAAATCAGAAATTTGGGGCAGATTTGCAATTTTCAAAAGTTTGCGGGCAGATTTGAAATTTCCAAAATTTTGGTAAATGTGACCAAATATTTTTCTTGGGGAATATTCTGTTTGTGAGTTTTATAGTACAAAAAAGGGAAATAAACGAATTGTGTCTGGAAAAAAAATAGGAAAGAAAAAGGAATCCGGTTTGAAAAAGGAAAAGAAAAGTCAAAATCCCAATCGGAAGAGAAAAAGGAAATAAAAGCCAATTGAGAGAGGGGTTTTGATCTGAATTTTTTACTTGGGGGACAAGGAAGTCATTAAAATCCTTTACCACAAGGGATTTGGATTTGAGTTCCGATTCCAATTTTTTTTCGGAAAAGTTTCTTGAATTTTCGGAACCTATTTGTTGCCTATATAAAAGCAATCTTGTTTTAGTCAAAATTCATTCAATACAGCTCCGATTTTGGAACCTATTTGTCACTTATGTAAATTTGCGATATGGCATACATGGATGAACGAAATGACCTCTAAAGTCAACATTAATTACTTCTATACAATCTTGGAAAATTACACTATGTCCCAAAATTGTATTATACTATTATCCATTAACTCAAAATACATGATTTTTGTTATTCTTACATAGATATTGACATAGAAAATAATTTTTTTGTGTGTGAAATGTTGAAAAGTGCAAGTACATATTCTGGAGTAATTTTTTAGTTGATTACTTAGTTGTAAAGAAAGGGAAATCTGAAAGGATTACAGATATATTTTTGTGCCTGATTCTTGATAAATATTTCCTTATAAACTTTGAAAATACAATGGGGGTGTATAGGGTATAATCATGTTCGAGCGGATTTAAATTTGAAGTAACGAGTAAAGTTTTGTCCTTTTATATTTAGGTCCCTCCAAGAAATTTAACGTTGATGATTCACGAAATTGACGACAACAAAATGCAATTCAAAATTAAACTATGACCAAAATTGTATTACCATATTATCCATTACTTTGAAATACATGATTTTTTGTTATTCTTGCATCGATATTGAAATAGAAAATAAGTATTTTTTTTGTGATATAACGAAAAGCGCGAGTACATGTTATAGAGTAACTTAGAGTTGATTACTTAGAGGTAAAGAAGGGAAATCAGAAAGAATTATAGATATGTTCCTAAGCCTGATTGTCGATAATATTTTGTTACGAAGTTGGAAAAGATAATGGGGGTGTATTGGGTAGCATCACGGTCTAGCGGATTTGAATTTTGACTAACGATTAAAGTTTTTTCACATTGCACTTAGTTCCCTCCAAGAAAGTTGGAGTTCTCGAATAACAAAACCGGCAACACAAAAATGTAATTTAATATAATACTTATGCAAATTTGTGATTTGGGCATATGTAGATGAACGAAAGAGCCTTTCAAGTCAACATTGATTACTTCTACACAATCTTGAAAAAATACACTGTGGCTCAAAATTGTATTACCCTGTTATCCATTACATCAAAATACATGTTTTTTGTCATTCTTGCATAGATATTAAATTAGAAAAAATATTTGTTTGTGAAATGTTGAAAAGTCCTAGTACATGTTCGGGAGTAATTTTGTGTAGATTACTTAGTTGTAAAGAAAGGAAAATTGGAAAGGATCACAGATATGTTCTTGAGCCCGATTGTTAATAAATATCTTGTTACGAACTCTGAAAATACAATGGGGGTGTATAGGGTACAATCACATTGGAGTGGATTTGAATTTGGAGTAACGAGTAAAGTTTTTACTTTTTATATTTAGGTCCTTCCAAGAAATTTGACGTTGATGATTCATGAAATTTTCGACACCAAAATGCAATTCAAAATTACACTATGGCCCAAATTACACTATGTATTTCATTACTTCGAAATACATGATTTTTGTTATTCTAGCATCGTTATAAAAATTTTTAAAAATATTTTTTTTGAGTGACATATTTTAAAGTGCTTGTACATGTTTCTAGAGAAACTTAGATTTGGTTACTTACAGGTAAAGAAAGGGAAATCGGAGAGGATTAAAGATATGTTCTTGAGGGTTCTTCTCGATAATATTTTGTTACGAGTTTGGAAAATATAATGGGGGTGTATGGGGTAGCATCATGTTGGAGCGGATTTGAATTTTGTGTAACGATTAATGTTTTTGCATTTTGAACTTAGTTCCCTCCAAGAAAGTTGGAGCTGTCTAATCACGAAACTAGCGATACAAAAATGTTATTCAATATATTACTTATGTGAATTTGCGATTTGGGCATATATGGATGAACGAAAGGGACTCCAAAGTAACCATTAATTACTCCTATACAATCTTGGAAAATTACACTATGTCCCAAAATTGTATTACCCTATTATCCATTACATCGAAATACATGATTTTTGTTATTCTTGCATAGATATTGAACTAGAAAATAAATTTTTTTGTGTGAAATGTTGAAAAGTGCTAATACATGTTCTGGAGTAATTTTGAGTTGATTACTTAATTGTAAGGAAAGGGATATCTGAAAGGATTACAAACATGTTCTTGAGCCCGATTATTGATAAATATTTTGTTACAAAATTTTAAAATACAGTGGGTGTGTATAGGGTACAATCACGTTTGAGCGGATTTGAATTTGGGGTGACGAGTAAAGTTTTGACTTTATATATTTATGTCCCTCCAAGAAATATGACGTTGATGATTCGTGAAATTGGCAACAACAAAATACAATTCAAAATTACACTATGGCCCAAAATTATATTACCCTATTATACATTACATCAAAATACACGAATTTTGTTAATCTTGCATCGGTATAGAAATAGATACTAAATATATTTTTGTGTGATATAACGAAAAGCGCTAGTACATGTTATAGAGTAACTTAGAGTTTATTACTTAGAGGTAAAGAAAGGGAAATCAGAAAGGATTACAGATATGTTCTTGAGCCTGATTGTTGATAATATTTTGTTACGAACTATGAAAATATAATGGGGGTGTATTGGGTAGCATCATGTTCTGGCGGATTTGAATTTTGACTAACGATTAAAGTTTTTGCATATTGCACTTAGTTCCCTCTAAGAAAGTTGGAGTTGTCGAATAATGAAACCGGCAGCACGAAAATGTAATTCAATATAATACTTATGTAAATTTGTGATTTGGGCATATATGGATGAACGAAAGGGCCTGTAAAGTCAACATTGATTATTTCTACACAATCTTGAAAAATTACACTGTGCCTAAAAATTTTAATACCCTATTAGTCATTACAAATACATGATTTTTGTCATTCCTGCATAGATATCAAAATAGAAAACAATTTTTTGTTTCTGAAATGCTGAAAAGTCCCAATACATGTTCGGGAGTAATTTTGAGTTGATTACTTAGTTGTAAAGAAAGGGAAATTGGAAAGGATCACTGATATAGTCTTGAGCCCGATTGTTAATAAAGATTTTGTTACGAACTATGAAAATACAATGGGGGTGTATAGGGTACAATCACGTTCGAGCGGATTTGAATTTGGAGTAACAAGTAAAGTTTTTACATTTTATATTTAGGTCCCTCCAAGAAATTTGACGTTGATGATTCATGAAATTTGCGACATCAAAATGCAATTCAAATATACACTATGGCCCAAAATTGTATTACCCTATTATCCATTACTTCGAAATACATGATTTTTTTTATTCTTGCATCAATATAAAAATAAAAAAAAATAATTTTTTTTGTGATATATTTTAAAGTGCTTGTACATGTTCGAGATAAACTTAGAGTTGATTACTTAGAGGTAAAGAAAGGGAAATCAGGAAGGATTACAGATATGTTCTTGAGTCTGATTGTCGATAATACTTTGTTACGAACTTGGAAAATATAATGGGGGTGTAAGGGGTAGCATCATATTCGAGCGGATTTGAATTTTGATTAACAATTAATTTTTTTGAATTTTGCACTTCATCCCTCCAAGAAAATGGGAGCTGTCAAATCACGAAACCGGCGACACGAAAATGTAATTATATATAATTCTTATGCAAATTTGCGATTTGGGCATACATGGATGAACGAAAGGGCCTCTAAAGTCAACATTAATTACTTCTATACAATCGCCCAAAATTACACTATGTCCCAAAATTGTATAATCCTATTATTCATTTTTGTTATTCTTGCATAGATATTGAAATAGAAAATAATTATTTTGTGTGTGAAATGTTGAAAAGTGCTAGTACATATTCTGGAGTAATTTTTTAGTTGATTACTTAGTTGTAAAGAAAGGGAAATCTGAAAGGATTACAAATATGTTTTTGAGCCCGATTCTTGATAAATATTTTCTTACGAACTTTGAAAATACAATGGGGGTGTATAGGGTACAATCATGTTAGAGCGGATTTCAATTTGAAGTAAGGAGTAAAGTTTTGACTTTCTATATTTGGATCCCTCCAAGAAATTTAACGTTGATGATTCCCGAAATTGGCGACAGCAAAATGCAATTAAAAATTAAACTATGGACCAAAATTGTATTACCATATTATCCATTACTTTGAAATACATGATTTTTTTAATTCTTGCATAGATATAACAATAAAAAATAGATTATATTTTGGTGTGATTTATTGTAAAGCGCTAGTACATGTTCTAGATAAACTTAGAGTTGATTACTTAGAGGTAAAGAAAGGGAAATCAGAAATGATTACAAATATGTTCTTGAGCCTGAATGTCGATAATATTTTGATACAAACTTGGAAAATATAATGGGGGGTGTATGGGGTAGCATCATGTTCGAGCGGATTTGAATTTTGAGTAACGGTTAAAGTTTTGCATTTTGCACTTAGTTCCCTCCAAGAAAGTTGGAGTTGTTAAATCACAAAACCGGCGACACAAAAATGTAATTCAATATAATACTTGTGCGAATTTGAGATTTGGGCATATATGGATTAACGAAAGGGTTTCTAAAGTCAACATTGATAACTTTACACAATCTTGGAAAATTACCCCGTGGCTCAAAATTGTATTACTCTATTATCCATTACATCGAAATAAATGATTTTTGTTATTCTTGCATAGATATTGAAATACAAAACAATTTTTTGTGTGTGTGAAATGTTGAAAAGTGCTAGTACATGCTCTGGAGTAATGTTTAGTTGATTGCTTAGTTGTAAAGAAAGGGAAATCCTGAATTTATCACTGTGTGCGATTTTGTGTGAGAAACACACACTGTTACTGTGATTCTTCTTCTTCACCTCAACTCTGTATTACCAACGGTCCTCTGGACGGAAGCTGTTCCTCCAACGGCTATATCCATCCAAGGGGCAGACTATGGCGTCTCCGGCGCCTCCTCCGCCACCGGATCCTACTCCACAATCCCACAAAAGCTTCCTTCAAGCACTTAACACCAAACAATCGCCACTTCTCTCGACACTCCCCGATACCCCAAACCTACACCCTATCACAGAATTCAAAGGAAAAATCGCTTATATTCTCCCACCTGAAGAAGGAGAATTACTAGCATCGCATTACCAAAACGCCCTTGTTGGGAAATTCATTCGCGGGAAACCTCCAATGGATTCCTTGCTGCAGGCCTTCAAATCTATAGGTTTTAAATCCAAATTTCAGATTGGTTCAATAGATTACCGACATATTCTTATCCAATTTCAGGAAAGCGAGGATTATCAAAGATGTTGGATGAAAGGGCAATGGACAATTCAAGGATACACGATGAAAGTTCAGAAGTGGTCGCCGGAATTCTCACCATCGGTGGAATCCTCTATTGTGCCGGTCTGGGTAACATTGCATAACTTGCCTCTTCATTTCTATAACAATTCTGCTATAATAGGTATCAGCTCACAGATAGGTAGATTCCTTAAGTTGGATGCTGCCACCAAAGCGCTTACCAGACCATCAGCTATAAAAGTTTGTTTGGAGATTGACTTGTTAACACAGCTCCCCAACACAATTGTGGTAGGAATAGGTAACAAGGTGGCTGAATACCCTATTGAATATGAAGATTTGCCACTCTACTGCTCTCACTGTAAAATCCTGGGACATAATAACATAAAATGTAACCATTTGCACCCTGAGTTGAGGAAAACATCTCTGAAAAAACCTGAAGTATCTGAGGTATATGTACACAAGGATAACAAAAGTCTAGAACCTCAGCCAAGAGAAGTGACTAATAAGGAAGGTTCCTCTGCACTAACTGTTTCACAAAAAGAGAAAGATTTTCAAAATCAAAAATCACTTTTAGTGCAGCTTGAAAAGATTAGTCATAAAAAGAGAAATGCCCCCTTTTACTCACTAGATGACATTTCCAAGCCAATAACCACTTCATTCTGGAGGAAAAAAAGTCAGCTATCTGATATTACTCAATCCCAAGGAAATGATTTAACTGAAAATGTGGTAACTATCTCAAATGCTTTTAAATTATTAGATGATTTACATGAAGATGTGGAAGAGGAAGTAGTAGAGATGTTTCATGAAAATGTGGAATCACAGGATGTAATTCCAACAATCATTCCTGACAAAAATGTAACCTATGCACCTAACTCTCCTGTCTTTGAGATACTCCTAACAGGAGACACAGAGCAAATCATCACAGAGGCCAACACAGATGTTAATACAGTTGCCAACTCAGAGGTTAACACAGGGGATCTTAAACAACCTGGATCAGAGAATGAGGAGGCCATGCAGATTAAGGTTAGCATTCCTGAACAGATGCATTCCCTTGTAAATATAGAAAAAAGTAATGGTAAGTCACGTGACAAAGGTAAGACTTCAGCAAAGTCAGGGAGAAATCTAAGATCATCACAGAAAGCTACCCCTAAAGTTTTTAAATGATAAAACACACCATAATAGGAAATATCTTGGTTTGGAATGTTAGGGGTATTGGAACATCTGTAGAAAGATTAAAGATTCTTAAGCTTAATCATAAGATTGGAATTATGTGTTTGATAGAGCCATGGCAGGATACACAAATGCTCACAGTATTAAAGCGTGAACTTGGATATTATAATGCTTTAGCTGCACATTTGGCCAAAATTTGGATTCTATGGGAACCAACTTTTAACATTATAAATCTAAGTGAGACAGATCAATTTGTTCAGGTTAACATAACTGACTCAGGCTCCTCTTTTAACTGTCACTGCTTCTTTATTTATGCAAGTGTGCATAGACAATTTAGGGAGGACTTATGGAATGATCTAAAAGAGACAGGAAATACCCCCTCCATATATATAGGTGATTTTAATACTGTGCTATCTGTTTCTGAATATAAGGGCAGGAAGTCCACACCTAAAAAGAGCATGAAACAATTTAATGAATTCATAAACTCAAATGACTTGCATGATATTCCTACAGTGGGGAATTTCTATACCTGGAGCAATAATAGATTTAAGGAAAAATGCAAAGATTTAATGTTTCAAAGGTTGGACAGAGGTTTAGCCTCCCTAGATTGGTTGGAGCTTTTCCCTAATAGCTCTATTCAAGTTTTAAATAGGCTGACTTCGGACCATGCCCCGTTATTACTTTCTGTTCAATCATCCGAAGAACAAGCCCCTAGACCATTTAGATACCAAGATATGTGGACAAACAGACAGGAATTTCAGGATTTGGTAGCTACAAACTGGAAACTATAGGAATTTCAGGAATTTCTAGGAATATATAAGCTGGTTTTTAAATTGAAGAGGCTAAAGATGGAAATTAAACAATGGAATAAAAATCACTTTGGTAATGTCTCTCAGAACTTAGCACACTATGAGAATGAGGTTAAGGAACTGGAAATCACCTTTCAGCAAAACAATGATGACTTAATCCTAAGTGAGTTAAATAGGTCAAAACAGTTGCTTATGAGGGCTCAAAAAGAAAAGTTCATTTTCCTTAAGCAAAAAGCTAGGATTAATTGGTTTAAGTTTGGAGATGCTAACACAAGTTACTTCCACCACTCGGTTAGAGAAAGGAGATCTAAGACTAGAATCAGTAAGATTAAGGATGGAAAAGGAAATTGGATCTCTGATCCATCTCTAATCAAAGAGGAAGCAGTAAGATTTTACAAAGAACTTTTTCATGAGGAAGTTGCACAAAAAAAGGGACTTTTTTTAATCATTTCCACTCAGAAATACCTAGTGTAATTTCTGATCAGCAAAATGATCAGCTTCTATCCCCATTCCAACTTCAAGAACTTAAGGATGCAGTTTTTGACCTAAATAGATGTAGCTCACCTGGTCCTGATGGATTTTCAGGAGCTTTTTACACCACCTTTTGGGAAGTCATTAATGAAGATCTTCTTGATGCTGCTAATGACTTCCTTAAAAGTGGAAACATACCTAAGGCTATATCTAGTACTTGGTTAACATTAATACCCAAAAAGCCTATCCCTGTATCTTTTTCTGATTTCAGGCCCATAAGTTTATCTAACTTTGTGAATAAGGTTTTTTCTAAGATGATCATGGAAAGGGTCAAACCACTAATGGCTTCTCTCATATCCCCTGAACAAAGTGCATTCATAAAAGGGAGGGATATATCTGATAACATAATTATGATGCAGGAAATGGCTAGAAGATTAGGTAGGAAATCAAAAGCCCCAAACCTCATAGTTAAACTAGACATGCAGAAGGCTTTTGATAGAGTATCATGGTCATTTCTTAATTCAGTCCTCTTGCAATTCGGATTCCATGGTGTATTTGTGCACAGAATAATGCAGAACATAGCTTCAGCTCATTTCTCAGTCTTAATAAATGGTGTAACTTCAGGATTCTTTGCATCTAATAGAGGAATTAAACAAGGGGATCCACTGTCTCCTTTTCTTTATAACATTTTGTCTGAGGCCTTTTCAAGAGGGTTAAAAAATTATTTCAGATAGGCTATCTACAGAACTTCAGTCTGCCCAGGAATTGTCCACTAATAACCCATCTTATGTATGTGGATGATACTGCTGTGTTCCTGAATGGCAATCCCAAAAACCTGAAAAGATTCAAAAAATTCCTGCTGGCATATGAGCATACCTCGGGTCAGAAAGTTAACTTTGCTAAATCTAATTATTTTGCTGATCCTAAAACACCTGTGGATAGATTGCATTCAGTTTCTAGGACCTTAGGTATGACAAAAGGCACCTTTCCTTTCAAATATCTAGGGACTCCTATTTTTGCTGGAAGGAATAAACAATTCCACTACTTTCCTGTGCTTGAGAGAATGGAAAATACATTAAACAACTGGAAAAACAAGTGGTTAAGCTTAGCAGGGAAAATCATTCTCATCAATCATTGTTTCCTTTCCATTCCAACACATCTGTTTGCAGTACTTAGTCCACCTAAAATAGTCTTAAGAAAAATGGAAAAGCTAGCTTCAGGACTTTTTTGGGGGCATAATGAGTACACAGGAAATAAAAAGAAATGGCGTTCATGGCAAAAAATGAGCTTCCCTGTTCAAGAGAATGGTATAGGATTTAGAGATATTCAGGCATCAGTGGATGCCTTCTCTTGCAAGCTCTGGTGGAAATTGCAACTCAATAAATCTCAATGGACCCAACATCTGTGGTCTCTCCCAGAATCCTACAAGAATTCTCACACATGGCAAAGGATTTGTAAGGTAACAGAAGTTTCAAATAGCTTAACAAGAGTTATTTATGGAACTGGTTCTTGTTCTTTTTGGAATGCTAACTGGAAAGGTAGTGAGGCTTTGTTTTATGAATGGCCTGAAGGGATGGAAATTCCATTTCCTGATATAAATTTGAGCTCCTTTGTTGCTAACAAAAATCACTATCTTCCAATATTGGAGCCTCATTTGGCTACCACAACCAACCTAATTTTGCAGGAGGTGGTAATCGCAAACACACATGCTGATAGACTGATCTAGACCCCTACAGTGGATGGCAATTTCTCCACTAGCTCAGCTTACAAGAATCTCAGACAAAAAGGTACACAAATCAGGTACCTTCATAAAATTTGGTCCCCTTTTATTCCTTCCAAAATGTCAATTCTTCTTTGGAGAGCGCTTAATGGAATTCTACCATTTGATAACATATTATGCAAATATGGATATTCCCTAGCCTCCAAATGCCCCTTGTGTAGGAATCATTCGGATACTCTAGATCACTTTTTTAACTCATGCCCCTCTTCACTTGAAATCTGGAACAGAATTAACACACTCATTCATCTTCACTATCCAGCCTTAGGAAGCTTTAGAAACAGGGTAGAATTTTATTTATCCATAAGAGCAGATTCCAAGATATCCTCTAGCATGAACATTGCAGCCCTCTTAGTCACATCATGGTCCCTGTGGATCCATAGGAACAAGAGTATATTTGAGAATCAGGCCTTCTCGGTAGATTCATGCTTCCATAATATTAAGGACCTGATCAAGCTAATTTTTACTGCAAACCCATTGAGAGGCAATAAAGAAAAACACAAAGAATTAATCCAAGCAGGCCTCTTATCTGATATACTACAAAAACAGAGAAGATCAATTTCAGCTGTTGGATGGGAAAAGCCGGTTTCTGGTGCTAAACTTAATACTGATGCCACATGGAAAACTGGAGGTTTGTCCTCCTCTGCAGTGATAGTGAGAGATAGGAACGGTGAGGTGATTAAACTTAGAACTCATGTTTTTCACTCAGAATCCCCATTACACGCAGAACTTGTAGGTATTCAAAAGGCATATCAGTTATGTACTGAACTTAATCTACAAGGCTGTGTGATTGAATCTGATTGCCTTTCAGCTGTAAAAGGAATTCAGGCTCCTATGGTAAGTCCATGGATAGTTTTTTCTATTTGTAGTTCTTTGCATGAGTTGCATAAAGTTAATCCAATTGCATTCATCCCAAGGGAGACTAATACAGCAGCCGACTTTTTGGCAAAATATGCTAATGGAAATAATCTGAATGGTGATATAAACATGGACATGGCTCCACCATTTTTCAAAGGTCTTATTTTGTTGGATAAAATTGGAATGAAAGGTATCCGTGTAGTTTCCTCATCTCATGGTTGATATCACCTGCTGCAATTTCTGGTTCTTTATCATCTGCTTTGGATACTGCTGGTCTTCTTGATATTTCATGCAGGTTAGGTGCATCTCACCAAGATAGGATATATGATTCAACTTCCTACGGATACACAAGGCCTCTCTGGCTCGTAGCTGACACGTGATAGATACTCCACAGATGGGAGATAACTACAGATGGGAGATAACCAACATCTCTACGGACACATCGTTGACAAATAGAAGTCTCGTTTTTACGTTTCTTCGCCCTGTTCGCTATGTGTCCGGTTAGAGGTTATTGATTAAGACACATTGGAACTCTGGATGGTTGATCATTAGCTTTTGGGAGCAATCCGATTTGCTATAGGGATATACTTAGTCTCGGATCTTACGGGATGATCTTTTGTAATTTTGTTGCACTCTTCAATTTACAGGCTGATTTTTGGTCTGAATTATTGGTCTGGGGAGCCAATATATACCCCCCATCTAAGGATGGTTTTAATTAAAAAAAATGTAAAGAAAGGGAAATCAGAAAGGATTACGGATATGTTCTTTAGCCCGATTGTTGATAAATATTTTGTTACGAACTTTGAAAATTTAGTGGGGGTCTATATGGTACAATCACGTTCGAGCAGATTTGAATTTGTAGTAACGAGTAAATTTTTGAGTTTTTATATTAAGACCCCTCCAAGAAATTTGACGTTGATGATTCATGAAATTGGCGACAACAAAATGCAATTCAAAATTACTATGGCCCAAAATTGTATTACCCTATTATCCATTATTTTAAAATACATTATTTTTTATATTCTTGCATCGATATAAATATAGAAAATAAATATTTTTTTGAATGATATAACGAAAAGCGCTAGTACATGTTATAGAGTACATGTTATAGAGTTGATTACTTAGAGGTACAGAAAGGGAAATCATAAAGGATTATAGATATGTTCTTGAGCCTTATTGTCGATAATATTTTGTTACAAACTTGGAAATTATAATGGGGGTGTATGGGGTAGCATCATGTTCGAGCGGATTTGAATTTTGAGTAACGAGTAAAGTTTTTGCCTTTTGCACTTGGTGCTTCCAAGAAACTTAGAGCTGTTGAATCACTAAATTGGCGACATAAAAATCTAATCCAATAATATACTTATGAGAATTTGCAATTTGGGCATATGTGAATGAACAAAAAGGCCTCTAAAGTCAACATTGATTACTACAACACAATCTTGGAAAATTACACTGTGGCCCAAAATTGTATTATAATACTATCCATTACTTCGAAATACATGATTTTTTTTATTTTTCCAAAGCTATTGAAATAGGAATATATATTTTTTGTGTGTGAAATGTAGAAAACTGCTAGTAAATGTTCTTGGAGTAATTTTGAGTTGATTACTTAATTGTAAAGAAAGGGTGATACGAATATCAAATGCTTTCATAGTGCTTTAAATGGTTTGATTGATCAACTTTATGATGAAGAATTGAAGAACGAGTCACCATCGACATCTTGGATTCATTATTCAAGATTGTCGACGAACTGAAGCCATTATGAAGAACACTATACTCTTTTTTTCCCACTGGGTTTTTAATGAGGTAGTGTGATCACTGTAAAATATTGTAAAATTATTTCATTTTGGGTTTATTGGACTGATAGCTCAGTCATGTGGGCTTTGAAGGGATGAATTTTGAAAATACAGTCCATTAAGGTTTAGTATATTCAGTTTTATTCTGATTAGAATTAGATTTCGTAAGATTAGATAAGGTAATATTCTTCAAGGTTACTTGAAGAATTCAACCAGATTACCATAGATTACCATTTATTTTAGGTATTTTAGTTAGATATGGTTTTAGCTTCTTAAAGCTGCTATAAGTTGATTTAGTTTCCATTTGTGATTAGGGTTTGAGGCAAGATTGTAACCCTATAAAAAGGGAGGTCTTATGGACGAATTTGAACACTTTTCATCAATCAAATATACAACCTTTTGAGTTCATACTCTTTGCTTGCGAGCTATTCCATTGTTGCTTAACCCCGATGGCTAGTTAAGTGTCAATAAACCTTCTAATCGGATCCTGAGGACTAGTTAGAGAGCGAGTCGAAATTGAGTGTACCCCGAGGGCTAGACCTTGAATTTCGTGCAGCATTGAAGGGTTTGCGAGTTCCCTTGTTTTTTCAAAGATCTTAATTCCACAATCCAGATTCTTTGCAAGGGGATTCATATCAGTTGGTGTCAGAGTAAAGCGAAAGATCTATTGAGGCCAAAAAAAAACAAAAAAAAAGGGGTTTCGAGTTTTGCAATAATTTATTTTCGAATTTATATATATATACTCTTTTCTATCGTGTTTTAACTATGTGTTTGATCGTTCTTATGAGGAGGATTAATTCTAGAGTCGAAGGATGTCGAAGGGTCTGAGAGTTAGAATACTTCGGTATTACTATCAGCCTGCACCTTCAAAAATTGAGTCAGGAGGACGTCGAAGGTTCTGAGCATTAACAAGTATTATCCGCCTTCACCTCCCGGTCAGTTCCATAGTTTTAAGTAGCTTAAACATTTTATGTGCTTGTGATATTTTCGTCAACTCTTCCAAAAATTATTGCATGCTCATAATCCTTTTTTTTTCTTTATCGTTCTTTAATTCCATGATCTAGAATTGTTCTTTGATTCTTGATTACACCTTATAAAAAAAGAGTCTTGTGTTGGTTTCCACATATATAGTGTCATATTCTTGATCCTTACGATCTTAATACCTCGAAGTTTATTGGAATCAAGAGGAAGTTGTCGTAGTTTTCTTATTCCAAGTTTTGTATAGGCGATTCTTGTTCCAAAACTTTTTGGAAAATCAAAAACAAAAGGTAGCAGATTTTGGGTTTCAAAATCGGAATTTGGGATTTGAAATCAGAAATTTGGGGCAGATTTGCAATTTTCAAAAGTTTGGGGACAGATTTGAAATTTCCAAAATTTTGGTAAATGTGACCGAATATTTTTCTCTGGGAATATTCTGTTTGTGAGTTTTATAGTACAAAAAAAGGGAAAGAAACGAATTGTGGCTGAAAAAATATAGGAAAAAAAAAGGAATCCGGTTTGAAAAAGGAAAAGAAAAGTCAAAATCCCAATCGGAAGAGAAAAAGGAAATAAAAGCCAATAGAGAGAGGGGTTTTGATCTGAATTTTTGACTTGGGGGACAAGTAAGTCATTAAAATCCTTTACCACAACGGATTTGGATTTGAGTTCCTATTCCAATTTGTTTTCGGAAAAGTTTCTTGAATTTTCGGAACCAATTTGTTGCCTATATAAAAGCAATCTTGTTTTGGTCAAAATTCATTAAATACAGCTCTGATTTCGGAACCTATTTGTCCCTTATGTGAATTTACGATTTGGGCATATATGGATGAACGAAAGGGCCTCTAAAGTAACCATTAATTACTTCTATACAATCTTGGAAAATTACACTATGTCCTAAAATTGTATTACCCTATTATCCATTACATCGAAATACATGATTTTTGTTATTCTTGCATAGATATTGAAATAGAAAATAAAAATTTTTGTGTGAAATGTTGAAAAGTGCTAGTACATGTTCTGGAGTAATTTTGAGTTGATTACTTAATTGTAAGGAAAGGGATATCTGAAAGGATTACAGACATGTTCTTGAGCCCGATTATTGATAAATATTTTGTTACAAAATTCTAAAATACAGTGGGGGTGTATAGGGTACAATCATGTTTGAGCGGATTTGAATTTGGGGTGACGAGTAAAGTTTTGACTTTATATATTTATGTCCCTCCAAGAAATATGACGTTGATGATTCATGAAATTGGTAACAACAAAATGCAATTCAAAATTACACTATGGCCCAACATTTTATTACCCTATTATCCATTACTTCGAAATACACGAATTTTGTTAATCTTGCATCGATATAGAAATAGATAATAAATATATTTTTGTGTGATATAACGAAAAGAGCTAGTACATGTTATAGAGTAACTTAGAGTTGATTACTTAGAGTTAAGAAAGGGAAATCAGAAAGGATTACAAATATGTTCTTGAGCCTGATTGTTGATAATATTTTGTTACGAAATATGAAAATATAATGGGGGTGTATTGGGTAGCATCATGTTCTGGCGGATTTGAATTTTGACTAACGATTAAAGTTCTTGCATATTTCACTTAGTTCCCTCCAAGAAAGTTGGAGTTGTCGAATAACGAAACCGGCAGCATGAAAATGTAATTCAATATAATACTTATGCAAATTTGCGATTTGGGCATATATGGATTAACGAAAGGGCCTGTAAAGTCAGCATTGATTATTTCTACACAATCTTGAAAAACTACACTGTGGCTAAAAAATTTATTACCCTATTATTCATTACAAATACTTGATTTTTGTCATTCTTGCATAGATATCGAAATAGAAAACAATTTTTTGTTTGTGAAATGTTGAAAAGTCCCAATACATATTCGGGAGTAATTTTGATTTAATTAGTTAGTTGTAAAGAAAGGGAAATTGGAAAGGATCACTGATATGTTCTTGAGCCCGGTTGTTAATAAATATTCTGTTACAAACTCTGAAAATACAATGGGGGTGTATAGGGTACAATCACGTTCGAGCGGATTTGAATTTGGAGTAACGAGTAAATTTTTTACATTTTATATTTAGGTCCCTCCAAGAAATTTGACGTTGATGATTCATGAAATTTGCGACACCAAAATGCAATTCAAATATACACTATGGTCCAAAATTGTATTACCCTATTATCTGTTACTTCAAAATACATGATTTTTGTTATTCTTGCATCAATATAAAAATATAAAAATAATAATTTTTTTGTGTGATATATTTTAAAATGCTTGTACATGTTTCTAGAGAAACTTAGATTTGATTACTTATAGGTAAAGAAAGAGAAATCTGAAAGGATTACAGATATGTTCTTGAGGCTAATTCACGATAATATTTTGTTACGAGTTTGGAAAATATAATGGACGTGTATGGGGTAGCATCATGTTCGAGTGGATTTGATTTTTGTGTAACAATTAACATTTTTGCATTTGGAACTTAATTCCCTCCAAGAAAGTTGGAGCTGTCTAATCACGAAACTGGTGACACCAAAATGTAATTCAATACATTACTTATGCGAATTTGCGATTTGGGCATATATGGATGAACGAAAGGGCCTCTAAAGTCAACATTGATTACTTCTACACAATCTTGGAAAATTACACTATGTCCCAAAATTGTATTACCCTATTATCCATTACATTGAAATACATGATTTTTGTTATTCTTGCATAGATATTGAAATAGAAAATAAATTTTTTTTGTGTAAAATGTTGAAAAGTGCTAGTACATGTTCTGGAGTAATTTTGAGTTGATTACTTAATTGTAGAGAAAGGGATATCTGAAAGGATTACAGACATGTTCTTTTTTTTTTTAATTTGCTGTAGTAGCGATTCTACGTGCGATTCTACGTGCGATTTCTCCAAAACGATACTTTCTACGTCGTTTCATTCTTGCTCCGTACCTTCTCTCCTACCTTTCTCTGGTTTTCATCTGATAACGGCTATATACTCGTTCTGATACCTCTCATCCGCCGCTATGGCGGCTCCGCCGTCTGGTAGCGGTGGCTACGGAGGAGGGAAATCCTTCCTCCAGGCCCTTGCTAATCGCCCACCGCCCCTTCATGATTCCCTCCCCTCGAACCCGGAGATTAAACCTAAAGTCCAATTCAAAGGGGAGATTGCGTGCCTTGTCACCCGCAAGGATGCTGATACTCTCGCCTCTCACTACAGCAATTCTTTGATCGGTAAGTTTGCCAGGGGGAAGCCGACGATGATTCAACTAAACAATGCTTTTAATTCTGTAGGTTTTAAAGGCAAGTTCCAGATTGGCTCGATTGACTTCCGGCACATCCTCATTCGATTCCATGAAAAGGAAGATTACCAACGATTATGGCTCAAAGGACAATGGTCTTTTAATAACTCTCAAATGAAGGTCCTCAAATGGACTCCTGACTTTTCACCGGAGGCAGAATCGTCGATTGTGCCGGTATGGGTATCAATCCCTCAAGTTCCTGTTTATTTTTATAACTCCTCTATGCTTGAAGTTATTGGGAATCAAATTGGGAAATTTATTAAAGTCGATGCTGCTACTGAGGCTCTGTCTAGGCCTTCTTGTGTCAAAATGTGTGTGGAAGTCGACCTAAAAAATAAATTACCAACACATATCAGAGTGGGAATTGAAGAGGAAGGTAATGAATTTAATGTGCGCAAACTACCTCTAGAATTTGAGGATATCCCACCCTATTGTTTCCACTGCAAATGTATAGGTCATGAGGATAATTATTGTGTATATTTACATCCTGAACTTAAGAGAATTTGGACTAAAAACCCAGAGCTCAATATAATGAAAACATCTGACGCTCAACAGAATATCCATGCTGTTCAGTCTAATGGGTCTACTAATCTAAATCAGGTTGACTCTCTTAAAGCAGGGAGCTCTGGAGTTTCCATAATGGAAAAACAGAAAAATTCTCAAACCCAGAAACTGATATATGTTCCTAAGAAACTCTCTAATGCTGAGCAGGGCACTAATAAGACTAACCATTGTGGCTCTGATCCCCTAATGGCTCCACAGATTTCACTGGTTCCTGAGGATGTGACAAATGATCTGCCAGTACATATTGGTTGGAATGATCTTATTACTTGTTCTAATGAGTTGTCATGTCATGAAGAGAGCCAAGCATTGACAACAGGAAAAGATTCTGTGAATGATAAATTGATCCCACAGCTTAGTAAGGTAATGCTGGTCCCTCCTCATGACATGACAGCAAAAGGTAATGATCTTAACACATGTATTAATCAGAATGCTCATATAGTCTCTGGAGGAGATCTTTCCTCCCAGTTTTTAGATGGGGGTACCTCTGATCCAACTTCTTCCCCCCTGTTCCCCCCTCTGTTTATAGTCCAACTGTGCATTTGAACAAGATATCTCAATCTGATCCTACTAACCTTAGGAAAGTTTTTGCTAAGGATGATTTGCATGGTAAGCGAGGTAGGTCTTTCTCCCCTTTTAGTTCCATTATTGCTGCAAAAAACTTTATTTTTTCTCAGCAGAAACATAAGGAAAATAGGTTCTCTCTTTTGGCTGATGATGAGGCATCGGCTGATGATCTACACATTACTGAGGATCCTTTACAAACTGATATGCTGGATGGAGTTTCCCTCTCAGCCTCCCTAGATAAAAATGATGAGCTAGTGAACAAGGTTAGACCCTCTCCCCCTCTCCAAGGTAAGATGAGGTCTGATAACTCTGAAAGGAAAAACTCCAAAAAAGGAAATGATTCCTTTTTTTCACAGAATAATATCATCATGACCAGATCAAAAAGCTCCTCTAATGTATCCCCATGAATAGTACATCCAATAAGCTTAAAATGTTGGTTTGGAACATTAGGGGCATGGACACATCCATACTAAGGCTCTGTAATCTTTCACATAGGCATAAATTTGATCTTATTTGCCTAATAGAGACTAAACATGATAACTCTCAATGTGATTCATATAGACAGAGGCTGAAATTTGATTACTGTCTCTCAGCCAATAGTGGTCAAATCTGGTTGTTCTGGTCATCAAGTTTAACACTAATGGTTAAAAATGATAATCTGCAGTTTCTAGCAGTTAACTTGAGTTGTGCTAAGCTTAATAAATCAATGGATGTCTTTTTCATTTATGGTCTTAGGACTAGAATTAGAAGGCTTCCCCTTTGGTCAGACCTGAGCTCTTATAGTCACTCTGAATCCCTATTTGTAGGAGATTTTAATGCCATTTCTTCTATTAATGAGTACAAAGGTCCATCCTCTCCAAATTTAGAGCATAAGGGACTTTAATGGTTTCATAAATGGTTTGGCTTTGGAAGAAATTAACACTTCTGGAAATTTGTTTACCTGGTCAAATAACAGACTAAGATCTCCCACAATTAAAAGATTGGATAGAGGTTTGTGCACTCAATCTTGGTCTTCATGTTTTACTGATTCTTCTATTCAGATACTAAATAGAGCTAGCTCAGATCATATTCCTTTGTTATTAACTGTAGGTAGTGACTCCCCTTCATGTCCTAAGCCTTTTAGATTTCTTAATACATGGTATAAGAGGAAAGAGCTTAATGAAGTCATTAAACAAAACTGGGATATCCCTGTAAATAATACTGGAATGTTAGCTTTTTATCTTAAGTTAGTCAGACTTAAAAGGATTCTCAAAATCTGGAACAAGGAAAAATTTGGCAACATTCATGATAATGTGATCCAAGCTGAACTAACATTACAGGCTCAAGAATCTTTAACTGATATTTCAGGATCTTTGCCAGATCAGGTTAAACTGAAAGAGGCTAGGGCTAGGTTAGTTTTGGCATTGTCTGAACAGAAAAATTACTGGAAACACAAGGCCAAAGTAAAATGGTTGCAAGAGGGAGATAACAACACCAGTTTCTACCATAACTCTGTAAAGGAAATAAATAATAGACTGAAAATTACAAAGATAAGGAGCAAAAATGGACAGTGGCTAGACAATACTCATGATATTGAACTGGAGGCAATTAATTACTATCAGGAACTTCTGAGTGAGGAATCTCCCACCTTTAGCTCTCCTTTTCAGTATCATTTTCTGAATCATATCCCATGTTTGGTCACTGAGGCTGATAACGATAATCTACTGCTGCCAGTTTCTTTGGAAGAGCTTAAAAAGACTGTCCTTAGTTTGAATAAATCTAGCAGTCCTGGTCCGGATGGTTACACTGCTAAATTTTATATCAAGTCTTGGGACATCATTGCTACAGATCTGCTAAGTGCTGTTCAGGATTTTTTATCTTCATCTATTATGCCTAGGGGTATAGGAAGCACATGGATTACCATTATCCCAAAAAAGAAAACACCAACTTCCTTTGATGATTACAGGCCTATAAGTCTCTCTAATGTGATTAATAAGATTTGCTCTAAAGTGCTTATGGAGAGACTTAAAGCTATTATGCCTAAATTAATCTCCCCTAACCAAACAGCATTCCTACATGGCAGGGACATTTCAGACAATGTCATTTATTTACAGGAAATGGTAAGGCTGCTTAATAGGAAGAGAAGGGATCCTAATTGCATAATAAAATTAGATCTCAAAAAGGCTTTTGATAGGGTTAGATGGTCTTTTCTATATAAAGTACTTGCTAAACTTGGTTTTCATCCAAAATTCATTTTCTCAATTATGAAAAACCTTTCACAAGCTTGGTTCTCTATTCTTATTAATGGCAAGCCTTGTGGTTTTTTCCAATCTTCTAGGGGTATTAAGCAAGGGGATCCTCTATCCCCATTTTTGTTTAATATTTTCTCTGAGTCATTTTCCAGGAGTCTGGATTATATATTTCAAAGTGGTAAGCTTTCACCCTATGACCTGCCAGGTAATCCTCCAAGAATTTCACACTTATCATATGCTGATGACACTGTCATTTTCTTTAAAGCAAATAACTTAACTCTGGTTAGATTAAAAGCCTTTCTATCTACCTTTGAAGAAGTCACTGGACAATCAAACAATTATAGTAAGAGTGACATTTTCATAGGTAAGCATGCTACTGTTCAAAGGGTAAATCACATTAAGAGAATTATGGGAATGAAAATTGGTGTTTTTCCATTCATGTATCTAGGTGTTCCAATTTTTACTGGTGCTGCAAAGAAGAATTACTTTCAACCCCTTTTTGAGCAGATTGATAGTAGGATTGGTAATTGGAAAAATAGGTGGATAACTACTGGTGGTAAAATTAGATTGATTGAATCCTGTATTTATTCCATTCCCCAGCATATCTGGCAAGTAATTAAGCCTACACGTTTGATTGTTTCCACCATTGAAAAAAAATTGAGTAGATTTTTTTGGGGGGAGAATGAGCATAAACCAAAAAGAGCATGGAGAAAATGGACTGCTCTCTGTGCATCAACTGACCAAAATGGCTTGGGTTTTAGAAGTATAAAGACAATTGTTAAAACTTGTTCTGTAAAGTTGTGGTGGAAATTTCAGTTGGCAGATACTTTATGGTCTCACTTGTTGGCTAACCTTCCACCATCTTACAGAACCTCCCCTAATTGGAAAAGAATTTGCTCAGTTAATTCTTGGGCAGAAGCTAACTCCAGGGTAATAATTGGAAATTGTGAATGCAATTTCTGGACTGTAAATTGGCTAGGGATTGGGATTTTATCTGATTTGTGTGATCAAAACAGTATAGGAATTGATGAGAACTGTTCTGTTGCTGAATTTATAGCCAATAAATCTAGCCTTATACCTTTAATTCAACCATTTCTGCCCCCTGATATTACTACTCTTCTGCAGGACTCAAAAACATTACCTCATAGACCTGATAGATTAATCTGGAAGCCAGGTGCTGATGGTAATTTCTCTTTCAAAGCTACTTATTTGTTACTTTGTAACAACTCAGGTCAGTATGCATCTCCACTTCATTTCTGGAACTCCAGATTTGAGAAAAAAGTATCTGTGTTTATGTGGAAAGTGACAAACTCTTATCTTCCTTTTGATAATACCCTTAAAAATCTCAGAATCAGTTTGGCCTCTAAATGCTGTATGTGTAATTTACATGAGGATGACCTAGACCATTTCTTTAACTCCTGTGAGTTTTCCTTGAATGTTTGGAAATCTATACATCAGTTTATGGGAATTAGGGATAGGGAATTTCATTCTGTGTGGGACAGATTATCTGGTTACTTATCCTTCCCCACCCTATCTAAATTACATTCCATTATTGTGAGAACTGCAGCAATTTATACCTTTTGGAATTTATGGAAGATGAGGAATAGATTTATTTTTGATTCAGTTAAGCCCTCATCTTCCATAGTGCTTCAGCAGATTAGAGATCAAATTTTCTATTCATTCTCTGCTAAACCGGTATATATAGTCTCTCCTCTTGATCTCAGTATTGCAAACCACTCCTACTTGCCTCTCATTAAAAGACCCCCAAAGCCTAAAATCTGGAAAATTGCATGGGTCAGACCAAAACTTGGTTTTAAAGTAAATGTGGATGCTGCTTGGTGCTGTAAGACGAATAAGTGTGGCCTTAGTATGATCATTAGAGACTGTAGAGGGAGTTTTAAGGAAGCTTATACCTCATTTACTAATGCAAAATCTCCCATAGAAGCTGAGTTAAAAGCTATTTTGTTTGCTATCCAATTTTCCACTCCTCTGTACACTGTTTGCAAGGAATCAGACTGCCTTAATGCTGTGCTATATGCTACTGCTCCATTAAGATCTCCCTGGGAATTGTTTGGTTTAGCAGATGAGATTCATTTTTCGTTGGGTGATATACACATTATGCATATATTTAGGGAAGCCAATCAGGTTGCTCATTTGCTGGCAAAAACCTGCTTGTTACAAAAATGTAATTTGGCTTTTCCTAATTTTTCTTTGCTTCCTAACCTAGTCCAGGGCTTAGTTAGGCTGGACCAAATGAATACTCCTTCTCTGCGGATTGCCTCCTAGTTCGGATGCTACTCAGTTAAAATTTTTCTTGCAGATCAAATGTTGATATCATGCTTCATGCTAAGATGGACCCCTGCTGCCTCCAGTTTGTTTTGAAGATGGTTCTGTCCATCATGGACTGTTGCTGCCTTCGGTTGATTCGGACCTGGATGATTTGGTTACTCTTGTTGCTCAGGGTGGATATCTTCATTTTGAATTTTTTCTACTGCCCAGCTCTCTTTTTGGTATATATCTTTTAGCTAGGATGGATAGTCATCTGCAAATAGCTAGATTAGGTTTTGACTTCTACTTCAGGCCAGTGATGGAGGTTTACTCTTTATTTATGTGGAGAGGGTTTCGACTGCCTTGTGTTTTCTTTTTGGATTCACTAATAAGTTTCGATCCTTTCCACCATAGATAAAGAGGCCTCTCCTCCGACTTGATGCTAATATGTATCTTTCATTCTTTTGGGAGCAACAAGTGTTGCTCTGATAGCCAGTGATCATTCATGTATATCCTACTATTGCTTCGGCTTTTCTTTATTGTCTATTTTTTGGCTCGGGAAGGCCTAATAGAATTTCCCCCATCTACGGATGGTTTTAATTAAAAAAAACAGACATGTTCTTGAGCCTGATTATTGATAAATATTTTGTTACAAAATTTTAAAATACAGTGGGGGTGTATAGGGTACCATCACGTTTGAGCAGATTTGAATTTCGAGTAACGAGTAAAGTTTTGACTTTTTATATTTATGTCCCTTCAAGAAATATGACGTTGATGATTCATGAAATTTGCGACAACAAAATGCAATTCAAAATTACACTATGGCCCAAAATTATATTACCCTATTATCCATTACTTTGAAATACAAGAATTTTGTTAATCTTGCATCGATATAGAAATAAATAATAAATATATTTTTGTGTTATATAACCAAAAGCGCTAGTACATGTTATAGAGTAACTTAGAGTTCATTAGTTAGAGGTAAAGAAAGGGAAATTAGAAATGATTACAGATTTGTTTTTGATCCTGATTGTTGATAATATTTTGTTACGAACTTGTAAAATATAATGGGGGTGTATTGGGTAGCATCATGTTCTGGCGGATTTGAATTTTGAATACCGATTAAAGTTTTTGCATATTGCACTTAGTTCCCTCCAAGAATGTTGGATTTGTCGAATAACGAAACCGGCAACACGGAAATGTAATTCGAAATAATACTTATGCAAATTTGCGATTCGGGCATATATTGATGAACGAAAGGGCCTGTAAAGTAAACATTGATTACTTCTAAGCAATCTTGGAAAATTACACTGTGGCTCAAAATTGTATTACCCTATTATCCATTACATCAAAATACATTATTTTTGTCCTTCTTGCAGAGATATCGAAATAGAAAACAATTTTTTTGTTAGTGAAATGTTTAAAAGTCCTAGTACACGTTCTGGAGTAATTTTGAGTTGATTACTTAATTTTAAAGAAAGGGAAATTGGAAAGGATTATAGATATGATCTTGAGTCCGATTGTAAATAAATATTTTGGTACGAACTCTGAAAATACAATAGGGGTGTATAGGGTACAATCACGTTCGAGCGGATTTGAATTTGGAGTAATGAGTATAGTTTTTAATTTGTATATTTAGATCCCTCCAAGAAATTTAATGTTCATGATTCATGAAATTTACGACACCAAAATACAATTTGAAATTACACTATGGCCCAAAATTGTATTACCATATTATCCATTACTTCGAAATACATAATTTTTGTTATTCTTGCATCAATATAAAAATATAAAAAAATATTTTTTTTGTGTGATGTATTTTAAAGTGCTTGTACATGTTTCTAGAGAAAATTAGATTTGATTACTTACAGGCAAAGAAAGGGAAATTGGAAAGGATTACAGATATGTTCTTGAGGCTAATTCTCGATAATATTTTGTTACGAGTTTGGAAAATATAATGGAGGTGTATGGGGTAGCATCATGTTCGAGCGGATTTGAATTTTGTGTAATGATTAACATTTTTGCATTTTGAACTTAGTTCCCTCCAAGAGAGTTGGAGCTGTCTAATCACGAAACTGGCAACACGAAAATGTAATTCAATATATTACTTATGCGAATTTACGATTTGGGCGTATATGGATGAACAAAAGAACCTCTAAAGTAAACATTAATTACATATTTACAATCTTGGAAAATTACACTATGTCCCAAAATTGTATTACCCTATTATCCATTACATCGAAATACATGATTTTTGTTATTCTTGCATAGATATTGAAATAGAAAATAAAAAATATTTTTTTGGGAAATGTTGAAAAGTGCTAGTACATGTTCTGGAGTAATTTTGAGTTGATTACTTAGTTGTAAAGAAAGGGATATCTGAAAGGATTATAGACATGTTCTTGAGCCCGATTATTGATAAATATTTTTTTACGAATTTTTAAAATACAGTGGGGGTGTATAGGGTACAATCACGTTTGAGCGGATTTGAATTTGAAGTGACGAGTAATGTTTTAACTTTTTATATTTAGGTCCCTCCAAGAAATATGACGTTGATGATTCATGAAATTGGTGACAACAAAATGCAATTCAAAATTACACTATGGCCCAAAATTGTATTACCCTATTATCCATTACTTCGAAATACATGAATTTTGTTATTCTTGCACCGATATACAAATAAATAATAAATATTTTTTGTGACATATAACGAAAAGCGCTAGTACATGTTATAGAGTAACTTAGAGCTGATTACTTAGAGGGAAAGAAAGGGAAATCAGAAAGAGTTACGGATATGTTCTTGAGCCTGATTGTTGATAATATTTTGTTAAAAACTTGGAAAATATAATGGGGGTGTATTGGGTAGCATCAAGTTCTAGTGGATTTGAATTTTGAGTAACGATTAAAGTTTTTGCATTTTGCACTTAGTTCTCTCCAAGAAAGTTGGAGTTGTCGAATCTTAAAACCGGCAACACGAAAATGTAATTCAATATAATACTTATGCGAATTTGATATTTGGGCATATATGGATGAACGAAAGGGTCTCTAAAATAAAATTTTATTACTTTTACACAATCATGGAAAATTACATTGTGGCTCAAAATTGTATTACCCTATTATCCATTACTTCGAAATACATGGTTTTTGTCATTCTTGCATGGATTTTGAAATAGAAAATAAATTTTTTTGTGTGAAATGTTGAAAAGTGCAAGTACATGTTCTGGAGTAATTTTGAGTTGATTAGGTAATCGTAACGAAAGGGAAATTAGAAAGGATTACAGATATGTTCTTGAGCCCGATTGTAGATAAATATTTTGTTATGAACTGTGAAAATGCAATGAGAATGTATGAGTACAATCACGTTCGAGTGGATTTGAATTTGGAGTAACGAGTAAAGTTTTTAATTTTTTATATTCAGGTCCCTCAAAGAAATTTGATGTTGATGATTCAGGAAATTTGCGACATCAAAATGCAATTCAAAATTACACTATAGCCCAAAATTGTATCACCCTATTATCCATTACTTCTTAATACATGATATTTGTTATTCTTGCATCGATATAAAAATAAAAAATAAATAAAGCGCTAGTACATGTTCGAGATAAACTTAGAGTTGATTACTTAGAGGTAAAGAAAGGGAAATCAGAAAGGATTACAGATATGTTCTTGAGCCTGATTGTCAATAATACTTTGTTATGAACTTGGAAAATATAATCGGGGTGTAAGGGGTAGCATCATATTCGAGCGGATTTGAATTTTGATTAACAATTAATTTTTTTGAATTTTGCACTTCATCCCTCCAAGAAAGTTGGAGCTATCAAATCACGAAACCGGCGACACGAAAATGTAATTATATATAATTCTTATGCAAATTTGCGATTTGGGCATACATGGATGAACGAAAGGGCCTCTAAAGTCAACATTAATTACTTCTATACAATCTTGGAAAATTACACTATGTTCCAAAATTGTATAATCCTATTATTCATTACCTCAAAATACATGATTTTTGCTATTCTTATAGATATTGAAATAGAAAATAATTATTTTGTGTGTGAAATGTTGAATAGTGCTAGTACATATTCTGGAGTAATTTTGAGTTGATTACTTAGTTGTAAAGAAAGGGAAATCTGAAAGGTTTACAGATATGTTTTTGAGCCCGATTCTTGATAAATATTTTCTTACGAACTTTGAAAATACAATGGGGGTGTATAGGATACAATCATGTTCGAGCGGATTTCAATTTGAAGTAAGGAGTAAAGTTTTGACTTTTTATATTTGGATCCCTCCTAGAAATTTAACGTTGATGATTCCCGAAATTGGCGACAGCAAAATGCAATTAAAAATTAAACTATGGCACAAAATTGTGTTACCATATTATCCATTACTTCGAAATACATGATTTTTATTATTCTTGCATCGATATAGAAATAGAAAATCAATTTTTTTTTGTGATATAACGGAAAGCGCGAGTACATGATATATAGTAACTTAGAGTTGATTACTTAGAGGTAAAGAAAGGGAAATCAGAAGGAATTACAGATATGTTCCTAAGCCTGTTTGTCGATAATATTTTGTTACGAACTTAGACAATATAATGGGGGTGTATTGGGTAGCATCACGGTCCAGTGGATTTGAATTTTTACTAACGATTAAAGTTTTTGCATATTGCACTTAGTTCCCTTCAAGAAAGTTGGAGTTGTCAAATAACGAAAACGGCAACACAAAAATGTAATTAAATATAATACTTATGCAAATTTGCGATTTGGGCATATATGGATGAACGAAAGGGCCTGTAAAGTCAACATTGATTACTTCTACACAATCTTGAAAAATTACACCGTGGCTCAAATTTGTATTACCCTAGTATCTATTACATCGAAATACATGATTTTTGTTATTCTTGCATGGATATCGAAAAAGAAAAAATAATTTTGTTTGTGAAATGTTGAAAAGTCCTAGTACATGTTCTTGAGTAATTTTTAGTTGATTACTTAGTTGTAAAGAAAGGGAAATTGGAAAGGATTACATATATGTTCTTGGACCCAATTGTTGATAATTATTTTGTTACGAACTCTGAAAATACAATGAGGGTGTATAGGATACAATCACGTTCGAGCGGATTTGAATTTGGAGTAACGAGTAAGTTTTTACTCTTTATATTTAGGTCCCTCTAAGAAATTTGACGTTGATGATTCATGAAATTTGCAACACCAAAATGCAATTCAAAATTACACTATGGCCCAAAATTTTATTACCCTATTATCCATTACTTCGAAATACAAGATTTTTGTTATTCTTGCATCGATATTAAAAAAATAAAAATTTGTGTGATATATTTTAAAGTGCTTGTACATGTTTCTAAAGGAAATTAGATTTGATTACTTACAGATAAAAAAAGGGAAATTGGAAAGGATTACAGATATGTTCTTGAGGCTGATTCTCGATAATATTTTGGTACGAGTTTAGAAAATATAATGGGGGTGTATGGGGTAGCATCTTGTTCGAGCGGATTTGAATTTTTTGTAATGATTAACGTTTTTGCATTTTGAACTTAGTTTCCTGCAAGAAAGTTGGAGCTGTCTAATCACGAAACGGGAGACACAAAAATGTAATTCAATATATTACTTATGCAAATTTGCGATTTGGGCATATATGGATGATCGAAAGGGCCTCTAAAGTCAAAATTAATTACTTCTATACAATCTTGGAAAATTACACTATGTCCCAAAATTGTATTACCCTATTATCCGTTACATCGAAATACGTGATTTTTGTTATTCTTGCATAGATATTGAAATAGAAAATTAAAAAAAAATTTGTGTGAAATGTTGAAAAGTGCTAGTACAAGTTCTAGATTAAATTTGAGTTGATTACTTAGTTGTAAAGAAAGGGATATCTGAAAGGATTACAAATATGTTCTTGAGCCTGATTATTGATAAATATTTTGTTACGAATTTTGAAAATACAGTGGGGATGTATAGGGTACAAACACTTTTGATCGGATTTGAATTTTGAGAAACGAGTAAGGTTTTGACTTTTTATATTTAGTTCCCACCATGAAATTTGACGTTGATGATTCATGAAATTGGCGACAACAAAACGGAATTCAAAATTACACTATGGCCCAAAATTGTATTATCCTATTATCCATTACTTCGAAATACATGAGTTTTGTTATTCTTGCATCCATATAGAAATAGTTAATAAATATATTTTTGTGTGATATAATGAAAAGCGCAGGTACATGTTATAGAGTAACTTAGAGTTGATTACTTAGAGGTAAAGAAAGGGATATCAGAAAGGATTACAGATATGTTCTTGAGCCTGATTGTTGATAATATTTTGTTGCGAACTTGGAAAATATAATGGGGGTGTATTGGGTAGCATCAAGTCCTAGCGGATTTGAATTTTGTGTAATGATTAAATTTTTTGCATTTTGCACTTAGTTCCCTCCAAGAAAGTTGGAGTTGTCGAATCATAAAACCGGCTACACGAAAATATAATTCAATATAATACTTATGCGAATTGGCGATTTGGGCATATATGGATGAACTAAAGGGCCTCTAAAATAAACATTTATTACTTCTACACAATCTTGGAAAATTACATTGTGGCTCAAATTATTATTACTGTATTATCCATTACTTCGAAATACATAGTTTTTGTCATTCTTGCATGGATTTTGAAATAGAAAATAATTTTTTTGTGTGTGAAATGTTGAAAAGTGCTAGTACATGTTCTGGAGTAATTTTGAGTTGATTACGTAGTCGTAACGAAAAGGAAATTGGAAAGGATTACAATATATTCTTGACCCCGATTGTAGATGAATATTTTGTTACGAACTGTGAAAATACAATGGGAGTGTATAGGGCACAATCACGTTCAAGCGCATTTGAATTTGGAGTAACGAGTAAAGTTTTTTATTTTTATATTTAGGTCCCTCCAAGAAATTTGGCGTTGATGATTCACGAAATTTGCGACACAAAAATGCAATTCAAAATTACACTATAGCCCAAAATTGTATTACCCTATTATCCATTACATCGAAATACATGATTATTGTTATTCTTGCATCGACATAAAAATAAAAAATAAATATTTTTTTGTGTGAAATGTTGTAAAGCGCTAAGTACATGTTCTAGATAAATTTAGAGTTGATTAATTAGAGGTAAAGAAAGGGAAATCAGAAAGGATTACTGATATGTTCTTGAGACTGATTGTCGATAATAATTTGTTACGAACATGGAAAATATAATGGGGTGTATGGGGTAGCATAATGTTTGAGCGGATTTGAATTTTGAGTAACAATTAAAGTTTTTGAATTTTTCCATTAGATCCCTCCAAGAAAGTTGGAGCTGTCGAATCACGAAACCGGCGACACAAAAATGTAATTATATATAATTCTTATGCAAATTTGCGATTTGGGCATACATGGATGAATGAAAGGGCATCTAAAGTCAATATTTATTACTTCTATACAATCTTGGAAAATTACACTATGTCCCAAAATTGTATTATCCTATTATCCATTACCTCAAAATACATGATTTTTGCTATTCTTGCATAGATATTGAAATAGAAAATAATTTTTTTGTGTGAAATGTTGAAAAGTGCTCGTACATATACTGGAGTAATTTTTGAGTTGATTACTTAATTGTTAAGAAAGGGAAATCTGAAAGGATTACAGATATGTTTTTGAGCCCGATTCTTGATAAATATATTTTTACAAACTTTGAAAATACAATGGGGGTGTATAGGGTACAATCATGTTTGAGAAGATTTCAATTTGAAGTAACAAGTAAAGTTTTAACTTTTCATATTTAGGTCCCTCCAAGAAATTTGACATTGATGATTCATTAAATTGGCGACAACAATATGCAATTCAAAATTACACTATGGCCCAAAACTTTTCCACCCTATTATCCATTACTTCGAAATACGTGATTTTTGTTATTCTTTCATCGATATAAAAACTAAAAAAACAATAATTTTGTGTGATATATTTTAAAGTGCTAGTACATGTTTCTAGAGAAACTTAGTGTTCATTACTTAGAGGTAAAGAAAGGGAAATCGGAATGGACTACAGATATGTTCTCGAGCCTGATTGTCGATAATATATTGTTACGATTTTGGTAAATATAATGGGGGTGTATGGGGTAGCATCATGTTCGAGCGGATTCGAATTTTGTGTAACGTTTAACATTTTTGCATTTTTCACTTAGTTCCCTCCAAAAAAGTTGGAAGTGTCGAATCATGAAACCGGCAACACAAAAATATAATTAAATATAATACTTATGCAAATTTTCAATTTGGGCATACATGGATGAATGAAAGTCCTCTAAAGTCAACATTAATTACTTCTATACAATCCTGGAAAATTACACTGTGTCCCAAAATTGTATTACTCTATTATCCATTACATCAAAATACATGATTTTTGTTATTCTTGCATTGATATAGAAATAGAAAATAAATATTTTTTTTGTGATATAATGAAAAGCGTAGTATATGTTCTAGAGTAACTTAGAGTTGATTAGTTGAAGGTAAAGAATGGGAAATCAGAAAGTATTACAGAGATATGTTCTTGAACCTGATTGTCGATAATATTTTGTTACGAACTTGGAAAATATTATGGGGGTGTATGGGGTAGCATCATGTTCGAGCGAATTTAAATTTTGAGTAACGATTAATGTTTTTGCATTTTGCACTTAGTTCCTTCCAAGAAAGTTGGAGCTGTCAAATCACAAAACCGGTGACATAAAAATGTAATTCAATATAATACATATGCAAATTTATTATTTTGGCATATATGGAAGAACGAAAGGGACTCTAAAGTCAACATTAATTACTTCTACACAATCTGGGAAAATTACACTGTGGCTCAAAATTGTATTACTCTATTATCCATTACATCGAAATACATGATTTTGGTTATTCTTGCATAGATATTGAAATAGAAAACAAATGTTTTTGTGTGTGAAATGTTGAAAAGTGCTAGTACATGCTCTGGAGTAATTTTGAGTTGATTACTTAGTTGTAAACGAAGGGAAATCTGAAAGGATTACAGATATGTTCTTGAGCCCGATTGTTGATAAATATTTTGTTACGAACTTTGAAAATTCAGTGGGGGTCTATATGGTACAATCACGTTTGAGTAGATTTGAATTTGCAGTAACGAGAAAATTTTTGAGTTTTTATAATAAGTTCCCTCCAAGAAATTTGATGTTGATGATTCACGAAATTGGCGACAACAAAAGGCAATTCAAAATTACAGTATGGCCCTAAATATTATTACACTATTATCCATTATTTCAAAATACATGATTTTTGTTATTCTTGCATAGATATAAATATAGAAAATAAATATTTTTTTGTATGATATAACGAAAAGCGCTAGTACATGTTATAGAGTAACTTAGAGTTGATTACTTAGAGGTAAAGAAAGGGAAATCAGAAAGGATTATACATATGTTCTTGAGCCTTATTGTTGGTAATATTATGTTACGAACTTGGAAAATATAATAGGGGTGTATGGGGTAGCATCATGTTCGAGCGGATTTGAATTTTGAGTAACGAGTAAAGTTTTTGCCTTTGGCACTCAGTTCTTCCAAGAAAGTTAGAGTTGTCGAATCACGAAATTGACATGAAAATGTAATCCAATATTTTACTTATGCGAATTTGCGATTTGGGCATATGTGAATGAACAAAAAGGCCACTAAAGTCAACATTGATTACTACTACACAATCTTGGAAAATTACACTATGGCCCAAAATTGTATTACACTATTATCCATTACTTTGAAATACATGATTTTTGTTATTCTTCCATAGATATTGAAATAGAAATAAATTTTTTTTGTGTGGAAATGTTCAAAACTGCTAGTTAATGTTCTTTGAGTAATTTTGAGTTGCTACTTAATTATAAAGAAATGGAAATTGGAAAGGATTACAGATATGTTCTTGAGCCCGATTGTTGATAAATATATTGTTACGAACTTTGATAATACATTGGGGGTGTATAGGGTACAATCATGTTCGAGCAGATTTGAATTTGGAGTAACGAGTAAATTTTTTACCTTTTATATTTAGGTCCCTCCAAGAAATTAGAAGTTGATGATTCACAAAATTGTCTACAACAAAATTCAATTCAAAATTACACTAGGGCCCAAAATTGTATTACACTTTTATTCATTACTTCGAAATACATATTTGTTATTCTTGCATCGACATAGAAATAGAAAATAAATCTTTTTTTGTGTGATATAATGAAAAGCGTAGTACATGTTCTAGGGTAACTTAGAGTTGATTACTTGGAGGTAAAGAAAGGGTAATCAGATAGTATTATAGATATGTTCTTGAACAGGATTGTCGATAATATTTTGTTACGAAATTGGAAAATATAATGGGGGGTGTATGGGGTAGCATCATGTTCGAGCGGATTTTAAATTTGATTAACGATTAAAGTTTCTGCATTTTGCACTTAGTTCCCTCCAAGAAAGTTGGAGCTTTCAAATCACAAAACCGATGACAGAAAAATGTAATTCAATATAATACTTATGCGAACTTGTGATTCGGGCATATATGGATGAACGAAAAGGCCTCTAAAGTCAACATTGATTATTTCTACACAATCTTGGAAAATTATACTATAGCCCAAAATTGTATTACCCTATCATCCATTACATCGAAATACATGATTTTTGTTATTCTTGAATAGATATTAAAATAGAGAATAAATATTTTTGTGTGTGAAATGTTGAAAAGTGCTAGTACATGCTCTGAAGTAATTTTGAGTTGATTACTTAGTTGTAAAGGAAGGAAAATATGAAGGGATTAAAAATATGTTCTTAAGCCCGATTGTTGATAAATATTTTGTTACGAACTTTGAAAATACAGTGGGGGTGTAAAGGGTACAATCACGTTCGAGCATATTTGAATTTTGAGTAATGAGTAAGGGTTTACTTTTTATATTAAGGTCCCTCCAAGAAATTTGACGGTGATGATTCACAAAATTGGCGACAACATAATGCAATTTAAAATTATACTATGGCCCAAAATTGTATGACCCTATTATCCGTTACATCAAAATACATGATTTTTGTTAATCTTGCATCGATATAGAAATAGAAAATAAATATTTTTTTGTGTGATATATTGAAAAGCACTAGTACATGTTCTAGAGTAAGTTAGAGTTGATTACTTTGTCATAAAGAAAGAGAAGTCGGAAAGGATTACAGATATGTTCTTGAGCATGATTGTGGATAATATTTTGTTACGAACTTGGAAAATATAATGGGGGTGTATTGGGTAGCATCATGTTCAAGCGGATCAGAATTTTGAGTAACGACTAAAGTTTTTTGCCTTTCGCACTTACTTCCCTTCAAGAAAGTTGGAGTTGTCGAATCACAAAACTGGCGACATGAAAACGTAATTCAATATTATACCTATGCGAATTTGCGATTTGGGCATATATGGATGAACGAAAGGACCTCTAAAGTCAACATTGATTACTTCTACACAATCTTGGAAAATTACACTGTGCCTCAAAATTGTATTACTCTATTATTCATTACATCAAAATATATGATTTTTGTTAATCTTGCATAGATATTGAAATAGAAAAAAATTTATTTTGTGTGTGAAATGTTGAAATGTGCTAGTACATGCTCTGGAGTAATTTTGAGTTGATTACTTAGTTGTAAAGAAAGGAAAATCTGAATGGATTACTGATATGTTCTTGAGCCCGATTGTTGATAAATATTTTGTTACGAACTTTGAAAATTCAGTGGGGGCCTATGTGGTACAATCACGCTTGAGTGGATTTAAATATGGCGTAACGAGTAAAGTTTTTATTTTTTATATTAAGGTCCCTCCAAGAAATTTGATGTTGATGATTCACGAAATTGGCGACAACAAAATGTAATTCAAAATTACAGTATGGCCCAAAATTGTATTACGCTATTATCCATTATTTCAAAATACATGATTTTTTTTATTCTTGCATCGATATAAATATAGAAAAAATATATATTTTTTGTATGATATAACAAAAAGCGCTAGTACATGTTATAGAGTAACTTAGAGTTGATTACTTAGAGGTAAAGAAAGGGAAATCAGAAACGATTACAGATATGTTCTTGAGCCTTATTTTCGATAATATTTTATTACGAACTTGGAAAATATAATGGGGGTGTATGGGGTAGCATCATGTTCGAGCGGATTTGAATTTTGAGTAACGAGTAAAGTTTTTTGCCTTTTTCACTTAGTTCTTCCAAGAAAGTTAGAGTTGTCAAATCATGAAATCGGCGACACGAAAATCTAATCCAGTATTTTACTTATGAGAATTTGCGATTTGGGCATATGTGAATGAATAAAAAGGCTTATAAAGTCAACATTGATTACTACTACACAATCTAGGAAAATTACACTATGGCCCAAAATTTTATTACACTACTATCCATTACTTCGAAATACATGATTTTTGTTATTCTTCCATAGATATTGAAATAGAAAAAAAAACTTGTGTGTGAAATGTTGAAAACTGCTAGTAAATGTTCTGGAGTAATTTTGAGTCGATTACTTAGTTGTAAAGAAAGGGAAATTGGAAAGGATTACAGATATGTTCTTGAGCCCGATTGTTAATAAATATTTTGTTACAAACTCTGAAAATACAATGGGGGTGTATAGGGTACAATCACGTTCGAGCAGATTTGAATTTTGAGTAACGAGTAAAGTTTTTACTTTTTATATTTAGGTCCCTCCAAGAAATTTGACGTTGATGATTCATGAAATTTGCGACACCAAAATGCAATTCAAAATTACACAAAATTGTATTATCTTATTATCAATTACTTCGAAATACATGATTTTTGTTATTCTTGCATCGGTATAAAAAAAATAATTTGTGTGATATATTTTAAAGTGCTTGTACATGTTTCTAGAGAAACTTAGATTTGATTAACACATGTAAAGAAAGGGAAATCGGAAAGGATTAAAGATTTGTTCTTGAGGCTGATTCTCGATAATATTTTGTTACGAGTTTTGAAAATATAATGGGGGTGTATGGCATAGCATCATGTTCGAGCGGATTTGAATTTTGTGTAACGATTAAGGTTTTTGCATTTTGAACTTGGTTCCCTCCAAGAAAGTTGGAGCTGTCTAATCACGAAACTGGTGACACCAAAATGTAATTCAATATATTACTTATGCAAATTTGGGATTTGGGCATATATGGATGAACAAAAGGGCCTCTAAATTCAACATTAATTACTTCTATACAATCTTAGAAAATTACACTATGTCCCAAAATTGTATTACCCTATTATCCATTACATCGAAATACATGATTTTTGTTATTCTTGCATTGATATTGAAATAGAAAATAATTTTTTTTGTGTGAAATGTTGAAAAGTGCTAGTACATGTTCTGGAGTAATTTGGAGTTGGTTACTTAGTTGTATAGAAAAGGATATGTGAAAGGATTACAGATATGTTCTTGGGCCCGATTATTGATAAAGGTTTTGCTACAAATTTTGAAAATATAGTGGGGGTGTATAGGGTACAATCACGTTTGAACGGATTTGAATTTGGAGTAAATTGTAAAGTTTTGACTTTTTATATTTAGGTCCCCCCAAGAAATTTGACGTTGATGATTCATGAAATTGGTAACAAAATGCAATTCAAAATTACACTATGGCCCAAAATTGTATTACCCTATTATCCATTACTTTGAAATAAATGAATTTTGTTATTCTTGCATCGATATAGAAATAGAAAATAAATATTGTTTTTGTATGATATAACGAAAAGCGCTAGTACATGTTGTAGAGTAACTTAGAGTTCATTAGTTAGAGGTAAAGAAAGGGAAATCAGAAAGGATTACAGTTTTGTTTTTTATCCTGATTGTCGATAATATTTTGTTACGAACTTGGAAAATATAATGGGGATGTATGGGGTAGCATCATGTTCGAGCGGAATTGAATTTTGAGTAACTAGTAAATTTTTTGCCTTTTGCACTTAGTTCTTCCAAGAAAGTTGGTGTTGTTGAATCACGAAATCGGCGACACGAAAATCTAATACAATATTATACTTATGCGAATTTGCAATTTGGGCATATGTGATTGAATAAAAAGGCCTCTAAAGTCAACATTGATTACTACTACACAATCTTGGAAAATTACACTATGGCCCAAAATTGTATTACACTATTATCCATTACTTCGAAATACATGATTTTTGTTATTCTTCCACAGATATTGAAGTAAAATTATTATTTTTGTGTGCGAAATGTTGAAAACTGCTAGTAAATGTTCTGGAGTAATTTTGAGTTGATTACTTAATTGTAAAGAAAGGGATTGGAAAGGATTACATATATGTTCTTGAGCCCGATTGTTGATAAATATTTTGTTACAAACTTTGATAATACAATGGGGGTGTATAGGGTACAATCATGTTCGAGCAGATTTGAATTTTGAGTAACGGGTAAAGTTTTGAGTTTTTATGTTTAGGTCCCTCCAAGAAATTTGACGTTGATGACTCACGAAATCGGCGACGAAAAAATGCAATTCAAAATTACACTATGGCCCAAATGTTTTTTACACTTTAATTCATTACTTCGAAATACATATTTGTTATTCTTGCATTGATATAGATATTGAAAATAAATATTTTTTTGTGTGATATAATGAAAAGCGCTAGTACATGTTTTAGAGTAACTTAGAGTTGATTACTTAGAGGTAAAGAAAGGGAAATCAGAAAGGATTACAGGTATGTTCTTGAGCCTTATTGTCGATAATATTTTGTTACGAACTTGGAAAATATAATGGGGGTGTATGGGGTAGCATCATGTTCGAGCGGATTTGAATTTTGAGTAAGGAGTAAAGTTTTTGCCTTTTGCACTTTCTTCCCTCCAACAAAGTTGGAGTTGTTGAATCACAAAACCAACGACATGAAAATGTTATTCAATATAATACTTATGCGAATTTGTGATTTGGGCATATATGGATGAATGAAAGGGCCTCTAAAGTCAACATTGATTACTTCTACACAATCTTGGAAAATTACACAGTTGCTCAAAATTGTATTACTCTATTATCCATTACATCGAAATACATGATTTTTGTTAGTCTTGCATAGATACTAAAATAGAAAACAATTTATTTCGTGTGTGAAATATTGAAAAGTGCTAGTACATGCTCTGTAGTAATTTTGAGTTGATTACTTAGTTGTAAAGAAAGGGAAATTTGAAAGGATTACAGATATGTTCTTGAGCCCGATTGTTGATAAATATTTTGTTACGAACTTTGAAGATTCAGTGGGGGTCTATATGGTACAATCACGTTCGAGCGGATTTGAATTTGGAGTAACGAGTAAATTTTTGAGTTTTTATATTAAGGGCCCTCCAAGAAATTTGACGGTGATGATTCACGAAATTGGCAACAACAAAATGCAATTCAAAATTACATTATCGCCCAAAATTATATTACCCTATTATCCATTATTTCAAAACACATGATTTTTGTTATTCTGCCATCGATGTAAATATAGAAAATAAATATTTTTTTGTATGATATAAGGAAAAGTGCTAGTACATGTTATAGAGTAACTTGGAGTTGATTACTTAGAGGTAAAGAAAGGGTAATCAGAAAGGATTACAGAAATGTTCTTGAGCCTTATTGTCGATAACATTTTGTTACGAACTTGGAAAATATAATGGGGGTGTATGGGGTTGCATCATGTTTGAGCGGATTTGAATTTTGAGTAACGAGTAAAGTTTTTGCCTCTTGCACTTAGTTCTTCAAAGAAAGTTAGAGTTGTCGAATCACGAAATCGGCGACATGAAAATCTAATCCAATATTATAATTATGCAAATTTCCAATTTGGGCATATGTGAATGAACAAAAAGGCCTCTAAAGTCAACATTGATTACTACTACACAATCTTGGAAAATTACACTATGGCCTAAAATTGTATTACACTATTATCCATGACTTCGAAATACATTATTTGTTTTTAATCTTCCATAGATATTGAAATAGAAATAAAAACAATTTGTGTGTGAAATGTTGAAAAATTCTAGTCAATGTTCTTGGAGTAATTTTGAGTTGATTTCTTAATTGTAAAGAAAGGGAAATTGGAAAGGATTACAGAATTGTTCTTGAGCCTGATTGTTGATAAATATATTGTTACGAACTTTGATAATACATTGGGGGTGTATAGGGTAAAATCATGTTCAAGCAGATTTTAATTTGGAGTAACGAGTGAAGTTTTTACTTTTTATATTTAGGTCCCTCCAAGAAATTAGATGTTGATGATTCACGAAATTGGCAACAACAAAATTCAATTCAAAATTACACTATGGCCCAAAATTGTAATACACTTTTATTCATTACATCGAAATACATATTTGTTATTCTTGCATCGATATAGAAATAGAAAATAAATATTTTTTTGTGTGATATAATGAAAAGCGTAGTACATGTTCTAGAGTAACTTAGAGTTAATTACTTGGAGGTAAAGAGAGGAAAATCAGATAGTATTATAGATATGTTCTTGAACAGGATTGTCGATAATATTTTGTTACGAACTTAGAAAATATAATGGGGGTGTATGGGGTAGCATCATGTTCGAGCGGATTTAAATTTTTAGTAATGATTAAAGTTTTTGCATTTTGCACTTAATTCCCTCCAAGAAAGTTGGAGCTGTCAAATCACAAAACCGGTGACACAAAAATTAAATTCTATATAATACTTATGTGAATTTGTGATTTGGGCATATATGGATGAACGAAAGGGCCTCTAAAGTCAACATTGATTACTTTTACCCAATCTTGAAAAATTATATTGTGGCCCAAAATTGTATTACCCTATTCTCCATTACATCGAAATACATAATTTTTGTTATTCTTTCATAGATATTGAAATAGAGAATAAATATTTTTGTGTGTGAAATGTTGAAAAGTGCTAATACATGTTCTTAAGTAAGTTTGAGTTGATTACTTAGTTGTAAAGGAAGGAAAATATGAATGGATTACAAATATGTTCTTTAGCCCGATTGTTGATAAATATTTTTTTACGAACTTTGAAAATACAGTGGGGGTGTAAAGGGTACAATCACGTTCGAGCGGATTTGAATTTTGAGTAACGAGTAAAAATTTTATTTTTTATATTTAGGTTCCTCCAGGAAATTTGACGGTGATGATTCAAGAAATTGGCAACAACAAAATGCAATTTAAAATTACACTATGGCCCAAAATTTTATGACCCTATTATCCGTTACTTCAAAATACATGATTTTTGTTAATCTTGCATCGATATAGAAATAGAAAATAAATATTTTTTTGTGTGATATATTGAAAAGCGCTAGTACATGTTCTAGAATAAGTTAGATTTGATTACTTTGCGGTAAAGAAAGAGAAGTCGGAAAGGATTGCAGATATATTCTGGAGCCTGATTGTCGATAATATTTTGTTACAAACATGGAAAATATAATGGGGGTGTATGGGGTAGCATCATGTTCGAGCGGATCAGAATTTTGAGTAACGACTAAAGTTTTTGCCTTTCGCACTTACTTCCCTTCAAGAAAGTTTGAGTTGTGGAATCACGAAACCGGCAACACGAAAACGTAATTCAATATTATAACTATGTAAATTTGCGATTTGGGCATATATGGATGAACGAAAGGGCCTCTAAAGTCAACATTGATTACTTCTACACAATTCTTGAAAATTACATTGTGGCTCCAAATTGTATTACTCTATTATCCATTACATCGAAATATATGATTTTTGTTATTCTTGCATAGATATTGAAATAGAAAAAAATATTTTGTGTGTGAAATGTTGAAAAGTGCTAGTACATGCTCTGGAGTAATTTTGAGTTGATAACTTAGTTGTAAAGAAAGGGAAATCTGAAAGGATTACAGATATGTTCTTGAGCCCGATTGTTGATAAATATTTTTTTACGAACTTTGAAAATTTAGTGGGGGTCTATATGGTACAATCACGTTCGAGCGGATTTGAATTTGGAGTAACAAGTAAAGTTTTGAGTTTTTATATTAAGGTCCCTCCAAGAAATTTGATGTTTTTTTAATAAGAACGGGTGGGGGATTATATATTAAGGTTCCCCAAGCCTTAGTCAAAGAGGAATAAAATGTACATAATGTTTAGCTTGTTCATAAGGAGCATTGAGGCAACATTGTTGCCTCCAAAAGCACTACCTATCTACAACTAGGATGTGTAACAACTATCCGAACTAGTAGAGGATAGTTATTGAAGTTGCGATTGCAAAAGAAAGAATCTCCACCCCTTGTGTTAATTCTTTCCTTTGGCCAGGCAACTTCAATCCAAAAATTACAAAGATTAATATGAAGAAACTCCAAACCTAGGGTTAGATTTTTGAGTAATCAGAGTAGAAACTTGAGTGTTCTTCTTATCAGCTGCAGATTTATTTCTTTGCAGAAACTTGAGTTGGAAGTCCATGAATGTATTGCTGAGCTGAGCTTTAGGTGTTTGCCTCCTCCATAGCACCTTCCAAAATCAGAAAGCATACCTTAGCAGTATCAATTCAATCAAAAGGCATACTTATTTAGTCTGATGTAAGGAGTATGCTCCTTATCCAAAGAAATGAGGCCTTTGATGTGCTTGGGAGCATTAGAAAGGCTTAGACTCAGGTTATGGCTTGAATGGTGTTTTGCAATAGCATCTGCCACAGAATTACATTCTCTGAAGACATGTTTGAGATCAGCATTTTTTAACATGGAATGTACTCTAGATGTTAGATCAAACAAAGTCCAGTGAGCAGTATATGGATCTTTAATCATTTTTACTGCCAACAATGAATCTGATTCAATTGTAATAGTATTATCTAGATCAGGAAAAGATTGCCATACAAATTGTACTGCTAGAATCTCTGCTTGAAGTGGAGAAGCAGCAATAATATCTGTTGATTGAATCAGGAATGGGGTACCAATACTGTTTCTAGCAATAAGACCTACTGTTACCTTATTAGGATTCCAAGATGCATCTACATTGATCTTGTAACAGTTTTGCTTTGGCCTCTCCCAGAAAACAATTGATATTATTGGTTTAGGAGGTGGTCTAAGCTGAGGGATCAGGTGCAACAAGCTAGATGAAATAGTTAAGGAAGGATTATAGTGATAAGATTTAGCATGGAGAGATAGATAGACTTGATCACATATATCGTTGCATATCCGCTCAGAGGAAAAACTTGTGTTATCAAAGAAGAAACTATTCCTGGCCTTCCATAGGCGCCAACATATGAAAGGTGGGAGTATTTTATTTAGCAGATGGTGCCACTTTGGGAGGTCTTGACTATTCCAGAACAAGAAGAATCTATCAGTAATTGAGTGTTCCTATGAAGGTGAAAATCCAAAAACAAATGCCATCTTAATCCATATGTTATGGGCAAGGGAGCAAGATATAAAAGAAATGTTGAATGGAGTCAGAGTGAGAACATGCTGGGCATTTAGAAGCAAGACTAAAACCACATTTGATTAGCACATCATCAAAAGGTAAGAAAGAATGCAACAGTTTCCATGTGAAGATAGAAACCTTTTTTGTAGTGTTTGATTCCATATGAATTTGCTGGCCAGGAAATTACCTAGGGAGAATGTGAGTTCCTTGTAAGTAGATTTGAAAGAGAAAGACCTTGTCAATTCAGGTTTCCATATCAATCTATCTTCTTTGTTTGCAATAATTTATGCATCATGAAGAAAGGAGAGAGTATCATGTTCCAGGAAGGGGGAAATCAATGGTAAAATAGAATCTTTATTCATAATAAAGTCAGCAACAGAGTAAAATAGTAATGGTGAGAGGATGGAACTGGGAATATAGGACATCAGTGGTCCATTTGGGCACCAGTTAGCAGACCAGAGATTACAGCTACCCTTGCCATGAATTATCAGTGTTTTGTTTTCTGCAAAGGAGTTAACTTAACAGATTCTTTTCCAGGTCACAGACTTTCTATGTGATTGTGGTAAGGACCATATCAATTTAGACCACATTGTTGTTCCTAACTAACTTTTCCACCGGAGTTTAATAGAGTAGGAGTCAATTATGTCTTGAATTGATCTAAAACCTAGACCATTTAGAGATTTTGGTACAGCTAAATCAGCCCATCTCCTCCATACTTTGTTCTTTTTGCCATCAGAATCTCCCCAGAAAAATCTAGACATTTTTCTTTCAAATGCCTTAACAATATGTTTGGGGGGTTTCGTAACAGTCCATAAATGTTGTGGTAAAGAGTATAAGCAAGACTGAATTAAAGTTAGTTTACCCCCTGAGCTAAGCCATTTATTCTTCCAATTCAGCAGTTTTTTATCCATGTTTTCCATCAAAGGTTGGAAGTATCTGTTTAAGGTTCTTCCTTTAAAGATGGGGCAACCTAGGTATCTAAATGGAAAGGAACCTTTTTTCATTTTTAAAATCATCCTAACCTGATTAGATTTAGCTACTGTAGCTCTTTTACTGATATAATAATCAGATTTCTCAAAGTTGAATTTTTGTCCTTAGGTATATTCAAATACCTCTAAGAAAGCTTTAATCTTGATCAGGTTAGATTTATAGGCTTGCATAAAGATAATAGTATCATCAGCATACATTAAATGAGAGGTCGGGGTGATTGAGGAAGGCAATTGATAGTACGACAGACTATTATTCAAAAATATGAAAGAAGGGCTTCTGGAAAAAGCTTCTGAGAAAATATTGAAAAGAAAAGGAGAGAGGGGGTCACCTTGTTTGATTCCTCTTGTGGCTTTGAAAAAACCCACTGGATTTCCATTAAGCAGGACTGAGAAATGAGCTTGTGATAGATTATTCAGAACTGCACCTAGAAAGTTCCCACTAAAACCAAATTTAACTAGTATACTCCTAAGAAAATCCCAGTTAACCCTATCAAAAGATTTCCTAAGGTCTAACTTAAGGATGCAGTTAGGCACTCTACTCTTTTTATCCAGGAGTCTTATCATTTCCTGTAAATAGAGAATGTTATCAGAAATGTCTCTATTTTTCATGAATGCAGTCTGGTTGGGAGAGATTAAGTTCTCCATGTGAGTTTTAGTCTCTCCATTAAAACTTTAGAGCATATTTTGTTGATGACATTGGAGAGGCTAATTGGCCTGAAATCATCAAAAGAAGATGGTGTTGCTTTTTTGGAATTAGGGTTATCCATGTACTGGAAATTCCTTTTGGCATTTCTGAACCTAAAATGAATTCATTTACAACATCTGTTAGGTCATCCTTAATGATTGACCAGCATTTAATATAGAATTTGCTAGAGAAGCCATCTGGACCTGGACTACTATTCTTATTCAAACCATTAATCACAGATTTAAGTTCATCTTCAGATACTGGCCTAGATAATAGTTGGTTGTCCTGTTCTATGATGACAGATGGGATTTGGCTAAGGAAATGAGGGTAATAGAAATTATTAGCCATATGATTAGGCTCAGTTAGCAAATCTGAGAAATAGGCAACAACTTCTCTTTGGATATCTAGGTAAGAGTTTAGCCACTGGCCCTGCCTATTTTTAATTTTTGTGATCTGAAGTCTACAATTTTTTCTTGCACTGTCTTATGGAAAAATTGAGTGTTGTTGTCTCCTAGCCTATGCCATGTTGATCTAGCTTTCTATTTCCAAAATTTTTCTTTCTCCTTTAGAGCTTTGAGCATTAATGCCTTTTTTATATTTAATTTGATTAAATCAGCATCTGAGTGGGTAGAGTCAAAAGCAAGTTACTGGATTCTTAGTGCCTCTTCTGCAATGGTTACATTAGCATCAATATTTCCAAAGCAGTCTCTATTCCAGGTTTTTATCACTTTTTTCAATCTAATTAATTTTAGGTAGAAACCTAACATTCTAGATTGAGGAAGTGGATGTGACCACTTTTCCTTAATTAGTTCTATAAATTCTGGTCTATTAAACCAAGCATTTATAAATCTAAATGGTTTAGGGTGAGAATTAGCCAGAGTTGAGACTTGAAGGAGGAGAGGGGAGTGATATGAGGATTGCCTATTCAAAATATGTATAGATGAAGAAGGGAATTTTAGATTCCATTTAATGGTGCAGAGACCTCTATCCAATCTTTTTGAAGTAGGCTTCCCAAGTCTTGAATTTGACCAGGTGAATAGATTACCAACTGTATTAATCTCTTGAACACCATATGAGCTGATCCAATTATTGAAATCTCTAATGCTACCTAGAGAGGGAGAGCAAGAACCCCTATATTCTGTAAGTGAAGTGATGGTGTTAAAATCCCCTATGTAAATAGTCTCACTATTAGGTAAGGCAGTCAGGGCTGTCCATAAAGCTTTCCCACCTTCTCTGTTCCTAAGAGCATAAATAAAAACAGCTTCCATATCAATGTCCAAGCTAAGGTGAGCTATCTTAACACGCAAAAACAGTTCATGTTGAGAGATTGATGAGACTGTTACAGGGTTATTCCACCTAAGCCATAATTTTCCATTTTGGAGTGGCAGATTATGTGAAAAATTGAGCTTGTCCATATAGGATCTACACTGAGAGTTATCATGCATTGGTTCAATTATACATAGGAGTTGAATTTTCTTTACCTTAACTAAATGGATTAGTCTTAGCATAGAAGATTCCATTCCTCTAAGATTCCTTATTAAGAAATTAACAGTTGATATGTGTGTTATTGTTCACATGATTTATGACTTTTAATAGCTGATATGAGCATCATTTTATTCAGCTGACTAAAATAGTTGTTTTTCTTACCTTTAGACTTACCTTGCTGATTTGTGTTATCCTCAAGCCTCATAGATTGTGGTGCAGTGTGGTCCTTGTGGTTGTTGCTAGCATTTCCTTCTAAGTCCTGCTCTTCCAGCTCCATGAGGTCATCTGTTTCTGGTAGATCCTCTAAATCCTGCAAAACAGAAAACCAATTTTCCATCTTTCCTTGTAGAGAAAGTGGGGGTTAGTTGGGGAAGGTTGATTCAGGGATGGTCTGAGAGTGCCAATTTGTAAAACATCCTTTGCATAGGTAATCTGAGATGGTTTGGATAAAGCTATTGCATTTAGTAGTTTTGAGAGTGAGGATTGAACAAAATCCTGGGCTGGGATTCTGGGAGATTGCATAGGAGTCATTGTGGGTGCTTGGAGGGCTTCATTTCCAGGCTCACTATTAACATTTGGAGGCCAGTATGAGGAAGGGTTAAGAGAGGGGCTAGTTATGGCTTTCTGATGAACTGTCTTTTCTTTATTGGGATGGGCAGTGACAGCCTGATTCCCTAGAGAGATCAGAGGTGCCTTACTAAAATTATTCCAGTGGGCTGCCATTTTGGATTGTTTTGGCTTTGTGGTATCAGGTTTTCTCCTAATTTACCATTGGTGTTCTGCAAGATGGCTCTACATTGATTTAGAGAATGTCCTAACTTAGCACAGTGATCACAGTAAAGTGGGACATCTTCAAATTCAATTGGGTATTTCCTGTTGTTAGTAACTGATCCTAATCTGATAAAATTACACAGTGGTTTCTGCAAATCAACTTCCACACATAGTTTTATTGCTGAAGGCCTTGTAAGCATTTCAGTGGCTAAATCATTCTTAATAAAACTTCCTATACTATTTCCAATTGCCTCGATTGATGCAGAATTGTAATAGAATAAAGATACCTCCTTTATCGTGTACCAGATGGGTACAATTGGTGATTCTCTGTGAGTCGAGAAGTCCGGAGACCATTTTAGCATCTTCAGCAGAACTCCATTGAAATTCCAAACTCCTTTGATCCAGCATCTTTGGTAATCACTGATTTGCTCAAACCTAATCAAAACATGCTTATAGTCAAGTGAGCCTAATTGATAGCTACCTGTAAAACCTACCATCCTGAAGGCTAGCTCCTGTTGGTCCATCGAGAGTCTCCCCTTAGTGAATTTTCTGACCAAAGCATTAGCATAATGTGCAGATAGTTTGGCAATTTGGTCATCGGAGTAGAGACAAGTTGGGTCACCTAGATGCTCTGATTTGGGGGTTAGCTCTGGGTTAGTCGGCAAGGATTTCAATAACGGTTGGGATTTGGTCTGGAGAGCTGCCATGAATGATTTTGGTGGGATTTGGTTAGCATTGCTTTCCGCCATCGCGGCCGGAGTGGCCGTATCAGTCGCTCCGATGTTACCGGTAGGGATAGCCGTTAACGGTGGCAAATAGCCGTTACCGGCGGAGAAGAAGATGAAAAACAAGGAATCGTTACTGTAACAAAAAGGAGTTAGTTGAGAGCGAAAATCGTTGAGAGCAAATTTATTGAATCTAGAGAATTTATCAAATCTAAGAAGAAATTTGATGTTGATGATTCACGAAATTGGCGACAACAAAATGCAATTCAAAATTACAATATGGCCCAAAATTGTATTACCCAATTATCCATTATTTCAAAATACATGATTTTTGTTATTCTTGCATCGGTATAAATATAGAAAATAAATATTTTTTTCGTATGATATAACAAAAAGCGCTAGTACATGTTATAGAGTAACTTGGAGTTGATTACTTAGAGGTAAATAAAGGGAAATCAGAAAGGATTACAGATATGTTCTTGAGCCTTATTGTCGATGATATTTTGTTACGAACTTGGAAAATATAATGGGGGTGTATGGGGTAGCATCATGTTCGAGCGGATTTGAATTTTGAGTAATGAGTAAAGTTTTTGCCTTTTTCACTTAGTTCTTCCAAGAAAGTTAGAGTTGTCAAATCACGAAATCGGCGACATGAAAATCTAATCCAATATTATACTTATGCGAATTTATGATTTGGGCATATGTGAATGAACAAAAAGGCCTCTAAAGTCAACATTGATTACTACTACACAATCTTGAAAAATTACACTATGGCCCAAAATTGTATTACACTATTATCAATTACTTCGAAATACATGATTTTTGTTATTCTTTCATAGATATTGAAATAGAAAAACAAATTGCGTGTGAAATGTTGAAAACTGCTAGTAAATGTTCTGGAGTAATTTTGAGTTGATTAATTAGTTGTAAAGAAAGGAAAATTGGAAAGGATTACAGATATGTTCTTGAGCCCAATTTTTAGTAAATATTTTGTTACGAACTCTGAAAATACAATATGGGTGTATAGGGTACAATCACATTCGAGCGAATTTGAATTTGGAGTAATGAGTAAAGTTTTTACTTTTTATAATTAGGTCACTCCAAGAAATTTGATATTGATGATTTATGAAATTTACGACACCAAAATGCAATTCAAAATTACACTATGGCCCAAAATTGTATTACGCTATTATCCATTACTTCGAAATACATGATTTTTGTTATTCTTGCATCGATATAAAAATAAAATGAATATTTTTTTTGTGTGACATATTTTAAACTGCTTATACATGTATCTAGAGAAACTTAGATTTGATTACTTATAGGTAAAGAAAGGGAAATCAGAAAGGATTACAGATATGTTCTTGAGGCTAATTCTCGATAATATTCTGTTACGATTTTGGAAAATATAATGGGGGTGTATGGGGTAGCATCATGTTCGAGCGGATTTGAATTTTGTGTAACGATTAACGTTTTTGCATTTTGAACTTAGTTCCCTCCAAGAAAGTTGGAGCAGTCTAATCACGAAACTGGCGACACGAAAATGTAATTCAATATATTACTTATGTGAATTTGAGATTTGGGCATATATGGATGAACGAAAGGGCCTCTAAAGTCAACAATAATTACTTCTATACAATCTTGGAAAGTTACACTATGTCCCAAAATTGTATTACCCTATTGTCCATTACATTAAAATTCGTGATTTTTGTTATTCTTGCATAGATATTGAAATAGAAAATAAATTTTTTTGTGTGAGATGTTGAAAAGAGCCAGTACATGTTCTGGAGTAATTTTGAGTTTATTACTTAGTTGTAAAGAAAGGGATATCTGAATGGATTACAGATATGTTCTTGAGCCCGATTATTGATAAATATTTTGTTACGAATTTTGAAAATACAATGGGGGTGTATCAGGTACAATCACGTTTGAGCGGATTGGAATTTGGAGTAACGAGTGAAGTTTTGACTTTTTATATTTAGGTCCCTCCGAGAAATGTGACGTTGATGATTCATGAAATTGACGACAACAAAATGCAATTCAAAATTACACTATGGCCCAAAATTGTATTACCCTATTATCCATTACTTCGAAACACATGAATTTTGTTATTCTTGCATCGATATAGAAATAGAAAATAAATATTCTTTTTGTATGATATAACGAAAACCGCTTGTACATGTTATAGAGTAACTTAAAGTTGATTACTTAGAGGTAAAGAAAGGGAAATCCGAAAAGATTACAGATATGTTCTTGAGCCTGATTGTTGATAATATTTTGTTACGAACTTGGAAAATATAATGGGGGTGTATTGGGTAGCATCAAGTTCTAGCGGATTTGAATTTTGAGTAACGATTAAAGTTTTTGCATTTTGCACTTAGTTCCCTCCAAGAAAGTTGGAGTTGTCGAATCATAAAACTGGCAACACAAAAATGTAATTCAATATAATACTTATGCGAATTTACGATTTGGGCATATATGGATTTTTTTTAAAATTAAAGACCATCCGAGGATGGGGGTATTTATTAGGCTCCTCAGGCCAAAGTAAATGAGCCCAATAGGCGCTAAAAGTTGTGGTACGTTACAATTTACAAAAAGATCATCCCTAAGATGATCCCAGAGCTAAATAAGCTCTTGAAGTAATACAACATTTGCTTCCAAAAGTGATGGATCAACCTAGTACATGATAAGAGCGAATAGCTAAGTAAAATATAGTACAGTCTAGGGCATATATGGATGAATGAAAGGGGTCTCTAAAATAAACATTTATTACTTCTACACAATATTGGAAAATTACATTGTGGCTCAAAATTGTATTACCCTAATATCCATTACTTCGAAATACATGGTTTTCGTCATTCTTGCATGGATTTTGAAATAGAAAATAATTTTTTTGTGTGTGAAATGTTGAAAAGTGCTAGTACATGTTCTGGAGTAATTTTGAGTTGATTACATAGTCGAAACGAAAGAGAAATTGGAAAGGATTACAGATATGTTCTTGAGCCCGATTGTTTATAAATATTTTGTTACGAACTGTGAAAATACAATGGGAGTGTATAGGGTACAATCATGTTCGAGCGAATTTGAATTTGGAGTAACGAGTAAAGTTTTTAATTTTTATATTTAGGTCCCTCCAAGAAATTTGACGTTGATGATTCACGAAATTAGCGACACCAAAATGCAATTGTAAATTACACTATGGCCCAAAATTATATTACTATATTATCCATTACATCGAAATACATGGTTTTTTTTATTCTTGTATCGATATAAAAATAAAAAATAAATATATTTTTGTGTGATATATTGTAAAGCGCTAGTACATGTTCTAGATAAACTTAGAGTTGATTACTTAGAGGTAAAGAAAGGGAAATTAGTAAGGATTACAAATATGTTCCTGAGCCTGATTGTCGATAATATTTTGATACAAAATCTGAATATATAATGGGGGTGTATGGGGTAGCATCATGTTCGAGCGGATTTGAATTTTGAGTAATGATTAAAGTTTTTGTATTTTGCACTTATTTCCCTCCAAGAAAGTTAGAGCTGTCGAATCACGAAACTGGCGACACGAAAATGTAATTATATATAATACTTATGCAAATTTGCAATTTGGGCGTACATGGATGAACGAAAGGGCCTCTAAAGTCAACATTAATTACATCTATACAATCTTGGAAAATTACACTATATCCCAAAATTGTATTACCCTATTATACATTACATCAAAATACATCGTTTTTATTATTCTTGCATAGATATTGATATAGAAAATAAAAACATTTTGTGTGTGAAATGTTGAAAAGTGCTAGCACATGTTTTGGAGTAATTTTGAGTTGATTACTTAGTTGTAAAGAAAGGAAAATCTGAAAGGGTTAGATATATGTTTTTGAGCCCGATTCTTGATAAATATTTTGTTACGAACTTTTAAAATACAATGGAAGTGTATAGGGTACAATCACGTTCAAGCGGATTTGAATTTGGAGTAACGAGTAAACTTTTTAATTTTTATATTTAGGTCCCTTCAAGAAATTTGACGTTGATGATTCACGAAATTAGCGACACCAAAATGCAATTCAAAATTACACTATGGCCCAAAATTGTATTACCATATTATCCATTACTTCGAAATGCATGATTTTTGTTATTCTTGCATCGATATAAGAATAAAAAAATATTATATTTTTTTGTGATTTATTGTAAAGCGCTAGTACATGTTCTAGATAAACTTAGAGTTTATTACTTAGAGGTAAAGAAAGGGAAACCAGAAAGGATTACAAATATGTTCGTGAGCCTGATTGTCGATAATATTTTGATACAAACTTGGAAAATATAATGGAGGTCTATGAGGTAGCATCATATTCGAGCGGATTTGAATTTTGAATAACGATTAAAGTTTTTGCATTTTGCACTTAGTTCCCTCCAAGAAAGTTGGAGTTTTTGAATCACAAAACCGGTGACACAAAAATGTAATTCAATATAATTCTTATGCGAATTTGTGATATGGGCATATATGGATTAACGAAAGGGTTTCTAAAGTCAACATTGATAACTTTACACAATTTTGGAAAATTACACTGTGGCCCAAAATTGTATTACTCTATTATCCATTACATCAAAATACATGATTTTTGTTATTCTTGCATATGTATTGAAAGTGAAAACAACTTTTTGTGTGTGTGAAATGTTGAAAAGTGCTAGTACATGCTCTGGAGTAATTTTGAGTTGATTACCTAGTTTTAAAGAAAGGGAAATCTGAAAGGATTACATATATGTTCTTGAGCCCGATTGTTGATAAATATTTTGTTACGAACTTTGAAAATTCAGTGGGGGTCTATATGGTACAATCACGTTTGAGCGGATTTGAATTTGGAGTAACGAGTAAAGTTATGAGTTTTTATATTAGGGTCCCTCCAAGAAATTTGACATTGATGATTCACGAAATTGGCGACAACAAAATGCAATTCAAAATTACAGTATGGCCCAAAATTGTATTACCCTATTATCCGTTATTTCAAAATACATTATTTTTGTTATTCTTGCATCGATATAAATATAGAAAAAAAATATTTTTTTGTATAATATAACGAAAAGCGATAGTACATGTTATAGAGTACAGGTTATAGAGTTGATTACTTAGAGGTACAGAAAGGGAAATTAGAAAGGATTACAGATATGTTCTTAAGCCCTATTATCGATAATATTTTGTTACAACTTGGAAAATATAAGGGGTAGCATCATGTTCGAGCGGATTTTAATTTTGAGTAACAAGTAAAGTTTTTGTCTTTTGCACTTAGTTGTTCCAAGAAAGTTAGAGTTGTCGAATCATGAAATCGGCGACATGAAAATCTAATCCAATAATATACTTATGCGAATTTGCGATTTGGGCATATGTGAATGAACAAAAAGGCCTCTAAAGTCAACATTGATTACTACTACACAATCTTGAAAATTTACATTATGGCCCAAAATTGTATTATACTATTATCCATTACTTCGAAATACATGATTTTTTTTATTCTTCCATAGATATTGAAATAGAAATATATTTTTTGTGTGTGTGAAATGTAGAAAACTGCTAGTAAATGTTCTTGGAGTAATTTTGAGTTGATTACTTAATTGTAAAGAAAGGGTGATGCGAATATCAAATGCTTTCATGGTGCTTTAAATGGTTTGATGGATCAACTTTATGATGAAAAATTGAAGAAGGAGTCACCATCGACATCTTGGATTCATTATTCAAGATTGTCGACGAACTGAAGCCATCATGAAGAACACTATACTCTTTTTTCCCACTGGGTTTTTAATGAGGTAGTGTGATAACTGTAAAATATTGTAAAATTATTTCATTTTGGGCTTATTGGACTGATAGCTCGGTCATGTGGGCTTTGAAGAGCTAAATTTCAAAAATACAGTCCATTAAGGTTTAGTATATTCAGTTTTATTCTTATTAGAATTAGATTTCGTAAGATTGGATAAGGTAATATTCTTCAAGGTTGCTTCTTGAAGAATTCAACCAGATTACCTTAGATTACCATTTATTTTAGGTACTTTAGTTAGATATGGTTTTAGCTTCTTAAAGCTGTCATAGGTCGATTCAGTTTTCATTTGTGATTAGGGTTTGAGGCAAGATTGTAACCCTATAAAAAGGGAGGCCTTATGGACGAATTTGAACACTTTTCATCAATCAAATATACAACCTTTTGAGTTCATACTCTTTGCTTGCGAGCTATTCCATTTTTACTTAACCCCGGGGGCTAGTTAAGTGTCAATAAACCTTCTAATCGGATCCTGAGGGCTAGTTAGAGAGAGAGTCAAAATTGAGTGTACCCCGAGGGCTAGACCTTGAATTTCATGTAGCATTGAAGGGTTTGTGAGTTCCATTGTTTTGTCAAGGATCTTAATTCCACAATCCAGATTCTTTGCAAGGGGATTCATATCAGTTGGTATCAGAGCAAAGCGAAAGATCTACTGAGGTCGAAAAAAAAAGGGTTTCGAGTTTTGCAATTATTTATTTTTGAATTTATATATATATATATACTCTTTCGTGTCATGTTTTAACTGTGTTTTTGATCTTTCTTACCAGGAGGATTGAATCTAGAGTCGAAGGACGTCGAAGGGTCCGAGAGTTAGAAAACTTCGGTATTACTATTCGCTTTCACCTTCATCAATCGAGTCAGGAGGACGTCAAAGGTTCTGAGCGTTAACAAGTATTATCCGCCTTCACCTCCTGGTCAGTTTCATATTTTTAAGTAGCTTAAACATTTTATGTGCTTGTGATATTTTCGTCAACTCTTCTGAAAATTATTGCATGCTCATAATCCTATTTGTTTTCTTTATCGTTCTTTGATTCCGTGATCTAGAATTGTTCTTTGATTCTTGATTACACCTTATAAAAAAAAGAGTCTGGTGTCATTTTCTATACATATAGTGTCATATTCTTGATCCTTACGATCTTGAATACCTCGAAGTTCATTGGAATCAAGAGGAAGTTGTCGTATTTTTCTTATTCCAAGTTTTGTATAGGCGATTCTTGTTCCAAAATTTTTTAAAAAAAATTGAAAAAAGGTATCAGATTTTGGGTTTCAAAATTGGAATTTAGGATTTGAAATCTGAAATTTGGGGCAGATTTGCAATTTTAAAAAGTTTGGGGGTAGATTTGCAATTTCCAAATATTTTGGTAATTGTGACCGAAAATTTTTCTTGGGGAATATTCTGTTTGTGAGTTTTATAGTAAAAAAAAGTAAAAAATGAATTGTGGCTGAAAAAAAAAATAGGAAAGAAAAAGGAATCCGGTTTGAAAAAGGAAAACAAAAGTCAAAATCCTAATCGGAAGAGAAAAAAGAAATAAAAGCCAACTGAGAGAGGGGTTTTGATCTGAATTTTTGACTTGGGGGACAAGTAAGTCATTAAAATCCTTTACCCCAAGGGATTTGGATTTGAGTTCCTATTCCAATTTGTTTTCGGAAAAGTTTCTTGAATTTTCGGAACCTATTTGTCGCCTATATAAAACAATCTTGCTTTGGTCATAATTCATTCAATACAGCTCCGATTTGTGCCATTCCAAAAAAATTTTTCCATATTCTATGTAGATTTTGGAATTCCAGATCGTAGAGCCAAATTTTGAGTTTATATATTTCAAAATTTCGAAATAAGTTCTGCAGTAATCATCTCCATAGTTTGCTTTGAATTGCAGTGAATTGATCAATTGCCCTTGAATTAGCCTTGCCTTGTGAGTTGTGTGTTATACACTTGGTGAGTGACCTTACTAAACAAAGGGGAAGGGGGGACATTTATTCCTAATGGTTTGTTTCTTCTTAGCAGGGATGGTGGACGATCCATTCGTCCCGCCATTTGTTGGCAATCCCAACAATAAACCTAAAATAAATTCCATGAATGTCATAAATTCCATAATGAGCGAGGTTCAGAGATTGAATAGGAAGGTAGATGAGTTATCAAATCCAACAACACCTCGTTCTGCAAGACACATTGAATCTGCTCGTGACATCGAAGGTTTCAAGGATGATATTCCTAGATTTGAAGGTCAACACAATCCTGTGAAATATTTGGATTGGGAGAGACAGATCGAGAACCAATTTGATCTTTACAACTACCATGAAAAAGAGAAGATCAAGATTGCACAGTATTCTTTCACCCATTATGCCACAGAGTGGTGGGAGAATTTGAAGGAATCAAGACAGCTTGCTGGTAAAAGACCTATCTCCACCTGGGAGAGATTGAAAACCAAGCTTTGATTACATCATGTTCCACGAACATATTTGATGGAGAAACATTCATATATCAGCAATATAAAGCAAGGAAATCATAGTGTAGATGAATACTAGCTAGATCTTGAATCAGTTTATTGAAGGTTTAAGAGAAAATCTGCATGTTCCGGTTAAGCTCTAGTATTATGTTTCCAGGCAAGATTTATTATTCAAGGCTAGGTTGGTTGAGTCGACATTAAGGCCCAGGGGAAGCTCTAATTTTAGCTATGACAGTCAAAGGCAAGTCTCTGATTTCATAAGCCCAAATTCGACCAGGGGTTGTAGCAATTCAAACATGGGTGGCCGAGGAAACCCTAATTCAATGAAAACCTACTCAAATCCACCATTGGAACCCATTGATCAAAGAATGATTGCAACCAATCAGTCTCTTAGCCAAGATACAGGTAAATCATTTTCTACTTTGTCAGATACATTTTCTTCTAACACTCATACCTATTTTCATTGTAATGAACGAGGACATGTTCACAATAAATGTCCCCATGAACGAATTATAACAACAATGGAGGAGGAGGAAGATGATGATATGCCTTCACGGTATGGCACTGAAGAAGAACAAATAGATAATGAAATCATCATTTTTGACAGAGGTGAGAAAGGTCCTGAAACACAATATGTTTTTGAGGCGTATTCCACAGATGTTGCCAAAATTACTCCCCCACAAGGAGCACGTAATTTTGACCAAAATAGTGTCAAGTCCGCCAAAAAGACAGTAAATGTTTCCATAGACAAGTTCCAGGTCGATCCTAAGGCAGGTAAGATAGGTAAGTTGTAAAATGATTCTGATAAGTCGCATGAAGTCTTGTCTTCAAATATTAGTCCTTTACCTTCTATTTATATGATGAGGAATGAACTATCTATTGACTCTGGTAAATTTTTTTATGCTTCAATAAGAGATGTGAATCGAGTTTTGACTAATCATTCTTTTGTTCTTATAATTTCCTTTAAAGAAAGTTACTATGCCACTGAAGATATTCCTGTAGATATGCTTTCACGGTTTGTTAAGTTGTTACACGTTCAAGGAAAAAGGAGTACGCTACGAAAACATCAACCTCACCTTATTCTATGGTGGAATTTTGGTTACGAATCACACAGTGCCAAGGTTCAACCTGGGCCATAGCAAGAAGGCTCACCGAAAGGAGGCGACGGCGTACACGAATGTTTCGAGTGGGTTACTAGTGACTTTTTGGGGTGGGCATGGCGACTAGGGTGAGGTACAAGATTATGTTCTGGTATACTAAGAGACATGGAATTTTTGTGGCGGTGAATGTTGATGTCAATATTTCTGGTCAGAAAGTGCACAAGAAGAGGGTTAAGCTCAAGTCGGCTGCACGGGAGCTGATCTGTGGCTGCCGTCCAGTGTTGATGTCACTTTCGGTATGGTTTATTTCCTACTTTTGTAGCTGTAGTTTGGGTAATTGGATTGATCCTACTTTTTACTGTTTTAGCTAAAGTGGAAGTGTGACCATTATCCATTGTTGGTGTTGTTTCTCCTCCAGGAGAAGACGTTTCGGATAATGTTACATCTGCTACCCTCAGTATCGTGCAGGTAAAAAAAGCTATTAGTTCTTTCACCAATTCCACCAGTTAATAGAAACATCAATCTATTTTACTATGCTAGATAACTCATACTCGCCTGCTATTGGACAAGTTTTCTAGGTCTTGACAAGAAGTTAGAGCAAAGAAAACATTTTCCTCTTGTAAATTGGATCATATCTGACTCGATGTATACAGGGGTACGTTCTTGGCTTCCATAAGTTGCCTTGATTTTCTTTCTGTACGATGGAATTTTTGTTATTTTATTGTAGTTATCTTTTTTTCTATTTTTTTGTAGTTATGTTGTGTCTCGATGTATTGAAAGGAGAGTCCTTGTTACATATTTGAGTATGTTCATTGGTTTCTCTGTTTATGCTTCTTCTAATGTTATATTTCATTGCATAAAGTTTAGCATCAACTATTAAGCATTTGTTTGTAGTGATTTATGTACCTTGTATTGGTGAGGATACTACAATGTAATGTGGTGGTGCTTTTCTATCTCTATAAATGGTGTTTGTTGTGCTCTGTATTGATGGTGTGTATTACTTACAATGCGAGGTCATAATAATCTATTGTTATAATATAATGCAAAGTTGGTTTACGAATAAGATGCTAATGTTTTTCGATCCCCTTTTGATGAAGTACATGCTTTTGAAAAACCTTTATCCATTTCTCTAGACATCATACGCATTTTTTAAAACCAACTTCAATTGTTTCTCTCCTTCAATTTTCATTTTGTTTCTAATTTAAGAAGGCCTCTAGTTTGCATTTTTGTGACCTATTTAAAAGAGAATAGTTTGTTGATAATATGAGCGTGTTCATGGTTTTCGTTATATGTATTTGTATTTTAGGCGGGAAAAGTAAAATGATCATATGTCTTTGAAAATGAATGAACTATAGTGTATGTTACTGTTTCCGTTCTTACCGCATTTAGTAGCCCCATCTCAACAAAAGCAAAAACCACCCCAAATGGTGTTCTTGAAGGTTTTTAAGAAGGTTCATATTTTTGGGTAAGTTTTTCTCCTAAATTAATCTATTTAGGCCTTTTTACAAAGCATAGCTGAATACTATCAATATATTCATAGGTTGCGATCAATTATTTGCTGGGAAATACAAGCAAACCATATCCGGTAACAGTTGGAACCATTGATCTTGGAGGTGGATCTGTCCAGATAGTGTATGTTGCTTCAAAGCCATCCAATATTTTTTTTAAACGGCTGCAATATGTAGCAGCTAATTTTTTAAAATAGCTGCAATATGTGGCATCTAGTTTTTTAAATAGTAGCAATATTTAGCAAATATTTTTTAAAAATTGCTTCTACATTATCTGTAGAAGCTATTAATGCAATAGTTTCTACGTTAATTAACGTTTCACCGGCCACTTAGGCACCCAAGTTGGCAAATAAAAAAATAGTTGCTACACAGTGAAAAAAATATATGCTACACAAAGCAGCGGTTAAATATACCACTACAAAAAAATTATATGCTTCATGAAGAAGCTATTCCTTAATAGCTGCTATGTTAAATTAACGTTTCACAGCCCACTTAGGCACCCAAGTTGGCAAATCAAAAAATAGCTGCTACGGGGCCAAAAAACTAGCTGCTAAAGGGGGTGTTTTCTAGTAGTGAACCTTGAAGTCCGCTGTGGAAAATTGCCACCTCAGTGAGCCAACCTGAGGTGAAGGAGTTCGGAAAGCTACCTTCCCAACCCAAGGTAAACCTAAGAAATGTTAGTGCACTAAAGCTAAGGAGCGAGAAAGAGGTGCGAGAGGCTGGGAAAGACATAGTGCAAGAGGATGACTTAATTACGGAAGCCAACAAGACCAATTTTGAAGAGCAAGAGATAATTGTCGAGAAGGAGCCTTCCAAAGAGCTTCCACCCACAAAGGAGAGAGTGACCCTTCCACCACCTTTTCCGAGTGAACTTAAGGGGAAGTCGAAGGTGGTGACAAGTGAGCCAAACACTCAAAAAATCTTCAAAAAGATTGAGGTAACCGTTCCTATCTTAGAGTTGATTGAGTATGTTCCCTCTTATGCTAAATTCTTGAAAATGCATGCACTAAAAAATAAACAAACCAATTAGGAAAGTAGGGTAATTGAAAATAGGGGGAGTCGCCACTTTGAATCATAAGAATTTTCCTAAAAAATGTGATGCCTATGGATGTTTTCAATACCTATTTTCTTAGGTGGAAAGTTAGTCAAGAATTCAATGATTGACTTAGGTGCATCTATTAATGTTATTCCTTATAGTCTTTATAAAAGCCTAGACAAAGGTGAACTTATGGACACTAGGGTGATTATTCAACTCGCCGGTCACTCCCAAGCTAGCCCTCAAGGTTTAATGAAGGATGTAATGGTTAGAGTAGGCAATTTAGTGTTTCCGGCGGACTTCTATGTCCTTCACATAGCGCAAGATGGTAGTGCATCCCTGGTACTATTGGGAGACTACTTCTAAAAATGTCAAGGACAAAGATCGATGTCCACTTGGGAACAGTAACCCTAGAGGATGACATTCATAAGGTGGGGTTTTATATCTATAAGTCTAAGCATGATTCGTCTATGTCCTCTTTTGTGTGCAGTGTCGTAACCTTATGTGATGAACATGTTCAACTTGACAACTCTTGCATGATGAATGAAAAAGAATGCCTAGGTGAATTCTTTGAAAAAGATTTGGATGAGGTATCTCCCAATATTGAAGCCTTACATGTCCTATCTTGTTTGAATGATCATTTTTGTGATACGCTTTGTGTTGAGCATGTTTCTCCTAGTTTGTATGAGTATGCTGTGCCTCTGATTTTCACTACTAACATGCAACGAAGGAAAAAGAGGGCTAAGGAATTAAAAACCTCTAAGGCCCTTCCTACTCCAAAACTCAACAAGAATGTATCAACTGTTGAAAAAATTGATTTGGTTGGTTTGTTTCTCCAACGGTAAATGGCAAACCGAGAATGATGTAGAGACCATCCATAGGGACGTGGTCACTGGTGGTGTCAAGGATGGTGATTCTGGTGACCCATCATTCCATTCTTCTTGGTTTTTTCAAACGAAATGCATGAGATAATAAGTCGGGAGGATGACAACAAAAAAATGATGTTTTACTCAAGTAGTAGTCCTTTCAAAAATTTTAGTGAATCTTTAGCCTTCAGCCTCCAGCCTCGTGGAAAAGGTTTGAAGGAGAAAATCCCTTTCAGCCTCGTGCTAGTGCAGTCCGGCACGAATGTGTCACAGCACAGGTTATGCAAGACCACATCACCACAAAGCTGGTGGTGTGACACGGAGGCCAGGTTTTATGGCGATGGCGTGGTGAACTCGTGCCAGCACGAGGCTACCCACGCCAACACAAGCCTCTCTCATACGCATCACCTCACTACCCATGCTAACCAATCCAAACAACCCCCACCCCTTATAAAACCCTTGTGTCCATCACTTTCTTCTTCATCCTTTTTTCTTCTCTTTTTCCAGCTATACAAACCTTCAACCTCTCCCAACTAAGTTTTGCCCATAACTTTCTAAATTATCATCCGATTTGCCTCAAACTTGTCCCAAAATCTTCCTTTTTTCTGAGACCAATAAAATACACTCATAATTCCTTCCCAAAACATCTATATTTTCCCCATAAAATCCAAAGTTTTGTTTGGTCGTAAGTCAAGTTTTCTCCAAAATAAAACTCAATTTTAGGTCTATTCCTGGTGTTAAGATTTGCTACAAATTGTTCTAGGAGGAGTCCTAAACACTTACCTAGTAAAATTTAGCAAAATTTCATCCCTGATTTCTCCAAAGGTATCTTGGTCGAACCTTGTTTTCAAAATTTGGAATTTTAAAATTTTTGGAAGTTCTTGAAATCTGCATGTTTAGTACATTTTGATAGTGGGGACCATATTGTCATTATTAGAGACTTGTGGGAGAGTTTAGAGTAGGTTGTTGAGTAGTGTTGGAACATTCTTGTTGTTGGGCTGTTGTTTTTACTATATTTTTATCATGCCTCGTAGACAGAGAAGGGGACTTAGTGTACCCTTTATGGGGTTGACCACACACACTGAGGAACAACAGGATAGGTGGGGTCATCTAGTAGGGTGCCGTATCAAAGAGACAAAGTTTGTTGATGAGTAGACCCTTAAGAATCTCAAGCTCTACAAACTAGTCAAGGTGCTCATATGGAGGATCGGCATGAAGGATTTTATTACAGTGTCGGCACCCGCTTACACTAGGTATACCTTGGAATTTTTGTCTACTGTCACGAAGGATACCAACAGACACATGGGGAAATCTGTAAGATTTCATTTGGGGAATTTGCCCTATGGTTTGACATATGCTCAGCTGGAGGGAGTTTTCACATGGAAGGCTTAAAGAGGTGTTAAGGGTTACAATAAGTCCGATGTAGGTTATGATTTGTATGCGTTTTGGGCCATCATCACCCAATAGCTGCTGGGGAGGGAGAGAATGAAAAGCAACATTGTGCATCCAAACTGAGGTATATGATTAGACTATTGAGTCAGTTTCCATTGGAAGGCTACCACCACTTCTGATAGGGATTGTAGGAAACTCTGGTCGATTTGTATTGGGAGAGCCTACCTTGATCTAGTGGATGATTTCATTTTCCTATACACTCAATCTTCCACTCCTACCATGGGAAAAGTTGATACAGGTGGATGCAGGGATTGTTTATTGGATGTACAAGGGCAAGATATTTATGAAATTGCCCCAGCGTACGAGGACCGATTTGGGCATGGCGTTCTTACTACATGATCTTATCATCCAGCTGGATGCGGGTTAAAAAGTGATTTTAGTAGCCCATTACTCGGATGAAGATGGCGAGCAGTAGGAGGATCAGGAGTATGTTCTACTGCATCCCGCACAGCTTTTTCCCACCGACCTTAACCTTATCTATCCACAGCCAACACTTCCTCAGGTTATCCTACCACCAGCTTTTGAGCATCACATAGTGCCACTGACCCCTTTTGATGAGGTATTTGGAAGACCACCCTCATATAAAAGGTCATTAGTATTCTTCAGAAGCTGTATCATTCCATAGGGCATGGCACTAGTGACTCTCGTAGCCGTAGTATTTCCTCCCACTTTGCTTATTTTTGCAGAGTCTAGCAGGCGTGGAAACTATGGGCCTCCTCCTAGTTTGAGTCCTTGGCCATATAGGCACAACGTCTTGATCCCTTCATAGTATGAGGCTCAGCCATGGCATCATCCATAGTTCAGCCTGTTCCGGGAGCACACTTCACTAGGGTACCAGTTAGCCTCTTCCTATCACATGTGGACTCAGCCATCGAGGCACGAGAATGACTGGGTTCAGTCTTTAGGGGACTCTATCTTTAGGGTCAGGCAGGATGTACACCGGCAGGGAGTGCAACTAAACTAACATCAGGAGGAGACTGCAAACAAGTTCGACCAAGTGGATGGTCAGATATAGCATATGAGGGAAGACATGGTTTGTTGCATAATGGCATCATAAGGATCACGGATAGGTTGAGTACAACATGTATTGGTGAGGGGTACTATCACTAGAATCTACACGGGTAGGGGGCATGAGGGCAAACGTCACAGACGGAACTGATTACTCTTCATATTTCCAACTTTTTTTAACCTTGGTCACATGCATTGGGGAAAATTCATGAATTGAGTGCAGGGTAGGGGTTGGAACACCGCCATGGTGGCATTTCCCCTGTATCTGCTGATTCCTTTTGATTTTCATGTTTGAGACGATGACTATTATTTTCCTTTGTTTCTTTTTTCCCTCATTTGGATTGTTGAACTCTTGGTTGTTTGTTGCTTTTGGGTGTGAGGGGAATTTTTTTATGGTCTATGTTTAGGGGGAGTCTTAGAAACATTTTTAGTGGTGTGTTTTTGTTGTGTTGCATTTGTTGTTTTTTATTTGGGAATTTCTTTTGGGAGAACTATAGTGTCAATTTTTGTTCTTCTTATCTTAATGTAGTATGAAGGCCATCTTTGGGGCATTTTGTACTACACCAAAAAAATGAATATTTTGAAGAAAAAAAAAATATATATATATATATATATATATATTTATATATTTACATATATATATATATATTTATTTATATATATATTTATATATATATATATACCCAGCTAAGTTGGAAACTGATGTGGTAGACCGCTTAGGCAAGTTGGTTGTCCTCTAAAAGAATCTTCTTACCTGCAAACTTATCCCTGAAATGATTCCGAGAGAAGGGCTCCGACGATCAAGTTAGTCTTCTCTTCCTATAACTAGAAATCTAGAGATAGTTGCACTTACCTTAGCTCATCTAAAGCTTGTTGTATTTATAGATTGGGCAGCATAGAGCTATATCTTCGAAGTGACTGAATGCAAACCAAAGTTGTACAGCCCGGTTGACATTTGGTCTTACCTTCGTAGGAAGTGCGAAGTGTCGATGGCTTTGTGGCAGATACAAGTCTTCCTCTATGAACTTTTCAACTTTCGAAATTGAATTTTGAATCCCTTATCACTATTGATGCGGATGATATCTAGGATAACGTTCGAAATAGTCAGAATTCTATCCACGTTTTTCGTTGTTTGTTTCCGTGTTTTCTTGACGTTTGGTGTTTCTTACATATCTTAAATTGGGAATGTCAAAGGAGTTGTTTCATTCAGTGCGTTGTCTATTCAACTACCACCGCTAACTCGATATATGCAAAAGGTAAATCACTTTTGTGTCAGTACATCATCTTTGTGCTTTTGAACTTACTGCCCTCCTCGATTCTGCCATTTCTTTTCTTTGTATTTTAAGTGTTGAGGCTGTTTGATTGTGTCAATGCTATCCTTTGTTTGCTAGAAGCTTCATATTCTCTAACTGAATCTAGGTTTTTTGCGTCATCTTTCCTCATCTTTTTGAAGATTAAGGTTTGTTTTCCAATCTCCCATCTATTTATTGTTTGCTGTAAGGCTGATAATATATACCTTATTAGATTTTCTGGCGATATACCAGTTGTTCTTTTCTTGTATAGAATTCTGGTCATCTTCTCAGACTTACTTTGTCCTGAATTTTGTTTTGATGGACTTTTATTTGTAGTCCTTCCTATAATTAACTCTTTTTTTCTCCATCTAGGCTTCCCAATTATCCTCATAACTTAATATAACCACATCGAGTCTTCGACAAAAGATGGTCATCCCGTTGAGGATTGTGGCCACATCGCCGAATCCTCAACCATAGGTAGTGTGTTGACTGGGTTTTATTTAGAAGAACTAAAAAGATACTTCCCTTTTTTAACTTCTTTTGTGTTTTGTGCTCCAGCAAAGAATGAATATGTTTGCACTCCACCGTCCGGCTATATATCCATTTGTTTAGCCTATTTAAACTCTGGTCTCTATTTCCTACTTCCTCAACATGTAATTGATATTCTGCGTTGGTACAAAGTTGCACTGTCCCAATTTCACCCTAAGGGAATTGCTATTATAATGGGGTTTCTTCAAGTTTGCGAGAAAGTGAATACCCCTTTCACTGTTGAACTGTTTCACCACTTCTATCATTTTCAAAAAGTAAAAAATTGTGTGGATGATTTTACCATTTACACTGTTGTTTCTGGGGTTGAGCTCGTGAGCGGTTTCCTTAGTCACGTTTGTAATTGGTGGTCAAATTATTTTCTTCATAAAACTAAAACAAGCTCCCAAAATCATTCTACCTTCTTGTAACTACAAGGTTTGTAAGTCTAAACTTCCTGACTCAATGTCCGCTTTACTACCGAGTCAGAGATCATGGTCAGGCTTCATGCTCATACGCTATGCCGATTCTGAAACTGAAGGTGTTTTGTGTGTTATGGTTTAGTGCATCATATGTAGTGTCTCTTATGTTGGAAAATATTCACTCTTTTTTATGTGTTTGTTTGATGTATGATGTTTATTTTGTTTCAGACATAGATCTAGGTAAAGGTGATATCGAGAACTTGTTGTTTGAAAGCAACAATGAGGAGGGGCAAATATCGTTCATCCTGATTATGTTGCTGGAGGTGCTACCCATCCACAGGGTAGTAATGACATGAACCCTACTAATAAGGATAAGTCCCATAAGGGCTGGGAAAGAATTAGGCATTGCTCTACTAGTGGGAAAAAGAAGAAAAAAAACAAAGAGAGGTAGAGGTGAAGGGCCCTCGGGATATATGCTCCCTCTTTTTAAAAAGGGGTGTGATGACCAATCTGGTTCGGAAACCTTAGGGCGAACAAAGAACTTTTGAGCAGAGGGAATGATAAATGATATCCTGTCTAACCTCTCTTTATCTGATATGTTGGTTGTGGTAAGTTTGCTGTTGATTTGTAGTAATCTTACCTACATTTTGGTACTTGGTATGTGAGCTGCCACCTGACTTCGTTTCGCGTGTCATTCTTTTGTAAGATTGGTGAAGGTCTGCGCGTGAGTGCCTTTCAAAATTTTCTTATGTTGAAAAGTCTCTTTCGAAGAAGTATAAGACCTAGGAAACCAAATGTGCGAGTCTTGATGGTTCTCTTAAAACCACCGAGGAGAGATCGAAGACTGCTAAGGAGAGCAAAGACTTTTAAGGAAAAGATGAGCGCTAAAGTAATGCAATAACATGTGGAAACCATATCTTTGAGAAGATTGGTAGGGGGCACTATTAAAATTCGAGGGAAATGTGAAATTTTGAAGTGATGTATTAGAGGTGGGCTCCATTTATACATTAGTTATGACCGAGTTGTGGCTTCAACCTAGGAAATTTGCAACGTTGCATACATGTCATCATTACCGACAACTGATCGACCAATGAGCGACGTCAGCTAATCTAAGTGTGGGCCTCACCATTTTAGCCCACTAGCATGGGAAGGGCTTACATTGGACCAATGCATGTGCGACATAACATGTAAATTCTAGTACACCAACATGTTACCGACATAGGCTTATCCGAAAATGGGCCTCAACATTTCAGCCCGCATATCAACTAGGTCCGTATTTGACCAAGATAAAAAAATTAACCTTGAACTTTAGATACTGCTAATTTAAATTTATCACAGTCCATGAATTTTATTAACGTCCGGTTTGATCGGAATCAATTTTAACATAGTTGATGAACTTTTCTATTTTTACACTTAGGTCCCTGAAAGATGATGGAGGAAAATGAAATGAAAAATTTGAACTACCCAATAATATAAATGGTAATGTCAAAAGTTTTCCGCGAACCGGGGTAATCGTCCGTAATTTTTTTTAGTATTCCATTAATACCCTTACGATAAGCGTTATGAGCACGATAATTTCCACCACACAGAATAACATGAAATTTAATATTCTAGGTTTTCTCTGAAATTAAAAGCTAATAAAACTCCCTCCATAAAATTTTAAAAAGCGCAAGTACAATGTCTATAGTAAATTGTAGATGATTACTTATAAGTATATCATTTGTAAATAACTTGTAGATGAATCTGTGGGATCATGCCTGTTTCTTTATCACTAACGGTGATAAAGAGTTTTACTCCCAGATTGCAAGGGTCCCGTTCGCGAACCGGGGTAATCGTCCGTTATTTTTGTTAGTATTCATTAATACCCTTACAATAAGCGTTATGAGCACAATGATTTCCACCACATAAAATCACATAAAATTTAATATTTTAGGTTTTCTATGAAATTAAAAGATAATAAACATCCGTCCATCAAATTTTAAAAAAACGCAAGTACATTGTCTAGAGTAAATTGTAGATGATTACTTATAAGTATACATGGGTCATTTGTAAAGAACTTGTGGAAGTCTCTATAGGATTGTGTCAGTTTCTTTATCATTAACGGCGATAAAAAGTTTGACTAGGGATTGCAAGGGTCTCATCCGTCATTTTTTTAGTATTTCATTAATACCCTTACAATAAGTGTTGTTGATGTGTGATATTTAGTTGTTCATTTTTAAAGGAATTTAGTGCTTTTTTATATGATTTTTGGTACTTAATTGATTTATTTTGTTGATAGATCACTATTTTTGGAGCAAAGCTGTAGCGGAGCAGAGTAGCCATGTTTTGGAGCACTATGATGCTGTTCCAGCTGATCCTTAGCCGGAATCCTTCATGTGGTAGAATTGTGCTTCGTTTAACGATCACTAAGTTGCTCCGTGAAGTCGACCCGGTTAAGGTGAAGCTGATGAAAGGGGGATTGTTATACTCTTTTTTCCCGAAAGGGTTTTTAATGAGGTAACGATCCCGATCCCTCGTTAGGGAGTTTACGGAGTTGTAGTCCAGAAGAAAAGAAGGCCAAAAATTCAGCACTGGGATTGGGCCGTTATGAAGCCATGAAGCCCAAGACTTGGATTAATTATTTATTCCAAGTTAGAATTAAATTGTAATTAGGCTGAAATTAAGTGGAAGAATAATTCTTTTTGGATAAGGATTCTAATTTTCCAAAATTAGTTAGGATTTGAGTTTTATTTTTAGTATAAATAATCGTGTGTGATTCACGATTGACGAGGAGGATTGGAGAGGAATTATTGATATTATTTTTGTTTTACTGGGCGAGAGAAAAAGAAAGGAGCAAACATTTATTCACATTGTTTTTTTGGGCGAGAAAGCAAGGCAGCATTATTCATTGGTAATTTTTCATTGGTAATTATTCATTGGTAATTTTTCTTTCTTCTTATTATTTTTTCGATTGTTAACATGTTTAATTTTGAATTGCTTGTTATATTTAATTTAATCATGAGTAGCTAGATTCTTAATCGGCTAGGTTAATTCGATGGTTCATGGATTGTGAGGCTTCGGGTTTTTAGGAATTTAATCCCATGAGTTTTAAATTGTTTATGCCTACAATCTATGCTTGCTTGTTTGAGTTTGATCACCTCAATCTTGTTAGGCTATGGCTAATTAAGTAGCATCTCCTGTGAAAAACAGATAACAATTATGACTGTAATAACAGGATGATAAACAATTAATTGGATAAACTGCATGCAAATACGTGCTTGTTATCTAAATTGGGTTCCCTAGGTCTTAAGATCGTTAAGATATAACTAGTTTAGCAAATACTTGCTAGGAATATCTTGATTAGGAAGATCGCGGGCTTAGCAAATACTTGCTCGCGATTGGAAATTTAAGGGGAATTTAGGGGAAATAGCAAATACTGTTCCTGCTTATAACCAATTAATTCATGGGGGTTAAATGAATTTTGAGTAGTCGATGATCAAGGAATGAACCAAAGATTAACCTATGCCGATCTTTTGTTATCCATATATTTGTTCGTAATTTATCTCTGCATTTTTCTGCATTATTTTGGCCCTATTTTTAGCTTAGTAATTCATTAGTTTACTAAACGAATCTCAAATCATAGGCGTGGTTGCTAAACTAAACTTTGTTGGTAGTTTGAAATTGATAGAAATTATACCGTTCTCTGTGGATATGACCTGCTTCTACTATACTAATATGTGTGCTAGTTTGCAGTTTTCGTGGTGATAGGAACGACGTTCACCAGTTGTGAGCACGATGATTTCCACCACATAGAATCACATGAAATTTAATGTTCTTGGTTATTTATGAAATTAAAAGCTAATAAAACTCCATCAATAAAATTTAAAAAAGCGCAAGTACATTCTCTGGAGTAAATTGTAGATGAATACTTATAAGTATACAAGGTCCATTCTTGTTATTAACCTGACGAAATATTTGTGGAATAAGACCAATTTCGTTATTATAACTGATTATTATAAGTTCGACTTGGGAGTGACAAAGTTTGTTTTTGGGAATATCGGAAGCAAGGCTGAGACCTATGATCATTTTAATTTTAACAATTGGGTCTCTTTCAGAAAGTAGGAGAGGTCAAAATGCAAAATTGGAGATAACAGTTTTTTATTCAAATTTTGACAACAGTGAAGTTCAGCTTAAGGCATGAACGGGGACGGGCTGCAATTTGGAAATGGTGTATATTACCCCCAAAAATAAAATTACGTTCAATGTCGCACTTGTGTTGATTATTACGACACTAAAATGAAAATAGACCAATGTCGGTCACTCTGAAATTTCAAGCGAGAAACTAAAATTTTCAGCCAAACTTTCGTACCCAAAATTCCCCCCACCCTATTTCAAGCAATAAATTTTAGCACTAACACCCATTTCCCACCTCCAACACCATCCATTCCATTCACAACTTTACAACATTTAAAGATCAAATAAAGTTGCTTCTCTCAAACACCTACAAGTGTCCAAGGATGGAGCATCTCCAACTTCTAATTAATTGAGGTAGTTTTTCCATCTATTCCATGTTCAATTAGCAACTATGTGATGATTTGACTATATGTTTTTTAAAGAATAATTGATCAAAGATTCTTACATTTCATGAGGCATGATGCTTGAGTTACATGTTATATATTGTTTGTTGTTTTTCTTTCCAAGATAGTTCCATGTTTGTTTCGATTATAAGGGAAGAAGCTGAGATTTCTATGAAAATATATTGAATGTGCGACCTCAATCACATTTCATCGCCCCATGCGGAATATTACCAAACCAAGACCGACGTTGCATAGAAGTCGGGATTTTTGACATGTCAATGAATGCCCGACATCGCTTATGTGTCAGTCTTTGCGATGTCGTCTATTCATACTTGCAACGTCGCTTTAAACCACTTATGTTACTTTTACTATCCCGGATTTAATGTCGTCTACGTTTTACTACATTATATGTATTTCATTTGAGGACTGCCCAATTCTAACATAAATTTTGTGTTATATGTATTGGAATTAATAGGACCAAGGAGAGTTATCGATGGACCTTTGGTATGTAGATGGAATGACTTGTCATTTCACTAGTCGCCATAACAGTCTTAATGGCGTGCAATGTAGAAAATTGTGGTTCAATACAATTAATTAGTCAATTTCAAAACCAAACATTCTCTAGACTAGGTGCAATTACACCTACAATATGTGTTCTTCATAGATCTTCACTGTCTTCTAGATTTGGTGTGCTTCTGCAACGCCGCCATGGGCAAATCTGGAGGAAAGAAGTTGGCAAAGAAAACAATTGCTCGATTGAGGGGGAAAGAGGAAAAAACTAGAGAGGGAAAGGAGTCTGAAATTGGGGATCTGGAAAGGCTGAAAAGCGTCCTAGTTGCAGAAAACGTTACTTCCCGGAGCTAACACAGAGGGCGTCGGAGGGTTTGGAGTGCCTGGGGCTGCTGACTCCATCCCAAAAACTGACCAAAGTGACAGAGAGAATGTTCAAAAAGGATTGAATTACAGGAAGGTAAACGATTGTCATAGGGAGAAAGGGATGAGACTAAACCTGAAAATGAGAAGAAATGGAGCGGACTTTTTGATGCAGAGGAAGTCAAGTATCATGAACTGTTGGTGGTTAACGACATGAAAATGGTAGAAATTGCAATGGCGGAGGTGGATGAATGCTCCAGGCAGTGGGATTCAACTATGGTTTGCAGGATACTGGGAAATAACCCGCCATTCAAGGTTGCTGAAGGATTCTTTTACAGGATTTGAGGACGAAGCATAAAAAAAATTTGGCAACTGGAGAAAGGTGTACCTTTATGGTTAAAATTTTTTGTAGTAAACACACGTGATGAAATCATAGAAACTAGGAATATATTTTTTGATGGGAAGCCAGTAATTATGAAACCTTGGTCTGCTGATATGAGCTTTGATGAACCTACTAGAATTCCTGTTTGGGTCCAACTGCCTAACTTGTCTACTGCATATTGACAACTTAGGCTAATTAGTAAAATAGTTAACCCTTTAGGTAAACCATTATGCCTAGATGAAGCTACACAGGATAAGGAGAGACTGTTATATGCTAGGGTTAAAATAGAATTGGAAGTTGGGGATTCAGTCCCTGAACATGTTCTGTTTTTGAATGAGCATATTCAACAAAAAGTTGTGTTTGAATGGAGGCTTGTCAGGTGTAAAAAATGCTTGCAGCTAGGGCATGCTGGGGATGGTTGTAGAAGAAAGGAAAAGGTTGATGAAACTGTGAGAATATGGAAGGTATCCCTGCCCATGAAACCCAAACCTCGTATTGCTAATGCCATTGTTAAAACTAAACAGAGAGGTTGGTAAATGGAAAGGAAAAAGTGGATAGCAGTTCTGACCTAATTTCTGTGGAGGACACAAATGAAGTAAATTACTCAAGCACTGAGAGAGTGGGAGTTTCTGTTACTGAAAGGAGTGTTATGCAGTTAGAGGAGAAACCTTCGGATGGGAATTAACTGGGCTAGTTGGAACATAAGGGGTCCAAATAAACTCAGCAAGCATAGAAATATAAGGAGCTTTTGTTTTAACAATAGAGTGGGCTTATTATTCTTGCTTGAAACTAAGATAAAAAATGAAAACCATTAAAATGTGTGGAGTAAGTTGGTATTACCCTGGGATTTAGAAAAACTAATGGAGATGTAGTGCCAGGAGGTAGAATTTGGCTATTATGGGGATCAGACTTGTTTGATATTGTTGTTTTGAACAAAGGGGATCAGTGGATGGATCTTCAAGTCAGGCTGAAATGGAGTAATGTGACTTGCTTTTGTACTTTGATTTATGGATTCAATACGGGAGTAAAAAGGCGGATTTTGTGGCAATATTTGAAAGGTCTGGGGAAAAGAAGCAAGCCTTGCTTACTAGTAGGAGACTTTAATTATCCTCTAGTGATTGAGGACATAATGGGAGGACAAGATGTGGAAGAAAAGAGTGTTCAGATTTTTAGGAGGTAGTAGATGAGCTGGAGCTGGTATGCATCAAAACCACTGGGATAAAAGTTCACTTGATGTAATAGGAGATTGCGGGAAGACAAAATTAAGAGAAGAATAGGCAGAGGCCTGATCAATGAGTTCTGGTTAGAGAATATGAAGGAGGTTACCTGTGAAGTTGACCATTTTCCTCTTGTAATCAGGTTTGGCAACTTAGGCAGGAATGTCAGGAATCATTAAAATACTATAATATGGTTTCTCTGGCTCTAAGGTATAGTGAAACTGTGAAGCAGGTGTGGCTTAGCAGAAAAGTGGACAGTATGGAAAGTCTTGCAATGGTATTAAAGGCTCTTGAAAAGCCCCTTGCTATGCTGAACAAAAATGAGTTTGGAGATATAAGGACCAAATTAGAAGAAAGCTTGCAGAAATGGAAGTTAGCTCAGGAAAATTTAAACAATAATTCTTTCTCTACGGAAAGGCAGAAAGCAGAAAAGAAAGCAGGGCAGAAGGCAGAACTATTACAGGAGGCAGAATACAGAGATGTGCAACAGAAAACGAAAATGGAATGGTTGAATGAGAGTGACAGGCCAACAAATTTTTTTCACTCTGACATCAAAACAAAGCAGTATCGAAATAATATTGTTCAACTGAAAGTGGGAGAGACAATACTGAACACACAAGAGGAAATTGAAGATCAGCTAGTCCAGCATTTTAAAGCCCTTATGAGTAAAAGATGTGAGGACGGAAGTTTGGATAAGGAGGTAGTTAAATATGGGAAAACTATGGATGTACAGCAGTATTGGAACTGATTAGACCTGTAAAGCCTGAGGAGGTTATCAAAGCCCTAAGAAGTATCCATTTTTCAAAAAGCCCTAGAAGAGATGGATATACCAGTCATTTTTTCAAGGAAAATTGGGAATTGGTATGAGAGGGAGTTACTAAGGCAGTGATGTGGTTTTTTGATGGGAAGAAATACCACTCAGCCTCAATAATGCAGTCATCTATCTGATCGCTAAAAAGGAGTTACCACAGGTACCATCTGATTTTAGACCTATTGCATGTTGTTCAATAATTTATAAACTGATCACAAAAATTCTGTGCGCTAGAATGAGCAAAGTCTTACCTGAAATAATTAGCACTAATCAGAGTGCATTTATTAAAAGTAGGAATATGTCCATAATTTGCTTTTAGCTAATGAATTGCTGCAAAGGTATAAGGCTGTGTCTATGAGACCTAGTTGTGTACTACAATTGGACATTAGCAAGGCCTTTGACAGTGTGGGGTGGAACTTTCTACTGAGCTGGATGAGACTATTGAAATTTCCTGAGTTGCTAGTGGGATGGATTGAGAGATGTATAAAATGTTCTTCATTCTGCTAGTGGTGAATGGTAACTATACTGAGGATTTTAAAGAAGGAAAAGGAGTAAAGCAGGGAGATCCTATGTCTCCCTTGTTATTTGTAATTTGTATGGAATATCTGAGTAGAATGCTGTGCGGGTCTTTTAGTCAAAACAAATTGACTACCATTAAAGGTGTGCCAAGACTGGAATTCACCCTTTGATGTTTACAGATGATATTCTGTTATTTAGTGCAGCAAATCAGAAATCTCTTCAGGCAGTGGAGAAAAATCTGAGAGCATTTCAGAAAGTCTCAGGTTTTAAGATTAATGTTAGTAAGTCTAATATTTTCTTCTCTTGTATGGAGGTGGATATACAGGAAGAGTTGGCAAGATGCTGAAAATAAAAAAATGTGAGCTCCCAATGAAATACTTAGGGCTGCCTATATCCTCTGTAAAATGGGATAAACAAGATAGTGAAGTGTTGTTGGAAAGGATTAGGAGGAGGATACACAGCTGAGGTTCCAAAAACCTCTCATGCAGGAAAGTTACAGCTTATCAACTCTGTATTGTTAAGCTTCGCCAATTATTGGGGAACTATAGTGAAGTTTCCTGAGAGCATTTGTGGAAGAATAGTGAAAATATGCACAAGCTATCTGTGGGGTAGAGATGAAAACCAAATAGGATACACAGCTGCATCATGGCTTGCACTCAGCAGATGAAGTATGGAGGTATGGATATCAAAGATCCAACAGTATGGAACCAAGATGCAATGTGTAAGCTACTTTGGGACATTGATAAAAAGAAAGACATCATATGGATACAGTGGTTACAAACCTATTACATGAAAGGAGGGAAATTGGAGAACTGTAAGATCCTGGATTCACAGAGTAGTTTATGGAAAACTGTACTGAATCTTTATCTATCAGTTCCAGGGCTGGAAGGGTAGATGGGTAAAGATGTCAAGATTGTAACAAAGGTTTATAATTTGCTGAAATGGGGAAAGGAGTTAAGGGCAGCTAGTTCTATCATTTGGCAAAATGGAGTACAACCTAAGCATAGGTTATTTCCTTGGATGCTTCTAAATAGAAAGCTAGCCACTGCAGATAGACTGATAGCATTTGGAGTACTGGGAGCAGAACCTGAGATGTGTAGTCTTTGTGCAGAGGAAAAAGAATCACTGCAGTATCTGTTCTATGATTGTAAGTACACTGTTCGGGTTCTTAAAGTGCAGGTGAAGAACTTTGGGATTCTGAGACAGATGAAGAAGGGTTGGTTTCAACAAGCTAAACAAAGAGGAAACAGGAGAATTATGCTGAGTGTGGCAGCATTGTACCAGATTTGGATGGAAAGAAATAGAAGAATCTTCTCAAGGCAAGAAAGAAGACCAGAAGTTCTTGTTCATCAGGTCAAGACGGAGGTGGAATGGGCAACAAAAAATTACAAGTTAAAACTGCATAGCATGATGGAGGAAGAATTGACAGTCACGGTTTGAGGCAAAAAGGGAAGTTAGGGTGTGTAGTTTTGATACTGGGGTGTAGATTTATTGTATTTGGGATGAAAGGGTTGTAAGGGGCCAAGAGTGAGAGCGTAAACTTCGTAGTTTGGGTTCCTTTGATTTATAAAAGAAAACTTTTCATCAAAAAAAATTAGCCAATTTCAAATTAACCTTATGTATTTCAATATGTTGTAACATGTATTTGTATTATATGTTATAGTTTTGCTGGTTTGAACATGTCATTATTTTCCAAATTAAACATTTAATGATTTATCTCATTTAAAATAATACATCATAGCTATCGACGAACAATTAGTTGTGTCATAAAATATTTAATATTATAATATTGTACAAAAAACAAAGTATGACCGGTTGGTCTGCAATGTTGCGTTAACAAATGGCCACACGTGACCGACTTTGCAGTAATTGGCATCATTTTTGTGGCGACGTTGGCTAATCAAAGCGACGTTTTCGTTAGAGTTCCACGTTAGCAGCCACACAACGTGTGTGCCCCACAATGTGCGATCTCGCACACTATGTGGACCAACGTCGTTTTAACGATGCCGCAACATTTAATCCCCCCATCGAGTGCCTTCTTGCATTGGACAATGTCGCATACAAATGGAAGCCGATGTCAATCGAAACGACGTCACATGTATGGTCTCAAATTGTCGATCTATTTTTGCTGACCGATGTCGCAGACAATACCTACCGACGACGGTTGAAAACTGAAGTAAAAATATTTTTTACCCCAGTTTTGAACCAAGGTAAAAAAAATGTACTTTTTACTCTAGTTGTAATTACCTCGGTTTTTTTTGGACTAAAAACCGAGGTAAAAAGTCCCGCAGAACCGAGGTGCTGTTTCTTGTAGTGTTGTAGGCATAAGAATAGAGTATACGTGGTGTAGTCGGGATATAATTGTACGGGGGAGAAACAAATATGCTTAGCGGCAGGGCCATTGTTGCACTCCCCTAATTACGGAGGCGGTTCTAATGGAAGATTACAAGCACACCCTACGTGACAGGTATGGGGAAGTGTTGGCCATCGACTACGCCACGTGTCGTGAAAATAGAATAGGTTTGCATGTCTTAAATGTGATTGAGTCGAGGATTAAAGCATATTACCAATCATGTTACACAAATATTCCTGATTGTTAGTTTATATAGTTTTGTTCTTTTGTGATCTCGCATGTTTGTAGTTGTTAGTTAAGAACCCCCCAAAAACTTGTTTTGTAATATTTAGCTATTCCTAACACACGGACAGATTGACAACCCGGACCGACATCTACCATCTCTGTGGACAAACCCAGTTTTGCCACTATCTATCTTATAGGTAGCTTAGTAGTATATTTGGGAGCAGAATATAAATCTTTAAATTTGATCACCTTCTCTTTTCGAAGCCTCCGCTAGGATTGAATTGATTAGCTAGTGCTATTAATTTACAACCCCGAGTGAAGGCGGGTCAATAAACTAAAATACCGGTACCATTGAATAAATCCAACACTTGCTCTCAAATTACTAATGCCACGTACTGATGCTTAAGAAGAAAAAAGGTTTTAGTTGGGTAATATTTTAGCAGCGGCATTGGAATAAATGACATATAACAGGGCTTATACCGGTGACTATGACTTGGGATAGTAATTTTGGTGGGTAAAATTTAGTGGGAAAATAACTAACACCGGTATCGAAGATAATATACCGATGCTAGAACTGCATTTAATGCTCATCTACCCACTTTTGGCAGGTAAAAGTGAATTTTTGGGAGAGATGGTTCATTAATTAATGTGTACGTAAAAGGTGTGTTTATAAAATTTATGGGTCAAAGTGTAATTTACAAAAAAAATGTGTACATGTATTCATTGTTTTGATTATGGGTCCTTCCATTCATCCATTCAGGCCCTCCAAAATTGCAAGTCGTGATCGTCTTTTGGTAAATTGCATTTTGGTGTCGCCAATTTTGTTATTCAACAGCTCCAACTTTCTTGGAGGGATCTAAGTGCAAAAGGTAAAAATTTACTCGTAACCTCAAATTCATATCTTCTCGAATGTGATGCTACCTTATACACCCCATTGTATTTTAAGTCTGTAACAGAATATTTATCAACAATCGGGCACAATAAGATATATGTAATCCTTTCTGAGTTCCCTTCCTTACTTCTAAGTACCCAACTCTAAGTTACTCTAGAACAAGTACCAGTGCTTTCCAACGTTTCACCAAAAAATTCATTTATTTAATATTTCTAAATTTTGGAAAGAATAAAAAAATTTAGAGCAATGGATGATATGGGTAACATAATTTTGGGTCACAGTGTAATTTTCTAAAACTGTGTAGAAGTAATCAAAGTTGACTTTCGAGATCCTTTCGTTCACCCATACATGCTCAAATCTCAAATTAACAATCATATATTATTAAATTGCATTTTGGTGTCGCCAATTTCGCTATTCGACAACTCCAACTTTCTTGGAGGGACCCAAGTGCAAAAATTAAAAACTTTACTCGTAACTCCAAATTGAAATCTGGTCGAACATGATGCTACCCTATACGCCCCCATTGTATTTTCCATGTCCGTAACAGAATATTTACCAACAATGGGGCACAAAAACATATCTATAATCCTTTCTTGCTTCCCTTTCTTACTTCTAACTAATCAACTCTGCGTTACTCTAGAACATGTACTAGCATTTTCCAACATTTCACCAAAAAAATAATTTATTTTCTATTTCTATATTTATGCAAGAATAACAAAAATCGTGTATTTGGGAGAGAAGGATAATGTCTCAATGAATTTTTAGGCCATAGTGTAATTTCCATAAATATGTTAAAGGCGCTTCCGATCACCCATTGTAGCCCAAATTTTGAAAATGCAATCGTCTTTTACGCAATTATTTTTTGGTATCTTCAATTTTGTAATTCGCCGCCTCCAAAAATTTTCTATAGGCCTAATAGTAAAAATTATATAGTTAACCTAGATTTCAAATAATACTAGCACCGACATTGTTTTTCATTGATACCGGTGTTACGTTGTAATGGGAAAATGAATTTCCAAAATTTCATTTAAATTATTGAAGGGATTGTTTAAAATTTTGAAATATTGGACTTAGCACCGGTATAAGTTACTTAGGCACCGGTATTTGTACCGGTGTTACATACTTTGAAAACAATTTTCATGCTTGCTTTCGGGTCAAAAATATGATAAATGTACCCCATTTAAGGCAACCCTAAACAGTTGTTTTTCATATACATAGGCACATATATGAGCCATTTGGGCACCGGTGTTTGTACCGATGCTCCATACTTAGAAAAACAAAATCATAGGTTTGTTCTCGGGTTCAAAAAAAATTTGAAAAACCATTTAAAGCAGCCTAAGTAGTTGTATTTCTTATACACCAGTATTGTCTCATTCATATCGGTGCTAGGTGCTACAAAAAAAAGAAGCTCAACTTGGTTTCATATAAACCATTAATTTATTTTGTTGATTAAATCTCAACCATTACAACTTATTGCTATATAAATAATATATGAAACCCTAATTCTATTCCCACCTCATCATTCCTCCCACCCTTCACCACCATACACTCTCTCCACCTTCACCGCCATGCCCCAATGACCTCCATCTCTACCCACCCCCGGTGACCTTCACCCTTTTCATCCTTACCCACAATGGAAACAGTTGACAATGTACAATCACCGTCAAAACTGAACCCTCTGCAACAACACATGATTTCACCGAGACATTTAAAACCCTCGAAGAAAATGCACTCCAAGCGTGGATTAATTATGTTATGCAGCAGGCTCAACTTACTTGGAGAACGATCAAGGGCACCGTAAATGAAGCAATCAATGTCACCAAAGCCCGAGTGGACCATATTTTCACCACTTCCTCTGCTCATTTCAATCGAACTCCGGTGAGCTATGATTTTTTTCATTTTATTTCAATTTATTGTTTTGATTACTGGTTTGGGTATTTGTTGACATTAAGTTAAAAATTGTTTCAATGCAACGTGGTTGCAGGATGTGAAGTACGAGTTCGATAAGTGGGTAGTTGAAGTATATGGCACTAATTGTTACAAGTTACTGTAGATTCATATCATTTTATTGGACACCTAACTAGAATAATTTGAGCTTTGCATTTTCCTACTTCGTTGGTTGATTTGTTTAGGGTTTATGTTTGGAACATTTTCTCAACATTATGCTCTTATGGATTTGTTGTTCATTTGCATTTTTTTCATTCACCCACTTGAATTTAATCCTATAATTCATAAGTTGTACCAGGGGTATTTCGTTTCGATCAGGTCGAATAAGAGTGTGGTTGAAGGTCAAGTGATGCTGAAGCAAGACTTGTGTCATCCATTACCATAAGTTTCCTCTTAGCAAGAGAAAAAATCCTGCAAGTTTATATTTTTACTATTGTGAAACCCTCTTTTATGATCCCTTCAAAATTTGGGTTTTCATAGGTGTTGAGAAATTAGAAAAGGCCTAGTTCAAATTTTGGGGTTATTGGTTGCTAAATGGCAGTTATACGTAAATAAAGTGTATTTTCGTTGTAAATTTCAGAGTTATTGCAAGAGAATAAGCGCATGTTGGATCAATCAATTATAGAGAGAGAGAGAGAGGCAAGGTCTACAAACACAAGAGAACAAACTCATTGTCGAGATTAAGAAAAGTGCTAAGCAAGGCCAATTGGTTTGTTCACTTTCGTGCTTCATTTTCACTATCATCTGCTTGTGTAGTCTTCATCAGCATTGATTTGTGTGTTTTCCATTGTGAATGACTGTCTTTAGGAGCCTATGGTTTGAGATTTTTTTTGTGACACTTACTGGATTCCAATCATTTAAGATGTTTTGCACCATTCTCATATCATTATCTCACAAACCCTTGAAGAAATAATAGACCAAATCACCATCTTCGAAGGGGGGATATAGATAACTAGCCAAAAGCCACTTGAACCTTTCCTAACATTCATAAAGAGTCTCATTGGGATGTTGGGAAATGTTGCAAAGCTGCTTATTATACCCATCGGACTTTGACGTATGGAAGAACTTCTCCAAGAAATGCCTCTTCATATCTATCCAACTTGTAATGCACCATAGAGACAAATGGTACAACCTGTATTTAGCAGCATCTCTAAGTGAAAAGGGGAAAGACTGAAGGTTGTAATCATTTTTCAAAAACACCTAGGGGTTTCATATTAGTGCATACAAGGTGGAGCTCCAAGAGGTTCTTATTCAGATCCTCTCTGGCCGTGCCATGAAAAGTAGAAAAGCACTGTATCTTTCTGGACTTGAGCTCACAAGTCACACACTATGATGAGGCTTCAAATGCATGTATTTTCCAAAGCATTTGACACATCTTTTGTCATAATTTTGTTTTAAGATTGTTAGATTTAGGTAGGTTTACATGATAAGGGGTTTAGATAGTCATTTTCGGTTTTATATCTAAATCCTTCATTTTGTAACCTATGTTTAGTCTAATGGACTTTTGGTCCTTATGAGCATCTAGATTCCTTTTTGTAAGATTAATTTTTAGATTGCTCATGAGCACTTAGGAGTGGTTCAGTGAAGGCCATTCGAAAGGATGGTAGAAGATGGAAGGCCACTCACAAAGTGGTAGAAGATAAAGTGAAGAAATAAGAGCAAACCAAAGGGTGAAGAATGATCTATGTTTTGAAGCAGAGTTTTGAGATTTTTTTCGAGATGAATCAGCCTGCAAGAGTGGTACCATTGGATTCCTCTTCTCGAGTACTATAAAATCGACTGCAAGAACTCCCAAAATGGATCAACGGTTCACCCGGAGGAAGCAAAACAAAAAGGGACTTTTTTCCGTAGCGACTCGCGACGAGTGTGTCGCGACTCGCGAAATGTTGACCTGAGGCTCAAAATTTTACTAATCTGGTCGCGACTTGCGATAACTGCCTTGCAACTTGCGTTTTACTCCCTTTTTTGTACTATAAATAGCTTTTAACCCCCTTCTTCTCCAACTCTCTAAGCCCGATTTGGGGGCTCTAAAACCCTAGTTTTTCACCATTTTTCTTCCATTTCTTCTTCTTTCTTTGTAGATCTTTGTTCTATGTTATGGGTTTTTATTATCTAGCTTAGTTTTATCTTGGGAGCAATGGATTGAAGCTTCCATATCTATGTAGTAAGAACCATATCTATCTATTTAGTGCTTTTGCTATTGTGCATTTATTGAGCTTTGAATGTGAATTGTTAATTGCATTGATGTTGTTGGAAACTTGAGTATATGAATTGCTTGTATGATTACTTGTTAGGGTTGGGAGAAAGTAGCTAATTCTCCCCTCTTTTAATGTGGAATCCAAGAGCATAAGTTAGAGCTTCTTAAATGATGTTGGTGTGTTGATAATTGCTAGATGAATGTGATGATGTCGAACTCATTGTCATGTTTGTTTTAGGTAGCAAATGATAGAAGTCTATGAATGTCGACCGTTCTTGACTAATCTTGTGTAAATGCATGAATTGGTTAAATGCTTAGATACGGTGTAGTATTTATAAGTGTTTCCAAGCTTGTTGATTCTTCGTGCTAAATGTCATCAATGGGATACTCTTAGTCCTAAGGGAATCATTGGTGAGGTTTGACAAGAGATGTTGAATTCACTCTTGCAAACTACTATCTAATAAGGATAGAAGATTTATCTTAACAACAAGTAGTTGAGGTAGTGAATAGATTGTTTCACTCGTTCTTGAAGCCGTTATTATTTAGCATTTATGTATTCTTGATGCTATGTTTCACTTCATTTATGTCATGGGTTGTTTGAGAATAGGAAGTATTTTTATGATTGAAGTGTTCGGGTCGAATTCCTTAGCTCCTTTGCATGAAAATCTATGAACATAAACTTAGAACTTCTTGTGCATAATGTGTTGTGATTCTTGCTAGATAAGTATGTTAATGTTAAGTCAAGTAATGAATGTGATAGAATGAGTGAATGGTTCAATGATCTACATTAGGTTTGGAAGTGGATATCAACTGCCCCTAAGGCTTTATCTTTGTAGTTTTAAACCCCCTTTTCTTAGTTTTGTTTGATGATTAGCCTAGTTACTTGACTTTGCTAGTTATCTTGTCTTTTTAATTTCATAACTTAGGACCACCAAACAACCAACCCCCCCCCCATTTACATGCTTTTATATGTGTGTATATATATATATCTACTCCTAGCTTAATATCAACCTTTTGTGCCCAAACGCTTAGGAAGATCCCTCTTCTTCGTGGACGATCCCAACTTGCCGCTATCTACTTAGTTGTACATAGTAAGCATTTAGGGCTTATAAATATTAACTTCGAGAGGTACGGCGACGGTCTCCCACATTACCACAGAGACTCCCCTCTAGCACCGGCTTTTTAGCACCAGTTTCTAAAACCGGTGCCAAAATTGTGATATCACCGGTTTTTTTATTTTCATCACCGGTTTTTAAACCGGAGTTAATTTTACACCAGTTTTTATTTATTTTTAACATCGGTTTTTTTCTAATAAATGGGGTAAATTTATCACCGATTTAAAAAGCAGTGCTAAAAATAACAAAAACCAATGTTAAATTAACACTGGTCTAAAAACCAGTGCTAAAAATAACAAAAGTCGGTGTTAAATTAATGCCGGTTTAAAAACCGGTGCTAAAAAATAACAAATATCAGTGTTAAAATGAATCAGTAAAAACTTTGAATCACTAAAATGAATCAGTAAAAAATAACAAATACCCCGACACGCATGTCCGGCAGACGGTGAACAATGGAAAAATTTTAACAAGCGATATCCTACATTTGGTTTAGAAGCTAAAAATTTATGCCTTGCTTTGTGTACTGATGGGATGAATCCATTTGGAAATATGTCATCGAAACATAGTTCTTAGCCCGTGATGTTGGTTATCCATAATTTGCCCCCTTATTTGTGTATGAAACGGAAATATGTTATGATTCCTCTATTAATCGCAGGTCCTAGACAACCTGGAAATGATATTGATGTGTATTTGAGACCATTGATTGATGATTTGAAGATATTGTGGGAAGAAAATGGGGTGATGGTATTTGATGCCCATATGAATGTGAAGTTTCAATTGCGTGCCATGATTTTTTGCACGATCAATGATTTTCCAGCCTATGGAAATTTTTCGGGGTATGTTGTAAAGGGGCACAAAGCATATCCTATTTGTGAGGAGAAGACAGAATTCAATCAGCTAAGCCATGGAAGAAAGATTGTCTATCTTGCCATAGAAAATAGCTGCAAGGAAATCATAAATACCGGGATGATGTGGTCAATTTTGTTAGGGGGGAATGAACGAAGGAAATCCCCTACAACACTAACTGGTGTATAGATGCACAAGAAGGTTAAGAAACTAAGAGTGGTGTTGGGAAAACATAAAGTCAAGGAAAGAATACATTGTAATGGTCCATGGAAGAAAAGGTCAATATTTTTTTATCTACAGTACTAGTAGCATCTTCAGGTTAGACATTGCCTAGATGTGATGCATATTGAGAAATGTTTTTATGAAAGTTTGATAGACACCATCTTGAATATTCCATGGAAGATGAAAGATAGTTTGAATGCCCGGTTGGACTTAGTAGATTTGGGAATCAGAAATGACCTCGCTCCAGAAGTGAAGGGTAAGAGGACTTACTTGCCCCCTGCACCTTGTACATTGTCAAAGGAGGAGAGAATCTCTGTTTATGATTGTTTGAAATCAGTTAAGGTCCCAATTGGTTATTCGTCGAATATTACTCGGGCAGTTACAAAGGATTGTAGGATGACTGGGTTGAAATCTCATGATTGTCAAGTTTTTATGCAACAATTGTTACCTATTGCTATTCGCAGAGTAATGGAGGAGGATGTAAAGTATGCAATCACTAGACTTTGTTTCTTTTTTGGTTCATATGTCGGAAGTCTATTGATCGGGACCATTTGGATGTCCTACAAAAAGAGGTTGTTGTTGTGCTATGCAAGTTGGAAATGTATTTCCCTCCAGCTTTTGTTGATATAATGGTTCACTTGGTTGTTCATTGAGTGCAGGAGATAAAGATATGTGTCCTAGTTGATATGCATTGGATGTATCCTTTTGAGCGCCACATGAAATTATTCAAGGGATACGTGAGTCAGCCGGATGCTAGTATTGTTGAGAGGTATGTTACTGAAGAAGTAATAGAATTTTTCTCTAGCTATTTGGAGGAACATAGTAATTTTGGGGAGCCCAAGAATCGACATGTCGGAAGGAAGGTGGGAAAATCGAGTTCAAGAGGAATATTATTTAGTCCATTGAATAGTAATCTGATGTTAGTTCATTTGAATGTCTTGAGAAATTGTAGGGAGACTGCAACTTATGTGACCGAGCACCTTAATTTGATCACAAAGTTTCATCCCACGTGACCCCCTAATAAATTTCAGTTGGAGCACAATGACACGTTTATGAATTGGTTTTATGATCGATGCAATGTAGGTGGTTACGACCCAAAAAATAGGGAATTTGCAAGGAAGCCTAATTGCACAGTATTGAGGTATTCCGGATATGACATGAATGATTTCTATGTTGCTACTATGGACCAAGATTCAAAGAGCACAACACAAAATAGTGGGGTGTACATTGAGTCGAAGACAATGTGGAAAGCAAGTAAGAAAGACAATAAACTGGTCCTAGCTGTGATGTCGTTTTATAGTGTTATTGATGAGATTTCGGAGCTTGACTATGGAGAATTAAAGATTTTGGTTTTCACGTGTCAATGGTTTGATAACATAACTAGAGTTCAAACTGATGACCCAATGGGTTTTACCCTTGTTGACAAGAGTCGTGAAGCATATGAAACTGATCAGTTTGTTTTGGCCGAACAAGCAAGACAAGTTTTCTACGTTAAGGATCCGTGCAATGTAGGTTGGTCTGTTGTCTTACAAGGTAAGAAATACTCTTTCTGTGACAAAATTGATTTTGAAGTTAAAAAGCGAGAGTTCCCCTCTATTTCCCCCTTCCGATTAACGATGGGAGTGAGGCGGGAGCAATACGGAGGAAACACAAAGATGGAATTTTTATAGATGAAGATGGCCAAGAAATTGGAGACGTTCAATCCAAAAAAGGAAGATGGTGAAGACTGGTGGCTTACAAGCAGTGAATTCTCTAAGAAAATTATGTATTTTTGTAGTATGTTGCATTTTGTATGACTCATAACTACTCTAAAACTATGTTGTAATTGGTACTTATATGGAGCAACGCGCTGCCGCTCTTTTGGTAAAGCATGGATAAAATAAGCTTCAATTTCCTTTTTTTGCGCTAACGCTCTTTTGGTTCAGCTGGGATAAAATAAGCCTAAATTAACTATACTACCACTGAGAGCAGTTGTGCGCAGCTGCTCATTCAATTCAACTGAGACAAAAACATGAAGATGATACATTCCTAGAACTATCTACATCTAAAATCAGAGCAAATATATGCCCACAACTAATAGCATCCAAAATCAACATTCATAAACTAACAATCCACATCCACAAAAAAGCTACTAGCGTTTTATAAATCAACATCCCAAAAAAAAACATCCATATTAAGCAAGCAAAATCAACATGTAGAGAAATTCAAGATGTGAGCTGAATGAGGGTATTCAATCCATGCGCGAGGTGTTCTCCCCAATGTCGATAGATGGAGAATCTAAAGTAGGTATTAGACCCACTGCCTTAATGCTCTGGCCACCTATGGCTGTCAGGATCTTCCCAACGTGCTCAGTCCATTGCACCAAGTGATCCACCTTCACTTTCAATGCTGCCATATCCCCATCTGAATTCTCCATGGACAATTTACTTACTGTTGGCCTTGATGACATAGCAATTTTCTTCTTCTTTGAGAATATCAAAGGGTTGATGGGAAGCTTTGACATCAGTGAAAAATCATCATCTTTTCTATTTGTAACCATCTTCCACGCACAAGGTGAAGGCTAACTTGTTGCATTCATGACTTTCTCACATGTCAACCTTGAACTTTTTTGGTGGGCCAGGTTTTGGGGCATGGAATAAGATGGTGAAGGCCAACTATTTTGCTCGTATTGTTGGTTTTCCAGCTCATTCTCATACCACCAATCCGGATTACTACTCTACTCCGGATTGTAAGAATTGTGGTATGGGTACCATTCTTGGACTTATTACCCTTGAAAACCAACACCTCCTACCTCTTGGTAACACTCATTATAATACCCTTGGTTTAGGAAACCAAGGGTTCTTTCCCCCTCATAGTGCTCCTCTCTCAACATATAACAAGACTCAGTAGGATGGTCGGAATGACACATTCAACAAAACCTTGCATTTAGCCATTTAACAAAACATAGCATTCATTAAGCCAAACTTTGAAAAAACCACATTCAAGATTCAACCTTTCCTTGATTCTATAGGATAAATATAAGAACAATCCACACTAACATATTTATCTAGAAAGAATTACAACACATTTTACACTAGAAGTTCTAAGTCCATGTTCTTGGATTTTCTTGCCAAATGAGTTAAGAAATTTGCAACTTTCCTAACACCCTAACACTTCAATCATACAAACACTTCCTATTCTTAAACAACCCATGATATAAATGAAGCAAAACATACCATTCAAAAGAGCACATGAATGTTAAATAACAAAGCTTCAAGAACGAGTGCAACAACCTATTCATTACTTTAACTACTTGTTGTGAAGATAAATCTTCTATCCTTCTTAGATAGTAGTTTGCAAGAGTGAATTATACATATCTTGTCAAACCTCACTAATGACTCCTTTAGTCAAGAAATGGCTAAAAGTATCCCATTAATGGTGTTAAGCACGAAGAATCAACAAGCTTGGTAACACTTATAAATATTACACCGTGTCTAAGCATTGAACCAATTCATACATTTACACAAGATTAGTAAAGAAATATTGACATTCATAGAATTCTCTCATTTTTTTACCTAAAACAAGCATGAAAATGAGTTCAACATCATCACATTCATCAAGAAATTATCAACCCATCAACACAATCAAAAGCTCAAATTCATACTATTGGATCTCATTTCAAGAAGGGGGAAACTTAGCTACTTTTTCCCAAATCCTAACAAGCAACCATACAAGTACTTCATATAATCAATCTTTCAAGAACATTAATAACATTAACAATCCACATTCAAAGCTCAATAAATTCACAATAGCAAAAGCAACTTAAAGATAGAAATGATTCTTAAGACATAGATTTGGAAGTCTCAATCAATTGCTCCCAAATACAAACTAAACTAGATGATGAAAATGCATGATTAATCCTACAAAAACTAAGAAAAGAAAGAAGAAAAACTAGGATTTGAAACCCAAAAAATCTCAGGAAGGAGAAGAGGGGAAGGGAGAGAGGATAGGGTAAGTATTTATAGTACAAAAAAGTAGAAAGGGTGCTGGCCACCCGTTCGTCGTGACTCGCTACCAATCCTTTGCAAGCCACGACCGAGCCAAATTGCAACATCTTGATTTCTTTCTTCTTTTTGTCCCATGTCCTCCTCTTCACTTCACTTATCTTAAATTTGTCAAGTCTTCAAAAGCTCAAATGCAAGTCTTCAAATCTTCAATCTTCAAAGGTAATCTTCAAATCTTCAAAGGTAATTTTGAAAGCTTCAAAGTCTTCAAACAAATTGCCTTGTCACACAAAATCCTCTAGAAAAGTAATAAAAGTGTAAAATTCGCTTTTAACTCTCCTTAGAGAATTTCAAGGCAAAATGCCACATCTAGAGAACAAAGTGTACAAAAGTGAATACTAAAATTACCAAAATAACCATATAAAATGGGATCATCACCGCAGATCCGCGATCATAGATAGAGATATATATGTGTTTAACGTTCTCACTCCTATCTTCTACAAGTTTACCACCCGCTAATCACAAGGTTACAATCAAGTTTGGTAATGTAACACTCCTAAGCTAGTTTCAAAGTCTATCACTAAATTATACAAGAAGCTAACTAGGTGCACATCCTATTCACATTCAATACATTAATTATGGAAAGAAGCTAAAGAAAAAAAATCAAGAATGATATTTATAGCATATTAAATACACATGAATCTTGAAGTCTTACTAATAAAATTTGAAAGAATGCTTACAAATAACCATAAGTCATAAATTAAGGCACTAAGATTGAATCAAGAAAATTCAGTGGATTAAATGCCTTGGTAATGTGAAATGAATGAAGAGAGAGACAGAGAGGGAGAGAGAGAGAGATACTCAATATAAACTAAGTGTAATCATCCTCTCTATAATCCTTGAAAAATTCAGCCTTCATATAGTGCTGAAAGAAAAATGCTCAAAAGCCCAATCATTAAACCCTAATGCCCAGTTTTATACAGTCTGTGCGCACCTACACGAGCCGTTACCTGAAAGGTCTTCTCGGCCCCTACTACTTGCACGGGCTATGGGATTAAGAAAACATGCATTTGACATCTCATCATTTTACCCATCCTCTATGAATATGAACTCGTGCAAAGATTTAATTTGAATGAATAAAAAGATAATTGGAGCAATGGTATATCAGGGTTTAGTTACGGGACTTGGGAGGAACAAACATTTTATACGATATGGTTCATAAGGCGAGGTTGTTGCCAGGAGCCGGTGCATATTCTGATTTGGAACCCTGGTTGAAATTGAAACGAGGTTATATTCCAATACTATTTTCAATCCCTACTCTCCAACCGATATCGTAAATTTGTCTAACCGAGTCAAAAATATAAACGAATGATGTTTCAATTTCGAAGCATTTGTAAGTTCTGAACCAACATATACATTCTAAGTTCTTATATCGCAACATATCCCAGCATAATAGAGATACTAGAACCGATATTAAATTTCAAATGTGAAACTCAAATTGGCCGAATGATATTTCGGCTACAAGAGATCGCTTACACATTCTGGGGAAAATGTTTTTGGCTCTGGAAGTATATTTCATGCACAAATATTTCCTTTGTTTCAGAATTGAAAACATTACAAGGAAATTTAACTAACAAAAATTAAATCGTTCATAAATGCCATGTATATAATTTACAATAGTTGTAGTGGAACTGCGTGCAATGAGGGAGTAAGATCCATGATATGCCCAATGACGGCGGTTTATAATTGTTGTCCAAATACTTATTTCACCGACTTTAATAGCCAAATCATGAATTAGGTTAATCTGAATATAAGAGAGAGATATAGATGTAATAGAAGCAAGGTAAGAAAGGAATACCTTTTCTCATTGGTTTTGTAATATCCCGATCCATATTAGTTTTGTAATTTGTATCCTTTGTACACACTATATACATATATATACGTTTTATATGCTATCATGGTATCAAAGCTCTGCGCCACATCATGCTTACTCATCATGCTTGTTTTGATGAGCTCCTTTCCCAGGCACACGCACATGCTTGGCGACTGTGAAACTGTCACTTGATGTTTTGACTTTTTTGGAACCTTCGTTTGTGCCTTCAGAAGTCTTTGATACCTCTACATTGTTCTTGATGATTCTAATTGTCCATCTATATTACGAGATACACTAGTGCCTAAACCATCCTATCATTGTATGCCGACCGTCGGAACCTCAGCTCAGCCTGCGTCGCCTCGCACGCACTGCTGCCAAGCTCAAATACGCATGTGCATCAGGTTCACACGACGTAACCATGTTCCCACATTACTGGATGCTCTATCGTATGTTTGGCAACATCTTTCCACCTCGCCGTTATCTCCGTTTGTGGCTCTTCCTCCAGCTTCAGGCTCTGTGACACCTCTATTACATTAGCCTGTCTCTCGCCATGCAATGGCCACCCATTCTCGTACTAAATCCCTCGGGTGTGAGAATATTTTTGATTATGATATTTCTGGTTTATTGAGTGATTTGTTTCCCAAGACCAAGCCATGGAGTTATCCCTTGGCTGTTAAGGCACCTGAGTGGGTTTCTGCAACAGATTCTGAGATTGATGCGCTTCGCACTTAGCATACGTGGGATTCAAATTCCTCATCCTCCTAATTTTAGTGTTGTATATTCAAAATAGGTGATTCATTTAAAGTAAAAGTTTGATGGATCGCTTGGATTCCATTAGTAATGAGGATTCGGAATATCATACATTGATAAAAGATGCAGGGTCGTTTGTCTGCTCAGCTAACGCGTGAAACACTCCGCCTGGGGAGTGTTTCACCGCTAAGGCTAGTCCACTACTGAATGATTATGTATAGGCCATCTCGATAGATTGTTCTTGAAAGGAAGGATGGGAATTGATATTTTGAGTTATTGAGTTCCGGTTGGCAACTTTAAATTCTTGGGATTAAAAAAGTACTTTTCTTTTTTAATAAATTAGGATTAGCCCTCTCTTGATCCATCAGAAAGAAATCGATATGTATCTGATGGAGTCTACATCGTACGTAGAGCACCCGAGCGCTTTTGGCTCGCTTGATAGTCATAAAGAGAGACTTTTTGAGTAAGGTTTTTTGCAACTTCCAGGTTTTGATTATGATTATATTTTTAGTCCTGTTGTGATGGCATCTTCAGTTCGTACTGTTTTGTCTTTATTAGTTCTTTGTAAATAGTCGTTACATAAATTTAATGTTAAAAATACATTTTTAAATGGTGTTCTTAACTCACTGGTTTACATGAATCAGCCAGCTAGATACAAAGACCATATGCGCCAAGATTATATTAATTGTTTGTTCAAGACCATTTATGGTTTGAAGTAAGCTCCTTGTGCCTAGTTTCAGAGTTTCTATTCCTTTCTTGTTGGCCCGAGTTATGTGTGAAGCTAGTCAGATACATCTATGTTTGTGTTTTCACAAAGTGCCTCTTTGCTTTATTTATTGATTTATGTTGATGATATTATTCTTACTTGCAATGATGGTTCACACATTTGTAAGTTTATTGATCATATATTTCATGAATTTAAGATCATCGATCTTGGCAATCTACAATATTTTTTGGGTTGGGTGGTTATCCCTGCTCCTGACGGCTCATTGCTTGGTCAGGAAAGATATGTTGAGACAAACAAGGGAACTTTGCAACTCCCAATAAATTCTAGTCACGAGTCATGACAATGGGTCACGAGTCATGACTAAAATCAGAAACTTTTGGCAAAAATTAGAACTCTCTGTTCCAGTCTGTCACGACAGATCCTCATGAGTCGCGACAATTCTGTCGCGATTCCCGACCATAATCAGGAAATGTTTGGAAAAATTCCAATTCTCAAGACCATATTGTCGCGATTCATGACCATAATTAAAAATACTTCTAAAACTTTGCAACTCCTAGGTCCAATCTGTCGCGAGTCTTGACAGAAGGTTGACTTATGGGAACCGTTTGAATTCTCTGTCATGAGTCACAAAAATAACGTTGTGAGTCGTGACAAGTGCCCAGTTTCAAAAAAATGGGCATAATAGTTTCATCACTCCTTTTCTTTCCTCTCCTCTGTCATTCTCCTCCCTAAACTGCCACTCTCCACCATTTCTCCACCATTCCATCCAAAAATCACCCCAATCTCAACCAGATTTCATCCTCTTTCCATTCCCAATCAATTGCCACCTTACAATCACCCTAAAAATTGGCCCAACAATCCAAAAATCTGAAACCCTAGATATTGGGGATTTTGCAAAATTTCCTTGATTAGGGCTTGGATTGCTTGTGGGATTGCTATTTTAACCACCCTATACTCATATTTGGTACAATTCCTCATTTCCCTATCCTTTAATTGTTAATATGTATGTACTTGATGATTTTTGTGAATTTCGGAAATTTATGAGATTAGGGTGGTATGCTTATATTCATTTTATAGACTTGGACTAATAGGAATGTGATTATATCTTGGTATTGATTTATGCTTTATAGATGATTCTTATGTTAGTTTAGTTTGGCCAAGAACAATAGGATTGGTGGAATTTTTTATTTTTTACTAGACATAATGTTAATGGCTATGGTTGTTCTTCTAGGAAAATGCATAAGTATTAATGGCTTGTGGAGGAACATTTGTGATATATGATAAGTAGTATGGGAATGGGAAATAGGTGTGATGAATTGAATTATCTTACTTTGCATGATTAAATTTTTACTTGTAGTAGCATTTGAGCTCTCTTGCAACATTATAGTTGCTTTGTACTAATTGTAGTATGCCAACTACATTACTGTGACTGTGATGGATATATTCTATTATGATGCTCGAATATTTGGTTGCTACATGTTTGACATTTTTGTGAGATAATTTCATAGTGGTGATTGCATGATCATATCTTCTTATGTCCTCGTGAGTTTGACGTTGTTTTCTGTAGTGATAGTTATGGCACCAAAGAGACAACACGTTACTCGAGGTAGAATTTCATCCACTCCACCTCCCCCTACGGCTCCAAAGCAATCCTTGATGCTAACTCTTGATAGTTTTATGGGTTTGCGTTAGATCACTTGCGAATATGTGGAAAGATGAGAAAGGTTAGCTATGCGGAAAATTTAGGAGACCAACTTTATCGATGAGCGAGCATTGGAAGCCTTGGGATTGAGAGAGCCGGTTCTTTTCCTTCTCAGCAATGGAGGCTTGTGAGGTTTCATGAGCTATAACGCACCCACGTATAAGAGATACACCTCTCCATGGTGATGGTGTATAGTTCGAGAAGAGACAAGCCTTGAGAGAGGTTCATCAGGTTTCAACTTAATGACATATCTTATGAGATAACCTTCTCGGATATTGAGGCAATTTTTGGTTGGGACACATCAAGCTAAGCTGGAGGTCAACACACCTGTTGCCGATTTAGCGATAGAGCCGGATGATGTGTGCTAGGCCAATTTTGAGCGGGAGCGACAGGAACTCCCTATGATGCCAGTCTAGACCAAGGAGGATGTTCTTCCTTTCCAGCCTGCTACACCATCGTCCCCTACACACCAGCAGGACGACCCAATGCACGACCCAACATCTCGCCCTCCACATCAGGATAAGCATGTGCATGGCGATTTTACTCCACCCCTTACAGACTTTTACTCAATATTGATGCAAACAGTGGAGGCCAATTTCTGCTGCCAGGATGGGATGATCATTGAGCATAATGTCTTTGTCTCGCAGATCCTGATGGATATGAGAGAAAGAGAGAAAAGAAAAGAAAAATATTTTTTTTACAATTCTACTCATTTGCCGATGTTAGAGTCATAAGGTTGCTGTGGATATATGAATGAATCGGGTAGCCTAACATCATAGGACTTCTTGGGATTGGATGACTTAGTGGGAAAATGAAGTAGGGTTATAAATTCTTGATTCTTGGTGTACTTCTTTTTGGATTGATATATTGGTATGAAGTAAAGTATGTGCTTGAACCCTTGATATGGTTTTGACTTCATTTTGTGCCATTGGACTTTGGGATGATCAATTTAGGATTTGGATATGTCTCATGGGTAGTTGTGAATTGATAGGTGGTAGGTGTGGGTAGATTTAGGGATTGTGTTTGTGTGGGGAAAATTCTCATTTGATCTTTGATTTTGGGATTTATGGTAATGAGAGTTTTTGTGAGGTATTGATTGGGGTAATATTAGTGTTAGGATGTGAATATGTGAATCTCTTTGTTTTCTTGAATCTTTTCTTAATCGAGGACGAGTAAGGTTCAAGTGTGGGGAGGTTTGATGTGTTCATTTTATATGATTATTTTGGGACTCTTTGGACTCACTTTTTTGTTCTAGATTTTATATTTTGCCTTGAAATTCTCTTGGGAGAGTTAAGAGCGACTTTTGCGCTCTTATTACGTTTCCTAGGGGAATTTTGTGTGACAAGGCAATTGTATCGATATTTGAAGACTTTGAAGACTATATTTAAATATTTCAAGACTTGAAGAATTGAAGACTTGAAGAATTGAAGACTTGTGGAAGTGAAGTGAAGATGGTGAAGACTTAGACAAGAAAGAATAAGAAATGAAGACTCGACACTTGGTGTCTATCACGAGTCGCGACAGATGGCTGACTAGACTTACTTTTTTGCTTTCTTGTACTATAAATAGCAAATTTTATTCTCTCTCTTCATAACTTCTTCTTCCTGACTTTTCCCCTTTTGAAACCATAGTTTTTTCTATGTTTATCACCTTATTTCATCTTGAATTATGTTTATTTTATCTTTAATTATTACTGTGAATTTTAGTAGCTAAGTTAATCTCTTGGGAGTAATTGATTGAAACTTCCAAACCCATGTAGTGAGAATATCTATTTCACTCTTTCTTAAAGCATTTATTACTTAGCATTTATTGTGTCATTAATGTGTATGTTTACTTCATGTATACTATGGGTTGTTTGATTAAGTGTTAGGGTGTTAGGAAAGTGTACAATTTTTTAGCTCTTTGGCGTGAAAATCCAAGAAGATGAAATTAGAACTTCTAGTTGTGTATGTGATGTTAATCTTGCTAGATGAGTATGTTAATGTTGTTTGTTATCATATTTTTCCTAAGGGAGAAATAAAAGGTGGAATCTTGAATGTTGATTGTTCTAGGTAAAATCTAGCAAATGCTTTGTTTGGTTAAATGGCTAGGCATTTGGTAGAATGCTTGTAGTTGTTATCAAATCTATGTTTCTTTATGTATGATGCCATTGATGAAATACCTTTAGGCATTTTTTTGGTCTAAATTTATCATTAATGAGGTTTGCAAATAGTCGTTGATTGCTTTTGTGAATTACTCGTAAGAAGAAAGGAATGTTTATCTTCAAAATGGAAGTGATAGCATTCACCATAGGCAATGAGTTTGATTGCATGAGTGAATGATTTTATGAACTATAAGCAGTTTGGAAGTGGGAATCTATTGCCCTCAAGGTTTGTCATTTTTGACTTTATCATCTTTTAGTAGTTTGTTGCATAATTAGCCTATTCATCCCCATAAGCTAATTGTCTTGTGTTTACTTTCATAACTTAGGAAACCAAACCAACCCCCCCCCCCTATTTACTTGCTTTTATATATGTATATCTATGCCTATATCCACCTTATATGCATGAACCCTTAGGAAAATCCCCCTTCTTCGTGGATGACCCTAATTTTCCACTGTCTACTTAATAGTATTTAGGAAGCACTTTAGGGCTGAAAATTATAACTTTGAGAGGTACGATGACGAACTCCCAGGCATCGGTTATAAAAACAATCAGCGTCGATAAGAGAGAAAGGCGTGCGACGTTGGTCATTTTATGTCTGCGAGAGGGTCATGCAACGTCGGTCACAAAAATAAGTGATGTCGGTAAGCGAGAAAGGCATGCAACATCGCTTATTCATGTATGCAAGAGGTGCGTACGACATTGATCACAAAAACAACCGACGTTGGTAAGCGAGAAAGACGGGCGACATCGGTCATTTCAGACTTTTTACCTCAATTTATTTTAAAATCGAAGTAAAAAAGTACTTTTTTACCTTGATTTTTTAACCAAAGTAAATAATACTTTTTACTTCATTTTTAAAAAATAACTGAGGTAAAAGAACATTTTACTTTGTTTATTTAACCTAAGCCAAAAAATCAAGGTAAAAGGGGCGAAGTAATTGGTCATTTTTCTTATAGTGGGGGTACTCTTCACTATTGTTTGGTTTTTTACGTGAATCCATCCGCTTTACCGGTACTTGGCTATTCTGATTCATATTGGGCTCACTGTGTATAGGCTCACAGGTCTACATATAGTTATGTCATTTTTCCTTGGTGGTAACCTAGTCTCTTGGAATGCTAAGAAGCAACCTATGGATTATCACTATAGTTCAGAATTAAAATATCGTGCTATGGCCAATTATGATGTTGAGTTAGCTTGATTGATGAATCTTCTTCCGAATTTAGGTGTCGACTTGAGTGCCTCTTGTTCTGCTGTGTGATAACACCAGTGCTCTTTTTCTAGATCAAAATCCAGTTCACACAAGAGGGCCAAGCACATTGATATTGACTCTCATTTTTTACGTAAGATGGTGTCTCCTTGCAAGTTCAAGGTTTCTCATATTTTGTCTCATCTTCAACTTGTTGACATCCTTACAAAGGGTTTACCTCGTCCGTAGTTAGAGTTCTTACATTCCAAGCTCTGCGTTGCTAGCAATTCTACGCTTCGCTTAAGAGGATAATGAAGATCTAGATGGAATACAAGCAGGATAATGTACTCATTTTGTATATTATTACACATAACCCAACAATTGTGGATTGTATATTCTAAAACTATTTGAACAAAAATTTAAAATATGATATAATTTATAGATTAAATAAGTTTTGAGTTATCGTCATATGTATATGAGAATTACACATGGTGCAAAATTGATAATAAATGAATATATTAATCAATATTATAATGCATTGAATGAAAGAAAATTGACTCGGTTCTTGTCGACACACATGTTTTATATGTAAAAAATCATTAACTGTTGTATAAAAATACTTTACGTCGTAAAAATTATAGTGATAAAAATAAGAATTGTCAGTTCATAATGAATGAATGATTATTTAACTGAATTTATAAATTTGCATCTCTTTTAAAAGGAAATACAAAAAACATTTATGGACATGTTTTCAGACATGTTTTCAGAGAAAAATAAATTATAGTTGTATAAACTATTTAAGTTATACTACATAATTATAGTATTCAAATAATAATTCTTATATAGAAGACTAAAGATTACGTAATAATATGGGTAAATTAATGTTTTGTTGAATAGTTTGAATAATTAGATTAGTATATATGGTACTAAACATGATTTATAGGTTAAATTTAGATATCATGTTAAATTTTATTAAGAATAATCATATTATTTCTGACATAATGCTGGCATGAAAGATAAATATTTTCGAGAGAATAGATTAGCGAGACCAAATTAGTGATATATGGATTAAAAGATAAACATAAAATGAATTAAGAAAAGAAGGTAAATATGAAAGTGGATGTTAAACATTTGTGAGTAAGAACATTAGCCGAATGAAATTGTAAAGTTGGATGCATGGAATAACATAGGTAAGTGTATTAATAAAGGAAGGTATATAGGAGAATAAATGCAGCATTAAATAGTCATACATGGTAATCTCTAGAGGTGACACTTGACAAAGTGATGTGAATAAGTGTAAAAATGACACTTGGTAAAGCTAACATGGCTAAGTGTGAGGGTTACATTTCGTCAAGAGTTGCTCTTTTAATATATAGTATAGAAATGAAAGAACATCAACTCGGTTTGTCGACACATATGTTTTTTTTGTACAAAATTATTAATTGTTCTATAAATATACTTTACGTAGTAAAAATTATAGTGATAAAATGAATAATTGTTTAACTAACTTTATAGAATTCTATCTCTTTCAAAAGGAAATACAAAAAATATGTAAGGACATTTTTTCAAAGAAATATAAATTATAACTCGATAAACTATTTAAATTACACTACATATTCATATTATTCGAATAAATAATTCTTATACAGAAGACTAAAGATTGCATAACAATATAGGTAAATTGGTATTTGGCTGAATAGTTTGAATTATTAGATTATTAATTATTAGATTATTAAATGGTACTAAACATGATTAATAGGTTAAATTTAGTTATCAGGTTAAATTTGCTTAAGAATAATCTTATTATTTATGACATAATGCAGGTATTACAGTTAAACATTTGCGAGGGAGTAGATTAGCAAGACCAAATTAGTGATATATGAATTTAAAGACGAACATAAAATGAATTAAGAAAGAAAGGTAAATACGAAAGTGGATGATAAACATTTGTGAGGAAGCACATTAGCCAAATGAAATTGTAAAGTTGGATGCATGGAATAACATATGTAGTGTATTAATCAAGGAAGGTAAACAGGGGAATAAATGCAGCATTAAATAGTCATACATGGTAATCTCTAGAGGTGACACTTGACTAAGTGACTTGGATAAGTGCGGAAGTGACAATTGGCAAAGTTGCATGGCTAAGTGTGAGGGTTCATAAAGTGTGTGCCACAATAATAATTTCTTAAATGTGTATTTTAATATGAAATTTATTAATAATGAATAATGTGTTGACAAGCAGACTATCCATGAGTTTATGGACAGTCCAATGTAATTTTTACTTATCCACTATATTTGTTAAATTACATACAAAAAAAATTAATTACATTTTTACATTATTTACTAATATTTTCACATTCAAATACACATTATTATTTATTTTAACTTTTAAAATGCAATATTTAAATCATACAAAATTACAACCTTAAATACAATGGACTGTCCATAAGTGTATGGACGGGCCACATTTCCTGAGACTTTCTCTAAAAGGTAAGTGTTATAAAATATAAACTATTTTTACTAGGAAAGGTTTGGGGAAAGACAGTTTTTCCATAGGCATATAGAAAGTCGGGGTTGAATTAGGATTATCAAAACTGAAAGTAAAAGATTTTAGTTGATATATTATATATTTATTATGCAACCTGCATTAGTTATAACTTTTATGACCCGATTAATGCAAATCAAAAAATTTATCTTCATTTTATTTGTGGTGTATACCTAGCCCATAGACCACACCATTAATTTGTATATTATAGGCTAATGGGCTTTAAACCCGGCCTAGAAATAAAACGTAGATAAGGCCAACGAACCGAGAAACGCGGAGCTTGATCTGAAGCACTCGATCACGAACCGATAAAGGCGGAGCCACATTTGGGGGTCTGGCCATGAACAAAATTATAGGAAATATGATACAACCTAAGATCTCAAACGCTAATAATGCGGAACCACGACTGTGGGCACCTATAAATACAACAAGAGCAAGACTAAAGAAGGTAAGTGAGACTAAACTGAGAAATTCTAATTCTCTAAAGGAACCGACTTATGCGTCAGAGCATTTTCCCTGAAATCACTTCTGGGATCTGTTTTGCAGGAGAAGAGGATATACGATCAACAACACTCACTTTGGAATATTGGGGACACCAAAACATTTGGGGTTGTCTGTAAGGACGAGAATTTCATTTTTTTAGTCCATTATTTCCTTCGAAGTAGACGATGGTGTTCATTATCAGTGAGAAAAGCCAAAACCATCATACACAAGTACAAACAGCTGGATGCAACAACACCATGCATCTCAACCAAGATCAATAATATGTCCCTAGAGAGAAGGGGAACATGGTAAAGAAAATACAGAAGATGAAGAAGATGAATAAGAGTCTACAAAAGAAAATTAAGAAAAAGAAAGGAGAGTGTTCGCATCATTCCTAGAAGTGCATAGAGAACAACTGTACAGTCAGTTCTTAGCCACTCTAAAGCTGAAATCCCCAAAAATAAGTATAAAAAAAAGTCAACAGCATGAGGATCTTGAATATGGGGATGAGTTAAGAGATATATTGGCAGACGATAATGCAGACAAGTCACCATTGGCACTGCATCTTTGTGATTTCGAGATGCTAAGGGATTTCAAACTGCCTCTCCACATCAAAATTTATGATGGAACAACTGACCCGAAGGAGTTCTTGCATTCCTATCGTAACACCATGATATTTCGTAATGTAGAAATCGAGTTGGTATGCAAGGCTTTAACTATCTTTCTATCGGAACATCGATGACATGGTACGAAGACTTACCAAATGGAAGAATTATATCTTGGGCACAGTTGTCAGATCTAGTTTTGGGGCATTATACCAAAAAGAAAAGTTCACCAAGACAATAGCATACCTAAACAACATAGCCCAAGGAAGCGATGAAAGTCTCGCAGAATACCATAATAGGTTTGTCACGGAAAGTTTGCATGTTCGCGATATTTCCTTCCAATCCTCTTTGGGTGCATTTGAGCACACTGTCCCAAGAAACACCGATGATAAAATCACAAAAATAAATTTGGCAAGCGAACAAGAGCTATTTTGTGAACGAGCACCAATGATAGCATGTACAGAAAAGAGATCCAGGGATTTTAATTATGCCTTCTACAAGGATGATGGGCATGACATTGAATATTGCAGAGACTTGAGAAGGAAAATGGAGGAGAATTTAAGGAATGGCTATTTGAACCAGTACAAGAAAGAAGATGGAGGAAACCGATACATCGAAGCTAATAAGGCAGGAAGCTCCGTGGCCAAGAGCCAGGCTGTAGCAAACACATTGAACAAGAATCAAATGATGACAGTAGTGGTGGATTATGTAAAGCACATAGCGAATGGGGCTTTAGAAAGAATAGTCCTATCGATACATGGATCAACTGAGTCTTTATCAAACAATGCCTCGAAAGACAAGGCTAGGTATTCACCACCACAAGAGCCCGTGGACAAGATATTTTGTGTGGACAAAACAATCAGGTTTAGATAGGAGGATGTACTTCCTAATGCTTCGCCTCACAATGACCCAATGGTCATTATCCACAAGATTGGAAATGCAATGGTTCATAGGGTGTTTATAGATTATGGAAGTGCGATTGAAATCCTATTTGTGGATTGCTTCGATAGATTGATATTTAAGCGGACTAATGTAAATAATTCCACATCCTTGCTGGTAGGATTTACGGGGAGATCAGAGACACCTTTAGGCAATATACAACTGCTTGTAACAATCGAGTGAAAATGATAGAAACTATACTATCATGTGCGAATTCGTGGTCATGGACGCACCAAGTTCATTTAATGCTATCATTGGTAGGCCTTGGATGAATAGAGCAAAATTGATAAGGTCTCCATACCATTTGGTCATGAAGTTTCCAAGTCTAGCAGGAATCGTAACAACGAAAGAAAATCAAAAAATAGCCAGACAATGTTTAGTTTTCATGATGAAAGAAGGAAAGAATGTGGAGCAAGAAAAAATGGTTAGCATTATCACAGATAGTGATGCTCAAACAATTGGATTATCCAATAGATCTAGGAGAAGAGACTAAAGTTGTTACTTTGGATAATGAAGACACCTCTAAGTGCATCAAAATAGGAAAGCATCTCCCAAACCTAGAGAAAGAAAAGGTGGTAAAAATCTTGTGAACTCACAAAGATACGTTCGCATGGAATGTAAAAAACATGGGAGGAGTTGATGTAGGAATTGCTACCTATTTGTTGAATATTAGCGACACGATCAAACCAGTCAAGCAAAAGCAACAAATATTCACTAGTGATAGACATAAAGTAATCGAAGGATGAGTAACAACGTAATTTCATGCTGGTATTATAAAATGGGTAATCTACCCAAAATGGTTGGAAAACCTAGTAATGGTAAAGAAGGCAGACTCGGGGTGGAGAATGTGTATAGACCTCACAGATCCAAATAATGTATGCCCAAAGGATTGTTTTCCTTTGCCTATGATTGATCAGCTAGTGGAAGCAATTTTGGATACGAGGTCATAGATTTCTTTGATGCATATAATGGATATCACCAAATATTGATGAAATTGGAAGATGCCGAAAAAATGGCCTTCATAGAAAGTATCGAAATATTTTGCTATGTGAAGATGTCGTTTGGCCAAAAAAATGTAGGAGCAACATATCAGAGAGTGGTTGACAATGCATTTTGAAATCAAATAGGATGAAATGTGGAAGAATATGTCGACAACATGGTTATAAAAAGTAAAAGGATATGTAACTTTGTGCAAGACTTGAACGAAACATTGGATATACTGAGTGTGATTGGCATGAAGGTTAATCCCTAGAAAATGCATAATCGGAGTAAGTGCAGGAAAATTCTAAGGATACAAGGTATCCTCTAAGGGAATTGAACCTAATCTAGAGAAAATAAAAGTGACAATTGGCCGTCCTCAGCCTCAAACAGTTAAGGAAGTGTAAGTATTGATGGGTTCATTGGCCTCATAGAGTATATTTGTTTCAAAGGAACCTGAGAAACACTTCACACTTTTTGAAGTCCTTAATAAGGTTAAAAAGTTCAACTGGAACGAAGAAAGTCAGAGAGCATATGAATCCTTGAAGGAGAAGCTTCAGGCATTACCGACACTGAAACCCCTGATTCCTGGAGAAACACTATACTTGTACTTGGCAATTTCAAAAAATGTGGTAAGCTCAGTTTTGGTGCGTCAAGAAGGCCAGAAACAAATACCAGCGTACTACATCAGCAGAATACTACAGAATGCAGAAATGGCATATTTGCTTGTTGAAGATTAACTCTAGCTTTGGTATATTTAGCAACAAGACTGCGAACCTATTTTCACAGTCATGGGATTGTAGTGTACACTAACTATCCAATTAAGAACATTCTAAACAAGCCTAAATCAACTGGTAGAATGACAAAGTGGGCTCTTGAATTGGGGAAATATGAGTTCCAATTCCAACCGCGAACTGCAATCAAGGCACAAGCCTTAGAAGACTTCATTGTGGAGATGACAAGTGCAGATGCACGAGAGGCGAGTGCACAACAAAATCTTGGAATCGACAAAGGAAAATCCAAGTGGGTAGACATCACATGGAAATTGTTCATTGATGGAGGATCTAACGAAGACGGTTGCAGTGTAGGACTGCTATTATTCAATCCGGAAGGAGGAGAGCATAGCTATTCACTTTGTTTTGATTTCTCATTCACCAAAAACGAAGCTGAATATGAAGCATTAATGTGTGGCTTAGATCTTACAATCACAATGAAGGTCAAAAGCTTTTGGGCCTTTAGTGATTCACAAATAGTATTCCAACAAGTGGGAGGAGATTGCAATGTACGAGAAGAGCAGTTAGTAATGTTTTTAAGGAGGGTTCGTCAGTATTACCCAACTCAAATACTTTGATATTTAGCATGTACCGAGAAGTGAAAATATGAAAACAAATGCCATAAGCAAGCTGGAAACCGCTGGGTTTTATTACGTGATCGAACATAAAGATGTGAGAGTGGAGGTTATTCTAGTCAGAAGTATAATAGTGACAACTGTGTCAACAATCCAGTCAGAAGAAGTAAACTAGATGACACCATTAATAGATTACTTTGCAAAGGGAAATTTTCCAACATACAAGATACAAGCTAGGAAGTTGGAATTGCGATCTCACAACTACGTTTACGAATGGGGAATCTTATACAGTAAAGGTTTCTTATCTCCATGGATAAAGTGTGTAGGACCATCGAAGACAGGTGAAATCTTAAAGGAAATGCATAAAAGATTGTGTGGAATGCATCAAGGGTCTCGAACAATTGTGAAGAAGATCATTCGAGTAGGATACTATTGGCTAACCATGTTTAATGATGTGCATAACTTCATGCTCAAGTGAAAAAGTTGCCTGATTAATGCCTCGATATCGCATAAACTACAAGCTGCTTTAAGGGAATATATGGAGCTTGGCCATTCGATAAATGGGGAATTGACCTAGTCGGCCCTTTTCTAAAAGGTTTTGGAAATGCTAGATTTCTAATTGCGGCAATTGATTACTTCACGGAGTTGGTGGAAGCAAAGCCATAAAGAAGAGTTACAGTAGAAGTAACAAGAAAGTTCATTTGGTAGTATATAGTTTGTCGCTTCAGGGTGCAACAAACTATCGTCACAGACAATGGCACACAATTCACAAGTGGAACCTTTACTAAATGGTGTTCGAAGTTGGGGATTGTAAAAAAGTTTGCATCTGTAGCTCACCCTCAAGCAAAAGGCCAGGTGGAAATAAAAAACAAAACCATAGTTCATGGTATCCAAAAATGGTTGGAAGGATAGCCAACTGGATGAGTCGATGAGATACCTAATACCCTATTGTTGTACAAAACAACTATTTAACAACCAATGGGAGAAACACCATACAGTCTTGTCTATGGTCACAAAGTAGTAATACCAGTGGAAATAAAAATTTAAGCCTCTGAGTAGAAGAAGACAAGGAGGACGTTAATCCCGAAATATGAGGATAGATTCGGACAAACTTGAAGAGAGAAGACAAAGGGAAACAATCACAGAGGCAAAGTACAAAGAAATGATGGCTAGAGCATACAATCAAAAGTAAAAGAGATGCAATTTTAAATTGGTGATCTCGTGTTGAGTAAAAATAAAGCAAGCCTAACAGAAGAAAAAGGAAACCTAAGCCCAAAATGGGAAGGACCCTACAAGTTAACAAAGGCACACAGATCAAACTTCTACAAGTTAGAGAGATTGGATGGCAGCAGTGACCCCAATACTTGGCATGTGATCAACTTGAGAAAGTTTTATGTGTAAATCCGAGGAAGAAGGCAGGAAATATCTAGTTGTATAGAAGCCATGAGATGATCATTATTTATGTTCACAATTTTTTTTGTTTTGAAGGGGATATTATCGCGATCGTAAATCATAAATATTAAAATTTGTCTTTTGGAGAAAAATTACTTTACATGTCACTTACTTGTGTATTGTGAATAATAGAACACTATGGCACATCGTAAACTGAATACCAAGCCTTGCAATCAAAAGCAATTGAATCTGATCAATGATACCCTAACAAGCTACAAAGTCGTCTGAATGCAATTAACAAAGTTAGGAAAATAAACAAAAGAAAGCAATTGATCTTGCGATTAGAACAATACAACTATTCATTTTTGCAAGCTATAGATCTTGCAACTTTGCAAATCTAACTTTTCCAAGAAATAGATCTTGCACAAAGGTAAACATGCCTAAAAGAACAGTGACATTAGCAAGTAATAGATCTTGCGGTCCATACAAAAAGAAGATTTCAAGTGATAGATCTTGCAGCTTTGCCAAATTTACTATGCAAGCCATAGATTTTGCACAAATGTAGGTATGCACACAAAAATAGTGATGCAAGCAAGCAATAGATCTTGCCGTTTGCACAATACAAGCTATCAAATTTTCAAGCTATAGATCTTGTGGAATTTTTTTATATAAAAAATGGCTAAGTGTGCCTACAGTGTCACTAACAGAAGCAAATAGTAAACCATGGAGCTTTGCTTGGTGAAGGTTTAAACCTTAATTATACCTCTTACAAAAATATGTAATCAAACAAGGGAAAACGAGAAAAGTGTAATAGTTTTTGTCCATCAAATAAACACTTTCCCAAATACGAACTAACATAACATAAATGTATTACTTAAAAAAAGGTAGCTAGTAGGTAAAAAAACTATCTTCGCCTTGATGCGCGAGATGATCCAGAAGATGAACAACTACTACAACGATGACTTTGCTCAGCCTCGCAGTGAGAGGGCTTAGCCTCATGACAAGATTGATTAGTCGCTCACTCCTCATATAGAATATGATCATATCGCCATTTCATGTACTAGTAAGCCAAATGACGTGTTAGACCCCTTCGTTCCATATGACCAAGATAGCTGGCACAGTACTCCTTAAAATAAGTTTGAGGGCCAAATTCCTCACGCTCAAGCTGCATACTCATAACATCAATAGTATCTTGATAACTCTTATTCGCTGCTATCAATTTTTGCACTTTGTTCTCTGGACGGAGAATATGCGACCTAACAAAATCAAACAAGCTAATGCTGCTTACCAATATCATAGTTAGGTTTTCACGACCGGTAGAACATTGAGAAGAAGATGGAAGGGCCCAAAGCTTATCATTGTAAGCAACACAAGCTTGTTCAAGCTGGTGTACAGATGAGTCAAGGTGATTACACTCAGTGCGAAGCTGGTCATTTTCACTATGCAGCTGAGTATTTATAGCAAACTGCTCATCAAATTTACTTTCCCACCTCATTGGAGAAAAATAAAGGTGATCACACACTCATCCTATATTTTCTTGAATCAATCCAGCAAATCACCAATGTGAGTACATTGCTTATCAATAATCAAGTTCTTTTGATAAGCTTCGTGAGCCTTGCTTGCAGCAAAATTCTTAGCTTCGTTTTGTTGATGAAGCATTCTAACCATACTCAAGTGTTGGCACTGAATGAGGTTGTCTTGTCAGTACAAAGTTCTTTAAAATCATGGGCAGACTCTTAAGTATCTTTTAATGTCTTTTTCTATCCAACATCAAGGTCATTGATACTAAGCAGCAGATACTTAAAGCGAATACCCAAAGATAGTGCCCATTCTTGAACGCGACTAGGAAGATTTAGCGAATGCATATATATCCCAACAGATTCAAGATCGCTTAAACTATGAACTATATCCTTGTCCAAAGACTCAGTATTATAACCCTCAGGAACAAACCTATTACAGGGGCATGTTGTAGAAGAATATTGAGATGGTGAGGAATTCGGAAATTGTCATCCATAGTGGAGCATAATCCAAATTCAAAAAGCAATCGGAAGAAATATGCTCAAGATATTCTTTGGTTGAGGACTGAGTACTTCTATCAGTTTAATGGGGCAATGAGAATGAGGAGACAAAACCTAGGACAATGAAGAAAACTAACATTTGATCCCAAACAATCAATATGTTTCAAGAACTTATGATCAACCAAAATATCAAAGCCCCGCATATAAATAAATATGATGAGAAGTAGAAAAATTATAAGGGAAACCCAAAATCAATAGCCATAATAGTACAAAAAAATACAAACATACATCATAGTGTTGTTAATAACTACAAATAAAAAGTCTAAAATTCCATAGCACTTGGATCAATTAAAATTAGAGGGGGAAGCAAAAGTTTACTAGACAACGCCAGCTGAATTCTCCTTGTTGACATGCTCAGTGGAGACTTTTATGTTCACATTGGCCCCCACATTCACATTGGTATCAGAATTAGAAGGAAGATTAGGAGCACAAGGACCAAATGGAAAATCTTCAAATAATAAACTTCACACTCTTTCAACTCAGCCCCATAAGGCAAACAAGGAAGACCAGCGAGGTGAGACAGCAAAGCATAAGAATGACCACCATCAGAAATTCTACTAATAAAACCATCATTAAGCATGCCTTCTATTGCTTTAGTACATCCTCAGACTTAGCCAATCTATGCAAATTTTGAGCCTTAAGAGTAGGTTTCAGTCCCCGTAGTTTGACCATAGCTTTGCAGTATGATGTGCTTAACTTTGCATGCATTATCTATTTCATTCGGCATAGTTTTTAGCTTGTTTTATTTGGTGGATTGCTAGTATTAGTTGACATTACGTGACAAGGGGTTTAGACTGTAATGTTTGGTTTTCTTGTCCAAATCCCATGTTTTGTAGAATTAATTAGTACAAATGAACATTTTGTATCCACGGGCTCCTAGATCTTCCTTGTGATCATCTTTAGTAGGTCGTCCGTGGGTACTTTTTGGTTACATTCTATATGAAGACCGTTCATAAGGGCAATAGAAGATATTGAAGGCCGTTTGCAAGAATGGTAGAACAAATAGAAGGCCATTCGCCTCTATAATGGTAGTAGACGAAGCTCACGAACATCAAAGCATGGTAGATGGAGATTGGATCCAAAGATAGGCGGCGTTGAAGTTTAAGGTGGCCAACAAAGAAATGGTGAATCGTGGTCCGATGATTTGTGCTAAATTATGAGTACGATCTGAAAAGAATTAGCCTTCAAGGCTAATTCCATTGGATATTTTTTCTCAAGAACTACAAAATCAACTACTAGAACTCTCAAATCGGACTAACGGTTCACCGGTACCATAGGAAAGAAGTTCAGCCATCCAAGGCACAAATAGGTCAGCACGGGCTGCTTATCCATAGCAATAATAGCCCACACCAAAAGAGTCGTCCCACACTAGCAATGTTCACCATGAGGCTATGGCACAGCCCGCGCAAAATGCCACAGGCTGCAAGCATAAGTCTCAATTTTCACTCAAAATCGACTAAGTATGGGTGCAGACCGTCCCATTTATGATGGCCCATGTTGTTCCAAGTCCAAGATGCAATGCCCAACTGATGGCCCACTTAAAAAGCCACATCATGTACCAAGTTTCAAAGACAACCGAAGCTCCTGAAAATGGTCCACGCAAAAGATTGCATCCCGCACCAAGTTTCCAAGCAAACCGAGCCTTTTGACGATGGCCCACACTAAAGGCCGCGCCCCATAGATCAAAAGTTCCAAATCCAACACACTCACGTTGGCCCACATCAAAGGCCATGGTCCGTGCTAACGTAGCCCACGCCAAATCCAACATCCCGCGCAGGTTGAAGAGGCACGGCTCACGCCAGATCCTAAGCCCAAGCAGAACTACGTGCCACGGGCTGCACCATCTGAGAAAGCCCACGCCAGGCAGTGGCTAAACTAGGGTTTACTCATTTTTGCCTATTTTGGACCTATATTTAGACTCAATCCCCAACTACTATAAATATAGCCTTAGTCTACTAGGTTAAGGAAGTTAGATCATTTTTTAGACTACATCTTGTAGTAGGAGAGCAACTCCAGAGAGAGAAACACTCTCTCATTTTCTTTTCTTTCCTTTTTATTTCTGCTTTGATCATATAATGTGGAATTCAAATCTATATTTGAATTCCATATCTATGTAGTAGATTTATAGCTTGGGGATAAATTGTAGATATGTTTGATTAATGCTTTTGTGAGATTCATTAGATGCATCCTAGTATTTGTGTTCATTATATTATTATGACTTTTTCTTCAATGCTTAAATTGCATGAATAGTACACTCCATATAATACACACTTTAGTCTATATTCATGTTGGTGCAAATATTTATGCCCCTTGGAAAGAGAAATCTGTATGTTTGAATGGGTAAGGGAGTTCAGGTCTGTTTGGGTGTGTGCACGGGGGAGCCAAGTATTACTTTGACTTATTTGATGCTGCAACTGTCTTAGTTGATTACGTAAAGTAGTCCGACAGGTTACGGGTAGAGATAGTGAAAAAAGTAGCAATCTAGGGTTGTACGAGGCCTTAGTGTCATAGACTTGGTGCCAATGACCCCTTGACCTAACAAGATGTCATAGGTTATTGGAAAGTAGTTCATTCGTGGTGGAAGCCCGGGACGTAATCGCACGTGAAAGAAACAGACCAAAAAAAATGGTCGGACCTTTATGTACTCCCATAATTACGATGTCGGTGTTGATAGAGGGTTTCGAGCACACTCGACGTGATAGGTACGAGGAAGTGTATGCCATTGGCCACACCACGTGTTGTGAAAACTCTATTAGGTTATTTTGAGAAAATAGGGCGCAGCCCTGCTACTGTTCACCATAGTCAATTTTTCGCCGGTTCCTGTTCCGGAGCTCTTCCCCTCCGGCGAGGGACTCGACATTAATGTTGGGTTCCTCGCCGAGATTCTTTTCATGTATGGTACGCCGATGTTCTTGAAGGATTGAAACCCAAATCTGGGTTTCTCGCAAAATTTTTCTTTTCAAAATTTCGCTTGGATTTTGGAGTAAGATCGGCCTTCCGATCTTGGATTTTGAAGACCCATAACAAGGCGGATCTCAGAGGAAGACAATTTCACAGATCTGCTGTTCGATCTTGAAATTGGGATTTCTACTCTTTTATGATGAACACCCATGAACACCAAGGAGGAAAAAGATGAAGGTCTCGGCGACCTATGGAGGAGGCCGTGCCTCCCCAAACATGGAGGAAGACGACCTCTGAATGGGAACCTGACCTAGACTCAAATCTGACGCAACCTAAGGCTGAAGACTCCGGTCCTCTATCTGGGTTGCTTAGGAGGATGCTCGGACGAATACCAACACCGCCCCAAGTAAGTTCTATGTTGCTTTGTGCGGATTGGTACGAATAATGTGGATTTGTTTGGATTAATCTATGTGGAATTCCTATACGGATTTTGTACGGAATTGTTGTGTGAAATTGTGTGGATCTATGCTATTTTGGTATGGATATATATGCTGCTCTATTCATATACGAAGTATGCCCATTTGCTGTGTGCAATATGTGGAATAAATTGCAGGAACCTCTGTTTGTCTGAAATCGAACAGAGTACGAACCTGCTTCTTTGTTTTCTGTGGAATTTTCTGTGAAAATAAGTGGTTTTACTTGCTTAATATTGGTGGAATGGGTGGATTATTATGGCCTTTTGTGGAACTCAAAATTTTGTAGTTCAAGCCACTACGTAAATGCTCATTTGGAAACAGAATAGTGACGAATTTAAGACATAAAAATCCATAACATTTGGGTGCTTTCATCCCGGAAAACTTGTGTTGCTGGTCTGATTGCAACCTTCGACCAAATGCTATGCTTTCTTATGCCGGAATTCTAATCTATTTTGCGGGATCAAGAACACTCATGTATGGTTTCTTATGGAGTTCTTCATGAAAAATCTGGGCTAGATAGGCATGGATAGATGGGATGTTTATGAGAATCTACGTGGACTTGAAAGTGGATTGTCAACATGATGTTCATAGGGGTTAAATATTATTGAAGGGTCTCACGCTTAGAAATTGTTAACACCTATGTGAGTTCCATTCTGATTTGGGTAAATTTGTGTTCAAATCTCGAGCCCCGACCGGCCTAGCTTGTGTCCAAACCTCGGCCTTGTCACCCTGCCTTGCTAGTGTCTAGAACCCAGTCACCCTCTGGCCTTGCTTGTGTCCAAAACCTGGGCAACTTCCGGCCTTGCAAGTGTTCAAATCCCGGTATGCCCGCCCAGCCTTGCTCCCGGTAACCCACCCAGCCTTGCTTGTGCTCAGAACCCGGACAATGCTCGACCTTGTTTACATGATTTAATTGGAACTTACACCAGTAGGTTACCTCAACTGATTCAGGTGAACTTGTGTTCAAACCCCGGACACCCGATCGGCCTAGCCTGTGTTGAAATCCTGGACTGGTCATCCAACCTCGCTAGTGCTCATAACCCAGCCACCCTCCGACCAAGCGTGTGTTCAAAACCTTGGAAACCTCCGGCCTTCAAGTGAACAGAACCCGGTACCTTTCCCGGCCTTGCTTGTGAACAGAACCTAGCAAACTCTCAGCCTCGCTTGTGCTCAGAACCCGGACACCGCCCGGCCTTGTTTTACCTGAACTAGTTGGTACTTAAACACTTTATGCCAAGAACGTGGATTTAAATTTTTCTCACTCAAGAACATTCATACGGTAATCTTCATTCTGGGTGTACTGGAATGCTATGGGGGGAAGAGGTACATATTTGGGGACTATTCAGATTCATCATGGATGTTATTAGATGTTTCACTGTGTGTTGGTTGGATCTAGCCGTTTGGCGGCCGACCATGGTGGATTTTTTTAATCGAAATCATCAAGAATGGTACTCCTGATTTTTGTCTTGGTCCCTCAGTTATAAGAATCCCCGGAAGAAGAGGAATGGAAGAGCAGATTCTCGTAATTGGTGGTTTTCTCAAATTTTTCCCAGATTCCGGCGACTCAACAACGCCGAAAAAATATGGTCCGACAACCCATCTAGCAGCTTCCAGTGGCAACTCAAATGGTATGCAGGAGAGTAACCCCTTGAGGGGTGTAGGTTCAAGTACTGGAAGGGAAGTTGAAGGATGGTTCGAGGATGGAAGGGTGGTCCGAGAGTTGAAGGCGATCTTGAGGAATTTAGATGTATTGAGGTATTCGAGTGCGGAATGCATTCAAGTGCTCGAGAAGGGTATTCGAGTGCAGGAAGTGCTCGAGTACTCGAGCGGGGCATTCGAGTTCTGGAGATGCTCGAGAGATCGAGGGGGGCCTTCGAGTGCACTCCTGGAGGATTCGAGAACTCAAGGGTGGTTCGAGGATAGACGGATTGAGATATTCGAGCGCTGGAGGTGCTCGAGTACTCGAGGGTTTGTTTGATCTCGGTGTTTGGGTGATTACCCTCGAGTGACACTACCTTCGAGTGCTCGAGGACAAAGCAACAGGTATTCGAGTACTCGGTAAAAAAAACTTCCTCTCCCAGGCAGCAAATTTAAGCCTTACCTTTTGGGCTGAAATTGTATTCGGTTTTCAGTGAGTTTCAGCCTTCCCTTTTGGGCTGAAATTGTATTTCGTGGAATGCAACCTTTCACCATCGGGTTGTACAACCATGTGCAGTGGGTAGTGGATTAATAATTAGCATACGCGAAGTTAATTAATCCATTGCTAACACTGATACTCGAATTTGACGGAACATGTACCCTATGCTCGCGCTACACTTTTCTGTGTTAAATTAGCATAAAGTTGTCCATTTGCTTAAAATGGAGTGGGCGGTTATAGAACTGCCAGGTTTGACACGCATCGTACAAGTGTGTCCGTTCTCTCATCCACTAGGAGGGAAATGTTTGGGGGATTCATAAGGGTTATTGGCACTGCCTACGGACACCCTTACCCTAAAAAATTACCCCAGCTCAAAACACGGGTACGTTGAAGGCCAACAACACTCCTTTTTCTTCATCTTAGGGGTGTATATGGTAGAAACTGCTCCACCTATAGTGGTCCTGGCTTCCCACAAATTGCGCAACACCGGCACAACATGACGACCACACAAGACCCGAGTCCACGACACTCAGCTGTTCTCCATGCCAAGCACCAGCTGCCCTTCACCACCACCTCCTCTTCAAGACCCGAGACCCACCTCTTGACTGCGAGGAAGAGATCATTTGAAAAGCCACCACACATTTTGGTTGCTATGTATAGGTCCAGACTTACGTTCTATTCTGGACTTGGATTTACCTCCCTAGGCTTATCACCATCTAGCTTAGGGTTAGCATGTACCTCCCTAGGCTTAGCACCATCTAGCTTAGGGTTCGCATTCTGGAGAGGGGGGGAGTGTCCATTGGACACCCCCCCTCCCCTCCCCCGGGCATCTCAGTTCTCCCTAGGCTTCTCACCATTTAGCGTAGGGTTTGCATTTCTCATGTATGACTTTTGTATTAGACGGGGTCTCCTGTTCCCTCAGGGGGCCCCGTCGGATGTTCCATCGTCTATACTATTTACCATATTACCTCTATTAGGTTGTTTAGAGTTCAGTGCAAGGCGCGTATTTCTCTCACTTTCTGAAAAATGCTCCCAGCGAAAAGAAAAAGGACGCAGTCCTCTTCAGCACATCAGAGTCATTTTCTTCTCATTCCTCACTCACGGATCTTCGTTTCTAGCATGGAATCCAACACTCTTGTTGGATTCCTCACCGGGATTCTCCTAATGGATGGTTTGTAACAGTGTTCGAAGTTAGAAATCTGAATCTGGGTTTCTTTCTTTTGGAGTTTTGAAGTACGAATCTTGAACTTTTTGGAGGAAGATTGGATTTTCGATCTTGGATTTTGAAGACCCATAACTTAATATGGGTTTTCTTGGAGGAAGACCTGTCTCTCGGTCTTGAAGATTGGAATTTTTTTGGAATAAAGACTCACACACAATGGAAGTCGGCCTCAGATTCGGAATCCTTAGACGAAGATCTATCTCTACCCAAGTAAGTTTTCACCTTTCGTTGGTAGATCTAATCTGGGTTGAAGAATTTGTGTGAATTTTATGGTATCCCTCTATGAGGAATCTGTGGGGATTTGTGTTGTTCTTGGTGGAAAGTAATAGTGATGTTCATGTGGGGATGGGAATAGTGAGTTGAGGTGTAAAATTTTAGCATTTGGGGGAGTTTATTACGGAATTTATGAGAGGGTGAACTTGTGTTCAAATCCCGGGAAACCTCCGGCCTTGCTTGTGTTCAGACCCCGGTCAACTACTAGCCTTTCTTGTGTTCAAACCTCGGGCTACCTCCGGCCTAGCTTGTGTTCAGAACCTAGGCACCGGCCTTGCTAGTGTTTAGATCCCAGAAAAACCACCGGCCTTGCTTTTGATTGTGTCCAAAACCCGGTCAACCCCCCGGCCTTGTTCATGTTTAGAACCCGGTTACCATGCCGGCTTTGCTTGTGTCCAGATCCCGATCACTCTCTGGCCTTCTTTGCTTGTTTTAACTTGAAGTTTCATCCAAATTAATATGTTTTATGCCAAAACTCTTGTCTATTTTGTTGTCCAGTGAACACCCATACGGAATTTGTGTGGATTGCTACGGAATGGTGTGAATTTGTATGAAATATCTATGTGGAACTGTGTGGATATGTATGGAAAATCTCTGTTTAGTATGCATAGTTATTGTAGTGTTCATGTTGAATGCATAACAGTGACGAATTTGAAGCATAAAAAATCTTAACATTTGGATGCACTCATTCTGGTAAACTTGTGCTCCTTGTTTGCTGGTTTTGATTGCAACCTTTGACCAAATGCTTTGTTTCTTATGCCAAAACTCTGATCTATTTTTTTGTACATTGAACACTCATATGGAATCCTTGTTTTTGGGTATTTGACAGATATTGTTGAATAGGGAAAACATTTTGGGACTAGTTGGATTCAGGATAGATGTCCAGAGATGATTTCCTTTGTGTTGGTTGAATAGAGCTGCTTGGTGGCCAGCCATGGAGAAATGGTTAAATCTGAATCACAAAGATGGTATGCCTAACGTATTGTCTCTGTTTTTCAATTCTAGGACAATGCCCAGAAATGGTTGGAGCAGATTTCCAGAGAAATTGCAGTGCATATTTTCATTAAAGGCGAAGTATGAAGGTATGTTTTTTCCCAGATTCCAGCTGCTCACCGACGCTGGAAAAATGCATCCTAGGTGGGGAATCAGATTTGGATAAGAGTCCCATTTTCAGTGCCACCAGGTCAAAAAACCCGAAAAGGAATAACTGGGGTGGAGGCACACTAGGGTTTCGACCCAGTTCAAGGCGGCTGGGTCAAATGACCCGCTATGGGAGAAGGCTGGATCATTGGTCTTAAACCCTAGCGGCTAGTTCACTCGAACGGTGGTTCGAGTGGTGGGCAGAAGAATGGAAGGAAAGGTGGTTTGAGTACTCGGGATGACTAAGTTCGAAGGGGTTGACTTCTCGGCCCTCGAAGGGATGGAGTCTTCTATCCTCGAAGGAGTCGAGTTCTCGGCCCTCGAAGGGATAAAGTCTTATGTCCTAGAAGGGGCCGAGTTCTTAGCCCTCGAAGAGATGGAGTCATCTTTCCTTGAAGGGGTCGAGTTCTCGGCCCTCGAAGGGATGAAGTCTTTCTTCCTTGAGGGGATCGAGTTCTCGACTCTCGAAGGGATGGAAACTTTTGTCCTCAAAGGGGTTGAGTTCTCGGCCCTCGAAGGGGGGAGAGTCTTCCGTCCTTGAAGGGGTCAACTTCTTGGCTCTCAAAGGGATAGAGTCTTCCGTCCTCTAAGGGGTTGAGTTCTTAGCTCTCAAAGAGATGGAGCCTTCCATCCTCGAAGGGGTCCAATTCTCGGCCCTCGAAGGGATAGAGCCTTCTGTCCTTGAAGGGGTCGAGTACTTGGCCCTCGAAGAGATGGAGTCTTCTGTCCTCGAAGGGATTGAGTGCTCGGCCCTCAAAGAGATGGAATCTTCTATCCCCGAGGGGGTCGACTACTCAGTCCTTGAAGGGATGGAGTCCTCTGTCCTCGAAGGGATGGAGTCTTCTGTCCTCGAAGGGGTCGACTTCTCAGCCTTTGAAGAAATTGAGTGCTAAAAAAAAAACCTTTCTCAGCAGCCTCTCTTCATCTAGCTACACGGATTTCCTATGTTAGTTGCATGGCCATTCAGGTCGGGTAGGGGGTAATTAATTTTGCGTACGCTAATTAATTAACTCCTTGCTAGTTATCACTTGGAATTGATGGTGGCGCTATTTGCCTGCGCTACACTAAAAAGTGTAAAATGGCATTAGGCTGTCTGTTTGCCTGAAATTTAAAGAACGGTTACAAAACTGTTACTCGAGGCATGCACGGTAGAAGTCATGCCCGGTCTCTTCATCACTAGGAGTTCTATCACCGGGGAACACTTGGGAGCACCACATACTACGGTTAATCTGCTCTCAACCCCAAAGAGAAAACCTCGGTACTTGGCCAGAGATCGTTATCGAAGGCCAACAACACCTCTGTGTCTTAATCTTAGAGGTGTACATGGTAGAAGCGATGTGCCAACTCTTCCCAGAGAAGATGACATACTACTTCATTTGAAGGCCAAGACCACTCTCGGTTTGGAAGACACCTATGGGGAGCAAACCACGGCTCAAGAGCCAGTTCACACTATATGTTGCATGGAAGTTGTATGGAGTGAGGGGCTAGTGAGTTTGTTCTCATGCCCCTCTGTTTTTCATGGATGGTTTCTACAGACCCCTGTCACTACGAAGGGGTAAGCATCTTTTTGCCACATGGTTGTATCATCTAGATCAAGGGTAGTTTTATTAGGTATCATATATTAAGGGAGTGGACCAATGTTCCCACTCCCGTCGAATATCATGGTATCTTTTTTATTTACCTTACCTTCATCTATTAGGTTGTTTAGTAAATATTACATGCGAATGAATCAAGGATCGAAGCATTAAATAATTCATTTTTCACAATGACTCCCCAAGTGCTTAGGTAATTACATTACTTGCCTTTTAATTTCATGTTTTGTAGTTGTTAGTTTGAAAAACCAACCCCCCCCCTTTGTTTGCATTTACTAGCTATTGCTTTGCTCGTACAGATTGACGACCCATACGAGGTTGTGTTTTTATTGACTCTTAGACCCTAGCATCTCTATGGACATACCCAGGGCTTACTGCTAACTACCTCATTGATAGCGTAGTAGTGAGAATGGGTGCAAATTTTATCCTTGACCTTTTCCAAAAGCCTCCACTCAGGTTGATTAGCTACAATTAACGACCCCAGGTGGACAGGTCAAATTTTTCCAACGTTGCTGGGGATGCTATTCAGTCTAAGTGTTAATTAGCATTGTGTGTTAGTATAGTAGTTAGTAATTGCATTTATTTTTTTTATTGAAAATTTGGTTGTTGAGCGGTTGTGATAGTTATCTTGTTACCCTTTGATCCGTTTGCTAGTTTTGTATTCAGAAGGGTATTGTTAGCCCTAGTTTATGGTACACACATGTACCACAAATCTAGGTGTCTTACACTATCCAACTTAGAACATAAGTGTTCAGAGGAGAAGGAGGCGAAGAACTAGGGCAGAAGTTCAACAGAGGCAAGCAGTGTTGGTAGAAGAACCACAAAGAATGGTAGAAGACAATCGTACCTTACGGGAGCTTATGGCACCCAGTCTGGAGAATCATCCACTATGTATTACCTTCCCTTTATTGCCCGTCAATGTTAGCTTTAAGATGAAAAGTGGCATGATCCATTTCCTACCGACATTCCACGGATTGGCGGGGGAGGACCCAAACAAGCATCTATGGGACTTTCACTTGTTGTGTACGAACATGAAGCCACCCAAAGTTTCTGAAGATGACCAATATAAGAGCCTTCATGTTTTCCCTTCAAGGTGGAGCTAAAGAGCCCTACCACTTGCCACAGGGATGCATTGGTTTTCGGATGGACATGAAGTGAGGGTTCTTAGAGAAGTATTTTTTGGCATCTAAAACAGTGGGGCTAAAGAAACAACTGTCAAATATCACCCAAGGGGCCATCGAGAGCTTGTATGATTATTGGGAGCACTTCAAGAAATTGTTAGTGAGTTGCCCCTACCATCCCTTCAAGGAGAAGGGATTTAGTGTATTATTTCTTCAAGGGGTTATGCGATGAAGATATGTGAATGGTTAACACCGCTTGCAATGGTTCGATAGAAAACAAGAGCCCTAAGCATGCAATGGCCCTTTTTGAAGAAATGGCTAATGGTATGCGACAATTTGGAACAAGGTCAAGGAACAAGGTCAAGGATTAGGGTCTTGGATGAACCCGCACAAATGCCTAAATTGGAGGAGAAAGTCCAAGCTCTTGCTTCTATGATCAAGGATCTTTTGCGAGGAAAAGTACATCAAGTCAAAGTGCGTGGGGTTTGCAACCTCGACCACAACTCTGAGGCATGTCCGGAAGTCATAGACAAATTGCAAGAAGTGAATGCCATTAAGTATAACAACTGGGATAGACCACAATTTTCTAGGGGTCAATAACAAAGGTTTTGAGAGAACCAAGGATATGCAAGGCCAACTCGTTCAACCCAAGGTATCGAGATTATCTAAATTTCAAATAAATGGAGGATAACCAACCTCAAGAATACCGGGGTGGACAAGCCCCTCATCAACTATACCCTCGAGGTGAAGACCCTTCCAACAACCATGACTCGATCTACAAATTGGATCGAGAGGAGATCTTAGAAGCCATCGGTCAATTGGGTAAGAAGCATGAAATCTTTGCGGAGAAGACAAGGCGTGAGATTGAAGACCTTGGTAATAGAGCTTTTTTTAGTATCATAAATCTTGAAGTTCAAGTTGGGCAACTTGCCACCTCGGTGAGCCGACTTGAAGCCAAAGAGTCTGGAAAACTCCCTTCCCAACCGGATATTAATCCAAAGAAAATGAGTGCTCACAATTTGAGAAGTGGGAAAGAAGTTTGTGAGTCCTAGAAGAAGGTGCTGCAAGAGGATGATAAGGTATTGGAGGCTACTATGGCACACTTCAAAGAAGAGGAGATTGTGGTCAAGGAGGCACCTTCCAAAGAGCTTCCACCGCCCGAGGCACAAGCTACCATCCCACTTTCATTTCCAAATTCTTTGAGGGGAAAGCCAAAGGTGGTGACCAATGATGCAAACATTCTAAAAGTCTTCAAGAAGGTCGAGGTAACCATCCCTATCTTGGAATTAATTGAAAATTTTCTATCGTATGCTAAATTTCTTAAAGTTGTATGCCAAAATAAGAGAAGTAGGCCAACTAAGAGGTTATGAAATTTTAAAATGGGGGGAGTCACCATTTTGAAACATAAAAATTTTCCTAAGAAATGCAACGACCCCCAAAATGTTTTATATCCCTATCTCTTTAGGTGGTAAACTTGTTGAACATGCCATGATAGATTTAGGCGCATCCATCAATGTGATCCCGTTTAGTCTATATGAACGCCTACAAATAGACGAGCTTAGGGATAATAGAGTGAGTTTCCAACTCACCGATCACTCCCAAGCTAGTCCTCGTGGACTAGTAAAGGACGTGATGGTGCGAGTCATCAAGTTGGTTTTTTTGGTGGACTTTTGTGTCCTAGACATAGCGCACGATGGAATTTCACCCCCAATACTTTTGGGAAGAGCTTTTCTTAAAACATGTAGGACTAAAATTGATGTCAACTTGGGAACCTTGACTCTAGAAGATGACATGGAAAAAGTTGAGTTTGATATTTATAAATCTAGGCATGAATCGTTAAATTCTTCTTTTATGTGCAAAGGGTGTAACCTTATGTGATAAGCATGATGAATCTTATTTTTTTTTAAATGAGCATCAATACTTGGATTAGTCTCATGTTGAAAATATTGTTGATGAGTCCGATGAATTGCATGATGCTATCGATATTATGTCTATGATAGGTTGTTTCTTCATGTTAACTAACTTGCAGTGGGAAAGGGAGAATGTCGAGAGTTCAAAACCTCCTCGACCTCCCCCCAACCCCAAAGTGGAATTCACAGACTCAATGCTAGCGAGACACGGAGATTAATTTCATATGAGAGACAAGAGGTCCAGAGGTAAGGATAAGTCGTTGTGGAGACTTCTCCACAACGATGTCATCGTGGGTGGAGTCGCCGATGGCAATTCTGGAGACCCACAAGTATGTGTTTCTAACTAGATTTCATGACAAAGAAATAAGTCATGAGGAAAATAATAAATATAGGGCATTTCTTTTTTGCTTTCGTGTTTTATGTAGTGATTAGATAGATTTTGCATGCTATTGTTTGCAATGAGGATTTTTGAGATGAAACTCTTGTTTGATTTGAAAAGTTGAGTTCGAGATTTGCAATTGTGTTTGGATGGAATTATATTTGATGGCGATATATTTTTTTGAAAAAATAGGAAAAAATAAGGATTGGGTCAAAATTGTGGCGATCTCGTGCCAAAACATGACACGGTCCGCGCCAAGAGCTTGGGTCCGTTCCATGGGAGTTGGCATGAGGGGATGCCTCGTGCCAAAGAGTTTGGCATGAGGGTTTATTCGTGCTTGAATTTTTTGCATGAGACCTTGTTTTGTGCCTAAGATTTGCACAAGGCCTGGATCGTGTCAAGCACATTTTGTGATAAAAATCAATTTTCCGTTGCCAAATTGTTCCAAAAATGTAAATTTCCAAAAATTATGAATTTCCAACTCAAAAATGCATTTTTGGTTTAAGAATTTTGAAATCCCCTAATTCCTTAGGATTTTTTATGCAAATAGTACTTCCTATATTCCTAGGAATTAATTGATTGGTACTATTGTCCCCCTAATTTGAGATTTTTAAAATTCCATCATTATCCTAATTGTACCTCTCTCTCTTATCATCTATGCTGAAAGTACAATCTCACGGTACATTTCTCCACCTAATTTCATCATTTAACACATTCTTCCTTCTCAAGAAACACTCACTCACACACACTCTTGGTGAAACTAAAAAAATTGAAGATTTTCTTCCAAAAAATTAACAATTCTTGCTTCTTCTTATGTGGATCATACAACTCTTAGCTTCAAATTTTGGGCAATCCATTGAGCTCTTTGTTTATATGCTTTATTAACATTGTGGTGGTGTATTGAAAAGCATGATTCTTGAATGAGTGTTTGTTTTTGAGATAAATGTTCGGGTTTGTATGCATAATCTTGTGTTGAAGAAAGTTTGGGTGGTTTGATATGCAGATATGCTTGAATGATGTGATCTTCATGTGTTGGGTGAGTTAGGAGAGGATGAATCTTGGTTGCATGATCTTATTGATGGGTTGGTTAGAACTTACATGGGTTTGTTGTTTGATGAGGAATGTTCACTACTGGAAAACATGTACATACGCGCCAGTATAAATTCTTGAGCATAGGATACCGATGAAACTGTACACAATTGCACCGGTAAAAATCATGTAAACATCAGTGCCGGTGCTTTTGAATACAAATGCATCGGTAAACAGTCAATCAGTGTAAATTAACCCTGACTTTGCACTGGTAGTCTATGTGTAGGTTGTTATGACCGGGGTAGTTGTTCACTATTACAACAGTACTGGATTACCAGTGTATACCAATTGTATTTTTTAAGTATTTTGGCGCCAAAAGTAAAATTTTTACACGGCTAATATGAACTTACCAGTGCATATGTCCAAAAAACCCGCCAAAAGGCTAAATATCTAAAACAGTTACATTGTGTACCGGTGTAGGTCTATATGACCAGTGTAGATCAACCCTTATTTTTCACCGGTAGTATATGTGTAGGTTGTTATGACCGGTGCAGTTGCTGACTATTACACCAGTGCTGGATTATCGGTTTATACCAATTGTATTTGTTATTTGCATTTTGGTGCCAATACTAAAATTTTTACACCTGTAATATGAACTTATTGATGCATATAACCAAAAAAACCCACCAAAAGGCTAAATATCTACACAAGTCACTTTGTGTACCAGTCTAGGAATTACATATGCACCGGTATAATGTTAATACCGAATAAATTTACATTAAATTCTCACCTACCAACTTTTTTTGGCGGGTTAAAAATGGGATTTTTGGGAGAGTGAGTTTATTAATGATGTTTTTTGGTTGATGGAGGCATTGAATGATCCTAAATGAAGACCTTTGAAGGTACCATTTTTTTAATTACATTTATTGATATTAATGATTTCATATATGGTTTTGGTTGGTAGAGAAATATTTTTTGTGTGTTTGATCATTTGAAGGCGATTGAGGTAGAATTTTTTATTTTAGTTTTTGCTTTGCTCTCAAGGTTGATGTAGTTATAATGCTATAGCTATTGATTTTTATGATGTTGGACATGTTAAGAATGTTGTAATTGTAATGTGGAATATTGGTGTATGTTGTGCATTTATGATGTTACATGATTAGGATGCTGTCATGAAATTCTATTGTATTAAATGTGTTGAAGTTTTATTGTTGGACATTTATTGATATGTAGAGTTGTATCGTATCATCGAGAGGCATAAGCATGTGTATGCCAACATTAGTAGGGTGATCGATGAATATATTATGTTCGTGGATGAGTTCTTGGAGCATGCATTTAGTCGTGAGAAGCGAATATTATGTCCTGTCATGATTGTAGAAATTGAACTTGTACTGATAACAAGGACATGCTCAAACTCCATTTGTATAGTCGGGGGTTTGAAAAATATTATGTTGTGTGGACCTTTCACGGGGAAAAATCACCTGCGGAAGTGAGAGTCAGTAGTGAGGGAGAGTGTTTTTGGGATGCTAAGTTGGAAGACATGTGCGAGGAGGTTGTTAATGAATTTAAAGGGAGGCCCAAGGTTTTGCCTAACTTCCAAGGTGAGAAGGATAGACCATTGTATCCCGATTGTAAGAAGGAAGACACGGTCGTTTCGTGTTTGATGGAGTTATTTAATTTGAAAGGTGTTGGTTCATGGAGTGATACTAGCATGAATAAATTGCTTAAGTTTTTGAATGAGAAACTTCCATCCAGAAACGGGGTTCTAGATAACCTTTATGAAGCTAAGAGAATTTTGTGTCCGATGGAATTGAAGTATGAAAAGATACATGCTAGTCCGAACGATTTTTTTTATATGGGGGTAACCTAAAGAATAATATTGTTTGTCTAGTATGTAATGTGTCGTGTTATCATTCTTAAACTCCATTTCCAGGTTGGTGGAGAGCATGTTGTGTCGGTGAGGAGGCAGGTGCCCACCAAATGTATGCGATACCTTCCAATTATTCCAAGGCTAGGAAGGTTGTTTAAGAATGATAAGGATGAAAAGAACTTGACATGGTACATTGATAGGGGAGGTTGTAAAGATGATGATATAATTTGACACCCGACTGATGCGGACCAGTGAAAGAAATTTGATATGATGTATCAAAGTTTGGATCCGAACCTAAGAATTTGAGATTTTCTTTGTGTACTGATGGTATGAACCCATTTTGTAATATGTCCTCGAAACACGGGTCATGGCTGGTTTTGCTTCCCATTTACAATCTCCCCCCCATACTTGTGCATGAAAAGAAAATATGTGCTGATTCTGATCATGATTTCAGGCCCGAAACAACCTAGAAAGGACATGGATACTTATCTTGCTCCTCTGATAGAATATTTGAAGGTGCTAGTTAGAACCTTAATGTTTGATGGTTTTAGTTGTGAAGAGTTTATAGTGTAGACAATGCTTTTTTGTACCATCAGTTGAAAAATAGATGTAAGACTATTTATTTGGGTATCATGCCGTTAAAGCACAAGTTATGGGATAACACAATTGCATTCGTTAGTGGGAAGGAGAGGAGAAAGACACCCAAACCATTGACTTGTGTAGCCATTAATAGCAAGGTGAAGAAATTGACTATTTTTCTTGGTAAGAAGTCATCCAAAGGTGCTGGGATCATAGAGAGACCGTGGAAGAAAAGGTCAATTTTCTTTGATTTTTCGTACTAGGAGAATTTGGAGGTTCGCCATTGTTTGGATGTGATGCATATCGAAAAGAACGTTTGTGAGAGTCTGATTGGTACACTTCTAAACATTTCCAAGAAGACTAAGGATAGATTGAATGCGAGGAAAGATTTAGTAGACCTTGGTATTCGGTTGGATCTGGCACCAGAGGTAAGAGGGAAGCGAATGTACCTGTCTCCCGCTCCTTACAATCTGTCAGTTGCTGAGAGGAGATCGGTGTGTGAGAGCATCCAAGGAATGAAGGTACCGTCCAGTTACTCCTCTAATGTTAGTCAATTTGTCAATTGTGTCTTAATGCTTTGAAATCACACGATTATCATATCCTTATGCAACAACTTTTTCCTGTTGAGATACGAGGGTGTTTGGATGAGGAAGTTAGATTTTCAATTATGCACTTGTGTTTCTTCTTCAGTTCAATATGTAGGAAATATATTAGTCGGCAACAGCTAGATGAACTGGAGCGAGAGGGTGCTGTTATTTTATGCCTTTTGGAGTAGTATTATCCCCCATTATTCTTTGACATCATGGTGCACCTAGTGGTACACTTAGTTAGGGAGATACATATATGCGGGCCTGTCGGAATGCATTGGGTGTACCCCTTTAAGCATCATATGGTTATTTTCAAGGGTTTTATTCATAATTGTAGTCAGCCATATGCCTCCATTGTTCATAGGTACGTCACTGAGGAGATAATCGAGGATTGTACATCAAACTTGATTGGAAAAAGAAAGATTGGTGTTCAGGGGCACCCAACTGCGAAAGGTGGAATGGGACTTTGCGGTCTAAGGGTATGCTATATACACCCTTTTACGTTGACTTGATGACAGTTCACCTGTGTGTATTACGTAACAGTAGCAAGATCAAAAAATATGTTGAAGATCATGTTTCCCTGATGGAAGAGATCCATCCAGACTGGATCTCGAATAAAATACAGGTAGAGCATTCTTCAAGGTTTGTTAACTGGTTTTACAATTGTTGCAATGTCGAAGGGATGCCCAGTAAGCTATGGGATCTGCGAGGAAACCAAATTGTACCGTAAGATGGTACCTTGGTTATGACATTATGGTTTCAGTTTCTCAACTTTGGAGAAGGATGAGAAGAGCACAACGCAAAATAGTTGTGTATATATTGAATCTGAATCCATGTGGCAGGTAAGCAAGAGATATAAACATCAGGTTGTTGTTGTAATGCCTTTCTATGGGGTGATTGAGGAAATTTGGGAGTTGGATTATGTAGAGTTCAAGGTTGTTGTATTCAAGTGTCATTGGGTGGAACATGGTTCTGGTGTTGTAGTTAAGAAGCACATGGGCTTCACGTTGGTCAACTTGAATCATGTAGGATATGAAGATGAAAATTTCATCTTAGCTGCCCAGGCAAGACATATTTTTTACATCAAGGACCCTTCAAATGAGAAGTATGATGTGGTGCTACATGGGAAGAAGTTTTACTTTGAAGAGTAAATTAATCAACCAATCAAAATTGATAGTCCTGAGTTTCCATCAACATTTCCTGGTTTCGAGGATGTTGGGGGACCTGTGGTGGAATGGCATTCTCATGGTGATGGGCTATGGGTTGATGAGAGAGGTGAAATAGTAGGTGGTGACAATGTGTTGAAGCGGAAGCGATAGATAGTTCCACACCATTTTCAGTTTTTCTACCAATGTTGTGTAAAAATCATCTGATTATGAAACGAATTAGCGTGTAACGTATTTGAACCCTTCACTATTTGAGAATTGCTTGGTATGATCAGTTTTTTCATTTGGTATATTTTTTTGAATTGAATCGCTGAAAATGCGCTACAGTATATACCACATTTTTTTAAAGAGATGGTGTTTCTACACCGGTAAAGTATCTTGATACCGATGTAGAAAAACAGAGAAGGTACTCTGTTTTGTACATACTCACGTGTACTCATACCGGTGCTAGATACTTAGAAAAATATTATGTTTTTTACTCTCAGGTTTAAACATGGTAAGTTTTTTTCCATTTAAAGACACCTAAAGCAGCTGCTTTTTTGATGAATTTACACCGGTATACATACCGGTGCTGGACAGTTAGAAATTTTTTTATCGTGTTCCTCCCAGGTCTGAACATAGTAATTATTTGATCATTTAAAGCTCTCGGACGCAACTACTCTTTGTGAAATTTGCACTGGTAAGTATACCGGTGCTAGGCAGTTAGAAAATTTTTTATCATGTTCCTCTCGGATCTGAACATGGTAATTATTTTAACATTTAAAGCAGCCTGGCTCAGTTGCTTTTTTGATGAATTTGCGCCGGTAAAAATACTGGTGCTGGATACCTAGAATTTTTTTTTTACTCTCAGGTGAATTGTTTATGCATTTAAAGCAGCCTAGCGCAGCTGCTTTAGGCCAAATCTTACACCGGTATATCTGATTTACCGGTGTAAAAATGGGATTCTTTTAAATCCCTTTCAGATCCCCATTTCCAAAAAAAAGGAGTTTAGGATTTATCACTCCATATCATTTACTTAAGTGGCCATATTTTTTGAAATTCAACGAGAGTGCCGATAGAGTTAGGTAAATCAGTTCAATACCTTTTCCATATGATTAATTAACACTGGGATCTTAACTACATTCATTGAGAATGTGACATGGTGAAAACCTTGACTTTCATGTAAGGTGTTTGATAAAATGCTTCAATGTGTTTTTTTAGGAAATGCTTCCAAATCTAATTTGAAAAGGATATGACATTCACTGTCTCCTTCTATGCCGAAAGTGTCATCGCACACTTACCCGGATGGTACCCTCTTCTCCAGGGAGGCTAGGTTGGTCCATAAATCATACAAAGGAAACCATCATCACATTGAGAGAGGTATTGAAGCATCTCCCCATTTGAACAAACCAATTGCATGCTTGGGTGGGAAAAATTCTACGAGACACCGCAGTCATTCAACCTGAGCATTGTAAGTGAGTTTTATGAAAACTTTAAATGCGACCCGAATTACAGTCAGATCTATTGTAGAGGAAAAATTGTCCCTCTCACGCCAGAAGCTATAAATGGTTTGTTTGGGTTGCCCGATGTTCCAAATGATAAGGACGAGTTTCTAGCACTTCATTTTCTAGGTTACGACAACTAAGTTCTACAACAACCAATTGAGAAGGAGATTGTTGGGGCAGTAACTAGGCTGACATAGATGAACTGGTCAGACCAGGTTGGAGCAAAATACCTAAGAAAACTCTAACTCCAGAAATGAATGAGTGGTATAACTTCGTGGCATCTAGAATCTACCCAGTCACTGTGAACACATCAGTCCCCAAACTTCTCCTCACCTTCTTGTACGCAATAAAGAATAAGTTTTAATGGAATGTTGGTTGTCGAATTTGTCCAATGTTTTAGAGGGAACATGATCAGACAGGATCCTATGCCTATTGCAGTATCATCTCTGCCCTTTGTTCAAGAGTGGGAGTTAAGTACTGCCTACATGACGTATTTGGGCAACCAATTGGTAAGATTTTTGTTGACTCTTTCTATAGAAATATATATGACATGCTTGTCCCAACTATTGAATCCAGATTCAGTGCCTTAGAGGTCAGTGTAGAAAACTTGCTTGAAGAATCAAAGTTTCAAATATCCTGGTTCGACCATATGGCTAAAGTTATGACATATCAATTTCCTAACATCGTGGAAGCAAAGGGAAATTCCCCTACCTTCCACAGAGGCAATGTGGAGGACATGGGTGTTGGTACAAGTACCCATTATGGTGATGCAACAAGAGAAGATGACGATGTCGAACCATTTTCTCATTATTACTTGTAGGAAACTTGTAGTAGTACCTAAGAAGGGAAGATTTTGTACCAAGAGTTCACTTTATTGCACTTAGAATGTCTGAAACTTTTCATTTCGATAATAACTTGGCCTATGATGGGTTGATTTCAAAATTTTTAATCTTTTTTGTTGTAATTTTTCGCACCGTATTACTCTCGACTAGTACAAATTGTAAATCGGTTGTAGTTGGCCTTAATGCTTACATCAGCCATGTCTATTTGGTTTATTATATTACATGAATGGATAGAATAAGAAAATATTTGTAGGATTAGGAGCTATGGAGGTCTCCCATATAAATTTATGGGCAATAGTGCAGTTTTGAAAACTATAGTGTAAACATTCACTATGGGTTTTACGGGTCCTTCCGTAACCCCAATGTGACTACACTCACATGAACATGATCGTAATGTATTGAATTGCATATATGTGGAACCAATTTTGATTTTTGATGCTTCCAAGATTCTTGGAGGGACTAAAGTGCAAAAAGTAAAAAAGTTTACTCGTTCATCGAAATTGAAATCCGATCGACCCGCATGGTACCCCAAACATCCATTTTGTATTTCCAAGTTTCATATGTGGGGACATGAGCGGGTTCGGACCGTGTAGTTAGTTTGGAAGATATTCGGATTACACATTGAAACTATGAAGTAAACCTTTGTCATTTACTCTACAACACATACTAGTGCTTTCTATCAAATCACCACCCGGACACAATTATGTTGCAATTATGATTAAAGCCTAAAATATTAAGGCAAAGTCTTGGGAAAGACGGTATTTCCATATGCTTATGGAAAGACGGGGTTTAATTATAATAATAAAAGGTAAAGGTTTTAGTTGCAACATTAAAATTTTAGTAAGCAACATGTAGTAGTTATAAAATTTATAACCCGGTTCATGCAACCCGGAAATTTATCTTCATTTCTTCTAATTTACACTTTAAACCTTGGTCTTTCCATGACTTATGGAAAGACCGTCTTTCAAGAGACGAACTCAAATATTAAATTTGATAATTTATATAGTGTCCCAACATATTCGTAATCGTATGTTACATTTGCAGGGACCTAATTGCAAGAAACATAGAATCAAATTAGGGGGTCGTACTTCCCGAGGAACAACGGAAACATTACTTATTAACTATGGTGTATCATAAAATAATTTGTTGGCCCATGTTATAGTGGTCGGAAGGGTGAAACCAAATGTTTGGGGTCAAAATGCAAATATCATAAAATAAAAACCATGCTTAGTATAGTCAACGTACGGGGCCTATGCGTAGTAAATTTTAGCATGAAAAAACTAGTACAATGTCTAATTACATAAATTATGCGTCAATTTGAATAGTTGGAGTTGCGACAAAAATATTGGGGTTGAAAATGAATAAACAAAAATATTGAATTCATGACAAGAAATAAACTTGTACACCGATAAGTTTATAAATAACCGGTGTATAAATTAAAAAATTTCGCACCGAGCACTGAATTTATTTCAAACTTTTCTTATTTTTGAATGCGGGAAATTTGTCACACCGGTAAAGATAATCTACATACCTGTGTACAAGAGTTAGAAATATTTTCAACAAGTTTCTCTCGAGTCCGGAAAATCAGACAGTCTGAACACTTTTATACGAACACTTACACTTCAATTGGTACAAGAGTTAGAAATATTTTCAACAATTTTCCCATAAAAGGTTGAACAACACACAACCCTTGAACTACACCGACGAGAAAAAAACTTCCAAAGGTTCATCCAATTCTTTTTTGGTAGACTTCAAGTAAAGAGAGAAGCAACACAATCATTTCAACGGTCAAGGGCCTTAAGATTGATATAGCCTTAGGGTGAAGCTGGGATAATGTGACCTGGAAATGAGAGAGTAAATCTATAATATGCTGGGACAGAGGAAAAACAAGTCCAAATTTAAGATAGTCTAGGTAACAGGAGACGAAGCCATGAGGAGGATTGCGAACACTCTCAGAACGATCAAGGGCCTTAAGCTCGTAGGAGGACAAAAATGGAAAACTATTTTTTAAATTATCTAGGTAGTAGTCGGAAAGAATACTACTGATGGTAGAGGAACTGGTAGGATGGTCGAAAGGTCGAAATCCTCCCCAAAGTCGACATTGTCAACTGGAACATCTTTTATGAAGGGAACACCGACATAAGGGGTAGATATTGAGGCAGACATATTCCTAAAATTCAATTAAAAATTCTATCAATCAGAGTTAAAAGAACGCAAAAAGTATATTCCGGTAAAACGGAGGGGACAATTACAGTATAGAAGCCTAGGAACAAAAAAAAGGAGAGCAATCGGAGAACTCCTAAATCAAGATTTGGAAACAAAGCTACTATAATGGAGAATCGCCTTACATAGCTTACAATTATAAGAATTTCCTTACGAGAAAGAAGATTAACATTAAAGGAAACTTACGAGCTGATGAAGTACGGCGAGGAGCAGGAAGAATAAAGAAGGCAAGAAGAAGATGGAGAATCCAAATGGGATGTGAAATTTAATTTAAGAAACTGAAAAGACAAAGAAGTCAAATCAGAAAAGTAATGATGAATGTCTGACAAAAAGCGGCTTACCTTTCTAGGAATACGAGAAGTCGGCGCAATATGGGTAGATATAGTACACTGAATAGTGACCGATTAAAGTTGCCAAAATCAAAGTACTTATAAAGGGAAAATATAACGGTAGGAGAGGAAATTTCGGAACGGTGCAACGAATAAAAAGGAGGAAATTTCGGTTCAATGAACCAAACTTTCAAATATTTTTGTTAGAAGCATGAAAGATATTCAAATTCAAGATTCAAAATCAAGAAACCAATCAAAAACACATAGATACAAGAAGAGGAACACTTCGCCAGGACAAATTTAGCTACATCAATGACAAACATGTTATTAAAGATTAAGCTCTCAAAACAACAGTGTTCATGGCTTGGAGTGGGGGTGGGGGGTGGTCTTATGGTATATAGCTGGCTCATAGACCACATTATTAATTTGTAAATTAAAGGTTGGTGGCCTTTAAGCCCAACCCATAAGGCCGACGAACCGAGAAATGCGGAGCCTGATCTGAAGGACTCGATCACGAATCGATAAAGGCGGAGCCATGTTTGGGGGTTTGGCCACGAACCAACATTATAGGAAATATGATACAACCCACAATCTCAAACGCCAACAATGTGGAACCACGATTGTAGACACATAAATACAACAAGAGCAGCAATGAAGAAGGTAAGTGAAACTAAACTGAGAAATTCTAATTCTCTAAAGGAAATACTGACTTGAGCATCGGACCATTTTTCTCGGAATCACTTCCAGGATCTATTTTGCATGAGAACAGGATATGCGGTGAACAATCACTTTGAAATATTGGGGATACCACAATAGTTCTTATTTAGAGTTTAAACTTTAGTCTTTTCATAATTTATGAAAAAATTGTATTTTAAAAGATGAACTATTTTATTAATGGAAGGATTAAATTTAATAATCAATAATGTGGCAACTGAAAATATCCCTTGTACTACAATCATCTATTGTTGATGTTCTAAACATTACAAAATTATAATTGCTCACACCGGATTTTGCTATCGTGGTCAATCCAAAGTGGTAAGCTTTCACCCTATGACCTGCCAGGTAATCCTCCAAGAATTTCACACTTATCATATGCTGATGACACTGTCATTTTCTTTAAAGCAAATAACTTAACTTTGGTAAGATTAAAAGCCTTTTTATCTACCTTTGAAGAAGTCACTGGACAATCAATTAATTATAGTAAGAGTGACATTTTCATAGGTAAGCATGCTACTGTTCAAAGGGTGAATCACATTAAGAGAATTATGGGAATGAAAATTGGTACTTTTCCATTCATGTATCTAGGTGTTCCAATTTTTACTGGTGCTTCAAAGAAGATCTACTTTCAACCCCTTTTTGAGCAGATTGATAGTAGGATTGGTAATTGGAAAAATAGGTGGATAACTACTGGTGGAAAAATTATTCTAATTGAATCCTGTATTTATTCAATTCCCCAGCATATCTGGCAAGTAATTAAGCCTACAAGTTTGATTGTTTCCACCATTGAAAAAAAATTGAGTAGATTTTTTTGGGGTGAGAATGATCATAAACCAAAAAGAGCATGGAGAAAATGGACTGCTCTTTGTGCATCAACTGATCAAAATGGCTTGGGTTTTAGAAGTATAAGGACAATTGTTAAAACTTGTTCTGTAAAGTTGTGGTGGAAATTTCAGTTGGCAGATACTTTATGGTCTCACTTGTTGGCTAACCTTCCACCATCTTACAGAACCTCCCCTAATTGGAAAAGAATTTGCTCAGTTAATTCTTGGGCAGAAGCTAACTCAAGGGTAATAATTGGAAATGGTGAATGCAATTTCTGGAATGCAAATTGGCTGGGGATTGGGATTTTATCTGATTTGTGTGATCAAAACAATATAGGAATTGATGAGAACTGTTCTGTTGCTGAATTTATAGCCAATAAATCTAGCCTTATACCTTTAATTCAACCATTTCTGCCCCCTGATATTACTATTCTTTTGCAGGACTCAAGAACCTGGCCTCATAGACCTGATAGACTAATCTGGAAGCCAGGTGCTGATGGTAATTTCTCATTCAAAGCTACTTATTTGTTACTTTGTAACAACTCAGGTCAGTATGCATCTCCACTTCATTTCTGGAACTCTAGATTTGAGAAAAAAATATCTGTGTTTATGTGGAAAGTGACAAACTCTCTTCTTCCTTTTGATAATACTCTTAAAAATCTCAGAATCAGTTTGGCCTCTAAATGCTGTATGTGTAATTTACATGAGGATGATCTAGATCATTTCTTTAACTCCTGTGAGTTTTCCTTGAATGTTTGGAAAACCATACATCAGTTTATAGGAATTGGGGACAGGGATTTTCATTCTGTGTAGGACAGATTATCTGCTTTCTTATCCCTCCCCACCCTATCTAAATTACACTCCATTATTGTGAGAACTGCAGCAATTTATACCTTCTGGAATTTATGGAAGATGAGGAATAGATTTATTTTTGATTCAGTTAAGCCCTCATCTTCCATAGTGCTTCAGCAGATTAGAGATCAAATTTTCTATTCATTCTCTGCTAAACCAGTATATATAGTCTCTCCACTTGATCTCAGTATTGCAAACCACTCCTACTTGCCTCTCATTAAAAGACCCCCAAAGCCTAAAATCTGGAAAATTGCATGGGTCAGACCAAAAACTGGTTTTAAAGTAAATGTGGATGCTGCTTGGTGCTGTAAGACGAATAAGTGTGGCCTTAGCATGATCATTAGAGACTGTAGAGGGAGTTTTAAGGAAGCTTATACCTCATTTACTAATGCAAAATCTCCCCTAGAAGCTGAGTTAAAAGCTATTTTATTTGCTATTCAATTTTCCACTCCTCTGTCCACTGTTTGCATGGAATCAGACTGCCTTAATGCTGTGCTATATGTTACTGCTCCATTAAGATCCCCCTGGGAATTGTTTGATTTAGCAGATGAGATTCTTTTTTCTTTGGGAGATATACACATTATGCATATATTTAGGGAAGCCAATCAGGTTGCTCATTTGTTGGCAAAAACTTGCTTGTCACAAAAATGTAATTTGGCTTTTCCACATTTTTCTTTGCTGCCTAACCGAGTCCAGGGCTTAGTTAGGCTAGACCAAATGAATACTCCTTCTCTGCGGATTGCCTCCTAGTTTGGATGCTACTCAGTAAAAAAATTTTTCTTGTAGATCAAATGTTGATATCAGGCTTCATGCAAAGATGGTCCCCTGCCGCTTTTGAAGATGGTTTTGCCCATCATGACTGTAGTTGGATTCGGACCTAGATGGTTTGGTTACTCGTGTTGCTAAGGGTGGATACTACTGCCCACCTCTCTTTTTGGTATATATACGAGAGTCATCTGCAAGCAGCTAGATTAGGTTTCCATTTCTACTTCAGGCCAGTATGTGGAGGTTAGCTCTTTATTTATGTAGAGAGGGTTTCGACTGCCTTGTGTTTCTTCTTGGATTCACTAATAAGTTTCGATCCTTTCCACCATAGATAAAGAGGCCTCTCCTCCGTCTTGATGCTAATATGCATTTCTTTTCATTCTTTTGGGGGCAACAAGCGTTGCTCTGATAGCCAGTGATCATTCATGTATATCCTACTATTGCTTCGGCTTTTCTTTACTGTCTATTTTTTCGGCTCGGGAAGGCCTAATAGAATTTCCCCCATCTAAGGATGGTTTTTAATTAAAAAAAAATGCAAAGACAGCGGCGGGAGAGTTGCTTCTTTCTTTGGAAGCGTCTGTAGCATAACCAAACCTAAAAGATGGTGGACAACGCCATGATGTGGAGTGAGACCATAGATTTGCAAATAATTATCCATAATTTCCTTGACCTTACTCCCTCCGCCCCATTTCCGCCTCATTCTAAATTGCCTATTTATTTTTTAAGGGTTAAAGTCTATAAACTTTAATCCTAAATATAAATTAATGTACAAATGATAAATATATCATACGATATATTATTAGATTTGTCTTGACATCTATTTTTTAACTATAAACTTTTCAGATGATATTATTATATATAATTAGAGACATTTACAATCAAACATATTCATTGAAAATCGTAAAAAATAAATAAATGGATTGAGGGAATACTCCCTCCGATCTTCTAATAATGACTCACTTTCCATTTTGGAATGGTTCTTTTCTTAGGCTCCTTCCCTTTTTAACAAATCCTAGATTATTTTCATCCACTCAATTTACTTTTTACTCTCTCAATATAACCTTCATTACTTGTTAAGGAATTAGTATTATAGTTGTTATGGAATTAGTGTTAATTAGTATTGGTATTGGAATTGGAATTGGATTTGTATTCCTACCATAGTTGTACTTGTATTCTGTTACCTTCTCCTAGCTGGGATAGGTATCATGTACCACTATATAATGTATCCTGAACTCATGAATAAACCTACATGTTATTACCCTTATTTCCTACATGGTATCAGAGCCTAAAAAAAAACCTGAAACAGAAAATTTTCCGCTGCCCTGATCTTTCCCGAGCCGCCGCCGTCCGACGCCACGCGCCGCCGCCGAGCCCACGCGCCACCGCCGCTGCACCAGTGCTGCCGCTGTCCGCCAGTTTCCGACGACGCCCGTCAACGACGTTCGTTGCTCGAGTGTTTTGATCCGCTGCCGTTAGCTTCCGACCGACGCCATGCGCCACTGCCTTCACGCGCCGTCCGCCACGCGCCACCAATCTCTGCCCACCGGTGTTCTTATCCGTCCCTGATTTTACAATATGTCGGGTTCTGATGAATAACCTCGTTTTGAGATTCCTGAGGGTACGAAACTTCAGGATCTGAGTGCTAGTGACGTGATTACAGCTTTGCTCAAACAGCTGCAATCACAATCTGGCCCTCATGTTACTCTACCGATTGGTCGTGTGTCGACTGATCCTTACTACATTGGTTCCGGTGATGGTCCAGGATTACAACTTGTACCAATCATGCTGAAAGGACCAGAAAACTACAATGAATGGTCTGATGCGATTTGTTGCGCATTCTTGGCCAAACATAAGATTGGGTTCCTTAATGGATCCATCACAAAACCCCAGGATGATCATCCAGATGCTGCTGTCTGGCCTGGGGTTAATGCTACTCTTGTCTGCTGGATCTCACAGACCCTGGATCCAGTGATACAATCTTCAACAAGTTCTTTCTCTACCGTCAAGGATTTGTGGGATGATCTTAAGGCACGCTTTATTTTCGCTGATGGAATGAAGCTTATGCAAACACAAGAAGCCATTCAAGGTTGCAGGCAGAACGGTCAGCCCATCGCCATCTATTTTGCCACATTGAAGAAGTTGTTTGCAGATTATCACTGCATGCGACCTCCTGTGGTCTGTATCTGTGGAAATTGCAAGGCCTTATGCCAGTGCAATTTTCAGGCCAAAATCCTCCAAGAGAGGGAGAAGGATTTGATCTACCAATTCATCTCTGGTCTCGACGAAGGTTTTCACACCTTAAGATCCCATATCCTGAGCATTGAGCCACTGCCATCTGTCATGAGGGTGTATGCCCTTGTTACTCAGGAGGAGAATCATAGAGCCATCATTCGAGCCCGTGATTCTTCTTCTACATCTATGGCATATGATGCACGACGTTCGCCAGTAGTTCTTTCTGCCGACGACCGTAAGAATCTTATTTGCACACATTGTCGTCGCAAGGGTCATGACAAAGACACCTATTTTAAGATACACGGCTTCCCGGAGTGGTTCAAGAAGGGCAAGAAATCGGCACCACCTGACCGTCCATTAGTCAACGCCGGTCAAACTGGTGGCGCCACCGATCTCTCGCTCCCACCGCCATTCGCCGGAGCCGCCTTGTCGCCACCAAGCCTGGCGGCGGCGGCCTCCTCTACGGTCTCTGCTCGCTCCAATTTTGGCCCTACTCTGTCTGATGACCAATGGAACACAGCCATGAACCTGTTTAATCAGCTTCACTCCCCTGGTGATGAGTCTGGTAAGCATACTTTACCATGGATCCTTGATTCGGGAGCCTCCTATCATATGACTGGTGACAAAGGTTCTCTTTCTGATCTTACTACTACTATTGATGCTGTGAATATTTTTCTGCCTGATGGCTCGATGTTCTCTGCTACACAATTTGGAACCATTTGTTTTGATGGTTTTCAACTGCCGCACGTGTTATATATCCCTACACTGCGCTGCAACTTACTGTCTTGCTCTAGATTGCTATCTACCCTAAACTGTCTAGCTCTGTTTACTGAAAATTATTGCATTTTACAGAAAATCAGTACGAGGAGAGTGATTGGCGTGGGTGAACAGAAAGGGGGGTGTTTTGGCTTCGTCTGCTAGATGCTCGTGATCGAAGTCCTGTCCTGCAGAGTCTTCCTACAGTTGCTTCACTGTCCTCTTCTGATTTATGGCATCAGCATTTTGGTCATCCATCTTCCACGGTGTTGTCTTCTATTTCTCCTAGCAATAATAAACATTATGTGCCTTGTTCTATATGCTATAGAGCAAAACAGCCTAGATTAAAAGCCTTTTTATCTACCTTTGAAGAAGTCACTGGACAATCAATTAATTATAGTAAGAGTGACATTTTCATAGGTAAGCATGCTACTGTTCAAAGGGTGTATCAGTTTGGCCTTTGAACAGTAGCATGCTTACCTATGAAAATGTCACTCTTACTATAATTAATTGATTGTCCAGTGACTTCTTCAAAGGTAGATAAAAAGGCTTTTAATCTTACCAAAGTTAAGTTATTTGCTTTAAAGAAAATGACAGTGTCATCAGCATATGATAAGTGTGAAATTCTTGGAGGATTACCTGGCAGGTCATAGGGTGAAAGCTTACCACTTTGGATTGACCACGATAGCAAAATCCGGTGTGAGCAATTATAATTTTGTAATGTTTAGAACATCAACAATAGATGATTGTAGTACAAGGGATATTTTCAGTTGCCACATTATTGATTATTAAATTTAATCCTTCCATTAATAAAATAGTTCATCTTTTAAAATACAATTTTTTCATAAATTATGAAAAGACTAAAGTTTAAACTCTAAATAAGAACTATTGTGGTATCCCCAATATTTCAAAGTGATTGTTCACCGCATATCCTGTTCTCATGCAAAATAGATCCTGGAAGTGATTCCGAGAAAAATGGTCCGATGCTCAAGTCAGTATTTCCTTTAGAGAATTAGAATTTCTCAGTTTAGTTTCACTTACCTTCTTCATTGCTGCTCTTGTTGTATTTATGTGTCTACAATCGTGGTTCCACATTGTTGGCGTTTGAGATTGTGGGTTGTATCATATTTCCTATAATGTTGGTTCGTGGCCAAACCCCCAAACATGGCTCCGCCTTTATCGATTCGTGATCGAGTCCTTCAGATCAGGCTCCGCATTTCTCGGTTCGTCGGCCTTATGGGTTGGGCTTAAAGGCCACCAACCTTTAATTTACAAATTAATAATGTGGTCTATGAGCCAGCTATATACCATAAGACCACCCCCCACCCCCACTCCAAGCCATGAACACTGTTGTTTTGAGAGCTTAATCTTTAATAACATGTTTGTCATTGATGTAGCTAAATTTGTCCTGGCGAAGTGTTCCTCTTCTTGTATCTATGTGTTTTTGATTGGTTTCTTGATTTTGAATCTTGAATTTGAATATCTTTCATGCTTCTAACAAAAATATTTGAAAGTTTGGTTCATTGAACCGAAATTTCCTCCTTTTTATTCGTTGCACCGTTCCGAAATTTCCTCTCCTACCGTTATATTTTCCCTTTATAAGTACTTTGATTTTGGTAACTTTAATCGGTCACTATTCAGTGTACTATATCTACCCATATTGCGCCGACTTCTCGTATTCCTAGAAAGGTAAGCCGCTTTTTGTCAGACATTCATCATTACTTTTCTGATTTGACTTCTTTGTCTTTTCAGTTTCTTAAATTAAATTTCACATCCCATTTGGATTCTCCATCTTCTTCTTGCCTTCTTTATTCTTCCTGCTCCTCGCCGTACTTCATCAGCTCGTAAGTTTCCTTTAATGTTAATCTTCTTTCTCGTAAGGAAATTCTTATAATTGTAAGCTATGTAAGGCGATTCTCCATTATAGTAGCTTTGTTTCCAAATCTTGATTTAGGAGTTCTCCGATTGCTCTCCTTTTTTTTGTTCCTAGGCTTCTATACTGTAATTGTCCCCTCCGTTTTACCGGAATATACTTTTTGCGTTCTTTTAACTCTGATTGATAGAATTTTTAATTGAATTTTAGGAATATGTCTGCCTCAATATCTACCCCTTATGTCGGTGTTCCCTTCATAAAAGATGTTCCAGTTGACAATGTCGACTTTGGGGAGGATTTCGACCTTTCGACCATCCTACCAGTTCCTCTACCATCAGTAGTATTCTTTCCGACTACTACCTAGATAATTTAAAAAATAGTTTTCCATTTTTGTCCTCCTACGAGCTTAAGGCCCTTGATCGTTCTGAGAGTGTTCGCAATCCTCCTCATGGCTTCGTCTCCTGTTACCTAGACTATCTTAAATTTGGACTTGTTTTTCCTCTGTCCCAGCATATTATAGATTTACTCTCTCATTTCCAGGTCACATTATCCCAGCTTCACCCTAAGGCTATATCAATCTTCGTTGTATTGTTTTTCACCCTGCCACAATTTCCCACAATTGGACAACACATTCACTATTGAAACAGACTTCTTGCTGGCAGTTCAAAAGTTAAATGATCCCTATTCTGCACATTGGCAACTGTTTGATATGGTTTATAAAGTTAAATCCCTCTTAGGCAGTGCAGTACTCAAACATGTTTTCAGGGAATGTAATTCTGTGGCTAATGCAATTGCCAAACACCACTCCTCCGATAATCAAAGCCTCAATCTCTCAAATGTTCCAACACATATCAAAGGCCTTATCACTTTGGACAAGGACCACACTCCTCATATAAGAATGCAGAAAAATGGCCCTTATAAGGATTGATACTGCTAATAAGTTGGCTTTTATGCAGGCTAATCGGATGGCATTCCGAGCTACTATCCAGCGACAGCTTCTCAGGGACTGCTACTACACATGTCCTCAAGGACACACCTGTGAGCATAGACTACTTCTTCCTCGATCCTGGAGCGTCGACCACTCGAACAGGGAGCCCTAGAGCCCTTGCACCCTCGTGCAATAAAGCTTTGGTGGCTTCGTGTACTGGAGCCCTCGAGATACAGAGCACTCAAGAACTGGACACCTCGAAGGATATCAGTTTGAATCATGGCATTGTACATAGACTATTTTCTTGCTTGAGCCAGAAGATTTGAGCACTCGGGCCTGGACTTCGAGCACTCGAGCCTTGGGTTTTGAGCACTCCAGCTTGGAGCATCGAGCATTCGAGACTGGAGCATCGAGCACTCAAGATTGGAGCATCGAGCAATCGAGAATGGATCATCGAGCACTCATACTTGGAACCTGGAGCATCAAGCAGGGAGCATGGAGTACTCGAGACTGGATCATCGAGAACTCATGCTTGGAACCTGGAGCATCGAGCATGGAGCACAGAGCACTCGAGATTGGACCTTCGAGCACTCAAGACGGGAACTTTGAGCACTCGAGACTGGTGCCTGGAGCATCGGAGCCTGGAGCATCGAGCACTCGACCACTCGAGAATGGAGATTCGAGCACTCAACAATGGAGCATCGAGAACTTGACACTGGAGCATCGACCATTCGGGAATGGAGCATCGAGCACTGCTAGAGTCTGGATCATCGCGAACTCGAGCCTGGTGCATTGAGCACTCGAGCCTGGTGCATTGAGCACTTGAGCACTTTCAGCACTCTTTCACTTAAGCCTGGAACACTGACCACTCGACCTAGGAGCATCGTGCACTCGCGCTAGGTGCTCCGAGCACTCGAGCATCGAGCACTTGAGACTGGAGCATCAAGCACTCGAGACTGATGCACTCGAGACTGGAACATCGAGCACTCGAGACTGAAGCATCGAGCACTCGAGATTGACGCACTTGAGACTAGAGCATCAAGAACTCGAGACTGGAGTTTCGAGCACGTGACCAAAAGACCTCAACCCATGGAGTACTGACACCATGGAGCCCTGGAATTCTGAAGCCCTTGAACAATGGAGCCCTCGAACACGAGCACTCCACCCCTCGAGAATTAAGGCACTTGAAAACTATGGACCCCACGAATATGAGCACACCACCCCACGAGAACTAAGGCACTCGACACCTCGAGTACACCACCCCTCGAACACACCACCGGACCTCGACCCAGCAGCTTTACTCCCTTCAGTTTTCATCCACCATTCCACTACTATTAGTTTAATCTTTTGAAGGCAACGAGATTGTTTTACCGATGTAATATCCCAAACATCTTTGTACATCTTTTGGTTTCTACATAGGTTTGGGGAACCTAATACATATCCCCCACCTTATGATGCAACAAAAAAAAGATTCGTCATAACAAATAGTTTCTAAATATTAAATTTTATTTGTCATTATTATACGTAGTTAAACATATTAACGATCAAACATTTTTCTTGATAACTGTGAAAAAAATTTCTTGCAATTTGAGGTGGGATGGAGGGAGTAGTTTACAATACGGCATGTAAAATGAGAATGAACTTCCTTCTTTTTTGCTATGCTCCTCCGCACAAAAAAAAGAGCTAGTGACAATTAAAATAAATGAAATTGATGTCTAACTTAGTTAATTAGCATCTAACTCATTGTAAGTATATTTAAGTTGCATGACCAAATTGATCGTCTATACCATTACATATTAGATATCCAACCTCCTTCTCTCTCTAAGCCACGCTCTTCCTACTCTCTTAACTCTGCTACCTCAACTGGCTAAAATAAAGTGCTCAACCCCTAATCTTGTCGGAGAACACCAACTCAACCGCAGCTATCTGGCTGCAATCAAGCCTACTGCCATGGCGGCCACAAGGAGCTTTGCACAAGTGCTCAGAATCAAGAACCCTCCAATATCTAAAACCATACCATCTCCGACAAACATTGAGCCCACCACACAATTCAAAGGCAAACTGGCGGTCCTCTACTCTCCGGAGCAAATCCAATCCCTTTCTGCCCACTATGCAAATGCCCTAATTAGCAACTTCCCAAAAGGACAACCAACAATGGAAAGAACCGAAGCTGAATTCAAGAAGATTGGGTTCATTGGAAACTATCAACTTGGAGCTATAGACCACCGCAACATTCTCATCAGGTTCCAATACAAGAAGGACTTCCAAAGATGCTGGATCAAAGCCGTCTGGTCTTTCAATGGGATTCATATACGTATTCTAAGATGGACTCCAGAATTCAAGCCATAACAAGAATCCTCAGTGGTGCCAGTATGGGTAACTCTAAAAAATGTCCCCCTATATTACTATAATACCCCTTCAATTATAGCCATAGGCAATCAGATAGGTGTTTACATGAAAATGGACATGGCTACTGAGAAATTGACTAGGTCTTCTGCTATGAAAATATGCGTAGAAGTCAATCTTCTAAACACACTGCCCAGTTTCATTGTGCTTGGTTCCATTACTGAGAATGAAAATTATGATATTGAGTATGATAACATGCCTCTGTACTGCACCCATTGTAAAAAAACTAGATCATGATTGAACCACATGTAGAATCTGAAACTCGAATCTGAAACCCAAAGCTTTTACCAAACCAAAAACCACCAGCCAAATGAACTTGTCCCAACATAAGGACTCTGGGAAGACTGCTAAGAAACAAACCGGAGACTCCTCTAGTGCAACAGTATCACAAAAACATTCAGAAGCCTCAGCCCAACATACTGTTAACCCTGAGTTAAACACAAATGTGACTGGCACTATGGGAGGTTGTCGTCGTGCTTCTCAAAGTTAATATTTATAAGCCCTAAATGCTTACTATCTACAACTAAGTAGATAGCGGCAAGTTGGGGTCATCCACGAAGAAGAGGGATTTTCTTAAACGTTTAAACATATAAGGTTTATATTAGGTTAGAAGTAGATATATAAAAGCAAGTGAAAGGGGGGGTTGGTTGTTTGGTGGTCCTAAGTTATGAAATAAAAAGACAAGATACTCAGCAAATTTAAGTAACTATGCTAATTATCAAACAAACAAAGAAAAAGGGTTTTAAACTACAAAAGATAAAGCCTTGGGGGCAATCAATATCTACTTCCAAATCTAATGTAGACCATTGAACCATTCATTCATCCTATAACAATTGTCATCCTATCAACATTCATTCCTTCTTAAGAGTAGTTTGCAAAGATAAACAACGACCATTTGCAAACCTCATTGATGATCACCCTAGACAAACAATGACCATAGGGGTATTTCATCAATGGAATTATACACGAAGGATTATAGATTTGACAACGACAAGCATTCTACCAAAGATATAGCCATTTAACCAAACATATCATTCATTAGACTAAACCTAGAACAAACCACATTCAAGGTTCAACCTTTCATTGCATCTATAGGATAAATATGAGAACAATCCAAATTAACATATTTATCTAGAAAGAATCACAACACATTATGCACAAGAAGTTCAAAGTTCATGTTCCTAGATTTTCATGCAAAGTAGCTAAGGAATTCGTCACTTTCCTAACACCCTAACACTTCATTCATACAAACACTTCATATAATCAAACAACATATGGCATAAATGAAGTGAAAAATAGTATTAAGAACACATGAATGCTAAATAACAAAGGTTTCAAGAACGAATGACGAAATCTATTCACTACTTCCACTAATCATGCATTTACATAAGATTAGCCAAGAACAATCGACATTCATTGACTTTTCTCATTTGCTACCTAAAACAAACATGACAACGAATTCAACATCATCACATTCATCTAGCAATAATCAACACATCAACATCATTAAGAATCTCTAACTCATGCTCTTGGATTCCACATTAAAAGAGAGGAGAATTAGCTACTTTCTCCCAACCCTAACAAGTAATCATACAAGAAATTCATATACTCAAGCTTCCAACAACATTAATGCCATTAAAAATTCAAATTCAAAGCTCCATAAATGCACAATAGAAAAAGCAACAAATAGATAGTTATATGGTTCTTACTACATAGAAATGGAAGCTTCAATCCATTGCTCCCAAGATAAAACTAAGGTAGACAATTAAAAGACATGATTAACAAACAAAAACTAAAAAAAAGAAGAAAGAAAAACTAGGGTTTGAACCCAGAAAAACACATGAAGAAGATGATGGATTAGTTGTTGAAGAGGAGAGGATAAGGTGAGTATTTATAGTGCAAAAAGCAAGAGGTTTCTAACCCCTCGTCCATCGCAAGTCACAACGTGCTCGCGACGGCCTCGTAATGGACTCCAAGTCCAGCACCATTTCTTCTTTCTCCTTTTTGTTTCATATTCTCCTCTTCTCTTCACTTCTTCAATTCTTCAAATCTTCAAAAGCTCAATTACAAGTCTTCAAATCTTCAAAGGTATTATTCAAAGTCTTCAAACGAATCACCTTGTCACACAAAATTCTCTAGAAAAGTAATAAAAATGTAATAGTCTCTTTTAACCCTCCTTAGAGAACTTCGAGGCAAAATGTCACATTTAGAGCACAAAAATGTACAAAAGTGAATCCTATAAGTCCTAATATAACCGTATAAAATGGGCACATCAAACCTCCCCGCACTTAAACCTTACTCGCCCTCGAGTAAGAAAAGATTTAAGCGCATGAAGGAATTCATATGTCCACATCCTAACTAATATTCCCCCAAGCAACACCTCACAAAAACTCTTAATGTCGTAAATCTTAAAATCAAAGCTCAAATGAGAAATTCTCACACACACAACCCCAATTCCTAAATCTAACCAAACCTACCACTTATCAATTCACTACCCATAAAAATATTTCAAAGTCCCGAATTGATAATCCCAAAGTCCAATGACACAAAATGAAGTTAAAACCATTAGAAAGTTCAAGCACCTACTTCACTTCATACCAATATATCAACCGAAATCCAAAAAATGAAGTCAAAACCATAGAGGAGGTTTAAACACATACTTCACCCAATGCCAATATATCAACCGAAACGAAGTATAAAAGAATCAAGAATTTCATACCCATACTTCGTTTTTCAACCCACTAAGTTACCCAATCCCAAGAGGTCTAAAGATGTTGAGCTACCCGATCCATCCATATGACAACCGAAACCTTATGACTCCAACGCCGGCAAATGAGTGAAATCATAGCTTTTTTTCTTTTTCTTTTTCTCTCTTTCTCTCATTTTGCCTAGGAGCCCTTTCGGGTTTTCATCCTAGTCACACATCATGTTTCTTTGGATCACATCTCACATTTTTCCACACATTTTGGCCTCTCATTTTTGCCTAGGTCGCCCTCTCAGGTTTTTGACATATCCGGGCCCCCAATGTTGCCAAAGTTGCCCTCTCGGGTTTTCAACTTAGCGGATTTTCTTTTCTTTCTATTTTTTTCATTTTCTATTTTTTTTCAAAATTTTCAATTTTTTCTTTCATTTTCTCATGTTTTTCCAATCAAAAGTAGCAAAAAGCATTCCAAATGAAGCTAGCATGCATGCGAGTCTTCTAACCCCTCCCCGTACTCAAAACATTACATTCCCCTCAATGTAAACATGTATGGAAAGAATAATAAAACTCAAGGTAAGAGGTAGAGTGACACTCGTTTCTCCATATAGTCACCGGCAATATGGCGCAATCCAATATACTTGTATAGACTCGGTCCCGCAATTGGCTTCAGAGACGGAAGGGGGAGTAAAAGTGCCGTAGAAGAACTCACCCTCGAGCAAAATGTTGTCTCCTTGGCGCCATTTGATCAAGACTAACACCACAAAGAACAACATCAAGCTCACAAGTACATAAGGATTTGTAATACTAGGTTTAGCATCAAGAGTAAATAACCATAATATTATCAAAGAACAACCAATCCATCATGCAATCATCACTATAAGATTTTCCAATAAAAATATCCAACATATATCGACACATATCCAAACATCATTATAGAACATAGCAATAAAAGACTTAGTGATGTAGTCGGCATACTACAATCAACAAAGATACAATAAAGATGCAAAAAATTTTCATATGTCAATATATGTGAGATGGTGGAGGAATGAGTGAATGTACGGGAGTTCTTGGGAGTATTTGGTGGAGAAGAAAGAATGATTATGCAGTGTATAAGCTCAGCTGAAAAGTTGGATTTTCATCGTGACTCGTGATAGCACCGGTCGCGACTCGTGATGCATCGTCTCAAGTCGAGGGCTTTTTAGCCTCGAGGACCCAAGGATTTGAGGGTATGATACACTTTTAGGTTCTCCTTGAATCGAGTTCTTGTGGCCTTCAGGACCCGAGGTCTCGAGGACTTCAGCTCGAGTCGAGGGAATGCAGCCTCGAGGACCCGAGGTCTCGAGAACTTCAGCTCGAGTTGAGGGAATGCATCCTCGAGAACCCAAGGTCTCAAGGAATTCTACTCGAATCAAGTGCTTGTGGCCTCGAGAACCTGAGGTGTCGAGGGGCTGATGCATTGAGGGCTTCGGTTCGACTCGAGGAATGATGGTCTCGAGGAATGATAGTCTTTCAGGTTCGGCTCGAGCCAAGGACCTTGCAGCCTCGAGGTCTTGAAGGGATGATGTCCTGAGGACTGGCCTCGAGAGTGTGATGAACATTCAAGTTTAGCTTGAGTTGAGGCTTACTGCCTCGAGGTCTCAAGGGGATGATGTCTCGAGGGCTGGTCTCGATGGCCTGAGGTCTCGAGGGCTGATGGATTTTTGAGTTCTGCTCAAGTCGAGGGTTTGCTGCCTCGAGGTCTCGAGGGGATAATGTCTTGAGAACTGGCCTGAGTCTCGAGGGTCGATGGACTTTTAAGTTTTGCTCGAGTCGAGGGCTTGCTGCCTCGAGGTCTCGAGGGGATAATGTCTCGAGAACTGGCCTGAGCTCTCGAGGGTTGATGGATTTTTAAGTTCTGCTCGAGTTGAGAGCTTCTATCTCGAGGGCTTTAGAGGGATTATGGCCTCGAGGACTCTAGGTCTCGAGGGCCTCCTATCAAGGATCTGACATCCCGAGAAGATGAGGTCCCAAGAGCTTCAGTTCGAGTCTAGGCTTGCAGCCTTGAGGACCCAAGGTCTCAAGGGCCTCAGCTCGAATCAAGGGCTTATAACCTCAAGGACTGAGGTCTCGAGGGCTTTCACTGTTGGGCTCAGCTCGACTCGAGGGCTTGCAGTCTCGAGGACCCGAGGTTTCAAGGGCTTCACTAGCCTCGAGGACTTCTACTCGAGTCGAAGGCTTTTGGCCTGAGGACCCAAGGTCTTAGAGGGCTTGCACTATTGAGCTCAGCTCGACTTGAAGGCTTGTGGCCTCGAGGACTGATGGCTTTTTGGGTTTGGCTCGATTCGAGGTCTCGAGTGGATGTTGTCTCGAGGACCTGTTGGTCGCGACTCGCGACGCCTTGTCACGACTTGCAGAAAGTGTTGGTTGGGGGCTATTTTTTTGCATGAAACTTCTAATCACATCGTGACTCGCGATGGTTCCTCGCGAGGTAGTCGCGACTCGCGATCACAAGCCCTCCCAACACTTAGAAAGAATTCGATACTTTCTTACCAACATTCCAAGATTTCTTCCCTTCCTCATGGATTTCATTCCTTCATCTCCTCTAATACAATTCACTTCACTTTGCTACAAAATTGCAGAAAAAACATACCGTAAAAAGAACAAGACAAAGTAACAAAAGCTTAAAAACAAGAACCAAAATAGAAGGCCGAGTTTATTTACATCATCGGCACGACAAAGCTACGTATATTTAAGGTCGTCGGTATGACCTTAATGTTATCCATATGGTGAAGGCTTGAACCCCTTCACCATGAGTGTCCAAAAGTAGAGAGGTAGGGGTACAAACTTTCAAGAGGAAAGTCTTGTTGAGGTGGGGATGGTTTAAAGGGAGTTGGGTGGTTAGGAGGCTTGGGGTAGTCTTTTGGCTCCTCTCTTATCTCCCTTAAAACTTCCAAAAAATGGTGGAGTTGGTTCAATAGGTAGGGGTAGGGGTGACGATACTAATGAATGTAGCACAATCACCTCTTTCTTCTTTTTATCATCCTCAACAACATACTCCTCATCCCCTTCAAACTCAAGATCATTTCCCATGGTGACCTCACTCACCGAATCCTCGAGTTCGATTTGGGATGGTGTATTTTCGAACTCACGAGCTTCCATTCGGGCCAACTCTTCTAATATACTCCTCGCATGCCCCTCAAAATCCTCAACACTAGAGGAGAGCCCGGTGTCCAATTATTCACTAGTAAAGTTGTTCAAGTTTCCTATTGTATTCATGACTTCCTCATATGTCAAACCGGAACTTCCTTGATGGGCTTGGTTTTGGGGTATGGTATAAGGTTGTGATGGCCAACTATTTTGCTCGTATTGTTGGTTTTCCGGCTCATTCTCATACCACCAATCCGGATTACCACTCCATTCCGGATTGTAAGGATTGTGGTATAGATACCATTCTTGAGCTTCTTTCCCTTAAAAACCAACATCTCCTACCTCTTGGTAGCACTCTTCATAATACCCTTGAATTTGGAAACCAAGGGTTCTTTCCCCCTCATAGTGCTCCTCCTACAACAAATAGCAAGACTCGGTAAGATGGTCGGAATGACACATCCTACAAAACCTTGCTTGTTGAGCCCCTCTTCTCATCATAAGTTCCCTCAAGGTGAGACGCTCCATTATTTTATTTATTTTATTTTTTAAAATTTTTAAAAGTCCGAAATCATATTTCAAGGATTCTAGATAAAAATTTACCAAGAACTCAAGCAATACCTACTCCAAACAAAAACAACCACCAAGGAGTGAAAAATAAAAAACAACTAGCTAATATGCAACCGAATACACCTAAACAGTTAAAAATAATGCCTCTTCCCCGGAAGCGGCGCTAAAATTTGGGAGGCTATCGTCGTGCCTCTCAAAGTTAATATTTATTAGCCCTAAATGCTTACTATCTACAACTAAGTAGATAGCGGCAATTCGGGGTCTTCCACGAAGAAGAGGGATTTTCTTAATCGTTTAAACATATAAGGTTTATATTAGGTTAGAAGTAGATATATACAGATATATACAAGCAAGTGAAAAGGGGGTGGGGGGTTTAGTTGTTTGGTGGTCCTAAGTTATGAAATTAAAATGACAAGATAACTAGCAAAGTAAAGTAACATTGCTAATTATCAAACAAACAAAGAAAAAGGGCTTTAAAACTACAAAAGATATAGCCTTGGGGGCAATTGATATCCACTTCCAAATCTAATGTGAATCATTGAACCATTCATTCATCCTATCACAATTGTTATCTATGGGGAATGCAAATGGAAGATCAACATTCATTCCTTCTTAAGAGTAGTTTGCAAAGACAAACAACGACCATTTGCAAACCTCATTGATGATCACCCTTGACAAACAACGACCATAGGGGTATTTCATCAATGGCATTATATACGAAGGACCATAGATTTGACAACGACAAGCCTTCTACCAAAGACATAGCCATTTAACCAAACATAGCATTCATTAGACTAAACCTAGAACAAACCACATTCAAGGTTAAACCTTTCATTGCATCTATAGGATAAATATGATAACAATCCACATTAACACATATATATATATATATATATATCTAGAAAGAATCACAACACATTATGCACAAGATGTTCTAAGTTCATGTTCCTAGATTTTCATGCAAAGGAGCTAAGGAATTTGTCACTTTCCTAACACCCTAACACTTCAATCATACAAACACATCATATTCTCAAACAACACATGGCATAAATGAAATGAAACATAGCCTTAAGAACACATGAATGCTAAATAACAAAGGTTTCAAGAACGAATGGCGAAATCTATTCACTACTTCCACTAATCATGCATTTACATAAGATTAGCCAAGAAAAATTGGCATTCATTGACTTCTCTCATTTGCTACCTAAAACAAAAATGACAACGAATTCAACATCATCACATTCATCTAGCAATAACCAACACATCAACATCATTAAGAAGCTCTAACTCATGCTCTTGAATTCCACATTAAAAGAGGGGAGAATTAGCTACTTTCTCCCAACCCTAACAAGTAATCATACAAGTAATTCATATACTCAAGCTTCCAACAACATCAATGCCATTAACAATTCAAATAAAAATCTCAATAAATGCACAATAGCAAAAGCATCAAATAGATATTTATATGGTTCTTACTATATAGAAATGGAAGCTTCACTCCATTGCTCCCAAGATAAAACTAAGCTAGACAATTAAAAGACATGATTAACCTATAAAAACTAAGAAAAGAAAGAAAGAAAAATTGGGGTTTGAACCCAGAAAAATGCAGGGAGAAGAGACTGGATTCGTCTTTAAGAGGAGAGGATAAGGTGAGTATTTATAGTGCAAAACACAAGAAGGGTTTCTGAACCCTCGTCTGTCGCGAGTCACGCCATTCTTGCGACGGCCTTGCGATGAACTCCAAGTCCAGCACCATTTATTCTTTCTCCCTTTTTGTCTCATATCCTCCTCTTCTCTTCACTTTTTCAATTCTTCAAATTTTCAAAAGCTGAATTACAAGTTTTCAAATTTTCAAATCTTGAAAGGTATTTTTCAAAGTCTTCAAACAAATTACCTTGTCACACAAAATTCTCTAGAAAAGTAATAAAAATGTAAAAAACGCTTTTAACACTCCTTAGAGAACTTCAAGGAAAAATGTCACATTAGAGCACAAAAGTGTACAAAAGTGAATCCTAAAAGTCCTAATATAAACGTATAAAATGGGCACATCACACTACTAGCATTTAGGAGAACAAAGATCAGTCCCCTTCCCCACTTATCATAACCTTGAAGCTAACTCTTCAAATCCAACAAAATCACAAGTACCTAACACACCAAGCCACCCTGCAAATGAGCCATCTGGCAGAGCCTCTGATACTTTGGTCACAGAATACAGCATTCTGAAACCTATCGTTGTGGTTTCCAAAGGAGTATCAATTGATGATACATCAGGTATGATACTAAACTCCCCAAAAAGAGATGGTGATGCTAAAAATGATATTTCAATGTCCATCAGGAACATCCCACAAGAGGAAAACATATTTAAGGTCTTAGAGGATTACTATGACTTAGAGGAAGATGAAAAAAGTTCTCAAGTGCTACAACTGGATTAGGTAAGTCCCCTAAACTCCACTATTATCTCACTAGACTCCCCCCCCCCAAGTCGAGGAAAAGAACCCTTTTCAACAAACTCAATCATATGAACCTAAGATCTAACTCAAAAAGTACGAAAGATTCTTTTCAATGATTAACAAGACCCTAACTGTTAAAGGACTAGTCTAGAACCTTAGAGGCCTAGATACATCAATTGTTAGGCTTATCAAACTAATCAAAACTCATCACATTCAATTTGTAGGCATACTTGAACCTAAGCAAAAATAGGATGCAATTGACTCATATAGAAGGAGACTGGGGATGGATAACTATTTCAACTCATCGGTGAATAGTATGTAGCTTATGTGGAATAACAACTGCCAAATATATGTAGAAACACTAACTTCTCAATTCACTCTAACTGATTTCAAATTCCCTAGCTCCCATAATTATATGAAAGTAATTTTTTTGCATGTTTCCACTAACCTCAAAGATAGGAAAACTCTCTAGCAAGATCTAAGCAATCTCACACACAACTCTAAACTCATTTTAGATGATTTCAATACTATGGATTCAATATCTGACTACAAGGGTTCCTCTAACCCTAGTTCACATAGAGTCAAAGACTTCTCAGACTTCATCACCTTAGGCCAATTATCCCACCTGCATACAGTAGGCAATCACAACATTTGGACAAATGAGAGAAGAAAACCCACACTAGAAAGGCTAGATAGGGCACTTGCAGACTTAGACTGGTTTAGTGAATACCCCAATAGCTTAGTCCACATTCTGAATAAGCATACCTCAAACCACAACCCCCTGCTAATCACCATTGGCAGCAACCTACACTTAGCTCCTAAGCCATTCAGATTCCTAGATGTTTGGCTAACCAGGACTGATCTCAAAGACACAATTTTAGCTAGCTGGATCCTCCCCACACAAGCCTCAGGAATGCTAAAATTAGTACTTAAGCTTAAAATATTAAAGGTGGTTCTAAAACAGTGAAACATGGATCATTTTGGGGATATCAATGCAAACATTAAGTCTGCTGAAGAAGTACTTAGAACTCGGGAATTAGCCTATGAAAGCTCTTACTCTGATTAGGACTACATCTTAATGAAAGAAAAGAATGCCCTGTTATTAAAAGCCTCAAAAGAGGAAAAGTTGTTCTGGGAACCAAAAGAAAAAATAAAATAGCTAAAAAAGGGAGATGAAAATCCTAAATACTTCTATGCCTCTGTCAAGCAAAGGAGACTTAGACAGAACATTGCTAAGATAAAAGATAGGAATGGTAACTGGACTGAAAAACTAGCACAAATTGAAAATGAAGCCATCCATTTTTATCAGGACCTGCTATCTGAAGAACCTGATCCAACCAACTTCTCCCTTGAGTTTCAGAGTTACTTCCTCAGCCAAATCCCTCAAGCCATTACCTCACAAGACAACAACTCATTATTGGCAGCTCCTACATTAAAGGAAATGAAGTTTGTAGTCTTTAGTGTGAACAATAATAGTTCACCAGGACCAAATGGCTACAACTCTAGTGTTTTTACTGCAAACTGGGAAACCATAAGATCTTATATCCTTGATGCTGCCACTGACTTTATCCAGAATATCCAGTTCCTGGATAGTCATGATCCCCAGAACTGATTCACCTAACACATTCTCTTACTACAGGCCTATCAGTTTAGCTAACTTTACAAACAAGCTCTTAACCAAGATGCTAGTAAACAAACTTTCTCCTTTACCAACCAAAATAATCTTTGAGAACCAGTCTGCCTTCATGAAGGGAAAGGAAATAGCTGATAATGTTATTCACATGAAAGAGCTAACCATATTTTTAAATTAAAAAATAGAAGTCCAAATTGCATCCTTAAGTTAGACTTGACTAAAGCTTTTGATAGATTCCGATGAAGTGTCCTTTCTGCTATACTCATTTTGCAAAAGACTTGTAGATTGAATCCTATCCAACCTGTCCTCTGCACATTTCTCTATTATCATCAATGGTAAATCTGCAGGTTTTTTCCAACCATCTAAAGAAATCAAACAGGGAGATCCTCTTTCACTTATTCTCTTTAATTTTTTCACTTATTCTCTTTAATTTGTTTTTAGAAGCTTTCAGTAGGAGTCTTAGATTCTATTTTGACTCTAGAAAACTGAGACACTTTCTGCTGCTTGATGGAGAAATTCCCACATCACACATCAGCTATGCTGATGACACTGTCCTGTTCTTCCAAGCTACCTCACTTACACTCACCAGAATTAAGGCTTTTCTTGCAGTCTTTGAAGAAGTTAGTGGCCAAAGAATTAACTGTAAAAAGACTAATTTCTACTTAAGTGTCTCAGCCACCTACTCCCAAGTCTGTGAGGTTAAATAAATGCTAGGAATGACCCAAGGCACATTTCCATTTACATATCTAGGCAGCCATATATACCTAGGAAGGTCTAAGTCATTTTACTTCCAACCTTTGCTGGAAAAATATAACAATATGCTGAATAGTTGGAAAAACAAATGGCTTAGTCAAGCTGGTAGGCTAGCTCTGCTCAAAACTGTGATGTTCAATACCCCAACACTTATGGGCAGTAATGAAACCACCAGTTTTAATCCTCAAAAAACTTAGAAGAAGAGTTAATAACTTTCTGTGGATAGATCATAAACTCAAAACAGGAAATTCTGAATGAGCCTAACGAAAATATGCTTCCCTACTGACCAAAATGGACTTAGACTTAGGAATTTTAGAGACTTATTAGACACATTTTCCCTGAAACTATGGTGGAAACTCCAACTTGGAATAACAACATGGTCACAATTCATTTGGTCTCTCCTTACAACTCAGAGAAAGTCTGAAACTTGGAAAAGAAAATTGAACATCACACCAATAACTGAAGCCAATTCCAGAGTTATCCATGGAAATGGTTTGGCCAATTCTCACTCATCTAACTAGGCAGGATTTGGCTACCTAGCTAACATGTGTACTAAATTGCATGATCTCTTACCACCTCATTCCACCATTGTAGAGTTCATAAATAGAAAATATCAATTGCTGGCTCACCTATCAAACCTGACATCTTACTTTTTTCTCTTTCTGCAGGAAGCTCAAATAATCAACAATAGGCAGGACAGACTCATCTGGAAACCTTCCCATAATGGGAACTTCACATTCAAAGCAGCTTATGAAGCCATCTCTAGGAGAAGAAGTAAGATCAGAATTCTCAAAAAAGGTATGGCACACATACATTCCATAAAAGATAAATATTTTATGTGGAAACTGTCAAATGCCATTTTGACTTTTGATGATATATTTATCTTCTCAAACATTAGCCTTGCATCTTAATGCCCTTTTTATGATAATTTTGATTCTCTATCACATTTTTTCAATGAATGTGCATGGGCTTCTTCTGTCTGGTTACACTTCTGTTTTATCCTAGGCTCTCTCCCTCCTTTCAAATCCCTCTATGACAGACTGACTCATATATGCACCAAATCAAAAACATCCTTAGTTCACAATAAACTTCTTGCTATTACCCCTTTCCTAATTTTTTGGAATCTATGGAAGCCAAGAAATAGATTCATACATGATAATTGCAAGCCAAACCTGACTTCCTGCATAGAGGACATTAAAAATGATATTTTTTATGTTTTCTATGCCAATCCTACCTGCAGTAACAAAACAGAGGATAAAAAATGGACCCAATCTGGGATAATTCCTTTTCTTAGAAAACCAAAAAATCCAAACATCTTAGCAATTAACTAGAAATCTCCCTGGTATGATTTTAAGCTAAGTGTTAATGTTGCATGGTCCAAAAGCACCTTGAAATATGGAATTGGAGTAATAGTGAGGGATAGAAATGTATTTTTCATTGTTGCACTAACCAAAATAGGGCATGCTACTTCACTGCTACACTCTGAACTCATTGCAATAAAAAAATGTCACCATCTTGCACAGACTCTTGAACTTTTTTCATATTCTATTGAATCTAACTGTATAGCAGCAATTGACCTCATATTTCACCCTGATAAGGCACCCTGGACTTTGTTTCATCTTGCTTATGAACTTCATGATAGTAGTAGGTTCATTCCTACTACACATACACTGAGACTGGGTAACATGGTAGCTGATTTTCTAGCTAAAAATGTTGACAAGGATAGGATCATAACTGGTTTAACTCAACTTGATCAAAAAGCTAGAGGGATAATACACTTGGATAGAAACTCTGTCCATGCCATTAGAATTAATTGAGATCAAATGTTGTTGATATGTTTTACATTGCAGATTGAAGGCTATCAAGAAGTAGACCAAGTAACAAGCACATAGGAGACTAATCTACCATGATGCATGGATGGAAAAATTGGATGCAGCCTCGAACAAAAACTGAGCACCGAAGGCTAAGGAGAACATACAGACCATTTTGCTCCAACAATCACACTATTTTTGCACATATTGTATAACTGCTATTTTCACTTAGGGAAAACTTGGAAGTCCGGCAATCCTCCTCCATTAACACAAGGGGTGGAGATGTGGGGGATGGAAACACTTCCAAAGTTTTCTCTTGGTGCGCAATCTCAAAAATTACTCTAGTTAGAAATTTTTGGAGGTTCAAGTTCATACTTGAACCTCCAAATATGTATTTCAAATTTGATCGCTTAAGGATTGGGGTCCTTAATACATAATCCTCCCGTTATCAGGTTTATCTTAAAAAACACGTATTAGAGATCCAATAAAATAATATCACCCTTAGGATATAACTTGTTCTCCACAAAAATCATAATCACTTGGTAGAGAGGGAGCGTTGATGCACTTGTGACATCACTTGATCTAGACTACGATTTTTGTTGTCCAAATTTTATACGCATTGAAAATTATAATTAAATTTTTGCACCCATATAAATAGAACTTCTACTACAATAATCATGAACACAGGATCTGTACAACCAAATCGAGTACAATACATCAACACAACTAAATTGAGCGATCATTGTGATATAAAAATATAATCGATAAGATTAGAAATAATACCAATTTATGAAGATAAATTCCACATTCCAGAAATATTAGCTGAAATAAACTTTTGAATTTTGAAAAACCAGATTGATGAGAGAAATAGGATTTTTGGGAGAGCTGAGGTGGTGTTCAGCGAAATTTCTTTCTATTTCTATCTCTATATAAGACTTATTATTTGACTTTTGTTCTACTCACCTTTCCTCTCTAAAGAATTCTTGCCTTAATTAATTTCAATATTATTTCTTTATCTTCCTCCTCTGTGGGGGAAATTCTGTATTGTTGCTTTATTTTATTTTTCCATTTAATTTCTTCCTTTGTGGAGTTAGTTTTTGCTTAATAGGTGTGAAGTTTTTTCCTGAGGTGGTATGACTCTTGGAACGACAGTGATAGCTTCTTTTTTTATCAAAGTTCCTGCAAGAATCTCCTGGAAAAAATTCGGGGGAGAGTCTCTGATGCTAAAGTTAGTACTTATCTATTTGTGAATATTTCTTTAGTTTGTTACTTACCTTGGTTTTTTCATAGTGCTCCTTTTATAAAGTCTACTCCCTAATTCCTAGTGGTTCGTGCCCATGTTCACCGCCCATAAGTCTTATCAAAAGATTGTACATATTACCAGCATGCCTACTTCTCCTATATCATAACCCCTCCCTCCAAAGATGCAGAGGATTGAGGTTATAAAAGTAAGAGATAAATGGTGTCTTGAAGAATGTTGCTGTCTCGACCTGAGTTTCGTGGTCCTTTCGCTTGTAAAGATGAAATCCTTTGAGGTTTTGTATTGATGTTGAAGTCATTGGTATAAGTGTCTTTTACTGGGTCTAGGTTCTCTGAACACCCTTAACATTTGATTAGGTGCTTTGGTAATCGTAAAATAGCCAAATCCCCTCTATAAAGGTCCCCTAACTTGGTCTGTATTTGACGCAAAAGACATTGGTCTTTAGATCTTGTGATAGTGTTTCAAAAAAATAAATACTGCTGAGTTTGGGATTCGCTTATGCCTTCTAGGTATGTGTTGATCTTTCTTCTATTGTGGATATAATTCTATTATTCTAGTTATCTGTGTGATTATGACCAATTCTTTTCCCAAGGGAATGAGTCTTTCAAAAATATCATTTTCTTGGCTTTTAGTCGACATTCTCTAGACAAGGCCTGAGACTGGTGTGGTGTATCATAATATAGACCGTGGGGCCAAGCAGGGCTTTCATCCTGCAGGCATCGGTTCAGTCAATGATAATATCTTGAAACCTAAGAAAAAGCAAAAGGCTTTGTGCACCTCCGGGAAAGGAGGCGACTCTAATTTACTTGTGAATCGCCACGCTAGTGTGTCTGACATTATTCTTCGATATGTGAATTACTAAATTTATGGTGAGTGAGGTTGTAAGATTTTTGTCGCGACATCATTTTTCTTTGTAGGTTGTTGCTGGCACATCTTCTCTGGTAAGCAGTTTGAATGAACTTGAGCCTATTATATGTGATGCTGGTAGCGTGAGGATGAACTTGACTAAGTTCATGAATGTTTTTGTGCACCTAAATATGAGGTACTGAAGCAGTAGCGTGAGGTTGCTCGTATGAAGGCCACCAAATTTAATAAACCTGGATATGCTAGAGTTGTGTCCCACCAGGTATTACAGACCCAAGCGTTCGTGAATAGTCTTTTTTTATATAACTAGTATAATAATAGGGTTGATAGTCCCAAGGTGCTTCTTGTAGCATGTCTGATTATAGTTTGTTATTGATTTGTTTTCTTCATATTGCTTTATTGGTTCTTGTCATGTATAACGAGGATAAATGTTCCTCCAATGTTGACATCAAATCAACTTCAGGTGTTCCATCCATCCAAGATTTTCCCATATTGTACGTGTTGTGCATTTAATTATGTCTTGGCTAGGGAATATAGTACTTGAACTCTCTCACCATATGCCAGACTATGTCTGAAGCGGGTGATCCTGGAGTTGAGTGTAGCAAACATGAAGGGTTATAATTTAAGCCCAGGGACGAATAGTTCTTCCATTTCCCAGGATGGAAACTAAGTGATCGCCATTCGTAATAACTTGAATACGCTTGGGAAACTATCAGAGTTTGTTAAAGTTCCTTACCCTGGACCGCATAGGGAGAATTGGTTATGTCGTGTAAGGAGGTCCTCAGAGTTTGATGTTTGGAGCTTGTATCCTCATGGGGAAAGAGAAAAGATGCCTATGAGGTTTGTATTACTAAGTTGGAGGAATATTATCGAGAACTAGATGTTGTTTTGTTGCCGATACTGAAATGAGCTAGTGAGGTTAATTCAGTAGAAAGGGAATATATACGGGTACTGGCATCCACTGTTTCTGAATTACAACACGAGAGTTGGATATTGGACAAAATCATGGCACATGTAAACAAGGCATGTATATATCTTAATGTTGTTAAGGGTCAGCTGTCGTTTTCTCAAAATTCCGCTACGCAGTGGCAGACTAAGTATGACACCGAGGTAACATTTAACGTGCATTTGGAAGACGAGAATCGGAACTTCATTGTGGTTGATCATAAGATTAGTCTTTGTGTTGCCTTCTCCTCATCTCACATTACGAGCTCATCAGGGGAAATCGGTTGTGGGTAGTTCAGTTGTTGTTTTGGCTTTCATATATATAGGTCTGGAGTTACGGGCATACATTAAGAAGCTCAGGGGTTATAATGTCACTTTGTACCACTCTATGAACTAGTATCACAAAATTGTTTGACATGCTGAGTGTTTAGCTTAATCGTGAGGAGTTTTGGCCAATGGAGGATTGGAAAGCATATTGTGAACAACAACATTCTTGTATGCAGCGGATGGGCCAGGAAGGCCATCATTCTTTATGCATATGGAAGGCTTCCTTATAGTATCCTAGAAGATGGAGAATAGGTTACTCGGTCAGGGGGTGGCTTATAGTATACACCTCTCTAAACCAATCAAAGTTTCAATACAAGTTCAACACCTTGCATCAGCGAACAGAAGCAGTTAATACACAAAGAAGCTTGGAGAGTGCGATGCATGTTTCACCTCACATAGGAAGATGACCAGTACCCCTAATCATTTTAACAAGACCGCAATCCATCAATAAAAGGAGCATGGCGTGGACCATGATAACAATATTAATCGGCTAACGTGGATCATGATCACACATATCACTAGCTATGAATGGAGACCAAGGATAATAAAAAGAGGTAATGACATTTTCCCAGCAAAGACAATAAAGAGAAGCTAAGTTTGACTTTGGCATCAAAGCTCATTTTTGGGGACTCCCCGGGACCTTGGTGCAGATGGGCAAGACAATCAAGTGAACTCGTGCCAACCTTGAAGATTATGGTGTCCTAGAAGGAATTCACTGCCTCACTTGAGATAAGTCCAAAATCCGAGAGGGAGGCTTAAGTAAAAAAAAGGTAGCTTGACTAGTATAAGGCTAGGGAAAAAATAGGCTGAAAAATTATACAAATAAGAGTGGTTAGGTGACAACTTGAAAAGGCTTCTAAGAAGAATGAGTGAAAATAAAGTAATGGTTTTTAGGACTTGTTATGTGCTTAGCATGATCACATTCAGTCTATGACGTGTGTTGAGCTTATTGGATAAATGTTGTAATTACTAGGTTCAAATTTTCTTTGTACTTGCCTAAAACTTTGTTCATTATATTTTCATGAGTATTTTTCTTTAGCTTACTCGAAAAAAGAGCAAGGTCAAAGTATGAGTGAATTCTGTATATTATATTTGTATAGCATAACTAGTAATTATTAGCATACTTTAAAGTTATTTTGGATATAGATTTAGTGTAATACTGTAATCCAAAGCTGAGAAGAAGAAGTGAAGATTTGTGAGGATTTACCGAAGGATTAAATATTTTTGAAGAACGGAGGCTTGAGGAAAACTGCAATCATGAGGCCTCAATTTGTCGTCACAACCTGCAATTCAAGACACGACCTATGAGCTACAGAATTCTGCGGCTACAAAGGTCATTGCACGCTCGCATGAGGCAAGCTGTAGCTGGCAGGTTTTGTTTCCAGATATATTTATTTTCTAATTCAAATTAGGTTATTTCCGTAGATTATTTCCTTCGCTTTTAGTTTTGAGTACTTGAGTTTAGAAAAGGCCGAGTATTACATACATTCTTATATTATTATTCAGACATTCGCCATAATTTTAGATCAAGTTGTTGCTATGAATAACTAAGCTCTTAGTTTCATCTAACTATTGCCGAATGCAACATTTTTGGCAGGGTGCCCCGAATGTAACAATAATTCTAACCATAGCCATTTTCGGCATATTCTTAGATCAACATTCAACTGTTTCCAAATGCAAGGTCTCCTGACAGGCGGTCTGTCCATAAGTTTATGGACAGACCACTTATTTCTTACCTTATACACTGCATTTCTTAAATTACATGCAAAATTTAAAAATTTTGAGAATATTTTTTTATATCATATATTTTTATATTTTCACCTTCAAATACATATTATTACTTGTTTTAACTTATAAAATGCAATATTTAAATTTTATAAAAAATTACAACATTTAAGTCAAGTGCCCCTGAGGACTGTCCATAAGCTTATGGAAAGGCCATCTTTCCTGAGATTTTCCATAAGCTTATGGACAGTCCTCAGGGGCACTTGACTTAAATGTTGTAATTTTTTATAAAATTTAAATATTGCATTTTATAAGTTAAAACAAGTAATAATATGTATTTGAAGGTGAAAATATAAAAATATATGATATAAAAAATATTCTCAAAAATTTTAAATTTTGCATGTAATTTAAGAAATGCAGTGTATAAGGTAAGAAATAAGTGGTCTGTCCATAAGCTTATGAACAGGCCGCCTGTCAAGAGACCCACTCTCGCACACATAATGAAGCACATCAGACCCCCTCATACTTAACCCTTTACTCGTCCTCGAGCAAATAAAGACATGAAAAGGACAAGCGAAATGTAGCGTGCATGCATAAGTTAACCAAAGCATTCAACTTATTTCGAGATTACCTTGTTTCCCCCAAAAGAGCAAGAATCCCACAACTCTCACATTCCCTGAAGAACCTAAGTAATCTAACCACCCAAAGTAAAATGTGGAAAAAGGTAAGCAAAGAAGATGTGCTAAGCTAGCTTACTTTTCCCAAAGTGATCCCCAAAATTAATAAAAGAGTCGTCTCCAAAAACAATCCACCAAGGAAATCCAAGAGTCGTTGACTTAGTTGTAACATAGGGATAACTCTAGATTCTTGACCTATTTATAACCAAGGATGCAAATGTATCGTCGACCTAGTTTTTTGTTTTCTCTCAATTTCTTTCATTTTTCCTAGGAGTCATTTGAGGGTTTCATCCTAGCTTTAACACACAAATAGTACTCACATTCTCACCTTTTTCCACACGGCCTCTCATTTTTGCCTAGTTTTGTAAACCTAGACGGGCCTAGCCTTTCACTTTTACCTAAGTTTTTCAACCAATCAGGGCTTTTCCCAATATTGCCTAAGTTGCTATTTTGGGTTTTCAGTCGAGTGTATATTTTTTCCCATCATTTTCTTCTTCATTTTTTATTCAAAATGCTCCAAAATGCCCACAGAAGAGCTATTAGTTACATAGAAATAACTAAAAATTATAAGTGTCATATAATCCTCCCCCCCCCCCCCCCTCCAAACTTAAAGCTCGCATTGTCTTCAATGCATACACACAATCATAGAACATATTTCAAGGGAAGGAAATAGAAGAGCAATTACAATGAACAATGGACCATAGAATCTACCCTTGATGGCACAGACATGGAATGTATCTAACAAACTACCATCACCCCCAACATACTACCCCTAACCTCTTATCAAGAAAGTTCAATCTAACCACTATCATGCACCACAAATCGGGAAAAAAAGGGAATTGAATCACAATGGAGAGATATCTCTTAGGTTTCGAGTTGTGTGTTTCAAGGGTTTGATGGAAAATGGGTTTTAGTGGTATTTTTGGGGGTGGTAGGGAAGTAGTGGTATTTTTGGGGGTGGTAGGGAAGGAATGGTGATTTAGATGCAGGAAAGTATGTGAACTTCATGGGTCATGCACGTCTACAAGCCCCATGAATTTGGGGTTTTGTTCTCTTCCTTGTCAACCATTTTGAGCATCATGATTCAAGTACGTCTACATGGTCAATGAGTTGGACTCCCCGTTCACCTTCCTCTAAGAACCATATGCTTCCTACAAAAAAAATATGCACACCAAGTGTAATAGTGTCCCAAAAACAAAAGGCTTCAAATAGGAAAGCACACCAAAGATCCAAAACTAATATAATTTTTTCAAAGCCCGGGTTGCCTTCTGAGAAGCTCTGTATATTTAAGGTCGTCGACACGACCCTAATGTTATCCATATGGTGCGGATTTGTACCCCATCACCATAGACAGCCAAAAATGGAGAGGTGGAGGTAAGATTCTTCTAAGAGGAAGATATAGTAGAGGAGGAGTCAAACTTAGAGGGAATCGGTGGTTTGGAAGCTTAGCTTATTCAATTGGCTTCTCTATGGCTTCCTTTAAGGGTTCCAAAAATGTGTGAGTTGGTCTTATAGGTGGAGGTAGGGGTGAAAATAGGTAATATTGTGAATTAAGTATAATAACTCCTTCCTCGACTTATTCACTCTCAACAAACCATTCCCCATCCCCTTTGGGTCCATCTACCAAAAATTCACATTCTACTAGTAATGGTTAATTTTTAGAATATTGGGTTTTAAGTTGCCTCACCATTTTCATCAAATCAAGCACTTGCCCTTCAACTTTCTCAATTCTTAAGAATAGTTGAGTTCCCAAATCGCTAACCTCGCTAAGCATTTGTAATTGGAGTAAGTCACTACTCTTGCTCACATTAGCTATAGCTTGAAGAATTTCTCCATAATCTAATTTGGGAACCAATCCTAGTGATTGGTTTTGGGGAATTGGATAAGTTGGTGAAATCCAACTAGCCAACCCAAAATGTTGGTTTTCCGATGCATTTCAATACCACAAATTCGAGTTACCACTAAATCTTGAATTTGAAGCACATGGTATGGATACCAATTTTGATCCTACTGGCATTGGGAACCAACAACTCTTACCTCTCTCATTTTTTCTTATCCAAGAGCAAGACTCCGTAGGGTGGTCGCAATGACATATCCTACAAAGTATAACTCGTTGAGCCTCTCTTCTCCCAAAGTCACTCAACCTTGGGCAACATTCCATAGGATAATCATAATGACACACCCTGCAAAGTGTCATCTGTTGTGTACTTTACCACATTTTTCCCAATAAAATACAAACAAAGGAAACACACAAAAATCGGAATCGTAGTTCAAGGGTCCTTAGTTTTCACCAAGAACTCAAGAAATATCTACTCCGCAAAACAACAAACAAAAGAAAAATACTAGCTACCCAACTAACACGTTATTCTAATTGACAATTAGACTGGTTATCATCCCCGGCAATGGCGCAAAAATTTGACCCGCCTCCACCCGGCGTCGTTAAAACCCGAGCGAAGGACTTATGAGAGGGTAAAAAATAAAATTTATAGTTCTGCACCCAACTCACTACTATGCTACCCATAGGGTAATCAGCAGTAAGTGGGAGGTCATCACCGTACCTCTCAAAGTTAATACTTTTAAGCCCTAAATGCTTCCTATCTACAATTAAGTAGATAATGACAAGTCGGGGTCGTCCACGAGAAGAGGGATCTTTTCAAGTGTTTCAACGTATATAGGAGAAAACATACTAAGCATTTACATACATAGATACATATAAAAGCATGTAAACAAGGGGGGTTTTTTGGTGGGTTTGATCCTAAGTTATCAAATTAAAGTACAACAACTAGAAAAGCAAGAGAACGATGCTAATCATGCAATACAACTAAAGATAAGATGAAAATAACAATTTACGGAACCTTGGGCACAATTGACTACCACTTCCAAACCTCTTATCCATCATTGAACATGCCACCTATTTACTACTTTCACTACTTGTTCTGAAGGCTAAACTTCTATCCTTCTTAGATAGTAGCTTGCAAAAGTGAATTCGACATCTCTTGTCAAACCTCACCAATGACTCCCGTAGTCGAAACACGACTCAAGGTATCCCATTGATGGCATTTCACGAAGAATCAACAAGCTCGGCAACACTTATAAACACTACACCGTGTCTAAGCATTTAACCGATTTATGCATTTACACAAGATTAGTCAAGAACGATCGACATTCATAGATATCTCTCATTTACTACAAGCAAGAAACATGACAAAGAGTTCAACATTACCATATTCATCTAGAAATTATCAATCCATCAACATAATCAAAAGCTCTAAATCATACTCTTGGATTCCTATCAAGAAAAGGGGAAATCAACCCATTACCCCAAACCCTAACAAGCATATCATACAAGTACTTCATCTACTCAAGCTTTCAATAAAATTAATGACATTAAAAAACACATTCAATGCTCCATAAATGCATAATAGTAAGAGTATCAAATAGGCTACAAATTGTTCTTAAGACATGGGCTTGGAAGCCTTAGTCAATTGCTCCCAAGAACTAGATTTAGCTAATACAAATCATACTAACATCATAAACAAATGCATAGAGAAATGAAGAGAGAAAAGATGGAAGAAATGAAGAACCTAGGGTTGGGAGAAGAGGAATTTCGGCTAAAGAGGATAAGATATGAAGTGGGTGGCCAAAAATCCCTTTTATAGTGCAAGAGGGAGGAAAAGAAAAGAAAAAAGTAAAAGTGTGGCAGGCTGCCGCCCGGGCGGGATTGGCCTCGCCCGGGCGGGAATGGCCTCGCCCGAGCAGGAATGACCATTTTCACCCTTGTGTCGCCTTGCCTTTAAATCCCCGATTCTTTTTTGTCTTCAATCTTCAAAGCTAGTCTTCAAATCTTCAAAATCTTGAAAAGGTGATCTTCAATGGTCTCCGGTCTTCAAGTCTCGATGTTCTTCCTTTGTCACAAAAAATACACTTAGAAAAAAGGTAAAAGAGCCGAAAGTCGCTCTTACCTCTTCTAAGAGAATTTCAAGGTAAAACACAAATTCTTTATAACAAAAGAGCACAAAAGTGATCCCAAAAAGTACTAAAATATGCACATAAAATGGACACATCAAACCTCCCCGCAGTTAAATCTTACTCGCCCTCGAGTAAGAAAAGATTCAAGTGCATGAAGGAGTTAACGTATCCACATCCTAACTACTATTCCCCCAAGTCAATATCTCACAAAGCTCTCAATATCGCACATCCCAACGTTAAGATCAAATGAGAAGTTTCCCACAACCCCTATTCCTAAATCTACCCAAACCATATCAACCCATCAATTCATTGATATCCCTAAAACATCTCCAAATCCCGAATTGATAATCCCAAATCCAATGATACAAGGTGAAGCTAAGGACATGTATACAGTTCAAAACACATGCTCCACTTTATATCAATATATCAACCTAAAAAGAAGCATGTTAACGATCAAGAATTTCATAACTTACTTCGTCTTCTCCCGCTAAATTTTCCACTCCCAAAAGGTCTCAAGATGTCAAGCTACCCGATCCATCCATATGGCCACCGCAACCTTATGACTCCAACGCCGGCAAATGAGTGAACCCTAACATTTTTCAATTTCTCTCATTTTCTCTCATTTTTCCTAGGAGCCCTTTTGGATTTTCATCCTAGCCACACGTCATGTTTTTGTTTTTGGCTTAAATCTCACCTTTTTCCACACATTTAGCCTCTCATTTTTACCTAGATTGCCCTTTCGGGTTTTCGACCTATCCGAACCCCAATGTTGCCTAAGATGCCCTCTCGGGTTTTCAACTTAGCGGGATTCATTTAATATTTTTTCTTTTCATTTTCTTTTTTTTCTTTTCATTTTCTATATTTTTTTCGTGTTTTTCCATTCAAAAGTAGCTAATTATATACATGTAAATCATTAAACCCCCCATCCCCACACTTAAAATCATACATTGCCCTCAATGTAAAACACCTAAGGCAATAAGTTTCAAGTATAAGGACAGAGGAAAAACAACTTAGAAATATTGATGCGAAGACTCCCCCAAGCTCCAAGAGTCCAACGAACAATTGACAATATAGCACATCACTACAAAAATTGGTGAAATTTGGAAGATGGAGATGAATTATTTGGGGGAGTTCTTGAAATGAGGAAATGGAAAAGAGAGGAAAATAGGAAGAAGGAATGGGAAAAAAACAAAAAAATTCGGCCATGAACAGTACCGGTGAGCAGTGCCAGTGAACAGTGCCGCGCGCGCGAGAAGGCTCCTAGCATCCGTACCTAGCCAGTTCTGATTATCTTTTCTTTTTTTTTCATTTTCTTTTTTTTCCCACGCCTTTTGCGCAGGCGGGAGCCTGGCTGCGCGGGCGGGAGAGCTCCCAGCTTCCCGCGGCCAGCTCCCCTGATCAGGTTTTTTTTCCTTCTTCCATTGCCAATTTTTTTATTCCAAAACTGTCGTCGATTCTCCAATGCTCGACTTATTTTCTACAAAATCATGGAAAACACAACCGTGATAGAAATAAAATAAATTAAAACAATGAAAAATAACAATAAAAATTTAAATTGAGATAACCTCGACGAAACGTCACGAATGACGATTCGGATGATCAAAACCAAGTTTATTTAACATCGTCGGCATGACTTGCTCCCCTTCTTGGAGCTTACTCACAAACTGGATTGAGATGATCGGTCCCTTTTCCTCGGTCGGGGTCAAGATTTCCCCTAACAAAACCTCCTTCAAGTAGCTTAGGGTTGCTTCGTGTTCCTTTATCATCTCCAACAACTTATCTTTTTGATCCGTGGTGATCTCAAGCACATGAGCACTTAGGTGTTTCTCTCCTTCTCTAAGAGGTGAACATTCAAGAGCTTTCGGTGGTGGTTTGCACTCTTCCACCGAAGTCTTCCCATGAGAAAGAGGAGGAAACATCCTTACTGGCTTACCCGCAAACACACACAAAGTGTTGGATGTTGCATTCCCAAGAGTGTATTCGCCATTTTTGCTTTCCTTCAAGTTAGTACTAGCAACATTTGAAATCAAATCATCACTCAACACATCATTTAGGGCAGCATTTAAGGAACTACCATTTTTAGGCTCAATCACATCTTGCTTTTTATCATCGATAACATGGATAGCTTGGCAAGAATGGTATCTACTAGGGTGATCAATAGAATTATTAGTGTCAAATTCTATCTTCCACCCATTAAATTCCATGGTCAATGTTCCTTTATGCACGTCAATTATAGTCCTTGAAGTCTTTAGAAGTGGTCTTCCTAAAAGAATAGGTTTAGAGCTATGGTCACCTCCCATCTCAAGAACATAAGTCCGTGGGGAATGTTAAAGAACCCACTTTCACCAACACATCCTTTACAATACCTTTCGGGTATGTGCTGGAGTGATCGGCTAGTTGGATAACAACCCCGAGTTTGTGCAAAGTGCCTAGATTTAGACTTTCATACAAGGAAATGGGATCACATTGATTGAAGCACCTAAGTAAAACATAGCTTTGTTAACACATTTGCCTCCTATCTCACAAGGGATTGTAAACATTCCCGGATCATCACATTTAGGGGGCATCTCATCATTGAACACGGCGGAAACATATTCACTCTTCACACTCTTTTTTTTTATTTTTCAATTGTTGTTTCCTATTGACGGTACACAATTCTTTAAGGAATTTGGCATACCTAGGAACTTGATTCAGAGTAGTTAAGAGTGGAATATTTACCTCGCATCTACGAAAGACTTCGTAGATATTTTTGATGTCCTCCTTGGTCCTTCTGTCCTTCAATGCCTCCGAAAATGGTGGTTCCGGCACATAGGTAGGGATCTCCGCCCCTCTGGATTTCTTGTGAGGTGGGGATGAGGTTACGGAATTTGATCCCGGTCTTGGCACAAATGCCTCCACCTCGACTTCTTCTTCCTTGCTTCCCTTGGTCAACTCCTCGGCCTTCTTCTCATGGCTTTCTTCTTTCTCAATCTTACGCTCAACAACAACCCTTTCTTGGGGCTCCTTCACCTCATTTCCACTTCTCAATGAAATTGCACTCACATTTTGGTGGGGGTTGATCTCCAGTTGGGAGGGAAGTTTGCCATTTTCCCGGGATTCCATTCGGTTCACCATTTGAGCTATTTGGCTCACTTGGGTTTCCAAGTTGTTGATGCTTGCTTTGGCTTCTTCTTGGAATTTTTTGCTTTTTTCCGCGCACATGCCCAACAGGTGAATGGCTTGCATTACCTCATCCTTTGATAGCACCGAGCTCTCCCCTTGGTCTCGAGGTTTGTCTTTGAGCCTGTGGAATTGTTGTTGAGGTGGCCTATATTGTTGTTGAGAATGTCGGTATGGTTGAGAATTTTGGCTTCCTTGAGGGTTTCCATACCGGAGGTTCGGGTTATCACGATTTCCCAAATTGTATGGCCGGTTTTGGTACCCTTGACAGCCTTAGTAGCCTTGGTGACCTAGGTAGCCTTGGTAGCCTTAACCACCTTGATACCCTTGGTTGCTTTGGTATCCTTGATTCCCATGATACCCCATGGCACTCACCTCTTCGATGTAGTCTTCTTGCAAAGTGGGGCAAGTGTCTGTAGGATGCGCCGAGTAACAAATTTCACATGATTTAACATGTGGTGCATTTCCGGGCATTGTCATCAAAGATTTCACCATGGATGTAAGGGCTGAGACTTGATCCTCTAGCTTCCCACTATTGGAAGAGTCACTCGTTGGCATTGGATTTCTCCTTCTCAAATCATCCCTTGAACTAAAGTTTCGTGATTCTTCCGCTAGCCCCTCGTATAATTGCATGGCCCCGGAGGATGTTTTGTTCCCGAGGGTGCCACTACAAGAACTTCTAACCAGCCTTTGGTCCTCATCAAGAAGACCATTGTAGAAGTAATACACCAAATCCCCCTCTGAATAACCATGGTAAGGGCAACTTGCAAGAAGTTTCTTGAACCTTTCCCAGTAGTCGAAGAGAGATTCTTCATGCCACTGAAGGATGTTGCTTATGTCTTTCTTCAAGGCGGAGGACCTCGAGGCCGAGAAGTACTTGGCTAGAAACTTTGTTTTCATATCAAGCTAACTCTTGATGCTCTTGGGCAGTAGGTAGTGGAGCCAATCTCTTGCACCATCCTTTAGTGTGAACGGGAATGCCTTCAACTTATAAAAATATTCATCCACTCCATGAGGGACTGTACCACCACACAAGAAGTGAAACTCGGTAAGGTGTTTGTTAGCATTCTCCCCTTGCCTACCAAGGAAGACGGGTAGCATGTTGATGAACCCGGTCTTTAGCTCAAAATGCCCATTTGGTCCAACCACGGGATACTCGATACATATCGGTTATTGATCGAGGTTGGGAGCCATGATGTCTCTCAACAAGGGTTGCCCCAAGGGGATGTCTCTTTGGTGGAGAGGAGGATGGTGAGGTTCCCCTCTCGGATGCTCATCTTCGTGCTCAATTTGATGTTCCATTGATGAAGATGTATCCATAAAATGGTCACTAGGAGGGGTGTTATTCACACTTTCTGAGGAAAGCCTCCTAGCCCGTCTCAAATTCAACTCCAACTCGGGGTCGTAGTGTAGGGGTTCTTGTGAAGAGGATCGCGTGCGAACCATACACCAAGAACTCAAACAATACGTCTCCAAGCCAAGTGAAAATGGCAAATCAACTAAGAAATCAAAATAAAAACCAAACTAACAAATATTTACAAATAGCATATAATCACACATAATACGCCCAAACACTTAAAAACAAACGCCTCTTCCCCGGCAGCAGCACCAAAATTTGGGAGGTCATCACCGTACCTCTCAAAGTTAATACTTTTAAGCCCTAAATGCTTCCTATCTACAATCAAGTAGATAATGGAAAGTCGGGGTCATCCACGAGAAGAGGGATCTTTTCAAGTGTTTTAAACTTATATAGGAGAAAACATACTAAGCATTTACATACATAGATACATATAAAAGCATGTAAACAAGGGGGGGGGGTTTGGTTAGTTTAATCCTAAGTTATCAAATTAAAGTACAACAACTAGCAAAGCAAGAGAACGATGCTAATCATGCAATACAACTAAAAATAAGATGAAAATTACAATTTACGGAACATTGGGCACAATTGACTTCCACTTCCAAACCTCTTATCCATCATTGAACATGCAACCTATTTACTACTTTCACTACTTGTTCTGAAGGCTAAACTTCTATCCTTCTTAGATAATAGTTTGCAAGAGTGAATTCGACATCTCTTGTCAAACCTCACCAATGACTCCCGTAGTCGAAACACGACTCAAGGTATACCATTGATGGCATTTAGCACGAAGAATCAACAAGCTCGGCAACACTTATAAACACTACACCGTGTCTAAGCATTTAACCGATTTATGCATTTACACAAGATTAGTCAAGAACGATCGACATTCATAGACTTTTCTCATTTGCTACAAGCAACAAACATGACAAAGAGTTCAACATTATCATATTCATCTAGCAATTATCAATCCATTAACACAATCAAAAGCTCTAAATCATACTCTTGGATTCCTAAATCAACCCATTTCCCCAAACCCTAACAAGCATATCATACAAGTACTTCATATACTCAAGCTTTCAATAACATTAATGACATTAACAAACACATTCAATGCTCCATAAATGCATAATAGTAAGAGTATCAAATAGGTTACAAATTGTTCTTAAGACATGGGCTTGGAAGCCTTAGTCAATTGCTCCCAAGAACTAGATTTAGCTAATACAAATCATACTAACATCCATAAACAAATGCATAGAGAAATGAAGAGAGAAAAGATGGAAGAAATGAATAACCTAGGTTTGGGAGAAGAGGAATTTCGGCCAAAGAGGATAAGATATGAAGTGGGTGGCCAAAAATCCCTTTTATAGTGCAAGAGGGAGGAAAAGAAAATAAAAAAAGTAAAAGTGTGGCAGGCTGCCGTCAGGGCGGGATTGGGCTCGCCCGGGCGGGAACGGCCTTGCCCGGGCGGGAATTGCCTCACCCGGGCGGGAATGGCCTCACCCGGGCGGGAATGGCCATTTTCACCCTTGTGTTGCCTTGCCTTCAAATCCCCGATTCTTTTTTGTCTTCAATCTTCAAAGCTAGTCTTCAAATCTTCCAAATCTTCAAAAGGTAATCTCCAATGGTCTCCGGTCTTCAAGTCTCGATGTTCTTCCTTTGTTACACAAAATACACTTAGAAAAAGGTAAAGGAGCCGAAAGTCGCTCTTACCTCTTCTAAGAGAATTTCAAGGTAAAACACAAATTATTTATAACAAAAGAGCACAAAAGTGATCCCAAAAAGTACTAAAATATGTACATAAAATGGACACATCAGTAAGCCCTGGGTATGCCCACAGAGATGCTAGTGTGGTTGATGGTCAGCACTTCCCCGTACCTGTCACATCTGGTGCTCTTGCAATCTTCCAATAGAAATGCCTCCATAATTAAGGGAGTACCACAAGGTCCAACAATTGTTGTAGGTCTATTTCTCCTCCGTACAATTACATCCCAGGAACTTCACCATGGATGCTCTGCTCCCTAAGCCTATGAACGAGGAAAAAGGAGGTAGGCACCTTATCTTTGACACTAGAGCCTCTTACAACCCTAACTTGATACTTTTTGCTATTTCTACCCATATCCCTTCAAACTAGTCCAAATAGTTAACTAAGGCTGGTGTGCTGGTAATGTAATAGTAAAACTCAAAAAAGACCTACCTGCATACACTCACGTGCTTGCTCCACATATCACTTATGAGGTTTCTCTTTCCCGGGGGGTATCAATATTTGCACAAACGGGAATGTAGACAAGATTTTTTGTTTATGGAGTGTATCATTCATGCAGTTATAGCATTTAAGAACAAGTCACAATAATATCATAAGCACAGTAATTAGGAAGAACTAAGAATCTCACAAAAGCATAAATCAAGACATGAATACAATTATCCCTAAGTTATAGATCTACTTCCTAGAATTTAGATCCATGGGAAATATCAAATTAGATGCCATGGATCTAGGAGAATAAGAAGAAGAAAGGATGAAGAAAAGAGAAGAAAAGAGAAGGAAAGAGAAAAATAACTCTAGAGAGAGAGAACTCTCATTTTCCTTCTACCTACCTAGAGAGAGAGAAAAAAAATATACATTATGACTACTTAGATTTTTCTAGAAGACTAAAGGCTCCTATATGTAGTAGTAGGATATTAGGCCCAAAATAGGGCAAAATTAGGTTAAAACCCTAGTCAGCCGCCACTGGTGCGGGGTGCATAGTGCGTAATGGGGTGATATATAGTGCAGTGCAGGGCACATGGTGTGGCATGCCATGTCATATCCCTGGCGCGGGCTGTGAATAGTGCAATGCGAGGTGCATAGTGTGGCGCAAGCCGTTGCATCTGGTATGGATCGTATCAGGCGCGGTATGCTTTGTTTGGCATGACCTGTCATCAAAATCCTCATTTTGCTCAGTCTTTTGGTGCAGATCGCTCAATTCTTCACATCCCACCAGCTGATCTTAACATTTTGTTACTTGAAACTGCATGGTCCGTCGGAAATGGGATGGTCTACGCCACACTTAGCCCTTTTGGAGTAAAAATGGGCATTTAAGCACGCGGCCCATTGAGATTGGCGCGGTTTGCGTCGGGCCTTGGCATGGCTTGTGCCAGAGACCCTTGGTGTGGGCCTTTTAGTGTGGCACAGGCCGTTGGTGCCTTGCTTGGTGCCACCCTTGAGCGGTCCGCGCCGACCTATTATACTTTGGTCGACTGAACTTCTTTCCTTCGCTTCAGATGAACGTTAGTTCATTTTGATGGTTTTCAAGGAGACAAATCCAATAGAACCAACGTTGAAGGTTTATTATTCTTGGATCGTTCCAAGAATTTGGTGCAACTTTCGGACCACGATTCTCCATTTCTTCCTCGGCCGTTTTAAAGTTCAATGCCGCCTATCTTTGGCTCTATCCTTCTACTACCACGATTTGATGTCTGTGGCCTTTATCTACTACCATTCTAATATGAATGCCCTTCGACCTCTTTTACCGTCCTTGCGAACGGCCTTCAATATCTTCTACCGTCCTTGCAAACGACCTTCACATAGAATGTAACGAAAAGTACCCACTAAGGGTGATAAAAAAGGATGATCTAGGTGCCCCTGGATACAAGTTGTCCATTAGTACCAATTCAATCTACAAAATGTGGGATTTGGACAAGAAAAGTAAACATTGCCATCTAAACCCCTTGTCACGAAAACTCAACAAAGACTAGCAATCTAACATATAAAACAAGCCAATTATTACGCGGAATGCAATGATTAACGCACACATAATGAGGCACATCACTACCCTTTGGTAGTTTTGTAGTGAGTACGGGAGCAACAACATATATTTCTATCTTTGTGAATTGCTTCGAGGGTTAATTTATATCCCGTGAAAAAGGACGGTTTATTATTGACCTCGCGGAGTGTGGATCAGTAAGTTTTTATAATATTTTCCACATGTTTTTTACATGTTCATAGAAGCAGAATTCATACATTCATAAGTTTCAAAAACAATTTTATTTACATCGAAAGTAAGTTTTTCTAATATTTTCCACATGTTTTTTACATGTTCATAGAAGCAGAATTCATACATTCATAAGTTTCAAAAATAATTTTATTTACATCGAAGACAATTTAACAATATAAAATCATTAGAATGTGAAAAATTCATATATTCGACACTATTAGATGAAATCCCATCCTCTTGAAACTAAATTTCATTCATTTAAAAATGAAATTTGTTGATGTAGATGTACAACAGGGAGAAGATTAATACACTTAATATATTCACCAGACAATTAACAAAATCAAGGATTTCTTTGGATTTATTGTGTAAACTGTAACAACCCATATAATGTACAACGAAAATATAAGATGTCAATCAACTCTGCAGTTGATAAAACTCTAAAATGTTAGTTAAGCTGCGATCTAAAGGCTCTGAAGTCAAAATTAGAGTTACAAATTTTAGGGACTTGAGTCGCCGTAGAAAGGTTAGGTATGAGCATGATGCCAACGGTGAGGCCAATGACGAGATCGACTTGCATGTTTGGTGCCAATTGTAAGTCATTATCCATTGGTAGCAAGGGAATAAGGTCTTGATCTACCCCCATCTACTTCATGCGCTCCACCTTCTTCTGCCATCTGGACATGACGGAAGTGACCACGGACTGCATCTTCGAGGACGAAGAGTCGGGAGCAAGCGAGGTGGCAAACGGGTGCTGCAGGCGTATAATTTTGATGCATTGGGGAGTCTTAGACATGGAGCTGTCGGTGAAAGAGGAGGAATCGGAGATCCTGTGAGGAATCGCGGTTGAGGGGAAGGAAGAATTCGATGACAATTAGCCCTCTTTACTGGAACTTTATGACCCGAAATTGGATGGATGTGATCCGCAAATTTTTGTTGTATTTTTTTAATGCAAATTAATCGCTAGCTTGTCAATAAACTTATGGATAAACCACTTCTCAGGAGATCATCTCGTTATACTTTAGTTATGTTTCTCGTAATTGTTTTTCATTATACACCTGATCCATTAATTAAATACCTCCTTTGTCTTATTTCAAATTGCACAATTTGACTTTCGACAGTTTCATCTTCTCTGGTGAAGCTACCAATTTCAGGATTTTCTAGCATAATTTTCGGCAGTGTTCAAGCTTCATTTCGCTTCAATCCTTATCTTTTTCAACCTCCTTTCTTCGCCACTGATAACCACATCCTTCCACCGTTAGTTTTGCTAGTTTGAATTTAAAGATTTTGCTGAATCTTGTGATATGGATCATCCACGGGAAACCCAGTTTTTCAGAGATGGAGACGAAGAAATCGAACAAGTTTTTTCGCCGATGATATGGAGGTTAGGGATTGAGGACGTCTGAAACGAAGTAAGAATTGGCAACGAGCTGCGAATTAGACTCAGGTGCGGTCGTTTCCAGCAGCAGAGAGGACGACGACGATAGTTTAGAGATGGGGTGGTGGTTCGTTCAGGTCGGGTTGAGCGGCAAGTAAATTGGGTAAGGTTAGGGTTTAGTTAGTTTTTGGGCCTAATTTGTATTTTGGGCCTATTATGTGTTTTGGGTATGATTTTAACCCATTATTTTAACTATTTAACTTTTTAGTATGATTTTAACTTCTAATATTTTCAAAATGTAAGCATGTGATGATTTTAGATTTTGGATGATGTTTTATTATTGTTGTTTGATGTATTATAATTTTGATTTTTATAAAATTATGGTAACTTTTCAATTATTTTTTTTCATGTTTTACCATTTTATTGTGTTGTTTAATTTGATATAAATTTTTATTTGATATTTAACCATTTTTACTTGATCTGGACATTTCAGTGTTTCAGTTTGATGCTTTTATATTTCAAACTAATTTATATTTATTCGATGTTTAAATAATTTTAATTAATTGACTTTTAAATTATTTACGATGATTTTTCAATATATTAATACATGATTTTATATTTTTACATGATTTTAACTCTTAAATACTCTTTAAAAATTTTAAACTTGTGATGATTTTAAAATTTGTGATGATGCTTTATTGTTGTTTTCTTACGTTTTACAATTTTGAGTTTTATAGAACTATGATGACAATTTCATTTTTTCCATTCACATTTTATAGCTTTAGAGAATTATGATGTACTTTTGATATTTTAATATTGATTAAATGTATAATAACTAAATTGTTTTTAACACTAATTATTTAAATATTAATTTGATATAGTATTAATTAGATGTATGACCATTTCCATTTGATGTTATTAGAAAAAAGGAAAATATGCAAATATACATAGTTGAGAAGTGCATAGATAACCCTAAGATAATTTTAAGTGCAAATATAATCCTAACTACTTAATTAAAATGCAAATATAATCTTTGGGTGGCATTTTTGGCGTTGACTTGAATTTCAGGTAGTTGACCTTATCTAAAATGATAAAAAAGTCCTTGGACCTAATGTTTAATCCGAATGGACAATTTTGCTCATCTCTTTGGCACAAATTAAAAAAAAAGGAAAAAAGAGAAGAAAAAAAAAGGGAGAAGCATGTTGTTCTGTCCATCTCCAATTTGCTTTCCCTCGTCAGAACCCCTCCACCGGCCACCACCCGGCTATGCCCTTCAGCGACCACCGCTATCACCACCACTCCCTCCACCGGCCACCACCCCAGCTCCACCCACCACCCGAAACCCACAACCCAAACCCACCTAAGACACCAACTGTGGCTAGCAGGGGCGGAACCAGTGGTACGCGAGGTAGGGCTCCAGCCCTACCTAAATCGCCGGTCGTAGGTAGAAGAAATCGATTTTCGACGTCCAGCACGTCTTTCGGTGACGGCGGCGAGAAGCTCAAAGAAGAAGGCCGCTTCACAACCTTCTTTTTTGCAATTGAACTAGTAAAACGACGTCGTTTTCATGTTAGTGAAATGACGTCGTTTCATTTGTCATAAGGGGAAAAAATAAAATATGGATTTAAAGATGTATTGGATTGGGCCAAATTCCCAATCCAATACCTTTTCTCCCAAAATCCGAATACGGAAGAAGAGAGGAAGTAGCGGCCAAAGCAAGAGCTCACTGCTCAGCTCTCTCCCGCCACCGCCACTAGGTCTCCGCCTCCTAGTGGCGGAGAACCGATTATGCAACGTTATCAAGGCATGGAGTCTCGTAGATATTTGTTGCCCCCACTTGTTCCTAGTCTTACTTCTAATAATTCGAGCATTAGAAAGTAGTTATTTTAGTAGGTTAATGAACTTGTAAAAACATTATTGTATGGTACTCGATTTATTATATTATGTAGTATTTTTCATTATTTTTTAGTTGAGTTTTTAAAATTTAAATTTAAGTAATATTTATCAGCCTCCCCAAAAATAATTTTCTGGTTCCGCCACTGGTGGCTAGAGACTGCAGTTGTCGCTTCCACTCTTTGGTTGGTTGACGGCCTCAGGTCTAACAGAACGGTGGAAGCGAACCAAAAAACGAACCAGAGGATTTTGTGGCCTATGTTCTTGTGGGGTGGCCTCGGGTCTAACAAACGAACCAGATCTCCAAACTTTCCTATGTTCTTTGCAATTCAATCTTTCCATTTGCAATTCAAAACAAAAACCTCCAACAAAAACAAATTATTTCTTTCTTTCAAATTTATATTTATTCTTGAACGAACCATCTCCAACTTCCCTTGAATTTCAATGACGAAATCAAGAAAACCCTCCAAAATTCATACAACGGAAAATGTGCTCCACCGTGGATACGCAATCGCCGGATTTTCTATGCGCCTGCTGAGAAGCCACCGCCTAGATGCGCCGTTGCCAGATTCGATGTGCGCCTACGAAGAAAGAAGAGACAGTGAAGGAAGCACAGTGAAGAAGGGAAAGCACGGCGAAAGAGGAAGACAATGAAGAATATAAATGTTAGGGCTTTAGGTGGCATAAATGTAATTTCATTGTTTTTTGTGTTTTTATATTTTTTTATAGAGGGGTAAAATAGTTTTTTTAAAAACTAAATTCCGGCGTTAAACTACCGGAAAATGTTATATTTGCACATACATTAACTATCCAGAGTTATATTTGCACTTTCAATTATCACAGGGATATGTTCACTTTCGTGAATTATGTAGGGTTATATATACATGTCGCTCTAGAAAAAAATCTTAAATTTGTTTTCTAATATTTCACATGTGCTTTTTATATTTTAATTCAATGTTTTATATTCGATGTTTAACCATTCTATTTAACGTTTACATTTTAGAATTTTAATTTGATGTTTTGCTTTTTTATTTTGATTTTCAAAATTAGTGTATTTTAAATAATATTTCATACTTTGTATGTACTTTTATTATTTAAAGTTGATGTTTTACTATTCTAATATGATATAATATTTATTCAATGTTTAGCCATTTCCATTTGATGTTATTAAAATTAATGTATTTTAAAATTGGAAACTATTTTTATTCAATATTTAATCATTTTCATTTGATTTTTACATTTTATTATTTTAGTTTGATGTTTTTAACTATTTTATAAGAGAAAATCTCCGGAAGGGCGGCTTATGGAAAGGCTAGGGACTATTTTGAAAAATAAGGTTCAATTTGTAATTGAACAAAAAATGGGTACTAATTGGAAATAATAATTTATTTTAATATTTTATTTTCCTTATTTCTCTCATGAACTCTTTCTTCTTCCTCATTTTAGTCTGCATTTTCTCTCTCATCGTTCTTCTCCGCCTCTCTCGTTCTCCTTCTGTTCTCCACATATTCTCCACCTTGTTTCGCCGCCCCTCCTCCACTTCTTTGTCGCCACTGTTTCTAGCTTCTATTTCGCATCTTCTATGCGCTCGTTTACCGTTCATTTTCCGACGTCGCATTTCCATTTTTTTCGATAATTTTTCTGGCTCAATTCTTAGAGAAAATTCCTTAAAGATCATCACATCCGATCAGATCATAAGGTTTGTAGCTTTTTTTATATTCTAGTTCAATATAACTTTTATTTTTGTGATTCTTTGTAGGTACAGAAATTATTGTTTGATTTTTTGTGATCTTTAATTTTCGATTGATTTTGTTTTGTATTTGCACTAGGTTATGGATCAGGCGAAACGAATTGGTCGAGATGTTGATGCTACAACCAGTGACTAATACTCAATTGTTGTTAGATTTTTTAGATTTGGTATGTATGTTCTTTGTTTTGTTGAGCGTTAGATATGCATCATTTTCCATGTTTTAAGTTGCTATGTGCGTATTCTGAGATCTGGTTTTAAATTGTCCCCTAGTTATTACAACAAAATTGTTGATTATTCGTCTTGAATTATGAGGTGCATTCGTTTACTTATATGCTGCAGTTGTTATTATCCAAAGTGTTGTACCATGAATGACCCTTTTTTCATTTGATGTTGATTGCTCGTTTTGAATTACGAGGTACATCCGTTTACTTGTATGTTGCATCTGGTAGTATTCAGTATGTAATTGTTAGTTGTATTGTGTATGCCTTTTTATTTAATTTGTTGTTGCTTATCCGTTTTGAGTTAGGAAATGCACATATTTTCTTCTATGTTGCATCTGTTAGTATCCAGTATGTACTTGTTAGTTTTATTGTGTTTGACCTTTGTTTTAAAATGTGTTGTTGGTTGTTCGTTTTGAATTAGGAACAACATCTCTTTACTTATATGTTGCATCTGTTAGTATCCAATATGTACTTGTTAGTTTCATTGTGTTTGACTTTTATTTTCATTGTTGATTATAGTTCATTTTGAATTATAAATTGTACCTGTTTGCTTTTATGCTGCAACTGTTAATATCCAATGTGTAGGACTTTTTGAAGGAGTTGAATCCAAACTAGAAGTGGTTATAACTTTTAAGGAATCAGATAATATTGAACATTGGACTCCACAAGACGTTCCAACACGAGGAGGATTCAGATGAAGATGACATTGAACTTGAAGATTCCAAGATGATCTTGTTTTAAAGATTAATAGTTGATTCATTGTACTGGATACTATTAGTTAATTTAGATAGGAATACTGTTGTAATTGTAAGTTCCCTAATGGAAGAATTCTGTCAAGAGCACTTTATCTTCCATTTTTTTTAGATGTTAAGAGCCCCTCTCGTGTTTGGAATTGACAAATTTGCCTTTTTTTTATACAAAGTATGCAATGCTTTACATGTGTTGCTTTCACTTCGGCAAGACTTTCTGTGACCTTTCTTTGATTTAAATCAGAGAAATTTGCTCATGTTTTTTAAAACAAATACATGTTTTAATGTAATCAGTATATATTGTGAGGTATTAAATGCACTATTTATGAAAATTTGAAAAACTACAAAATTATGTGACCTCTGTTATGTATACTATACAAATTACTAGTTGTAGGCTAACATATGCATGTTTTAACAAAACAAAAACAGGTCATAAGGTAGCGTATGCACTACCTCATGAATTGTTTTTGCTATTCATAAAATAATTGACAATTTAAAATCAGATGTGCCTTTTTATTTAAACAACACATGTTATAGAGTAATTAATTCAGAGTTAATATGACAATTTTAAATTGTCAAATTTTAACTAAGCTTATACATGATCTCTTGGAAAATTTTCATACTTCATATACACAATTTTTAAAATAGGTGCATATTTTAACACAAACGATATGTATTGTAAGGTAACATGTGCATAGTATATACGCAAATTTTAAGCAACATTTAGTTCATTTTTGGAATATTTTCCACATGTTTTTTACATGTTCATAGCAGCAGAAGTTTCAACAACAATTTCATTTACATCAAAGGCAATTCAACAACATAAACTCATTCGAATATGAAAATTTATATATTCAACAATATTAGGCGGAATTTCATTATCTTGAAACTAAATTTCATTTGTTTGAAATTGAATATTTTGATGTAGATCTTTTTGCAGGGTGAACAACTCATCGCTTATTTCATTGGACAGTAACCGTTCATTTGAAGAGCTCATCAGAAAAAAAGAAGAATGAATCGGAGAAGGATTTGGTCCCTAGGAAGTTTGCATATCGAAGAAGAAGGAATGTTTGAGGAACTTATTGATCAAAGAAGGAGGAATGTTTGCAGATCAATCGAAGAAGAAAAAGGAATGAGGAATTGTTGGTTGGCTTGTAAAAGGAAGAAGAAAGAAAAAATAAGGTTTGAAGAAGGAGATGAGAAGCGTAGTTATTTGAAGAAGGAGAAGAGAAAGGCTGGGCATATTTGTTATAACCTGGCCCAACCCGCGGATTTTTATAGCTTTTGTTAATTGCAGATAAGTCTTTGGCCTGTCCATAAGTTTATGGACAAGCCGCTTGTCAGGAGACCCAATCATTTTATAATTGATTTTGTTTATTTTAAATCTGATGGGCTCAATGACAATATGGCCCAGTAAAAACCTATATATTAGGCCCAATCCCGAATGACTCGTATCTGCCTCATGATTTTCCCCAAATCTCTTTTGCCCTAACCCGAATTGAACCCAAAATGTTTGCTGGATTTTCTCAGTCGCATGCATTTTCTTCATCTCCCGGCACTTCAAATTCAATGGAAATCGAGCTCGAAACGACGGCGAACTTCGCAATGGAAACCAGATCGGAGTTAAATTGGACGATGGTGAACGTCCCCGATTTCGACGATGCTAAATCAGAGTTAAATTGGACGAACAACGAGATCAAGCGACGATGATATTGAGTGCGTATTGACTAAGGAACGACGAAGGAGGAGAGGCGAGGTCGGACAAGGACGACTAAGAATGAGGGGTGGAGGAGTGACAGTTATAGAGGTTGGAACTTCGCCAAAGAAGGATGTTTTTGGTTGCGCGAATTGACGAATTTGATGGAGAAGGCGGTTGTGCGGCAGTGGAACAACGGGGAAGAAAGTTGCGCGGTGGAACGCCAGTGAGATTGAGCTCGGCAGAACAACGTAAATACTGACCGCAGTGGAGAATGATTCGCTGGAGAAGAGGAGCTCACCGGAGAAGGAGTCTGCCAGAGAAGAAGGTTGTTTTTTTATTTTTGCATATTAGTCCCTGATATTTCTTATACTTTTCAATACTCCGAATATGTAATATTTAAGTTTAAACCCTCAAATTTCATTTTTCATGTTTTTTAATCTGTATTTGTAATTTAGTCCTTCGTGTCACTGTGACACGGTCTCATAGGAGACGGACTCAATAAATAGTTAAATTGCATCTTGAAATATGAGAGATGGAGTAATTATTATTCACTACATGCTGGTACATCATTTTAAATTTTGTTTTGAATTTTATTTTAAATTTTGCATCATATTTCAACAATAAAAAGAACCGCCATTTAAACACAACCCCATCCCCAATATTACTGATAAAGTAGGTCGGTTCGTCAAATATCAACATTATCAATCTTCCACTAGTTTGTAATGTGTAGACCTGGCAAACAGGTCTCTTCGGTCGGATATGGGTGAGACCCAATTGGATTGGGTATGATTTGGTAGATTTTTTTGTTTTTGGGTATTGGATCTTGATCGGGTGTGTTCAGGTTCGGATGTCTTTCGGTAGTTTTGAAAAATATTTGAACGGATCGGGTTTGGTTCTAGTTGTTTCAATTTCAATACAATCCGGGTATCATTTTTTTGAATCGGGTTCAGATCAAATTTGGTTCAGGTTGTTTCGGTTACAGATACAATTCGGTTTTACATTTTTTTAATCAGGTTCGGATCGGGTTTGGTTTGAGTTAGTATGGTTTTGGTACTTTTCGGATACATTATCTTTCGGGTCGGGTTTGGTTGGATTCCAATATATTCAATCCGGGTCTTGTTCAAATAAATATAGCAAATTGTCATTATAATGAACATAAAATTTTAATATATTAATTTTGTAAAAATACTTTCGCTGAACTAATCTATTATATATATATATATATATAATTTTATTAGTCACTTTTTAACGTATACTTTCGAAGTGGAATTTTAATAAATATTAATTCTCTTTTATTTTTATAATTGTGTCTTACTATTTTACTTAGTTATATTCCACCGTAACTAATTTGATTAACATACATATTTGAGTTCTATAAGCACTTATTAATAGTTATTATATTTTATGTACACTTGTGAGTTGTGACTAAACTGAGTTAATTCCATATGATGTATTGACATATTGTACACCCAAAAATTGAAATTGTTTAACTACAGGCTTTATTAATATTTATAATGAAGAGTAGTGCTCTTGTCATCTTGTGTAACTTGTATGAATATCTTTATTTTCTAGTTCTAGTTAACTGCTTATATGATATATCCTCTTATGATCGAGTTTACTTTGAATATCCATGATGTTTTATTTTATTTGAACGTTAATTACCTTCTAAGTTCATAATCTCAAGCACCATATAATAGAAATTGTTTGGATGGTGCTGTCAACAGGATATTTAAGTCATTTTGACTAAACTAAACTCAAGTTGTCTAAAAATAACATAGTAATATTATAATATGTTACTGATTTTAATTATTTACTACATATTGATATAATCAATCATAACTTGTTAAAATATATAAATTTTTAAGATAATTAAAACCATAAACATCTCATTGTAATATATATATATATATATATATCATATTACTGAAAAAAAAATCCAAAAAAAATCCAAAATCTGAAATAATAAAATGTTTGAATTGTTTTATACATTGTCATTTGTCACATTGATAGAGTACATTTGATAGAAATACGTATACATATTATTATTTTATTTATGACAAAATCTTATTTTAGATCGACTAAATGTTAAATAAGGATATTTTATAATTAGTGAGTCTAATAAGGTCATTTGATATTTACTTTTATGTATTGCAGTGAGATACATATAATATAAGTATGATAGAATTTTAAAATAAATCTCAACAAGCAGATATTTAATTTTTAAATAATTTGAATGAAATATTATAAAAATAATCAAATTTTAATGTATTCAATATTTAGCTATTTCTAATGATCTCATATAGTTTTCCTTAGATGACTAAACTTTAAAATTTTAAATAAAATTCTTTGTTTTCAATTTAAATGTAGGCAAAATCTAGGGAAAGAAATACCGTTTTTCCATAGGCCTACGGAAAGATGGGTTTAATTAAAATAATGAAAATGTGACATCTTTTTATTGCAATATTAAAATTTTGTTCTACAACATACTGTAGTTATAAAGTTTATGACCCAATTAATGCAACCCAAAATTTTATCTTCATCTTTTCTAATTTGAAGTTTAAACTCTTCAATTTACTAGTATATATTTATGAAAATAAAATTAAAAAGTAAAATCAAAATATATCTAAGAACTAAAATAGAAACCAATCAAGTGAATCATTAATCAACCAAAGATTCAAATTATCTTTATAAATTATAATTAAAGAGCTAATTAAAACTAATAAAGTAATAAGTAATAACTGATAATCAAAAACATTCTCTCTGCCTTCTCTCTTCATCCCCATTTCCAATACTACTATTCATACCGATAACGGTCTCCTAACGCTCACCCCTATGGCGGAGCCACCGCCGGACCGCGGTGGAATTGCTCCGAATCGCAGTTTTATTTAGGCCCTCAACACTAAACCAACCCCTCTCTTCTCCTCTCTCCCTTCCACACCCTCCATTAAGCCAATTACAGAATACAAGGGTAAGATCGCCTGCATAATCACCCCGGAAGAGGTCGCGCAACTGTCTGCTCATTACAGTAATGCTTTGATTGGAAAATTTGCAAAACTCAAGCCATCAATGGAGTTCCTGAATGAGGCTTTCAAATCGGTTGGCTTTAAAGGAAGATATCAACTCGGCTCTATAGACCACCGACATGTCCTAATCCGATTTGAAGATCCAGAAGATTTTCAGCGATGTTGGATGAAATCACAGTGGGCGTTCAAAGGTGCACATATGAAGGTATTCAAGTGGACCCCTGATTTCTCTCCTGAGTCTGAAACCTCCATAGTTCCTGTTTGGATTACTCTTCATAAAATTCCCCTTTTTTGGTATAATACTGCAATGCTAGAAGTAATTGGGAATACAATAGGAAAGTTTATCAAAATTGATGTTGCTACCCTAGGTGTTACAAGACCCTCGGCTGTTAAGATATGTGTAGAAGTTGACCTATTGTCCAAATTGCATACTTCTATCTCTCTGACAAATGGTATTGATCATGAAGTTTCTGATTATCAAATAGAATATGATCAACTACCATTATACTGCAAGCATTGCAAGAGGCTAGGCCATGAAGTTGTAGAATGTAGAATTCTCCACCCTGAACTTAGGCCCCTCACAACCAGAAAAAATAACTCCAAACATCCTAATTTTACCAATCAACAACTTCCTCAGGTTAACTCACTTGGGAAAACTACCTCTATCATGAAACCTAGCTCTTCTGGTATTACCCCATCAGAGAAAGCCACTACAATCTTGGCTCAGAAAGAGGTCAAGTCCCTCACTCCATCTTCCACAAATCAGAAACATGATCTACCTGACTCAAGCAAGCAAATAGTGCGCCCTATTATTCAGACTCACAATACTCAGAAGACTAGGGCTTCCAATCAGCAAACTCAAGCACTCTCTCAGGAAAATTTGGGTCAAAATGGCTCTAATAGTTCTCAGGACAAAGCCATCCCTAAAAGTAATCACTTTGAATCAGTTCTCATATCTGATCCAGAAGTGGTCCTGATAGAAGACGGTTCCCTCCCAATGGTTTCACAAGCTACCTCTGATCAGACAGCTCTGGTGCACAATCTCCAAGAAGAACCTCTGACTTCAGACTCTCCGATCTCAACTCCTCCAAAAGTCCACAATTATGCTACTGATGATATTTCAGTGCATCCAGGTAAACTGCCTATCTCTCCAGACAATCCTTTCAACACTAATAGGTTTGCATTTTACTCTCAGCCAAGGTCCTCAGGCAATAGGTTTCTCCCACTTATTCAAGAAGAGGATGAGACTTTTGAGCAGGCTGATGATCAACCAATCTCTGACGAAGAGGTTCAATGTGACCTACCCCAGGTAAAAGTTGACTTTCTACACAAGGTCAGTTCTTCTCCAAATCCCTCCATAGTTATGACTAACATTCCCCGGGCTATTTCTCCTAGAAACAAAATTACCGAATCTGCTCAGGGGAAAGTTCCCACTTATTTCACTCAGATCAATAGGATCCTTACTAGAACAACCACTAAAAGCATCAAACCCAAAAAATAATGATTACTACAACCTTAGGAATTAATATCTTAGTGTGGAACATTAGGGGCATGGATACTTCACTGTTGAGACTGAGTAGACTTATCAGAATACATAAACTGGAAATGATTTGTCTAATTGAACCTCAACATAACAACAGTGAATGTGATCTCTATAGACAAAAACTCCATTTTGATCATAGCTTATATGCAGCCAACTGTAACATCTGGCTTATGTGGAACTCTAGGATTGACATTGCCCCAAAGATTGATCATAATCAATTATTTTCAGTACAGATCACTAGCCATACACTTAACTCCTCAACTGGGGCTATTTTTGTATATGGTTTGAGATCAAGAAAAGAAAGAAAAGACTTATGGTCTGATCTTAAGACAATGATACTGTCTGAAACCCTCTTAATTGGGGATTTTAATGCTATGGCCTCTGTAAATGAATACAAGGGACCCTCTGTCCCCAACCTTGGTAGCATTAATGATTTTAGTGATTTTATAGACTCTATGGCATTGCTCCCTGTTAATACTGTTGGAAATTATTTTACTTGGACTAATGGTAGGACAAGAAATGGTGCTAAGAAGCATACTGTGGAGAGGTTAGATAGGGGGTTATGTTCCTCTCAGTGGCTCTCTAAATTTCCCCAATCTTCCATCCAGGTTCTCAACAGAGATACCTCAGACCACTGTCCACTTTTACTCAGAATCAGTAATAACAGTCCCTCTGTCCCTAGACCTTTCAGGTTCATCAATACCTGGTTCAAGAGGAAGGACTTCATGGATTTCATAAAATTCCATTGGAGTTTCCCCTCGCAAGGTCAAGGAATGCTAACTTTCTTTCTCAAACTGAATCACCTTAAAAAGCACCTTAAACAGTGGAATAAGGAGATTTTTGGGGATGTAAATGCAAATGTCATACAAGCAGAGGAAAAACTAAAACTCCAAGAAATTGAATTTGATCGTAATAGCTCTTCTAGTGAGTCAATAAAATTAAAACAAGCAAAAGCTATGCTTACTAGGGCACTTAAAGAGCAAAACAGTTTCTGGAAACAAAAGGCCAAACTGAGATGGCTTAAAGAGGGTGATGAGAATACACAAAATTTTTCCACAGTTCAGTAATGGAAAAAAGATGTAAACTCAATATCACTAAAATCAAAAGTTCTGATGGCACTTGGTTAGTTAATAACTCTGACATAGAAAATGAAGCAATCTCCTTCTACCAGAAGCTTCTGACTGATCAGCCACACTCAGATCAGGGTCTTTTCTACTCTCATTTTTTGTCCCAAATTCCAAAACTGATTACTGATGAAGAGAATGCAACTCTCATTAGTCCAGTGACATTAGAGGAATTAAAGCAGGTTGTATTTAGTCTGAACAAAAGTAGTAGTCCTGGGCCAGATGGTTTTACTGCTAAATTTTTTATAAAAGCCTGGGATATTATCTGTTTAGATTTACTAGCGGCATCAAATGATTTTCTGTCAAGGTCTAATATACCTAGGGGTATCTCTAGTACTTGGATCACAGTGATTCCAAAGAAAGAAACTCCTACTAGTTTCAATGACTATAGACCTATTAGTCTTTCTAATGTGACTAACAAGATCTTTTCAAAAATATTAATGGAAAGACTTAAGCCACTGATGCCTAAATTAATCAGTCCACATCAATCTGCTTTCCTCCAAAATAGAGACATTTCTGACAATGTCATCTACTTAAAGGAAATGATCAGATTCTTGCACAAAAAATCCAGAGACCCTAATTGCATTCTTAAACTAGATTTAATGAAGGCATTTGATAGGGTAAGTTGGGCTTTCTTAAACAGTATACTTCTCAAGTTTGGTTTTCATGGCAAATTTGTTCACTGCATCATGAAAAATCTTGCAAATGCTTGGTTCTCAGTTCTCATAAATGGCAAACCTGTGGGCTTCTTTACTGCTTCCAGGGGCATAAAACAGGGGGATCCTTTATCCCCCTTTCTGTTTAATATATTCTCTTAATCATTTTCTAGAAGCCTAGCCTATATTTTTGAGACTGGAAAATTGCATTACTATTCTTTGCCAAGGAATGCTATACCTATTTCTCATTTAAGCTATGCGGATGACACTATAGTCTTTCTTCAAGCTTCTAAAAAGAACCTAACCAGAATAAACGCATTCCTAGTCACATTTGAGGAAGTAACTGGGCAGAAAATAAATTATGAGAAGAGTGACTGTTATATCAGTAGAAATGCCACTCAAGCTAAACTCAGACAAATTAGGAACAAATTGGGTATGAAATTAGGTATCCTACCTTTTAAATACTTGGGTGTTCCTATACATAGTGGTAGAATTCTCAATCTTCATTTCCAACCTGTTATGGAAATGATAGATAGAAAACTGAAGAATTGAAAAAATGTGTGGCTATCTACTGGAGGTAAGCTGACCCTTATAAAGTCATGCTTATACTCCTTACCACAACATATTTGGGCAGTGATGGAACCCCCTAAACAGATTATTAAGAAAATAGAAAGAAAATTTGCTATCTTCTTTTGGGGGGGAGACAGATTCAGGACCTAAAAAGTCATGGAAAAAATGGGAGTCTCTTTGCTACCCTACTGAGCAAAATGGTTTAGGACTGAGATCTCTAGCTGCCATCATTAGAGCCTTTTCCTGTAAACTCTGGTGGAAATATCAATTAGGTAAAGCTCCCTGGACTGGTTTCCTTAGCTCCCTCCCTGAATCTCACAGAAAATCTCAAATCTGGAAAAGGATATGCAAAATTAATCAATTTGCAGAATCCAATTCCAGGGTGATACATGGTGAAGGACTTTGTAACTTCTGGACCTCTAATTGGACCGATTTCGGTCCCTTAGTGGATTTCTATTACCCAAACGAGGTACAAATGCAGTGCACTGTTGCTGATTTTATTGCACACAAAGACTCTCTTCTCCCATTACTCCAATTAGTGCTTCCTGCCCCCATCATTAATACTATCAGATCTGCCTCCATCCATGAACACAGGCCTGATAAACTAGTTTGGAAGCCTGACCTCATTGGGAATTTTTCTTTTAAGTCAGCCTATCTGAAACTGAGACCCCCAATTAATGCTTTCCCTGCTCTTAGAAATATATGGGCTAACCATATTCAGAAAAAAATCTCAGTATTTATGTGGAAGCTTTTAAATGCATTACTGCCATTTGATGATATTCTTATGCAATTTGGCTTCCACCTTCCCTCTAAATGTTGTTTTTGCAATAATTCAGACTCACTGCATCATTTGTTCAATAAATGTGCTATCTCCTCTGCGGTTTGGAGGGAGGTTCATAAAATCTGCGGACTTTCATATTTCGAGTGTGTAAACCTATGGGATAGATTGGCCAGTTTTTGGGCATATAATGGTCTATCTAAACTTCACACCAGACTGGTCTATATTGCACCCATTCTTGTCTGTTGGTCATTGTGGAAGGCAAGAAACAGGAAATTTTTGATAACCTCACTCCGCATTGTGATAATATCCTTAAAGAGGTCAAAGATAACATCTATTTATCTTTTTCTGCCTTTCCCATTGGGATATCTAGACAGATTGACCATGAACTTGCTTCAGAAGGCTATATTCCACTGATTTTAAAACTTCCAAAACCTCCCATCATCACAGTTACCTGGCTGAAACCTGATCGGGGCATAAAAATCAATGTAGATGCCTCATGGCATCACTCCAAAAAAGCAGGCATTTCAGTCATCATAAGGAATAATGATGGCTTTTTACATGCCAGGGGGTACTATGTTGCAGCAGATTCACCATTGCATGCTGAAACACTAGCTATTCAATGTGGGGTACAGCTAGGATTATCTTATACATCTCAACAGGTTGTGATTGAATCGGACTGTCTGATAGCTATTAATATGATCTTACACCCTTCTGTTAGACACTGGAAATTTTTCAATCTAATGGACAATATTCAGATCTCTTTGGGTAATACTAAACTAATTCACATTTTCAGACAAGGAAACCAACCTGCTGATGATCTTGCTAAGTACATGTTACTTACTAAGACTCACCAAACTTTCAGTTGGTCAAATCTGCCTGCAAGAACAAAAGGGTTACTCTGTCTAGATAACCTGGAAGTTCCTACAGTTAGATCCCTTTATTTGGTGAACTGATGCTACTAACCGTTTTCTTCTGTTTCATTGTCAGGATCTGATGCTACACTGCAGCAACATTCAAACAGAGGACTTCTATTCAGGCTTCAAGCTTCAGGCCTTCTTATCCCAAACTCTACTTCAACCTGCTCATCACTCAGCCCCGTTGCTTCTCCAGTGGCAGCAACTCATCTGCCTTACCTATTCTGAGCAGCGCCCCAATTTCTTGCATTGGTGCTTCATAGTTGTTCTTGTACTTTTTGTATCATTCTGCCTGTTGCTCCTATTTTCCTAGTGATATAGGTGGCTAAGTGGTGTTTTGATTCGTCGATCACCGACCTGCTCCTTATATTTTCTAGGTATAGAAAGCATGGCATATCTCATGGTTTGTCTGATCTGATAGGAATTTTTTGTCCTATAGATCCACTCCATTGTTTTGGAAGCAATAGCTATTGCTTCTTAGTCTAGGCTTCTTTTTCAGCTTAGTAGTTATTTTGTACTGACTGAGCCTCCGGGGCAAAACGATATTAGTTTCTTTTAATCTTATGGGTTTAGGGTGCCAAATATAATTCCCTCCACCTCATGGTGGTTTTCATTTTAAAAAAAAGAGTAATAACTGATAAGTGATAACTAATAACTAATTAGAAATTAACTAATTATCTAATTTATCTTTATTTCACGTGATAACTATAATATTGGTTAATTATTACACGTGATAACTATAATACTGGTTAATTAACTAATTTTTACACGTTTTTTAATCGGGTTAATTATCTAGTTAGTACATTACATAGTCTACAGACTCTACACTACATTTACGGGAAATATAAAAACTTAAAAAGGGCAAACGAAACAAGACTTCCTCTGTTCCTCATTTATTTTAATAAATATAATTATACAGATCAAATTCTTCTTCTTCAGAGTCCAGAGTCCAGACCAGACGTCCTCCAGAGTCCAGACCAGAGTCTCCACTCCAGTCTCCACTCTCCAGACTTCCTATTCTTTCTATCAGCAACGGCCACGAGTCCACGACGCACCAAGGATTCCCAAAAATATGGAGAAGTTATCAATTTCAATCTGCTTCCACTATTTTCGCACGGAAAGAAATCGTACAACAACAGCAAGCACGGCTCCTGGCGCCCAAAGGTTCGTTCCCGCTTTATTTTACATTGAAGAATAAGATTTTGGCGCTCAAAGTCATGGTCTCCGAATCCGACGGAATTTAGCCCCATATCTGCAATTAATCTTATGTTTTCAGTTCCTAAATTCGAACTTCCTAAATTTCTAAAATCATAAACACACCAGTTGCGTTGCTCCTCCGCCCCTGGTGCCCAGTCCTTAGCCGCTGCAAACCCACCAATCTGCGAATGCCACTGCACCATGTAAGTGTCAACCAAAGTCCCAGTCGTGCTTCTCAATCTCAAAGACTCAAAGTTGATTTCTTTCGTCACATAGTTTGTGATGTTGTGGTGCTGTTTCTGCATTGTTTTTGTTTTCTGGAAAAAAAAGTTTAATTGTTAGTTTGTGAAGTAATTTTGTTGGTTTTTGTAGTGTTAAACCTCTTTCCCACTCTCTCTTTTTGTCATTGGATTCTTCATGAATGTTGTTTGATGTTTTTTAAGCGTTCTGCAATTAGATGAAGTTTATTAGTGTTCTGTCATTAGTTGCATCTACCTCGGCAAAGATATTTGGGTATTTCTAAATAGGAAAAAGAGGAAAAATATTCATACTTTCAGCTCAGGAATGAGAAATGTCGAAGCAGATGCAACGTTATATATGCATCGTATCTCTCCTTTTGTGTGTATAGTTGTCATGATCTTGATCAGAGTTGTGTGTTTCTTATTGTTTAACTAAAAGACGGTCCAACATTATGTTACTCTTATACTTCCAGTGTTCTGAACGGTTTTCGTCCTGAGTATTATGTGCAATATGATCAATCTGTTTGGGTTTTGCAATTAGATTATTTAAACTGGATGGAAAAGGTTAGAGTAAAATCACAAAATGTACTGAATCAATGGTGGTTTTCATGTAAAAGTTTGACACATTTGAGAAAAGAGCTCTCTTGGTTCATTTAATGAAATATTTTTCTTGTTAATTGCTTGAGAAAGTGAGCTTTCTATTAGCTGCAAGCTTCTGTAATTACGAGTTAATTAAGAAAGTAGTGATGTTTGGGATTTGCATAGTATCTTTACTTGTTTGTATTGCTGAATCCAGTAGAGGGATATTCTTACTAGTTGACTGTGACTTTTTCTTTCTACAGAATCATGAGCTCACTAAATGATAAAAATCACGAAGTAATGGATGCGGTCACAGGACTCGGAGCTGATGGAAATGAGGTTCCATCTTTTGAGGTGGGATCTAAGGGAGCATGGGCTGGTCGCAGGAGTAAAGTTTGGAAGGAGTTTATTCAAATCAGTAGAGCCGATAGTCATGATGGATATTTGAGATGTCAATGCAAGCATTGTAAGGTGGGATCAATTATTGCTGAATCCAGTAGAGGGACTACTAATCATACGAATCACCTTGAAAAGTGTGCAGCATATCAAGCTCATCTTCAGACTTTGAAGAAAGAAGTTGATCAGGTTAGATTTTTTGATCAAAAGATTTACCGAGACTTAGTAGCAAAAGCAATTATCAAACATGGTTATCATTATTCCTAGGTTGAACATGAAGGAAATAGAGAGATTCACGAGTACTTGAATGATAAGGTTAAATGTATTAGTCGAAATACTGCAAAAGCAGATTGCATGAAGATTTATAACACTCGGAAAAATCTCCTTAAAGCCATTCTGAAGCGTGCACCAGGTCGTATAAGTCTAACTAGTGATTTATTGTCTTCTTGCCTTAGTGAAGGATATTTGTGTTTGACTGCTCATTTTGTTGATGAGAATTGGAAATTGAATAGCAAAGTTTTGAGCTTCTGTCATATCCCACCACCACATTCTGGACTAGAAATTTACAAGGTTATAATAAAATTAGTTAAGGATTGGGGCATTGATGATAAGCTTTTTTCTTTGACATTGGATAATGCCTCTAGTAATGATAGAATGCAAAGTCACATGAGGGTGAGGCTTAATGATTGGGGATTCCTATTGAATAATGGTAATTACTTTCATGTTAGATGTGCAGCCTGTGTGCTAAATCTTATCATTAAGGATGAACTTAAGGTGATTGAGAATGTTGTGGTAAAAATTAGGGAGAGTATGAAACATGTTAAGGGATCCGAAGCAAGAAAAATTTCCTTTCGGAAAGTTGTGGACTTGTGTAGAATACGAGATACTAAGTCATTGTGGTTGGATGTTGCTACTAGATGGAACTCTACGTACATGATGCTCGATAGGGCTCTTTTGTATAGAGATGCTTTTGATAATTTGCACACTGAAGATGTTACATATAAACAATGTCCAGAACCTTATGAGTGGGACATGGTTGCAAAAATTCGAGATGCTTTGGAACCATTTAATGTTATTACTGAGTTATTTTCTGGTAGTGACTATCCTACGGCAAATTTGTACTTTGAGAATGTCTGGAATATTGCTATGTTGTTAAAGGACTTGGTTCAAAGTGAAGATGAGGTTTTGAAAGGAATGGCAGTAGAGATGCAAAGTAAATTTGATAAATATTGGGCTGAAAATGAAGAAAACAATTATTGCACCTTGTTTGCTTTTGCAATAATTCTTGACCCCCGGTGTAAACTTGATTTTCTCAAGTATTGTTATAAGAAGTTGTTTGACGGTGATGAGTTGAAAGCAGCAAGAAAAGTGAGTGACATATCTCTGAAATTGGCAATGCTCTTTAATGAGTATTCTTTAAGGCTATCAAGTAGAATGTCTTCTCCATCAAACACTCAAACCAGACCCAACTCTAATGAGACTGATAGACGCAAGCGCAAGTGTAACTATTCTGCGGTAAGTTTATTGTCTTTAAATAAATTATGATTAGTTAACTTATATTTTAGGTTAATAATATGTATATTCAGTATTTTATTGCTTTATTGTATTTTTAAGTACTTTAAATAGTTTATAATATGTAACTTATTTTTTCGGTAGGAGTTTGATGTGGATGAGATGGATACTTTTAATGAAAAGACAACATTGCAAGTTTATTTAGATGAATCTAGAGTTCCCAGGAGTAGCAAACTGGATGTTTTAGATTTTTGGAGAGAATAAGAAAAGGGATATGGTGTGCTTTCTGATATGGCTAGAGATATATTGGTTGTCCCTCTCACAACTGTTGCTTCAGAATCAACATTTAGCATTGGAGGTAGAATTTTGAACAAGTGGAGGAGCTCTTTCATTCCCAAAAATGTGGAAGTTTTGATAACTACACGCAGTTGGTTGCACGGCTATGAATGTAAGTGATTTTTATTGGTCAATTTTCATGTTCTGTTTCATCTCTTCTTCGTACTTGAATAATTTTCTTTTGTTACCCATGAAGGCTTTGGAGACGAGGAATTTATTGGATGTCACGTGGAATGGATTTGATGGAATCTTATGGTAATTGGAAAGTAACTGACAGTGACAACCATGCTTTTCTGCAATGCCAAAATGGAAACTTTTTCAGATCCATTCTTCAGGTGCATGGATGGACTCAAGGTTCTGAATCTGTTATGGTAACATCTCGAATCCTCTGCTTACATCAGTGATCGTGAATCTCTGAAGCAACGTAAAGTGTTCAAAGGGCATCTGAATTTTCCAGGGATGTATACGCAGTTCATTGCATCTCAATGCTGGCCTAAACAGTAAACACTATGTTATTCTGGTCGGCAGTAGTCAGTAGAGCATCTGGAAGCCTTCGGAATCAACATTTAGAGTTTAACTTGATAGATCAAATGTGTCTTTTGAATTTTTCCAGATTAACTTATGTTATACTTCAGGATTGTTTGGTGTTTTGCTCTCAGAATCATAAATAGACTAATCTAGATTTTTCTGATCTTTTTGGTTGATATGAACCTGATCACTGCATTTTCAGTTTACTACATATTATTACATTGTCAGGACATTTACCTTATTCTCCTCTTAGTTTCTACAAAGGAAGCAGCAACTCAGATACTTTTTCCTGGTATTTTCAAATAAATTAAATGTGAGTCTTCAGATCATGGTATGACTGTATGTGCCATGATCTACTTGAAATGGATGGAAATACATATGTAAATGAGGTATGCATTGCTGATTATGGTATTCAATAGTGTCCTGTCCTATTTATATATAGATTATTTTTTTATTATTTTTTTTAGGTTTCAAGTGACTCCGGTGTACCACCTACGAGGAAAGAAGCCCTGTTGGAGGATCAAGATCCTGTATGGCTTGAGATATGCCATGCCCATATAGCAGATGTATGTATCTGCTTGTAAGTTCAATTTTGTTTAAGCCAGTGCCATGTGTATAAGTTGAATCTCACACTGAGAGTGTATCAGGCTAGTATACGGTTGTCTGATAAGGTGGATAATTTTCTTGCGAAGAATAAAGCAGCTCAAATGCAACAAAGGTTAGTGAGATTGTTTCCCATTCAAGTCAATTTTCTCTTTTTTAGCTTGTTCATTTATCATTTCCATTGACTCTTAAAGATTCATTTTTGTGTTGAATGTTAATGTGAAATATCTACACACTGTATTTATTCCTCATTTTATAATTATTACCTTGTATGCAGTTTTTTTCTTAGTCAGAATTCAATTTATGGTTGTAGAGGAATGTATTGCTTGTAAAATATTAGAAAACTAAACGTGAGAATAAATTTGATCACGGCAAACTCAACCCCTTACATATTTAGTGCCAGAGCCTTCAAAAGGTAGTTTGGGAAATTGAAGCAGTATTATAGTTATCACGTGTAAAAATTTCAAATTAAAGATATTTTGTGTTTATGTTACTCTAACCCTGCAACTGCAGAGCTTAATGCTTGTAAGCTTTTTTTGGAACCAATAATGTTAATTTTACTTCTGCTTCAGAGATGGAGAGGAGATATCAGCAAGAGAAATGCAGAGAGTGGTCCAATCTTTATCGCAATACAACGAACAAAAGGATAGACTCAGCTTCCACACCGAGGTTTGATTTGCTTATATTTTTACTTTTGCTATCTACATAGCGGTCATTTTAACCATTTACTTTTTGAAAAGTGTTCAACCAAGCTATTTTCTTGCATGAGGAATGTTCATCGAGGATGAGCATGAGGCTCCCCTCAAGCGAGATCCTCTCCGGAGGGAAATTGGCTGTTTAAATATAAAAGTTAAAACTCCAATATGTACTAAAAGGATCACTTGTACATGTTGGATTCCTCAATCAGATTGCCGGGAAACTTAACCAACTGATAAGAGATATGAGGCTTTGGGACCTCGGGCAGCTTGAACAGGACTTAGTTTTTGGAGATGCTGGAACAAAGGAAGTCATCAATTTCTTTCGGACAAACCGGGTTAAAGATCTCATGCTCTTTCATCATTAAATTTCATAAGCTTGTAGTTCTAGTTGTTTGCTAGTGTTTTACAAATTTGATTCTTTATCCAGGATGCATCAGATGAAAATAAGCTACGACTGATGATTATATATGCATGTGTTAGCCATGAAAAGTTTGAGGGTGACAAGGCTGCAAAGCTTATGCAGGTGGCTGCTCATTCTTAAGGTTTATATAATGACTACATTTTCTTCCATATTTGATCAGTTTATTACACCTCTTCTTTTCCACTAAGTTCTGCATAGGCTTATAAGTTGGCTTGATATTTAGTATAGTGATCAATGGGGCAGTAAAGTCTAGAGCTTTACTGTCGAATGATTTAGTTTATTAAAATTGAAAACCCACAAGGAATCCATTCGTCATCCTTTAGGCTGATGGTAAGACAACTTTTCAAACTATAATATGGTTACATGCATTATGAAATCTTCCTACTCATCCAGATAATTTTAGGGGACACCCCAGTGAACAATGATTTTAATTATTTTTTAATGCGAAATTCTCTCGGTTAAACAGCCTGATGGGAGCTAGGAGAGTGGTATGCTGTCAATGCTTAAACCTTAGTTGAATACTTAGGAAGCACGCACAACAAGCATGCCTCTTAGTTTAATAACTGTTATGATTTTTCACCTTGCATTCGAAACAAGCACAGTATAGTAGAATGCTCTCTACTCTTATATTACATAGTTAAGATACTTTTATCTGAAATGCTATTTTTTAGATTTTAAATTTTTTTTGCTGTTGAGTTATTGTGGTTCTTCCCGACTGCTTATATGTGCTACTATGAAACAGATGTTCTTTTGGCACAATAAAGTATTGTTTATTAATGCAGGCTGCTCATACTTCCTATTAGCTTGATTAATTTTTTGCATTATTCTTGAATTTTTAAGTTTGAAGTAAGCTCAGCTTCTTGTCGTCTATCCTTTTGTCAGCTGGCAAAGTTATCATCCGTGGATATGAAAGCTGTTAAAAATATGAAATTGATTGAGGGGGGATCAGAGAATAATAGTCGGAAGTCATCTGGTTTCTCACTGAAATTTGATACAAAGGTACATGTTTTATGGCTTGTTGAATCTGAGAATGATTCATTCATTGAACCACATAGTACTGAACACCTGGAGTTTCTAAAAACTGTTCTTTTTTTATAACAGAGAAAAAATGCAGCAGTAAGAAAGGATCGAACTGGAGAGGAAGAGCAGTGGGCACTCTTTCAGTTTTTTCCTGTGGTAGAGGTTTGTGCAAGAAACTCATTATTGAAAAGTTAACGTTATAAGTTGATGGAAAATTGGATGAGGAACTTATCTTAAACATATCCAGAGCAAAAGAAGGTCATGAATAAAATCTACGGCAATTCACTTGCCTGATAAGGAAGTGTCTTTTGGTGAATGCATTCCTAAGTATTGTCTATTTTGTTTGTTTAGGAGTTAATTGAAAACCTGAGTAAAGGACAATTGTCGAAGGATGAATATAAATCCATGAACCAAGTGCGCTCAACTGGAAGTGATGCAAATGGATCTTCTCACGGTGGATCAGCTAGGGGTCAACCTAATCCACATTCAATGAGATCAAGACGAACTGCAACCTGGGAAAAACCTCGCATGTCTGATGATGGATCTGTAAGGTAAACTTTATTGTATCACATCATTGTTGACTTGCAGATCCTGTTTCCTTTGGAGATCGGACACGTGATTTTTAGTCCATGTACATGTAACTATGAAAATATAAAAAATCTATTTAGTCTGTACAATGTAATATTTTCAGGGCTGATCCCGCAAAAAGTGATAACTGATCATAAGTACCTAGTTGTTAGTCCTATACTATGCACCAAATCTCAATCTTTCTCATGTCTACTCTACATTTTAGCAGTGATTCAGTTTTGAAGAACTTTGATGCAAAGAAAATGGGGCAAAGGATATTCGTGTTCATCATTGGTGGAGCAACACGATCCGAGGTAAAACTCTTCAACATGTTCACTTCAGAAGCAATTCTTCATTATTTTACTGCTTGAAAGTTGAAGAAATGGACAATATTCAGTGCTGCTTTCTTTCTATTCTTGTGTTCAGCTCAGGGTTTGCCACAAACTTACAACAAAATTGAGGAGAAAAGTCATCCTTGGTTCAACAAGTATGGATAACCCGCCTGTATATATTACGGTAAGGACTGTTTACTCAAAACCAGGCATTGTTGAGAAATCGAGTTAGGCAATTTACTTAGGCGCTAAGCTTCAGAAAATGTTGATAAAATTACATTACATGGGTGATTAAATACCTTTCTTTCTTTGTCATTTCCTTCTTCAGAAGCTTAAGATGCTATCAGAAAAGGAGCTTTCAGTGGCTGACATTAGAATCTAGATTACCCTCGAGGAGTTGCCAAATTCCAGGAGGTTTGCAATATGGCTTAGTTTCTCAGAATTAGAATCAGACCTTCCTGCTTGGATATCCTAGCTGATTTTTCCATTCATTTGAATGTGCAGAAATTCAAAACAACAGAAACGGAAAGATACTGTTCTTGTGCAGCAGGCTGTGAATTCAGAAGTCACTTGGAGCATGGCCTTCCCACTTGACATAGCACGTAGAGTTTAGATCGTTTATTGTGCATTTGTGATGTTGCAAATTTCAGAAGAGAAATTTGCCCAGTCCATTTAGTTTAGTTGTCATCCTTTTGTATGAAGCAAACTTTATGCTCTGAATCTCAGTTTATCAGATAAGCTATATGGTGAAAGTTCATAATTTGAAAATAGTTGATGAGAATGTTGTGCCTTGCAAACTAGTGAAGAATCGTCCACCATCCTCGGTTCAACAAGAATGGATAGTTCAATATATAAAAACAAACCTACCCCAATCACCCTTAACACATGAACATGTCAGAAGAACAAAATATGAGATTTTATTATTAAAAGAAAGTGCAGTTTTGGTTCTTTTTGTTTGCTATCCGAGCAAATTTTGTCCCTTTTGTTTAAATTGTGGCAAATTTACTTCTTTTTTTTTTGTAAAAGTAGTAGTGTAGCTTCTTTTTTTTCCCTTGACAAACACTAGTGTAGGAACTGACCATTAACAATGATACTTTGTAGTCAGACACGGTATAATGCTGACGTTGTTTCTAGCTCCATTTTCGAGTGTAGCGAAATCACATATAGTAATAATAGCATGTATGTATAGTTTACATTTATGAAAGTTTGTACTTCTTTTATTTTATTTTAAATTGTGTATCGATATATTCAATTAATCAAAAGTAGTTATAAGAAATTAATTGTTAGACTTAGAATGAGACCATATAAGTAAACTATAGCATAACAAAAGGATGGAAGGAATCATTAGTATAGCTCACCAAAGGCATTTCCAATATCTGCTCCATCTCCAAATATTAGCATGACGGCAACACAGATAACCATCAGAATATAGTTGACCTCTGGAGCATAGACTTCTCCTTCTTGCCTAGTAGATGTGTGAACGATCTTAACCCGAGGGAAGTAATCAAGGGCTACAGATTGCTTCATAATGGAAAACGTGGCTGAAATCAGTGACTGACTAGGTACGATAGCAGCCAATGTGGCAATGACAAACATAGGCCAGTACACTGCAGAGTGCAGATGGTTAACGGTATAAACTTATAAAAGCCATCAGCATGGTCATTTGGCCCAATGAGGTAATTTACAATGTTCTTTTATTTAATACATAAATTTTAAATATACTCTTTAAATAATTTCATCTAACTATGCTATTAATACACATTTTAAATTTTTAAATTTAATTTATTATATGATATTTTAATATTAAATAACATATCAACATTGTTTGTTTATAATCGTAATGTTATTTTCAACTAAATGTGATCAAGTTAAAATTTTAGACAGTAACAATTGTAACACACTATTCAATCATATTCGGATCTTGTTCGGTTTGAGTTGACATTAATCCGGATGTCTTCAAATTTGGGTTAACATCAATTCGGTTCATTTCGAATCGAGTAGTAGTCGGGTATGATCAGGTTTCTTTCAGGTACAGGTCCTTTTCGGGTTCGGATTCAGGTTCGGTCCAAGTACGGGTCCTTTTCGGATTTCGGTTCAGGTTCAATCGGGTTCAGGTGTTATTCGAGTTTGAGTCCCATCAGGTCTGACAATTTAAGTTCGGGTACGGTTCAATCGGGTGATTTCGATTTTTGATTATTGATTGGGTCTCACTATTTAAATGTCGGTTCGATTCGATTCGATTTTTTATTACCAGATTTTCGAGTTAAGTTATATTTTGCCAGATCTAGTAATGTGTGTAGAATTTTGTTGTGATGTAAGGTGCAGCAATAATTAGTTGCAAAAATGCGGCTCCATCCTACGTTCCATTCCGTGTACTTGAATGTTGGCCCAGCCAACTTGCTTCCCATGGACATGGTAACTGGAATTATTAGAGTTTTGTTAAGGTTCAAAGCATCAGACTTCCCTTTGCTCACAAGTGACTCTCTAGTAAAACTCTAGTCCACTCCAAAAGGCGATCACTGCTCGCACTCAGCAGCCCACACCAGCCGACACCACAGTTATTATGTGAGAGGTAAGTCACGGTAGCCCAACACCAGGATCATTGGGCCGGCCCGTACTCGGTGCCCACCAGGAGGCCCAATCCACCACATGGCCCGAGAGCCATGCTTATGAATCAGGTCACTCCCACACGGTGACTGCCGAGCCTCGAACCGAGGGTGCCTCCAAGAGAACCCAACTCCCAACCATTGGGGTATACCTGCGGGTGTAACTCTAGTCCACTCGTTACAATATAAGGTGTGAAGGTACGGAGCCATGGGAGTGGTGTATTTATATACTCCACACAGGCATAGGCATTAAATGGAACTTCATTTGACCAATTTCCTCTCAAACAGATACTGCCATGAAACTAATTCAAAGTGGCTTTCTTCTTTCGCTTGCACTTTTCTGCAGTGCCCTGTTTGGCGTTGCATCAACTTCAAAAAAGGCAGAATTGGATGTTGAAGTTGAGGCCCTGAGAGCGTTCAAAAGCTCGGTCCACAGAGATCCCTCTGGCGCACTTGCCGACTGGAGTGATGCCAGCCACCACTGTAATTGGTCAGGAATTGCATGTGATTTCATTTCTAACAAATCTCATGTCATTTCTATTTCTCTGGTAGACAAACAGCTCAATGGTCAAATCTCACCATTTTTAGGGAATATTTCGTATCTCCAGTCTATTGATCTCACCTTAAATTCATTCACTGGAACCATCCCTCATCAGCTGGGAAAATGTTCTCAGCTGAATACACTCATCCTCTTTTCCAACACTCTTTCTGGTCCAATCCCACCCGAAATCGGCAATCTTAAAAGTCTTCAGAGTATGGATCTTGGCAGTAACTTCTTAAATGGTCCAATCCCTGATAGTTTGTTCAACTGTTCCGCGTTGCTTGAGCTGAGCCTCGTCTACAACAATCTCACAGGCAGCTTACCATCAAACATTGGTAATCTGATCAATGTTGAGCTTTTTGTTGCTTATGGAAACCAGCTAGAGGGGCCTATCCCAACATCCACTGGAAACATGCAAGTCTTGCAATCTCTGGATTTAACCTTTAACGAGTTATCCGGATCCATACCTCGAGAAATCGGAAACTTGACAAATCTGCAGGTTCTTCAGCTCTTCTCCAACTCCCTTTCAGGGAAAATTCCTGCTGAACTTGGATTGTGTTCTAATTTAGCTGCAATGAACATGTACAGCAATCAGTTCAGTGGCAGCATTCCTTCCGAGCTTGGGAATTTAACGAATTTGCAAGTGTTGCGGCTATATGATAATGAGCTCAACTCCACCATTCCAGATTCATTGTTGCAGCTTAAATCACTGACCAGATTAGGACTCTCCCAGAATGAGCTGATCGGGGGGATCCCTGTCGGAATAGGGTCTTTGACCTCACTGCAAGTGCTCACCCTCCATTTGAATAGACTGACTGGGACAATTCCATCCAGTATAACCAACTTGACCGACCTTATGTACATATCTATCAACAACAATTCATTGACAGGTTCACTTCCACCAGATATAGGGCTGCTTAGTAACCTGAAGAACATTTCAGCATATAACAACCAGTTTCAGGGCTCTATACCTCCCAGTATTACCAATTGTACGCTGCTTCTCGCGATTGATCTTACATACAACAGCCTTGTTGGGAAATACCAACAGGGTTGGGACAGATGACCAATCTGACATTTTTCAGCATTGGTGATAACCAAATTTCTGGCCTTATCCCTGATGACCTCTTCAACTGCTCCATGCTGCAAAGGCTACATGTTAATGAAAACAACTTAACAGGTATTCTGAGTTCAAATGTTGGCAGATTGGAAAACCTCATATCGCTTCGAGCTGGATTCAATTCCCTGATTGGACCAATCCCTCCAGAAATTGGCACCCTGAGTCAAGTCCTTTCTATATTTTTGCATGCCAACAGATTTTCAGGCTCAATTCCTCCAGAAATATCCAATCTTAAGCTCCTGCAAGGCCTTGTACTGCATGCCAATGAGCTGGATGGCGCCATTCCTGACAAGCTCTTTGAGCTTACACAACTCTCTGAACTCCGGCTGCAGCAAAACAAGTTGGCTGGTTCAATCCCAGAAGCGATTGCGAATCTCAGGTCACTGGCCTACTTGGATATCAGTGAAAACATGCTGGAAGGTGGAGTCCCAAGAGGTATGGAGCAACTCTCTGGCTTAAGAGTCCTTGACTTGTCCAGGAATCATCTGAGTGGCACCATTCCAGGTGCTGTGATTGCAAGTTTGAAAAATTTGCAGATATATCTGAATCTTTCGCACAATTTCTTCGATGGAACCATTCCACGTGAAATTGGTTCATTGTTGATGGTGCAAGTGATAGACATGTCCAACAATAACTTGTCTGGAAGTGTTCCTGGGACGATAAGAAGTTGCGTAAATCTCAATTTTCTCAACCTTGCAGCAAACAAACTTTCTGGAGAACTCGAAAGAGATGTTTTCAAGGGGCTTGAAGAGCTCTTGAATTTGAATTTGTCAAGAAACCAGCTGGCTGGGGAACTTCCTGCTGCATTAGGGAATCTGAGTGTTGGTATGCCTTGAATACTGTAATAACCGTTTCTGCGACCCTGGCCTGGAATACAACTACATCTACAATTATGATAAGAATATAATTCCAATTCCAATTTGGACTGATGTTGATTTGGGCCGAATTGTGTTTTGTTCCAATCCCAGTTTGTTAGGGTTTAGTAGAGACAGTATATAAAGTGTCTCTCTTCTCTCTGTAAACATTAATTCTGTTCTGCACTTAGATAGGTAGAAATCTGGCCAATTTCTTGGCGTCTGTAACCTGCTACCTATTATAGTGAATTCGTCTCCCGTGGATGTAGCCAAATTGGTGAACCACGTAAATCTTGTGTCTTGTTATTTTCGTTCATAATTTCTGTTCTTTCTCCATTCCGCACAACAAACTGGTATCAGAGCGATTTCTTTTTCCGGCGATATCCGTAGTGGGTATATCGGATTCTGGGCTCATCAGATCAGGGCTGATCGGGGAGAAAGATGTCTGGGTTGAACGTGAAGATCGACAAGTTTACCGGGAGAAACAGTTTCAGTTTATGGCAGATCAAGATGCGAGCTTTGCTGAAACGGCAAGGTTTGTGGACTCCGCTGACAAAGGATTTCGCGAGCAGTTCTGGCGATGTTGTGAGTCTGGAAGAAAAGGCACACTCGACGATTATGTTGTGTCTCGCGGACGAAATCATCACCGAGGTCTCAGATCAGGAGACTGCTGCACAACTGTGGCTGAAGTTGGAGAGTTTGTATATGACGAAATCTCTAACCAACAAGTTGCTTCTGAAACAACGCCTCTTCGGTCTCCGAATGCAGGAAGGTACGCAACTCAGAGACCATCTAGAGCAATTGAATACTTTGTTATTAGAATTGCGAAATATAGATGTGAAAATTGAAGATGAAGATGCTGCTTTGATTTTGCTAGTTTCTTTACCACTTTCGTATGAGAATTTTGTTCAGTCATTTATTGTTGGTAAAGATTCTGTGTCTCTGGAGGAAGTAAGATCCTCTCTCCATAGTAGAGAGTTGCGACATAAGGCAAACAATACAGGTACAGAAAGTCAGGCCATTGGCTTGTTTGCTAGTGACGGAAACACAAAAGGCAAGGAAACCGGCAATAAGAAGAAGGGCAAGAAGTCATCTTCAAAGGGTCCTAAGGCCAATGATGTTTGTAACTACTGTAAGGAGAAGGGGCATTGGAAAAAGGAGTGTCCGAAGAAGGCTAGTAAATCTGGGAGTACATCTGGTACTGCTGCTGTGGCTGAAGGGGATTTCAGTTCTGAAGATGATTTTGCTCTAGCTGTTACTGGGCAAAATAATCATTCTAATGCGTGGTTTCTTGATTCTGGGGCATCTTACCATGTATGCCCAAGGAGAGATTATTTCTCAACTTATGAGCAAGCTGAGGGCATCATTACTACAGCAAATAGTGTTACGTGCAAGGTAGTTGGGATTGGTTCAATCAAGATCAGGACGCATGATGGTAGTTTCTGTACTTTGAACGATGTCAGGCATGTTCCATCGATGACAAAGAATCTGATTTCTCTTCCTATGTTGGATAGAAAGGGTTTCATCTACTCAGGGAGTGATGGAGTTCTGTGTGTCTGCAAAGGTTCTAGGCTGGCTCTGAAAGGTGTTCTGCATGGTACTTTGTATTTTCTACAAGGTTCCACGGTTATGGATTCTGTTAATGTTGCATCTTCGGAGGTTCACCAGGATGATATGACTAAGTTATGGCATATGAGGCTTGGTCATATGGGTGAAAGAGGGATGCAGATTCTGTCGAAATATGATCTTCTTGGTGGCCACAAGGTCAAGAGTTTGGACTTCTGTGAGCATTGCGTTTTTGGGAAGCATCACCGCAGCAAGTTCCCTAAGGCAATTCATAGAACAAAGGGCACATTGGATTACATCCATTCTGATTGTTGGGGACCTTCCCGAGTTGAGTCGCTGGGAGGTCACAGGTACTTTGTTTCTCTGATTGATGACTACTCAAGGATGACTTGGGTTATCATGATGAAACATAAGAGTGAAGCTTTCTCGAAGTTCAAGGAGTGAAAAGCTTTGGTGGAGAATCAGACCGGGAAGAAGATCAAGAGGTTTGAACTGATAATGGGCTGGAATTCTGCTCGTCTAAGTTTGATCAGTTTTGTAGGGATGAAGGGATTGCTCGTCATCATACAGTCAGGAATACGCCACAGCAGAATGACGTAGCTGAGCGGATGAATCAGACATTGTTGGCGAGAGCGAGGTGCATGCTCTCTAATGCTGGTTTGGAAACGAGATTCTGGGCAGAGGCGGTGAGTACAGCTTGTTACCTGATCAACCGCGGGCCTCACACGGGTATAGAGTGCAAAATACCTATGGAGTTGTGGTCAGGTAAAGTTGTTGATTACTCCAAGTTAAAATTTTTTGGTTGTACATCTTATTATCATGTTAGTGATGGTAAGTTAGAGCCCTGAGCCAAGAAGGGTGTCTTTGTGGGTTATGGAGATGGAGTTAAAGGCTCCAGGATATGGTCTCCGTCTGAGAAGAGGGTTATTCTGAGCAGGGACGTTGTCTTTGATGAAAATTCTTTGCTTAGATCTATGGTGAAGCCCATAGTTGTGCCAGAAACTAGTGGAGTTGATAAACAGGTGGAGCTTGAAGTCACTCAAGGTGAAAATAGATTGGAACAATTTGAGGTGAATCAAGAGCCACAGACAGAATCTGAGATACCGGAATCTCCACCACCAGATTCTCAACCATCAGGAGCTACAGTCCGCAGTTTAGCTCAGGATCGACCCAGGAGGGTTGGAGTTGGGGCGCCCAAGAGATATGGGTTTGAGGATATGGTGGGTTATGCACTACAGGTTGCTGAGGAGGTGGATACTCATGAGCCATCCACTTACAGAGAAGCTGTTTCAGGTACTGATGCTGATAAATGGCTTGCTGCAATGGGAGATGAGATGGAGTCTCTTCAGAAGAATCAGACATGGGAATTGGTCAAACAGCCTCAAGGGAGAAAGGTAATCAGTTGCAAATGGGTTTTCAAGAAGAAGGAAGGAATATCACCTGCAGAGGGAGTCAAGTACAAGGCAAGAGTTGTTGCAAGAGGTTTCAGTCAAAGGGAGGGGGTAGACTATAATGAGATTTTCTCACCAGTGGTCAGACACACTTCCATCAGAGTGTTGCTAGCCTTGGTAACACATCAGGATTTGGAGCTCGAGCAACTTGATGTGAAGACCGCTTTTCTACATGGAGAGTTGGAGGAAGAGTTGTACATGACTCAGCCAGATGGTTTCCAGGTTCCTGGCAAGGAAAAGTATGTTTGCAAGTTGAAGAAGTCTTTGTATGGACTTAAGCAGTCTCCGAGGCAGTGGTACAAGAAGTTTGACAGTTACATGCTTCGGCTGGGATATACGAGATGACATGCTGGTAGCCGCAAAGAGTAAGCACGAGGTTCAGAAGTTGAAAGGACTTCTTAGTGCTGAGTTTGAGATGAAGGATCTGGGTGCAGCTCGGAAGATACTAGGAATGGAGATTCTTAGGGATCGAAGTCAGCGGAAGCTTTTCTTGTCACAGAAAGACTACATTCAAAAAGTGTTGGCTAGGTTTGGCATGTCTACAGCCAAGCCTATAGACACTCCTAGTGCTGCAAATATTCATCTCACCACTATGTTTGCTCCTCAGTCAGACGAGGAGAAGGAGTATATGTCTCGGGTTCCTTATGCCAGCGCGGTGGGGAGCTTGATGTATGCTATGGTTTGCACGAGGCCAGATTTAGCACAGGCAGTCAGTGTTGTGAGCAGGTTCATGGGGCAACCGGGAAAGGAACATTGGCAAGCTGTGAAGAGGATTTTCAGGTATCTTAGAGGTACGTCTGATGTGGGTCTCATTTATGGAGGTGATACCGAGTGCTTAGTTACAGGCTACTCGGATTCTGATTATGCTGGTGATGTTGACACGAGGAGATCGATGACTGGTTATGTATTCACTTTGGGAGGTTCTGTGGTTAGTTGGAAGGCGACTTTGCAACCTACAGTGACATTGTCTACTACGGAAGCAGAGTACATGGCTCTGACAGAGGCTGCAAAGGAGGGAATATGGATGAAAGGGCTAGTTAGTGATCTTGGTCTACATCATGATCAGGCTACTGTGTATTGTGACAGTTTGAGTGCAATCTGCATAGCCAAGGATCAGGTCCATCATGAGAGGACCAAGCATATTGATGTCAGATATCATTTCCTGAGGAGTGAGAGGAGAATCAGGGTGAAGAAAGTGGGAACTGCTGACAACCCCGCTGATATGTTCACCAAACCTGTTCCACATAGCAAGTTTCAACATTGTTTGGACTTGCTGAACATCAGAGCTGATTAGGTGCTCTATGGGCAGTCCCGGGAGTGGAGGGCGAAGTCTACTCATCTAGCACTGTAATGGTGCATCTGGAGTTTTCTACTTTGAGGATTCAAGTCAAGGTGGAGATTTGTTGGTATGCCTTGAATACTGTAATAACCGCTTCTGCGACCCTGACCTGGAATACAACTACATCTACAATTATGATAAGAATATAATTCCAATTCCAATTTGGACTAATGTTGATTTGGGCCGAATTGTGTTTTGTTCCAATCCCAGTTTGTTAGGGTTTAGTAGAGACAGTATATAAAGTGTCTCTCTTCTCTCTGTAAACATTAATTCTGTTCTGCACTTAGATAGGTAGAAATCTGGTCAATTTCTTGGCGTCTGTAACCTGCTACCTATTATAGTGAATCTGTCTCCCGTGGATGTAGCCAAATTGGTGAACCACGTAAATCTTGTGTCTTGTTATTTTCGTTCATAATTTCTGTTCTTTCTCCATTCCGCACAACACTGAGGCAGCTTCAGTCACTTGATCTTTCACAGAACAAATTCAGTGGACTCATTCCTGAAACCTTTGGTAATCTCTCAGCCTTAAAACTTCTCAACCTTTCTTTCAATCAGCTTGATGGTCTAGTTCCCACGAAGGGGATATTCCGAAACTTAAGTGCCAACAGTTTGATAGGGAATGAAGCCCTCTGTGGAGCAAAACTTGGAAAGCCCTGCAGCCCATTAGAAACCCCGAAAAGCTCAAAGAGTTACAAAAAGAAGACCATTTTAATTGTTGCAGCTCTTGGATTGGTTGGTATACTCATTGTAATGTTCCTTGTGATCTTCCTTCTTCGTCGAAGAATGAGGTCTGAAAAGATTAAAAAAGTGGAAAGCTTAGAACCTAGATATACCGCTGTCCTCCCTTTCAAGAGATACAGTCCCAAGGACATTGAGACCATTACCAATTTCTTCATTCAAGAAAGCATCCTTGGCTCCAGTAGCTTAAGTACAGTGTACAAGGGGACGCTGGACGATGGGAAGGCTGTGGCAGTGAAGATATTGAATCTGCAGCAGTATTCGGTGGAAGCAGACAAATGTTTCGACAGGGAAGTGAAGACTCTCAGCCAACTAAGACACAGGAATCTTGTTAAGGTACTTGGTTATGCTTGGGAGAGTGGGAAGCTGAGAGCTTTAGTTTTGCAGTACATGGAGAATGGGAACTTGGACAAGTTCATACATGATCCCGAGGTTGATGATTCCAAGAAGACAGTATCAAACAGCGTTGAAATTCTGATCTCGATTGCGAGTGGGATAGTTTACTTGCATTCCGGATACGACTTCCCTATCGTGCATTGCGACTTGAAGCCTGCTAATATACTCTTGGATGCTGATTTTGTTCCGCATGTTAGTGACTTTGGGACAGCCAGAATTCTTGGCATTCATTCGGACAGTGGAAGCGACCTCTCTTCGGCCTCGGCATTTCAAGGAACAATCGGCTACTTAGCCCCAGGTAAAACTACACATTTTTCTTACAAGTCCCCAGTTTCCTCAGCCATCTATTCATTGAAATCAAAATATATTTTTCTTACATTTTTCATGAATCTTCTTCAGAGCTTGCATACATGAGGAAAGTGACGACGAAGGTGGATGTATTCAGCTTCGGAGTGATTATAATGGAAATGGTTACAAAAAGAAGGCCAACGGGACTTGCAGAAGAACAAGGAACATCTATCTCTCTGTCTCATCTTGTTAAACGGGGCCTTAAAAGAGGTATCAGCGGTCTACTTGAAATTGTGGATCCACGTTTAGGTCCATCCTTCTCGAAGAAACAGGATGTAATCAAGGACCTTTTGGATTTAGCTTTGTCCTGCACCAATCAAGATCCCGAAGGCAGGCCTGACATGGAAGATGTGTTGACATTTTTAGTAAAACTGAACAAGAAGTTATGAATTGCATGACTTTTAATTATGGAGGGAAATTTTGTTGTATAATTTGATAAGAAACAGGGGTGACTCTTTCGTTTTTACACCTGTTTATTAGGAATCTACAAGTCTATTGATTTTGATCTAACTGAATTTGTATCTATGGAGTTTTTTGTCTGAAGTTTCGTTTGAATTCTGTCTTTTTGAAATGTCTTCTAACCCTTAAACGATTAGTAATGATAAAATGATGTTGTGCGGAATGGAGAAAGAACAGAAAATATGAACGAAAATAACAAGACACGAGATTTACGTGGTTCACCAAATTTTGCCTACATCCACGGGAGAAGGATTCACTCTATCAGAATTAATGTGTATAGAGAGAAGAGAAACACTTTATATGCTGTCTCCACTAAACCCTAACAAACTGGGCCAAAACACAATTCGGCCCAAATCAACAGCAGTCCAATAAAGAGACAAGCTATACCGTCGGACCGGGGGCGATTCCGCCCCCCTGGACCCCCCGACTCGCTGACCGGACAGCGAGACCCCGTACCAACCTGTCGAAGCGGCTAATACATATTCAAGGCATACCAACAAATGATTTGCCGTAAGCAATTGTATTATTGATAATTGAATATATAGAGAGTACAATAGAGATGTAATAAGGAAAGAACTCTAATCATAATAAATCATAATCTAATCAGTAATCTGATTTATCCTAACACCCCCCTCAAGCGAAGTGTCGGATGCTCGCCGATGCACAGCTTGGACCTAAAGAACTCAAACAGCGGACGAGAGAGCCCCTTGGTTAAAATGTCCGCAATTTGAAGAGAAGTCGGAACAGGAGCAACGCGCAGCTTTCCAGATGTCACCAACTCCCGAATAAAATGGTAGTTAATGTCGATGTGCTTCGCCCGCTTGTGTGCCACTGGATTTTGAGCTAGAAGATAGCACTGCTATTGTCGCATAACAGCAATGGAGAACCAGAAAGTGGAACCCGAAGATCACGAAGCAAATAAGTGAGCCATAGCACTTTTGAAGCAGTGTTGGCGAGAGCACGGTATTCAGACTAGTACTAGAGCGAGAAATTGTGGGTTGTTTCTTGGCACTCCAAGAAACCAAATTCCCACCAAGATAGACCGCATAACCATAAGTGGACCGACGAGTCTCCAGACAGCAAGCTCAGTCAGCATCAGAGTACCCTAACACATCAGGAGTAGTAGCAGAATGAAAAGCTAAGACCAAAATGAAGAGTGCCACGAACATACCGCAAAATCCGTGTCACTGCAGCGAAATGGTCATCTCTGGAATCCTGAAGATACCGACTCACTAAGTTGACCGAGAATGCCAAATCCGGGCGAGAGATGGTGAGATACTGGAGAGCACCACCAAGAGAATGATAAAGTGTAGGATCCCGGAACGGAGGACTGGTAGAGCTGTGAAGCTGAGAATCAGCTACAAATGGGGTAGAAACAGGTGCTGCGTCAGACATACCGGCCAGATTCAAAATATCACGAGCATACTTTGCTTGGCCAAGAAGTAACCCTAAGGAGGTAGGCGAAACTTCAAAACCAAGAAAGTAATGAAGAGCACTAAGATCCTTGATCGAAAACTCTCCGTGTGTCCGATCGATAAACTGGAAAAGAAGAGTCGAGTCATTCCCTGTAAGAATGATATCGTCCACATACACAAGTAGGTACAGTAACGATGACCCTCTCGAGAGGACAAATAAAGAAGTATCATCTGAGCTGCACCGAAAACCAAGCTGTGTCAGATAACTGCTGAAACGCTGGAACCAAGCCCGGGGAGCCTGCTTAAGACCATAAATGGCCTTTTGCAAGCGACAAACATAGTCTGGATGAACAGAATCCTGATAACCAACGGGCTACTTCATGTAGACTGGAACATCAAGAACACAATTAAGGAAAGCGTTCTTGATATCCAACTGATGAAGTGGCCATGAACGCATGGTGGCTACGGCGAGAACCATCCTAATAGTGGAGGCTTTGACCACATGACTGAAAGTGTGATCAAAATCAAAACCTAGAATCTGCGAGAAACCCTGTGCCACAAGTCTACCTTTGTGATGCTCAATAGTGCCATATGGTCGATAATTAAGCCTATAAACCATTTGGAGCCAACAATGTTGACATTCGAAGGTCGAGGCACCAAATCCCAAGAGTGCTGACCACGAAGAGCGGCCATCTCATCATCCATGGCTGAAACCCTGGCTGGATCCTAAAGGGCAGAGCGATAATCAGTGGGCTCTGTCTGAGAAAGGAGTGCGGCAGTGAAACCATGATCAATAATATCCAAATAATCCCAGCACTATGGCACCAGTAGTAGACCGAGTAGCCATCCGATGGGTACGAAGCTAGGGCGGCGAGGCTGGAAGAGTCGAACCAGCTGACGACGCCGAAGAAGGTCGAGCTGCACTGACCAGAGAGTGGCCGTCGGAAGTCACCGGAGAAAGGATGACCGATACTGGCTGAAATGTGGTGGCTGAGGCGTGATGGCCGGCGGCTGAGGTGTGGTGGCCATTGGCCGAAAAGTTGGGTTTGGGTAGGCCATCCAGATAGAGCATGGTGGTGACGGATGGGCGGCTGGAACAGGCACATGTGTGGTAGCCCAAATCGGTGAAGTAAAAGCTCCATAAAAAAAGATGAAATTTCCAGATCCGAAATAGAACGACTGTCCGCAGAAGATGAGACATATGGGAATTAGGTTTCATCAAAATGAACATGGCGAGAGACATAGATACGCCCAGAAGTGGGGTTGAGACACTGGAAGCCCTTATGATGAGGGCTGTAGCCAATAAAAACACACGGAATGGATCGCGATGCAAACTTATCAATAGCAATGGTACGCAGACATGGAAATGCACGGTAGCCAAATGGGTGAAAGAGGGTATAGTTAGGCACATGACCAAAAACAGCCTCAAAAGGTGATTTTCCACGAAGAACTGAACTAGGCAGAAGGTTAATGATGTAAACCGCAGAGGAGAAAGCTTCCACCCAATAACAGTGTGGCACGAAAGAGTGAAAAAACATGGCAAGACTAGTCTTTGTGATGTGACGATGCTTCCGCTCAGCTCGACCATTATGAGCAGGTGTATAGGGCGATGGCATCTGATGATGAATGCCACATGATATGAAGTGAGCCTGAAGTTGATGATTAGTAAACTCTGTGCCACCATCGGTCTGAAATTTTTTAACCCTAGTAGAAAACTGGGTCTCAACAAATTTCTGAAACTGGATAAATGTTTCATAGAAGTCCGACTTATACCGCATCGGGAAAAACCATGTGAATCACGAAAAATCATCGATAAAAATGGCATAATAAGAAAAACTACATGCCGATAAAACAGGGGCTGGTCCCCACAAATCACAATGCACCTTATCCAACAAACTAGTAGCGCGCTTGTCACTAGTGGAAAAGGGTAAACGACTACTCTTGGCCATCTGACAAGGAGAGCAACTAACAGATGTCGGCATAGCGGAAGTGACAGTAATATGGCCACGTCGACTTAACAACTGAATAGTATCATGAGACACATGATCGAGGAGAGAGTGCCACCGCTCAAAAGAAGCCTGGAGCTTTCCAGAGCGTAATTCGCCTAAAAATCTGGAATTACCAGTCTCAAGAAAATAAAGACCTGAACTATGACGGCCTTTACCAATTATCTTCCCTGTATGCTTGTGCTCAATGGAAAATGCATTGACATCAAATATAACACGGACAGGTAAATCACAACTAAGCTTACTAATGGACAATAAACTTCTAGTAATCTTAGGGACCACAAGGACATCATTAACAGAAAAACCTGAGAAATGACATTGGCCGATGTGAGAAATAGATAATGATTCACCATTTCCATCAAGATTAGAATCAGAACAACGATAAAATTGTACCTTATCAAGGTGACTGGTGCGAGCATTGATATAAGATGTAGCACCTGAATCAACGATCCACTGATTTGACGAAGAATGACGGTTAGAACCATTCAAACCGGCCTGAAACAACACCTTGTCCGCAATCCAATTAGTGGAGCAATCTTCCTGAGATATAGGGCCTAAATAAACCATAGCGAAAGACCGAAAATTGTACAACAGATCAAATTGCACAGAAATTGACTAGGTGCTGACGAGAATTTGAGCAACTCGTGAGAAATCACTTCAACTCGCGAGAAACAGTTTCAACTCGCAAGAAATTGGAGGACGCGAGAAACTCCCTGATGTGCGAGTCAATTTGCGCGTGACCTTCACGTGCCGGGGGGTTCTTCTTCAAGCAGGCGCGTGGATCTCGCCGCGGGAGATGGAAGACGTTGCTGATGAAGACGTCGGTGGTGCCGCTAGAAGAGAATGACAACGAAGATGGAAACTTGCCGCTGGAAAAAGGCGTTGCTGGAGAAAGACCGACAGGCAAGAACTTGCCGGAAAATAGAAACTTGAGTTCGCCGGTGACGAAGCGAAGGTAAATTGACAGGACGCTGGAGATGAATACCGCCACTGGAACGCCGCTAGTTGAAGAAAGGAAGCCGGAAGATGACGAGTTCTGCTAACGTTGCAGTGAGAGACGCCGGTGAAGAGGAGGTTGGACGAAGAAGGCTGGTGGGAGATGGCCAGAAGTTGCCGGAATTTGACCGAAAATTCTCCGGAAACAGTTTGCCTTGATCGCGAGATGACCGAAAGTTGCCGGAATTTGACCAGAAATTTGCCGGAAACACTTGCCTTGATTGGCCGGGAAAAGAAATAAATTTATGATTAATGATTTAGGATCAGAACTTGGTCTGATACCATGATAGAATGATTTACCGTAAGCAATTGTATTATTGATAATTGAATATATAGAAAGTACAATAGATGTGTAATAAGAAAAAAATTCTAATCATAATATATTATAATCTAATCAGTTAATCTGATTTATCCTAACAAGTAATTTCTGGTCAACTAAGGCAGCACACGAAATGACCACAAAATCCTATATGAATTTAAAAGGTGGTTTAAAAATTAAATAAAGGAGTAAATTTGTGCATGTGTGCTATCATAACAATGTTAACGAATATTTAGCCTTTTGACATAAGAAAAAGAAACTGAAAAACAAATAAGCATAAAATGAGAATTTTCTAAGCAAGTTTAAAGCACCATGAAAGAAGACAAGAAAACACAGTGATGCATGCTTGAAAACAACTCCAACTCTAATTCATAAGAGAAAAGTGCAGATATATCCCTATATAATTAATGAAAGTGCATATATAATCCCGCGATAATTGAAAGTGTAAATATAACCCTACCTATTCAGGTTATGTGTAAATATAACCTTTTCGTCAGATTCAAGCCGGAAATGAGTGAAAAGTCTATTTTATCCCTAAGAAAAAAAACAATACATTTGTAGCTGGTGATAAAATGTTTGTCAGAAGCCATCTCACATCAAAATGGCCACGCTCTTCTACTTTTCCTCTTTCCCTTTTTCTTTATGACGTCAAAAGCCATCTCGATTCCTCAAAAGCCATCTGTGGTGGTGGCGATTCCTCAAATCCTGTGGTGATTCCTCCTTGGACCGAGGGAGCGGCAAACGGTGGCAAGGCAGCGACGCGCGAGATGATGGAGGGAGTGGCGGGGATGATGGAGGTGGATGGAGGTGGACGGAGCGGCGTTAAGATGGTGATGGGAACGGCGGGAGATGATGGAGGTGGTTGGACCGGTCGGGCAGAGGAACAGAAGGAGTCAGCGAGGCCTTTGACTGTGGTGAGAAGGTGTAGAATTTGGGGGATAAGAGACAGCGGGGCTAGGTCTGCGGGAGGCGGTGAGTGCCACCAGCAGCGCACGGTCGCGGAGACCGGAGTGCACTGTTTGATGGTAAGTAGAATCGCTTTTCTTCTTTAATCCTCAATTTTGTGGGAGACTAGGGCTAGGTGAGGTGGTGTCGATTAGGGGATGGATGAATGGCGAATGGCAGGACTGGTGGGACGGAGGAGAGCTGGTTGGCGGAGCTGGGTCCATTTGACCGACGGTGAGTCCTTGCCGGTGGTGGTGGATTGGGCGGTGAGTCCTAGCTGGTGGTGTGAGATTGGTGGGACAGAGGAGAGCTGGGTTTTTTCCCCTCCATAGCTAGGGTTCTGCGGAGCCGGTGGTGGGTTTAGGTGGCGAAGGAGGGATAGATGGAGGGTTTTGGGTTCTGCTGAGCCAGGTGGTGGTGGTGCTTGTGGTTGTGGTGGCAGTGCTGGTGTTGGCACAATGGTTGTGGTGGCAACAAAGGGCAATTTTGTCTTTTTGATTTTTAATTAGGTTAGAAGGGCAATTTGATCATTACTGGTTACGGTTGAAGTCAATACAAGATCTGTCTTTACTCAAAATCCAGGAATGCCATCCTCTGCCTTCTCTCTTGTCTTACTCTCTCTCTAGGATATTTCCCTAGTTTTCTAGATCTTTGATGATCTTCTTTCTCCAGATAATTTGCAGCCTGTGAACTAATTTTCAAATTTGAAATTTGAAATGGATGATTTATTTACATCATTTATACAATTACAATCAAATCGCTTGATGGTAGCAATCAACGATCTTCGAAAATCAATCATTATTCCTATATATTTCCAGGTCCAACATCCTCCTGCTCTCACAAGCTTCATCTATCATAATCACTCTTTCCCAATTCTGCTGCTTGGCAATACTGATCTTCTTGCAGCCTTAGCCATGGGTGATGAACTGGTTGCCCAATATGCGAAAATTAACCTATCGGATGAAACGTCCAACAGGTTGATTATCCCCGACTCCCTGCCCCAAGAAAACAAACAAACAAAATCTTACCTATTGGGAGCAAAAATCCTTAGCCCCAAATCCAAACGTGTGGATTTCATGATATCCACTTTAACTAAGGTCTGGAAGTGGTGCAAAGGAAAGGTTGAGGGCCATCAAATGGGAGTAAATTTGGCTCTGTTTGAATTCGAGCACCACCAGGATCGAGCGAAGGTTATTGATAACTCGCCATGGTCTTTTGAGTACTGCCTTGTTGCCCTTGCTGAGACTGATGGAGAAGAGCCTCTTCGCCAACTATCATTCACTGATAATCCTTTCTGGGTCCATGTTCACGATGTTCCACCAATCTTAATGACCCCAGAGATGGCCGGCTTAATTGGTGATTACCTTGGTGACTTTGTTAAGGTTGCTACCAATAAGTTTGGATCCTGTAAAGGTAAAACTCTGAAGCTGAGAACCAAACTAAATGTGTTCAAGCCCCTCCCCAGGGTGATCACAGTGGAATTCAAAGGCACCGACTACCTCTTTTATTTTCAATATGAGCGCCTCCCCGCGTTCTGCCAGTTGTGTGGATGCTTGGACCACCCAACGACGGACTGCCTGCTGAAAAACACTCCACAACGAGACTCCCTCATGCCAATGGGGTATGGACGCTGGCTAAGGTATGAAGACGACCATCCGTTCCCGATGCCAGGGCCGGGTGTAATGCACCAAAGACGTCGACAGGAAGAGCAGGAAGCAAAAGGAACAATCATTCACCAAAAAACAGCCCAATCTCAAGAGCAGATAAATCAAAGTCGGGTACCTGTGATCGTTGGTGAAAATCAAGATCAAGATCCAGACGGTGGTGCACCGGTGCAATCAATTGCTGACCCCAAGAAACCAGCGGCTGAGGAACCAGTGGCCGAGGAATCAGCGGCCGAGAAATCAATGGCCGAGAAATCAGCGGCCGAGAAATCAGCAACCGAGAAATTAGTGGGATTTAATACCCTCATTAATCACCTCAACGGCTCTGCTACATTGACGCCTCAAACCTGCAACAGCTACATTCCATTACGAGTCAAAGGCGTTGACTGTGGAGGCTCTTTTACTATTAATAAGGAAGGCCAGCTGGTTATTTCTACACCTTCTCCAACCTTTAATACTTTAAATGTGGAAAAAAATTACCTTCCCTTGCAGGAGAATACCGCAGACTCTACCTTTATGTCCGACAGTAGTGCAGCAAAGTATTGGGCGGAAGCACTGGGTATTCAGGATCAGGTACATACAGGCAAATTGGCAAACCTTGATGCTGGTCTCATCAGGGAGTTGCTATCTCACCCCATCAACTCGTTGAGGGGTTCACCAACACACACACCCACAGGCCCGCCAGAGGTAAACAGAAAAATGAAGTATCACAATTTCCCACCACCGGGATTTGAAAAAGGTCCTGTCATAATGGAGGTAGAAGCTGATGAGGGAACCGACAGCATGCTCCCATTGGCAATCATGGGGGCAAGAAAAACAAACAAAGACACTGAAAAAATATGGAATGAAACCCAGCATAGGCCAGGGAAAGAACCACTGCTCGCGGGAGAAGATCTGGGGGCAAAATTGAAAGTAGCTCGGCAGCGATTCCCAGCCACCAAAAACCCGATCGGAGACCCGGAAAAATGGAGCCCAAAACCTTTATGCCCAAAGCTTTTGACGGATTACCATTTCCACCGTTCTACAGCAGTGGTGGAACTCGAAGGTGAAGGAGTGGCGCCGGAAACCGTCGACCATGTTCGCCGTTCGCCGCTGCCGGATCCGCTGGACAACATGGAGAGCCGCTCGAATCCGGGGCTTTTCTACAGACCAAAAGCTGGCCTAGCTTCAGAAGAACTTTTCGAATTGGCCAAGAGGAAGGTAGACAATGGTTTTGGGGATAAAAATCAGAATATAGAGGAGCTGGGCGTGGGCGTACGGATGAAGAAGGAAGAGAATCCAATGTTGTTTGGTAATTTTGAATTAATTGCCAACAGACATGGAGTTGATGGAGTTGATGGGTCTATGGAAAATGTCAGCTTTTTTCAAAAAGGTGCAGAAGAAAAAGTTGATGGGTCTTTGGAAAAGTTTGGCTTTTTTCGAAAAAATGCAAGAGGAAAATTCAAGCCAAACAATTTTGCTCTTGAGGGAAAAGAAGGTGTGGCCCAATATTCACCAACCAAAGCCCAACTCACTATTTTTAAAAGAAAATCTGCCTGTGTAGAAGATGAGAAGCTGGAGGAAAATACACCAGATCCGAAAAAATACAAAACTGCAGTGGAGACAGCATTTGTTCTACCACCGGGAACAACTTTTAATGTGGGCTTACCCGCATTTGGACCAGCGGCGGCGACTGGAAAATCCCAGTCCCGCCGACGAAAATGAGTCTGCTAGGCTGGAACTGCCGGGGGCTGTCACACCCTCAAGCAGTGAGACATTTCAAAGAACTCTTTTACAAGTTCTGCCCTTCTTTAATTTTTCTGTCGGAAACAAAATGCTCTTCTGATAAATTAGCAGGATTACGAGACTCCCTAGATTTGAATGGAGTATTTGTAGACTCAAATGGCAACTCAGGGGGGTTAGCTCTGTTTTGGAATAAAGATTTAGATGTTTCGGTTTTGAGCTATTCTTTCAACCATATTGACTTCACGGTCGTTGAGCCACGATCGGGCATACTTTGGCGGGGTACAGGCATCTATGGGGAACCATTAACACATAAGCGCCGCCAATTTTGGCAAAATTTTCCCACCCTCTGTAATGGCCCAAACATCCCATGGCTGTGCATCGGGGATTTTAACGAAGTCCTTCACCAACATGAGTTCGAGAGTATCAACACAAGGCCTCCAAACCAAATCGATGAATTCCGTCTGGCTTTAAACATGTGTAATCTGATAGACCTGGGATATGAGGGCTACAAATATACGTGGTTCAGAAACTGGAGAATGCCACATACAGTAAAAGCAAGGCTAGATAGAGCTGTAGCAAATCCAAGTTGGATGAATGTGTTCCCTACAGCAAAGCTCCGACACCTATTTAGTCACAAATCAGACCATTCTCCTATACTACTCCAACTAAGGACCGCGCCAACAGACCAAGTGCACTCACGAAGACATAGACCCTTCCGTTTTGAGAATTACTGGATCCAATCCCCGCAATGTAGAGACCAAGTAACTGAAAGTTGGAATGCGATAGCCCAAGACTTACCGTCAGCAATTGAGGAATGCGCACAAGGTTTGTTAGGCTGGGCTAAAGCAGAATTCCGTAACACACACAAAGATAAAGACCAGATCAAGGCCAAGATAGAAAAGCTCCAAAAAGGTGTTATCACAGCAGATGCTCAGGGCGAATTAGCTGCTTTAAGGCTCCAGTTAGAAAAGCACTTGGATATGGAGGAAGCCCGATGGAAACAACGAGCAAAGCAGCATTGGTTAGAGAAAGGAGACAGAAATACAGGTTTCTTCCATTCTTTTGCAAAAACAAGAAAAAGAAAAAACACCATCCATGGGCTGACAAATCAGCACGGCCATTGGTGCACTGATGAAAGAGATATGGAAGCTATTATCTCGGACCATTTTCGAGCACTTTTCGAAACATCACACCCGTCTCCAATAGTTATTGACCATTTAACATATTCAATCCCGTCAAAAGTATCTCCAACGATGAACACCAGCCTGACAAGACCATATACTTCAGAAGAGGTACATGCAGCTTTGAAGAGCATGGCCCCAAATAAATCTCCAGGACCTGATGGCATGCCACCATCTTTTTTCCAACAATACTGGGACATTGTTGGACCAAAAGTCACTCAAGAGGCTTTACTCTATCTAAATGATGGAAAATCTATGAGATCGCTTAATGACACGAATATTGTGCTCATTCCAAAGGTGAAAACACCAAAATGTGTCTCCCAATTTCGGCCGATTAGTTTATGCAATGTGATATATCGAATAATTTCAAAATGCATAGCAAACAGGCTAAAAGTGGTACTCGATAAAGTGATCTCAAGCCACCAAAGCGCGTTTGTAAAAAACAGACTGATCTCGGATAACATCATTTTAGCTCACGAAGCGCACCATCATATCAAGAGACGAACCTCAGGCCAGAAGGGGCACATGTCCATCAAACTGGATATGAGCAAAGCTTTCGATAGGATTGAATGGAGCTTCCTACTGAAGGTGCTAGAAAATATGGGGTTTGATCCAGTATTTATACGCTTGATTGAAAGCTGCATCTCGACAGTGAAATTCTCCTTCATGCTCAACGGGAAGTGTTTTGGGAACGTTACACCCACTAGAGGTCTGAGACAGGGAGACCCACTCTCTCCATTCTTATTCATTATTTGTAGTGAGGTGTTTTCTAATATGGTCTACAAGGGAGTAAGGGATAGAAGGCTACATGGGCTACAGATTGCTAGGAATGCACCAGCCCTGTCACATCTCCTATTTGCAGATGATACACTTATTCTAGGCGAGGCGACAAATCAGGAGGCAGTAACACTACGAGATATTCTACAATTATATGAGGAAGCCTCGGGACAAAAGATCAATTTTAGTAAATCTTCAATCATGTTTAGCCCAAACACTGGAGACCAATTGAAAGCCTGCATCCTAACCACGCTTCGAATGACAGAAGCCATCAACCATGACAAGTACTTGGGACTCCCCATAGTATTTGGCAGATCCAAAGCAAGTGCACTTCAGGGGATAACAGACAGAATTTGGAAAAACATTGGCAGCTGGGAAAACAAACAGTTATCAAAAGGCGGGAAGGAAGTGCTCATTAAATCAGTCCTTCAGGCTATACCCACCTATACCATGTCATGCTTTAAGCTTCCAGATAAGCTTATTGAAGATATCTACAAACTATACAGCAGATATTGGTGGGGAAGCACAACACAGAAAAGGAAGATTCACTGGTCCACGTGGGAGAAATTATGCTCACCCAAGAGTATGGGAGGTTTGGGATTCAAAGAATTGAGGACTTTTAACACAGCGTTGCTAGCAAAACAGGCGTGGCGTCTACTAATAAACAAGAATTCCTTAGTTACAAGGATTCTAAAGGCTAAATATTTCCCATCGGGAACCTTTTTAGAAGCAAGATTAGGATGGGCCCCATCTTATGCCTGGAGATCCATTCTAGAAGGAAGGAAATTGCTGTCCAAAGGAATCCGAAAGAGAATTGGAACTGGAATGAATACAAGCATAAAAAGTGACCTTTGGCTCCCGAGGCTAGGGAATCAAAGACCAACGTCTTTGCCAGCTGACTTTCCAGCAGATCGAAAAGTTTCACATCTTATGACTCAAGACGGGACAACCTGGAATGAAGAAGCTGTTAGAAGTACCTTTAATTGGGAGGAGTCAAATCTCATTCTATCTTTACCAAGGAGTATGAGCATTAGAACAAGAGATCAATGGATATGGCACCCCACAGTGGACGGTAAATACACAGTCAAATCTGGATATAATCTAGAACTTAACTCCTCCACTCTTGCAATTGCAGGTAACATGGCGTCAAGTAGCTCAGGACCCTCCCCTCACTGGAAGAAGATATGGAACTTACCGGTGCAACCCAAAGTAAAACACTTCCTGTGGCGATTATGTAAAAATCATTTACCATCGGCAATCAATCTGCTGCAAAGGCATATGCCAGCTGAACCTTGCTGCCTCAGCTGCACGATGGATGACATTTCTGTTGAACATATTTTCTTCCACTGCCCGTTAGCGCACAGTATATGGCACACCGCTGAGCTTCACGAGAGGATCTTCCACTTCCAACAACAAAGCGCAAGCTTATGGATTCAAGATCTATTATTGGATTTAATGCCAAGGGATATGGCATGCGTTGCAACCCTATTATCACAGCTGTGGCATCACAGAAATAAGCTTCTACATGGAGAGAGTCATGACCTGAAACCACAACATTGCGTCAATTACACCACAAAAATGCTCTCAAATCTAGCTGAAACATTAAGAGGCGGCAAATCTAATCAGGAGACGAGTATTCAATTCAATCACTCGTTAACCGATGGCAACACCCTCCACTTTGATGCAGCCATATCCCAAAGCAGAACATGTCTTGGATGGTACATTTGTTCTCCAGTGGGAACTTGGATTTATGGGGAATCGCAGAACCTTCCCATAGTGCATGCAGTCAAACATGCAGAAGCCATGTCCCTAAGAGCAGGGATGCTTACTGCTTTACAAAGAGGTATACGAATCAGTCGTATTCAAGGAGACGCACAGGTAGTCATAAGGGCAATCAAGAATCACACTGAAGACCTGTCTGATTTTGGCCTAATCATTGACGACATCACCAACCTAGCTAATAGGCACTCTCACCCAGAACTGTGTTGGGTTAAAAGGCAACACAACACTGTAGCTCATTCTTTAGCTCAATATGCTAAAACTAGTGTAGAGTCTACCTCTAAATGGGAGCACATCCCACACTTTGTACAACATTTTTTCAATGAATGAAATCACAGTTCTATTTCAAAAAAAAAAAAAGATCATTACTGGTTGGTCAATGGCCAGAAATGGCCAATCAATGCCAAAATACTGACTTTAGAGTTATATTTACACTTATGTGTAATAGATATGATTATATTTATAATAAAAAATAAAAAATAATTATATTTATAATAAAAAATAATTAATAATTATATTTACATTTTCCTCAATTAATTTAGGCTTATATCTACATATTATTCAATTCATAAACATAACTGATAGCACATGTGCGTTAGACAACCTACCTATGATTCCGAGAATTACATTTTACATCAATTCAAACACCAGCGAGCTTCTCCTCCCGTGTTGCCATCACGAGCAATACCCGAGAAGAAGCCACATGAAGTGAAGTTTTTAAATCATAATCTCGGGATTAAAGAAGCTGAACTCGTAGCTCTTAAAAGAGAAAATAACAAAAGGTCAATGGTGCATTCTTGCAGCTCAATAATTTCTTAATTCATATTTTTTCTTGAGTGCGTCTCTTGAAAGACGGTCTTTCCATAAGTCATGGAAAGATCAAGGTTTAAAGTGTAAATTAGAAGAAATTAAGATAAAATTTTTGGGTTGCATGAATGGGTTATAAATTTTATAACTACTATATGTTGCATACTAAATTTTTAATGTTGCAACTAAGACTTTTTACCTTTTATTCTTTAAATTAAAATCCATCTTTGCATAAGCTTATAGAAACACTGTCTTTCCCAAGACTTTGCCCTTTTTTTTTCAATGATTTATCAATATCTACCTATTACCTCTTAAAAAAGGCTTCCGTGGTATGAACAGTAACGTGCAGCGTTTTTTGTGTTTAACTTTACTGTTCATACTGAATCCCACCTTTTCCCTCTTTTCCCTCTTTTCCCCACTTCAGTTATGTGTCTAATAGCATGTTCCTCGTACCCTTCTTATCTACGCATGTTCAGCACTACTTCATGGCGTTTGTTGTTTAAGGTAATTTCTTGTTCCTCTCTGCCAAAATCGAGCTTCCCATTTTCCTCCTTGTAGTTGATTAGGTTTCTTGGGGTTTTGGTATAGATTCGATTCTTTCTAATTCCAATTTCAGGCCAGTTGGAAGAGGTTTTGAGTGATCCGTTGATTTCTATTCGCAAGTGGTACGTACTGGTCTCTGATCTCGCGATTTATATAACCTCTTAATGTTAATATGATTTGCTTTAATTGCTTTTTCTATTCAATTTTAATGCTTTTCGAAATTCTGTACGCGTATGTGGTTATTTCTTTGTTTTTTTAAAATCATTTTTTAGTTTCCATAGTAGCATTCAAGGTGTTTGATAATTTGTTTGAGAAGTTTATTAGATTTTCCCCATCTTTTGATTTCGGTTTCATCTTACTAAACAGATTAGTGCTGAATTAGAACTTGATTAAAACACCGACTTCGATTGGAAACGCATCCTAGAGAGTGGGGAAGATATTGAACCATTATTTGGACCTTGATACACTGGACTAGCTAATCTTGGAAATATGTACTATTTTCTTTTGCTTCATATGTTCTTATTCTATGGAAACTCGATGTTTTTTATGTTCCTTTTTTATACTTCTATTTTGCAGTTGCTACATGGTGAAAACTATGCAAGCATTGTTCTTATAATAATGTCCTTGCTTGTTACAGTTCGTTTGTTCCCATTTCACACTTTACCTTGAAGTTTCTCATAAATAGCAAAAAAAAAAATTCATGTCATTTTTACACCAGGTACTATGTGAATTAGAAACTGAAAGAAGCTTTCGATATTTCACGTGCTGATCCCACTATGGATTTGCATATGCAGCCCTGGTGAGATTTCTTGTCTTCTTTCCTCTGAATTACAAGTTGTTTCTTTTTAACTGTGTTGTTTTAAATTGAATTGATGGATTGATGTTTGATTAGAGTTGTACATTTGTTTAGTAGGTGTTACTCCCTCGATTCTAGTTCCGCATAAAGAGAGTAGTGATTCTGTAACTAAAATAGGCGTAGAAATGAGATCCTTCATGTAGAAATGTGGGAGTATGAGAGATCACACACATTGGGAGTTTTTGAAATGTACATGAAAAGGCTAAGAAGAGATGTCACTTCTAAGGCAACGTCCTATATGGGTGTTCAAATTTCCCGACCTGATCCGACCCGTTTTGACCCAGCCCATTTGGGTTGGGTTGGGTCAATGACCCATATGGGTCAGGTCAAAATGGGTTGGGTCAGGTTTTGACCTGTTTGTAATTTTGCTTCATTTTCTTGAAAAAAATCATTAAAAAGGAATTAATTTAATACAATATATCCACCATTAATTTACTTCTTAAACAATTTTAACATTCTTGAAATTTTGTTTTTATAAAGCTAACGATATATTTTTAAAAAAACTAGCAGGAGACCCACCGTGCGTTGCGCTATTTTTTTATTACAAAATTTTATTTAATTAATATGTGTTATTTACATTTCATATTTAAAATTAAAATAAAATTATAAATATATTTGATGTAACACTAATAGAATTATAAAGTAAAAGCAATCAATTCAGGTAGATTTTATTAAGAGAAAGTCTCTTGTTAGACCGGCTAACGATTAGACCAATCGAGAAAAACCTCATTTTAATAACTTGTGGTCATACTATAAATTTTAAGCAGAACTGTGGGTTGTAGATGGCTCCAACTGTGAAAGAAGTGAAGGTACCTATGCTGAAAGGGTTCTATAATTGCAACATTGAGTTACTGAAACGGGGCAATAATGGGATGGTGTTCTACAACTTATGGACTTTCGGTATCAAAGAAATTCTCAATGTTGGGATTGTTCACATCGAGCAGATTTTCCCATTCAGGTCGGATTTGCAGCCTCTCAACCTAAGAGGCGCGTAGAGTAGAACTGTTACATTTGTTTATGAGTTTTGTATGAATGTACAACGTTTGCTCTGATATAGTATATTGAGTAAAGTGCTAAAATAATCCTACCTTTTGGTTGAAAGTGCTAATATAATCGTGCAAAATGAGAAAGTGCCAAAATAACCCTAACTTATTTTTGATGTATGTGGCAATCTAACGTTGGATGCCAGTGACTTCAATCGTCAACGAATAGTTTGGCCGAAATTTAATAAAATGGTCATTTTCCACTAGATTTAAAAGCAATCAATTTAGCTATAATTTTTTAAGAGAAGGTTTCTTGTTAGACCGATTAACGATTATACCAATTATAAAAAAATTCGTTTCAATAAATTTTAAGGTCAAATTTTAATTATTTATACATTGCAATGCGTTTTAAAAGTTTTTCAAAGTTATATGAATCTCGTTGTAATAAATAAAAATAAAGATCAAATTACACTATTATTTACATCAATTATAAAATAATTTCGTCTAACGGTCAATCAATCTAAAACTATTTTTTAATTATTTTTATAGCTTTTCAAGAAATAATATATATTACAAGTATATGAGATAAATAAGATATAAAAAGAAATAATGCAACAAATATTAAATTTAGTTCATATATTTCGAATGTTTACTAACTACAATATTGTTTTAGTTTAGATTTTAATATACTTCCCCTCCTAGCTCAAACTGAGGAAAGAATCTTGAAGCTTTCGGTTGTTATGATGCAAGAAAGGTACACAAGTCTCATAGCAGTATCCAAGGGCGAATGCAGAAAACATTAGTGGCAGGAGCTGATATGTAATTAAAAGAAAAAAAGTTTTCAAATATTTTTTATATTAGAGAAAGCTGGAAAAAAAATTTACTCCCAAATTTTCCATAAATTTCATCTCGACAAGGGCTAAAGTCCCCTCCAGCCCCCGCCTATCTCCACCCGTGGCAGTGTCTGACCTTCTATAAAAGAGGACTATCAATTGAAACATCTTTCTACTCTATTCACTCTTTTTTTTTCTTTCCAAATGGTGAAGTTAGATTTCAGGGTGGGAGCATGTGTGTCATATGCGGTGAGTTTAAAGATAGTGTGTAAACAAAATTCTTTGTTTTCTTAGTTTTTGGTTGTTATCATGCATCATTAGCTTATCTTGGCATTCATTATACCAAAGAGTCATTTAATCTTAATAGCAATAAGCGAATATATGTGCAAATTTGACCATAGTCAGATCTATCCTCTTCTTCTCTACTGGTGGAATTCATGTGCATCACCTTTCACTATATCAGAATAATCGGTTGAAGTTCTACAAAGTCATTGTTAAAAAAAGTGTACCACATAAGAATCCCGGCAAGGCGACCACAATATTTAGCGGAAAAAAAGAAGAGAAATAGTAGCTGCAATTGAAAAGAAAAGCACTCCTATTTATTTTCGTTTCTTTTTATACACACCAAAGAATATTGTTCAGACATGTGATTGAATTAGTACACAAAAGAAACATGATCATTCGTTTCATGACACTTCAATTTCTGTGAAGACCCTTATTAAATAACACATCATAAAAAAGTCGCGTGCCCCAACCCCAACTAACAATTTACAAATTACAACACCAACCACCACCCTCAAAATAACTTAGAGCTCGTCTTCACTTGTGTCCAAATTATCCCATCAAGCATGAAGCTTCGCCTGCCAACTGTTCTACAGAAACGTTCTCTCTATGCAACAAGTACTATGATAACAATGGGTAGAACAATCCCAAATATAAAAAAGCAGTAAACAGGTCTGCAAAAAAAGTCGACAAATCAGTAAACTATAGGCTATAGATCACAACTCAGAAATGTATAAACAGACTTGATTTCAAAGTCTATTAAAAACAGATGTCTGCTACAAGTAGAAAGGAAAAGTTTTGGATTTTGACGAGCCTTTACAATAATACTTGTTAAAACTTGAATACCACTACTTCACCATGTAAACAAAATCACCTTTTGCAATACACTCTTGATGATGAGATACGTCAAAATCCACTCACAAAATTCAGCAACTACCAATCTACAGGAGTAAGTTTTTCAGTTAAAGTTAAATGACTTATATTATTACCAGAGATGAGTTCAATCTTTGGGTTTTTTTATCCTTGGTAAGTTGTGATTTACCCTGTGCAGTTGCAGCATGTGAATTTTCAATGTTTGTACCAATATCATCCACAGGTAACACAAGCATGTTGTTAATGTTAAATTTTACACAAAATTAAACTACTCTCAAATATTCATATAAAGAGTGGTCATTACTCCTTGTTCATGAACAAGCACATTAAAATCCTTAAATATCTCATTCACTTCACCAATTTGTGACTGGATCTCTTGTATACCCTGATCTCTTTCTTCTATAATTGCCTCATTGAAAGAAATCTCGTTTTTCAAAAACAAAACTTCCTACCTACAAGATCATCACTAAACTTAATAAGATATGAGTAAAAGATTGAATATCTAGCTTAGGTAGTACTCCACAAAACGCACCTTCTAGATTCTAGAAGAGCTCGCTGTCCTGGCCTTCTCGCCAAACTTACATCAGTCTCAACACTTGTTTGGCTGCCAAGAGCAAATGATCGCTTTGAAAAAGCAGTTGCATTTCAAAAACAAAAACAAAAACAAACACTTCCATCAACTGGTTTCATAGGAGGATAAAAAAGAAGAGTATAGTTTAATGCAATTTAAATAAAAACCCAGGAAAGGCCGATCGATGTCAAGAAATAAAGAACATCTTTATGGTTCTAGATTTTACTCTCATAGAAAGGAAATGTAACTGGCCTTTTGTTGGAATCCATGCTTGTTTCGGAAAAAAAGTTTTGTCTAAATATTCTCCAAGTATGACAACCTGACAATCGCATTTTGATTGTTACTAATACCACAAACAACACATCAGCGTTCAATTGCAAGCTTGAGTGAATGTTTAAGATATAAAGAAAATAGACTTGTCAGGGAAATATCAAATCAAAGCATACAACATGTTGGGGGAAATATCAAATTTAGGATTTTTGCAGTAATGACAACACAAGAATATAAATAGGGAGTTTACAAAGGTGTTTGACCCAATTTTACAGAGCAGAGAAGAAGATAAAAAATTTCTCTAATTACACATTCTATTTCAAGATGAACTTTTAACTTGCTTCGATTTTGCCTAGAGAACATATATAAGATGTTACAACTGCAGCAAATTTTAAAAAATTTCAATTATGCAACAATATACTTACATGTTATAAGATGAAAAACATGAGATCTAACAAGTGCAATGTTGAACAACTGCAACAAACGCTTGCCAAAAGTATCATAGAAATGTACCAACTCTGAGGTCTCAAGTCAAAACAACTGAATTGGGTCTGAAACTTAACACATCATCAAAACAACTCTGTGGACTGGTTTCTTTTTTGGTCTTGCTTCATGGTTTATTCAGTTGTATATTATAGAGTTTTTTTCCCGAAAAGTGGAAAGAGAACTAATACAAACTAATACAAGTCTAAAAAGTTTAATGTACTGAAATATATATAGTTTGATATCATCAAACTACTTAACTAAAAAGAAACAACAGAATTTTTATCACTTTCAGATTATCAGTACAATATAAAATGGACTTCACAATCTCGTTATGTTTCATATTGAGGCACTCAGTCCCTTTAGCCTAAAAAGAGCAACTATCTTATCTAACATAGCTTGGGAAACAAAATTTAACTAGCCAACCAAACCAATAACAGTAAATTACTTCGCTTGTAATGGTAAACTTCATTTGAAGAATCTTTTGTCTGTTCAAAATATACAGACAATACCGTACGAGGATAGGCACAAGTAAACACGATATAACTGCTTAAATTTTTTTAACCCATGGGAGATATCGAATTTTAACAAGTGAATGGAAGACTATGATCAAAAGTGAAAGTCGAGTTATATGTTGTACTGAAATAAAAAACAAACAAAGACTCATCTTCCACTCAAGAAGTGCGTAAACAAATTACAAGTCAGAAACCACACTTGTGTTGCAGCTATTTTTTTGGCATCCACCAAGAAATTAACAAACTCGCCAACCTGCATTATAATCATTTAAGAACACTTACATAAGATGTTCATTTTTAAAAGAATACTACTTCTCTTTGAATTCCATACTAAATAGCATAATCTTTGACACAACATACAATATTTTATGCAAACAATTGGCATCTGTTCGAAGAAAAATCACATCCCTTAGCCTTTCTCTCAAGCAAAAATGCGATGTTTGGGAGTCATACATGCATTGTGCACATTCAATTATGAAAGATTGTAAACTTAGAATACATTCAGCCCAAACTTCAACTTTAAAAGATGCATTATATGCCCTTATGAACTCAAAATAATCTGCAACCATAGCTCATATGTTGTCAATATCAATAATCTCCATGTTCTATGATGTCACTGAACGTCCTTTTTGGTTCCATAACAATACAAAAGAGCAGAATGATCAATAAACAACCCAAAATCATGAACAACATCAGTTTCACTGAATATTCAATACAGAAAGCATAAGAAATCTAGAATAAAACATTTTCCTGATCAACACTGCAAGGCATAGAAAGCATAAGAAAAAATAGCAGTAATCAAGGTTTAAGACTAAAACAGATTGGAAGAAATCTATGCATCGACAATCTTCAAGATAGAAACAATTCAAGCTATCCACAAGATTGATTGGAAAATACTTGTTTTCTTACTTCTTTGATTGAATGATAAAAACCAAAAGGCATAATTGACAAAAACCTTTTCGGAAGAGGTAGGGGCGGTATCAATCAATACCCTTAAAGTGCATGTGTTTTGCCCTATGACAAAGGAGAAGAGAGATGTATTGAGGGCAATAGCTGACAGATGGAAGCTTACGGTAAATGCAGCTGGGTGGGAGCCAAACATGAAGTTCAAAGGATTACCCAGAATTTAGAGCTAAAAATTGAAATATCCACACTAGAAGAAGCAAAAAATGCTATATTTTGAGAGAAGAACCAAATTTTTTGAGTTCACCAAAAGTGTGTGTGAGTGAGTGTTTCTTGAAATCTTGAGTGTGTCAAATGACTCAACTAGGTGGTACCAAGAATCTAAAATTTCAGTAAAGGGTGATAAGGAGGGGAGGTAAAATTAAGATAAGGAAGGAATTTTGAAATTACAAATCTAGGGGACAATAGTACCAAACAATATAATCACAAGGGATATTTGAAGTGCTATTTCCATAAAAAATCTTAAGGAATACGTTATGTTCATTGACTCCTTTCAATGAGCGTTCTATGCCACAGTAAATTGATGCATTGTTCGGGCTCCGATGTACACCTTCTTTGGGCGATAACACCGGAGGGGAACATCTACCTGGACTTGGTTAGTGTTTTTGTTCAATAATGCATAGTTATAGGAGAGCAGAAGAGTGGGAAGATTCCCATGGGAGATATGGTTGGCCTTTTGGCACGACATTTGGGACATCTTATCTCGCATACGGCGTTGGCCAATATGGGCAGGTCAAGATCGACCTATACAATTGATAGGTTATCTAGGGAATTCATGGTGGGAACAACTTTGGAGATATATTTATGTGGCTTTACGGTGGAGAATGTACTTGCAAATTCATGGTTCTTCCACAACTAGACAACACCTCTATCAACCTTGATACAAGCCTAGATGACTTGTTCATTGAACCCGATCCATGATTTGAGAAGGACTTTTATAGAGTATTAGCTAGCCTGGAGATAGACCTAGAAGAGGCTGAAGGGGAGACATCTTTGAGAGCACTTCCGAGCCGATCACATCTTCCCATGTGCACTATGGATCAACTACAATAACTTGGGGAGATCCTCTCAAGTTCTTCCCAAGTGCTTCAAAAGATAGTTCAAGCTATTAGAGGAGTAAAGACACAAGTTGAGGAGCTAAACACGGGGGTGGATTTCCTTGAGGCCACAATCCAAGTAACGGGATTCATTGAGAGGTGTTTCACTAGCCACAACCAGGCCGGCCTTTCGAGGCCGGAAGCATAAGTATCATTGGTTTCCATACTTCACATTTGATTTGAAATGAGAATTCATAAGGGACTATGCATTTCTTAGGTGCGGGGTAGGGACTAGTGAGTACTTAGGAATTCTCATTCATGGATTTCTTCGTGCATGCATGCTTTGTTTGTTTTTGTTGTAGATTTTTGGTTACTTGTGATTATGATGCTTTTGGAAAATTTTGGTGGTTTGCATGTTATATTAGGATTTTAGGATTCTATTTTGCATGTGTAATGTGGCTTTAGGATTTTGTGGTGTATTGGGTTGTTTCTTATCTTTAGTAGTATGAAGCTCATTTTTGGGGCAATTTTGTACTACACCAAACAAATTGGAAAAATTGAAAAAATAAAAAAATATTTCAAAACCTTGACAAGTCAAAAACCCGAAAGGGCGACTTAGGTAACAAGAGGAAAACCCAGATAGGTCAAAAGGCATAGGTAAAAGGTGAGAGGTTTGGCCCGACTAGACTTACTAGTCTAGGCAAAAGTGAGAGGTCGTGTGGAAAAATGTGAGAGGTGAGCACATTTTTTGGGATAAAGCTAGGATGAAAATCCAAAAGGGCTCCTAGGAAAATGAGAGAAATTGAGAGAAAAAAATGAGAAAAACAAACAAGAAACTAGGTTGACGATACATTAGACTCCTTGGTTACAACTAGGTCAAGAATCTTGAGTTATCCCTATGTTGCAACCAAGTCGATGGCTTTTGGATTTCCTTGGTGGATTGTTTTGCTTGAGGATTGCTCTTTGATTGCTTTTGGTACTACTTTTGGGAAAAGTAAGCTTGCATTTATTCTGATCTTGTCACTTATCTTTTTCCATACACATTTACTTGTTTTGGGTGGTTTGGTTACTTTATGAACTTTGGGGAGTGTGAGATTTGTGAGATTTTCACCTGCTTGGGGGAAGTAGGGTAGCTTGCGAATAAGTTGAATGCATTGTCTATTTTTTCATGCTTCATTCCGCTTGAACCTTTTTCTTTGATTTTATTTACTCCAGGACGAGTACAGGTTTAAGTGTGGGGATTCTGATCTGCACCATTTTGCATGGTTTGACCAATGTATTTGACATTGTTTTTAGTTACTTTCGATTGGCGGTTGGGAGAAATTAGTTGAGTTTACATGACAAAGGGTTTAGACAACCATGTTTGGCTTTATATTCTAAATCCCACATTTTGTATACTTAATTAGTGATTCTTGACACCTCATTTTCACGAGCTCCTTGGTCTTCATTATTAGTACCTCTAGTAGGTCGCCCGTAAATGCTAGTTGTTACATTACATTCTTGCGAAGGCCGTTTGCTCTCAACGGGAAAAAAATTGAAGGCCATTTATATTTGAATGGTAGTAGACAAAGGTCACAAACATCAATGCGTGGTAGAAGGAGATTGAAGCCATTGATAGGCAGCTTCAGAGTTCAAGACGGTCAAAGGAGAATATGGTAAATCATGCCCCGAGTAGTTTTCCTTAGTTTGAGAATGATCCAGGAAGAATTAGCCTTCAAGGCTGGTTTCATTGTATTTTTCTTCTCGAGTACTACAAAATCAACTACTAGACCTCTCGATTAGGACTAACGGTTCACCTGTGACAAGCAAACAAAGTTCAACCGACGAAACACCAGCAGCCCGTCACAGACCGCGCATGGTCAAGAACCAGTAGCCCGTGACAATCTTCACGGCCCGAATTACATAAGAATCCAAAGGGTTCTGCGAAGATCTGCACGAGACCAACACGAGACCTTCACGAGGCAGAGCACCGTACCGTGGAGCTTGGAGATGAAGAGTTGAAGATTTGGCTGTGGTGGAGCCAGTCTGTGAAAACCTTCACGGGCCATGAAAAAAGTTCTGAGTGAAGACCAAAGGCTTCTCGCGGTCCGTGAAAACTTTCACGGAACGTGGGAAAAATCTGAGCAAAACGTGTACTGTTCGCGATCCGTGACAATCTTCACGGACCGTGGCACACGACAAGCTTCACGGACCTCGCCAAATCCCACAGGTCGCGGCTATGAATGTTCATGGACCATGCCAGATCCCATGCCCCATGCTTGAATGCTTCACAGACCATGACTTCCGTGCCGGTCCGTGAAGCCTTGGCGGCTGACCTAGGGTTTTGCTATTTTTGGCCTATTTTGGGCCTATTTTTAGGCCTAATCTCCTACTACTATATTTAGGAGCCTTAGTATTCTACTAAACCATTAGGAATTATATTAGGAAGTAGAATATAGCTAGGATAATGTAGAGTAGATTCTCTCTCTAGTTAAGAGAGAAGGAAGAAGAGAGTTCTTCTTCTCCTTCCTTCTTCTTTTTCTTATCTTTTTCTTTTCATCTTATTTTCTAGATCCATTGCACCTAACCAAATATTTTCCATGGATCTAACCTTTGTAGACTAGTTTAGTAGCTTGGAAATAATTGTATTCATGCTTTTATGATTTCTTCCTCAAATTTAGATTTCCCTATCCTAATGCTTATGAATATTTGTGCTTGAACTTGTGTTTTCTAAGAATTATGATTTATGCTATGTAATTATGATGATGCACTCATGGATGTATGGTAGTATAAAATTGTTCTAGGCTTCATTGTATCTTGAAGTGTTGGAATTGTGGAGTAGGTATTGAACACTAGGGAGATTAGTGCATTCATGTCCTTTGAGAGAAAATCCTTATATGTGTTATACCATGATTCCGATGGGATAGTTGTGCTTAATATAAATCACATATCGGCAAGTCAATTCGGAAAATGCCATCAGGGGAATAACCCCTAGCTTACCTCGATAGATTAGCGTGTTGTATGTAGTAACTAGAGTTATGCCGGCTCTAGAGTCATCAAAAGGTGTCTTTTCCTTTACCTCTCTAGGCCTAGGAATTGATATCCATAGTGGAGTTTCCGGGAATGTAATGCATCTTACTACATATCCAACAGTTGCGACCTACGCGAGGCAATGCCCTTTTAGGCGGGCATTGTTCCTTTAAGCGGGGGTGTGTTGGCCTTAGGAGTGAGTGATTAGGGGATGGTCTGCGGCATTGTATGAATAGAGCACACTGCCTAAAATTATGGAAACAGTGAGATATGGGCATTTTGGTAAGTACCACGTGTGGCAGACAATGGGAAATACCTGGTTATCTCCGAACTGTGTAACATGAGCATAAGATAGGTTTATAAGTCCATTCGTGAATGAATCAAGGATAGAATTCATTTATCAAGCATGTTACGAAAATACCCCCAAGTGCATGTTTATATAGTTGTTTGCTTTATTTCACTTTCATGCTTTGTAGTTGTTAGTTTAAACTACTAAAAACCCCTCTTTGCATGTTTTACTTACTAATTATTCCTTTAACTCGTACGGATTGACGACCTATTCGAGATTGTGTTTTAACTAGTACTTGAGCCCTAGTATCCTTGTAGACAAACCCATGGCTTGCTTCTTACTACCCCTTGTTAGCTTAGCAGTAAGAATGAGTGCAGAATATAAATCTCTATCTTTGACCCGTAAGCCCCTCAGCTCGTGTTTTAATTACACATGCTTTAACTAAGCTCGTAATTAAAAACTATGTCAAATGCATTAGTTAAAGCATGCGTAATGGTACCCATTTGACTCCCCACACTTAAACCTTTACTCGTCCTTGAGTAATAAAATCAAAGAAAAAGGTACAAGCGGAATGAAGCATGCAAATTTAGACAATGCATTCAACTTATTCCCAAGCTACCCTAGTTCCTCAAGATGGTGAAAATATTCACAACTCTCCCACTCCCCAAAGTTCCAAAAGCAACCAAACCACCTAAAGCAAGTAAATGTGTATGGAAAAAGATAAGCGACAAAATATCGGAAGAAAGCGAAGCTTACTTTTCTCAAAGTAGTCCCAAAAGCAATCAAAGAGTAATTCTCAAGCAAAACAATCTACCAAGGAAATCCAAAAGACGTCGACTTGGTTGCAACATTGCATAACTCAAGATTCTCGACCTAGTTACAACCAAGGAGTCTAATATATCGTCAACCTAGTTTCTTTTTTCTTTTGTTTTCTCTCAATTTCTATCATTTTTCTGAGGAGCCCTTTCAGGTTTTCATCCTTGCTTTTTCCCACAAAATGTGTTCATCTCTCACCTTTTTTACACGACCTCTCACTTTTTCCTAGACTCGTAAGTCTAGCTAAACCTAGCCTCTCACTTTTACCTAGGTCTTTCGACCCATCCGGGCTTTTCCTAATTTTACCCAAGTTGCCCTTTTGGGTTTTTGACTTGTCCAGGTTCTACTTTATTTTTTTAAATTTTTGAAAAAAATTCAAAATGCTCTTAGAAGAGCCATTGGCTACATTAAATAAACTAAAAATCATAAGTGCTATCTATTCCCCTTCCCCACACTTAAAGCTTACATTGTCCTCAATACATATATAAAACCAAAGAACATAAATGGAAAGAAATAGGAGAGCACTTATAATGAAAAAGAACACTAAAATCTACCTTTGATGGCACAATCATGGAATGTAAAGAACAAACTACCATCACCCTCAATATACTACCCTAACCTCTATCAAGACAGCTCAATCTAAGCATTATCATGCATCACAAATTGAATAAGTACTTGAATCACAATGGAGAGTTACCTCTTTGGTCTCGATGTGTGTATCTCAAGGGTTTTGTGGGTAGGTGGGTTTTGGGTGGTATTTTGGTGGTGGTAGGGAAGAAATGGCAATTGGGTGGTGTAGGAAAGTATGTGAGCTTCATGGGTCGTGCACGTCTACACGACCGATGAACTTGGGGTTTGGTTCACCTCTTTGTTCACCATTTTGAGCGTCACAAACCATGTACATTTACATGGTCCATGAGTTGGACTCCCCGTTTTCTCACCTTCCTCTATAGACCATATGCTTCCTACAAAACAAACATGCACACCAAGTGTAATAGTGCCCCCCCAAAAAAAGAAAGCTACAAATAGGAAAACACACCAAAAATACTAAACTAATCTAACTTTTCAAAGCTCGGGCTGCCTCCCGAGAAGCTCCATATTTTTAAGGTCGTCGGCATGACTCTAATGTTATCCATAAGGTTCGGGTTAATACCCCATCACCTTAGACAACCAAAAATGAAGAGCATGGGTAAGAATCTTCCAAGAGGAAGGTATAGTAGATGAGGAGTCAACCTTAGAGGTAATAGGTGGTATGCAAGCTTAGCATTTTCAATTGGTTTCCTCTAAGATTTCCAAAAATGTGGGAATTGGTTCTATAGGTGGAGGTAGGGGTGAAAATAGGTAATATGGAAAATTAAGAACAATCACCCCTTCCTCAACTTCTTCACTCTTAACAAACCATTCCACATCCCCTTTAGATTCATCTACAAAAATTTCACATTCAACTAGGGATGGTTCATTTTCGGAATATTGGGTTTCTAGTTGGCTCACCCTATTCATCAAATTAAGCACTTTCCCTTCAACTTTCTCAATGCTTGAGAATATTTGGGTTCCCAAATCGCTAATCTTGCTAAGCACTTGTGATTGGAGTAAATCACTACTCTTGGTCACATTAGCTATAGCTTACAAAATTTCCACACAATTCGATTTGGGAACCAATCCTATGGATTGGTGTTGGTTTTGGGGCATTGGGTAAGTTGGTGAAATCCAACTATCTAACCGAAAGTGTTGGTTTCTCGATGCATTTCCATACCACAAATTTGAGTTACCACTAAACCTCGAATTTAGAGAGTCTTGGTATGGGTAACAATCTTGATTCCATCGGCCTTAGGAAACAACAACTTCTACCTCTCTCTCTCTCTCAATTTCACTCATCCATGAGCAAGACTCTGTAAGGTGGTCGCAATGACATGTCCTACAAAATCTCACTCTTTGAGCTATTCTTCTCCCATACTCACTCAACCTTGGGTAACACTCTATAGGATGATCGAAATTAAACACCCTATAAAGTACCCTCCGTTGAAAACACACAAAATTCAAAATCATAGTGCAAGAGTCCTCGGTTTTCACCAAGAACTCAAGCAATACCTACTCTGGAAAAAAAACAAGAAAATGATAAAAGCAATACTAACTAGTCACTAACACGTTATGCTTAACTAATACTCAAACTGAAAAGCATCCCTGGCAACGGTGCCAAAATTCTTGACCTGCCTCCACCCAGCCCTTTTTAAGACACGCCATCCCCTCCTAAATCACCCAACACATGAAGAACATATCATCCAAAAATATTAGCACATCAAATCACCCAAACTTTCTTCAACACAAGATCATGCAAACAACCCAAACACAAATCTCAACAACATACACTCATTCAAGAATTATGCTTTACATAACACTACCACAATGTTAATAAAGAAACTAAGCAAAGAGTTCAATGGATTAACCAGAATTTAAAGCTAAGATTTGCAAGATCCACACAAGAAGAAGCAAAAGTTGCTAACTTTTGAGAGAAAAGCTTCAAATTTTCAAGTTCACCAAGAGTGTGTGTGAGTGAGTGTTTCTTGGAAAGCTTTAATGTGTCAAATGCCTCATTTAGGTGAAGAAATGTACCAAGGATTTTGAAAATTCAGCATAGGTGATAAGGGAGAGAGGAACAATTAGGATAAGACTTGAATTTTGAAAATTGCAAATTATGGGACAATAGTACAAATCAATCAATTCACAAGGTATGTCGGAAGTACTATTTGCACAAAAAATCCTGAGGAATTAGGGAATTACAAAATTTATGAAACAAAAATGCATTTATTTTAGCTTAAAAGTCCTAGCTTTTTGAAAATTTTGCTTTTTTGGAACAATTTGGCAGCAAAACTGGGGAAACACCACAGATTACCCTCGCGCCAAGGGTACCCGACGCAGACTCCCTCCCATGCCAATGACCCCTGGAACGGACCATATGACTTGGCATGGTCTGTGCCAGATCATGGCGCTCGTGCTAAGGTGGATTGGCACGGACCATTAACTTGGCGCGGATCGTGTCAGCTCTTAGTGCGAGGCTGCCACAAATTTTGACCTATTTCCTTGGGTTTTCCCTCTTTTTTCGACAAAACTAGGTCACCTCTCAAGATTAATTCCATCCAAACAACATCACAAGACTGTAACGCAAATTTACAATTCAAAAAAGAGTTTCATCTCAAAGATCCTCATCACAAACAAGAACATGCGAAATCAATTTAATTAATACTCAAAACATGAAATCAAAGTAAAAAAGAAGCACCGTATATTTATTTTCGTCCTCAAGACTTATTTCTTTTCCATGCAATCTTAGTGAGAACCACCTCCCTGTGGGTATCCAAAATTTCCATCGCCAACTCCACCCACAATGACATCATTGTGGAGGGGTCTCCACAATGTGTCACCCTTGCCTTCACACCCTTTGTCCGTTATAGAAAATGAATCATTGTGCCTCACTAAAGTTGAGTCTGTGAACATCACTTTGGGGTTTGAAGTAGGTTGAGGGGGGTTTAAGCTCTCGACACTCTTCCTTTCTAGTTGCAAGTTAGTAAGCATGGAAAAACAGTCTAGTACACATATATTATCACACGAATCATGCAATTCATTAGACTCATCAACATTATCATCAACATAGAATTCATCCAAGTATTCATGCTCATTTATCACATAAGAAGATTCATATAAATCATACTCATCACACTCATCACATAAGCTTACGCCTTTGCACATAAGAGAAGAATCAGTTAAATCATGCCTACACTTATAGATATCAAATTCCACTTTATCCACATCATCTTCTGGAGTTAAGGTTCCCAAATAGACATCAATTTTAGTCCTAGAAGTTTAAATAAAAGGTCCCCCAAAAAGTATTGGGGGTGCACTTCCATCGTGTTCCACATCTAGGACATAAAAGTCCGCCGGAAAAACCAACTTGCCAACCTACACCATCACATCCTTTACTAGCCCAAGAGGGCTAGCTTGAGAGTGATCGGCGAGTTGGACAATCACTATAGTTTCCCCAAGCTCACCTATCTCTAGGCATTCATAAAGACTAAGTGGTATCACATTTATGGATGCCTCTAAGTCTATCATAGCATTTTCAACAAGTATTCCACCTAAGGAGATAGGGATAGAGAACATTCTGGGGTCGTCGCATTTCACAGAAAAATTTTTATGGTTTAAAATGGTGACTAACCATTCTAAAATTTCCTACTTTCTTAGTTTATCTACTTCTATTTTTTTCCATGCAACTTAAAGAAATTTAGCATACGATAGCACATTTTCAATTAGCTCCAAGATAGGTATTGCTACCTCGAAATTTTCAAAGATCCTTCGAATGCTTGCATCATTGATCACCACCTTGGCCTTCCCCTCAAAGAATTTGAAAATGAAGGTGGGATAGTCACTTGAGCCTCGGGTGGTGGAAGCTCCTTGGAGGGTGCTTCCTTGACGAAAATCTCATCTTCTTCGAAGTTTTCCTTGTTTTCCTACAATGTCCCATCATCTTCTTGCATCACCTTCTTCTCAAACTCACGAACTTCCTTCCCACTTCTCAAATTGAGTGCACTCACACTCCTTGGATTGATCTCCAATTGGAAAGGGAGTTTTCCGGACTCCTTGGCCTCAAGTCGGCACACCGAGGTGGCAAGTTGCCCGACTTGGACTTTGAGGTTCTTGATATTTGAGAAAGCCCTATTATCGAGGTCTTCAATCTCTGAAAAGGCTTCATGTTTCTTCCCCAATTGACCAATGGCTTCTAGGATCTCTTCTCGGTCCAATTTATAGATCGAAGCATGGTTGTTGGAAGATCCTTCACCTCTCAGGTATAGTTGAGGTGGGGCTTTTCCACCCCGATAACCTTGAGGTTGATGGTCTTCCCTCCACCAAATATTTGGATGGTCTCGGTACCTTGGGTTGAACGAGTTTACGTAAGGATCCGGCATTGCATCACCTTGGTTCTCCCAAAACCCTTGTTGTTGACTCCTAGCAAATTGTGGTCACTCTCAGTTGTTGTACTCTACGGATTTCACCTTTTACAAATCTTCTACAACTTTAGGACATGCCTCGGTGTTGTGGTTATGGTTACACAACCCACACAGTTTGACTTGATAAATATTCCCTCATAGAAACTCTTTCATCATAGAAGAAAGATCTTGGAATTGCTCCTCCAACTTAAGCGATTGTGAGGGTTCATCCAAGACCTTAACCCTAGACCTTATGCCAAATGGTCACATACCATTGGCCATTTCTTCAAAGAGATCCATTGCATCCTTAGGGATTTTGTTGGCAATCGAACCATTACATGCAACATTCACCATCTCCATGTCTTCATCACATAACCCTTCGAAAAAGTAGTAAAAAAGGTCTCCCTCCTTGAAAGGATGGTAATGGATAGCTTGCAAGAAACCTCTTGAAACACTCCTAATAGTCGTAGAGTGACCCAGTAGCTCCGTGGGTGATATTTGATAGCTGTTATTTTAGTTTGGCGGATTTGGACGCCAGAAAATACTTCTTTAAAAATATTCGCTTCATATCCATCCAGAAGCCCATGCAACCGGAAAGTAAGTAGTAAAGCCGATCCATAGCTTCATCTTGAAGAGAGAATGGAAAAGATCTCAGATTATATTCATCCTCAGAAACACCCGAAGGCTTCATGTTTGTACAGAGCAAGTGGAACTCCGATAAGTGCTTGTTAGGGTCTTCCCCTGCCATTTTATGGAAGGTGGGAAGAGAATAGATCATTCAGCTCTTCAGCTCGCAGCTCATATTGGGTGGAAATGGGGGGAATGTGATGCATAATGGCTGACTCTCCAGATTAAAGGCCATGAGCTCCCTCAATAACCTGTTATCCTCCACCATCTCTTACGACTCTTCTACTAACACAACTAGTTTAGGTTGAACCTCTACTCTAGCTCTCCGCTTCCTTTATTTCCAACTACTTGTGTTATCAGTCAGGTAATGCAAAACATCTAAGTTTGTGGTATGAGTATGTACCATAGACAAGGGGCTAATAGTACCCCTTTGAAGACAACACTAGCAAACAGATAAAAAGATAACAAGATAACCAATAGATAGATTCAACCAATAGCAATAACAAACACAAACAAAGAAAAACAAAAGCAATACTAAGTATTCTACTAACACGTTATACTGATTGACAATTAGGCTGATTAGCATCCCCGGAAGCAGTGACATCAAAATTTTACCCACCTCCACTCGGGGTCATTAATTGTAGATAATTAACCCGAGCAAAGATACCGAGGTCAAAGGGGTTCAAATTAAATTTATAGTTGTGCACCCCACTCACTACTAGGCTATCAATAGGTTAGTTAGCAGTAAGCCATGGGTATATCCACAGAGATGGTAAGGCCTAAAAGTCAATCACTCACAGCCATGTCTGGGTTATTAATATGTACGTGTTGCTAGGAGTAGACAGTATTGTAAATAGGGGGTTGGTTTTTCAATTATAAACTACTATCATGAAAAGTAAAAAGCACATAAACTACATTAGATAGAAACTTGGGGAATGCTTAAATAACATGGTTGATTATATGCTTCGATCCTCGATTAATTCACATGTGAGATTTAGACAACCTAATCTGGTGCTCAAAACACGTAGTGTGGTCGATGACATACACTTCCTGGTGAGATGTCAAATGCATGTATTTTCCAAAGCATTTAACATCTTTTTTGTTATCATTTTGTTGGAAGATTTCTAGATTTAAGTAGGTTTACATAATAAGGGGTTTAAATAACCATTTTCGGTTTTTGTATCTAAATTGTTCACTTTGTAACATATTTTGAGTCGAATGGATTTTTGGTCTTTATGAGCATCTAGATTTCTTTTTGGGAGCTTAATTTGTAGATTTCTCATAAGAACTTTGGAGTATTTTAGTGAATTCCATTTGCAAGGATGGTAGAAGACTAAATGTCACTTACAAAGTGTTAGAAGTTAGATTGAAGAAAGAAGGCAAAGTAGCAAAAGAAGAATGGTCCGTGTTTTTGGAGCTGAGTTCTGAGAATGATCCAAGATGAATTGGTGTGTATGGATAGCATCATTGGATTCGTCTTTGCAAGTAATATAAAAAAGACTATAAGAACTCCCAAAATAGATCAACGGTTCACCTGTAGCGATGAGAATAAGAAGAGGGCAACAGCAAGCCAGCACCCCCATTTGGGGCCGCAGCCCACATTGAGGCCCTCAGTAGCAAGTTGTCCCAGTTTTAAAAGCTGATTTTCAGCCCAAAAACTCTCTCTTCATTCAATTTCATCATACCAAAAATACTCTCCCAAAAATCTAGTTTGCATTTATTTTTCATCTTTAACTCTATGCTTACCATGGATTCTTGCTATTTTGTTATGGGTTTATCTAATCTAGGATAAATAAACTCTTTGGAGCAATTGGTAAGCATTTCTAGTATGAATTTGTGAGATTTAATTTATCCTATTTTGTGCTTTGATTATCAAGTATATTTTGTGCTTTCTTGTGTGATTAAAGCATGATTAATGCAAGATTCTTTTGGGGGGAAACTGATGGGAAAAGAAATAAGATATGGAAAAAATGGTTAGATTTAGCTAAACCAACATCCCAAAATGGCTTAGGGTTTAGATCTATCAAAGGAATTGTTGATGCATGTTCCCTTAAGCTGTGGTGGAAAAGCCAGCTAGGTATGACCCTATGGTCTAAATTACTTTGGTCTTTGCCAAAATCTTATAGGACTTCAGTTACATGGAAGATAATTTGCTCTGTCAATTCCATAGCTGAAGAAAATTCTCTTATTATCCATGGTAAAGGGGCTTGTAATGCTTGGACCTCTAATTGGTGTCCTAATGGCCCTCTGATCAATAAGATTCCAAGTAATATCCTTGAAGCATTACAGTTGTACTCAGTATCTAATTTCATCAGGGATAAAGCACAGATTCTATCTCAGATATCACCCTACCTGGAAAATGATATTGTTTTATTTTTGCAGTATGCAGTGGTGGTGGAAGATAGAGATGATCGGATCATATGGAAACCTGACATCTCAGGTGCTTTTTCATTTAAAACTGCATATCATACCATCACAAACTTTACAGGTAACTTTCTGGTTTCAAATGGAATGTATTGCTGCAAAAAAGATTTCTATTTTTACATGGAAATTGCTTCATTCATTCCTTCCCTTCGATGATGTACTTATAACCTGTGGATATAGTTTGGCTTCCAAATGCCCTGTGTGCTGTCACTCTGATTCAATAGATCACTTTTTCATATCCTGTACACTGGAAAAATTGATATGGAGTAGAATGACTTCTCTCATTGATTTCAACCTTCCCGATTATCAATCCCTCTCCCAAAGATTCTATTCCTTTTGGAACTGTTCGGACTTAACTAAAAGCTACCAACTCATGTGTAAAATACTTCCTTCCCTCATTTGTTGGAGTCTTTGGAAGGCTCGAAATAGGCATATTTATGATCAGGTTCCTTTTTCTGCTGAGCTTATATGTAGAGAGATACTGGACCTCATTAAATTATCACTATACTCCTGTCCTACTAAGATGAGTCCTAATACTGCATTTCCACAATCACTTAGACATCTAATTCCCCTTCTTAGGCCACCTCCTAAGCCAATATTTAGATCTGTCTGGTGGGAAAAACCTGGCATTAATTCTATGAAAATTAACACGGATGCATCGTGGGTCTCTCATACAGCTGCTGCTGGGATTATAGTAAGGGATAGCTCTGGCATGCCTCTATTCATTAATTCAATCACTATTCAGGCTGTATCTCCTCTTCATTCTGAACTATTAGCTATACTGGCTGCTTGTCAATCTTTTCCACATAGAGACATTCCCTTAATCATTGAATTAGATTCTACTTTAGCCATTAATATGATTGAAAATCCATACTCTGCTAATTGGAACTTTTTCAATTTGGCCTATAAGGTTAAGAGTTTATTATGTGGAGCGGTGCTTAAACATGTTTATAGAGAATGTAATTCAGTGGCTAATGCTATTGCGAAACATCATTCTTCTCATAATCAGCCACTAAACTTGTATAATTTGCCAGTACATATCAAAGGTCTCATTTCTTTAGATATGGAGCAATTTCCTCATGTTCAAACTCAGAAACATGGCCTTAATAGGACTTGATACTACTGATGGGAACTTTATTTTTATACCGATCAATTTGCTACACATGAAGATGGAATGGAGCTGCTGTTCACCATATGGCTGCCAACCTGATTTTGCAGCTCATTTTCACATTAAGGGACTTCTACTGATGCTGCCAATAGCCTTCTCTGGTGCAGCTCTAGTCCTCAAATCTTCTTTTGGGTTCTGGACCTTCTCAAGCTTAGTTATTGACGTACTGTCTTTGAAGTTGCCTGGCCAAGGGAGAGAATTAGCACGAGGGGTGGAGATTCTCTCTTTTGGATCGCAACTTAATTACAGATTACGTTACCCTTGTATAAATGCTCATATCTCCTTCAGTATAGATAGCTATAGGACTTTTGGAGGCAACTATGTTGCCTCAATGCTTAGGGAACTAGCAACACTGGATGTACCAAAGGTTGTTTTTGTCACAAGGCCTGGGGAACCTTAATACATATTCCCTCACCTTCGGGTGTTTTCATTAAAAAAATGCATGATTTAGACTAGGATGATCAACTAGTTGATGATTATGGGTTAATTATTTGCTAGGTTTTTGGTCAAACCCAAAAGACTTTGACCTTTTATCATTGTGATTATTTTTGGTCAATGCTAGGTTATAATTATGGCTAACAACTAATTACGATTGTTGATTGATGAAATTCATTAGACTTAAGATGAATTTGAATGAGTTTTTATTAATTATCAATGTGGCTCACTAATAACAATTAGCATGAAGGTTAATCCTCGTAGTCATTATTACTAGATATATTTCTGCTATCCCAATATTTCTCGCTAGTAAGATATTGTGGTAGTTGTGTTGGGTCTCCATGTTAATTGCTATTCTCGGGGAAGCCTATGACACCGATCGTCTAGATTGATCCGGGGGTAAGGGTTGTTGTGTGGCACCGATCGCAATCTCTAACTATAACCGAGGAGAGGAGAGAAATATATTCACTTGAAAGGTGTTGATAAGTTCTCCACAATATGTGGTTAATGCATACAAATAGGATAATTAATCGATGGTCAAAGGATGACTAGAAATGTAAACCAATTGTGCCCAAGACTCTCTATAATCCTAGTTACATCATTTGCGATATTTGTGATCGTATTTGCATTGTTATTTTTAATAGTTTGAAAATTTAGGTTTTTAAAGTAGTCGTAGTTTTTTCCAAAACCACACCCCCCAACTTTGTTACTACACACGTAGAGTTACTTCTTCGTGTGCTTTTTAACTAAGCTTTAACACTCGATAAAACCCCATTTTCCTCGTGGACAACTCCATCTTACCACTAGCTACTATTGAGTAGTTAGCCATAATTTGGGCCTATCAGTACTATCTTTGAGAGGCACAGTAACGGCCTCTTAAATTTTGGCATCGTTGTCGGGGAAAAGACGTATTTTATTAAAGTGTTAGTGTAGTTTTTGTGTGTTTTTGTTTTTACTTGGTTTTTGTTGATGTTCTCTTGCTTTTGTGATTGTTGCATTGGATAAGGTTGTATTGCTATAGTCCATGGTTTATGAAGACTAGCTCATTTGGCAACGACTTTGATCTCTTAGGAACACTCCAAAGAGCAAGGAGACTAGCTCGTTTTGCTTTCCAAGATCCCCAATCATCACTCAAAGTAGTTACACCAACTATGGCGGATGATGCTGGAACCTTGAGGGAGCTCATGGCTCCTAATATACAAAGCTAACCACTTTGCATCACATTCCCTCATCTTCTGGAAAATGTCACTTGTGAGCTTAAGTCCGGGATGATTAATTGTTTACCATCTTTCCATGGGATGAGTGGGGAGGATGAAAACAAGAATTTGTCCGAGTTCCACCTTGTAAGCATGAACGTGAAGCCATCTGGAGCTTCAGAGGATAATTTTAATCTAAGCGTGTTCCCTTTCTCTTTGAAGAATGCAGCCAAAGATTGGTTATACTACCTCCCCCTAAGAAGTATAACATCGTGGAGAGAGGTGAAGATTAAGTTTTTGGAGAAATTCTTTCTAGCATCAAAGTTGGCAGGGTTGAAGAATGAATTAAGCAACATCTCCCAATACTTGGGTGAATCATTATATGAATATTGGGATAGATGTGAGAGGTTGCTAGTTACTTGCCCCTACCATCCATACAAGGAAAGAATCTTGTATATTATTTCTTCGGTGGCTTGTCCGTTGAAGATATGAGGATGATTAATGCCACTTTGTAATGGGTCAATTGCCAGAAAGAGCACAAAAGATGCCATGACATTATTTGAAGACATAGCTAATAGGACTAGACAATTCAGTATGAGGGAAAGGGCAAGGGTGCAAGAGCCTTCAAATCTCAAAACCCCCAAGCTTGAGGAACAAGTTCAAGCTTTAGCTTCCATGATAAAGGAACTAATGAAGGGAAGGATGCATCAAGTCAAAGATTGTGGGGTTTGTTCATTGGATCACCTCACCGATGCATGACCTCACCTCAAATCAAGATGAAGGGCTTGAAGAAGTAAATGCAATGGGCTAACAAGGTGGTCAAGGCGAAGGTTTCCAAGGAAATCAGGGATACTAAGGTGGACAAGGGCAAGGCAGATAAGGTTTCGAAAGAGGACAAGCTCATGATAAAAAGTATGATCCATACTCCCAAACATACAATCCCGGGTGAAGAGACCATCGAAACCTTTGGTGGAGAGATGAGCAAGCCAGGCAATCAAATCCTCAAGGTGGTTTCAAGGTAACCAAGGTGGGTTTCAACCAATCATCAAGGGGTACACGCCCATTAACAAGGAAATAAAGGGTATAATCAAGCACCACAACAAGGCTACTAGAAGGATGAGGGCTCATCTAACCCCCGAGAAGGGAGATCAAGGTCGGAGAACGAGGAGCTTATGCATGCAATAACCACCATGGTCAGATATTTGGAAGATCGCACCTTCACTAGATCTAAGAACTTGGAAACTTAGGTTAGCCAAATTGCATTTTCTGTGGTCCAATTGGAGGCTAGGGATTTCGGAAAGCTTCCCCACAACTGGAAATGAACCCAAGGCAAAATGTAAGTTCAATTACCTTGAGGAGTGGGAAAGAAACCAAGGAACTCGAGCGAGTTGTTAAGGATAGGAAGGAAGTAGAAGAGGAGATATTGGTGAAAGACCAAGAGGTCGAGGAGGTGATCACTCAACCACCAAAAAAGAGAGAAATTGAAAAAATCCTTCCACCACCACCTTTTCTGGCGGCTTTGGGGGACAAGAATCGCAAGGATGAGAATAAATCACTTTTTGAGGTTTTCTGCAAATGTGAGGTAAACATTTCCCTTTTTTATGCTATCAATCAAGTGCCTATGTTTGCTAAATTCATTAAAGAGTTATGCACACCTAAGATAACTAAAGCATTGAAGACTGTTGGAAAAATAAAAATTGGTGACAAGTGCCGGCTCTTTTTCAAAAGAAACTACCTCCTAAATGCAATGATCCCAGCATGTTCACTATTCCTTGTGTCATAGGTGACAAAAATTTTGAAAAGGCAATGATACACCTAAGAGCCTCTATTAATGCAATTCCCTACTTTCTATACAAGACTCTTAACTTAGGGACTTTGCATGAAACTAGGGTGATCATAAAACTAACCGATCATTCCCAAGATATTCCGAAAGGATTAGTGTGAGATGTGTTGGTTAAAGTGAATAAACTAGTTTTCCCCTATCGATCTTTATGTACTCTATATGTCGCATGATAAGAGTGCGCCCCCTATCTTGTTAGGGAGACTGTTTGAGAACTAAGATCAACGTGCATAGCAGTACATTGACATTAGAGTTTGATGGAGAAAAAGTAGGTTACGATATCAACAAGAATAAAGAGCTTCCAAAGGATAAAATGTCTTGCCATGGTGTCACTATAATTGAAAGTTTGCATGAGCATCACAACGAATTTGAACATTTCCACATTATTAACTTCATTTAAGTTTATGATGGAATGAGTAAGGCCTATAAGCAAGTTTCTAGTATTTTGAACAAGGTGAATGTTGCATATGCGAATGCCTCTAGTACTAACTTGCAGTGAGTGAGGAAGGGGTTAAAAAAAACCATCTAAACCCTCTTCACTCCAAAGATTCCCCAAAACCACTCGAAAAAGTCCATTTGGCTCTAGATATGAGGTTTAAGGCGAGACAATGTTGGAAACCAACACATGTGAAGACAAGAATGGGTGGAATCACGGATGGTGATTCAGGAGACCCGAAGAATTTTTTGAATAATACTTGAGAAAATGACTATGTCGTGCCAATAACATTAAATAAACTTGGTTTTGATCATCCGGATAGTCATTTATGACATTCCGTCAATGTGATTGTGGTAACCTTTATGTAATGATAATTATGTAGGAATGGTTGATTTGTGAAGATTTGTTGTTTTAATTGGAATTTATGATTGATTTTTATTATTTTTATATATTTTTCTTGGAACACTATTACGCTGGATTTCATGATTTTTTTTGCATGAAGCATTTGGTTTTAGAGAAAAAGAAGCAAAAAAAGGGGCGAGCAACTGGGGCTAGGAGAAGTTAAACTCACGGGCCATATAGACGTGCAGGGTCCACGATGCTCACACATTCCCCCATCTATAAAGTACCAAATTCCTTCCCTACCACCACTAAATACACCCCGGACCTATTTACCCGCGATCCACTTGAAACACACAATTCGAAACCAAATAGGTATATCTCTCATCCATTGCTATTTCAATGCTCTATTCGATTTGTTGTGCATGACTGTGGTTGTTATTGGACCTTTATGATAAAGGTTGGGAGAGTATTGTGGTTGTGGTAGTTGGTCCATTAGATCTTATAGTTGTGCTACTAATTATGTTTTTGGTGTTTGTTACTCATCATGAATATTATTTCATTTTCTCTCTTTGACATATGTTCTAGAATGTTTATTTTCATTGAGGACAATGCAACATTTAAGTGTGGGGAGGGGATGATACTTATGATTAGTAGTTTAGTTTGTTGTAAGTAGCTCTTTTGAGAGCATTTTTAATGATACATTTAAAAAAATAGAATAGAAAGAGTCCTGCTAAGTTGAAAATCCGAGAGGGCAACTTAGGCAAAATTGGGGGGCCCAGATAGGTTGAAAACCCGAAAGGGAGACCGATGCAAAAATGAGAGGCCAAATGGTGTGGAAAAGGGTGAGGGTGAGCATTGAAAAAGAAAAAAAACGTGGGAAGCTAGGATGAAAACCCGAGAGGGCTCCTAGGAAAAATGAGAGAAGATGAGAGAAATTGAACCATTCTATGCTTCTCTTAGTTTGTCTATATGGAAGCTTCTTTGGTAGAGTAAGCTAGTTTTACACTTGTATTTTGTACCTCACTTTTGATTGGTATGATGGTTGTACATATTATCTTAGGCTTCTGGATGTGAAAGTGTGAGAGATTCCTATGTCCTGGGGGCTAGGGTAATCTAGGAATAAAATATTAGGTGTTTTGGGAAAACCTTTGCATGCTAGTTTATGCTTAGGTCTTTGCTCGTTCTTGTTTACTCGAGATTTAAGTGTGGGGGATTTGGTGAGATGTCAAATGCATGTATTTTCCAAAGCATTTAACATCTCTTTTGTTATCGTTTTGTTGGAATATTTCTAGATTTAAGTAGGTTTACATCATAAGGGGTTTAGATAACCGTTTTTGGTTTTTGTATCTAAATCGTTCATTTTGTAAGCTATTTTGAGTATAATGGATTTTTGGTCCTTACGAGCATCTGGACTTCTTTTTGTGAGCTTAATTTGTAGATTTCTTGTAAGAACTTTGGAGTAGTTTAGTGAAGGTCATTTGCAAGGATGGTAGAATACTAAATGCCACTAACGAAGTGGTAGAAGACAGGTTGAAGAAAGAAGGCAAAGTAGCAGAGGAAGAATGGTTCGGGTTTTTAGAGCTAGGTTCTGAGAATGATCCGAGATAAATTGGTGTCAATGGATAGCATCATTGGATTCTTCTTTGTGAAGACTATAAAAATAACTACAAGAACTCCCAAAATGGATCAGCGTTTTACCCGTAGCGATGGAAATAAGAAGAGGGCAGCAGCCCATATTGCAGCCCGCAACCAAGCCAAGAGGGAAGAAAGCGGGTCAGCTTGTCGTTGCGGCCCGCATCGGCAAGCGATCCATGCTCTAAAAGCTGATTTCCAGCCCAAAAACTCTCTCTTTATTCATTTTCATCTTTTCTGAATATACCCTCCCAAAACCCTAGTTTTCATTTATTTTTCATCTTTAACTCTACATTTACCATGGATTCTTGCTATTTTGTTATAGGTTTAGCTAATCTAGGCTAAATACACTCTTTGGAGCAATTGGTAAGCATTTCTAGTATGAATTTGTGAGATTCAATTTATCCTATTTTTTGCTTAGATTATCAAATATATTTTGTGCTTTCTTGTGTGATTAATGTATGATTTAGACTAGGATGATCAACTAGTTGATGATTGTGGGTTAATTATTTGCTAGGTTTTGGTTAAACGCGGAAGACTTTGACTTTTCGTCATTGTGATTATTGTTGGTTAATGCTAGGCTATAATTAGGAGTGAAAACTAATTATGATTGTTGATTGATGAAATTCATTAGACTTAAGATGAATTTGAATGGTTTTAATTAATTATCAATGTGGTCTTACTAATAACTATTAGCATGAAGGCTGGTCGTAGTAGATATATTTGTGATATCCCAATATTTCTCGCTTGTAGGATATTGTGGTAGTTGTGTTGGGTCTCCATGTGTATTGCTATTCTCGGGAAGCCTATGATGCCGATTATCTAGATTGACCCGAGGGTAAGGGTTATTGTGTGGCGCCGATCGCCCGTTCTAACTATAACCGAGGAGAGGCGAGAAATATCTTCACTCGAAAGGTGTTGATAAGTTCTCCACAATATGTGGTTAATTCATAAAAATATAAAAATTAAACGATGATCAAAGGATTACTAGAAATGTAAACCAATTGCGCCCAAGACTCGCTATAACCCTATTTTTGTTACTTCATTTGTGCTATTTTTTATCATATTTGCATCGTTCTTTTTAATAGTTTGTTAGTTTAGTTGCTTAAAGTAGATGTAGTGTTTTCCAAATCCACCCCCCGCCCCAAACTTTGTTACCACACATGTAGAGTGTCTTCGTCGTGTTCTTTTAAACTACGTTTTTACACTCGATAAAACCCCATTTTCCTCATGGACGACCCCATCATACCACTAGCTACTATTTAGTAGTTAGTAATAAATACTATCTTTGAGAGGAGCAGTGACGACCTTCCACTTCCTCGTACCTTTCATGTCGGGTGCGTTTGCAACCTTCTATTGGCTCCGCCTCCATAATTAGAGGAGTACGACAAGGTCTCATCATTGTTGTAGGTGTGTTTCTCCCCTATACGATTATGTCCTGGGTATTCCACCATTGATGCTCTACTCCCTAGGCCTATGAATGAGGCAAACAGAGGTAGGAATCTTATCTATGACACTAGGACCTCTTACAACCCTAGCTTGCTACTTTTCGCTATCTCTAACCGTAACCCTTCAGACTACTCTTAATAGTCAGGTAAGACTGGTGTGCTGTTATTGTAATAGTAAAACTCAGAAAAGACTTACGTGCACACACCCTCGTGGACCCAAACCCTACTACCCATATCACATCCAAGGTTTCTCTTTCCAGGGGGGTATCAATATTTACACCAACATGAATACAAACTAGAGTGTGTGCTAATTATTCATGAAATTATAACATTCAAGAACAAGTCACAATAATATCACAAACACAATAACTAGGATGAACTAAGAATCTCACAAAAGCATAAATCAACACATGAATACACTTATCCCCAAGCTATGAAAACTACTCCTTAGATGTGGAATTCAAATATAGATTTGAATTCCACATCATAGGATCAAAGAAAAATAAAAAGGAAAGAAAGAAAGAAGAGAGAATGTTTCTCTCTCTAGGACGCTCTCCAAATTACAAGTGAACTAATGAAAAATGGAAAAGTCCTTAACCCTAGTAGACTAAGGCTATATTTATAGTTGTAGGGGATTGGGACTAAAAATAGGCTCAAAATAGGCCAAAAACGTGTAAACCCTTGTTCAGCTGCCTCTAGTGTGGACCATCACGAATGGCGCGGTCTGCGCCACTCATAAGGTTCGTGCGAGGGCGGAGCGCCAGATCTGGTGCAACTCATTTGATTCGTGCTGGCACGGCCCATAGGATCTGGCACGGGCCATGGGTTCTGGTGCGGTCTGTGCCTCCTCCTTAGTGTGGGCCGTGGCATCCTCTACAGGTCGTGTCCGGCACGGTCTGTGGCGTCTGGTGCGGCCCGTCATCAGGATGGTCATTTTTTCACTTCTGATCTATGGGCCGTGTCGTTTGGCACGGTCCATCATCAGAATTCTTATTTTGCTCAGTATTTTTCTATGGGCCACTCGATTCTTCACATTCTGCTGGCAAGTCTTGACATTTTGCACTTGAAACGGTATGGGCCATCGAGAACAGGATGGTCCACGCCTATACTTAACTATTTTTTTGAGTGAAATTGGGCACCTTAGCATGCAGCCCGTCGAGATTGGCATAGTCCGTGCCGTGCCTTGGCATGGCTCATACCAAAGACCCTTGGCATGGGCTGCGTCATCAGGTGTGGGTTGTTGGTGCCACCCATGAGTGGTCCGTACCGATCCATTGTGCTTTGGCCGGCTGGACTACTTTCCTTCACTACAGATGAACCGCTAGTCTGTTTTGAGAGTAGTTGTGATCAATTTTATGGTTCTCGAAGAGACGAAACTAATGGAACCAACCTTAAAGGCTTATTCATCTTGGATTGGTCCTAGAATTTAGCGAAACTGTTGGACCACGATTCTCCGTTTCTTTCTTGGTTGTTTTGAACTCCAATTTGAACGACATTCATCCTTCTACAACCACAATTTTATTTTTGTGGCCTTCATCTACTACCATTCTAATGTGAATAGCCTTCGACCTTTTTTATCCTCCTAGCAAACGACCTTCAAAATCCTAGCAAACGACCTTCAAAATCCTTGCGAACGACTTTAAATATCTTCTACCGTCCTTGCAAATGGACTTTACATAGAATATAACAAAAAGTACCCACAAATGACCTACTAAGGATGATCACAAAGGAAGATCTGGGTGCCCATGGATACAAGATGTCCACTAGTATCAATTAAGTCTTTAAAATGCGAGATTTAGAAAAGAAAACCAAACATGGCCGTCTAAACCCCTTGTCATGTAAACTCAACTAATACTAGCAATCCAACATATAAAGCAAGCCAATTATTACGCAGAATGTAACGGTTAACGCACGCATAATGAAGCACATCGGGAAGATTCTTCGGACATGACCAAATGAGTTAGAATATTATTATTGGGATATCAAATTTTCATCGGTAATTTTGCACACTCAATCATATCAACGTTTCTACATCCAAATTCGATAATGTAAAGCAATATAATTAGATACAAACTAATATTAAGATACTTGTTTCCAACACGCCTACAATATTAAAACATTACAAGGAGGTTACTACTTGTTAAGATTCAAATAATCACACATTAGAGCTATTTATATTTTGCATGAATAGGTGGCATAATTAGTTTCCTTAGATTCATTATCCCAATTGAATCTTCTGATTGTGTGATTTTTAATACAATATGTTGGACAAAGATGATTTCAAAGCATTTGATTATATATCCAAACCACCCTCACCATTTTGAACAATCGTTGTCGACAATTAGTGAGCTTCATGGGATTGATTCCAAAATTCTTCAGAAGTATCAAAATTAGGAATTCTAACTGCTTTTGTTCACCTGTTAAAAAGAGTTTAAATATCACCAACATGTAATGAGCTCCTAGATGGCCATTCCTTCAAGCTTGTTCAAGGAATGCAACACCACTGGCTGGATTTCCGCCACCCCAATGTAATCATTCTGAAAACAAATAAAAATAGAACAATAACTTACTAATATGTATTGTTGAACAAAATATAACACATTCAAATTCACCACTCTTTTCATGTACAATGCTTCTAGATTTCCAAACTCAAAGCATGCATCCACAAAGTTTGCGAATTGATGTTCACATCAGCCCATTTTGAAAACAAACAAATCTTCCAATGACACTTGTTGATATATCAAGGCTTGGTTGGAAAAATCGTTGAACCTATGGCAACTAAATTATACAAAAACGACATAAGTGAATTATAATTGAACGATTTCGCATAAGAAAGGGAAAAGTGTTGGGATTAACACAAACAAAAACATACCATAGTTTCACACTTCGAAAGTTTTACAATGAACTTGCCACAACTCATCTAAGAATAGAAATAATAATCTCATCCGTTAGATATTTGAATGGTTTCTCATTAACTTCTTTTCTTAGTGTAAATAATAGGATGAAGATGAGGGTGAACAAAGTTGGTACAGAGTTGAATGAGTTGTTTGTGAAGTTGGGTTAAAATGACAGTTGAAAGGAAAATATGTAATGAACGGTAGTTATGAATTAAAGGGAGTTGTTTTGGATTCCACCTAGGAAATTGAAACACACCCATTGGAAACTATACCCATGGTTGCATGCATGGTATTAATGTGCATGTAACTCATTTTTTCAAATTTCAACGCAAGTCTTTCCACTTCCAGTTTTGTGACTCGAGTCTGACACAAGATCCAAAATTGGAAAGGTATAATAGGATGGCAGTTGAAATTAAAACTTGTATTTCTATATAATAGGCGATGGTTTTATTTTTAAACATCATAAGTTATATATCATTAGACAGAGTTAAAGGCTGTCTAATTGTATTCCGTAACCGTCGAACGATTTCCCATCCTACCCACCCCATGATCTGATATTTTAACATATGAAGAATGGTGTTTTCGAGCACGAACTAAAAAATGCAGCACAACGGCGTCATTGGTATTCATGCACAAGTGCTCGCTCGTCAAGTCCAACTCACACAGGCCTAAGTCACCTAGACGTTGAGCCCTGGTAAGCCGGCCCAACTTAGTACATAAGTCAGGGGCCTCACTGCCTTATTTACACTATCTCTTGGGTACTTTGTATGCTAGGCGACTTGACTTTCAATTAACCTTTTTTATATTAATTCCACCATAGTGCAATGGTTTCAATACTTCCATGCATAAAAGTTACTCACAGTTCATAATTTTGTATGAACACCCCAGTACAAACTCTCTTTATACTTTACTAACTTAAATGTCGGAGTGTAAACCGGCAGCCCACCCCTCACCGTTCTAAGGGTCAGATTTGCAAGAGGAGGGTGGTATAGATGATCTCTCGTCACCTTGCTAGGTACAAGATTCATCAAATACATTCCTAAATACCTTTTCACAATACTTTCACATAACAATTGTAACACACGCGTATATACTTTCATGCATGCTTCCCATTTTTTATATTTAAGATTATTGTTACCAACAAGACTATCACAATGTAGATTGGGAGAAAATTATGATTTTGAGTAACTCCACGACTTGATACTACCTTAACTTAGCACGAATAATATAGCATATCAGTTTAAGGGCACACCCAACTCTAAACTAGTTCATAACTTTTGGTGCATGGTATGCAATCAAAAATTCCAACACAGACATCTTTTTATCGAAAATATTCTATGTATAACCCGCAATTTGTTGACATTTATAAATTTAAAATTTATAATATGGTTTTAGATTCTTCACAAAAATGAAATCTGAATTGTTTGGATAGATGATGAGTTTGTGTAGGATACTTTTAGGGTTTAGTGTAATTTTGTTTACTATTGTAGCCGAATTGTTCTTCATATTATCATGAATACACCGGCGCTAATCATCAAGGGTTCTACCACTTTCATGGTATTAAAGCATACCAATTTTGTGTGCCTCCCTCCCTTCAATTCTCTTCTCTGAAAAACCGCATCAATATTTTACGGGCACCCCTGGCGTCGTTGGAAACCCCAAAGTGCGAGCCGGTCAAAGATAAGATTTATATGTTGCTCCCTAATTTACTCCTAACTACCAAGAATCATAGCTAGGGGTAAGTTCGAGTATCATCCTCAGAGACAAGGGGTTTAAATTATAGTTTTGCATAGTAACACACATAAGCATCACTAAGTGTGTGTGCAGTAACCAAGGGGGGGGGGACTTTATTTGAGTAGAGAATTAAAGACTAGTCGCATGCAATTCTAAGTAAAAAAAATCTAAGTATGATAGCAAGATACCTTGGGGCATTTTCATGACCTGTTTATAATTTTCATTTAATCCTCGATTCCTTGATCGCACAATGTGGAGAGTTTGATTCATCGGGAACACCCAATGCACTATCACCCGGTAGTTCGCCCCTTCTTCATCTCTCACCTCCTCCCAATATAGCTAGACCTACTATAAGATTACCGACCTACTCGTCAAGTAACTCCCGTATCGTCCATAGACCATCCCAATTAAGTCCCCTAACCTAATCTAACCAGAGAACCAACACTCATGCATAGTTTTCACTCCTAAACACGACCTTCACATTGACCTTTCACCAAAACCAACAAAAAGAAAAAAATATTCCCGGGTTCATTCTCGAGCCTAGCACTAAATCATGACATAATCTCAATTAGTTGTACACACTAAAATTAAAACATGCCTAATCATAACCATTGAACACAAGTAATAATGGCAATAAAGGCATAAAATGGATAAATCTAAGAATTTCAGAAAATCACAGCTAAGCATGTTTACAAAAGCTTCTAAGTACAAATCTAAGCTAAACTATGAAAACCCATAACATATCTACAAGAATCCGTGGAAAATATGAAGAAAATAAGAAAAACTAATGAAAAATTAGGATTTTGGATGCCCAAGTCAGGCTCAAAATAAAAAAAAAGGTTCTTTATGTGTGGAAGAGTGAGAAAAGGGGGAGGGGGCAAACAAAAACGTTTTTCTATAGTCCAGGGCACGTATCATGTTTTCTGGCATGGCATATGCCTAAGGAACCCCATGGTTCTTTGCTCCCGAGAAATGGACTGTGCAAATTTGTACGGACCATTTTCTTAAGACTTCGGCCTCAATTTGTTTTCGTTGCTACAAGTGAACAATTGACAAAGCCAATGATGCTATCCACAGTCACTAATTTGCCTTGGATCATTCCCAGAACTTCGCTTTAAAACCCATATCAAATCTTCACCCGGTACTTTGCTTTCCTTCTTCATTTTATCTTCTACCACTTCGTAAGTGGCCTTCCTTCTTCTACCATTCATGTGAATGGCATTCTCCATGATGGTCTACAAATAAGCTCACAAAACAAGTAGAAATTGACCAAATCATAGAGGTAATCAAGTTAGATAGTAAATGCTTGCAAGATCAGAAAATTACGGCAAATAACCACATAAGGTGATTCTAACCCCCTATCATGTAAAACACATAATAATTATTTGCTCCCAAGAAATGGACTGTGCATATTTGCACAGACCATTTTCTTATGACTTCGGCCTCAATTTGTTTTCGTTGCCACGAGTGAACAATTAATCCGTTTTGGGAGTTCTTGTAGTTGATTTTATAGTACTCACAAAGACAAAGCCAATGACGCTATCCACGGTCACTAATTTGTCTTGGATCATTCCCAAAACTCCACTTTAAAACCCATATCAAATCTTCACCCGATACTTTGCTTTCCTTCTTCACTTTATCTTCTACCACTTCGTAAGTGGTCTTCCTTCTTCTACCATTCTTGTGAATGACATTCTCCATGATGGTCTCCAAATAAGCTCACAAAACAAGTAGAAATTGACCAAATCACAGAGGTAAACACATTAGACAGTAAATGCTTACAAGATCAGAAAATTAGGGCAAATAACCACATAAGGTGATTCTAACCCCCTATCATGTAAAACACCTAATAATTTAACTAACCATAAAAAGGTATAAACGGATGTTAATTGTGCTAAGAAAACATCAAAATCAAGTCTCTCAATATTACACTCCTTCCTTTATCCTTTTTAACCCAATATTACCGCCATATTGTTTTCTCTACAGCATTATTTTTATTAAAAAAATGCGTTCAACAATTATCTCCTCAATATTAATTCCACCTTGTAGCCTTTTTCTTCTATATTTTCCCAACAATTTCCCTACGTGGTGGAAGATGATAAATTTCTCTACTATACCTAAAAGGACCCTGTAGGTGCTGTTAAAAATTGCAAGGTCGCAGTCAAAGATAAAGATTTATATGTTGCTCATGTGCTCACTCCTAACTACTATAAAGTATACATTGGTAATTCTAGGTGTCATTCATAGAGATAAAGGGAGTTTAGATGATATTTTATGAAGTTCACCCTCAGGCGTCACCCCAAGTGCGTGTTAGGAATAGCAAACATTGGGGGTTTTGTGTTAATAAAATTAAACTAATAATTACAAGCCTGCAATGACATATCACGATAAATATAATGACAACTAGCCTTTGGGTATTTACATCACATGATTAACATATAAGATTAGATCCTAGACTTCTATTCACATACATTATTTTCTATATCATATGATGTGAAGATGTTAATTCCCTAGGAACTCCCATAGTCTATCACACCTTTGGTTCTGCCCCCCTCCCAATATCTCAGCTCCTCCACATATAGCATAGAGAATCACTTACAGGCGACGACTCTAGCCCTCACTAACGGGATAATAAACCTGTGATGTGTACCAATAGCATGTTAAACCCAGTAGTAGCATGGATCTTTAGGACCTCCACCGTGAATACCCACCCTAAACCCATCTTGTGCCACTTAGAATATCAGTACCTAAGGTTTTGTCAACACTTAGCCACCATAAACTAAGAATCTAGACCTCGAGTATTAACCTACGACCCTAATTGAGAATTTAATAACACCCGACCCAATTTTCTGATGCTTCCAATATTGATCGCTTGCTAATCCAATTACAAAACTAAAATATTACCTCCCCAGTAGCTCATAAGGATTGTGTTACCACCCTGGTACTCTCAAAACTACAAGCAAGTTATAGTATTGTAAAATGCCCAGGCCATTTTCAAATCCTGGCACTAAATCATGTAGGAATATAATTAAGTGTACATCTTAATCACATTCATCACAATAATTATGGCAAGAAGCTAAAGAAAAAATTAAGCATGATAGTCTATACGAAAATAAATCGATATGAATCTTGAAGTCTAACAAATTAAATGTTAATACGTGTTCACAAATAACCACAAGTCATATATCTAAGCTAAACTAACAAAGCCCACACAAATGATATGAAATGAAAGAAATAGAGAAGTGAAAAGTATCAAAGTAAATATCCACCTCCAATTTATTGATCCAAGCTTCTAAGCAGATATCTAATCTAGGTTATGAAAAACCATCATAGATCTATAAAAACCCATAAAAAATGAAGAAGCTAAGAAAAGCTAATGAAAACCTAGAGTTTTGGAGACCCAAGTCGGGTTCAAGAAGATAAGGATGAAGAATGAGGCTTTTTATAGGTGGAAGAGAGAGAAAAAAAGGGAAAAAGACAAAGGCAATCAAACAGGTGTTTAATTGGTGCAGGGCACCTGCCGTGCAGATTGGAACGATCTGTGCTAATTAACCGTGCAGTTTTATGTTTCACGGGGCACTGGTTGTGCATATTTGCACAGTCCGTGCACTCAAAAGAATAGAACACACGATTTTATGCCCTAGGGGGCGGACCATGCATTTTTGCATGGACCATTCTTTAGTTCCGGTCCCAACTTGTTTCTGTCGCCACTGGCTAAACATTAATCCATTTTGGGAGTTCTTGTAGTTGATTTTATAGTGTTCGTGAAGAAAAAATCCAATGATGTTGTCTTTACAGGCCAATTAGTCTCAGATCTTTCCTAGAACTTGCTTCCAACTCCCGGATCTTTCTTCATCCGATACTTTTCCTTCCTTCTTCAATCTATCTTCTACCACTTTGTCACTGGCCTTTCTTCTCCTACCATTCTTGTGAATGGCCTTCCTAAATCTTCTGCCATCATTGTGAAAGGCCTTCTCCATGATGTCATCAATGTAAACTCAAAAAACAAGTAAGAAATGACCAAATCATAGAGGTAAAACACACTAGCTACTAAATGCTTACAGAATAGGGAAATTAGGGGAGAAAACCATAACAAAGTGATTATAACCCCCTATTTAGTACAACACCTAATAATCTAGCTATCCACCAACAAAAGCATATAAAAATGGTGTTAAATGTTCTAAGAAAATATGCATTTCCCGTCTCATCAACACCCTCATTCACATGCTTAACATTAAGTTTTCTTATTTGACTTTTATACTTTGGAAGCCACATATTCAACTCATCTTGAAGACTCAAAGGTTGTTTGGTTGCTTCGATGTCACAAAACCATATCCTACCATGTCTATCCTACCGCCATCTACTTCTTCGTATGCTATTGCGGCTTTTCCAACCGCTGGTGACTACTTCAAGTCAAATTATTAAGCAGTGGTTACTGCATATGACGCATGGATTGGCAAAGATCAGCATTTGGGTGTCCTCTTGCTCCCGTCCCTCACTAGAGAGGCTATTGACGAGATTACATGCAACACCTCCAAGCATATATGGAAAACACTCTCCACATTCTTCTCTAACTATATCAAAATTAAGCATCCTCAGTCTTTGAGTCCTCGTTCTTCAATTTTGTTGAGCGAGTATGATCTTCATCTCAAATTTAAATTTCTTTTCAATATATTATCTTCTATGGGTGCTAGTGCGAGTAATGATGACCAAGTACTCTATTTTTTGCTATTTTTAAGGATCCTAGCACGTCGTTTCTTAATCGGTCGCTGAATTACGCCAATATGGTTGCTCAAACTGAGAACCACGAGCCATTTTTGAGTTATCTGCAAAGTTTTGATGGTTAAGGAATCAATGGAGTTGGTCCGATTGCATTTCTTGCTTTTGATCGTGACCATGGTGGTCGTGTATAAGACTATGTCGTGGTAGCACGTATGGTACATTCACCGCCCATGGCTATTGTTCTAGTTTGTTGCTTGATGCGCCCCAAAATTGTCATCGTCGAGTCTGCCACTCTTTTTGCCGGAACCTGCAAGACAAAGCCCCCAGAGTGGTCCAGGGGAAAGAGCCTCTGATGATAAAGTTAGCTAGAGTTTTATGAATAGGAAAGAATGAATAGGATTTGTACAATGTTACGTCTTTTCTTTATATAACTTGATGAATAGGGCAACTGTTTTGTTTTCTTATGACGCAAATACTAAGGCTCTTCCTTTGGCTAGCCCCATGGTCGTTACCCAATGGATATTAATTTAGGGATAATTAGTATAACCTGGGCCGACTAGGCTAGGTATTTAGGCCTAGCCTAAATAATGCACTACCAAGAAGCCCCTAGAAAGTTAAGGGTTTGACCCCCTGATTCATCCTAGGCTCCTTGGTTCGACCTTCGAATCCCCCTGATGGCTTCAAGGTGGTTCATACAAACTTGTTGTGAGATGTGAGATGTGATTTCCAAGCCCCTTCAGGGTCCAAGGGTTCGGCCTTGGAGTTGGCTTAGGGTGCGACCCTTGATTGGATTTGTTACTTGAGGGTTCATGCCTCAACTTTCTAATTCTAACTAAGGCCTAAGGATTATAATCAACTTCAAACCTGTCTATTTGTACAAGACCGCTAGCCTTGGAATCAAGGCAAAGAGAAGCTAACTCGCCTCAACACTCGTTAATTGTAGCTAATTAACCCGAGCCGAGGACGAAGGTTAAAGATAGAAATTTATATTCTGCACCCCGATCTCACTGGTATATTACCTAGAGGGTAGTTAACGACAAGCCCTAGGTTAGTTCACAGAGATGCTAGGTCTAATGTATCAACTATAAACACAACCTCGTACGGTCGTCAATTCGTATGAGTGAAAGAAATAGCTAGCAAAGTAAACATGCAAAATGGGGGGGGGGGGGGGTTGGGCTTTCAATATAACAACGATAAAACATGCAAACTAAATAACACAACTACGATATAAAGCTAGCAATTGCGAAAATCATTGAGTTACTTGGTTAATCTAATGCTTCTATCATCAATTCTTTCACAAAGAGATCTAAACAAACCTAATAGTGTGTCTATAACGCAGTGGTGTGGCCGATGGCATACACTTCCCTGCCCCTGTCACGATGGGTTCTCTCGCAACCCTCCATCAACACCGTCAACGTAATTATGGGAGTACAAAAAGGTTTGAATGTTGTTGCAGGTCTGATTCCCCCCTGTGCGATTACCTTTTGGGCTTTCACCACGAATGCAACTACTCCCCTCGGGTCCTATCAATTAGGCCCAAGGATCATAGCCACTTTATCTATGATACTAGGGTTTCTTGTAACCCTAGCTTGCTACTATTTAAGCTATCTCCACCCAAAATCTCTTGGAAAACTTTACGAAGTCGGCTAAGACTAGTGTGATGGTAAGTGGATCAGGGTGACCTCGAATCTCCCATGTACACACCCACGCAGACTCATTCCCCTCCACCCATACAAACATCCAGGTTTTCCTTCCCAAGGGGGCATCGATATTTGGGCCTAGCATGAATACATCCCAAAGTGTGTGCTTATATATGGTGTAATACTAATCCATTCAAACTCAAAAGAAAATCACAATAATATTATGAACACAAAATTAGGATGAACTATAGAATCTCAAAAAGCATAAAGATATAACCTTTGACATGGAATTCAAATCTTTATTGGAATTCCACATCTTAGGATCAAAGCAAAATGAAAAGAAGAAAAAGTTTCCTAAGGAGAGAATCTCCTCTACTCTTGAAAGTGAAAATGAGATCTAAAGTATAAGATAAGATATAAAAACCTAGTAGTCTAAGGTTCTATATATAAATGTAGGAGATTAGGCCTAAAAATAGGCCCAAAATAGGGTAAACCCTAGCTCAGCTGTCACCCGGAGCAAGGCGTAACGGATGACGCAGCCCGTGGATGTACTTGGCGTGGGACGAGAGACGTGGCATGGGTCACACCGCTTCATGGGGGTGGGCTGCCTGTTCTTGAGTGTGGAGCGGATCTTTAACGCAGTGTGTGGCATAGGGATTGGTGCGGGTCACGTCTAGAACTGGTGCGGATTGCAACGTCTCTTGATGGGAACCATTAGAGTGCTAAAATTTAAGGACCTGATCCATGCCCGTGGCTGTTGGAGCTGGTCGTGGTCAGACTTGGTGTTTTGCTCAAAAAACTTGATGCGGACAATCTTATGTAAGTTATCACCAACCCATTTAATTAAGACTTACTCTCTCCCAAATCACCCAACACCAAAATCATATCTTTCAAGCATAATAGCACATCAATCCTCCCAATATACTCTTCAACACAAGATCATGTATACAAACACAAACACAAACACATGTCTCACAACGCTCTCATTCAAAATTCATGCTTCGAATAACACCACCACAATGTCAAATAAAACACATAAGCATAGAGTTAAATGAGTTACCCAAAATTTGAAGCTAAGATTTGGAAGACCCACAAAAGAATAAGAAAAAATTGCCAACTTTTGGAAGAAAAGCATCAATTTTTTGATTTTACAAAGAGTGTGTGAGAATGAGTGTTTCTTCAGAAGAAAGAATATGTCAAATGAGAGAATTAGGTGGATAAGTGTACTATGGAAATTGAATTTTAGCCTAGGTGACTGGGGTGAGAGATATAATTAGGATAAGAATGAAATTTAAAATGCTCAATGTAGGGAACAATAGTACAAGCAAACTACAAGAGATTTGGAAGAATTTTCAAAAATCTTAAGGAATTATCAAATTCCAAAATTCTTGAACCAAAAATGCATTTTTGAATTTTGGAATCAGAATTTTCAAAAATTATGCATTATTGGAGCAAAGAAAAATGAAAATTTGGTTTTAGGTACACAAGGGGCCTGGCGGGAAGCATAGCCTCAAGCCAAACTACCTAGCATGAGGCATAGCCTCACACCAAACCTGCTGGCATGAGGTATAGCCTCTCACCGTTCCAGTCTTGGCACAAAGGATAGCCTCGCATCAGCCTACCTGGCATGAGGCATGCAACAACTGTTTCCTTAATCCTCGGCCATTTCCCTCATTTTCAAAAGAATATATCACTCGTCCAACTTAATTCCATTTAAAACAAAATCATGAGTTTCTAGCTCAAATTTCCAAACCATCAAGAGTTCATTTGAAAAACACACCTAGCAAAACATAGATGCATGCAAAAACTACCTACTTCACTAATCAAAACATGAAAGCAAAGCAAACACCGTATATTTATTGTCGTTCTCATGAATTATTTTCTTTCTCATAATTTCTAGTTAGAAACACTTACCGGTGGGTCTCCGTAATCGCCATCATGACTCCACCCACGATGACATCGTCGTGGAGAGGTCTCCACAATAAGTCATCCTTACCTTCAGACCTTTTTTCCACCAATAGGAATGAATCTCCATGTCTTGCCATCATCGACTCCGTGAATGTCATTTTGGGGCTTAAGGGAGGTGAGGAGGTTTTAAACTCTCGACCATCTCCCTTTCCCGCTGCAACTTGGTTAGCAAAGAAAAACAATCTAGCGTTGACATACTATCCATTGCATTATCCAATTCATCGGAATTATCATCATTATCATCAACATGCGACTCACTCAAACATTCATGCTTGTTTGTCACACAAGAATATTTATCAAGCTCATCACGTAAGGTTACACCTTTGGACATCAGAGAAAACTTTGTTGAATCATGCCTAGACTTATAGATATCAAATTCTGCTTTATCTATGTCATCTTCTAGTGTTAAGGTTCACAAGTGGACATCGATTTTAGTCCTAGACGTTTTAAGAAAAGGTCTCCCCAAAAGTATTGGGGGTGCACTTCCATCATGCGCTACGCCAAGACATAAAAGTCTGTAGGAAAAACCAACTTCCCAAGTTACACCATCACATCCTTTACTAGGCCATGGGGACTAGCTTGGGAATAATCGGCAAGTTGGATAATTACTCTAGCATCCCTAAGCTCGCCTATTTCTAGGCGTTCATATAGACTAAATGGGATAACATTAATGGATGCACCTAGATCTATCATGGCATGTTCCACAAGTTTACCACCTAAAGAGATAGGGATAGAAAACATTAGGATCATCGCATTTTTATGCAAGTTCCTATGATTCAAAATGGCGATGCCTCCCATTTTCAAATGTCATAATCTCTTAGTTGGCTTATGCCTTTTCTTTGTGCATGCAACTCTAAGAAATTTAGCATAAGGTGGTCCATGTTCAATTAATTCCAAGATAGGATGGTTACCTCGACCTTTTTGAAGAATTTTTGAATGTTTTCATCATCGGTCACCACCTTTGGCCATCATCTCAAAGCATTTGGAAATGGAGGAGGAATAGTAACTTGTGCATGGGGCGGTGGAAGCTCCTTGGAAGGTGCTTCCTTGACCATAATCTCCTCCTCTTCGAAGTGTCCTTTGGTAGCTTCCACTATCTTGTCATCTTCTTGCATTATTTTCTTTTCGGTCTCATAGACTTCCTTCCCACTTCTCAATTTAAGTGCGCTCATATTCCTCGAATTCACCTCCAGTTCGGATGGTAGTTTTCCGGACTCCTTGGCTTCAATTAAGCTTATCGAGGTGGCAAGTTGCCCGACTTGAACTTTGAGGTTTTTGATACTTGATAAAGCTTGATGAGGTCATTTTATGCGGTTATATTAGGGTTTTTAGGATTGGATTTTGTATAATTTTGTGCTCTACATGTGGCATTCTGCCTTGAAATTATTTAAGGAGGGATAAAAGCGACTTTGACGTTTTTATCACTTTTTAAATGATTTTGTGTGACAAGGTGATTTGTTTGAAGACTTTGAAGATTTGAAGACTTTGAAAGATATCTTTGAAGATTTGAAGACTTACACTTGGGCTTTTTGAAGATTTGAAGAAGTGAAGAGGTGAAGAAAGGAGAGCAAAGCAACGGGTGAAGGATGGTCCAGGGTTTTCATAATTTTCCGAGAATAATCAGCCTCCAATAGTGGTACCATTGGATTCCTCTTCTTGAGCACTATAAAATCGACTATAAGAACTCCCAAAACGGATCAACGGTTCACCCGGAGGAAGCAAAACAAAACAGGGCTGGAGTTTACTGATCTGGTCGCGACTCGCGATGGAACTGGTTGCGAGTCGCGACGACAGCGTGAATTCAGCCCTGCAGCAGCGTTTTTCTCCCCTTTTTCTTCCCCTATAAATACCTCTTCACCCCTTCTTCTCCACAGCTTCCAAGCCCGCCTTTGGGGCTCCAAAACCCTACTTTTCACCATTTTCTTCCATTTCTTCTTCTTTCTTTGTACATTGTTGTTCTATGTTATGGGTTTTGTTTATCTAGGGTAGTTTTTATCTTGGGAGCAAAGGATTGAAGCTTCCACTTCTATGTAGTAAGAATCATTTTATCTATCTATTTGGTGTTTTTGCTATTGTGCATTTATTATGCTTTGAATGTTAATTGTTGATTTAATTGATGTTGTTGAAAGCTTGAGCATATGAAATACTTGTATGAATTTCTAGCTAGGGTTTGGGGGATTTGAGTTGATTTCCCCCCTTTTCTTGTTAGGAATGTATGAGTATGATTTAGAGCTTTTGATTGTGTTTATGGATTGATAATGTGCTAGATGAATGTGATTGATGTTGAACTCTTCGTCATGTTCGTTTGTGTAGCAAACAAGAGAGTTATATGCTCTTGGATGAATGTGCGTTGCACGTTCATCCAATCTCGTGTAATTGCATGAATTGGTTAAATGCTTAGTCACAATGTAGTGGTCATAAGTATTGCCAAGCTTGTTGGTTCTTCGTAATTAAATGCCATCAATGGGATACTCCTAGCAATAGGGGAGTCATTGGTGAGGTTTGACAAGAGATGTCGAATTCACTCTTGCAAACTACGAACTAAGAAGGATGGAAGATTTATCTTCACAACAAGTAGTTGAAGTATTGAATAGATGATTTTAATTCATCCTTGAAGCATTTGTTATTTTAGCATTTATGTATTCTTGATGGTGTGTTTCACTTCATTTGTGCCATGAGTTGTTTGAGCATAGGGAGTGCTTGTATGATTGAATTGGTTAGGTGTTAGGAACGTGACGAATTCTGTAGCTCCTTTGCATGAAAATCTATGAGCATGAACTTAGAACTTCTTGTGCATAACGTGTTTTGATTCTTGCTAGATGGGTATGTTGATGTTGAGTCATGTAATGCTATATGATAGAATGAGTGAATGGCTCAATGACCTACATTAGATTTGGAAGTGGATATCCCTTGCCCCCAAGGCTTTTTATCTTTGTAGTTTTAAAACCCCTTTTTCTTAGTTTTGTTTGATGATTAGCATAGTCACTTGACCTTGCTAGTTATCTTGTCTTTTTACTTTCGTAACTTAGGACAACCAACCAACCAAACCCCCCCATTTTACTTGCTTTTATGTGTGTGTGTATATATATCTACTCCTAGCATAATATCAACCATTTGTGCTTAAGCGCTTAGGAAGATCCCTCTTCTCCTTGGACGACCCCGATTTTCTGCTATCTACCTAGTTGTAGAAAGTAAGCAAAAAGGGCTTATAAATTATCTTTGCATAGGGGTGCGATGACCGCCCGCTATCAAAATGGCGCCGCTGCCGGGGAAGAGGCGTTTATTCTTAAGTATTTAGGTGTATTTGGTTGTGTATTAGCTAGTTGTTTTTATTTTCCACTACTTGGTGGTTGTTTTTGTTTGGAGTAGGTATTGCTTGAGTTCTTGGTAATTTATTTATCGAGAATCCTTGCACTATGATTTCGAACTTTTGAAAAAAAATAATTTAATGGAGCGTCTCACCTTGAGGGAACTCATGATAAGAAGAGAGGCTCAACAAGCAAGGTTTTCTAGGATGTGTCATTCCGATCATCCTACTGAATCTTGCCCTTTGTTGTGGGAAGAGCACTATGACCGAGAAAGAACCCTTGGTTTTCAAAACCATTGGTACTATGAAGAGTGCTACCAAGAGGTAGGAGATGTTGGTTTTCAAGGGAAAGAAGCTCATGAATGCTATCCATACCACAACTCTTACAATCTGGAATGGAGTGGTAGTCCGGATTGGTGGTATGAGAATGAGCCGGAAAACCAACCATACGAGCAACCTAGTTGGCCATCACCACCCTATACCATACCCCAAAACCAAGCCCAACAAGGAAGTTCAAGTTTGACACGTGAGGATGTCTTAAATACCATAGCAAACTTGAACTCCTTTACTAGTGAGGAGCCGGATACCTAGCTCTCCTCTAGTGTTGAGGCCATTGAGGGGCATGTGAGGAACATATTAGAGGTATTGGCCCGCATGGAAGCTCGTGATTCCGAAAATACACCATCCCAACTTGAATTCGATGGCTCGGTGAGTGAGGTTACCAATAAAAATGATTTTGAGTTTGAAAGGGATGAGGAGTTGGTTGTTGGGGATAGAAAAATGGAGGAAGAGGTGGTAGTGCTACATCCATTAGCATCGTCACCCCTTCTCCCACCTAGTGAACCAACTCTAATATTTTCGGAAGTTTTGAGGGAAACAAGAGAGGAGCCGAAAGATTATCCCAAGCTCCCTAACCACTCTTAATCTCAAAGCTCACATTATCAGGTAATGGAAGGAAGGTGATGCATAGAGGTTGATTCTCCAAGTGGATGCTATGAGCTCCCTGACCTGCCCCTACCCGGCCGTCATTAAAACACACGCGAAGGACTTATTGTCAAGAAGATGAAATTCATAGTTCTGCACTCTAATGTCACTGCTATGCTACTAGAGGATAGTTAGTGGCAAGCGCTTCATGTTTCCACAAGGATGCTAGGGCTCAAGTAATAATTCAAACACAACATAGTGCAGGTAATCAATTTGCATGAGTGAAAGGAACATCTAGTAGTGTAGACATGCAACTGGGGGGGCAGTCGGTATGTTAAACTATCAACTACAAAGCATAAAATGAACAAACAAGAAACTATTTATACTAGGAACTTGGGAATCATTTAGCAACATGGTAGTTCTAATGCATCAATCCTCGATTAATTCATATAAGGAATTACAAAAGACCTATCAGTGTGTTCACAACATGTGGTGTGGCCGATTGATGTGCCCATTTTATACGGTTATATTAGGACTTTTAGGATTCATGTTTGTACACTTTTGTGTTCTAAATGTGGCATTTTGCCTTGAAATTCTCTAAGGAGAGTTGAAAGCGAGTTCACGTTTTTATTACTTTTTTAGAGAATTTTGTGTGACGAGGCAATTTATTTGAAAACTTTGAAGATTTTGAAGATTTTGAAGAATAAATTTGAAGATTTGAAGACTTGTATTTGAGCTTTTGAAGATTTGAAGATTTGAAGAAAAGTGAAGTGAAAAGGAGGACATGAAACAAAAAGAAAAAAGAAATCAAGATACTGGCACTGGGCTCTATCGCGACTCGCGACAGACGTATGACCAGAAACCTTTCTTTCTTTTTTGTACTATAAATACTCACCTTATCCTCTCATCTTCAGAAGATATTCAACTCTTCTTCCTGCGATTTTTCTGGGTTCAAACCCTAGTTTTTGTATTCTTTCTTTTCTTAGTTTTTGTAGATTAATCATGTCTTTTCATTATCTAGCTTAGTTTTATCTTGAGAGAAATGGATTGAAGCTTCCATATCTATGTAGTAAGAACCATATCTATCTATTTAGTGCTTTTGCAATTGTGCATTTATTGAGATTTGAATGTGAATTATTAATGGCATTGATATTGTTGTAAGCTTGAGTATATATGAATTGCTTGTATGATTACTTGTTAGGGTTGGGAGAAAGTAGCTACTTCTACCCTCTTTTAATGTGGAATCCAAGAGCATGAGTTAGATCTTCTTAATGATGTTTATGTGTTGATAATTGCTAGATGAATGTGATGGTGTTGAATTCGTTGTCATGTTTATTTTAGGTAGCAAATGAGATAGGTCTATGAATGTCGATCGTTCTTGACAAATCTTGTGGAAATGCATGAATTGGTTAAATGCTTAGACACGGTCTAGTGTTTATAAGTGTTGCCAAGCTTTTTGATTCTTCGTGCTCAATGCATCAATGGGATACTTTTAGTCATGTTTCGGCTAAGGGAATCATTGGTGAGGTTAGAGAAGAGATGTCTAATTCACTCTTGCAAACTACTATCTAAGAAGAATGGAAGAGTTATCTTCACAACAAGTAGTAGAAGTAGTGAATAGATTGTTTCACTCGTTCTTGAAGCCTTTGTTATTTAGCATTCATGTGTTCTTAATGCTATGTTTTACTTCATTTATGACATGGATTGTTTGACAATAGGAAGTGTTTTAATGATTTAAGTGTTAGGGTGTTAGGAAAGTGACGAATTCCTTAACTCCGCATGAAAATCTAAGAACATGAACTTAGAACTTCTTGTGCATAATGTGTTGTGATTCTTGCTAGATAAGTATGTTAATGTGTATTGTTCTTATATTTATCTTATAGATGCAATGAAAGGTTGAACCTTGAATGTGGTTTGTTCTAGCTTTAGTCTAATGAATGCTATGTTTGGTTAAATGGCTATGTTTTTGGTAGAAGGTTTGTTGTTATCAAATCTATGGTCCTTCGTGTATAATGCCATTGATGAAATACCCCTATGGTCGTTGTTTTTCTAGGGTGATCATCAATGAGGTTTCCAAATGGTCATTGTTTGTCTTTGCAAATTACTATTAAGAAGGAATGAATGTTGATCTTCTATTGGCATTCCCCATAGGTAACAAATGTGATAGGATGAGCGAATGGTTCAATGATCGACATTAGGTTTGGAAGTGGATATCAATAGTCTTCAAGGCTTTGTTTTGTAGTTTTAAAACCCCTTTTCTTAGTTTGTTTGATGATTAGCATATTTACTTGACTTTGCTAGTTATCTTGTCTTTTTAACTTTCATAACTTAGGAAAACCGACCAACCAATCCCCCCATTCACTCGCTTTTATATGTATATATATATATATCTACTTCTTGCATAATATCAACCTTTAATGTTCAAACGCTTAAGAAAATCCCTCTTCTTTGTGGATGAACCCGACTTTCTGCTATCTACTTAGTTGCAGATAGTAAGTATTTAGGGCTTATAAATATTAACTTTGAGAGGTACGGTGATGACCTCCCAAATTTCAGCGCCTCTGCCGGGGAAGAGCATTTATTTTTAAGTGTTTAGGTTTGTTTGGTTGCATATTAGCTAGTTGTTTTTATTCTCCACACCTTGTTGGTTGATTCTGTTCGGAGTAGGTATTGCTTGAGTTCTTGGTGATTTTTTTTATCAAGAATCCTTGCAATATGATTCCAAACTTTTGAATTTGTTTAAAAAAATGGAGCATCTCACCTTGAGGGAACTCATGATGAGAGGAGAGGCTCAAAAATCAATGTTTTGGAGGATGTGTCATTCTGGCCATCTTACCGATTCTTGATATTTGTTGTGGGAAGAGCACTATGAAGGGGAAAGAACCCTTGGTTTCGAAAACCAAGGGTATTATGAAGAGTGCTACCAAGGGGTAGGATATGTTAATTTTCAAGGGCAAGAAGCTCAAGAATGGTATCCATATCACAATTCTTACAATCTGAAATGGAGTGGTAATCTGGATTGGTGGTATGGAAATAAGCCGGAAAACCAACAGTACGAGCAAAATAGTTGGCCATCACCACCTTATACCATACCCCAAAACCAAGCTCAACAAGGAAGTTCAAGTTTGACACGTGAGGAAGTCATGAATACAATAGCAAACTTGAACAACTTTACAAGTGAGGAGCGGGACACTCAGCTCTTCTCCATTGTTGAGGCTATTGAGGGGCATGTGAGAATTATGTTAGAAGTGTTGGCCCAAATGGAAGCTCGTGATTCCAAAAATACACCATCCCAAATCAAACTCGAGGATTCGGCGAGTGAGGTCACCATGGGAAATGAGCTTGAGTTCGAAGGGGATGAGAAGTCTGTTGTGGAGGATGAAGAAATGGAAGAGGTGATTGTGCTGCATTCATTAGCACTATCACCCCTTCTCCCACCTAGTGAACCAACTCCACCATTTTTGGAAGTTTTGAGGGAGACAAGATAGGAGCCAAAACACTACCCCAAGCCTTCTAACCACCCAACTCCCTTTAAACCATCTCCACCTCAACAAGACTTTCCTCTTGAAAGTTTTTTACCCCCACCTCTCTACTTTTGGATACTCATGGTGAAGGGGTTCAAGCCTTCACCATATGGATAACATTAGGGTCATGCTAACGATCTTAAATATACAGAGCTTTGTCGTGCCGACGACGTAAATAAATTCTGCCTTTATTTTGATTTTTGTTATTTTGTCTTATTCTTTTTACGGTGTGTTTTTCTGTGATTTTTTAGCAAAGTGAAGTGCATTGCATTGGAGGAGATGAAGGAATGAGATCTATGAGCAAGGGAAGAAAGCTTGTAAGGTTGGTAAGTAAAGAAAAAATTCTTTCTAAGTGCTGGGATACCCTGTCATCGCGAGTTGCGACAGATACGTCGCGAGTCACGACGAACAGGGGAGAAAAATGAACTCCCAGCACCAGCTTTCCACGAGTCACGATGGACTATAGCGAGTCGCGATGGAGTGGTCGCGAGTTGCGATGTAATCAGAAATGCTGTGTTAAAATTCAGCTCCCAGCCTCCACATTTTGAGAGTCGCGATGTCCTTGTCGCGAGTCGCGACAGACCATCGCGAGTCACGATGAAGTGGTCATGAGTCACGATGTAAATAGAGACCCTCGAGAAATCCATCATCCCTCGAGACATCAGGTTCTCGAGACAACAGGTCCTCGTGTCCAGAGACCCACGAGACCTCGGGTCCTCGAGGTTGCAAGCCCTCGACTCAAGCTGAAGCCCTTGAGACCTCAGGTTCTCGAGACCACAAGACCTCGACTCGAGCTGAAGCCCTCGAGACATCATCCCCTTGAGACCTTGGGTCCTCGAGGCCACAAGTCCTCGACTCAATCTGAAACCCTCGAGACATTATCCCTTCGAGACCTCAGGTCCTCGAGGTTGTAAGCCCTCAACTCAAGCTGAAGCCCTCAAGACATCATCCCCTCAAGACCAGTCAAACCCGTAATCCCATCATCCCTCGAGACATCGTTCCCCCGAGACCTCGGGTCCTCGAGGCCTCAAGCCCATAACTTGAGCCGAACTCGAAAGTCCATCATCTCTTGAGACGTCACCCTCTCGAGACCTCGAGTCCTCTAGGCCAGAAGCCCTCAAGACCAATGAAGCCTTTCAGCCCCTCGAGAACCACTTACCTCTCGAATCTAAAGGCCAATGCCTCACGAGATGTCATCTTTCATCCTCGAGCCTAGCCAGACCCGAGCCCTCCCTACCAGTTGCGACTCACGATAATGCATCGTGAGTCGCAACCAATGCTGTTGCGAGTCGCGATGGAGAAACCAACTTTTCAACTGTGCTTAAACATAGCATAATCCTCCCCTCTTCTCCACCAAATACTCCCAAGAACCACCGCACCTCCACTCATTTCTCCACCATCTTACATAAATTGACATATGAAGATTCTTGTATTTTTATAGTATCTTTGTTGATTCTAGTATGCTGACTACATCATTGTGACTATAATTGCTATATTCTATAATGATGCTTGGATATGTGTCAATATATGTTTGATATTTTTATTGGACAATCTTATAGTGGTGATTGCATAATGGATTGGTTGTTCTTTGAGAATACTATGGTTATTAACTCTTATGCTAAAACTATTATTACAAATCCTTATGTACTTGTGAGTTTGATGTTGTTCTCTATGGTGTTAGTATTGATTAAACGGCGCCAAGGAGACAACGTTTTGCTCGAGACGTGAGTTCTTCTACGACACTTTTGGCCCCCCTCCTGCTCTGAAACCATTTTGGGGACCGATTCTATACAATTACATTGAATTGCGCCATATTACCAGTGACTATGCAGAGAAACGGGTGTCACTCTACCTTTTACCTTGAGTTTTATTGTTCTTGCCTTACATGTTTACATTGAGGGCAATGTAATATTTTAAGTGTGTGGAGGGGTTAGAGGACTCACATGCATGCTAGCTTGATTTGAAATACTTTTTGCTACTTTTTATTGGAAAAACATGAGAAAAAGTATGAAAAATAATTGAAAATTTGAAAATATTGAAAAAAAATAGAAAATGAAAAAAGGGGGAAAGAAAAGAAAACCCGCTAAGTTGAACTATGGTTATTAACTCTTATGCTAAAACTATTATTACAAATCCTTATGTACTTGTGAGTTTGATGTTGTTCTCTATGGTGTTAGTATTGATTAAACGGCGCCAAGGAGACAACGTTTTGCTCGAGACGTGAGTTCTTCTACGACACTTTTGGCCCCCCTCCTGCTCTGAAACCATTTTGGGGACCGATTCTATACAATTACATTGAATTGCGCCATATTACCAGTGACTATGCAGAGAAACGGGTGTCACTCTACCTTTTACCTTGAGTTTTATTGTTCTTGCCTTACATGTTTACATTGAGGGCAATGTAATATTTTAAGTGTGTGGAGGGGTTAGAGGACTCACATGCATGCTAGCTTGATTTGAAATACTTTTTGCTACTTTTTATTGGAAAAACATGAGAAAAAGTATGAAAAATAATTGAAAATTTGAAAATATTGAAAAAAAATAGAAAATGAAAAAAGGGGGAAAGAAAAGAAAACCCGCTAAGTTGAAAACCCGAGAGGGCAACTTAGGCAACATTGGGGGCCCGGATAGGTTGAAAACTAGAAAGGGAAACCTAGGCAAAAATTAGAGGCCAAATGTGTGGAAAAAGGTAAGATGTGGACCAAAGAAACATGACGTGTAGCTAGGATGAAAACCCGAGAGGGATCCTAGGCAAAATGAGAGAAAGAGAGAAAAAAGGATAAATGCTATGATTTCACTCATTTGTCGGCATTGGAGTCATAAGATTGCGGTTGTCACATGGATGGATCGGGTAGCTCAACATTTTGTGACCTCTTAGGATTGGGTAACTTAGTGGGTTGAAAAACGAAGTATGGTTATAAAATTCTTGATTATTTTATACTTTGTTTTGGTTGATATATTGACATTGGGAGAAGTATGTGTTTAAACCTCCTCTATGGTTTTGACTTCATTTTGTGTCATTGGATTTTGGTTGATATATTGGTATGAAGTGAAGTATGTGCTTGAACCTTCTATATGGTTTAACTTCATTTTGTGTCATTGGACTTTGGGATTATCAATTTAGGACTTTGAAATTCTTTTATAGGTAGTGAATTGATAAGTGGTAGGTTTGGTTAGATTTAGGAACTGGGGTTGTGTCTGTGAAAAATTCTCATTTGAGCTTTGATTTTGGGATTTACGATATTGAGAGTTTTTGTGAGGTTTTGATTGGGGGAATATTAGTTTAGGATATGGACATATGAATTCCTTCATGTGCTTGAATATTTTCTTACTCGAGGGCGAGTAAGGTTTAAGTGCGGGGAGGTTTGATGGGCCCATTTTATACGGTTATATTAGGACTTTTAGGATTCACTTTTGTACACTTTTGTGCTCTAAATGTTGCCTTGAAATTCTCCAAGGAGAGTTAGAAGCGACTTTTACATTTTTATTACTTTTCTAGAGGATTTTGTGTGATGAGGCAATTTGTTTGAAGACTTTGAAGAATACTTTTGAAGATTTGAAGACTTGTATTTGAGCTTTTGAATATTTGAAGAATTAAGTGAAGAGGAGGACATGAAACAAAAAGAATAAAGAAATCAAGATGTTGGAACCGGGCTCCGTCGCGAGTCGCCACGGACGTATGGCCAGAAATCTTTCTTTCTTTTTTGTACTATAAATATTCACCTTATCCTCTCCTCTTCAGAAGATATTCAGCTCTTCTTCCTGCAATTTTTCTGGGTTCAAACCCTAGTTTTTCTCTTCTTTCTTTTCTTAGTTTTTGTAGATAAATCATGTCTTTTCATTATCTAGCTTAGTTTTATCTTGGGAGTTATGGATTGAAGCTTCCATATCTATGTAGTAAGAACCATATCTATCTATTTAGTGCTTTTTCTATTGTGCATTTATTGAGCTTTGAATGTGAATTGTTAATGGCATTGATGTTGTTGTAAGCTCGAGGATATGAATTGCTTGTGTGATTACTTGTTAGGGTTGGGAGAAAGTGGCTGATTCTCCCCTCTTTTAATGTGGAATCCAAGAGCATGAGTTAGAGCATCTTAATGATGTTGATGTGTTGATAATTTCTAGATTAATGTGATGATGTTGAATTCGTTGTCATGTTTGTTTTAGGTAGCAAATGAGATAGGTATATGAATGTCGATCGTTCTTGACTAATCTTGTATAAATGCATGAATTGGTTAAATGCTTAGATACGGTCTAGTGTTTATAAGTGTTTCCAAGCTTGTTAATTCTTCGTGCTCAATGCCATCAATGGGATACTTTTAGCCGTGTTTCGGCTAAGGGAGTCATTGGTGAGGTTTGACAAGAGATTTCGAATTCACTCTTGCAAACTACTATCTAGGAAGAATGGAAGATTTATCTTCCCAACAAGTAGTAGAAGTAGTGAATAGATTGTTTCACTCGTTCTTGAAGCCTTTGTTATTTAGCATTCATATGTTCTTAATCCTATGTTTTACTTCATTTATACCATGGGCTGTTTGAGAATAGGAAGTGTTTTAATGATTTAAGTGTTAGGGTGTTAGGAAAGTGGCGAATTCCTTAACTCATTTGCATGAAAATCTAAGAACGTGAACTTAGAACTTCTTGTGCATAATGTGTTGTGATTCTTGCTAGATAATTATATTAATGTGATTTGTTCTCATATTTATCCTATAGATGCAATGAAAGGTTGAACCTTGAATGTGGTTTGTTCTAGCTTTAGCCTAATGAATGCTATGTTTGGTTGAATGGCTATGTCTTTGGTAGAAGGCTTGTTTTTATCAAATCCATGGTCCTTCGTATATAATGCTGTTGATGAAATACCCTTATGGTCATTATTTGTCTAGGGTGATCATCAATGAGGTTTGAAAATGGTCGTTGTTTGTCTTTGCAAATTACTATTGAGAAGGAATGAATGTTGGTCTTTCATTGGCATTCCCCATAGGTAACAAATGTGATAGGATGAATGAATGGTTCAATGATTTATAGTAGGTTTGGAAGTGGATATCAATTGCCCCCAAGTCTTTGTTTTGTAGTTTTAAAACCCTTTTTCTTAGTTTGTTTGATGATTAGCATAGTTACTTGACTTTGCTAGTCATCTTGTCTTTTAACTTTCATAACTTAGGGAAACCAACCAACCAACCCCCCCCTATTTACTCACTTTTATATGTGTATATATATCTACTTCTAGCATAATATCAACCTTTTATGTTTAAACGCTTAGGAAAATCCCTCTTCTTCATGGACGACCCTGACTTGCCGCTATCTACTTAGTTGTAGAAAGGAAGCATTTAGGGCTTAAAAATATTAAGTTTGAGAGGTACGGCGAAGACCTCCCATGGATGGCATACACTTCCCCAACCCTGTCATGGTGGGTGCGTTCGCAACCCTCCATCAGTACCGCCATCGTAATTAGGGGAGTACAATAAGGTCCGACCATTGTAGCAGGCCTATTTCTCCCCTGTGCGATTACGTCCCCAGCTTCCACCCTGAATGCAATTACTCCTCGTGGGTTCTATATATGCTAAGCCTGAGGAAGGTACCTTGTCTGTGATACTAAGGTTTCAACACAACACCTAGCTTGCTACTATTAGTTATCTCTACACACAACCTCTTGGACAATAATCATGAAGTCATCTAAGACTAGTGCAATGGAAAATGGGTCAGAGCATTCTCGAATCCCATGTGCACACACCCACGCGGATGCATTTTCCCTACCCATTCTAACATCCATGTTTCTCTTCCCAATGGGGAATCAATAACTGCACCATACATGAATATAACCCAAAGTGTGTTCTTATATGTGGTGTAGTATTAATGCATTTATAACATTCAAGAACAATCACAATAATATCATAAACACAAGGATAAGATGAATCTAATGAATTTCAATAAGCATTTAGAACATACCAAGTGCCAAAATGAGTCCCAAGCTAATCTAACTACTCTCTAGACATGGAATTCAAATCTGGGGCAAAGCAAGAAGAAAAGAAAAGAAAAGAAAAGCTTACAAAACCTACAAAAGGAACTCCTTCATTCTCTCAAAGCTTTCTACTCTCCAAATGTGTTACCAAATATGTTCCAACCCTCTCAAATGAGTAGACTAGGGTTCTATATAAAGTAGTAGGAGATTGGGCCTAAAAATAGGCCCAAAATAGGCCAAAAGTAGCAAAACCCTTGGTCAGCCGCCAAGGCTTACGGACTGGCACGGATGCCATGGTCCGTGAAGCATACATAGCTGTGAGATGCCAAATCTATCATGGTCTGTGAATGTTCACAGCCACAGTTTATAGGATCTGGTGCAGTCCATGAAGCTAGGTTTGTGCCATGGTTCGTGAAGGTTTTCACGGACCGCAAGCAGTACATGGCTTTTGCTCAGAGTTTTCCCATGGTCTGTGAAGGTTCTCACGGACCGCTAACAAATTGAGGCCTCCGCTTAGAAATTTGTCACAACCCATGAAGATTTTTACGGATTGCCAGCAACTTGTGGTCTTGCTCAGAAGTTTTCTCACAGTCCGTGAAGGTTTTCATAGACTGACTCCATTCTTAGCCAAATTCTTCAACTCTTCTTCCCTTTGCTTCATAGCCTGGTGCTTTTGTCACGGCCCGACGCTTTACCTCGTGAAGGTCTCGTGCATTTCTTCATGGAACCCCTGGAACTCTTGTGTTGTGAAGGCCGTGTTCTTTGTCATGGGCTGCTAGTGCTTGAACATGGGCAGTTTGTGACCGGACGCTGGTGCTTTGTCAGCTGAACTTCGTTTGGTTGCTATTAGTGAGCCATTAGTCCGAATAGGGAGTTCTAGTACTCGAGAAGAAGAATCTAATGGAACCATCCTTGAAGGCTAATTCTTCCTGGATTATTCTTTGAATAAGGCAACACTCCTCGGACCATGAATCACCACTTTCTCCTTTGGCCGTCTTGATCTTCGAAGCTTCCTATCTTTAGCTGCAATCTCCTTCTACCACGCATTGATGTTTGTGGCTTCGTCTACTACCATTCAAATGCGAATGGCCTTTAAATCTTCTACCTTTAAAAGCAAACAGCCTTCGTAAGAATTTAATGTAACAAATAGCATTCACAGGTGACCTACTGAAGGTACTCATAATGAAGACCAAGGATCCCGTAAACACGAGATGTCAAGAATCACTAATTAAGTACACTAAATGAGGGATTTAGAATAGAGAACCAAACATGGTTCTCTAAACCTCTTGTCATATAAACTCAACTAATGTTGCCAAACCACCAATCAAAAGTAAATAAAAACTATGTCAAATGCATTGGTTAAAGCATGCAAAATGGTGCAGATCAGACTCCCCACACTTAAACCTTTACTCGTCTTCGAGTAAATAAAATCAAAGAAAAAGGTTCAAGCGGAATGAAGCATGCAAAAATGGCCAATGGATTCAACTTATTCCTAAGCTACCCTAGTTCCCCCCAAGAAGGTGAAAATCCTCACAACTCTCACACTCTCCAAAGTTCTTAAAGTAACCAAACTACCCAAAGCAAATAAATGTGTATGGAAAAAGATAAGTGATAAAAGATCGGAAATCCAAGCTTACTTTTCCCAAAGTAGTCCTAAAAGCAATCAAAGAGTAATCCCCAGGAAAAACAATCCACCATGGAAATCCAAAAGCCGTCGACATGGTTGCGATATAGGGATAACTCAAGATTCTCGACCTAGTTACAACCAAGGAGTCCAATGTATTGCCAACCTAGTTTCTTATTTCTTTTTTTCTCTCAATTTCTCTCATTTTTCCTAGAAGCCCTTTCGGGTTTTCATCCTAGCTTTATCCCACAAAACGTGCACACCTTTCACCTTTTTCCACACGGTCTCTCACTTTTGCCTAGACTCGTAAGTCTAGCTGAACAAAGCCTCTCACTTTTACCTAGGCCTTTACCTATCCGGGCTTTTCCTAATGTTACCTAAGTTGCCCTTTCAGGTTTTTGACTTGTCCAGGTTTTAATTTTTTTAATTTGTTTCAAATTTTCCATTTTTTTTGGTGTAGTACAAAATTGTCCCAAAAATAAGCTTCATACTACAAAAGATAAGCAACAAACCAATACACCACCAAATCCTAAAGCCACATTCCATATGCAAATTAGAATCCTCAAATCCTACCATAACATGCAAACCACCAAAATTTTCCAGAAGCATCCCAATCACAAGTGACCAAAAATCTACCAAGAAAAACAAATAAAGCATGCATGCACGAAGAAATCCATGAATGAAAATTCCTAAGTGCTCACTAATCCCTTCCTCACACTTGAACAATGCATAGTCCCTTATGCATTCTCATGTCAAATCAAAGGTGAAGTAGGGAGACTAGTGATACTTATGCTTCCGGCCCCGAAGGGCCGGCCTCCTCGTAGCTAGTGAAACACCTCTCAGTGAATCTTGTTGCTTAGATTGTGGCCTCAAGGCAATCCACCCTTGTGTTTAGTTCCTCAAATTGTTCCTTCACTCCTCCAATAGCTTGAACTATCCCTTGAAGTGCATGGGAAGAACTTGAGAGTTGTACCCCAAGTAAGTGTAGTTGATCCATAATGCCCGTGGAAAGATAAGATTGGTTTGAAAGTGCTCTCGAAGATGTCTCCCTTTTGGCCTCTTCTAGGTCTACGCCCAGGGCGACCAATACTCCATAGCAATCCTTCTCAAATCATGAATTTGGTTCAATGAACAAGTCATCTAGGCTTGTATCAAGTTTGATATACATGCGCTCTGGTTGCGGAAGAACCATGAATTTGTAAGTAGATGGCCCGCCGTAAAGCCACAAAAATCTATCCTCTGAAGTTATAGTTCCCACCATGAATGCCCTAGATAACTTCTCAATTTTATAGGTCGATCCCGACCTACCCAAATTGGCCAACCCTTGATGTGAGATAGGATGTCCTTAATGTTGCGCCAAGAGGCTAACCGTGCCTCCCATAGGAATCTTCCCACTCTTCTGCTCTCTCATAGTTATGCATTCTTGAACAAAAACACTAACCAAGTCCGGGTAGATGTTCCCCTCCAGTGTCATCACCCAAAGAAGGTGTACATTAGAGCTCGGACAATGCGTTAATTCACCATGACATAGAACGCCCATAAAAAGGAGTCGATGAATATAACGTATTGCTGGGAGGACTATAGTCGTACTCTTGTTAAGATTCATCATGTCTGTCTTGGTTAGTTATCTCTAAAAATTTCCATGGGAGAATGGCATTCCCTGGCGATGAGTCCGTTAAATGTCCTGGCCAGTCTTCCACCCAAAAGCTAGTGCCACCTCCTTACATGTCATTTGGTACTCCTTGTCACCCATGTTAAATTTAATCGCCCTGTGACCCTCCTCATTTGTGACCTTCAAAATAGTGGCTAGAAACTCTAGGGTACACCTTGTGTAGGTTTTTGAATGTGTGTCGAGAAAACCTTCTAGGCCTACCAGACCCAAAAGAAAGGTCACAGGTTCAAGTAAGTCTAGAGCCATCAAGGTACTCTTGCAAACAAAACCCGTCTCCAAAATGCTCATCTTTGGTTCCCTAAAATTCCTCCATCACCGGGGTGCAGTCCTGGTAATGTTGGTTAAATCCAGAAACTCATCGGTCACAGACTTGGGGTTGCAAGGAATGGGAGTCGCCGGTTTAGGGTTTGCTCCTTTTACCAATTCTTCCATTTTTCACCCCGCGAAGACTTCTTTCTCTCTGAAGTACCCTTTTTAGGAGGCATCCTAACACAATGGAAGAGGAGAATGGTAATGTGATCACTAATAAATATTGCAAGGCCCATGGTGTCATTCAACAAAGAACATTCTCCCAAAAAGACCAAACATTCAAAGCATGATTGTATAAGCATAAAGGCCATTTAAAACAAGAATATTCCTCATCAACCAGAAACATCATGTATGCCTCAATAGATTCATGCAAACAAGATTCATATTCCCTCTAATCACCCACAAATGACGAACACATCATTCAAGATCAATAGCACATTCAAGACTTCCATAATTTCATCATCACGAGATTGGACACACAAACCCAAACAACATCACATCAACACATGCTCATTCAAAAATCATGCATTTCATAACAACACCACAATGTCAATCAAGCATATATACAAAGAGATCAAAGGGTTACCCAAAATTTGAAGCCAAGAAGAAGGAAAAATTGCTAATTTTTGGGAGAAAAGCTTCACTTTTTTTCGAGCTCACCGAAGATTGTGTATGAGTGAGTGTTTCTTGAGAAGAAAGAATGTGTAGATGATGAAATTAGGTGGAGAAACGTACCATGAGAATAGAATTTCAGCATAGGTAAAAAAGAGAGAGGTACAATTTGGATGAACATGGAATTTCAAATTAGGGGACAAGTAGTACAATCAATTGATGTTGGAAGTAATATTTGCATAAAAAATCCTAAGGAAATAGGAAATCTCACTTCTTGAATCAAAAATGCATTTTAAATTTTGAAATCCAAACTTCCTTTTCCAAATGTTGCATTTTTTAAACAAGTTGGGGGGTGGAAAATAAAAAATCGACAAAAATAATTTCTGTCCAATTTTCCCACCTTCACAAGATAGAGTCTCGTGGCCATCATCATTGCATGAGACCTGCCTTTGTAACAAGGATTGTCATGAAGCAAACCCCAGATTTTTCACTATTTCTTAGTTTTTCTCAACTTTTAAAAGAAAACAATGTCACCCATCAAAATCCATTCCATCTACATATAAGCACACACTTTCACATCTGGATCTCCAAAACATACATAGATACATATAAAAGCATGTAAAAAAGGGGGGGGGGGTTTGGTTGGTTTTTTATCCTAAGTTATCAAATTGAAATACAACAACTAGCAAAGCAAGAGAACTATGCTAATCATGCAATACAACAAAAGATACGATGTAAATGATAATTAACGGAGCCTTGGGGGCAATCGATTTCCACTTCCAAACTTCATATAGCTCATTGATTCATTCACTCATTCAATTACATTTATTGTCTATGGCGAATGTTATCACTTCTCATTCAAAGATCAACATTCATTCCTCCTTAAGAGTAGTTTGCAAAGACAAACAACGATCATTTGAAAACCTCATTGATGATCACCCTAGAAAAATAACATCATAGGGGTATTTCATTAATGGCATTTCACCCAAAGGACCATAGGTTTGATAATAACAAGCCTTCTACCAAAGACATGGTCATTCAACCAAACAAAACATTCATTAGGTTAAACTTAGAACAAACAACATTCAAGGTTAAACCTTTCTTTGCATCTATGTGACAAATATGAAAACAAACCACATTAACATAATCATCTAGAAAGAATTACCACACATTATACAGAAGTTCTAAATCAATGCTTATGGATTTCCATATCAAATGAGTTAAGAAATTTGCAAATTTCCTAACCCCCTAACATTTCAATCTTACAAACATTTCATATAAAACAACCCATGGTATGAATAAGGTAAAACACAACATTAATGGCATAATAAATGCTCTCCAATAAATGTTCATAAATGAGCAAACATAGAATCTTACTACATAAGCTTGGAAGTTTCAATCAATTGCTCCCAAAACTAGATTTAGCTACAAGAATTCATTCTACTTAATGCTAAACAACCAAACATAATACAAGAGAATTCAAAGATGAAAATGGAAGAAAATAGGGTTTTAAACAGTACAAAAAATGCATATGCAGAAGATCTGAATGAGAGGAAAGAGAATGCTATTTAAAGTACAAAAAGGACAAGGTTAAATTCTGACCACCCATTGATCTCGACTCGCGATGGGCTCGCGACGAGGCCATCGCGACTCGCGACGAGGCCATCGCGACGAGGCCATCGCGACTCGCGACGAGGCCATCGCGACTCGCGACGAGTGCCAGAATTTAATCCTATTTTCTTTTCTTCTTCTTGTGGTAAACATTTATCTTCATAGAAATTCCTCTCATTTTTCAAGTCTTCAATGTCTTAAAAAATGGTCTTCGATGGCCTCCGGTCTTCATGTCTTCAAAGCAAGTCTTCAAAAGTCCTTGAAAATGTGATCTTTAATGGCCTCTGGTTTTCATGCCTCCGTGTTCTTCCCTTGTCACGCAAAATCCACTTAGAAGAGGTAAAAGAGAGAAAAGTTTCTCTTACCCCTCCTAAGAGAATTTCAAGGTAAAACATAAGCTCTTGATAATAAAAGAGCACAAAAGTGTCCCAAAACAATACTAAATTATGCACATAAAAAGGATATATCAAACCTCCCCACACTTAAACCTTACTCACCCTCGAGTAAGAAAAGATCCAAGCATACGAAGGAAATGATGTATCCACATCCTAACTATTATTCCCCCAAATCAATACCTCACAAAACTCTCAATATCACACACCCCAATGTTAAAGTCAAATGAGAAGTTTCCTACAACCCCATTCCTAAATCTACCCAAGCCATACCAACCTATCAATTCATTGATATCCCTAAAACATCTCCAAATCTCGAATTGACAATCCCAAATCCAATGATACAAGGTGAAGCTAAAGGCAAGTATAAGGTTCAAAACACATGCTCCACTTTATATCAACATATCAACCTAAAAATGAAGCATATTAACGATCAAGAGTTTCATAACTTACTTCGTCTTCTCCGGCTAAATTTTCCACTCCCAAAAGGTCTTCAAGATGTCAAGCTACCCGATCCATCCATATGGTCACCGCAACCTTATGGCTCCAACGCGGGCAAATGGGTGACCACTTAACATTTTTCAATTTCTCTCGTTTTCTCTCATTTTTCCTAGGAGCTCTTTCGGGTTTTCATCCTAGCCGCACGTCATGTTTTTAGCTTACATCTCTCATTTTTCCACATATTTAGCCTCTCATTTTTGCCTAGGTCGCCCTCTCGGGTTTTTGACCTATCCGGGCCCCCAATGTTGACTAAGATGCCCTCTTGGGTTTTCAACTTAGCGGGATTCTTTTTATTTATTTATTTATTCAATTTTTTCAAAATTTTTAATGTTTTTCCAATCCAAAAAGTAGCAAAGTGCTTTCCAAATATTAAGGCTAAGAAAAGTATCAAAGCCAACATTATCCAAGTACATTAAAAGAAAAACATCCCAAAACAAAAGGAAAAATATCCAAAACAAAACAAAAGTGTTATCCAAAAGTATCTTCAACCCCAATCACCTCAAATTAGATACCCCTCCCCATACTTAGGACACTAGCCCTTAATGTAGACAATAGGGCAAAAACGTACAAAGCGAAGTATGGAAAGGGTAAAGATATGGTGCTCAAAAATCACTGATGTGAGAAAGAAGGGCCACCGCCAAAATAGCGTTGCTAAAAATGAGCTAGCCAATCCGTGTTCCTCTGCCTCCTAGCTCTCTGCCTCTTTGCTCCCAGATCAGGGCTTGAGACAACGCCTTCCTGGGACTGCATCTCATGGATGCGAGCTGACAGGTGATCAATCTCCTCATCCATGTTGATTAAGGTCTGGGAGATAAACACATTATGCTCCAATATCATGTTGTCCTAGAAGTGGAATCAATCCTGCATAGTCTGCATTATCAGCTCGTAGAAGACGGTGGAGGCTGGGAATAGAGAGGTGGCACATCGCCTTCCTGTATCGGCTCGGTCTCTGGTGGGGGCTGCGGGGAGTGCTGGTAGAAGTGATGGGAGGTCATTGCCGTACCTCTCAAAGTAAATATTTATAAGCCCTAAATGCTTACTATCTACAACTAAGTAGATAGTGGCAAGTCGGGGTCGTCCACGAAGAAGAGGGATTTTCTCAAGCTTTTAAACATAGAAGGTTGTATTATGCTAGAAGTAGATATATATATATACACATATAAAAGTGAGTAAATTGGGGGGGGGGGGGGTTGGTTGGTTGATGGTCCTAAATTATGAAAGTTTAAAAAAAAGATAACTAGCAAAGACAAGATAACTAGCAAAGTCAAGTAACTATGCTAATCATCGAACAAACTAAGAAAAGGGGCTTTAAAACTACAAAAACAAAGCCCGGGGGGCAATTGTTATCCACTTCCAAACCTAATGTATATCATTGAACCATTCACTCATCCTATCACAATTGTTACTTATGGGGAATGTCAATGGAAGATCAACATTCATTCCTTCTTAATAGTAATATGCAAAGACAAACAACGACCATTTGAAAACCTCATTGATGATCACCCTAGACAAAAAATGACCATAGGGGTATTTCATCAATGGCATTATGCATGAAGGACCATAGATTTGACAATGACAAGCCTTCTACCAAAGACATAGCCAATTAACCAAACATAGCACTCAATAGGCTAAACCTAGAACAAACCACATTCAAGGTTCAACCTTTCATAGCATCTATAGGATAAGTACGAGAACAATTCACATTAACATACTAATCTAGCAATAATCGCAACACATTATGCACAAGAAGTTCTAAGTTCATTTCCTAGATTTCATGCAAAAGGAGCTAAGGAATTCGTCACTTTCCTAACACCCTAACACTTCAATCATACAAACACTTCATATTCTCAAACAACACATGGCATAAATGAAGTAAAATATAGCATTGAGAACACATGAATGCTAAATAACAAAGGCTTCAAGAATGAGTGAAACAATTTATTCACTACTTCCTCTACTTGTTGTGAAGATAAATCTTCTATCCTTCTTAGTTAGTAGTTTGCAAGAGTGAATTTGACATCTCTCATCAAACCTCACCAATGACTCTCTCAGTCGAAACACGACTAAGAGTATCTCATTGGTGGCATTGAGCACGAAGAATCAACAAGCTTGGCAACACTTATAAACACTGCACTATGTCTAAGCATTTAACCCATTCATGCATTTACACAAGATTAGCCAAGAACGATCGACATTCATTGACCTCTCTCATTTGCTACCTAAAACAAACATGACAACGAATTCAACATCATCACATTCAACTAGCAATTATCAACACATCAATATCATTAAGAAGCTCTAACTCATGCTCTTGGATTCCACATTAAAAGAGGGGAGAATTAGCTACTTTCTCCCAACAAGGTCATACAAGCGATTAATATACTCAAGCTTCCAACAACATCAATGCCATGAACAATTCACATTCAAAGCTCAATAAATGCACAATAGCAAAATCACTAAATAAATAGATATTGTTCTTACTACATAAATATGGAAGCTTCAATCCAATGCTCCCAAGATAAAACTAAGCTATATAATGAAAAGACATGATTAACCTACAAAAACTAAGAAAATAAAGAAGAGAAAAACTAGGGTTTGAACCCCAAAAAAATGCAGAAAGAAGAGCTGAATTTGTTTTTGAAGAGGAGAGGATAAGGTGAGTATTTATAGTACAAAAATCAAGAAAGATTTCTGGCCATACGTCCGTCGCGAGTCGCGACGGAGCCCATTTCCAGCATCTTGATTTCTTTCTTCTTTTTGTTTCATGTCCTCCTCTTCACTTCACTTTTCTTTAATTCTTCAAATCTTCAAAAGCTCAAATACAAGTCTTCAAATATTCAAAGGTATTCTTCAAAGTCTTTAAACAAATTGCCTTGTCACACAAAATTCTGTTGAAAAGTAATAAAAGCGTAAAAGTTGCTTTTTACTCTCCTTAGAGAATTTCAAGGGAAAATGCCACATTTAGAGCACAAAAGCGTACAAAATTGAATCCTAAAAGTCCTAATATAACCGTATAAAATGGGCATATCAAACCTCCCCGCAATTAAATCTTACTCGCCCTCGAGTAAGAAAAGATTCCAGTACACAAAGGAATTCATATGTCCATATCCCAAAACAATATTCCCCCAATCAAAACCTCACAAAAACTCTCAATATTGAAAATCCCAAAATCAAAGCTTAAAAGAATTTTTCACATACAACCCCAATTCCTAAATCAAACCAAACTTACCACTTATCAATTCACTACTCATAAAAACGTTTCAAAGTCCCGAATTGATAATCCCAAAGTCCAATGACACAAAATGAAGTTAAAACCATATAGGAGGTTCAAGCACATACTTCACTTCATGCTAAATATATCAACCAAAATCCAATGACACAAAATGAAGTCAAAACCATAGAGGATGTTTAAACACATACTTCACCCAATGCCAATATATCAACCAAAACGAAGCATAAAAGAATCAAGAATTTCATAACCATACTTTATTTTTCAACCCTCTAAGTTATCCAATCCCAAGAGGTCTAACGATGTTGAGCTATCCAATCAATCCATATAACAACCACAACCTATGACTCCAACGCTGGCAAATGAGTGAACTCATAGCATTTTCCCTTTTTCTCTCTTTCTCTGATTTTACCTAGGAGCCTTTTCGGGTTTTTATCCTAGCCGCACATCATGTTTCTTTGGCTCACATCTCACCTTTTTCAGCACATTTGGCCTCTCATTTTTTCCTAGGTCACCCTTTTGGGTTTTCGACCTATCCTGGCCCCCAATGTTGCCTAAGTTGCCCTCTCGGGTTTTCAACTTAGCGGGTTTTCTTTTCTTTCCCTTATTTTTTCATTTTCTATTTTCAATTTTTTTCTTCCTTTTTCTTATGTTTTTCCAATAAAAAGTAGCAAAAAGTATTCCAAATCAAGTTAGCATGCATGTGAGTCCTCTAACCCCTCCCCGCACTTAAAACGTTACATTTCCCTCAATGTAAACATGTAAGGAAAGAACAATAAAACTCAAGGTAAGAGGTAAAGTGACACCCATTTCTCTGCATAGTCGTTGGTGATATGGCGCAATCCCATATATTTGTATAGAATCGGTCCCAAAATTGGTTTCGGAGCCGGAAGGGGGAGAAAAAGTGCCGTAGAAGAACTCACCCACAAGCAAAACGTTGTCTCCTTGGCATCGTTTGATCAAGATTAACACTATAGAGAACAACATCAAACTCACAAGTACATAAGGATTTGTAATACTAGGTTTAGCATCAAGAGTTAATAACCATAATATTCTCAAAGAACAACCAATCCATCATGCAATCATCACTATAAGATTGTCCAATAAAAATATCCGACATATATCAACACATATCCAAGCATCATTATAGAATATAGAAATTATAGTCACAATGATGTAGTCAGCATACTAGAATCAACAAAGATACTATAAAGATGCAAGAATCTTCATATGTCAATATATGTAAGATGGTGGAGAAATGAGTGGAGGTGCGGTGGTTCTTGGAAGTATTTGGTGGAGAAGGGGGGAGGATTATTCTGTGTTTAAGCACAGTTGAAAAGTTGGTTTCTCCATTGTAACTCGCAACAGCACTGGTTGCGACTCACGATGCATTATCGCGAGTCGTAACTGGTAGGGAGGGCTCGGGTCTGGCTAGGCTCGAGGATGAAAGATGATGTCTCGAGGGGCTCGGGTCTGGCTGGGCTCAAGGATGAAAAATGACTTCTCGAGGGGCATTAGTCTTGGAGGACTGGTCTCGAGGGGCCCGAGAGGCAAGTGGTTCTCGAAGGGCTAAAAGGCTTCACTGGTCTCGAGGGCATCTGGCCTAGAGGACCCGAGGTCTCGAGAGGGTGACGTCTCAAGTAATAATGGACTCTTGGGTTCAACTTGAGTTGAGGTCTTGCGGCCTAGAGGACCCGAGGTCTCGAGAGGGTGACCTCTCTAGAGTTGATGGACTTTTGGGTTCAGCTCGAGTCGAGGGCTTGTGGCCTTGAGGACCTGAGGTCTCAAGGGGATGATGTCTCGAGGGCTTCAGCTTGAGTCGAGAGCCTGCGGCCTCGAGGACCCGAGGTCTCGAGGGGATGGTGTCTCAAGGGCTTGATGGATTTTTGAGATTGGCTCGACTCGAGGTCTCGAGGAGATGATGTCTTGAGGGATATTTCAAGGACCTGTTGGTAGCGACTCACGATGGGCTCTTCACGAATCGCAAAAAGTGGAGGCCGGGAGCTGAATTTTAACACGAAATTTTTGATCACATCGCAACTCGCGACCACTCTATCGCAACTCGCGATGGTCAATTGCGACTCGTGGAAAGCTAGTACTGGGAGTTCATTTTGCCCCAATGTTCGTCGCGACTCGTGGCAATAGGGTATCCCAACACTTAGAAAGAATTTTTCTCTACTTACCAACCTTACAAGCTTTCTTCCCTTGCTCATTGATCTCATTCCTTCATCTCCTCCAATGCAATGCAATGCACATCACTTTGCTATAAAATAACAAAAAAACACACCGTAAAAAGTACAAGACAATAACAAAAACTAAACTGCAAAAACCAAAATAAAAACCAAATTTATTTACATCGTCGGCATGACTAAGCTGCGTATATTTAAGCTCGTCGGCACGACCCTAATGTTATCCATATGGTGAAGGCTTGAACCCCTTCACAATGAGTTTCCAAAAGTAGAGAGGTGGGGGTACAAAACTTTCAAGAGGAAAGTCTTGTTGAGGTGGAGATGGTTTAAAGGGAGCTGGGTGGTTAGGAGGCTTGGGGTAGTCTTTTGGCTCCTCTCTTGGCTCCCTCAAAACTTCTAAAAATGGTGGAGTTGGTTCAATAGGTAGGGTTAGAGGTGAAGATACTAATGAATGTAGCATAATCACCTCTTCCTCCTTTTTATCATCCTCAAAAACCAACTTCTCATCCCCTTCGAACTCAAGATCATTTCCCATGGTGACCTCACTCACCGAATCCTTGAGTTAGATCTGGGATGATGTATTTTCGTAATCACGAGCTTCCATTTGGTAAAAAACTTCTAACATACTCCTCACATGCCCCTCAATAGCCTCAACACTAGAGGAGAGCCAAGTGTCCGGCTCCTCACTAGTAAAGTTGTTCAAGATTGCTATTGTATTCATAACTTCCTCACGTGTCAAACTTGAACTTCCTTGTTGGGCTTGGTTTTGGGGTATGGTATAAAATGGTGATAGACAACTATTTTGCTCGTATTGTTAGTTTTCGGGCTCATTCTCATACCACCAATCCAGATTACCACTCCATTCTGGATTGTAAGGATTGTGGTATAGATACCATTCTTGAGCTTCTTTCCCTTGAAAACCAACATCTCCTACCTCTTGGTGGCACTCTTCATAATACCCTTGGTTTTGGAAACCAAGGGTTGTTTCCCCTTCATAGTGCTCTTCCTACAAAAAATAGCAAGACTCAGTAGGATGGTTGGAATGAAACATCCTACAAAACCTTGCTTGTTGAGCCTCTCTTCTCATTATGAGTTCCCTCAAGGTGAGACGCTCCATTTTTAATTTATTTTTATTTTTCAAAAGTTCGGAATCATATTACAAGGATTCTCAATAAAAATTCACCAAGAACTCAAGAAATACCTACTCCAAACAAAACCACCAAAGAGTGGAAAATAAAAAATATACAACCAAATACACCTAAATGCTTAAAAATAAACACCTCTTCCCCGGCAGAGGCACCAAAATTTGGGAGTTCATCGACGTACCTCTCAAAGTTAATATTTATAAGCCCTAAATGCTTACTATCGGGGTCATCCATGAAGAAGAGAGATTTTCTCAAGCGTTTAAAAATAGAAGGTTGATATTATGCTAGAAGTAGATATATATATATGTACATATAAAGTGAGTAAATGAGGGGTGTTTGGTTGGTTGGTGGTCCTAAATTATGAAAGTTAAAAGACAAGATAACTAGAAAAGTCAAGTAACTATGCTAATCATCGAAAAAACTAAGAAAAAGGGTTTTAAAACTACAAAAACAAAGCCTTGGGGGTAATTGTTATCCACTTCCAAACCTAATGTAGATTATTGAACCATTCACTCATCTTATCACATTTGTTACCTATGGGGAATGCCAATGGAAGATCAGCATTAATTCCTTCTTAATAGTAATTTGCAAAGACAAACAACGACCATTTGCAAACCTCATTGATGATCACCCTAGACAAACAATGACCATAGGGTATTTCATCAATGGCATCATACACAAAGGACCATAGATTTGACAACAAAAAGCCTTCTACCAAAGACATAGCCATTTAACCAAACATAACTCAATAGGCTAAACCTAGAACAAACCACATTTAGGGTTCAAACTTTCATTGCATCTATAGGATAAATATGTGAACAATCCACATTAACATACTTATCTAGCAAGAATCACAACACATTATGCACAAGAAGTTCTAAGTTTATGTTCCAAGATTTCATGCAAAGGAGCGAAGGAATTCGTCACTTTCCTAACACCCTAACACTTCAATCATACAAACACTTTATTTTCTTAAAAAACATATGGCATACATGAAGTAAAACATAGCATTGAGAACACATGAATGCTAAATAACAAAGGCTTCAAGAATGAGTGAAACAATCTATTCACTGCTTCCACTACTAGTTTTGAAGATAAATCTTCTATTATTCTTAGTTAGTTGTTTGCAAGAGTGAATTTGACATCTCTCATCAAACCTTACCAATGACTCCCTTAGTCGAAACACGACTAAGAGTAACATATTGGTGGCATTGAGCACGAAGAATCAACAAGCTTGGCAACACTTATAAACACTCTACCGTGTCTAAGCATTTAGCCAATTCATGCATTTACACAAGGTTAGCCAAGAACAATCGACATTCATTGACCTCTCTCTTTTGCTACCTAAAACAATCATGACAACAAATTCAACGTCATTACATTCATCTAGCAAATATCAACTGATCAACATCATTAAGAAGCTCTAACTCATGCTCTTAGATTCCACATTAAAAGAGGGGAGAATTAGCTACTTTCTCCCATCCTTAACAAGTAATCATACAAACAATTCATATACTCAAGCTTCCAACAACATCAATGCCATGAACAACTCACATTCAAAGCTCAATAAATGCACAATGGCAAAAGCACTAAATAGATAGATATGGTTCTTATTACATAAATATGTAAGCTTCAATCCATTGCTCCCCAGATAAAACTAAGCTAGATAATGAAAATGCATGATTACCCTACAAAAACTAACAAAAGAAAGAAGAGAAAAAGTAGGGTTTGAACCCAGAAAAATGGCAGGAAGAAGAGCTGAATTTTTTTTTGAAGAGGAGAGGATAAGGTGAGTATTTATAATACAAAAGGCAAGAAATATTTCTGGCCACACGTCTGTCGCGAGTCGCAACGGGTTCATCGCGAGTCACAACGGAGTCCAGTTCCAGCATCTTGATTTCTTTCTTCATTTTGTTTCATGTCCTCTTCACTTCACTTTTCTTCAATTTTTCAAATCTTCAAAAGCTCAAATACAAGTCTTCAAATCTTCAAATCTTAGAAGGTATTCTTCAAAGTCTTAAAAAAAATTGCCTTGTCACACAAAATTCTCTAGAAAAGTAATAAAAGCGTAAAAGTCGCTTTTAACTCTCCTTAGAGAATTTCAAGGCAAAATGCAACATTTAGAGCACAAAAGTGTACAAAAGTGAATCCTAAAAGTCCTAATATAACCGTATAAAATAGGCACATCAAGTGTTGCTGCTGTTGTCGCTCAGAAAAAGGTAGGGTGCTATCATCGCGCTGGACAGGAGCTAGGCCAAGGTCGCGGAGCTCGCACTGGAAGTTATCTCTACATGAGGAGTCGGGTAAAATTTCCAGGTCTCCTAGAGGTGTATCAAATTCCAGCTTCGTCTTGTTGGGCTGAGGAAGTGCCATGAATGTGACCATCCTCGGGTCATGCAACCAGTGGAATAGCCCTGTGGTCCGGGTGGCACTGAGCATCTCAAATCTAACTAACCTCTCAAGAGTGATAAGGTAGGAAGTGCGCCTCCCTAAGCACGAAAAGTTAGTCGGAGGAACCAATTCTAAGTACTCTGCTAAAAGGCCTATCATGCACGATTCCCCTTTGGCTTTCCCTGCCACCTCCACAATTCTCTTCATCCACAACTCAGCCCACAACCCTTATCTTGGTCTCTCACTCATTAAGTGCCATAGAAAATGAATGTCATTGTCTGGCATATTTGTTGGCTCCGTGGAGCAAAGTACTGTGCCAGCCAACAGTCGGTGCACATAACATAGTTCAGGGTGGATAATGGCACTACTCTTATCGTGGGAGTTCTTTGGCCTCATGTTGATGATATTCCAAAATTGCATGTCATCCTCGATCGATCGCTCCTGGGCCGGTGGGTCGAGCCTGGCCCGTATCTCCGCTGTGTCAAATCCAAATGCCTCTTTAATCTGCAAGACGGTCCTTTGCCTAGATATATCATCCAAGTGGAAAGCAATGTACCTCTCGCATGGTTGATCACCTCTCATGCTGCTTATACGGACTGTGGACAGGAACTCTAGCGTGTATCTCCGGTAAGAGGGTGCGCTTCTACTCATGAACCCTCCCATTCACCCCTTGGCGAGGAGGCATCTGGCAGGCTGGGTGAGCCCACGAGCATCTAGTGTGGGTACATCTACAAAGCTCATCTCTTTGAGTTGACGACTCGCCATGGCTTCCCACCTTTCAGCATATGACCCGGTGATCCGGGTCAAACCCATGTACCTATCCGGTGGGGGAGGTACAGGGCTCGGTTCCGGAGCCGGTGATGGAGGCGAAGGTGGAGCGGTGATGTGCCCACCTCTGGTAAGAGCCCTAGGTATCTTTGTGGGGGCCATATCTAACAACCACAACAAACAAGTCAAACGCACAGGAATATGTGTATATGCAATATTTCAAATTCATACTCAACCTTAAACTAGTTCATCATCACAAGCCAAATCAAATCAAGTCAACTAGTTAAAGTCCTAATCACAATTGCATATACAATCCATATTATGTTCAACAAGCCCATATTCTCAAGTCCATGAAGTTCTCACATAGTTGAAATCAATATGCTATATCTCAAAACCACAGTTGTGCTCAACTAGTTTAGCCACCATTAGTACATTCACAATGTCAACATCCACGTCTCATAGCTAAACTACCCTAAGCAAAATAACATTGCAAAGCACAATCACATTTCATCCAAATAACGACTATGTTTAATTAAGGGCCAACATGCCTCATATCTAGCATAAGTCACAATCCATTCTCAACCAAAGCTACAAAAATGGACACAATCCAAAATTAAAGAAGCATAATACAATCCAAACCACAACCACAAAATATACAATCCAAACTGCAACCACAAAATATGCACACAATAGCCATCAAATTAAATTGCAAGCACAATATATTCACCAAAATCAACCAAGGTCTAACAATTTAATTTCCTAAGGCATCACACATAATCTACAATATCCAATAAATAGAGTATACTTCATAATCACAATTAAAGCTCAATAAAGTGAAGAAATGCACCACTTAGATGCTTAGGAAAAAGAAAGGAGGAAGCTAACAATCAATTTGAAATTGAATTTCTCAAAGTCACAAAACCTCCAAACTCTAAGGTTTGTGTTCTTCAAAGTTTTATGGTGATTTTTGGGTGGATATTGGGATGAAGGGATGGGGTATGGAGTGATGGTTGTGAGCAGTGGAGGTCGGCGATTAGCGGTGGCGAGCGGCAGTTGCTTGGTGGAGGAAAGGCGAAGGAAGGTGAAGAGCGACGGTGGAATTGTGGCTATGTTTGTGGAAAAAAGGGTTCTGCTTGTTTTTTAAAAGCAGAGCTGTATGCCCATCGCGACTCACGATAGGTAGGGAGGATGAAAGATTTGGTCTCGAGGGGCTCGGTTCTGTCTAGGCTCGAGGATGAAATGTTTGGTCTCGTGGGGCATTGGTCTCGAGGACATGGTCTAGAGGATGAAAGATTTGGTCTCGAGGGGCTCGAGTCTGGCTAGGCTCAAGGATGAAAGATTTGGTCTTATGGGGTATTGGTCTCGATGAGCTAGTCTCGAGGATGAAAGATGACGTCTCGAGGGGCTCGACATGCAAGTGGTTCTCGAGGGGTTAAAAGGCTTCACTAGTCTCGAGGTCTCGATAGGGTGACGTCTCGAGAGATGATGGAGTTCTAGGTTGACTTAAGTAGAGGGCTTCTAGTCTCGAGGTCTCGAGATCTCGAGGGGATAATGTCTTGAGGGATGATAGGATTATGGGTTTGACTGGTCTCGAGGGACTGGTGTCTCGAGGGCTTCGACTCGAGTCGAGGGCTTGCGGCCTCAAGGACTCGAGGTCTCAAGGGGATGATGTCTCGAGGGATGATGGGATTACGGGTGTGACAGGTCTCGAGGGGCTGATGGCTTTTTGGGTTCGGCTCGAGTCGAGGTCTCGAGGGGATGATGTCTCGAGAGATGTCTCAAGGACCCATTAGTCACAACTAGTGATGGGCTCGTCGAAACTCACAAAAAGTGGAGGCCGGTAGCTGAATTTTAACACAAAATTTCTGATTACGTCGTGACTTGCAACCACTCTGTTGCGACTCGCGATGGTTCATCGCGAATCGCAATGAGGCCATCACGACTCGCAAAAAGTGGAGGCCGAGACCGTTTTTAGCCAAAATCCCTGATTTGGTTGTGACTTGCAACCACTTTGTTGCGACTCGCAACGAGGCCATCGCAACACATGGAAAGTGGAGGCTGAAAGCTGAAATCTTACCAAATATTACTGAGCCCGTCGCGACTCGCGACGGACTACTAACCTTGTACTTAGAAAATTTTTCTGATTCCTTCTCTTCTCCATGTCTTTCCTTCTTAACTCCAAGCATTTCTCCCATCAAAAGTCCAATGCCTTGGCTTCAAAATTGCTACAAAATCATGGAAAAAAACATGTGAAAAGCACAAAGCAAAACAATGAAACTAATGACAAAATCCAAAACTAAGCAACATCAATGGAAAGTTACGGAGGATGATCCGGACGATCAAAACCAAGTTTATTTAACGTCTTCGGCATGACTTACTCCCTTTTCTTAGGGTTTACTCACAAACTAGATCGAGGAGATCAATGTCCTCTCCTTTTTTCGGCACGAAATTCTCTTGGTAAGGTTTCAAACGTTGTCCATTAACCTTGAATGTATTGGACTTAGCTCAATTTAGAATCTCCACCGCACCATGCGGGAATACCTTAACCACCTCAAAAGGACCGATCCATCGGGACCTCAACTTACCTGGGAATAGGCAAAGGCAGGATTGGAATAGGAGGACCTTTTGACCAACGTTAAATTCCTTCCTAATGATCATCTTGGCATGCCACACCTTTGTCTTCTCTTTATAGATTTCGGCATTCTCATAGGACTCCCTCCGGATCTCATCTAGTTCATCTAATTGTAACTTCTTATGCAAACCGGCCTCATCTATATTGAGATTGAATTATTTGACCGCCCAGTAAGCCTTATGTTGAATTTCCACCGGTAAATGACAGGGTTTACCAAACACTAACAGATATGGTGACATACCGATTGGTATCTTGTAATCCATCCTATACGCCCATAAGGCATCATTCAACCAAGAACTCCAATCTTTCCGGTTAGGTTTAACCATTTTTTGAAGGATGGACTTGATTTCCCAATTGGAAACTTTGGCTTGCCCGTTAGTTTGCGGGTGATAGATGGTGGATGTCTTGTGAGTGACACCATACATTTTCAAGAGTGTCTCTATGGTCCGGTTGCAAAAATGGGTGCCACGGTCACTAATCAAAGCTCGGGGTACCCCAAACCTAAAAAGATGTTATCTTTTAGGAATTCTGCAACCACTTTAGAATTGTCAGTCCTGATGGGTTTTCCTTGAACCCACTTTGACACATAATCAATGGCAAGAACAATGTATGTAAATCCATAAGAACTAGGGAAAGGTCCCATGAAATCAATACCCAAAACATCAAAGATTTCACAATATAGCATAGCTTTTTGGGGGCATCTCATTTCTAGATGAGATATTTCTTACTCTTTGACACTTGTCACAAGCATTACAAAATATGTATGCATGCTTATTCAAAGTAGGCCAATAAAAACCACTTTCCATGACTTTCCTAGCGGTCATTTTAGCTCCAAAATGACCGCTGCATGCATGAGAATGACAAAAAGTGAGAATTGAATGCACTTCATTATTGGGGATGCATCTCCTAACAACTTGTTCTACACAATGTTTCCACGAAAAGGGATCATCCCACACATAATATTTAGCATCGCTCTTTAGCTTATCTTTCTACGCTTTAGAAAAGTGAGGAGGTCCCTGATAGCGAACAATTGTTCATCGGGGAATTCCTCCCGTAGTTGCTCCTTCATTAATAAATTTACCTCACTATTTTGGCAGGGTGCCAACCAGCTTAGGTGATCAGCCACGAGGTTCTCCGCGCCTTTCTTGTCTCGCACCTCTAACTCAAATTCACTCAGGAGCAGGATCCACCTAATCAATCTTAGCTTAGCCTCTTTCTTCATTATTAAATGACAAAGCAATGCATGGTCAGTGTACACAATAACTTTTGTACCAAGCAAGTAAGATCAAAATTTTTTCAAATCAAATACCACTACTAGCAACTCCTTTTCGGTGGTGGAATAGTTTCTTTGGGCTTTATTGAGAGACATGGATGCGTAGTAGATAGCGTGTGGCATTCTCCCCACTCTTTGACCAAGCACCGCTCCAACGGCGTAATCACTAGCATCTCACTAATCTCAAAAGGCAACGACCGATCCAGGGGTTGTATAATAGGGGCCAAAACTAACCTTCCTTTCAATGTATCGAAGGCCCATTCACAACCCTCATCCATCACAAATTCCACCTCTTTTTGCAAAAAATTGCATAAAGGAGATGCTATCTTTGAGAAGTCCTTGATGAACCGGTGATAGAATCATTCATGGCCAAGAAAATAGCGCAGTTCGCGCACATTAGTAGGATAAGGCAAAGTTTGAATTGTGTCTATCTTTGCCTTGTCAACCTCAATACCCTTAGAGGAGACAACATGGCCTAAAACAATACCTTGCTCTACCATAAAATGACACTTCTCATAATTTAACACAAGATTAGTATCAATGCAACGTTTACGAACTTGTGCAAAATTTGCTAAACAGTTGTCAAACAAATTACCATGAATGGTGAAATCATCCATGAATACCTCAACAAAGTTTTCAAAAACAATTTGAGAAAATACTTACCATACACCTTTTGGAAAGTTGCGGGGGTGTTACATAACCCGAAAGGTATGCGCCGGTAAGCAAACGTACCAAAGGGGCACGTGAAGGTGGTCTTTTCTTAGTCTTCCGGGCAATAGCCACTTGAAAATACCCCGAGTACCCATCCAAAAAGCAATAGAAGGGGTGGCTTGCTAACCTCTCAAGCATTTGATCAATGAATGGCAATGGGAAGTGATCCTTCCGGGTTTTCGCATTTAGCCTCCGGTAGTCAATGCAAACGCACCATCCGTTTTGAACTCAGGTATGCACCATTTCACCCTTCTCATTTTTGACCACCGTCACCCCGCTTTTCTTGGGCACCACTTGAGTTGGACTCACCCACTTGCTATCCGAGATTGGATAGATCATGCCCGCTTGGAGTAACTTGAGGATTTCTGCCTTCACCACCTCCATCATAGGTGGGTTTAAACGGCGTAGGGGTTTCCGGACGGGTCTTGCATCTTCTTCCAAAAAGATTCTATGAATGCAAGTTGATGGACTTATTCCTTTGATGTCAAAAATAGTCCATCCAATTGCTTCCTTGTTCTCCCGCAACATTACCATCAACTTTTCTTCTTTCTCCTTTGTGAGCTTGCTTGAAATGATGACCGCAAGCGTCTCCCCTTCCCCAAGAAATGCACACTTGAGGTCACTTGGCAATGGTTTAAGCTAAATCACCAGAGCTTTCATAAGTGATGGGAGAAATTCCGGTTCTTCGGGTTCCTCTAAGACTAGAGGGTTGGGAATTTGCACCACTTCCTCAAGAATGCTTAACTCTTCAATGCTTTCCTTTAAGTTATTACTCATGGAATACACAAGACATGCATTTTAAACATCATTTTCCAAAGCAACTAACAAGGAATCATCACCACTCAATTCAAAAAATCTTGCACAACATTGTCAACAAAATCAATAGCATGACAAGAATACTCTTCAAGAGGATACTTCATAGAATCATTTATGATAAACTCTACTTTAATCCCATCAAATTCCATGGTGAGGGTACCGTTATGCACATCAATGATGGTCCCGGAGGTCTTCAAAAATGGCCTCCCCAAAAAGATTGGGGCGACATGTTTATCATGCTCCATGTCTATGACATAAAAATCCGTGGGGAATATTAAGGAATCCACCCTAACCAACACATCCTCCACAATACCCTTAGGGTACGCTCTAGAACGATTGGCTAGTTGGATCACCACCCCGGTTTTGTTCAAAGTACCAAGATTGAGGCTTTCATACAAAGAATAAGGAATCACATTTATTAATGCACCTCATTCAAGCATTTCTTTTTCAAAATGTGTATTTCCTATCATGCAAGGGATCGTGAACATACCATGATCGCTATATTTAGGGGGTAACTCCCTTTGGCACAAAGCGGAGACGTTCTCTTTTCCCATTTTTAAACTTGTTCTTTGTTTCCTATTTACTACACATATTTCCTTCAAAAAAATTTCATAGCTAGGAATTTGTTCAATCGCATTCAAATGAGGGATATTTACCTCACACCTATGAAAGACTTCGTAGATGTCCTTGTTGGATTCCTTCCTCCATTTGTCTTTTAGAGCTTCCGGGAACGGTGGCTCCGGCACATATGGAGGAATCTCCACTACTCTTGCCTTCTTGTGAGGGGGGATGAAGGTTCAGAAATGGAGGTTGATTTCTCAACGGTGATCTCATCTTCCTTCTCCTTTCCCTTCCTTGCTTGCTCCTTGGCCTCCTCCTCATTCTCCTCTTTCACTTCTTTCTCAAGAATTTCAAGCTTCCTAGGTTCATCCCCAACATCTTCACCAACCATGGGATAGCCAACCTCTATACCACTTCTCAAAGTGATAGCACTTGCATTTTGTTGAGGGTTGACCTCCGGTTGGGAGGGTAGCTTACCCTTTTCTCGGGCTTCTATCTAATTCACCACTTTAGCTATTAGGCTCACTTGAGTTTCCAAGTTTTTTATGCTCGCCTCGGCTTCATCTTGGAATTTCTCACTTTTCTCCGCACACATGCCCAACCGGTGAATGGCTTGCATCACCTCATCCTTTGTTAGCCCCAAGCTCTCCCCTTGGTCTCGGGGTTTGTCTTGGAGCCTTTGAAATTATTGTTGAGGTGACCTATATTATTATTGAGGAGACCGATATGGTTGAGGTTTTTGGCTTCCTTGAGGGTTTCCATTCCAGAGGTTTGGGTTATCACAATTTCCCAAATTGTACGACCGGTTTTGGTACCCTTGATAACCTTGGTAGCTATGGTGACCTTGGTATCCTTGGTTGTCTTTGTAGTCTTGATTCCCTTGATATCCCGTGGCATTCACCTCCTCAACATAGTCCTCTTGCAAAGTAGGGCAAGTATCCGTATGATGCGCCAAGTAACAAATTTCCCATGATTTAACATGTGGCGCATTCCCAGGCTTCGTCATCAATGATTTGACCATAGATGCAAGGGCCGAGACTTGATCCTCGAGCTTTCCACTATTTGAATAGTCACTTATGGGCATTGGATTTCTCCTTCTCAAATCGTCCCTTGAGCTAAAGTTTCTCGATTCTTCCGCTAGCTCTTCATACAAATGCATAGCCTCAGAGGATGTCTTGTTCCCAAGGGTGCCACCACAAGAACTTCTTACCAACCTTTGATCTTCATCAAGAAGGCCATTATGGAAGTAATAAACAAAATCCCCTTCCGAATAACCATGGTAAGGGAAACTTCCAAGAAGCTTCTTGAACCTCTCCCAATAGTCGAAGAGAGATTCTTCATGCCATTGGAGAATGTTTCTTATGTTCTTCTTCAAGGTAGTGGATCTAGAGGCCGGAAAATATTTGGCTAGAAACTTCGTTTTCATATAAAGTTAACTCTTAATGCTCTTGGGCGGTAGGTAGTGGAGCCAATCTCTTGCACCATCTCTTAGTGTGAATGGGAATGCCTTCAACTTATAGAAATCTTCATCCACCCCATGGGAGACCGTACCACCACACAAGAAGTGAGATTTGGTGAGTTTGTTGGCATTCACCCCTTGCCTCCGAGGAAGATGGGTAGCATGTTGATGAACCCAATTTTTACCTCAAAGTTTCAATTTGGTCCAACCATGGGATACTCGATGCACATTGGTTGTTGATCGAGAGCCATGATGTCTCTTAACAAAGCTTGCCCCAAAGGAATCTCTCTTTGGTGGAGGGGAGGAGCTCGCCCTTAGAGAAGAGGATGTTAAAGTCCCCCCCCCCGGATGCTCATCTTCGTACTCAATTTGATGTTCCATGGAGGAAGATGTATCCAAAAAATGGTCACTAGGAGGGGTGTTATTCACACTTTCCAAAGAAAGCCTCCTAGCCCATCTCAAATTAAACTCTAACTCAGGGTCAAAGTGTAGGGGTTCTTGTGAAGAGAATCGCGTACGAACCATACACCAAGAACTAAAAGAATACATCACCAAGCCAAGTGAAAATGGCAAATAAACTAAGAAATAAAAACAAAAGCAAACTAACAAATATTTACAATTCGCATATAATCACACATAATATGCCCAAACACTTAAAAATAAATGCCTCTTCCCAGCGGCACCAAAATTTGTGAGGTCATCTCCGTACCTCTCAAAGTTAATATTTTTAAGTCCTAAGCTTTCTATCTACAATTAAGTAGATAATGGAAAGTCGAGGTCATCCACGAGAAGAGGTATCTTTTCAATTGTTTAAACATATATAGGAGAAAACATACTAAGCATATACATACATAGATACATATAAAAGCATGTATACAAAGGGGGGTTGGTTGGTTTTTGATCCTAAGTTATCAAATTGAAATACAAAAACTAGCAAAGCAAGAGAACTATGCTAATCATGCAATATAACTAAAGATACGATGTAAATGATAATTAACGGAGCCTTGGGGGCAATCGATTTCCACTTCTAAACTACATATAGCTCATTAATTCATTCACTCATTCAATTACATTTATCGTCTATGGGGAATGTTATCACTTCTGATTCAAAGATCAACATTCATTCCTCCTTAAGATTAGTTTGCAAAGACAAACAACGACGATTTGCAAACCTAATTTATGATCACCCTGGACCAACAACATCATAGGGGTATTTCATCAATGGCATTTCACCCAAAGGACCATAGGTTTGATAATAACAAGCCTTATACCAAAGACATAGTTATTTAACCAAACAAAGCATTCATTAGGTTAAACTTAGAACAAACAACATTCAAGATCAACCTTTCTTTGCATCTATGTGACAAATATGAAAACAAGCCACATTAACATACTCATCTAGCAAGAATTACCACACATTATACACAAGATGTTCTAAATCCATGCTTATTGATTTCCATATCAAATGAGTTAAGAAATTTGCAACTTTCCTGACACCCTAACATTTCAATCTTACAAACATTTCATATACTCAAACAACCCATGGTATAAATGAGGTAAAACACAACATTAATGGCATAATAAATGCTCTCCAACAAATGTTCATAAATGAGCAAACATAGAATCTTACTACATAAGCTTGGAAGCTTCAATCAATTGCTCCCAAGAACTAGATTTAGCTACAAGAGTTCATACTACTTAATGCTAAATAACCAATCATAATACAAGAAAATTCAAGGATGAAAATGGAAGAAAATAGGGTTTTAAATAGTACAAAAAATGTAGATGATGAAGATCTGAATGAGAGGAAAGAGAGTGCTATTTATAGTACAAAAGGGATAAGGTTAAATTCTAGCCACCCGTTGGTCGCGACTCATAACGAGCTCAGCGTGACTCGCGACGAGGCCATCGTGACTCTCGACGAGGCCAGCGCGACTCGCAACGAGTGCCCGTATTTAATCCTGTTTTCTTTTCTTCTTTTTGTGGTAAACATTTATCATCATAGCAATTCGTCTCATTTGTCAAGTCTTCAATGTCTTCAAAAAATGGTCTTCAATGGCCTCCAGTCTTCATGTCTTTGAAGCAAGTCTTCAAAAGTCTTCGAAAATGTGATCTTTAATGGCCTCCGGTCTTCATGCCTCTGTGCTCTTCCTTTGTCACGTAAAATCCACTTAGAAGAGGTAAAAGAGCGTAAAGTTTCTCTTACCCCTCCTAAGAGATTTTCAAGGTAAAACACAAGCTCTTGAAAATAAAAGAGCATCAAAGTGACCCAAAACAGTACTAAATTATGCATATAAAATGGACATATCAAAATTCTACCAAGTCACTACTTCAAACAAGAAAACAAAATAACCACGTATATTTATTGTTGTCATCACGACTTATTTCCTCTTCATGCATTCTAATTGAAGAACTTACCGATAGGTCCCTGGAATTGCCATCAGTAACTCCGCCCACGATGACGTCGTTGAGGAGAGGTCTCCACAATGAGCCATCCTTACCTTTGTATCACTTATTGGCACCTAGAAATGTTTCTCCTTGCTTTGTTAACCTTGACTCCTTGAATTTCAATTTGGGGTTAGGATGAGGTCGAGGAGGTATCAAATCCTCAATGCTTCCCTTTTTCCCATTGAAATTTGGTTAGAATAGAAAAACAATAAAGTACCGACATATCATTGACGAAATCATGAAATTCATCGGGGTCTTCCACAAACTCATCAACAAAATACTCATGCTTATTGGTCATACAAGAAGGTTCAAGAATATCTTCTCATCAAAAAGTGTCATACCTTTGCACATAAGAGAAGATTTTGTTGAATCATACCTAGATTTATAAATGTTGAATTCCACTTTGTCTATGTCATCCTCTAGAGTCAAGATTCCTGAATGGACATCAATTTTAGTCCTAGATGTTTTTAGAAAAGGCCTCCCCAAAATGATTGGGGGTGCACTTCCATCATGCGCTACATCTAGGACATAAAAGTCCATCGGAAAACTAACTTTCCTACTCACACCATCGTATCCTTCATTAGCCCATGAGGGCTAGCTTGGGAGCGATCGGCAAGTTGAACAATCACTCTAGTCTCTTTAAGTTCACCAATTTCAAGACATTCAAATAGACTAAAGGAAATCAGATTGATAGAAGCTCCTAAATCTATCATGGCATGTTCAACAAGTGTTCCACCTAAAGAAATTGGGATAGAAAACATTTCGGGGTCATCACATTTCTCAGGAAATTTTTTTTATTCAAAATGGCAACTTCCCCAATTTTTAGCTTCCCTAACTTCTTAGGTGGTCTACACCTTTTCTTAGTACATGCTACCGTAAGAAATTTAGCATATGAAGGAATATTGTCAATCAAATCCAAAATAGGGATAGATACCTCCACTTTTTCGAAGACTTTCCAAATGTTGGCTTCGTTTGTCTCCACCTTCGGCTTTCCCCTCAAAGCACTTAGAAATGGAGGTGGAATACCAACTTGTGCCTAGAGTGATGGAAGCTCCTTGGAGGGTGCTTCCTTGACAAATATATCTTCTTCGTTGAAATGTGCTTGGGTGGCCTCCACTGACTTGTCATCCCCTCGTGTCACCTTCTTCTTGGTTTTGCAAACTTCCTTCCCACTCATTATCTTAAGTCCACTCACATAACTTGGATTCACCTATGGTTGGGAAGGTAGTTTGCCAGACTCTTTTGCTTTCAAGTTGGCTCATTTAGGTGGCGAGGTGTCCAACTTGAATCTCAAGGTTCTTGATACTTGATAAGGCTCTAATACCAAGGTCTTCGATTTCCCTCCTAGTTCTTTCCACGAAAATCTCATTTTTTTCCCAATTCCTGATGGCATCTAAGATCTCCTCCCTATCCAACATGTGAAGTGTGGTATGATTGTTGGATGGACCTTCACCCCTAGGATAAGGTTGATGTGGTTCTTGTCCACCCATATATCCTTGAGGTTAACTGTCATCCATCCATTGGAAATTAGGTTGATCTCTATACCTCAGATTGAATGCATTTGCATAGGGGTTCAGTTTTGCTTCGCCTTGGTTCCCTCGGAACCCTGGTTGTTGACCCCTAGCAAAATTAGGTCTCTCTCAATTTTTGTAGTCCACAGCGTTCACTTCTTGCACATCACCAGCTCGCAGTCGCTCCTTGAGAAATGTTGGACAATTACTTCTTCAACCTAGCTGACTTAGATGCTGGAAAATATTTTTCCAAGAATCGCATCTTCATATCTAGCCATGACCCAATGCAACCCGGTGGTAGATAATACACACCCAATCTTTTGCTCCATCTTGCAGTGAAAAAGGGAATGCTCTCAAGTTGTAATCATCTTCTGACACTCCTAGCAGCTTCATATTTGTGCACACCAAATGAAATTCTGACAAACGTTTTTTCGGATCCTCTCCCGCCATACCGTGGAAAGTAGGAAAGCAATGTATCATCCCACTTTTCAGCTCACAAGTCACATTTTGGGCAAAGGTGGGAATGTGATACATAAGGGTTGGTTCTCTAAGTTCGAGGCCATAAGCTCTCTCAAAGTGTGGTTATCTTTTAACATCTTGTGCGATGCTTCCTCATAATTCAAACCCATAGGTTGAGCCTCCGATCTAGTTCTCTTTCTTCTTCTCCTCTGATTACCTATGGAATTAGTTAGTGAATGCAAAACACCTAGATTTGTGGTATGGGTACGTACCATAAACTAGGGTCACACTATCCTTCCAATGTCAGAATAGCAAATAAAATCAAAGTGACAAGAAAACTATGACTAAAACTCCCATCACAACAAAAAAAAACAAACAACGGAAAAATAATAAAAGACACTACTAACTACTCTAATAATGTGTCATGCTCAACTAATACTCAAAATGAAAAGCATCCCCGGCAGCAGCGCCAAAATTCTTGACCTACCTCCACAAGGCCATTGTTAAAACATGCGTGGGGGACTTATGGGTCAAGAAGATGAAATTTATAGTTCTGCACCCTGATGTCACTGCTATGCTACCTAGATGGTAGTTAGCGGTAAGCCCTGGGTTTGTCCACAAGAATGCTAGGGCTCAAGTACTAATTAAAACACAACCTCATATGAGTCGTCAATCTGCATGAGTGAAAGGAAACGCTAGTAGTGTAGACATGCAACTGGGAGGGGTTCGGTATTTTCAACTATCAACTACAAAGCATAAAATGAACAAACGAGAAACTGTTTATACTAGGCACTTGGGAATTATTTAGAAACATGGTATTTATAATACTTCAATCCTTGATTCATTCACATAAAGACTTACAAAAGACCAATCAGTGTGTTCACAACATGTGGTGTGGCCTATGGCATACACTTCCCCAACCCTATCATGTTGGGTGCGCTCGTCCTCTATCGGCACTGTCATCGTAATTAGAAGAGTACAACAAGGTCCGAGCATCATTGTAGGTTTGTTTCTCCCTCGTGCTATTACATCCCAAGCTTCCACCATGAATGCAACTACTTCTCCCAGGTCTTATATATGCTAGGCCCGAGAATCGTAGACACCTTATCTATTATACTAGGGTTTCAACACAACAACTAGATTCTACTATTAGCTATCTCTACCCACAATCCATCGGACAACAAGAATGAAGTCAGCTAAGACTGGTGCGATGGCAAATAGGTCAGAGCATTCTCGAAGCCCCCATGCAATGGGAGGCCATGGTCGTGCCTCTCAAAGTTAATATTTATAAACCCTAAATGCTTACTATCTACAACTAAGTAGATAGCGGCAAGTCGGGGTCGTCCACAAAGAAGAGGGATTTTGTCAAGCGTTTAAGCATAAAAGGTTGCTATTAGGCTAGGAGTATATCTATATACATACATATAAAAGCATGTAAAAGGGTGGGGGGTTTGGTTTTTTGGTGGTCCTAAGCTATGAAAGTTAAAAGACAAGATAACTAGCAAAGTCAAGTAACTATGCTAATCATCAAACAAAACTAAGAAAAAAGGGTTTAAAACTACAAAAGATAAAGCCTTGGGGGTAATTGATATCCACTTCCAAACCGAATGTAGATCATTTAACCATTCACTCATCTTATCACATTTATTACCTATGCAGAATGCCAATAGAAGATCAACATTCATTCCTTCTTAATAGTAATTTGCAAAGACAAACAACGACCATTTGCAAACCTCATTGATGATCACCCTAGACAAACAATGACCATAGGGGTATTTCATCAATGGAATTATACATGAATGACCATAGATTTGACAACAACTAGCCTTCTACCAAAGACATAGCCATTTAACCAAACATAGCATTCATTAGGCGAAACCTAGAACAAACCACATTCAAGGTTCAACCTTTCATTGCATTTATAGGATAGAACAATCCACATTAACATAATTATCTAGGAGGAATCACAACACATGTGCACAAGAAGTTCTAAGTTCACGTTCCTAGACTTTCATGCAAAGAAGCTAAGGAATTCGTCACTTTCCTAACACCCTAACACTTCAATCATACAAACACTTCCTATTCTCAAACAACATATGGCATAAATGAAGTCAAACATAGCATTAAGAACACATGAATGCTAAATAACAAAGGCTTCAAGAACGAGTGAAACAATCTATTCACTACTTCGACTACTTGTTGTGAAGATAAATCTTCCATCCTTCTTAGATGGTAGTTTGCAAGAGTGAATTTGACATCTATTGTTAAATCTCACCAATGACTCTCTTAGTACTAAGAGTATTCCATTGAAGGCATTTAGCACAAAGAATCAACAAGCTGGAAACACTTATAAACACTACATCAGGTCTAAGCATTTAACCAATTCATGCATTTACACAAGATTAGTCAAGAACTATCAACATTCATAGACTTCTCTCATTTGCTACCTAAAACAAACATGACAACGAGTTCGACATCATAACATTCATCTAGTAATTATCAACACACCAACATCTTTTAAGAAGCTCTAACTCATGCTCTTGGATTCCACATTAAAAGGGGGAAGAATTAGCTACTTTCTCCCAACCCTAACAAGTAATCATACAAGCAATTCATATACTCAAACTTCCAACAACATCAATGTTATTAACAATTCACATTCAAAGCTCAATAAATGCACAATAGTAAAAGCACCAAATATATATAGGGTTCTTACTACATAGAAATGGAAGCTTCAAATCATTTCTCCCAAGATAAAACTAAGCTAGATAATTAAAAGACATGATTAACCTACAAAAACTAAGAAAAGAAAGAAAGAAAAACTAGGGTTTGAACCCAAAAAAAATGCAAGAAGAAGAGGTTGGATTCGTGTGTTGAAGAGGAGAGGATAAGGTGAGTATTTATAGTACAAAAAACAAGAAGTGTTTCTGGCTATTCGTCTGTCGCGAGTCGCGACAGCCTCGCGACAGACTCTACTTCCAGCACCATTTCTTCTTTTTCCTTTTTGTTTCATATCCTCCTCTTCTCCACTTCTTCAATTCTTCAAATCTTCAATAGCTCAAATACAAGTCTTCAAATCTTCAAATATTCAAAGTTATTCTTCAAAGTCTTCGAACAAATTACCTTGTCACACAAAATTCTCTAGAAAAGTAATACAAGCGTAAAAGTCATTTTTAACCCTCCTTAGAGACCTTCAAGGAAAAATGTCGCATTTAGAGCATAAAAGTGTACAAAAGTGAATCCTAAAGGTCCTAATATAATAGTATAAAATGGGCACATCATGCACACCCACGCGGACTCGTTCTCCCCCACCCATTCTAACATCCAGGTTTCTCTTCCCAAGGGGGAATCAATAATTTCACCATACATGAATGTAGCCCAAAGTGTGTGCTTATATATGGTGTAATATTCATGCATTTATAACATTCAAGAACAATCATAATAATACCATAAAAACAAGGATAAGGTGAATCTAATGAATCTCAATAAGCATTTAGAACATACCAAGTGCCAAAATAAGTTCCAAGCTAATCTAACTACTCCCTAGACATGGAGTTCAAATATGGATTTGAATTCCACATCTTTGAGACAAAGCAAGAAGAAAAGAAAGAAAATCTTAAAAAAGGAACTCCTTCCTTCTCTCCAAGCTCTCTACTCTCAGAATGTGTTTCCAAATATATTCCAACCTTCTCAAATGAGTAAACTATGGTCCTATATATAGTTGTAGGAGATTGTGCCTAAAAATGGGCCTAGAATAGACCAAAAGTAGCAAAACCCTAGGTTAGCCACCAAGGCTTCACGGGCTGTCATGGATGCCACGGTCCGTGAAGCATGTATAACTGTGGGATGCCAGATGTGTCCCGGTCCGTGAATGTTTATTTCTGCGGTTCGTGGAAACTAGCACGGTCCGTGAAGCTGGGTTCGTGCCATGGTCCGTGAAGGTTTTCACGGACCACGAGCAGTACATGGTTTTTGCTCAAAGTTTTCCCACAGTGTGTGAAGGTTCTCACGGACCGCCAACAGCTTGTGGCCTTTGCTCAGATATTTTTTCACAGCCCATGAAGGTTTTCACGAACCTCCAGTAGCTTGAAAGTTTTCACGGACCGGCTCCACACTTAGCCAAATTCTTCAACTCTTCATCCCCTTGCTTCACAGCCCGGTGCTTTTGTAATGGCCTGACAGCTTTACCTCGTGAAGGTCTTGTGCATGTCTTCACAGAACCCCTAGAATTCTTGTGTAGTGTAGGTCTAGTGCTTTTTCACGGGCCACTGGTGTCATGGCCGGTCTATAACTGTTCGTTGGTGCTTCGTCGGCTGAACTTTGTTTGTTTGCTACGGGTGAATCGTTAGTTTGAATAGGGAGTTCTAGTAGTTAATTTTGTAGTACTCGAGAAGACAAATCCAATGAAACCATCCTTGAAGGCTAATTTTTCTGGGATCGTTCTCGGAATAAGATAACACTCCTCGGACCAATTTTCACCTTTTTCTCCTTTGGTCGTCTTGATATTCAAAACCGCCTATCTTTGCCTTCAATATCTTTCTACCACGCAATTATTTTTGTGGATTTCGTCTACTACCATTTAAATGCAAATGGCCTTCAAATATTCTACTGTTAAAAGCAAACAACATTCACAAGAATGTAATGTAACAAACAACATTCACGGGCGACCTACTAAAGGTACTCATAATGAAGACTAAGGAACCCGTGAACACGAGATGTTAAGAATTTCTAATTAAGTATACAAAGGGTGGGATTTAGAATAGAAAACCAAACATGGTTGTCTAAACCCCTTGTCATGTAAACTCAACTAATGTCACCAAACTGCCAACCAAAAGTAACTAAAATTATGTCAAATGCATTGGGGAACTACAAAACATGCAAAGTAAATAACACAACTACGATATAAAAGCTAGCACTTGGGGAAATCATTGAGTGGCTTGGTTAACCTAATGTTTCTATCCTTAATTCTTTCACATAGAGATCTAAACAAACCTAATAGCGTTTCTATAACACGTGGTGTGGCCGATGGCATACACTTCCCCGTCCTTGTTATGGAAGGTGCTCTCGCAACCCCCCATCGACACTGTCATCATAATTAGGGGAGTACAAAAAGGCCTGACTATTGTTGTAGGTCTGATTCTCCCCCGTGTGATTACGTGTCAGGCTTCCACGACAAATGCAACTACTCCCTTCGGGTCCTATTAATAGGCCCAAGGATCGTAGCCACCTTATCTGTGATACTAGGGTTTCTTGTAACCCTAGCTTTCTAGTATTTAAGCTATCTCTACCTGGAACCTCTCAAATAACTTTATGAAGTTGGCTAAGACTGGTGTGATAGTGGATTAGGGTGACCTCGAATCTCTCGTGCACACACCCACATAGACTGGTTCCCCTCCACCCATACAAACATTCAGGTTTCCCTTCCCAATGGGGCATTCATATTTGTGCCTCGCATGAATACAACCCAAAGTGTGTGCTTATATGTGGTGTAATACTCATGCATTAAAACTCAAAAGAAAATCACAATAATATTATAAACACAAAATTAGGATGAACTATAGAATCTCAAAAGGCATAAAGATATAACCAAGTCACTACAATTGTCCCCAACCTATAGAAACTACTCCTTTGACATGAAACCCAAATAAATAATTGAATTCTACATTTTAGGATCAAAGCAAAATGAAAAGAAGAAAAAGTTTCCTAAGGAGAGAATCTCCTCTACTCTTGAAAGTGAAAATGAGATCTAAGTATAAGATAAGATATGAAAACCTAGTAGAATAAGGTTCTATATATAGTAGTAGGAGATTGGGCCAAACAATAGGCCTAAAACAGGCCAAAATAGGGTCAACCTAACTCAGCCGCCACCCGGCGTGAGGCATCATAGATGAGGTGGCTCGTGGATGTACTTAGGGCGGAATGCGAGGCCTGGCATGGGTCGCGCTACTTCATGGGTACGGTGCACCTGTTCTTGAGTGTGGCGCTGATCTTCAACATGGTACGGGGCTTAGGGTTTGGCACGGATCGCATATGGCACTAGTGTTGGCCACATCGTCTCCTACAAGGCGCCATCAGAAGGCTAAAATTTGAGGTCTTGATCCGCGCTCATGGCTGTTGGCGTGGGCTATGGTCAGACTTGGTTCTTTTCTCAGAAAAATTGGTGCGGGCTGTGTAAATTCCCACACCCTGATGGCTGGTCTTGAAAAAATGGACTTGGAAAGGCGTGGGATGCCTAAAATGGGATATCCTGCACCGATACTTAGCCGCATGGAGGGGTTCTTAGTTCATGCTTGGTGGCCCATCGTATCTGGTACGGGTTGCGTCAATGCCTCATGTCGGTCTCCTTGGCGTGGGGAACCTCCTCTGGTGCGGGCCATAGGTGCCAAATCATGCACGGCCTGTGCCGTCCTGTTGATGCTTTGGCCGACTGAACTAGTTTCCTTTGCTACGGGAGAACCGTTAGTCCAATTTGAGAGTTTTAGTAGTCAACTTTATAGTACTCAAGAAGAAAAATCCAATGAAACCAGCCTTGAAGGCTAACTTTTCTTGGATTGTTCTCGGACTGAGGCACAACTCATCGAACCACGATTCCCCATTTCTCCATTGGCCGCTATGAATTCCGTAGTTGCCTATCTATGGCTTCAATCTCCTTCTACTATGCATTGATGATCTTAGCCTTCGTTTACTACCATTCTACTGTTAATGGCCTTCGTCTCTACTACCGTCCTTGTGAATAGCCTTCAATATCTTTTACCACCCTTACGAACGACCTTCACATAGAAAGCAAACAAAAAGTACCCACGGGTAACCTACTAAAGATTATCACAATGAAGATCAAGGAGCCCGTGGATACAAGATGTCCATTAGTACCAATTAAGTATACAAAATGCAGGATTTAGACAAGAAAAGCAAACATGGTCGTCAAAGCCCCTTGTCACGTAAACTCAACTAATACTAGCAATCCATCAAGCAAAAGTAACTAAAAAGTATGTCAAATGCATCGGTTAGCACATGCAAAATGAAGCATATCAGAAGCCTTGGTTTCCTGTTACCGAAAGGGCCCCCCCTCCAGAGAAGCAGAAAGGACGTGAGGCACGTGACGTTCACCACTTTTCCTTGGTGCGTGGTGCCTACGCTGGATTCCACAAACTCCACTTTCCTCATTAATTCTGGGAATCTTTTGCCCACGCAGCCCACTATCCCATGACCTTACTTGCTATTCGGCGGCTGATGTGCATTATTATGTGTGCATTAATCGATGCATTCGGTGTAATAATTGGCTTATTTTTCATGTTGGATAGCTAGTATTAGTTGAGTTTATGTGACAAGGGATTTCGATGGGTATTTTTTATTTTCTTGTCCAAATCTCGCATTTGGTAGACTTAATTGGTACTAATGGACACCTCGTATCCACGGGCATCTAGATGTTCCCTTGTGATCATCATTATTAGGACGCTCGTGGGTACTTTTTGTCACATTTTATATTGAAGGTCGTTCGTAAGGATGGTGGAAGATGTTGAAGGCCATTCACATTAAAATTGTAGTAGATGAAGGCCACGGACATTACATCAAGGTAGTTGAAGGATTGAGCCAAAGGAAAGAAGCATTGAAGTTCAAAACAGCCAAGGAAGAAACAGAGGATCACTGTCCAAGATTTGAACAAATTTCTAGGAGATATCTGAGAAGAATTAGTCCTTGGGGTTGGTTCCATTGGATTTTTTTCTCGAGCGCTATGAAATTGACTACAAGAACTCCCAAAATAGACCAACGGTTTATCCGTAGCACGGCAAAGAAGTTAGCCGACGAAAGCAACAACGGCCAGGCATGGATTGCTCATAAAGTAACAAGACCAAGCACAAGTGGCCTGTGCCGAGAACCTTTGGAATTAGCCGTACCAAGCAGCACAAGACGTGCCAAAATCCAACAGGAGCCGTGCCAAAACTGGCGGGCCATATGCTCATGTTGCCTTTTTATCCCAAATTTGGCTTAGTATGGGTGCAGACCATTCTGTTTCACCTGGCCCACGCCATTCCAAGTCCAAAATGTCAAGACTTGCTCACGGGTTGTGAAGAATGAAGTGGCACGTGCCAAGAAACTGAGCAAAATGAAGAGTCGTTTAACAGCCCACACCAAACGACACGGACCGCGGATTAGAGATGCAAAAACAAAACTCTAAATGATTGGCCATGTCAGACAACACAGACAGTGCCCAGTAGGGCCGCACTAGATCCTGCATCTCACGTCTGAACGATGCATGCAGCCTGCGCTAGATCTTGCAACCCCATCGACACGAGGCCACGTCAGAAGCACGGGTTTTGCCATCCACGACGGTCTGTGCTAGGTGGCGGCTGGCCCATTTTGGGCCTATTTTTAGGCCCAATCCTGTACTGTTATAAATATAGCCTTAGTCTACTAGGTTTTGAAGCTTTGGATCATTTTTCTATGTTCATTTTTAGAATAAAGAGCAACTTAGAGAGAGAAACATTCTCTCTTCTCTCTAGGTTCTGTATCTTTTTTCCTTTTCATTTTGCTTTAGCCCAAAGATGTAGAATTCAATGAAATACTTGAATTTTATATCTAGGGAGTAGTTTCTATAGCTTGGAAATATATTTGTATTCATGTGTTTATTATGTTTTTGTGATATTCATTTATCATCCTAACTTATGTGCTTGTGATATTATGATAGCTTGTTCTTTAATTTTATAATTACATGAATGATACACTCTATTAGCCCACGCTCTAGTACATTCATGTTGGTACAAATATTGATACCTCCAGGGGAAGAGAAACATGGATGTGATATGGGTAGCGGGGTCCGGATCCACGTGGGTGTGCACGTAGGTCTTTTCCAAGTTTTACCATTATGATAACAGCACACCAGTCTTAGTAAGCGAGTTAGTCTGAAGGGTTATGGGTAGAGATAGCATATGGTAGCAAGCTAGGGTTGTAAGAGGTCCTAGTGTCCCCGATAAGGTGCTTACCTTCCTTTGCCTTATTTATAGGACTAGGGGGTAGAGCATCTACGGTATAGTGCCTAGGATGTAATCGTGCGGGGGAGAAATAGATTGTACAACAGTCAGAAAGTTGTTGCACTCCCCTTATTACGGAGGTCGTGCTGATGGAAGATTGCAAGAGCACCCTACATGACAAGTATGGGAAAGTGCTCACCATCGACCACACCACATGTTATGAGCACTAGATTAGGTTTTTGATGTCTTACATGTGATTGAATTGAAGATTGGAACATTTAATCAACCATGTTACGCAAATATTCCCCAAGTGTTTGTCTATATAGTTTACTTGTGTTTTACCTTTATATTTTTAGTTGTTAGTTGAAAAATCCAACCCCCCCCCCAATTTTACTATACTTTCTATTCCTAGCACACGACGGATTAACAACCCGTTCGAGGTTGTGTGTGATTGGCTATTAGACTCTAGAGTCTCTGTGGACATACCCAGACTTGCCACGAACCACCCCATAGGTAACTTAGTGATGGGTTGGGTGCAGAATATAAATTTAATCTTTGATCATCCCATCTATTGCATCCCACCTCTATTGGAGGGACTTGTCTGTTTGGAACTCCTTTGCTCAGGTTAATTAGCTCCGATTAACAACCCCGAGTGGAGGTGAGTCAGTGGCCTAAGGCTATCATTGGTCTTTTTCTCTCTCTCTACATAAATCATCTTGGGAAGTCATTAATCACTTTTACTCTCAAAAAATTTCAGAGCTTCCTTTCTTCTCTAGAGCTTTTCTTTCTTCTCCAGAGCACTTTTCAGTATTCTAAGAACTCCGGCCAAACCACTCCGGCTTCGACATAAGTAAGTCTCTTTTTCTCTCTTTTACTTAACCCTTTGAGTTTCTGAAATGTTGCAAACCCCGATGGGAAGTCAAAAAGGAATTCCAAGCTACTTTTCGATTATACCTACCACTTGCTGGAGGCATAGTTCCCGTTTCTAGTATTTTGGCGCAACTTCCTCCTCCACCGTCGATTTGGGTTCTTCTAGCTAGGAGGATAGAGAAACCTTGGCCAATTTCTTGGCACCACCCCAGGGTTACATTCGGAAATGGGTTACTTCAAGGGAGTGGGTTTTGAGGGAGTCTTTACTCTGGAAGGACAAGGAGGGGAGACTCTTTGTTTTTGAGGGAGTCTTTCCTCGCATGCCCCTCAATGGCCTCAACACTAGAGGAGAGCTGGGTATCCGGCTCCTCACTAGTAAAGGAGTTCAAGTTTGCTATGGTATTTAAGACATCCTCACGTGTCAAACTTGAACTTCCTTGTTGGGCTTGGTTTTGGGGTATGGTATAGGGTGGTGATGGCCAACTAGGTTTCTCGTAATTTTGGTTTTCCGGCTCATTCTCATACCACCAATCCGAACTACCACTCCATTCCGGATTGTAAGAGTCGTGGTATGGATAGCATTCATGAGCTTCTTGCCCTTGAAAACCAACATCTCCTACCTCTTGGTAGCACTCTTCATAGTACCCATGGTTTTGGAAACCATGGGTTCTTTCTCGGTCATAGTGCTCTTCCCACAACAAATGGCAAGATTCGGTAGGATGGTCGAAATGACACATCCTACAAAACCTTGCTTGTTGAGCCTCTCTTCTCATCATGAGTTCCCTCAAGGTGAGACGCTCCATTAAATTGTTTTTTATTTTTTTATTTTTCAAAAGTTCGGAATCATAGTGCAAGGATTCTCGATAAAATAAATTACCAAGAACTCAAGCAATACCTACTCCGAACAAAAACAACCACCAAGCAGTGGAAAATAAAAACAACTAGCCAATACACAACCAAATACACCTAAATACTTAAAAATAAATGCCTCTTCCCCGGCAGCGGCGCCATTTTGATAGCGGGCGGTCGTCGCGCCCCCTATGCAAAAGATAATTTATAAGCCCTTTTTGCTTACTTTCTACAACTAGGTAGATAGCGGCAAATCGGGGTCGTCCAAGGAGAAGAGGGATCTTCCTAAGCGTCTAAGCACACAATGGTTGATATTAGGCTAGGAGTAGATATATATACACACACATAAAAGCATGTAAATGGGGGTGTTGGTTGGTTGTTCCTAAGTTACGAAAGTAAAAAGACAAGATAACTAGCAAGGTCAAGTGACTATGCTAATCATCAAACAAAACTAAAGAAAAGGGGTTTTAACTACAAAGATAAAGCCTTGGGGGCAATGGATATCCACTTCCAAATCTAATGTAGGTCATTGAATCATTCACTCATTCTATCATATAGCATTACATGACTCAACATCAACATACCCATCTAGCAAGAATCACAACACATAAATCACAAGAAGTTCTAAGTTCATGCTCATAGATTTTCATGCAAAGGAGCTACGGAATTCGTCACGTTCCTAACACCTAACCAATTCAATCATACAAGCACTCCCTATGCTCAAACAACTCATGGCACAAGTGAAGTGAAGCACACCATCAAGAATACACAAATGCTAAATAACAAATGCTTCAAGGATGAGTTAAAATCATCTATTCAATACTTCAACTACTTGTTGTGGAGACTAAACTCCTATCCTTCTTAGTTCGTAGTTTGCAAGAGTGAGTTCGACATCTCTCGTCAAACCTCACCAATGACTCCCGTTGTAACGACCACGACTCAAGGTATCATTGGTGGCATTTAATCACGAAGAACCAACAAGCTTGGCAATGCTTATGACCACTACACCGTGACTAAGCATTTAACCAATTCATGCAATTACACGAGATTGGATGAACGTGCAACGTACATTCATCCAAGAGCATATAACTCTCTCGTTTGCTACACAAACGAACATGACGAAGAGTTCAACATCAATCACATTCATCTAGCACATTATCAATCCATTAACACAATCAAAAGCTCTAAATCATACTCATACATTCCTAACAAGAAAAGGGGGGAAATTAACCCAAATCCCCCAAACCCTAGTTAGCAATTCATACAAGTATTTCATTCAAGCTTTCAACAACATCAATGGCATCAACAATTAACATTCAAGCACAATAAAAGCACAATAGAAAAAACACTAAATAGATAGATATAAATGCTCCTTACTACATAGAAATGGAAGCTTCAATCCTTGCTCCCAAGTACAAAAACTACTCTAGAACAACAAAAGACATAGAAACTAAGAAAACAAGAAGAGAAAAGCTAGGGTTTTGGCCCAAAACAGGGGCCAAAAGCTGTGGAGAAGAAGGGGTGAAGAGGTATTTATAGTGGAAGAAAAAGGGGAGAAAAAACGCTGCTGCAGAGCTGGATTTGTGCTGTCGTCGCGACTCGCGACCAGTTCCATCGCGAGTCGCGACCAGCAGTGAAATCCAGCCCTGTTTTGTTTTGCTTCCTCCGGGTGAACCGTTGATCCGTTTCGGGAGTTCTTGTAGTCGATTTTATAGTGCTCGAGAAGAGGAATCCAATGGTGCCACTCTTGAGGGCTGATTCTTCTCGGAAAATTCTGAGAACCCTGGATCATCATTCATCCGTTGCTTTGCTCTCCTTTCTTCATCTCTTCACTTCTTCAAATCTTCACAAAGCTCAAATGTAAAGGTCTTCAAATCTTCAAATCTTCAAAGTCTTCAAATCTTCAAAGTCTTCAAACAAATCACCTTGTCACACAAAATCATCTAAAAAGTGATAAAAACGTCAAAGCCGCCTTTATCCCTCCTTAGATGATTTCAAGGCAAAATGCCACATGTAGAGCACAAAATTGCACAAAACCTAATCCTAAAAAGCCTAAAATAACCATCTAAAATGGACACATCAAGATATGTGACTTCTTCTCATTTATACCTAGACAAGAGACCTTCATAAACTCCTTTTGTACTAGATTTACCTCCTTCAATGAATTTTTAATTGCACCAGGAATATCAAAACATCATCAGCAAATAACAAAGAGTGAATGCCCACTTTGCTGCACCTCTGATGAAACTCTATTGGTTTCCCCTTGTATCTGCTCAACATCAATCTAGAGAAATACTCCAGACAAATAACAAAGAGCAAGGGAGAGAGGGAAAGAGGGGATCTCCCTGCTTAACCCCTCTCTTTCCTTTAAATGAAGCAGTCAATCTACCATTAAAAGACAAGCAGAATAATGATGACATTGTGCACTTTCGAATCCAATCTATCATTAGACTTGGAAATCTCAATTCAGCCAACCAATCCTCAAGAAACTTCCAATTTATAGAGTCAAATGCTTTACTCACATCTACCTGTATCATGCAGCTTTTACTCATACTATTCATACTATATTTCTGAATCAACTCATGTGTCAAAAGCAGGTTATATGCAATGTGCCTACCCCTCACAAATGCACTTGGATTTGAGCTAAATAATTTAGGAAGTACTTGACTAATTCTCTCACACACGATCTTGGTGATAGTTTTATATACTACAGAGCAACATGCAATTGGTCCGTAATCAGAGGGTACCTGTGGATTCTAGTGTTTTGGAATCAGTGCTACCATTGCTTTCCCAAATTCTTCAAGAATGGTATCTCCTTAAAAGAAGACATGAACTGCAGTTGTGAAGCTTTCCTTTACTATATCCTATGCATCTTTAAAATTTTACTTGTGAACCCATCCCTTCCTGGACTTTTATTTGATTGTATACTCATCAGAGCTGCCTTTACTTATTTTGCCTCCAGTTGCTAAATTATTTTCATTTGTTGTTTGATGCTTCGCCTTTCCCCTGTTTATGCTTATCCCTCCTTTATCCCTCTTGTTTTCACCTCAACTCCTAACTGTTGTTTGAAGTGGTTCAATAGCATTTCTTCTATCTGCACCTAATCTTCCACTATTTTTCCTTCCCTAACTATGTTTATTATATGGTTTTGGTACTGCCTCTTCTTGATGGAGGTATAAAATGTGCTTGTATGCCTGTCTCCCTCTTTCAACCAAAATTTTTTTTATTTATGTTGAAGAAATTGGTGTTCTGCTTCCTCCAATCTGCCTACCTCAAGCCTTGCCTTTGATTCCCATTTTTGTTTCTCCCCCTTCTTAGGATCTGCACTCAAGCATTCCTGGGTTTTCCTCCATTCCTCCTCGGCCATTTAAACTCTCCTTCCAATTTCTGAAAATTCTTTTCCATTCAGCTTGGCCAATGGAACTTTCAGTTTCTTCAACCTCAAAAACAGGCTCTCCAAATCATCCCCTCTCTCAGTTCTCCATACTGATTCCACCAGCCCTTTGAAATTTTGTGACATTGGCCACATATTAAAATACATGAAGTTCCTCTCTGGCCTTCTTTCTTTTTTCTGTAATTTGACCACTAAGGGGAAGTTATCATACATGCTTTCTAGTTTCACCTCATAGTATGCTTCATTCAGTTTGTTCATCCATTCTTGATTGATCAAACACCTGCCAATCTTACTATAAATTCTGCTCCCTTCTCTCTTCTATTTCTCCAAGTGAAGCTTGGACCCAAAGTCCTCATTTCTTTCATGCTAGTATGATCTATGGTCTCCTGAAAATTCTTTATCTCATTTATCTCCACTGCATTCCCTCCAATTCCGTCTTCCATTTTCAAAGGTGAATTGAAGTCGCCAATGATTAACCAGGGTTTACTCCTTTTTCTGTACCCCTTTCAGGTATTCCCAAAGCTTTTTCCTTATCTCCATTTCATTGGAACCATACACTACAGTCAAATAGCATTAAACATTCACTACTTTCACCTTCCATTCAAGGTCAATCCACTGCTCACCATTACTTATCACTGAGATCTCAGAATAATCAGACCTCCAACCTATCCATATCCTCCCTCTATTCACCAGTTCTCCATTTGTTATCAAACTCCACCCTAACCCAATTCTGTCCCATACCTTTTTTTGCTTCTCATTTTTCACTTTAGTTTCAAGCAGACACAAAAACCCCCACTTGGTTCAACAAGTAGAATTTTTTCACCATTTTGTGTTTTCCCATTTTATTAACTCCTCTTACATTCCAGCATGCTAGTTTACAATTCATCAGGTGGATCTGCTAGCAAATTAGGCTCTAGTCCATTACCCCTTCCTCCATTTTATGACTCCTCCCCTAATAGAATTTTCTCCTTTTTCCATCATTCTGTTAACTGTTTGCACTTTCTCAGGAAGCATTGTGTCTAGTCTCACCTATGTTACTTGATGCTCTTTCTTTTTACCCCCATCCTGAGCTTGCTTCACTGGCATATAGATCATTTTCTTTGCCCTCTTTACCTCAATTTTCCTACATACTCCTTTATTATGGGCAATCATATCACACATTTTGCATTTTTCAGGTTTCCATTCAAATTGTAGCTCCTGATGCATGACAACTCTATTCTCATTTAAATGCATAACCCTGTCAGGTAATTCTTCCCCAATTTTTACTTCTACCTGAACCCTAGCATTAGAAAGTCTCTCCTTCAGCAGGGTGGCTCTATCTAGACATACACGTTTTCCTAGAGGGCTTATAATTTTACTGATAAGTTTTGGTTGCCAGTACACAATTGGTCACCGTAGCATCTAAACCTAGATCAGGACAGAATCAGGCACATCTTGCTCAAAATTTATAGTCCACGGTATTATAATCACTGGCTTGTTATAAAAAAACACCAATCCTTTCCAACTATTTCATTACAGTATGCTTTAGTCGTGAATTTAACCATAAACATACCTGATTCGAATAGCCAAATCTGCATGATTCTTTTCCCCAGAGTCTGTAGAAGAATCCCTCCATAACTTTGAATGGCGGATTGTATCCTAGCGGTCTGCAGATCACAGTCGTGTTCCACTGTTTCTCACTCTCCAATACTTCATCCATGGTGATTTCTCCCATTAGTATCCCCTCCACATCCACTAGCTCATAAAATTGTACTCCAATTTATTCTGTATAAAACAAGGAACTCCAATTCTTGCTTTCAATATGTTTATCCTCCTCCCCCCATTCTAGTTTCCTTTCTTCTTTTCCCAATTTCTTGGGCATAGTTACTGAATCCGGGACAATTACTTGTTTACCCACTGGTGTAAACTCCTCTACCTCCATTTCTTCTTCCATCATCATTTTCCTCATCCCCTTGTTGTTGTCCCCTTTCAAAACCCCTCTTAAACCAATATCTTTTTTTCCCTACACTCTTCAGTAGCTCTAACCCTCGTTTTTGAGATCCCTTCTTGTTCCTACCACTTGATTTCCCAATTAGAGGCAAGCTTTCGAGAAACTACCCGATCAATCTGCACAAAAAGCAAGGAAACACATAGTATAGGCATATTTGCCCGTACTATAGAGAGGACAGACCACTTATTTCATGCTAATCGTCATTAGTGAGCCATTTTTCTTTTTACTTACTCCTTCTTTTTTTCCTTTTTGCCCTTGCATTTCTACTCCGCATTCATTTTTCTTACCCTTTTTTATTTTGTTTCAGTGGGTTTCTTTGATGATTTCAAAAAGGAAGGGGAGGTGCAAATTTCATCTCCTTTCGAAGACCGTATCCAATTTTCCCCTTGGCACCAATCCCCCCTCCCCAAAGCAGACAACTCTAAATTTCAAGGCAAGAGGCCCCGTGAAGGGCCTGCTTCTTGTAGCCCCTCCCCCCTCAGGCTCGATCCCCCCAAGGAATGATTCCAATGCCGACCTTAGTATGGGGGACAGCTTCTTTCCTTTGGACTCTGTCGACCTCTCACTCATTGCGGTTTCAGTGGTAGCGACCGTAGTGGGGGCCCTTGAATCTCATTTTTGGGAGTTTTTGGCTAAGGCTCGGTAAGCTGAGGAGGCCAGTGCTAAGGTGAGGCCTTGAAGATTACATTAAGAATATTGCCTCCACCCACGCAGTGGGAATGAAGGATCTTTATGAGAAGCTCAATAAGGTGGCCTCCAATCGCAAGGCTGAAGTGAAGGAGCTTCAAGAGAAGCTTGATAAGGTGGCCTCCGATCATGAGGCTGAGGTGAAGAGGCTCCAGGATAATCTTTTGGAGGAAGAAGAGTCCATTATGCCTACACAAATAGGCTTGTGAAGACACGGGGATTCTGACACTTCTTCAAGTCTATGTCTGATACTTGCATTGCGGTGGCTAGAAACCTCCTAGATATGGCCGTTAGTCAAGTGTTTCTGGTTGAATATGCTACTATACTAGAAGTACACAAGAGCAACATAGCCCTCCCTCCCCCATGTCAATTATCTCTGGTGGAAATCTATTCAGGATAAGGCCGCCAAGTTTTCTTTGCTCAAGCACCTGAAAGCTTTGGGCCGCTTCTTTTCAGCCAAAGAGATTCGTTCCCTCGAGGTAGATGAGGATGGGGAGAGGAAGCTACCTAATCCCTGGCTTTGATCTGAGGCCTAGCACCCAATAGCTTCTTCGAGAACCCCCTCCCATAGGGAACGTAGCATAGGGGAAAATAACAATGATGTATAAACTAATTTTGCTAGGGTCTTTGAATGTATCCCTTCCTTTCTTATCAATGAAAGTTGTTTCCTTTACATACGTGTTTTTATTTCTCTATCATCTTGTAGATTTTAGACTTGGTACCTTTTCACCTCCCCCCCCCTCAACTGCAAAGAGGGACCATCTTCGACTTCTTCTTTCATGTAATGAAAGAGTGGTATTATAGGAACGAAGAGTGGGCGTGGGAGCACCGAATCAGAATTTTGGTATAGGTCTCTTTGCCTCGAGGAGAAGCTTTGAGCTGCCCACAAGGAAATTAACTTGTGGCATAGCGGCCTGCATGATAGGCAAAAAGAGCTCCTCGACAAACTCAGCCGTTCCAGGCAAGAAAAAGGACCTTCTCGCTGCAGCTAAGGATGGGATTTCTGATGACGGTCGTCTTCTCTATTCTCAGCATAGCAAGGTCCTCGAGTTCAATCCAAGAGTGTGTGGCTACTGCCAAAGCCTTCAAGGCATCTGGGGAGGCGTCATCTTCTCAACCCAACGAAGTCGTTGAGCTCTATCTTTGCGAGGTTAGAGTGCATCTGGATAACCTAAATCTAACCTACGCATTCCTTCGCATAACCACAGCCAGACTCCATGAGTGAAAAGACCAAAATCGAGAGCTGTGTTCTTGCGTGTCGGGTTTGGAGCAAACCGTCAAGGAGAATGAAGCACTTTTCTTGATTGCCTATAAGGATAGGGATAAGGCCGAGAGGCATTATGAAGAACTAAACCGTACTTTTACAGTTTGCATAGATAGTTTACGAGTATACGACCTTTGACTTGGGATAACTGAGACAAACTTTATTGAAGACTTTGAGGTATATCTCCAAGAGACCCTTGACGTCGTGCAAAGAAAGAAAATTACATATCACCCCAAGTATGGTGAGGCCTACAATGAGACCAAAAAATGGCTCAACGAGTTGCGAAAGAAGAAGAAGAAGAGTGGGGCTTCAAGCTCTCGAGCTGCCCAAAAGAAGAATGAAACTTCAAGCTCTCGAGGTTTCCAAAAAAATGAGTGGGGCTTTGAGTTCTGAGGGAGGCAACCCCTTCGGCACTTCTCACACGGAAGTAGTTTTGTCTTTTGTCATCTAGGCCAGCCTTCGGTCCAACCAGCTTTAACTCAATGCCCTAGCAAAGACAATTAAAGTGCCTCTACCATCCATACTCAGCAGGCTGATCCTGCTCGAGTAACAGCTGCGACTTTGTAACCCGCAGCACCCAAGGCTTCTACTTCAAAGACCAAGCAAGAAGGGAGTTAGGCAAGGGCCTCTAGTAGTGGAGGAGAGGCCGTTTCTAGGCTGGGATCCCGTCCTCTAGCTGAGGAGGTGGTGCCACTGCCGACAGAAGTTGAGGGACCCTTTCTAACACCAGGAGTGGTTTCGGTCTCGATCATATCACCAAAGTTCCCAAGGGAGGTGAATATTCTGAGTTTGCTGCCTTACAAAGGAGATCTCAAGGTCTTGGCAGCGGACCTTCGAACCCTATCCCAATGCAAGAGGCTGGGAACTAAAGGGCAGAGCAGCCGGATCCCTACAGGGTTTTTATAACATCTATAGCCCACATCAAATCCTAAATATTGATAAAGGATCCTTCAATTCCCTTTGATGAGCTTCCCTCACCTTAGTTTTGTACATAGGAAAATGTTATGTGTTGTAATTTCTCTTCATATGCGAGTGGGGAAAACATTCTTTTCCATTATTTGTAAGCTCATGTGGTGCCTTGTATGAAATATATATTAGGCGAGTAATTGTGAATTCTTCAAGGGGCTCAGCCTTCATGGCTTAGCTAGGTACTTCAATTCAACTAAGGGTTTTAATCCCCTTATCTCTGAGCTAGCTAGGTAGCTTTGCGCATGCTAATAAGGGTTTGACCCAAAGCACTTTGGTGGGTCGTGGGATCCTTTCAGCTATAAGGAATGACTTAATCCTTAAGTGCCTACGCATTTAGGGGGTTTTACCCCAAACATTGGGTAAGTCGTAGAGGCTTTGCAAGAATGGGTTCCTTAAGAATTTATACATATGGGGATTTTGGCCCCAAGCGTTAGGCAAGCCGTGGGGGCTTTACAAGGATTTGATCCTTAAGCGCTTATAAGTATGGGGATTTTTGGCCCCAAGTGCTAGGAAAGTTGCAGGCTTCACAAGGACTTGATCCTTAAGCGCTTATGAGTATGGGGATTTTGACCCCAATCTTTAGGCAAGCCACAAGAGCTTTACAAGGATTGGATCCTTAAGCGCTTATGAGTATAGGAATTTCAACCCCAAGCGTTAGGCAAGCCACAGGGGCTTTACAAGGATTGGATCCTTAAGCGCTTATGAGTTTGGTGATTTTGACCCCAAGCATTAGGCAAGCCGTGGGGGCTTTGCAAGGATTAGATCCTTAAGCGCTTATGAGTATGGGGATTTAGACCCCAAGCATTGGGCAAGCTGCGGGGGCTTTGCAAGGATTGGGTCCTTGAGCTCTTATGAGTATGGGGATTTTGACTTCAAGCACTGGGTAAACCGTGGGGGCTTTGCAAGGATTGGATCCTTAAGTGCTTATAAATATGTTATTTTGTGCCGAGCCAAGTGAGAGGCCTCGGACTCCTCGATTCATAGTGCAAGTGAAATAAGTAGTGATAATTTTGAAGAAGGATATTTCAATAGATTGGTAACAAAATTTGGGAAATCCCTTCAGCTTGGAACAGGTATTTCTGTCGAAGGTGTCCCCTAGCCTATAGCTATTTTTTGGGTAAGCTACTCCCTGGCCTTACCAAGTCTACTGAGATTTAGAAGAATAGTTCTTCCTAAGATTCGAGATATTCCATCTGCAGGGAATTGACTTGCCTTGGGGTGTTTCCAACACATAGTTGCCTCTGGGGTGCGCTTCGATGACCCATTATAGTCCTTCCCAGTTCGCTGCTAATTTACCCCCGGGCTCTCTTCGGTTTTTTCACTCCTCCTCATCACAAGGTCTCCTGGGGAGAACTAGATTTTTTGGACCTTCCGGTCATAGTACCATTTGATCCTATCCTTTACCTTGGCTTTGTGGAGGAATGTCATTTCTCTCTTCTCCTCAAGAAGGTCCAGGCCAAGACGGCACTGATCATCATTGACCTCCTAATTTTTGTTGCTGATAGCAAACCTTTGGAAGGTGGGCAGCCTTATCTCCGTAGGGATTACTGCCTCCAAACCGTAGACCATACTATATGGGGGGTTTCACCCATTGTAGAGGACTCTGTCGTCCGATACGACCAAAGAACACTGGGCAATTCGTTGATCCAATTTCCTCCTACCCCTTCAAGCTTTAACCTGATGCCATTGACAATGGTCCAGTTCGTAACCTTCACCTGTCTGTTATCTTGGGGATGGTATACACTAGTGTCCCTCTGGAAGATCTTGTATTCTTTGCACCAGCTCCTAAATAGGCCACTAACTAACTGGTTACCATTGTCAATTTTGATGGTTCGGGGGATCCCAAAGTGCCAGATGATGTTCTTCCAGCAGAAACCAATCACCGCTTTCCCTTTTACGCCGGTTAAGGCTTTCGGCCTTTACCCACATTGTGAAGTAGTCTACGGCCACAATCAGACACCAAAAGTGGCCTGGAGCTTCTAAGAAGGGGCCTACCAGGTCGATTCCCCATTTGTTGAATGGCCAGGAACTATTGATATTCATCAACTCTTTTGGGGAAACGTGGGTGATTGGTGCATGCCTCTAGCATTGGTGGCAGACTTGGATGTGCCTGTTAACATCATCAAACATCTTGGGCCAGTAATACCCACTAGGAGTTTTTTTGCTATTGATCGAGCCCCCTTATGGCTTTCGCATACTCTTTCGTGGGTCTCACAGATCAGATAGTCAGCTTCATGGGGGGTTACACAATGGAGAAGTGGCTACAGATGACCCCGTCGATAGAGCACATTCTCATGGACTATGTACGTAGGGCCTTCAATCTGATCTCCCTTGCTTCGATGGGGCCCTTGGGGAGGGTGACATCTTGAAGGTAGCTCATAATTGGTGTTATCCACGAGTTTTCCTCCTTCGCCATCATCACTTTCACATTTTCATCAAAGCTACGTTCGTTCAGCCTTTCCACCATCAAGTGCCTCTGGGACTGCAAGTCCAAGTCCAAGTCCAATGAAGCCAGCTTACTTAAGGCGCCGGCCTTGTGATTCTATTACCGAGAGACTTGTGCTAGAGTGTAATGATGAAACTGTTTGAGGAGAGGCTTCACCACTCCTAAGTAGCATTTCATAATCCTTTCCCTAGCCTCATATTCCTCCTTAACTTGTTGGACCACGATCTGGGAGTCACTGAAGATTTCAAGGTTTTGAACCCCATGTTTTTTGCTATTCGAAGCCCGGTGATCAGTGCTTCGTACTCTGCCTTGTTGTTCATGGACTTGAAGTCAAAGTGTAGTGCGTAGGGATAGTCTATCTTCTCGGGCTTATAAGCAGGACTCCCGCTCCGCTTCCTCCCGAGTGTGATGTTCCATTAACGTATAGTTGCCATATTTCTTCGAACTTTTCTTCCCGCTTGACCTTAATTGGTTCTATTGTTTCCACAGTGAAATCTACTAAGGCTTAGCCCTTAATAGTTTTATTTTGGGCGGAATTGGATGTCGTGTTCCCCTAGTTCGATAGCCCATTTCATCATTTGGCTCGAAGCCTTGGGTTTAAGCAGTACCTGTCTGTTCAGTTAACTAGTAAGCAAGAGGGTCATATAACTCTAAAAGTATGGTTGGAGTCGTCTTGTCGCATGAACCAAAGCTAATATTAGCTTTTTCGAGGGTTGTATATCGTGTTTCTGGCCCGTGCAATGCCCTACTTACAAAGTAGATAGGTTGTTGCACCCTTTCTTTCTCTTTTACTAGAACTGCACTTATTGCTAAGGAGGAGGCCAAGATGTACAAGTACAGATCTCCCCCATGCTCCGGCTTTATGAGGGTGGGAAATATTTGCATGTGTTCTTTTAAGTCCTTGAATGCTTGGTCGCACTCCTCTGTCCATTCAAACTTTTTGGCCTTTTGGAGCACCCCAAAGAATGATAGTTGTTTCTCTATACCTTTCGATAGGAAATGAGTGAGTGCCGCCAGTGACCCAATGAGTTTTTGGACCTCTTTGACCATTTGAGGGGGGTTTCATGTTTACCAATGCCTCAACCTTTTCTGGATTGACATCGATCCCCCTCTCTGAGACCATGAATCCCAGGAATTCACCAGCCCACACCCTAATCACACACTTGGCTGGGTTCACATTAGGTTTGCGTCTCTGAGCCTTTATAATGTTTCTTCGAGGTCCATCAAGAATTGGTCGTATTCCTTACTCTTTACTACCAAGTCATTTAAGTATATTTCTATATTCTGCCTATCTGATCTTTGAAAAGCTTATCAACCAATCTTTGATACGTGACCCTTGCATTTTTCAAGCCGAATGGCATTTTCTCATAGCAAAATGTCCTCATGTCTGGGATGAACGATGTCTTTTATTTGTCTTCTTCTACCATAAGTATATGATGGTAGCTTTTATGGGCATTGAAGAAGGCAATCACCTCATACCCCGCTACTGATTCGACCAGCATAACAATTGAAGGTAGAGGGTAGCTATCTTTGGGACAACTCTTGTTGAGATCCATGAAATCTATGCACGTTCTCTAAGCACCATCATCCTTGGGGACTATAACAGGGTTCACTAGCCATTCTGGGTTGAATAACCCTTCGATGACCTCTACTCAAAGCATTTTTTGGACTTCCTCCTTTATGGCTTCAACTTTCTTAGGGGCGAACAACCTTCTCTTCTGCTTGATGGGCTTTTGGGATGGATCAACATTCACCTTGTGTACCATTAAGTGTTTAAGCACTCTCATGAGGTTGAAGGTACTCCACGAGAATACATCTACATTGTCATCAAGGAGGTTTTTTAGTTTTCCTTTCATTCTGGGTGGTATTTCTTTCCTATGGCCACCATCCTTGATGATCAAATGGTTAGGGGTTCGATGTCCATAGGTCCTATTTCTCCATTTATCGAAGCCACCATATCCCTCTTTTTTGCTTCCTTCACGGATATTGCTAAGAAGCTTTGAGTTGCAGAATGGTCCCCCATGATAACCCCTTCCTAGTAGGGAATTTCATAGTTAAATGATAGAGGGACCATTTTGTTTGGGCCTGGCACATCCAGGGCCTACCCAGTATGACATTGTAGAAGGATATGGCATCGATGATGGTGAAGCTGTAGTCAACTATCACTTATTTACTTCCATCCACCACTCTAACTGGGAGGGTTATGACACCTAAGGGATGCACCGTCTTTCCAGTAAAACCATATAGTAGTGAAGTTCTCCTTAAACTTCCACGCCATAAGCCTAGCTGGTCAAAGCAGTTGGCGAACATTACTTCTACACCACTACCATTATCTACGAGCACCCTTTTAATGTAGAATTCTCCAATTGTTGCGTGAATTACCTTTGGATCCGTATGGAGGGTTTGACTGGGTACTGTGACTGCTTCTGAGAAAGTTATGGATTTTTTGGGCAGAGCCATTTCTGGGATGGTTCTCCAATGGGGATATATCAGGCTTGGGCTTTAATTATGGTGTTCGATGATTGATCCCCTACAACCCCATTGATGAAGTTGATCACTTTGTTGGCCTTTTCCTCTTGGTTTTTATCCACCCAAGGCTCCAGCTCGTTCCATTTTCTCTTCGTTGAGTTTTGGATCATTCTGCATTATTTCCTTGCTGATCTCAACCCCTCCAGTTAGCTCCCCTTTTGTAGGGTTTCCAGTTGCGACGTCCTTCTTTTCACATCGAGGGGCCCTTTCCCTTTGGTCTTGCGAAGCAATCCAGAAGTAAGCCCTTATTTGCACATCTTTCAATCTCCCTTTACAGGAGGACACACTTATTTGTATCATGACCTCGCTCCTTGTGGTGATTGTAGTATTTGGGTGAATCCCTCTTTGATATATGTCCTTGCCGGGAGAGGGAGTCTGGAACAGCCCTTTGTTGATAGAGTGTATCTCCGATGGGGTTTTTGTCAGTGGGATGTAACTTTGAAGCTTTGTTTGAAGATCCAGGCCTTTTCTACCTTGGCTCTAATACTTTAGAGTTTCTTTTACTCCATCGATCTTCCCGCTTTTACCTTGTAACTTCATCCCTCTATCTTCGAGTATTATTCCAAGATTTCTTGCAGTTCCTATAGAGTTTCTGGTTTTTTTAGACCTACTTCTTATACAGGTTGAGGTTGGACATCCTGTTCATGTAGCCTAGGATCACGCCGTCCTCCATGCGGTTGATTACACTGAGGCTTTCAGCTACGTATCGACGGTAGAATGCCTCTTCCAATTCATCCGGCTTCTGCTTACTTTGGTAGAGTTCGGTCAAGGTTTTATTCAATCACCTTTTTTGGAAGAACTAGTTCAATAATGCCCTGTTGAAATCTCTATAGGAATGCAATGATCCCTAACTTAGCTTGTTGATAATTCTCGGCCTTTGCCCCAAAGGTAACTCCCTATCAGCTTACACGTTAGCTGTTCGTTGAAGTTCCTCGAATTCATCAGACTGAGAAAGGTCTGTATAAACTCACGAGGATCTATGTCTCCATTGTACATGGGAAGCCCTTTGAGTGGCTTTACCTCGCTGGGCCATCGAGTTGTCATAATTTTCAAGCTAAAGAAGGAGGCTGCGACTTTGCCTGAGGGCCCAATTAATCTATCATGCTCCCTTGCGAGGGTATCACTCAACTCGCCTCCCCTGTGCGGGCCCATGTACTGGCTTGAGAAAATGGAGGTATCGAGAGTAAGGATCTGATACATCTGGTTTGGAGCTAGGTATCTAGTCCACAATCCTCCCAATACAGTACTGTGATACGACTGTTGTTGTCCTTGGTGATACGGGTTAAATGAGGGGATCTCCGCTCGAGGCCATAGATGCATCTGGTGAATCACATGGTTGTGCATGTGGGGGTCGAGATAGGCACCGAATATTCCAACATTTCATCTGAACTAGGAACGTGGGTTGTGGTCAATGTTTGGTACCTATCTCTATATTTGCGGGGTAAGGCGCCCTCGGGGCAGCTTGTAACTGGAATCTCGATTGCAACGTCAGGGTCATTAAGAGTGGAGGTGACGCCTGCTGTTGGATCATTCTTTAATCGAGCATCAGGGGTTCCACCTGATAGCCCGCAGATCTGAGAGTTTGAGCAAGTTGCTCCAGATCTCGTTGCAGTGGGGGAAGCGCACTGTTTGTGCCTCTAGTTACTCGAGTGGCCCCCGCGGCCGCTTCCACCTACGAATCTATCATAGCTTCCGTGAATTGTAGCTCATCCTCCCTTTGTTGGTACGCCTAGATTTGTGATGTAGTGGCTCAAGCGCCTTATACCCATGGTTTGACACTAACCTCCACTCGTCCAGAGGGTATGGTAGCTTCTACCCGAAACCCCCTCTGTTATCATCATTGTTGGGATCTGGTATGTAGCTACTACAGGGGGTTTGTTCCTGGTACTTGGAGGGACTGATGGATCAAATTGCATATTCTTGCTTTTTCGCCCCGTTCTTCAGTGGTAGGAGGATTGTACTTCCTCACTGGCATCTAAGGTCCTGCTTTTAACTCATTCACATTTATGCAATAGGCTTACTATAAAAGCGGACATGAACAGTGGAACTCACAGATCTGACAAACTGTCCCACCGGGCGTGCCAACTTGATGCTCCCCAAAACTATCATCGTCGTGTTCGCCACTCCATTGGCTAAAGCTTGCAAGACAAATCCCGTGGAGTGGTCCAGGAGAGGAGCCTCCGATGATAAAGTCAGCTAGAGTCTTATGAATAGGAAAGAATGAATACCTTTTTGCTTTATATAGGTTGGTGAATAGGGCAACTATTTTGTTTTCTTGTAATGCGAGTACTAAGGCTCTTTCTTAGGCTGTCCCAATGGTCACTACTGAAAGGATATTACTAGGTATAATTAGTATGACATGGGTCGACTAGGCTAGGTATTCAGGCCCAGCCTAAATAATGCACTATTAATGAGCTAGCAGAGACAACTGAGGTTATTATGGCCCTAGTCATGGTCCTAGTCGTAGTTCTGTTCTTGAATGCCATTGGTGTTTCAAACACAACCATGTTGCTTTGACATTTTTTTATTTGGTTCCTTCTTAGCGAGAGTAGAATCAACTCATCGTATGGAGAAAATTCAGTCCTTTATGCAGCATTAACCATCTTCAATGACTTTGTGTTGGTATATGGACTCCGGCGCCACCAATTACATAAGTTCCCTATCCCCTACTTTCGAGAGTGCCACTCTTTATAAGGGTAACTCTTGTGTTTCTTTTGCTTATGTTGGTGTTATATTTATCTTTTTTGTTGGTGTTTCTTGAATTACTCCTACTCTGTGCTTATGTGATGTCTTAGGTGTGCCTAATATTACCAACAACCTGTTTTCTATTTGCAAGCCTGCTAATGATCTTGGTGTTTTGATTACTTTTAATGAATAATATTTTATTGGGTAGCGCAACGCCACCAAGACTGTCGTGGGAAGAGGTCACAATGGGGACAAACTTTATGTGCTGGACAGTGGTGAAACATCATTATTTTCATTTATTTGGAATAATAAGAGTCAGACATCTTTTGAGTTATGGCATACCCATATAGGTCATGTGTCTAATACTGTTATTTCCCTCATGAATAAATATGGGCTATTATTTGTTTCCTCATTATTGTCTAAACCTCATACTTGTGCCCCTTGTGTTATGGAAAAAGGTTAAAGGATGTATTTTGTTGAGAATTGTAAATATGCTATGCATGTTCTTGATTTGATTCATTTTTTCAATAAGGTTGAGCAATTCAAACAAGCTCTCTCGTAACTAATTACTGTAGCTCTGTGCGAACCTTGGTGCAATTTAGCCAAAACGCTCTTCTGACTATCGTTTTACCTTTTTCTACCATATTCTTCATCTTTCCTCATCTTTCTTCCAACTGATAACGGTCACTGACCGAAATCTTTCCACCGCCGTTATAGCAGCTCCTCCGTCAGGTAGTGGTAGCTATGGGGGAGGTAAATCCTTCCTTCAGGCACTAGCCAATCGCCCTCCGCCTCTTTGTGATTCCCTTCCTTCGAACCCAGAGATTGTCCCTAAAACTCAATATAAGGGGGATATCGCTTGCCTTGTTACTCGCAAAGATGCAGACACCCTCGCCTCCCACTACCGAAATGCTCTGGTTGGTAAGTTCGCCAGGGGGAAGCCAATGATGGTCCAACTAAATCAATCTTTCAATTCTGTAGGTTTCAAAGGCAAATTCCAGATTGGATCAATCGACTTTCGGCATGTGCTAATACGTTTCCAGGAGAAAGAGGACTATCAGAGGTTCTGGCTCAAGGGACAATGGAGTTTCAACAACGCCCAAATGAAGGTATTTAAATGGACTTCCGACTTCTCCCCTGAGGCAGAATCATCCATTGTTCCGGTATGGGTTTCAATACCACATGTCCCTGTATACTTCTATAATTCTGCTATGCTTGAAATCATGGGAAATCAAATAGGAAACTATATAAAAGTTGATGCGGCTACTGCGGCCCTGTCCAGGCCTTCTTGTGTTAAAATGTGTGTAGAAATCGACTTGAAGAAAAAGCTCCCATCATTTATCAGAGTAGGAATTGAAGAGGATGGAAATGAATATAATGTGGTTAAACTCCCTTTAGAATTTGAAGATATTCCACCCTACTGCTTCCATTGTAAATGTATAGGACATGAGGATAACTACTGTATCTATTTACATCCTGAGCTTAAGAGAACATGGCCTCAGAAGGCTGAGAAGCCTCTAATGAATCAAACTGAAGTTCAACAAAAAGGTTCTGTTGGCCAGAGTAATGTGAACATAAATATGAATCAGGCTGGAAATATAAAAGCTGGGAGTTCAGGGGTGTCAGTAATAGAAAAACAAAAAAAAATTTCAAGCCCAGAAATTCAAATACGTTCCGAAGAAACAGCTGATCCCAGTTAGTGAACAAGACACTAATAAGGCTATCTTAATTGACATCGATCTTCCAGTGATTGATCCTCTGATTCCTGAGGATGTTCCTGATCAACAACAAGCTGTAACTAATAATGTAGTTGACCCTATCCCCTGTGCCAATCATGAAGCCAATCTTGAGATAGAGATTGTCATAAGTCTCAGTCACCTGAATCTGGAAAACTACAGCCTATTTCCTTAATTCCCCAAGTGCTTTCTTCTGATCCCAGTGTATCAGTACAACTGACTAGGCTTTCACAATCTGCCCCTTCGAACCTTAGGATAGTTTTTTCTAAGAATGATTTACCTAGTAAACGAGGAAGGTCCTTCTCACCTTTCAGTTCTATTATTGCTGCAAAAAATTTTATCTTTTCTCAGCAGAAACACAGGGATAATAGATTTCTACCTTTGGCTGATGAAGAAATATCAAGTGAAGAAGCCACCCAAAGTGACTTCCCAGTCAGTGCTGAACTTCCTGCCTTCCTGGACACTGATTATGTCCAAGATGATGATGCGGATTAGGTAAACAGGGTTAGTTCCTCATTCTCCAATCCTGGCAAGCTGAAGAAAGGGAAATCATTAGGGAAACATGCTAAACAGAGTAATGAGTCTTTTTTTTCATAGAAAAATACTATCATGACTAGATCAAAAATCTCTACCAATGTTTCCCTATGAATAATACAACAATCAGGATTAAAATGCTGGTTTGGAACATCAGGGGAATGGACACATCTATGTTAAGACTTTGTAATCTTATCAATAGGCATAAATTTGAACTCATTTGTTTAATTGAGCCTAAACATGATAACTTGCAATGTGATTTATATAGACAAAGGCTGAAATATGATAATTGCATATCAGCAAATAATGGTCAGATTTGGATTTTCTAGACTTCAAGCTTAATACTGACAATTAAAAGTGATAATTTGCAGTTCCTTGCAGTTAACCTGAATAGTATTAATCTTAATAAGACTATGGATGTCTTCTTTATCTATGGTCTCAGAACTAGATCAGGTAGACAATCTCTTTGGTCATACCTCAGCTCATATAATCACTCTGAATCCCTTTTTATTGGTGATTTCAATTCCATTACATCAATAAATGAGTATAAAGGTCCATCTACTCCCAAATTGGGGAGTATGAGGGACTTTAATGATTTTATTAATGTAATGGCTCTGGAAGAAATTAACACTGTAGGGAACTTGTTCACTTGGACTAATAATAGATTAAGGTCTCCTACAGTTAAAAGACTTGATAGAGGATTGTGCACTTCATCTTGGTCATTAGCCTTTCCTGCATCTTCTATTCAGATTCTGAATAGGGTTAGTTCACATCACAACCCCATGCTGCTAACTGTTGGTAGTGATACCCCATCCAATCCTAGGCCATTTAGATTTCTAAACACATGGTACAAAAGAAAGGAATTTAATGAGGTAATCAAACAAAATTGGGATATTCCTTTGCATAAATCAGGAATGCTAGCCTTTTATCTAAAACTTGTTAGACTTAAGAAGGTTCTAAAAATCTGGAACAAAGAAAAATTTGGCAACATTCATGACAATGTGGTACAAGCTGAATTGGCTCTACAGGCTCAGGAATCCTTAACTGATCAATCAGATTCTGAGATTGAATTGGTTAAACTTAAGGAGGCTAAAGCCAGGTTAGTTAGGGCTATGGCTGAACAAAAAAACTTTTGGAAACATAAGGCAAAGATTAAATGGCTGCAAGAAGGGGATAATAACACAAGCTTCTTTCATAACTCTGTAAAGGAAAGATATAACAGATTGAAGATTACAAAAATTAAGAGTATGAATGGTCAGTGGTTAGATAATATGCATGATATTGAGATGGAAGCTATTCATTATTACCAGGACCTTCTGAGTGATGACTGATCCCCTGACAGTTCTCTCTTTCAACCTCATTTTCTAAACCATATCCCTAAATTGGTCAATCAGGATGATAATGAAAAACTTCTGCAACCGGTTTCATTAGATGAGCTAAAAGGGATTGTTCTTAATCTTAATAAATCAAGTAGTCCAGGTCCGGATGGCTTTACAGCCAAGTTCTACATTAAATCTTGGGATATTATAGCAAATGATCTACTTCTGGCTGTTCAGGACTTTCTTACTTCAACTAACAAGCCTAGGGGTATTGGTAGTACATGGATCACAATAATCCCCAAAAAGAAAACCCCCACTTCTTTTGATGATTATAGACCTATAAGTCTCTCCAATGTGATAAATAAGATATGCTCTAAAGTGCTTATGGAAAGACTTAAGTCTATAATGCCTAAGATTATTTCTCCTAACCAAACAGCTTTCCTACATGGTAGAGACATCTCAGACAATGTAATTTACTTACAGGAAATGGTTAGGTTTCTTAATAGGAAGAGAAGAGATCCAAATTGCATTGTTAAACTTGACCTCAAAAAGGCTTTTGATAGAGTTAGGTGGTATTTCTTATATAATGTTTTAGCTAAATTTGGATTTCATGCTAAATTTATCTTCTCAATCATGAAAAATCTGTCCCAGGCTTGGTTCTCTATTCTTATTAATGGTAAGCCAGTGGGATTTTTTCAATCCACTAGGGGCATTAAGCAGCGTGACCCTTTATCTCCATTCTTGTTTAACATTTTCTCTGAGTCTTTTTCAAGGAGTTTGGCTTTCATATTTTACAGTGGTAAGCTGTCATATTTCGACCTGCCAGGTAATCCTCCGAGAATCTCACATTTATCATATGCGGATGATACTGTTGTTTTCTTTAAAGCAACTAAGTTAACTTTGATTAGATTAAAAGCTTTTTTGTCTACCTTTGAGGAAGTCACTGGCCAATCTATTAACTATAATAAGAGTGATATCTTTATAGGTAAGCATGCTTCGGTTCAAAAGGTTAACTACATTAAAAGGATCTTGGGGATGAAAATTGGAGCATTTCCAGTTTCATACCTGGGAGTTCCTATCTTTACTGGTGCTGCAAAAAAGATCTATTTTCAACCTCTTTTTGAACAGATAGATAGTAAGATATGTAATTGGAAAAATAGATGGATATCTACAGGGGGTAAAATTACACTGATTGAGTCATGCATCTATTCCATACCCCAGCACATTTGGCAGGTTATAAATCCAAAAAAATTGATTATTACCACCATAGAAAAAAAACTGAGTAACTTCTTCTGGGGGGATACTGAGCTCAAATCTAAAAGAGCTTGGAGAAAATGGACAGCTCTTTGTCTACCAACTGATCAAAATGGTATAGGGTTTAGATCAATATCCACCATAATTAAAACATGTTCAGTAAAACTGTGGTGGAAGTTTCAAATGGCTGAGGCTCTATGGACTCATTTAGTGGCAGCCCTCCCTCCTTCACATAGGTCCTCTCCAAACTGGAAAAGGATATGTTCGATTAACACATGGGCAGAAGCTAACTCTAGAGTTATTATAGGGAGAGGGGAATGTAACTTTTGGACTGCTAATTGGCTAGATATAGGGCTTCTTACAGATCTGTGTGATCAGAATAGGGTGGATATTGCAGGGGATTGTACTGTCTCTGAATTCATATCTAACAAGTCTAATCTTATCAGTAAAATTAACCCCTTCCTGCCTCCTGACATTATTACTCTTTTGCAGGAAGCAAAACTAACACCACACAGAGCAGATAGGCTAATGTGGAAACCAGGTATCAAAGGGAATTTCTCCTTCAAATCAACATACATTTCACTCTGCAACAATACAGGTTCTATTGCCTCTTCTCAACATTTTTGGAATTCTAGATTAGATAAGAAAATCTCTGTTTTTATGTGGAAAGTGACAAACTCATTTTTACCTTTTGATAACATCCTCAGAAAAATGAGATTTTGCTTACCTTCGAAATGTTGTATGTGCAATATACATGAAGACTCCTTAGATCATTTTTTTAACTCCTGTGAGTTTGCACTGAATGTCTGGAAATCAGTTCATCAGTTTATGGGAATTAGGGACAGAGTTTTTCCATCGGTATGGGAGAGACTATCATGCTATCTAACTTACCCTACTCTAACTTCATTACATTCAATTATAGTCCGAACTGCAGCTATATTTAGATTTTGGAATCTGTGGAAGATGAGGAATAAATTTCTTTTTGATTCTGTCAAGCCTTCCTCTATCCTAGTGCTTCAACAGATTAGGGATCAAATTTTCTATTCCTTTTGTGCTAAACCTGTTTATATAGTCTCTCCTTTTGATTTAAGTATTGCAGATCACTCTTTTCTGCCTCTGATTAAACTCTCCCCAAAGCCTACAATTATGAAAATTGCATGGGAGAGGCCCTGCTCAGGTTTTAAGTTAAATGTAGATGCTTCATGGTGCTGTAATACTAATATGTGTGGGATTGGAATGATAATTAGGGATAGTAGAGGTGGTTTTAAGGGGGCTTATACTTTAGATACTAATGCTCTTTCCCCCTTGGAAGCTTAATGGAAAGCAATTAAGTTTGCAATTCAATTTTCTACTGATTTGCCCTCTCCTGTATGTATGGAATCTGACTGCCTTAGTGCAGTACTCTTTGTTAGTGACCCCCAAAGAGCTCACTGGAAATTGTTCTGTTTATCTGATGAGATTCACCATTCCTTGGGGGCTATTAAACTTGAGCACATTTATAGACAGGCAAATCTGGTGGCTCATACTCTTGCAAAAAACTGTCTGCAACTAAAGACCAATTCATCCTTTCACAGTATCTCTGTGCTCCCTAACTTGGTCCAGGGACTCGTTAGACTTGACCAAATTGGCACCCCTTCATTACGGATTGCTAACTAGATCGGATGCTACTGATTTCTACTCATTTCATGCAGGATCTTTCAACTACTGACATGCTGTTGTGTCTCCTTCTACTCTGGTCCTATGGAAGCTCTCCTCTGCTGCTCTCACCATGATTTTTGGAAGGTTTACAAGATGGAAAAATAGATGCATTCTGAGTAGCGATGGTAACCCCATCAGGCTCAGGAAAGTGGATGACCTGGACTTACTTCTTGGCTTCTGCTGATCAAGCTGCAAACGACATTCCTTAACCATAGAAATTTGTTGTTTGATGAAGATAAACTCCGTTAGGTTATGAGGATGATTCTGACTGTCTTGTGTTTCATTAATTCGACTCACTAACAAGTTAGATGATTCTTTCCATAGCCTAATACTTTATGAAATCTTCATCGTATCATCCATATCTCTTTATTCTTTTGGAAGCAATTGCTATTGCTTCAAGAGCTGAATGATCACTCTTGTATATCCAACTAAGCTTCGGCTTCCTTTCTTTCTTGCTTTTGTTATTTAATGGCTAGGGATGGCCTAATAGAATTTCCCCCATCCCCGGATGGTTTTTTTAAAAAAAAGATTCATTTTGATATATTGGGACCTTTCCCTATTTTGTTTGGAAATTATTTCTCTTACTGTTCTTTTCCCCCCGATGATTTTATCGCGTTTTACCTGCCTTTATCCCTTTCGTCAAAAATATAATTTTTTGATGTCTACTTACAATTTGAGGCTCTTATAGAAAATCATTTTTCTATGTGTATTTAGGTCTTTCAGAGTGATGGCATTATCGAATTCATAATACTCGTCTTCACACTCATTTTTCTACAAAGGGTATTAATCATCAGATTTCCTGCCCTGATACCCCTGAGCAGGTCAGGCGTGTTGAGCGTGAGCATCACCATATTACCTAGATGGAGCTCACTATTTTTATTCCATTTTTACCTACCTTTGTGATTATGAGATGATGTTTTTGTAGCTACAATTTATACCACAGTTTCCGACACCTGATTTAGATGGTGCAACACCACATGGTATGTTGTTTAATCAAACTCCTATATACTCTTCCTCCTACTTGTTTGGTTGTAGAATTTATCCCTTTTTTTCTTATATATCGAGCCCAAGTTATCCCTGCAGAGTATTCCTTGTGTTCATTGGCTACGGTTCTCTGTACAAAGGGTTTTAGTGATTGAATTGTACTAATGGTCGAGTTTATATTACTCGTCATACCCAATTCGATGAGATGTGGTTATCATTTACTTCTTCTGCTCATTCTGAGAATGTTTTTGCATTCATTGACCCAACTATGTCTAGTTCTTTGATAAGACGTCAAATGCATGTATTTTCCAAAGCATTTAACATCTCTTTTGTCATCAATTTATTGGAAGATTTCTAGATTTAGGTATATTTACATCATAAGGGGTTTAGATGACCATTTTCGGTTTTCATATCTAAATCCTTCATTTTGTAACCTATTTATAGTCTAATGGATCTTTGGTCCTTACAAGCGTCTAGATTCCTTTTTGTAAGCTTAATTTGTAGATTGCTCGTAAGCGCTTTTGAGTAGTTTAGTGAAGGTCATTCACAAAGAAGGTAGAAGACTAAAGGTCACTTACAAAGTGGTAAAATATTGATTGAAGAAGGAAAGCAAAGTAGCGGAGGAAGAATGATCTAGGTTTTTGTAGCCAATTTCTAAGAACTATCCGAGATGAATTGGTGTCCATGGGTGGTACCATTGGATATGTATTCTTGAGCACTTTAAAATTGACTATAAGAATTCCCAAAATGGATCAACGGTTCACCTGTAGCAGTAGCAGCACCATTGTAGGCCGCAGCCCATATTGCAGCCTGCAACGACGGGTTTGTGCTGCTATTATCTTCATTTTTTAGCCTCAAAACACTCTCTCTTCATACTCCATCCAAAAAATACTCTTCCAATACCCTAGGGAACATTTATTCTTCATCTTTTACTCTATGTTTACCATTGATTCTTGCAATTTTGTTGTGGGTTTCATAATCTAAGATAAATACACTCTTGGGAGCAATCGGTAAGCATTTCTATTATGAATTTTCGAGATTTGGTTTATCCTATTTTGTGCTTTGATTATCAAGTATGTTTGGTGCTTTCTTGTGTGAATAATGCATGACTTATGCTAGAATGATCAGCTAGTTGATGATTATAGGTTGAGTTTTTGCTAGGTTTTTGGTCAAACCCAGAGACTTTGACTTTTTGTGAATATGATTGTTGTTGGTCAATGCTAGGTTATAAGTGGGAGTGACAAATAATTATGATTATTGATTGATGGAATTTATAAGACTTAGGATGAATTTGAATGGGTTCAAGTAATTATCAATGTAGCCCACTAATAATGATTAGCACGAAGGCTGGTCCTCGTAGTTGTCGTTAGTAGATATACTTGTGCTATCTGTGTGTTTCTCGTTTGTAGGACATTGTGGTAGTTGTATTGGGTCTCCATGTGTATTTCTATCCCTGGGGAAGTCTATGACACTGATCGTCTATAGTGACTTGAGGGTAAGGGTTATTGTGTGGCTCCGATCGCTCACTCTAACTATAAACGAGGAGAGGGGAAAAATATCAAAAATTGAAAGATATTGATAAGTTCTCCACAATATTTGGTTAATGTATAAAAATAGGATAATAAATCGATGATCAAACGATGACTAGAAATGTAAGTAAACCAAGTGTGCCGAAGACTCGTTATAATCTTAGTTACGTTATTTGTGCTATTTGTGATCATATTTGCATTGTTCTTATTAATAGTGGGAGGTTGTCGTCGTACCTCTCAAATTTAATACTTTTAAACCCTAATGCTTTCTATCTACAATTAAGTAGATAATGGAAAGTCGGGGTCGTCCACGAGAAGAGGGATATTTTCAAGTGTTTAAACATATATAGGAGAAAACATACTAGGCATATACATACATAGATACATATAAAAGCATGTAAACAGGGGGGCGGGTTTGGTTGGTTTTTTAGCCTAAGTTATCAAATTAAATGACAACAATTAACTTCCACTTCCAAACTTCCTATAGCTCATTGATTCATTTTCTCATTCAATTACAATTATTATCTATGGGGAATGTTATCACTTCTCATTCAAATATCAACATTCATTCCTCCTTAAGAGTAGTTTGCAAAGACAAACAACGACCATTTGCAAACCTCATTGATGATCACCAAAGACAAACAACATCATAGGGGTTTTTCATCAATGGCATTTCACCCAAAGGACCATAGGTTTGATAATAACAAGCCTTTTACCAAATACATAGCCATTTAACCAAACAAAGCATTTGTTAGTTTAAATATAGAACAAACAACATTCAAGGTTAAACCTTTCTTTGCATCTATATGACAAATATGGAAACAATCAACATTAACATATTCATCTAGCAAGAATTACCACACATTATACACAAGAAGTTCGAAATCCATGCTTTTAGATTTCATATCAAATGAGTTAAGAAATTTGCAACTTTCCTAACACTCTAACATTTCAATCTTACAAATATTTCATATACTCAAACAACCCATGGTATAAATGAGGTAAAACACAACATTAATGGCATAATAAATGCTCTCCAATAAATGTTCATAAATGAGCAAATATAGAATCTTACTACATAAGTTTGGAAGCTTCAATCAATTCCTCCCAAGAACTAGATTTAGCTACAAGAGTTCATACTAATTCATGCTAACAAACCAAACATAATACAAGAGAATTTAAAGATGAAAAATGGTAGAAACTAGGGTTAGAAATAGTACCAAAAATGCAGGAAGAAGAAGATATGAATGAGACGAAAGAGAGTTCTATTTATAGTAAAAAAGGATAAGGTTAGATTCTGGCCACTTGTTGGTCGCGACTCGGGGCGGGTTCGTCGCGACGGGCGCCAAAACTTAACCTTTTTTTATTTTCTTCTTCTTGTGGTAAACACTTATCTTCACAATGACTCTTCTCATTTTTCAAGTCTTCAACTATTTGAAGAAAGTCTTCAAACATGGTCTTCGACGGGCTCCGGTCTTCAAGTCTTCGTGTCTTCAAAGAAAGTCTTCAGAGCATTTGAAAAGTGATCTTTTAATGGCCTCTGGTCTTCAAGCCTCCATGTTCTTCATTTGTCATTCAAAATCCACTTAGAAGAGGTAGAAAAGCGTAAAGTTGCTCTTACCTCCTAAGACAATTCCAAGGTAAAACACAAACTCTTGATAATAAAATAGCACAAAAGTGACCCCAAAAGTACTAAATTATGCACATAAAATGGACATATCAAATAGTTTGTTAATTTAGTTGCCTAAAGTAGCCGCAGTGTTTTTCAAAACCAACCCCCTCCCCTGTTACCACACTTGTAGAGTGACTTCTTCGTGTGCTTTTTAACTATGCTTAACATTTAATAAAACCCTATTTTCCTCATGGATGACCCCGTCTTACCACTAGCTACTATTCAGTAGTTGGCCGTAAGTTGGACTTATAAATACTATCTTTGAGAGGCATAGCGACGACCTCTCAAATTTTGGCGCCATTGCCGGGGAAGAGGCGTATTTTGTTGAGTGTTAGTGTAGTTCTTTGTGTTTTCTCATTGTGTGTTATTGTTTGTTCATAGTTTGTGCTTGTTTTGTTTTTGTTGTTTTTCGGAATGACGTATTGCTTTTGTTATTGGTCTCGTTCCAAGAACCGAGAACCTTTGCACTTGGTTCTTTGTTTTTATTTGTTTTTTTTGTTTGGAATGTGTATTGGTTGAGTTCTTGGTGTACTTCTACCAAAATCCTTGCACTACCATTCAAAAAAATTTTAAAAAATGGAATATCTCACTTTAAGGGAACTCATGATGAGAAGAGAGGCTCAACAAGCAAATTTTTGTAGGATTTATCATTTTGATCATCCTTCCAAGTCTTTTTATTGGTTAAGAGAGGACCACTGCGAGGAGAATAGAACCCTTTGTTTTCAAAACCAAGGGTATAATGAGGAGTGCTATGAAGAGGTTGGAGTTGTTGGTTTCCAAGGTCAAAGAGCTCAAGAAGGGTATCCAAAATATGACTCTTACAATCCGGAGTGAAGTGGTAATCCATACTTGTGGTATGGGAATGCACCGGATAGCTAACACTACGAGCAATATTATTGGCCTTCATCAACTTATGACATGCCCCGAAACCATTCTCAAGGAGAAGGTTCAAGCTCATATGAGAAGCTCATGCATGTTATAACCAACATGGTCGCTAACTTGGATGACCAAAATAAAACTAGAATTATGAACTTGGAGGAACGATCTTCCGTAAGATTCAAGAGTTTGGAGACTAAAATTAGCCAGCTTGCATCTTCTGTGAGCCGTTTGGAAGCTTGATATTCCGATGATAGACCATCTCAAGTTGAACTCAAAGATACGGTGAATGAGGTCACCTTGAGAAATTAATTTAAGTTCCAAGGGGACGAGGAGTTGGTTGAGAAAGACAAAAAAAAAGTTGAGGAAGAGGTGATTATCCTATATTCATTTCCATCATCACCCCTTACTCCACCACTTTTGGAATTCTTAGAGGAGACAATAGAGGAGCCAATGATTATGCCAAGCTTCCAAACCACCCATCTCCTTCGAAACCATCTCCACCTCCACAAAACTTTCCTCTTGAAAGTTTTGTATCCCCACCTCTCAACTTTTGGATGCTCATAGTGGAAGGGGTCTAAACCTTCACCATATGGATAACATTAGGGTCGTGCCGACGACCTTAAAAATTCAGAGCTTCTTGGGAGGCAACCCGAGCTCTTAAGTTAGGCTAGTATTTTTATTTTCTTGAAAACGAAATCCTCAATCATTTCATAAAACCTTTACCCTAAACCACAAGAATACCACCACAAACCACAAGAATACCACCACAAACCACCACCTAAAACCACCACCAAAACCACTATCTAGGAGTACTACTAGTTGTTGTCTTTTGAGAGTGTTAATCGGGATTTTCATGTTTAGTGGATGGGTTAAAGTTGCATATTTGGTAGAGTTTGATAACATGGAGGAAAGAACATTCATTAAGAAGTAAGCATTTTCATCACCGGGAAGGACCTTCAAGGTCCTAGTTATGAGTATTTTTCTTTCTCCATTATTACTTTATCTTTTCCTTTTGTTCACACTGAGGACAATGTGTGTTTCAAGTATGGGGAGGTTAAGAGAAATATATCTCATTGTATTTTATTGTAGTCTGCATATGCTCCACTTTTATTTGTTTTGTTAAAAAACATTTCCCGCTATATTGAAACCCTGAGAGGGCAACTTAGGCAAAAGTGTGAGGCTCAGATTACTGATGAGACGTCAAATTCATGTATTTACCAAAGCATTTAACATCTATTTTGTCATATTTTTGTTGTCAGATTGCTAGATTTAGGTTGGTTTACATGATTATGGGTTTAGATAGTCATTTTTTTAATCTAAATCCTTCATTTTGTAACCTATGTTTAGTCTAATAGATTTTTGGTCCTTACGAGCATCTAGATTCCTTTTTGTAAGCTTAATTTGGAGATTTCTCATGAGCACTTAGGAGTGGTTTAGTGAAGGCCATTAGAAAGGATGGTAGCAGATGGAAGGCCACTCACAAAGTGGTAGAAGATAAAGTGAAGAAAGGAGGCAAAGCAAAGGGTGAAGAATGATCTATGTTTTAAAGCAGAGTTCTGAGAATTTATCTATACGAATCAGCCTCCAAGAATGATACCATTGGATTCCACTTCTCGAGTACTATAAAATTGACTACAAGAACTCCCAAAATGGATCAACGGTTCACCCGGAGGAAGAAAAAAAACGAGATTTTTTTTCCACCGCAACTCGCAAAATGTTGACCTGAGAGCTCACAATTTTCTTGATCTAGTCGTGACTCGTGATGGAGGTGTCGTGACTCACAATAATTTCCATGCAACTTGCTTTTTACTCCCTTTTTTCTTATACTATAAATAGCTTTTCACCCCCTTCTTCCCCAACTCTAAAAGCCTGACTTGGGGGCTCCAAAACCCTAATTTGTCACCCATTTTCTACCATTTCTTCTTTTTCTTCTTTTTTATTTGTAGATATTTGTTCTATGTCATGGGTTTTGATTACTTAGCTTAGTTTTGTACTTGGGAGCAATTGATTGGAGCTTTCATATCTATGTAGTAAGAACCTTTATTTCACTCTTTCTTAAAGCATTTATTATTTAGCATTCATGTGTTTTAAGGTGATGTTTTGCTTCATTTATGCTATGGGTTGTTTAATTATATGAAGTGTTTGTATGATTGAAGTGTTAGGGTGTTAAGAAAGTTGCAAATTTCTTAGCTCTTTGACATACGAATCCAAGAACATAGAATTAGAACTTCTTGTGCATAATGTGTTGTGATTCTTGCTAGATAAATATGTTAATGTAGATTATTCTCATGTTTATTCTATAGATGCAATGAAAGGTTGAATCTTGAATGTGGTTTGTTCTAGGTTTAGCCTAATGAATGCTATGTTCGGTTAAATGGTTATGTCTTTGGTAGAAGGCTTGTTGTTATCAAATCTATGGTCCATCCTGTGAAATGCCATTGATGAAATACCTCTTTGGTGTGGTTTTCCTAGAGTGATTGTCAACGAGGTTTGAAAATGATAATTTTTTGTCTTTTTAAATTACTATTAAGAAGGAATGAATGTTGATCTTCGAATGGGAAGTGATAACATTCCCTATAGGTAACGAATGTGATAGAATGAGTGAATGGTTCAAGGATCTACATTAGGTTTGGAAGTGAATATCAATTTTCCCCAAGGCTTTATCTTTTGTAGCTTTAAACCCCTTTTCTTAGTTTGTTTGATGATTAGCATAGTTATTTGACTTTTCTAGTTAGCTTGTCTTTTAATTTCATAACTTAGAACAACCAACCAACCAAACCCCCTATTTACTTTCTTTTATATATTTATCAATATATATTAACTGCTTGCATAATATCAACTATATATGTTTAAAGACTTAAGAAAATCCCTCTTCTTTGTGGACTACCCCAACTTGCCATTATCTACTTAGTTGTAGGATGCGCCAAGTAAAACTTTCACATGATTTAACATGTGGCGCATTTCTGGGCTTTGTCATCAATGATTTCACCATAGATGCAAGGGCCGAGACTCGATCCTCGAGCTTTCCACTATTGGAAGAGTCACTTGTGGGCATTGGATTTCCCCTTCTCAAATCGGCCCTTGAGCTAAAGTTCCTTGATTCTTCCGCTAGCTCCTCATATAATTGCATCGCTTTGGATGAAGTTTTGTTCCCAAGAGTGCCACCACAAGAACTTCTTACCAACCTTTGATCCTCATCAAGAAGGCCATTGTACAAGTAATAAACCCCTCCGAATAACCGTGGTAAAGGCAACTTGCGAGAAGCTTCTTGAACCTCTCCCAATAGTCAAAGAGAAATTATTCATGCCATTGGAGGATGTTGCTTATATCCTTCTTCAAGGTGGCGAACCTTGAGGTTGGGAAGTATTTGGCTAGAAACTTCATTTTCATATCGAGCCAACTCTTGATGCTCTTGGGTGGTAGGTAGTGGAGCCAATCCCTTGCACCATCCTTTAGTGTGGATAGGAATTCCTTCAACTTATAGAAAACTTCATCCACTTCATGGGGGACCGTACCACCACACAAGAAGTGAAATTCGGTAAGGTGTTTGTTGGCATTCTCCCCCTATCCTACCAATGAAGATGGGTAACATGTTGATGAACCCGGTCTTTAGCTCAAAGTGCTTGTTTGGTCCAACCATGGGATACTCAATGCACATTGGTTTTTTATCGAGGTTGGGGGCCATGATTTCTCTTAAAAATGCTTACATCAAAGAAATCTCCCTTCGGTGGAGAGGAGGAGCTTGCCCTTGGAGAGGAGGATGTTGACGTCCCCCTCCTGGATGCTCATCTTCGTACTCACATTGATGTTTCATAGAGGAAGAGGTATTCACAAAATGGTCACTAGGAGGGGTGTTATTCACACTTTCCAAAGAAAGCCTCCTAGCCCGTCTCAAATTCAACTCTAACTCGGGGTCGTAGTGTAGGGGTTCTTGTCAAAAGGATTGCGTACGAACCATACACCAAGAACTCGAACAATACATCTCCAAGCCAAGTGAAAATGGAAAATCAACTAAGAAATCAAAATAAAAGCAAACTAACAAATATTTACAACTAGAATATAATCACACATAATATGCCCAAGCACTTAAAAATAAACGCCTCTTCCCCGGCAGCGGCGCCAAACCTTGGGAGGTCATCGCCGTACCTCTCAAAGTTAATACTTTTAAACCCTAATGCTTCCTATCTACAATTAAGTAGATAGTGGCAAGTCGGGGTTATAGAGGGATCTTTTCAAGTGTTTAAACATATATAGGAGAAAACATACTAGGCATATACATACATAGATACATATAAAACCATGTAAACAAGGGGGGTTTTGTTGGTTTTTGAGCCTAAGTTATCAAATTAAACGACAGCAATTAGCAAATCAAAAGAACTATGCTAATCATGCAATACAACTAAAGATACGATGCAAATGATAATTAACAGAGCCTTGGGGGCAATCGACTTCCACTTCCAAACTTCCTATAGCTCATTGATTCATTCTCTCATTCAATTACATTTATTATCTATGGGGAATGTTATCACGTCTCATTCAAAGATCAACATTCATTCCTCCTGAGGAGTAGTTTGCAAAGACAAACAACGACCATTTGCAAACCTCATTGATGATCACCAAACACAAACAACAACATAGGGGTATTTCATCAATGAAATTTCACCCAAAGGACCATAGGTTTGATAACAACAAGCCTTCTACCAAAGACATAGTCATTTAACCAAACAACGCATTTATTAGGTTAAAATTAGAACAAACAACATTCAAGGTTCAACCTTAGGAGTAGTTTGAAAAGGTTAGATGTGAAAAAAATGCTCTCGAAATGCTCTCGAAATGCTCTCGAAAAAAAACACTCGAATTCTGAAACCTTTCTTTTTTCATTTAGCCGGTAACGGCTCTTTTGTCGGCAACGGCTAGTACCGTCGGTTTGGTACAGCGACGGCATTTCAAGCGGCGATGCCGACTGAGATGGCAACACCTATTGCCACCCAGTTCCCCACCAAAACCTTCGCCACAGTACTCCAAAGCAAAGCTCCACCTCTCTCGAAAACATTACCCAGTAATCCAGAGCTCGTTCCCAAATCCCAGCACCTAGGGGAACCCTCGTGCTTATATTCAGATGGTCAGATAGCTACTCTTTCTACTCATTATGCGAACGCACTGGTGGGTAAGTTTACAAGAGGCAGACTTTCAATGGAACAATTGGAGCAGGCTTTTAAAACTGTGGGCTTTGAAGGTAAGTACCAACTTGGCTCCCTTGATTATAAGCATGTCCTGATTTGATTTGAACATATAAATGATTATCAGAGATGCTGGATGAAATGTGTTTAGAACTTTAATGGTATCTTCCTTAAAATGCTAAAATGGACCCCTGAATTTTCAACTCATAGAGAATCACCAATAGTTCCTATCTGGTGCACTATCAAGGAGGTTCCCTTATATTATTATAATTCTGCCTCTATAGAAGCAATTGGAAATAGTATAGGCAGCTTCATTAAAAATGATCTAGCCACAGATATGCTTACAAGACCATCTGCAATAAAATTCTGTGTCGAAATAGATCTCCAAAAACCACTTAGTAGTTACATCAGGCTGGGTTCTGTGACCAATAACAGGAAATATCAAATTGAATATGAGGACATCCCTCTTTACTGTGATCACTGTGCGAAATTAGGTCATTCTCTGACTCAATGTAAAGCTAGTTTTCAGAGTGCCAGTGTTAGGACTCAGGATGCTAACTTAGATCACAGTTTACCCCAGCAGCTATGGCAGGCTACAGGTAAGAAATTTGATAAACCACCTCTTATCCTGGATTCAATGGATAACCAATCCCTATCTGAGAAAGATAATGCTGCTCTAATAGAAACCTCCAAAGAACTGAACATCACACTTCCTCCCAATTTCCCTTTGGTGGTTAATCAGGATTTGATGTGTACTTCCAGCAATATTAGTGAGTCTGATAACTCAATAACTAGGCTGCTGAAGGAGACAGCAATTTCCAAACCAACACTATCGGCTTATGCTAAGGATGATATTCAAATTGGCTCTGTTTCAATATCTATGTATAGCCCTAACAACAAAAACTCACTCTCTCAGCCTGGGAAGTTGGCAAATAGGTTTTCGGTTTTGCAGATTCCTGAAAGTACTAAGGAAAAAGAAATGCAAGCTGAGACATCAGTGCCTATGGAGGAGATAATGTCTGAACATCAAGATACTTCATGCTCTTCCCTTACAGGTAATATCCAAGGTAAGTCTAAATCCAAAAAACAATTATCTAAGTCAGTTAAATAAAATGATGCTTAGATCATCTACAAAAAGTAATAAATCATGTGAACAATGATAGCAAATCTCAGTGTCAATTTTTTAGTGTGGAATCTGAGAGGAATGGACACTTCAATGCTTAGGCTGTCTAATTTGTGTAAACTTAAGAAGATCCAACTGTTGTGTATTATTGAACCTATGCACGACAATTCTCAATGTGAAGCTTATATGGAGAAACTCTCCTTCACACACAATTTGACTCTGCCTAATGGGAAAATTTGGCTTATGTGGTCTAATTCTATTTCTATCTCTTTGCTATCCTCTCATGAACAGTTTATGCACGTTTCTATTTCACATCAATCTGTTAATCTGTTTATGGAGGCAATTTTTATATATTCTCTTAGAGATAGAGATGGTAGAAAGGTTTTATGGTCTGAACTTCAGTCTATTCCGAAGGGTGACACTATCTTTATAGGAGACTTTAACTCAATAACTTCATTATCAGAATATAGAGGTCCCTGTTCTCCGGCCTTAGGAAGTATTAGAGATTTTAATTCCTGGATCACCTCAAATGGAATTCAAGAAATCAATACGGTAGGAAATCTTTTTACATGGTGTAATTCTATGTTAAGGAACCCTACCTCTAAAAGACTTGATAGAGGCCTGAGCACAATTTCTTGGATCACTAAATTTCCATCTTCTTCGATCCAAATTTTAAATAGTCAGACTTCTGATCATGCTCCCCTTCTCCTTCAGGTTTCCAATCTGACCTTTTCCAATCCTAAGCCATTTAGGTTTATTCATTCCTGGTTTCAAAGAGATGAATTTACCTGTGTGATAAGTGATAGTTGGGAATCCCCTATAATTGGAACTGGTATGTTAAGGTTCTATCTTAAACTGATCAGACTTTAAAAAGTACTAAAATGTTGGAATAGAGATAAATTTGGAAACATTGAACTCAATGTCAAAAAGGCTGAGGAAGACCTAAGAATCCAGGAAGTGAACTATGATCTGAACCCCTCTTCCTCTGAGCGTGTTAAATTAAACGAAACAATTGCTCTACTCCTTACGGTACTAAAGGAAAAAGAGAAATACTTGAAACAGAAGGCAAGGCTAAGATGGCATAAGCTCGGGGATAATAACACATCATTTTTTCACAAGGTGGTGCAAGAAAGAAACTGCAAACTTCAGATAACCAAAATAAAAAATGGGGCGGGTCAGTGGATTAATTCCAAGTTAGACATACAAAAGGAAGCAATTGATTATTTTTCGGACTTACTAACTGAACCTGATTTAGTCTCTGATGATACCTATTATTCTCATTTTTTAAGTCAGATTCCTGTTATTATAAATGATAATGATAATCATGCTCTAGCCAGGCCAGTATCAGAATTAGAACTGGAAGGTGTTATCAAGAGTTTAAACAAGACAAGCAGTCCTGGGCCGGATGGTTTTTCACCTAAGTTTTATACTAAATGTTGGCCTATAATTAAACAGGATTTGATGGATGCTGTTAATGAGTTTATTGCTGGTGCTGAAATTCCTAGGGGAATCTCCAGTACTTGGATTACACTCATACCTAAAAAACCAACACCATGTTCATTTGACGATTTTAGACCAATTAGTTTATCAAATGTGTTGAATAAGATTTGCTCTAAAGTGCTAATGGAGAGATTGAAACCTCACATGGAAAATCTGATATCCCCAAATCAAACAGCATTTATGAAAAATGGGGATATATCGGATAATATTCTGTATTTACAAGAAATGATCAGATTTTTAGATAAGAAACACAGAATCCCGAATTGCATTCTTAAATTGGATCTTAGGAAAGCTTTTGACAGAATTAGATGGAAGTTTCTCAATCAGATCTTGATTAGGTTTGGGTTTGGGGGCAATTTTTTAAAAGCTATTATGAATAATCTGTCACAGGCTTATTTTTCAGTACTTATTAATGGAAATCCAGTTGGGTTTTTCAAGGCAACAAGGGGAATCAAACAAGGTGATCCTCTATCACCCTTTCTCTTTAATTTATTCTCAGAAGCTTTTTCTAGGAGCTTATCTTTTATTTTTCTGAATAGAAGTTTAGCTACATATCAGATCCCTGGTTCAATTCCTGCAGCTTCCCATTTGATGTATGCGGATGATACGATAATATTTATGCAAGCTTCTAGGCCTAATCTTATTAAGATCAAAGTCTTTCTTGAAATTTTTGAGTACACCTCGGGCCAAAAGTTTAACTTTGAAAAATCAGACTTTTACCTAAGTAGAAAGGCAACAATGACTAAGATGAATCAGGTGAAAGCAATATTAAAAATGAAAAAAGGCTCATTCCCTTTTAAATACCTAGGGTGTCCTATTTTTAGAGGAAGAACTTTACATAGGTACTTTTTCCCCCTCCTGGCCAATGTAGATCTTAAATTACAAAATTGGAAAAACAAATGGCTTAGTACAGGGGGGAAAATGATCTTAATTCAATCATGTTTATACTCAATTCCTCAGCATATATGGATGGTAACAAATCCCCCAAAAGGAATCATTAAAACATTTGAGAAAAAACTGGCTCATTTCTTTTGGGGACAATCAGAGGGAAAAAAGAATAGGGTTTGGAAAAGATGGGCAGAAATTGCAAAACCTACAAATATGGATGGTTTAGGTTTTAGATCAATTAAAGCCATTGTAGACTCTTGTTTGGCTAAACTGTGGTGGAAAAGTCAATTAGGCATTTCTTTGTGGTCTAAACTTTTATGGTCTCTTCCACCATCACACAGAAAATCAGTTACATGGAAGAGAATCTGTTACATTAACTCCTTTGCTGAAAACAACTCTTCCATCATTCATGGAAATGGAAAGATTAATTTTTGGACTGCCAATTGGTGTCCACGGGGACCTTTGCTGAACCATGTTCCTGAAAGTATATCTGATGCTTTGGCTGATATCTCTGTGGCAGATTTTATAGCCAACAAAAATAGTATCTTAAATCAAATTTCATCTTTTCTGGAACATGATACCTTGCTATTTCTACAGGGTGCAGAACTTACACAGGTCAGGGATGACAGACTGATTTGGAAGCCAGAACCTTTGGGTAATTTTACATTTAAGTCAGCCTATAGGTCTCTCGCTCAATTAACAGGTAATTCTCCTGCTGCTAAGTATTTATGGAATCCCCTTTTTCTTAAAAAGATCTCCATCTTTGTTTGGAAATTGTTACATGCTTTCCTCCCTTTTGATGATGTACTCATAACATGTGGTTTTAGTTTAGCTTCTAAGTGTCCTGTATGTTGTGAGTTGGATTCTATCCAACATTTCTTCATCTCCTGTACTCTAGCCCAATCTGTCTGGTCTAATTTAACCTCCTCGATTCAGTTTAATCTCAATGCTCTACATTCCATTCCTCAAAGATTCTATCTATTTTGGAACTGTCTTGATTTACCTAAGTTCTACCAAATATATTGTATGATTCTCCCCTCTATGTTGTGCTGGAGTTTATGGAAAGCTAGGAACAATTACTTGTATGATCACAAGCCTTTTTCAGTGTCTCTAATCTGTAATGAGGTTGAAGTGCTAATTAAATTGTCACTAAGTGGGTGCCCTCCAAAGTTATTATCTACTAACTCAATCCCTCAATCCTTTAAGCATCTCATCCCCTTGTTTAGACCTCCCCCAAAGCCAAACATAATGAAAGTTTACTGGGAAAGGCCTAAGCCTGGATTTATTAAAATTAATGTAGATGCATCTTGGTCTTCTGACAAAGCTGCGGTTGGTCTTATAGCTAGAAATAGTTTAGGCCAACCTATCATGATTAGGTCGGCAACTATTTCGGCTGTATCTTCTTTACATGCTGAAATAGAAGCAATCTTGTTTGTGTGCAATACTTTCAACCATCTTGATTATACCTTTACTGTAGAATCAGATTCTAAACTTGCAGTTGAAATGATTCATGATCCTTATGCTGCACAATGGAAAGTTTTTGATTTGGTTTTTAATGCAAAATCCTTACTCGGGAGAGCTGAATTAGTTCATGTTTATAGGGAGTGTAATTTTGTAGCTCACGCTATTGCGAAATACCATTTTCATCATAACCAATGCCTGCATATGACCAATGTTACACCAGATATCAGGGGGCTAATTTCTATGGACAGAGGAAATGTTCCTCATATTCGAGTCTCCAAGACTTTAAGGGTTTAGGAATAGATACTGCTAAATATTGGTTCTCTGGTTTTGTTTATGCAGGGTTCGGGGCTACTCGGCAGTTCTTATTTACTGGAGAATGGATGTCGCATTTTCTGAAGTACTCAATCTCATGTCTGGTGTTAGCATCCCTACTGTGTTGCTAGCTCCAGTGCTGGCACCTCCAGCTTGCTGTTGTATTTCTCATCATTTGGAGGGGGGATGAATTGGGATTCCTCTCCCGGCTTGCATCTCTACTGTCTATATCGACAATAACTTTGGCATAAAGGCAACGTTGGAGCCGATCCTCACTAGTCTTAGGATTCAGATTTTCTTGTCTTCATTTAGCCTACTCTTGGGTACTCATCTCTGTTGTGTAGACTCTTTCATTTTGTGAGTGAAGTTGCCTGGCCATTTGAGGGGATTAACACGCGGGGTGGAGATTCTCTCATTTCGATCGTAACTTCGACTCCTATCCACTTTCTTTGGATAGTGGTTCACATAATTTAGTATACATTTCTAGGTCTTTTGGAGGCAACCCAGTTGCTTCAATACTCACCCAGAACAATCTGCACATAATGTATATTCTATCCATTTGGAACAAGGCTTGGGGAACCTCTAATATAGTCTCCCCCACCCTCGGGTGTTTTCATCAAAAAAAAAGGTTCAACCTTTCTTTGCATCTATATGAAAAATATGAAAAAAATACACATTAACATACTCATCTGGCAAGAATTACCACACATTATACACAAGAAGTTCTAAATCCATGCTTTTGGATTTCATATCAAATGAGTTAAGAAATTCGCAACTTTCCTAACACTCTAACATTTCAATCTTACAAACATTTCATATACTCAAACAACCCATGGTATAAATGAGGTAAAACACAACATTAATGGCATAATAAATGCCCTCCAATAAATGTTCATAAATGAGCAAATATAGAATCTTACTACATAAGTTTGGAAGCTTCAATCAATTCCTCCCAAGAACTAGATTTAGTTACAAAAGTTCATACTAATTAATGATAACAAACCAAACATAATACAAGAGAATTTAAAGATGAAAAATGGTAGAAACTAGGGTTAGAAACAATACCAAAAATGCAGGAAGAAGAAGATATGAATGAGATGAAAGAGAGTGCTATTTATAGTTAAAAAATGATAAGGTAAAGTTATGGCCACCCATTGGTCACGACTCGACGGGCGCCAGAACTTAATCTTGTTTTCTTTTCTTCTTCTTGTGGTAAACACTTATCTTCACAATGATTCCTCTCATTTTTCAAGTCTTCAAAAAATGGTCTTCGACGGCCTTCGAAGCAAGTCTTTATGTCTTCGAAGCAAGTCTTCAAAGTCTTCAAAAAGTGATCTTTTAATGACCTCCGGTCTTCAAGCCCCATGTTCTTACTTTGTCAAGCAAAATCCACTTAGACTAAATAAAAGAGCGTAAATTTTCTCTTACCTCTCCTAAGAGAATTCCAAGGTGAAACACAAGCTCTTGATGATAAAAGAGCACAAAGTGACCCCAAAAAGTACTACATTATGCACATAAAACGGACATATCAAACCTCCCCACACTTAAACCTTACTCGCCCTCAAGTAAGAAAAGATCCAAGCATACAAAGGAAATGACGTATCCACATCCTAACTACTATTCCCCCAAATCAATACCTCACAAAACTCTCAATATCACACATTCCAATGTTAAGGTTAAATGAGAAGTTTCCCACAACCCCCATAACATTCCTAAATCTACCCAAACCATATCAACCTATCAATTCATTACTATCTCCAAAACATTTCTAAATCTCGAATTGACAATCCCAACTCCAATGGTACAAGGTGAAGCTAAAGACATGTATAAAGTTCAAAACACATGCTCCACTTTATATCAATATATCAACCTAAAAACGAAGTATATTAACGATCAAGAGTTTCATAACTTACTTCGTTTTCTCCCGCTAAATTTTCCACTCACATGAGGTCCTCAAGATGTCAAGCTACCTGATCCACCCGTATGGCCACCACAACCTTTTAACTCCAATGCCAGTAAATGAGTGAACACTTAAAATTTTTCAATCGCTCTCATTTTCTCTCATTTTTCCTAGGAGCACTTTTGGGTTTTCATCATAGCCACACGTCATATTTTTTCGGCTTACATCTCACATTTTTCCACACATTTAGCCTCTCATTTTTTCCTAGGTTTCCCTCTCGGGTTTTCGACCTATCTGGGCCCCCAATGTTGCCTAAGATGCCCTCTCAGGTTTTCAACTTAGCGGGATTCTTTTTATTGATAAATTTTTTTTATTTTCTTTTTTTTCAAATTTTTTCATGTTTCTTCAATCCAAAAAGTAGAAAAGTGCTTTCCAAATGTTAAGGCTAAGAAAAGTGTCAAAGCCAACATTATCCAAGTACATCAAAAGAAAAACATCCAAAACAAAGTGAAATATTTCCAAAACAAAACAAAAGAGTTATCCAAAAGTAGCAAAGTCTTCAAAGTATCTCCAACCCCAACCGTGCAATCAGTAAATACCCCTCCTCACACTTAGAACACTACGTTGCTCTCAATGTAGACAACATGGCCAAAGCGTACAAAGCTAAGTATAGAAAGGGTAAGGATATGGTGCTCACAAATCACTGATGTAAGGAAGAAGGGCCACCACCAAAATAGCTCTGCTGATAATGAGCCAGCCAATCCGTGCTCCTCTGCCTCCTAGCTCTCTGCCTCTCTACTCCCGGATCGGGGCCTGAGACACCGCCTGCCTGGGACTGCATCTTATGGATGCGAGCTGATAGGTGATCAATCTCCTCATCCATGTCGATCAAGCTCTGAGAGACAAACATGTTGTGCTCTAGTATCATGCTGTCCTGGCGGTGGAATCCATCCTGCATAGTCTGCATCATCCGCTCATATAAATCTGGTGGAGGCTAGGAGTAATGAGATGGCACATCGTCCTCCTGCATCGGCTCGGTCTCTAGTGGAGGTTGCTGGAAGTGTTGTTGTTGTCGCTCAGAGAAAGGCAGGTTGCTATCATCATGCTGGACAGGGGTTGGATCAAGGTCGTGGAGCTTGTACTGGAAGTTCTCTCTACACGAGGAGTCAGGTGAAATCGTCTAGTCTCCTAGAGATGTATCAAATTCCAACTTCACCTTGTTGGGTTGAGGAAGTGTCATGAATGTAACCTTCCTGGTGCCATGCAACCAGTGGAATACCACATGTGGTCCAGGTGGCACTGAGTATCTCAAATTGAACCAACCTCTTAGTAGTGATGAGGTAGGAAGTGCACCTCCCTAAGAGCAGAATGTCAGCCGAAGGAACCAATCATAGGTACTCTACCAATAGGCCTATCATACCTCCAACCATATTCTTCCCCTTTGGCTTTCCTGCCACCTCTATGATCCTCTTCATCCACAGCTCAGCCCATAACCCATATCCTAGTCCCTCACTCGTCAAGTGCCATAGAAAGTGAATGTCGTTGTCTGGCACATTCTTCAGCTCTGCTGAGCAAAGTACAGTGCCAGCCAACAGTCAGTGTACATAACAAAGTGTAGGGTGGATGATGACACCGCTCTTGTCATGGGAGTTCTTTGGCCTCATGTTGATGACACTCCAAAATTACATGTCATCCTCAATCGATTGCTCCTGGGCCTGTGGGTCCAACCTTGCCTGTATCTCCGCAGTGTTCCATCCAAATGCCTCCTCAATCTGTGAGATGGTCATCTGTCGAGATATATCATCCAAGTGGAAAGTTATGTACCTCTCGCATGGTTGATCATCTCTCATGCTATATATGATGACCGTGGACAGGAACTCTAGCGTGTATCTCTGGTAAGAGGGTGTGCTCCTGCTCATGAATCCTTCCATCCCCCCTTTGGCGAGGAGGCATCGGACAGGCTGGGTGAGCCCAAGAACGTCCAGTGTAGGTACATCTACAAAGCTCTTCTCCTTGATATGATGACTCATCAGGGCCTCCTACCTCTCATCATATGACCCGATGATCCGGGTCAAACCCATGTACCTATCCGGAGGGGGAGGTACAGGCTCGATTCTGGAGCCGGTGGTGGTGGTGGAGGTGGAGGTGGAGCGGCGGTGCACCCACCTCGGGGAGGAGCCCTGGGTCTCTTTGTAGGGGACAGCAAACAAGTCAAACACACAGGAATATGTACGTATGCAATATTGCAAATTCATACTCAACCTTAAACTAGTTTTTTTTCAATCATCACAAGCCAAATCAAGTCCAAGCTAACTAGTTCAAGTCCTAATCACAATTGCACATATAGTTCATATTATGTCCAACATGCCCATAATCTCAAGTCCATGAAGTTCTCACATAGTTGAAATCTAGTATGCTATATCTCGAAATCACAGTTATGCCTAACTTTTTTAGCCACCATTAGTACATTCATAAGGTCAACATTCAAGTTCCATGGCCAAACTACCCTAAGCAAAATAACATTGCAAAGCACAATAACATTTTATCCACATAACAACTATGTCTAATCAAGGGCCAACATGCCTCATATCTAGTATAAGTCACAATTCATTCTCAGCCAAAGTAACACAAATGGCGCAATGCAAGCACAGGACATACGAGCAATTCAATACAGCCAACCAAACCTAAACCACAAAATATGCACACAATCCCCATAAAATTAAATTGCAAGCACAATATATTCACAAAAATCAACCAAGGTCCAACAATCTAATTTCCTAAGGTATCACACATAATCTACACAATGTCCAATAAATAGAGTATACATTCATAATCACAATTAAAGTTCAATAAAGTGAAGAATTGTACCACTTAGATGCCTAGGATGAGAAAGGATTGAAGCACACAAGCAAATTGAAGTTTAATTGTCAAAAATCACAAAACTCCTAAATTCTAGGGTTTTGTGTTCTTCAACAACTTTAGGGTAATTTGTGGGTAGAGCTTGGGAAAAAAAGAATAGGGTATGGAGCGGCGGTGGTGAGCATCGGTGAGGTGGGGGTGACTTGGTTGGAGGCTACGGAGAAGATGAAAGGAGACTTGGTTTGTGGCTAAAAATGTGATTCTGCCCATTTTTTTAAAACATGTTTGCACGCCCGTCGCGACTCGCGACGGGTAGATCAACGGGCACCTAAAGTCAATGCTTACATCATGACTCGCAACCACTTCGTTGCGAATCACGACTAGGCCATCACAACTGGCAAAAAGTGTGGGCTGGGAGCTCTATTTTCACCCTAAATTTCTGTTTTGGTCGCGACTCGCGACCAGTTTATTGTGAATCGCAATGGTCCCTCTTGACTCTCAATGAGGCCATCGCGACTCACAAAAAGTGGAGCCTGAGAGCTCCATTTTTCAGCCAAAATTTCTGCCTAGTCACGACTTGCGATCACTTGGTTGTGAATCGCGATGGTCAATCGCGACTCACAATAAGGCCATAGTGACTCGCGGAAAGTGTAGGCTAATACCCAAAATGAGCACAAATTTTTTGAGCCCGTCGTGACTCGTGACGAGGTGGTCATGACTCCTGATGAGGTGGTCGTGACTCGCGGTGGCTACCCACCTGGTACTTAGAAAAAAAATTCTTCTTTCACCTCTTATCCAAGTCTTTCCCTCTTGACTCCAAGCATTTCTCCCTTCAAAAGTCCAATGCCTTGGTTTCAAATTGCTGTAAAATCATGGGAAAATAACCCATGAAAAGCACAAATCAAAAACAATGAACTAATGACAAAATCTAAAACCAAGCAACATCAACGGAAGGTAACGAATGACGATCCAGATGATCAAAACCAAGTTTATTTAACGTCGTCGGCACAACTTACTCCCCTTCTTGGAGCTTACTCACAAAATGAACCGAGATGATCGGTCCCCTTTCCCCAATCTAGGTCAAAACAATCAGGATTCACATCATTCCCCAACAAAACCTTCTTCAAATAGCCTAGGGTTTCTTCATGTTCCCTCAAGATTTCCAACAACTCACCTTTTTGTTCTATAGTGATCTCAAGAAAGTGAGCATTCGGGGGTTTCTCTCGTTCTCCAAGGGGTGAACATTTAAGAGCCTTTAGTGGTGGTTTGCACTCTTCCACCGAAGTCTTCTCAAGAGAATGAGGTGAAACCACCCTTATTGGCTTACCCGTGGATGCACAAAAAGTGTTTTATGTTGCTTTACCAAGAGTGTATTCGCCAATGTTGTTTTCCTTCAAGTTAGTACTAACAACATTTGAAATCAAAGCATTACTCAAAACATCATATATGGCAATGTTTAAGGAACTACCATCTTTGGGCTTAATTAAATCTTGCTCTTTATCATCAATAACAAGAATAGCTTGGCAAGAATGGTATCGACTAGGATGATCAATAGAATTATTAGGGTCAAGTTCTACCTTCTGCCCATTAAATTACATGGTCAATGTTCCTTTATGCACATCAATTATGGTCCTTGAAGTCTTTAGAAATGGCCTTCCTAAAAGAATAAGCTTATAACTATTGCCACCTCCCATTTCAAGAACATAAAAGTCCGCGGGGAATGTAAAAGAGTCCACTTTCACCAACACATCTTTCACAATACCTTTCGGGTATGTGTTAGAGTGATCGGCTAGTTGGATAACAACCCCGGTTTTGTGCAAAATGAATAGATTTAGACTTTCAAACAAGGAATATGGGATCACATTAATTGAACCACCTAAGTATAACATGGCCTTGTTAACACATTTGCCTCTTATCTCACAAGGGATTGTAAACATTCCCGGATCATCACATTTAGGGGGCATCTCATCATCAAACACGGTGGAGACATATTCACTCTTCACACTCTTTTTCTTACTTTTCAATTGTTGTTTCCTATTGGCATTACACAATTCTTTAAGAAATTTAGCATATCTAAGAACTTGATCTAGAGCATTTAAGAGTGGAATATTTACCTCGCATCTACAAAAGACTTCGTAGATGTCCTTGGTGTCCTCCTATCCTTTAATGCCTCCGGAAATGGTGGTTCTGGCACATAGATAGGGATCTCCGCCCCTATTGACTTCTGGTGTGGTGGGGATGATGTTTCAGGATTTGATCCCGGTCTTGGCAAAAATGTCTCCACCTTGACTTCTTCTTCTTTGCTTTCTTTGGCCAACTCATCGCCCTTCCTTTCATGGTCTTCTTCTTTCTCAACCATCCGCTCAACAACAACCCTTTCTTGGGGCTCCTTCACTTCCCTTCTGCTTCTCAATAAGATTGCACTCACATTTTGTCAAGGATTGATCTCCGGTTGGTAGGGGATTTTGCCTTTTTCCCGAGCCTCCATCTGATTCACTACTTGAGCTATTTGGCTCACTTGAGTTTCCAAGTTCTTGATGTTTTCCTTGGCTTCATCTTGGAATTTCTCACTTTTCTCTGCACACATGACCAACCAGTGAATGGCTTGCATCACCTCATCCTTTGTTAGCCCTGAGCTCTCCCTTTGGTCTCAGAGTTTGTCTTGGAGCCTTTGAAATTATTGTTGAGGTGGCCTATGTTGTTGTTGAGAAGGCCGGTACGGTTGAGGGTTTTGGTTTCCTTGAATGTTTCCATACCAGAGGTTCAATTTATCACGATTTCCCGAATTGTACGGCCAGTTTTGGTACCCTTGATAACCTTGGTATCCTTGGTGACCTTGGTAGCCCTGATTTCCTTGATATCCCATAGCACTCACCTCCTCGACATAGTCCCCTTGCAAAGTAGGGCAAGTGTTCGTAGGATGTGCCAAGTAACAAATTTCACACGATTTAACATGTGGCGCATTCCTGGGCTTTGTCATCAACGATTTCACCATAGATGCAAGGGTCAAGACTGGATCCTCGATCTTTTCACTATTGGAAGAGTCACTTGTGGGCATTGGAATTCTCCTTCTCAAATCGACCCTTGAGCTAAAGTTCCTTGATTCTTCCACTAGCTCCTCATACAATTGCATTGCTTTGGATGAAGTTTTGTTCCCAAGAGTGCCACCACAAGAACTTCTTACCAACCTTTGATCCTCATCAAGAAGGCCATTGTAGAAGTAATAAACCAAATCCCCCTTCGAATAACTGTGGTAAGGGCAACTTGTGAGAAACTTCTTGAACCTCTCCCAATAGTCGAAGAAAGATTCTTCATACCATTGGAGGATGCTGCTCATGTCCTTCTTCAAGGTGGCAGACCTCGAGGCCGGAAATTATTTGGCTAGAAACTTCATTTTCATATCAAGCCAACTCTTGATGCTCTTGGGTGGTAGGTAATGGAGCCAATCTCTTGCACCATCCTTTAGTGTGGATGAAAATGCCTTCAACTTATAAAAATCTTTATCCACTCCATGGGGGACCGTACCACCACACAAGAAGTGAAATTCGGTGAGGTTTTTGTTGGCATTCTCCCCTTGCCTACCAAGGAAGATGGGTAGCATGTTGATGAACCCGATCTTTAGCTCAAAGTGTCCGTTTGGTCCAACCATGGGATACTCAATACATATTCATTGTTGATTAAGGTTAGGGGCCATGATGTCTCTTAACAATGCTTGCCCCAAAGGAATCTCCCTTTGGTGGAGAGGAGGAGCTCGCCCTTGGAGAGGAGGATGTTGAGGTCCCCCTCCTGGATGCTCATCTTTGTGCTCAAGTTAATGTTCCATAGAGGAAGAGGTATCCACAAAATGGTCACTAGGAGGGGTGTTATTCACACTTTCCAAAGAAAGCCTCCTAGCCCATTTCAAATTCAACTCTAACTCGGGGTCGTAGTGTAGGGGTTCTTGTCAAAAGGATTGCGTGCGAACCATACACCAAGAACTCGAACAATACATCTCCAAGCTAAGTGAAAATGGCAAATCAACTAAGAAATCAAAATAAAAGCAAACTAACAAATATTTACAATTAGCATATAATCACACATAATATGCCCAAAAACTTAAAAATAAATGCCTCTTCCCTAGCAGCGGCGCCAAACCTTGGGAGGTCATCACCGTACCTCTCAAAGTATATACTTTTAAACCCTAATGCTTCCTATCTACAATTAAGTAGATAGTGGCAAGTCGGGGTAATCCACGAGAAGGGGAATCTTTTCAAGTGTTTAAACATATATAGGAGAAAACATACTAGTCATATATATACATAGATACATATAAAAACATGTAAACAGGGGAAGTTTGGTTCGTTTTTGAACCTAAGTTATCAAATTAAACGATAAAAATTAGCAAAGCAAAAAAATATGCTAATCATGCAATACAACTAAAGATACGATGCAAATGATAGTTAACAGAGCCTTGGGGGCAATCGACTTCCACTTCCAAACTTCCTACAGCTCACTGATTCATTCACTCATTCAATTACATTTATTATCTATGGGGAATGTTATCACTTCTCATTCAAAGATCAACATTCATTCCTCTTTAAGAGTAGTTTGCAAAGACAAACAATGACCATTTGCAAACTTCATTGATGATCACCAAAGACAAACAACATCATAGGGGTATTTCATCAATGACATTTCACCCAAAGGACCATAGGTTTGTTAACAACAAGCCTTCTACCAAAGACATAGTCATTTAACCAAACAAAGCATTTATTAGGTTAAACTTAGAACAAAAAACATTCAAGGTTCAACCTTTCTTTGCATCCATATGACAAATATGAAAACAATCCACATTAACATACTCATCTAGCAAGAATTACCACACATTATACACAAGAAGTTCTAAATCCATGATTTTGGATTTCATATCAAATGAGTTAAGAAATTTGAAACTTTCCTAACACTCTAACATTTCAATCTTACAAATATTTCATATACTCAAACAACCCATGGTATAAATGAGGTAAAACACAACATTAATGGCATAATAAATGCTCTCCAATAAATATTCATAAATGAGTAAATATAGAATCTTACTACATAAGTTTGGAAGCTTCAATTAATTCCTCCCAAGAACTATATTTTGCTACAAGAGTTCATATTAATTTATGCTAACAAACCAAACATAATACAAGAGAATTTTTTTTAAAATGGTAGAAACTAGGGTTAGAAACAGTACCAAAAATGCAGGAAGAAGAAGATATGAATGAGAGGAAAGAGTGTTCTATTTAGAGTAAAAAAAAGGATAAGGTTAGATTCTAGCCACATATTGGTTGCGACCTGCGGCGGATTCGTCGCGACTCGTGATGGGCGCCAGAACTTAACCTTGTTTTCTTTTCTTCTTCTTATGGTAAACACTTATCTTCACAATGATTCCTATAATTTTTCAAGTCTTCAACTCTTTGAAGAAAGTGTTCAAAAATGGTCTTCGATGGCCTCTGATCTTCAAGTCTTCGTGTCTTCGAAGCAAGTCTTCAAAGTCTTTGAAAAGTGATCTTTTAATGGCCTCCAGTCTTCAGGCCTTCATGTTCTTCCTTTTTCATGAAAAATCAACTTAGAAGAGGTAAAAGAGCATAAAGTTGCTCCTACCTCTCCTAAGGCAATTCCAAGGTAAAACACAAACTCTTGATAATAAAAGAGCACAAAAGTGACTCCAAAAAGTACTAAATTATGCACATAAAATGGACATATCAAATAGTTTGTTAATTTAGTTGCCTAAATTAGCCATAGTGTTTTTCAAAACCAACCCCCCCACCTCGTTACCACACACGTAGAGTGACTTCTTCGTGTGCTTTTTTACTACGCTTAAAATTCGATAAAACCCCATTTTCCTCATGGACGACCCCATTTTACCACTAGCTACTATCTAGTAGTTGGCTATAAGTTGGACTTATAAATACTATCTTTGAGAGGTACATCAACGACCTCTCAAATTTTGGCGCCATTGCCGGGGAAGAGGCGTATTTTGTTGAGTGTCAGTGTAGTTCTTTGTGTTTTGTCATTGTGTGTTATTGTTTGTTCATAGTTTGTGCTTGTTTTGTTTTTGTTGTTTTTCGGAAGGACGTATTGCTTTTGTTATTGGTTTATGGTACGTGCTCGTTCCAAGAACCGAGAACCTTTGCACTTGCTTCTTTATTTTTATTTGTTTTTTTTGTTTGGAATGTGTATTGCTTGAGTTCTTGGTGTACTTCTACCAAAATCCTTGCACTACCATTCCAATTTATTTTTAAAAAAAGATTAAAAAAATGGAATATCTCACGTTGAGGGAACTCATGATTAGAAGAGAGGCTCAACAAGCAAGTTTTTGTAGGATTTATCATTCTGATCATCCTTCCGAGTCTTGTTATTGGTTAAGAGAGGACCACTGTGAGGAGAATAGAACCCTTTGTTTTCAAAACCAAGGGTATAATGAGGAGTGCTATGAAGAGGTTGGAGTTGTTGGTTTCCAAGGTCAAAGAGCTCAAGAACGGTATCCATAATATGACTCTTACAATCCGGAGTGGAGTGGTAATCCGAATTTGTGGTATGGTAATGCACCGGATAGCAAACACTACGAGCAATATTATTAGCCTTCATCAACTTATAACATGCCCCGAAACCATGCTCAAGGAGGAGGTTCAAGCTCATATGAGAAGCTCATGCATGTTATAACCAACATGGTCACTAACTTGGAAGACCAAAACAAAACTAGAATTGCGAACGTGGAGGACCAATCTTCCGTAAGATTCAAGAGTTTGGAGACCCAAATCAGCCAACTTGCATCTTCTGTGAGCCGTTTGGAAGCTCGATATTCTGATGATAGGCCATCTCAAGTTGAACTCAAAGATACAATAAATGAGGTCACCTTGAGAAATTAATTTGAGTTCCAAGGGGATGAGGAGTTGGTTGAGAAAGACAAAAAAAGTTGAGGAAGAGGTGATTATTCTATATTCATTGCCATCATCACTCCTTACTCCACCAATTGAACCAAATCCACCGTTTTTGGAATTCTTGGAGGAGACAATAGGGGATCCAAATGATTATGCCAAGCTTCTAAACCACCCATCTCCTTTGAAACCATCTCCACCTCCACAAAACTTTCCTCTTGAAAGTTTTGTATCCCCACCTCTCTACTTTTGGATGCTCATGGTGGAAGGGGTCTAAACCTTCACTATATGGATAACATTAGAGTCGTGCAGATGACCTTAAAAATACGGAGCTTCTTGAGAGGCAACCCGAGCTTTTAAGTTAGGCCAGTATTTTTCTTTTCTTGAAAAAAAATCCTCAACCATGTCCTAAAGCCTTTACCCAAAACCACAAGAATACCACCACAAACCACCACCTAAAACCACCACCAAAACCACTATCTAGGAGTACTACTAGTTGTCTTTTGTGAGTGTTAATCAAGATTTGCATAGTTAGTGGATGGATTGAAGTTGCATATTTGGCGGATTTTGAGAACATGAAGGAAAGAACATGCATTAAGAAGTGAGCATTGTCATCACCGGGAAGGATCTTCAAGGTCCTAGTTATGAGTATTTTTCTTTCTCTATTATTACTTTATCATGTCATTTTGTTCACACTGAGGACAATGTGTGTTTCAAGTGTGGGGAGGTTAAGAGAAATATATCTCATTGTATTTTATTGTAGTCTACATATGTTCCACTTTTATTTGTTTTGTTAAAAAAAATTTCCCGCTATATTAAAAACCATAGAGGGAAACTTAGGCAAAAGTGGGTGGCTTGGATTACTGATGAGACATCAAATGCATGTATTTTCCAAAGCATTTAACATCTATTTTGTCATATTTTTGTTATAAGATTGCTAGATTTAGGTAGGTTTACATGATAATGGGTTTAGATAGTCATTTTTAGTTTTTATATCTAAATCCTTCATTTTGTAACCTATGTTTAGTCTAATAGATTTTTGGTCCTTACGAGCATCTAGATTCCCTTTTGTAAGCTTAATTTGGATATTTCTTGTGAGCACTTAGGAGTGGTTTAGTGAAGGTCATTCGAAAGGATTGTAGAAGATGGAGGGTCACTCACAAAGTGGTAGAAGATAAAGTGAAGAAAGGAGAGCAAAGCAAAGGGTGAAGAATGATCTATGTTTTGAAGCAGAGTTATGAGAATTTATCTAGAATAATCAGCCTCCGAGGGTGGTACGATTGGATTCCTTTTCTCGAGTACTATAAAATCAACTACAAGAACTCCCAAAACGGATCAACGGTTCACCCGGAGGAAGCAAAACAAAATGGGATTTTTTTCCACCGCGACTTGCGACAAATGTGTCGCGACTCGCAAAATGTTGACTTTAGAGCTCACAATTTTCCGGATCTGGTCGTGACTCACAACGGAGGTGTCGTGACTCGCGATAATTTCCATGCAACTTGCTTTTTACTCCCTATTTTCTTATAATATAAATAACCTTTCACCCCCTTCTTCCCCAACTCTAAAAGCCCAACTTGGGGCTCCAAAACCCTAATTTATAACCCATTTTCTACCATTTCTTCTTTTTGTAGGTCTTTGTTCCATGTCATGGGTTTTGATTATCTATCTTAGTTTTGTACTTGGGAGCAATTGATTGAAGCTTTCATATCTATGTAGTAAGAACCTTTATTTCACTCTTTCTTGAAGCATTTATTATTTAACATTCATGTGTTTTAAGGTGATGTTTTACTTCATTTATGCTATGGGTTGTTTGAGTATATGAAGTTTTTGTATGATTGAAGTGTTATGGTGTTAAGAAAGTTGCAAATTTCTTAGCTCTTTGACATGAGAATCCAAGAATATAGAATTAGAACTTCTTGTGCATAATGTGTTGTGATTCTTGCTAGATAAATATGTTAATGTGGATTATTCTCATGTTTATCCTATAGATGCAATGAAAGGTTGAATCTTGAATGTGGTTTGTTCTAGGTTTAGCCTAATGAATGCTATGTTTGGTTAAATGGTTATGTCTTTGGTTAAGGCTTGTTGTCAAATCTATGGTCCTTCCTGTGAAATACCGTTGATGAAATACCTCTATGGTGTGGTTTTCCTAGAGTGATTGTCAACGAGGTTTGCAAATGGTCATTTTTTGTCTTTGTAAATTACTATTAAGAAGGAATGAATGTTGATCTTCGAATGGGAAGTGATAACATTCCCCATAGGTAACGAATGTGATAGAATGAGTGAATGGTTCAATGATCTACATTAGGCTTGGAAGTGAATATCAATTGCCCCCAAGGCTTTTTTTTTGTAGTTTTAAACCCCTTTTCTTAGTTTGTTTGATGATTAGCATAGTTACTTGACTTTGCTAGTTAGCTTGTCTTTTAATTTCATAACTTAGGACAACCAACCAACCAAACCCCCCATTTACTTGCTTTTATATTTTATCTATATATATTTACTGCTTGCATAACATCAACCGTACATGTTTAAAGGCTTAAGAAAATCCCTCTTCTTCGTGGACGACCCTGACTTGCCATTATCTACTTAGTTGTAGATAGGAAGCATTTAGGGGTCATAAATTTAACTTTGAGAGGTACAACGTCGACCTCCCAAAAACCTGAAAGGGCAACCTATGCAAAAATTAGAGGCCAAATAGTGCGGAAAAAGGTGAGGGTGAGTCTTGAAAAACAATTTGTGAAGCTAGGATGGAAACCTGAGAGGGCTCCAAGGGAAAATGAGAGAAAATGAAAATTTTAATGCTTATCTTGATTTGTCTATTTGGTGGCTGATGTGCCCATTTTATATGGTTATATTAGGGCTTTTAGGATTCACTTTTGTACACTTTTGTGCTTTAGATCTGCATTTTGCCTTGAAATTCTCTAAGAAGAGTTAAAAGAGACATTTACGCTTTTATTACTTTTATAGAGGATTTTGTGTAACAAGGCAAATTGTTTGAAGACTTTGAAAAATTTGAAGACTTTGAAGATTACCTTTGAAGATTTGAAAATTTGAAGACTTGCATTTGAACTTTTGAAGACTTGAATTTGAACTTTTGAAGACTTAAAGAACCGAAGATAAGTGAAGTGGAGATGAGGACTTGGAACAAAAAGAAGATAGAAATCAAGAGGCTAAAAACTGGGTTCGGTCGCGACTTGCAATAGATTGGTCGCGGGTCGTGACAGACGGGTGGCTAGAAACTTTCTTACTTTTTTGTACTATAAATACTAAACCATATCCTCTCATCAGCGGACCTTTTTCTTCCTGCGATTTTCTTGGTTCAAAACCCTAGTTTTCCATTCTTTCTTCTCTTAGTTTTTGTAGGTTAATCATTCCATATCTATGTAGTAAGAACCTCTATTTCACTCTATCTTGAAGCATTTGTCATTTAGCATTCATGTGTTTTAATGTGATCTTTTACTTCATTAATATCATGGATTGTTTGATAGGAAGTGTTTGTATGATTGAAGTGTTAGGGTGTTATGAAAGTTGCAAATTTCTTAACTCATTTGGCATGAAAATCCAAGAACATTGACTTAGAACTTCTAGTGTATAATTTGTTGTAATTCTTGCTAGATAAGTATGTTAATGTGGATTGTTCTCATATTTATCCTATAGATGCAATGAAAGGTTGAATCATGAATGTGGTTTGTTCTAAGTTTAGCCTAATGAATGCTATGTTTTGTTAAATGGCTATGTCTTTGGTAGAAGGCTTATCGTTATCAAATCTATGGTTATTCATGTATAACACCACTGATGAAATACCTTTATGGTGTGGTTTGCCAAAAGTGATTATTAATGAGGTTTGCAAATGGTCGTTGTTTGTCTTTGCAAATTACTATTAAGAAGAAATGAATGTTGATCTTCGAATGGGAAGTTTTAGCATTCCCCAGAGGTAACGAATGTGATAGAATGAATGAATGGTTCATTGATCTACATTAGGTTTGGAAGTGGATATTAATTGCCCCCAAGGCTTTGTCTTTTGTAGTTTTTGCCCATTTTTCTTAGTTGTTGCGTGATTAGCATAGTTACTTGACTTTTCTAGTTATTTTGTCTTTTACTTTCATAACTTACGAAAACCAACCAACCAAACCCCCCATTTACTTGCTTATATATATATATATATATATATATATATATATATATATATATTTACTTCTAGCAAAATATCAACCTTTTATGTTTAAACGCTTAATAAAATCCCTCTTCTTCGTGAATGACCCCAATTTACCACTATCTACTTAGTTGTAGTTAGTAAGAATTTAGGGCTTATAAATATTAACTTTGAAAGGTACGGAGATGACCTTCCTAATATTGGCACCGCTGTCGGGGAAGAAGCGTTTATTTTTAAGTGTTTAGGCATATTTGGTTGCATATTAGCTAGTTGTTTTTATTTTCCACTTCATGGTGGTTGTTTTTGTTCAGAGTAGGTATTGCTTGAGTTCTTGGTGAATTTTTATCGAGAATCCTTGCAATATAATTCCAGACTTTTGGGGAAAAAATTGAACGTCTCACCTTGAGAGAACTCATGATGAGAAGAGAGGCTCAACAAGCAAGGTTTCGTAGGATGTGTCATTATGACCATCCTATCGAGTCTTGTTATTTGTTGAGGGAGGAGCACTATTAGGGGGAAAGAACCCTTGGTTTCCGAAACCAAGGGTATTATGAAGAGTGCTACCAAAAGGTAGGAGATGTTGGTTTTCATGGGCAAGAAACCCAAGAATGGTATCCATACCACAATTCTTACAATCCGGATTGGTGGTATGAGAATGAGTCAGAAAACCAACAATACGAGCAAAATAGTTGGCCATCACCACCTTTTACCATACCCCAAAACAAAGCCAACAAGGAAGTTTAGGTTTGATTCATGAGGAAGTCATGAATGCAATAGAAAACTTGAACAAATTTACTAGTGAGGAATCAGACACTCGGCTCTCCTCTAGTGTTGAGGCTATTGAGAAGCGTTGGTCCAAATGGAAGCTTGTGATTCCAAAAATACACCATTCCAAGTCGAACTCAAAGATTCGGTGAGTGAGTTCACCATGAGAAATGAGTTTGAGTTCGAAGGGGATGAGGAGTTGGTTGTTGAGGATGAAAAAATGGTAAAAGAGGTGATTGTGCTACATTCATTAGCATTGTCACCTATTCCCCCACCGAGTGAGCCAAATCCACCATTTTTGAAAGTTTTGAGGGAGATAAGAGAGAAGCCAAAAGAAAATCCCAAGCCTCCTAACCACCCAACTCCCTTTAAATCATCTCCACCTCAGCAAGACTTTCCTCTTGAAAGTTTTGTACCCCCACCTCTCTACTTTTGGATGCTCATGGTGAAGGGGTTCAAGCCTTCACCATATGGATAACATTAGGGTCGTGCCGATGACCTTAAATATATGGAGTTTTGTCGTGCCGACAACGTAAATAAATTCAGCCTTTATTTTGGTTTTTGTTGTTTAGTTTTTGTTATTTTGTCTTGTTCTTTTTATGGTGTGTTTCTCTGTAATTTTGTAGCAAAGTGAAGTGCATTGCATTGGAGGAGATGAAGTAATGAGATCCATGAGAAAGGGAAGAAAGCTTGGAAAGTTGGTAAGAAAAAAAATCTTTTTAAGTGTTAGGAAACCCTCGCGACGGATACGTCGCGAGTCGTGATGAATAGGGAAGCAAAAATGAACTTCTAGCACCAGCTTTTCACGAGTTGCGACATGGTCATCGCGAGTCGTGACCGAATTAGAAACTTTTTAGAAGAATTGAGCTCACAGACTCAAGATATCAGAAGTCCCGATGGCTTGGTCGCGAGTCGCGACCAATACTGTTGCGAGTCGCGATGGAGAAACCAGCTTTTCAACTGTGCTTAAACACTGCATAATCGTTTCTTCTTCTCCACCAAATACTCCTAAGAACCACCATATCTCCACTCATTCCTCCACCATATTACATATATTGACATATGAAGATTCTTGCATCTTTATATTACCTTTGTTGAATGTAGTATGCCAACTACATCATTGTGACTATAATTGCTATATTCTATAATGATGCTTGGATATGTGTCGATATATGTTGGATACTTTTATTGGACAATATTATAGTGGTGATTGCAAGATGGATTGGTTGTTCTTTGAGAATACTATGGTTATTAACTTTTGATGCTAAACCTAGTATTACAAATCCTTATGTGCATGTGAGTTTGATGTTGTTCTATGTGGTGTTAGTCTTGATCAAACGGCGCCAAGGAGACAATGTTTTGCTCAAGGGGTGAGTTCTTGACAGGCGAGCGGTCGTCGCGCCCTCCGTGCAAAAGAATATTTGTAAGCCCTTTTTGCTTACTTTCTACAACTAGATAGATAGCGGCAAATCGGGGTCGTCCAAGGAGAAGAGGGATCTTCCTAAGCGTCTAAGCACGAAATGGTTAATATTAGGCTAGGATAAAATATATACACAAACATAAAAGCATGTAAAATGGGGGGGGGGGTTGGTTGGTTGGTTTTCCTAAGTTACGAAAGTAAAAAAGACAAGATAACTAGCAAGGTCAAGTGACTATGCTAATCATCAAACAAAACTAAGAAAAGGGGTTTTAAACTACAGAGATAAAAAGCCTTGGGGGCAAGGGATATCCACTTCCAAATCTAATGTAGGTCATTGAATCATTCACTCATTCTATCATATAGCATTACATGACTCAACATCAACATACCCATCTAGCAAGAGTCACAACACGTTATGCACAAGAAGTTCTAAGTTCACGCTCATAGATTTTCATGCAAAGGAGCTACGGAATTCGTCACGTTCCTAACACCTAACCAATTCAATCATACAAGCACTCCCTATGCTCAAACAACTCATGGCACAAGTGAAGTGAAACACACCATCAAGAATGCACGAATGCTAAATAACAAATGCTTCAAGGATGAGTTAAAATCATCTATTTAATACTTCAACTACTTGTTGTTGAGACTAAACTCCTATCCTTCTTAGTTCGTAGTTTGCGAGAGTGAGTTCGACATCTCTCGTCAAACCTCACCAATGACTCCCGTTGTCGCGACCACGACTCAAGGTATCATTGGTGGCATTTAATCACGAAGAACCAACAAGCTTGGCAATGCTTATGACCACTACACCGTGACTAAGCATTTAACCAATTCATACAATTACACGAGATTGGATGAACGTACAACGCACATTCATCCAAGAGCATATAACTCTCTCGTTTGCTACACAAACGAACATGACGAAGAGTTCGACATCAATCACATTCGTCTAGCACATTATCAATCCATCAACACAATCAAAAGCCCTAAATCATACTCATACATTCCTAACAAGAAAAGGGGGGAAATTAACCCAAATCCCCCAAACCCTAGCTAGCAATTCATACAAGTATTTCATTCAAGCTTTCAACAATATCAATGGCATCAACAATTAACATTCAAAGCACAATAAAAGCACAATAGTAAAAACACCAAATAGATAGATATAAATGCTCCTTACTACATAGAAATGGAAGCTTCAATCCTTGCTCCCAAGTACAAAAACTACTCTAGAACAACAAAAGACATAGAAACTAAGAAAACAAGAAGAGAAAAGCTAGGGTTTTGGCCCAAAACAGGGGCCAAAAGCTGTGGAGAAGAAGGGGTGAAGAGGTATTTATAGTGGAAGAAAAAGGAGAGAAAAAATGCTGCTGCAGAGCTGGATTCGTGCTGTCGCCGCGACTCGCGACCAGTTCCATCGCGAGTCGCGACCAGCAGTGAAATCCAGCTCTGTTTTGTTTTGCTTCCTCCGGGTGAACCGTTGATCCGTTTCGGGAGTTCTTGTAGTCGATTTTATAGTGCTCGAGAAGAGAAATCCAATGGTGCCACTCTTGAGGGATGATTCTTCTCGGAAAATTCTGAGAACCCTGGATCATCATTCATCCGTTGCTTTGCTCTCCTTTCTTCATCTCTTCACTTCTTCAAATTTTCACAAAGCTCAAATGTAAAGGTCTTCAAATCTTCAAATCTTCAAAGATAAATATTCAAAGTCTTCAAATCTTCAAAGTCTTCAAACAAATCACCTTGTCACACAAAATCATCTAAAAAGTGATAAAAACGTCAAAGCCGCCTTTATCCCTCCTTAGATGATTTCAAGGCAAAATGTCACATGTAGAGCACAAAATTGCACAAAACCTAATCCTAAAAAGCCTAAAATAACCATCTAAAATGGACACATCAAACCTCCCCACACTTAAACCTTACTCGCCCTCGAGTAAGAAAAGATTCAAGCACACGGAGGAAATGACGTATCCACATCCTAAAAACCCTAAAATAACCACATAAAATCCCAGCAGCCACACCAAACCTCCCCACACTTAAACCTTACTCGCCCTCGAGTAAGAAAAGATCCAAGCACACGGAGGAATTCATATGGCCATATCCTAAACTAATCCCCCAAACAAAGCCTCACAAAAACTCTCAATATCATAAATCCCAAAATAAAATCTCACATGAGAATTTTTCTCACACACATCCCCAATCCTAAATCTAACCAAACCTACCACTTATCAATTCACTACCCATAAAAATATTTCAAAGCCCAGAATTGATATTCCCAAAGTCCAATGACACAGGATGAAGTTAAAACCATTTAAGAGGTTTAAGCACATACTTCACCTAATGCCAATATATCCACCAAAATCCAATGACATAAAATGAAGCTAAAGCCATATAAGAGGTTCAAACACATGCTTCACCTAATGCCAATATGTCAACCAAAAACGAAGTAGAAAGAGATAAGGAATTTCATAACCACACTTCGTTTCCTAACCCACTAAGCTACCCAATCCCAAGAGGTCTATAGATGTTGAGCTACCCGATCCATCCATGTGACAACCGCAACCTTATGACTCCAACGCCGGCAAATGAGTGAAATCTTAGAATTTTTCTTTTTCTCTCTTTTTCTCTCATTTTGCCTAGGAGCTCTTTCGAGTTTTCATCCTAGCCACACATCATGTTTCTTTAGCTCACATCTCACCTTTTTCCGCACATTTTAGCCTCTCATTTTTGCCTAGGCCGCCCTTTCGGGTTTTCGACCTATCCGGGCCCCCAATGTTGCCTAAGTTGCCCTCTCGGGTTTTCAACTTAGCGGGTTTTCTTTTTCTTTTTTTTTTCTTTTTCTTTTTCTATTTTTTTTCTTTTTTGTTTTTCTATATTTTTTTTTCTTTTCTCATGTTTTTCCAATGAAAAGTAGCAAAAAGCATTCCAAAACTATCTAGCATGCATGTGAATCCTCTAACCCCTCCCCACACTTAAAACAGTACATTGCCCTCAATGTAAACATCTAAGGCAAGAATAATAAAAATCAAGGTAAGGGGGTAGAATGACACCCGTGTCTCCGCAATTCGCCGGTGATATGGCGTAATCCAAGCACTTGTATGGTTCCGAAATAGGTGTCGGAACCGGATGGGTGAGCAAAGATGCCGTAGAAGAACTCACCCCTCGAGAAAAGCATTGTCTCCATGGCGCCGTTTGATCAAGACTAACACCACGAAGAACACATTAAACTCACAAGTACATAAGGATATGTAATACTAGGTTTAGCATCAAGAGTTAATAACCATAGTATTTTCAAAGAACAACCAAATCACACTCAACCAACACTATAAGAATAATCATGAAAAATATCCAACATATATTGACATGTATACAAGCATCATTATAGGATATGCACTTACGATCACAATGATGTAGTCGGCATACTACAATCAACAAATGTACTATAAAGATGCAAGAATGTTCATATGCCAATATATGTCGGATGGTTGAGAATGAGTGGAGATGTGGTGGTTCTTGGGAGTGTTGGGTGGAGAAGAAGGAAGAATCATGCAATGTTTAAGATCAATTGAAAACTTGGAATTTTCATCGCAACTCGCGACTGTAGTGGTCGCGACTCACGACGGACTTCATCGCGACTCACGACGGGTTCGTCACGACTCGTGAAAAGTAGAGGTCGGGAGCATAATTTTTGGAAAAATTTTCTGATCACGTCGCGACTCGCAACCTCTTAGTCGCGACTCGCGATGGCCCATCGCGAGTCTGTCGCTACTCGCGGAAAGTTGGTTCCGAGAGCCCAAAAATTCTGAGCTCGTCGCGACTCGCGATGGCCCATCGCGAGTCTGTCGCTACTCACGGAAAGTTGGTTCCGAGAGCCCAAAAATTCTGAGCTCGTCGCGACTCGCGATGAATCTCATCGCGACTCGCGACGAGGATCGCGAGGTCATCGCGACTCACGGAAAGTTGGTGCTGGGAGTCCGGGGCGCCGAGAGGAGCCCCCGCGGGTCTCCTGCCGCCGAGGAGGATGCGGGCCTTGGGGGGCCTTGGGGGCCTTGGGGATATGGGTCTCCCTATATATGCTGTACGGAAGTAATCGGAAGTGCCAGGTACATGTGCTGTTTGCAGCCAAAGAAGTGCCAAAACTACAGTTTTTGACGAAAACCGTAGTTTTGGCTGGATTTTTCTCCCCTGTTCATCGCGACTCGCGACGAAACTCATCGCAACTCGCGACGGCAGGGTATCCCAGGCTTAAAATTTTTATTTTTTTTTCGTTTTCTTACCAACTGTCCAAGCTTTCTTCCCTCGTTCATTGATCTCGTTCCTTCATCTCCTTCATTGCAATGCACTTCATGTTGCTACAAAATCACAGAAAAACATGCCATAAAAAGAACAAAAGAAAACAACAACAAAAACAAACTAAGAAACACAAACTAAGAAACAAAAACTAAAAGAAATGCCGAATTTATTTAACATCGTCGGCACAACGAAGCTTCGTATTTTTAAGGTCGTCGGCACGACCCTAATGTTATCCGTATGGTGAAGGCTTGAACCCCTTCACCATGAGCTTCCAAAAGTCGAGAGGTGGGGGTACAAAACTTTCAAGAGGAAAGTTTTGTGGAGGTGGAGACGGTTCAAAGGGAATTGAGTGGTTAGGGAGCTTGGGATAATCTTTCGGCTCCTCTCTCGTTTCCCTCAAAACTTCCAAAAATGGTGGAGTTGGTTCACTAGGTGGGAGAAGGGGTGACGATGCTAATGGATGTAACACTATCACCTCTTCCTCTATTTTTCTATCCTCTACAACCAACTCCTCATCCCTTTCAAACTCAAAATCATTTTTATTGGTGACCTCACTCACCGAGTCATCGAGTTCAAGTTGGGATGGTGTATTTTCGGAATCACGAGCTTCCATGCGGGCCAATACCTCTAATATGTTCCTCGCATGCCCCTCAATGGCCTCAACACTAGAGGAAAGCTGGGTATCCGGCTCCTCACTAGTAAAGGAGTTCAAGTTTGCTATGGTATTTAAGACATCCTCACGTGTCAAACTTGAACTTCCTTGTTGGGATTGGTTTTGGGGTATGGTATAGGGTGGTGATAGCCAACTAGGTTGCTTGTAGTGTTGGTTTTCCAGCTCATTCTCATACCACCAATCCGGACTACCACTCTATTCCGGATTGTAAGAGTCGTGGTATGGATAGCATTCATGAGCTTCTTGCCCTTGAAAACCAACATCTCCAACCTCTTGATAGCACTCTTCATAGTACCCATGGTTTTGAAAACCAAGGGTTCTTTCTCGGTCATCGTGTTTTTCCCACAACAAAGGGCAAGATTCGGTAGGATGGTCGGAACGACACATCCTACAAAACCTTGCTTGTTGAGCCTCTCTTCTCATCATGAGTTCCCTCAAGGTGAGACGCTCCATTAAAAAAATTTCTTTTTTTTTCAAAAGTTCGGAATCATAGTGCAAGGATTCTCAATAAAATAAATTACCAAGAACTCAAGAAATACCTACTCCGAACAAAAACAACCACCAAGTAGTGGAAAATAAAAACAACTAGCCAATACACAACCAAATACACCTAAATACTTAAAAATAAACGCCTCTTCCCCGGCAGCGGCGCCATTTTGACAGGCGAGCGGTCGTCGCGCCCTCCGTGCAAAAGAATATTTGTAAGCCCTTTTTGCTTACTTTCTACAACTAGGTAGATAGCGGCAAATCGGGGTCGTCCAAGGAGAAGAGGGATCTTCCTAAGCGTCTAAGCACGAAATGGTTAATATTAGGCTAGGATAAAATATATACACACACATAAAAGCAAGTAAAATGGGGGGGTTGGTTGGTTGGTTTTCCTAAGTTACGAAAGTAAAAAGACAAGATAACTAGCAAGGTCAAGTGACTATGCTAATCATCAAACAAAACTAAGAAAAGGGGTTTTAAACTACAAAGATAAAAAGCCTTGGGGGCAAGGGATATCCACTTCCAAATCTAATGTAGGTCATTGAATCATTCACTCATTCTATCATATAGCATTACATGACTCAACATGAACATACCCATCTAGCAAGAGTCACAACACGTTATGCACAAGAAGTTCTAAGTTCACGCTCATAGATTTTCATGCAAAGGAGCTACGGAATTCGTCACGTTCCTAACACCTAACCAATTCAATCACACAAGCACTCCCTATGTTCAAACAACTCATGGCACAAGTGAAGTGAAACACACCATCAAGAATGCACGAATGCTAAATAACAAATGCTTCAAGGATGAGTTAAAATCATCTATTCAATACTTCAACTACTTGTTGTGGAGACTAAACTCCTATCCTTCTTAGTTCATAGTTTGCGAGAGTGAGTTCGACATCTCTCGTCAAACCTCACCAATGACTCCCGTTGTCGCGACCACGACTCAAGGTATCATTGGTGGCATTTAATCACGAAGAACCAACAAGCTTGGCAATGCTTATGACCACTACACCGTGACTAAGCATTTAACCAATTCATGCAATTACACGAGATTGGATGAACGTGCAACGCACATTCATCCAAGAGCATATAACTCTCTCGTTTGCTACACAAACGAACATGACGAAGAGTTCGACATCAATCACATTCGTCTAGCACATTATCAATCCATCAACACAATCAAAAGCCCTAAATCATACTCATACATTCCTAACAAGAAAAGGGGGGAAATTAACCCAAATCCCCCAAACCCTAGCTAGCAATTCATACAAGTATTTCATTCAAGCTTTCAACAATATCAATGGCATCAACAATTAACATTCAAAGCACAATAAAAGCACAATAGTAAAAACACCAAATAGATAGATATAAATGCTCCTTACTACATAGAAATGGAAGCTTCAATCCTTGCTCCCAAGTACAAAAACTACTCTAGAACAACAAAAGACATAGAAACTAAGAAAACAAGAAGAGAAAAGCTAGGGTTTTGGCCCAAAACAGGGGCCAAAAGCTGTGGAGAAGAAGGGGTGAAGAGGTATTTATAGTGGAAGAAAAAGGGGAGAAAAAACGCTGCTGCAGAGCTGGATTCGTGCTGTCGTCGCGACTCGCGACCAGTTCCATCGCGAGTCGTGACCAGCAGTGAAATCCAGCCCTGTTTTGTTTTGCTTCCTCCGGGTGAACCGTTGATCCGTTTCGGGAGTTCTTGTAGTCAATTTTATAGTGCTCGAGAAGAGGAATCCAATGGTACCACTCTTGAGGGCTGATTCTTCTCGGAAAATTCTGAGAACCCTGGATCATCATTCATCCGTTGCTTTGCTCTCCTTTCTTCATCTCTTCACTTCTTCAAATCTTCACAAAGCTCAAATGTAAAGGTCTTCAAATCTTCAAATCTTCAAAGATAAATCTTCAAAGTCTTCAAATCTTCAAAGTCTTCAAACAAATCACCTTGTCACACAAAATCATCTAAAAAGTGATAAAAACGTCAAAGCCGCCTTTATCCCTCCTTAGATGATTTCAAGGCAAAATGCCACATGTAGAGCACAAAATTGCACAAAACCTAATCCTAAAAAGCCTAAAATAACCATCTAAAATGGACACATCAGTTCTTCTACGACACTTTTGCTCCCCCTCCCGGCTCTAAAACCAATTTTGGGGCCGATTCTATACAAAAACATGGGACTGCGCTGTATCACCGGTGACTATGCGGAGAAATGGGAGTCACTCTACCTCTTATCTTGAGTCTTATTGTTCTTGCCCTACATGTTTACACTGAGGGCAATGTAATGTTTTAAGTGTGGGGAGGGGTTAGAGGGCTCAAATGCATGCTAGCTTAGTTTAGAATACTTTTTGCTACTATTGATTGGAAAAACATGAGAAAAAGGGAAGGAAAAAATGAAAATTTTGAAGAAAAAAATTAGAAAATGAAAAAAAATTAAAAAGAAAACCCGCTAAGTTGAAAATCCAAGAGGGCAACTTAGGCAACATTGGGGGTCTGGATAGGTCAAAAACCCAAAAGGGCGACCTAGGCAAAAATGAGAGGCTAAATGTGCAGAAAAAGGTGAGATGTGAGCCAAAGAAACATGATGTGTGGCTAGGATGAAAATTGAAAGGGCTCCCAGGCAAAATGAGAGAAAGAGAGAGAGAAAAAAGGAAAATTCTATGATTTCACTCATTTGCTGGCGTTGGAGGCATAAGGTTGCGGTTGTCATATGGATGGATTGGGTAGCTCAACATCTTGAGACCTAGTCTTGGGATTGGGTAACTTAGCGGGTTGAAAAACGAAGTATGGTTATGAAATTTTTGATTCTTTTATACTTCATTTTGGTTGATATATTGGCATTGGGTGAAGTATGTGCTTGAACCGCCTATATGGTTTTGACTTCATTTTGTGTCATTGGATTTTGGTTGATATATTGATATGAAGTGAAGTATGTGCTTGAACCATTCATATGGTTTTAACTTCATTTTGTGTCATTGGACTTTGGGATTATCAATTCGGGACTTTGAACGTTTTTATGGGTAGTGAATTATAAGTGGTAGGTTTGGTTAGATTTAGGAATTGGGGTTGTGTGTGTGAAAAAATTCTCATTTGAGCTTTGATTTTGATATTGAGAGTTTTTGTGAGGTTTTGATTGGGGGAATATTAGTTTAGGATGTGGACATATAAATCCCTTTGTGTGCTTGAATCTTTTCTTACTCGAGGGCGAGTAAGGTTTAAGTGCGGGGAGGTTTGATGTGTCAATTTTATATGGTTATATTAGGACTTTTAGGATTCACTTTTGTACACTTTTGTGCTCTCGATATGGCATTGTGCGTGGAAATTCTCTAAGAAGAGTTAAAAGTGACTTTTACGCTTTTATTACTTTTCTAGAGGATTTTGTGTGACAAGGAAAATTGTTTGAAGACTTTGAAGATTACCTTTGAAGATTTGAAGATTTGAAGATTTGCATTTGAGTTTTTAAAAGACTTGAAGAATTGAAGATAAGTGAAGTGGAGATGAGGACCTGGAACAAAAAGAAGAACGAAATCAAGATGCTGAAACTGGGCTCGGTCGCGACTCGCAATGGATGGGTTGCTGGTCGCGACAGACGGGTGGCCAGAAACTTTCTTACTTTTTTGTACTATAAATATTAAACCCTATCCTCTCCTCAACAGACCTTCTTCTTCCTGCTATTTTCTGGGTTCAAAACCCCAGTTTTCCTTTCTTTATTTTCTTAGTTTTTGTAGGTTAATCACGTCTTTCCATTATCTAGGTTAGTTTAATCTTGGGAGCAATTGATTGAAACTTCCATATCTATGTAGTAAGAACCTCTATTCACTCTATCTTGAAGCATTTGTCATTTATCATTCATGTGTTTAAATGTGATGTTTTACTTCATTTATATCATGGGTTATTTGAGAATAGGAAGTGTTTGTATGATTGAAGTGTTAGGGTGTTAGGAAAGTTGCAAATTCTAAACTCATTTGGCATGAAAATCCAAGAACATGGACTTAGAACTTCTAGTGTATAACGTGTTGTAATTTTTGCTAGATAAGTATGTTAATGTGGATTGTTCTCATATTTATCCTATAGATGCAATGAAAGGTTGAATCTTGGATGTGGTCTGTTCTAGTTAGCCTAATGAATGCCATGTTTGGTTAAATAGCTATGTCTTTGGTAGAAGGTTTGTCGTTATCAAATCTATGGTTCTTCGTGTATAATGTCGTTGATGAAATACCTTTATGGTGTGGTTTTCCTAAAGTGATTATCAATGAGGTTTGCAAATGGTCGTTGTTTTTCTTTGCAAATTACTATTAATAAGGAATGAATGTTGTTCTTAGAATGGGACGTTTTAGCATTCTCCGTAGGTAACGAATGTGATAGAATGAGTGAATAGTTCAATGATCTATATTAGGTTTAGAAGTGGATATTAATTGCCCCCAAGGCTTTGTCTTTTGTAGTTTTTACCCCTTTTTCTTAGTTGTTGCATGATTAGCATAGTTACTTGACTTTGCTAGTTGTTTTGTTTTTTACTTTCATAACTTAGGAAAACCAACCAACCAAACCCCCCATTACTTGATTTTATATATCTATATATATATATATACTTCTAGCATAATATCAACCTTTTATGTTTAAACGCTTAAGTCCCTCTTCTTTGTGGACGACCCTGATTTGCCACTATCTACTTGTTTGTAGTTAGTAAGCATTTAGGTCTTATAAATATTAACTTTGAGAGGTACAGTGACGACCTCTCATTGGCTTCTTTGGTAGAGTAAACTAGTTTTGCACTTGTATTTTATACCCCACTTTTGATTGGTATGATGGTTGTTTAGATTGTCTTAGACTTTGGGATGTAAGAGTGTGAGAGATTCTTATATCTTGGGGGTTATGGTAGTCCTGGAATATGATGTTGGATGTTTTAGAAAAAATTTTGCATGCAAGTTTACGCCTAGATCTTTGCTTGTTCTTGTTTACTCGAGGACAAGAAAAGGTTTAAGCGCAGGGAGGTTTGATAAGACATCAAATGCATGTATTTTCCAAAGCATTTAACATCTCTTTTGTCATCATATATTGTAAGATTGCTAGATTTTGGTAGGTTTACATCATAAGGAGTTTAGATGACCATTTTTTGTTTTCATATCTAAATCTTTCATTTTGTAACCTATTTATAGTCTAATGGATTTTTTGTCCTTACGAGCGTCTAAATTACTTTTTGTAAGCTTAATTTGTAGATTGCTCATAAGCACTTTAGAGTAATTTAGTGAAGGCCATTCACAAAGATGGTAGAATACTAAAGGCCACTTACAAAGTGGTAGAAGATAGATTGAAGAAAGAAGGCAAAGTAGCGGAGAAAGAATGATCCAGGTTTTTGTAGCCAATTTCTAACAATTATTCAAGATGAATTGGTACCCAAGGGTGGTACCATTGGATTCATCTTCTTGAGAACTATAAAATAGACTATAAGAACTCCCAAAATAGATCAGCGGTTCACCTATAGCGTTGGAAATAAGAAAAGGGCAGCAGTACCATTGTGGGCCACAGCCCATTTTGCAGCCCGCAACGACGGGTTTGGGCTGCCATTATCTTCATTTTTCAGCCTAAAAAAACTCTCTCATTATACTCCATCCAAAAATACTCTTCCAAAACCCAGGGAGCATTTATTGTTCATCTTTTACTCTATGTTTACCTTTGATTATTGCTATTTTGTTGTAGGTTTTCATAATCTATGATAAATACATACTTGGGAGTAATTGGTAAGTATTTCTAGTATGAATTTGTGAGATTTGGTTTATCCTATTTTGTGCTTTGTTTATCAAGTATTTTTGGTGCTTTCTTGTATGATTAATGCATGATTTATACTAGAATGATCAACTAGTTGAGGATTATAGGTTGATTATTTGCTAGGTTTTTGGTCAAACCTGCAAGACTTTGACTTTTTATCAATGTGATTGTTGTTGGTCAATTCTAGGTTATAATTAGAAGTGAAAGCTAATTATGATTACTGAATGATGGAATTTCTTAGACTTAGGATGAATTTGAATGGGTTCGACTGATTATCAATGTAGCCCACTGATAACAATTAGCATGAAGGTCGATCCTCGTAGTCGTTGTTAATAGATTTACTTGTGATATCTATGTGTTTCTCTCTTGTAGGATATTATGGTAGTTGTATTGGGTCTCCATGTTTATTGCTATCCTCGGGGAACTCTGTGATGCCGATCGTCTAGAGTAACCCGATGGTAAGGGTTATTGTGTGGCACCGATTGCTCACTCTAACTATAACCGAGGAGAAGGGAGAAATATCAACACTTGAAAGGTGTTGATAAGTTCTCCACAATATGTGGTTAAGGCATAAAAATATGATAATAAATCGATGATCAAAGGATGACTATAAATGTAAACCAATTGTGCCCAAGACTTGTTATAATCTTAGCTACGTTATATGTGCTATTTGTGATCATATTTGCATTGTTCTTTTTAATAGTTTGTTGATTTAGTTGCTTAAAGTAGCCGTACTATTTTCTAAAACCACCCCGCTTGTTACCACACACATAGCGTGACTTTTTTGTGTGCTTTTTAACTACACTTAACACTCGATAAAACCCCTTTTCCTCGTGGATGACCCAATCTTACCACTAGCCATTATTTATAGGCACACCGACGGCCTCCCATTCTTCTTCGGTGGTGTCTTCATCTTTATTGACTCTTGTATCACCTTGTTTGGTATGCTCGTTCGATACGGTTCCTACATTTTCGGTTCCAACCCTTGTTCGCAAGTCTCCATTGGTTTCTCCTCTCGTATCCTTGGACTCATTATATTGTTCTCTTGTTCCTCTTCTGAAGATTTCCTTGATTCACCTCCCACTCGGACTCATCATGTGATCACTTGTACACATGAGGGTTCCAGACAACCACGACAATTTTTAGATTATGTTGCTACTGGTCTTTTGGCAGCTTTGTTTACTTAGAATGAACCACATGATTATTATGCCGCCTCCGTGATTCTCAATAGGTTTCACTATGGATGATGAGATTGATTCTCTTCGTCACCACCATACTTGAGATTTGGTTCATTGTCCGTTTGATGTTAATATCGTTGGGTCTAAGTGAGTGTTTAGTTTGAAGTATTGGCCTGATGGAACCATTGATCGTTACAAGTCTCACCTTGTTGCTCTGAGATTTTCTCAAATGCTTGATTTTGATTTTGATTTCACATTTAGTCTTGTGTTTAAAGATTCTATTGTTTGTACGGCTCTTGCCATTGCCACTGTGCGGAAATGGACTCTTCATTAGCTGGATGTCAAAAATGCTTTTCTCAATGTTGTCCTTGATACTCCTGTTTATATGGATCAATCAGTTAACTACAAAGATCCAATTTAGACGAATTATGTATGTCTTTTGCAAAATGCTATTAATGGGTTCAAGCAGGCTACTCGTGCCTGATTTTAGAGGTTTATTACTTATCTTTGCGGGGTTGGTTTCACCTATAGTTTGCAAAGATACTTCTCTGTTTTTCTTTTCTGAAGTATCTGTTCTACTTTATCTTCTATATGTACGTTAGTGATATCATCCTCACAGGCATTGATTTCCTCGGCATTCGTCAGTTTATTACACATATTGATCATGAGTTCACTATTTAGGATTTGGTTTTCTTGCACTATTTTCTTAGCCTGGAGGTATCCTTTAATTCATCTGGTCTTATCATAAGCCATGCTAAGTAAGCTCACCATATCCCTCGACAAACAGGGATGACTAATGTTTCTACTATCTCTACGCTTTTCTGCCCTAGTCTCAATTTCACAGAAATTCGAGTGGTCAGTTCGCAAATCTTACTCTCCATCAGTTTTTTTGAATAATTCCCCCCCACTTTCCATCAGTATCTGATTGATGCTTTTAAGCAATTTCACTATCACTCGTCTGGACTTAGGCTTTGCGGTTAATTCTTCTAGTCAGTTTCTTCAGTATTCTCGAGATGATCATGTTGCGAATGCGGCGAGGATTTTTTTTTTATATTCGTGGTACTGTTCAATATGGTATATCCTTCAGCTTGGCTTGTTTCTTTGGGGGCTTTTAGGAGTTGTTTGGTATTCAGTAAAATGTGTGGTAGTTACAAAATCCCAGAATTTTAGAATAGGTAGAGTTGTTTGGTTGACGTAAAATATTAAAAATGTTGGAATTTGTAATTTGGAGGAAATTAAACTTCCCACCTAACGTGGGAAATATCTTACTGAGTACCCCTCGGTCGAACGAAATTCCTCCATGCGTGTAATTACCTTTTTTTTTTATCCCAAAAATTGAGCGTAAAATTTTTCCATTTCCCTCCATTACGCGTATCTTTTTCCACCCCCTCCACGCGGATGTCTTATTGTTTACCCATTTTACATATTTTTAAACTCTTCATAAAACATCCATTATCACCCACACTTTCAATTCCTTACAATTTTTTAATGACGGTACTAAATTAGTATTTTTTAGATGTTCAGTGAGTTAAGATTGAACTCAATTTATTTTGTCATGTTGAATGTTTGAAAATTGTGATGGTTATGTTGTTTTTTATGTTAATTTTTTAAAAAGTGGGTATGATAGTTACAATTTTGTAAAGACTAGTAAATTATTGTTTTTTAGAATTCGAGTGAGTTAACATTGAACTCAACTTATTTTGTACGGTTGAATGTTTGAAAATTGTGATATGTTATTTTTCTTAAAGTAGGTATGATCGCTGAATTTCACCAGAAATAGTTGAAGTAAACCAAACATCATCCAGGTAAATAGATTCCAAGAAATACAAATTCTTTCTCGTGAAACCAAACACATTTTATGTAGAGTGGGTCTCCTAACAGGCGGCCTGTCCATAAGCTTATGGACAGTCCACTTATTTCTTACCTTATACACTGCATTTCTTAAATTACATACAAAATTTAAAATTTTTGAAAATATTTTTTTATATCATATATTTTTATATTTTCACCTTCAAATACATATTATTACTTGTTTTAACTTATAAAATGCAATATTTAAATTTTATAAAAAATTACAACATTTAAGTCAAATGCCCCTGAGGATTGTCTATAAGCTTATGAAAATGCCGTATTTTCTGAGACTTTCCCTTTTATGTATATCCTACAAATTTGATCACAGAAATAACTTCCCATGATATAGAAATTACTGTAGAAATTAAATTCCCACGTAATGACTCTTAGGATAAATGATATAGATGATGAGTTTGACTAGAATTCGATTAGATTTTAACTCTCTTTTATTTACTACTATTGTAATCCTACTGTTTATATTTTATGTCGTGAATACACCCAGCCTAATTACCAAGGTTTTATTACGTTCACAACAAAAGAAGCATGAGCCTATGAAGCAAACCCCATGAGGCCAACATTATTATTAGTTATTTCCATTTAAGGTTGTTTGATTTAATATATTTTTAGCAAGTTCATTTGTAGGAAAGAAAGAATAATACTCATGAGAGTTGGCCAAGAGCGAGGAGAGCCAATTGAAAAGAAGGGAAGATGAGGAAAAATATAAAAATTTGTTCCAACGAGGCCTGAAAGCCACCCGCGTGTCGACAGTATCAGACAACGAATTAATCGCAAGCACTCTCCGAAATGAACACCATCCGATGAGAGGCGTGATAGCTTTATGCAGATCTGCAACAGTTGGAAGATACATATAACATCAAGAAAAGGGCACCTTTTTGTTGATGCAATACCGCCCCCGGGTTTTAGGTGCCAGGCATAACGTACTCACTCCACTAGCCTCGTTATAGCAATCCCTTCTGTTTTTATTTGGGGTACACTACTATTAGTGTGTGTGTGGGTGTATGTACCTTATACAGGTGTACTCCACACTCCTTATTGAGAGATAAAAAGGGGTTGTGTTTCTGGGGTGGGCATTGAGGAGAAAATGGTGAAATTTGTGCTGGGGAGTTGCTATGCCAGGGCCCTGTTTGGTGTCTTTGCGGGACTGGTTTGTGTGGATGGTCTTCTAGCTGTAATTTCCTTCTTACAGGTATAATTCCTCCCCCCTCCACTCCAAAATTTCCATGTTTCAGCCAATGTACATTGTTTTTGTGTGATTTCCTATGTGGGATTGATGATTGAAATGATTATGGTCTCTGTGTTATGTTGGTGTGGATGAAATATCAGTTGGTTGCCAACAAATTTGATTTTTATATCTGTTTGCCTAAGCTGTTGATATTTTCACGATTATGTGTGATTTGGTTTGAGTAAAGAGATTTGCGATATAATTCAAGTTTGCTTGTTTCCGGACGGCAATGTGGCTGGGATTTCAGGGAGGGGAATGGACTTACTGGGTGATACTATGGCGATTTTTCAATGTCCTAGTTTCTGATTCAATCCATCTATTCTAGCTTCTCTGGATAGGCCCTTAATCAATTGTAATCTGTTTGCTTTCATGTCTAATAGGCTATTGCTGCATCTCTGAGTTCTTGCATCTATCTTGTGTTTTCTTTAATATTTAGTTAAAGTTTCGTTCTTTTTACCCCCTGGGTGTCAATAGCATCCATATGTTGGTGGTGCTGACGGCGCCATCGTAAGGCCCTTAATCAATTGCTTCACTGTTACATTGATGCAATGATACTGTTGAAAACTCGAGCAGCTTGAACTACATTTCACTAATGCATGCCTTAGATATCACCTCCCCTCTTGACCTCTGGCATGTTGCTGTAGTTATTAGTCTCTTTTATGAAAAGAGTTGTTTATTCATCATTGGTAAATTTGTACAGTTTGTTCAGATCTTCAATAGTTGCACATTGGCCCTGTTTTGTGTTTTGAGATATGAGAATCATGAGAAGCATTCTGTGATGATTTTATTCAGAGTTGGCGCTGTTAATTTCTCTTGGGTGCTGTTGCAAACTGCACTATATTTCATTAACTGTTGTATCTAAAAAGCATCTTCACGTAGCTGGCAACAAACATTAATATTATTATAATAGCTGGATTCTTAGCTTGCCTGAGTTTATATGTGGCTATACAACCCGCGTCATCTGGCCCACAGTTTTTGTGATTGAAAGCAAATAAGGGACACATCTTTGGTGCCATTTGTGTTGTCTGCATGCAATAGTATTGTCGGTAGTAGGAGCATTAGGTGTGAGGTTACCGCTTATGTTGTCTATATGCAGTACTATTCTCGAGAGTGGGACCCTTAGGTGTGTTGTTCAGCATGCATTTATTGTGAATGGTGAGAAGGGCATGTCCAAATTTATCGCATGAAAAGTTTGATGGAAAATGTAGTTTATATGTATAAGTGAATGCACAACCTGCATCCTCCACGTCCCACATTTCATGATTAAAGTTTGTTGATTAAAAGTAATTTAGAAACAATGATGCTGGTGCCGTAGCATTGTCTGCACGCAATAGTATTGTCGATGCTAGGCACATTAGGTGTGCGGAAGTCATACATTTCTTGTGAATGGTAGGAAGGCCACGTAATTGCGCTTGGGTTTATCACTTAAAAAGTTTGACTGAAAGACTTGTAATAGGTGCACTTTGTGCAGTCTATGTGCCACTTTTGTCGGTGGTAGGACCATTAGGTTTGAGTTTAATTATGTTTTTATTGAGATATAATATCGACGTACTGCCTTGGTCTATCATCCTATAAAATTGTGGAGCTTAGAAGAAAATAACTCAGAAAGTTATAATTTTAATGCATAAATTGGACCATTTCTACCTTACTACTACAATCTTTTTGCATATGATTACACTGTTTCTCTCCTCTGTAATGCTCAATGTGTGGTACATTTTCCATGTAAGTATACTATGATTTTCCTGATACGGACATATTTTGTTTTCCAAGTAAGGATAGCAAAAGGTCATTGTACTGGATGATACTGGTGCAGCATTTGCTTTTAAAAAATTTTTTGCACCTATATCAGAAGCAATTGATTCACAATCTTATTAACCCACTGGGTAGGTTTGGTTGTATGGATCATACCTCGCCTGTGGAGGCATGGCATTGTCACATTGATTAGGAACAGTCAATGTGAGGTATATACACTTGAATGCCAGAACCAAAGGAACTCTTGAACCTGGAATAGATTTCTTGAAACTTAGGGGCCTCAGTAGAGGGTGTTGCAAATAAGTTCCCCTTAATCTCTAATGGTATACACAACCTATGATATTATTGTAATGTGTTCTTATCTGTCCAATACCAATGTTTGTGTAAAAAAGTGCTGAACACTGATATTCAATTTAGTGTAAAAAAATAATGATATAAATAACTTAAGATTATGATTGTTCTTCTTAAGGAAGTTACCATCGATGAAATTCAGTTTTAAGAGTAACTGATTATAATTAGTAGTGGTGTAAAGTGGACTATCTTACTTGCAATAAAGTAGGGGCTAGCTTTGCGGAGCACACATAAAATTGAAAGATTGTACAGGTAAATTTTCCTTTTGAACTCTAAGATGAATGGTTGAGGATATATTGTAACCTGCATTTTCCATGTAAATCATTAGCTTTCTTTTTTCAATGAAAATTTTCCTTTTCTATTGCGATCCTTTTGGTTTTTCCCTTTTCTTTCCATACAATGAGTGTTGGGGTAGGTAGATAACGACAGTGAAAGATGGTGAACATAAGAGAAAAATGCTGTTGTGATACATGATCACCGGGGTATATACCCCTGTAGACAAAAGGGTAGGTAGATAACTTACATGCCTCGTAAAATTTATGGCACTGGTCTAATAGTTTGGAAGGTCATTGACTTAAAAGAAAAACATCTTATTGAAAAATTCATAAGAACCAAGGTTCGACAAACCTCAACAAAAGGTGAATGGACTAGAGGTGAAATGTTACGTCTTTTGCTCAATATATCTATCATCCATGAACTTTACCTTTGTCAGTTTGAGAATATGTGAAGCTGCTCCACTAGTAAATGAAGCTGCTTCTTGTACACCTGTTTCTTGCCTTCCACATTCCATTCAGGTTGTCTAGATGCAATTGCAATGACTTGAACTCGACATATATAGTTATATTGCTGGCACTAGTTTAGCATGCCTTTTCTGCATCTATACTCTTCCCCTTGACCAATTTTTCCTATTGTTGTACCAGTTATTGCGGATTCATTCAAGAAGTTTACAAATTGGCTGGACCCGTCAGAAAGTAAGCAATTATTACTTCTGCTGTTATCTTCTTGGATTGATATGTGAGTCAATGGCTGTATAATATATGTACATTTTGTCACTTCAGTTCAAGTAGTTGAGTTTAAAAGTGCTGGTAACCTGGGCTCTCTGACAGTCATATTGGCTTGTACTGTGAAAACACATGTTACGTTTTGTGTAAAAAACCTGTGTGCCGTTTTAAACTTAAGACATAGTTGTACTTTATATTGGCCTGTTACTTTTGATATACAGAGTGCATTTGGTACCATTTTGTCATTTGGGCTGGATATCAAAACCTTGTTTTGCACATAAGTCTTTTGAATGGTTTTCTCAATTGTAAGTGTTTTTCGATAATTTGTTTTGCAAGTTTACTTTATCATGACAGAATAATAGTATTTCAGAAAACCTATCATAAATTTTAGTTCAAAACTAATTTCAAAACTAACCTTGTCAATTGCAAAACTCACTTTTGAAGTTCCATTTTCGACCTAAAATCCAAGGAAAAACCAAATCCAAAAACTTGGTAAGAAATGCACACTCCGTGGACAGAATTATATGACTAATTACTTTTGACATGATGAATGTACCTCTCATCGTTATGTTTTAATTTAATTAATTGGATATCTCCACTGTTGCTGTATGCTTGTACTTAGTTAAGTGGGAATGTGATATGATCTCAGGTAGCTTCTGGTAGCATCCATTTCTGTTACAATATTCTCTTTTTTGTTAAACAATTATTTGCGCTAGAAGAGATTCATGAATCACCCTACAACACATTCAGGAGCTTCATCGTGTGTTATGCCTCTATGAGATGCATTGTACATTTCTGTTTTGCTCAAAAATATTCTCAATTTAATTGTCTGTTGAAGTGTATTGGCACTATTTCTTTGAATTGCAGCTACTATACAGTGTGACTTGCGTAAATACTTGGGAAGGTGTCCAAAACACTTCAAGAATGCTGACTCGCTCTGTTCTATTTATTTATCTTCTCTTATGGGAGATTGAAAATAGAATTCTTGTGTTTAAAGTGCCTTGGCATGAATGTTATTATTGTTGGAATAAAAAAGTCCTACCTGAGAACTACTATCAGTTTGATATCGGTTACAGTTTTGAATTCATTCAAATCAATTTGCATCAATTAGGATTACAGCCTCTTTAAAAAGCTTAAGCTGTAAGAGAAAAGTGAGGTAGCTATGCAATAAATCTAACACATGCTTCCCATGTGTGCATCAGGTTTTTTTTGGCAGCCTAAACAGGCAAATTTTATATGCCCTCTTGTCTTGATGCTCTATGCTAGTTTTTATATATGGCTATTTCTAAAATAAACTGGATGTTCAATTGCAGGTTTTTCATCTAATGATCGGGTCATCTAATTTAGGTAAGAGACAAATTTTATTTACATGGCCACTATTTTTCCTGATATGCATTAATATAGACTCATTCACCAAGCAAAAGCTTTGACTGATTTCGAGACTCCCAGTAGCTGGAGCCTGGTTATGTTTGTTTTTGTTGCTTTCTATTTCTTACAGTAATTTGTTGTAGCCTTAGTTGCTAGCAGAAAAGCATGGTTCTGGAGGCAATCACACATGTGGTGACCGTCTTGCTTGTGTTTTTAGTTTCTTAATATGAAAATCTATTTCAGACTAAGTCTACTTACTATGGATACCAATTCATGTAGACAATGTACTTATGGAGTCCTCCATAAGTATAACTCATAGACTTGTGATCATCTACCTGTTATTGTGGTCTACCTTATAGAAAGAAATGAAGATAGAGTAATAATGTTTATGAACATTAAGGTGAAGTGATACATTTTAGAGATTAGTGGCGCAAGGGCTTGGTTATTTATACATAATAGAGAAATTACTTATGGCTTTTGCATTCTTTCTTCACTTACACTTTAAGGTAATGTAAATAGCCTAAACTTATATCTTGTGATAAAGGTGAGTAGGGGTGTTCAGTTTCTATATCAATTTGAATTGAGTTTAAATATCAATTTGAATTGAGTTTAAATATCAATTTGAATTGAGTTTAAATATCAATTTTGAATGAGGTTTTCAAGTTAGATTTCGGTTCTACTTGGGACCCATAGGCCTACGACCACGTCTAGATGGAATAATTCTCAGTCGTGTGAGTTGGTACAACTTTTTGCTTAATCTTCACCACATTTAAAACTCGAGATGCTCCTCATATTTAATGTAACGCTAAGCACGGTCCACCTGATTACTATTTAAATTTTGTTCTCATGTTTCAAATAATTTGTGAATGATATAGTGCTCATAGATGAAACAAAGGAAAGCTAGAAGAGCGGAGGAAAACCTTAGAATCAAAGTGTTTTAGAATTTGTAGAACTAAAAACAGAATATATGCATTGTCCCTCGAAACTTATTGTAAGTCATAAAAATTGGGGAACATGATATCTAAATAACTAGGGTGTATAATAGGAGATAATAGAGAAATTGATAAAAACGTCATACATAGTATTAAGATGTGTGGAACAAATGCAGAAGTGCATTGTCTATACTTTGAAATAGTAATTTAGTGCCATCGATGTTTTCAAGTTCAGATTGTTGGGCAACAATGTATGGACCTGAACTGAAAATGAGAGTAGCTTTAATGAGAATGTTAACGTGGATTTGTATACATAGTAGCTTAGATAGAAATACATAAGGATACTATTTGTGTCAAAGTAGGAGTGGAGCCAATAGATGAGAATTGAGGGAAACACGTTTAAGATAGTTTGGGCATGTATGGCGACCATTAGGAGCACCGGTAAGACATCAAAGACGACCACCAAAACCTATTAAATGGGGAACGGGATTACCTTAAAAGACAATAAATAAGGAGATGCCATATTTATGTAGGAATGAAGCTTTGTGTTTTAACTGTACATGATGGTGAGACATGATCAAGGCATTGTTTCTAATTTTTTTCTTAGTTTTCTCTGTAGTAAATTTAGAAAGGAAAAGAGCTACAATATAGGAAAAATGATTATTTGATTTTTAATAATGATATTAGTTCTCAGCAAGTTGCATTAATTTATTGATCAACATGGATTTTGCATTGAGTTATTGATTCGTAATTGAGAGTCCAATTTAGTCTGCATTCGAACTAGATTTAACAATGTAGAATCGGATTTGAATTCGTGTCACAAAATGTCAATATAACCTAATGAGATCCAGAAAAGTTGAGCAATCTAATTTCAATGGAACTGGACATCCCTAAATGCAAGGATTGTAATTTAGAATTTTTCAGCTTTAAGATAGCAGGAAAATTGAGCTGAACGTGATATTAGTATATGGTGAACGAGTTTTAAGTACATTTATCTGAGAGGCATAATAAGTTTTAGAGGGAATATTTTCGAGGGTTCTGATAGAAAATGATTTTTTTCTATTGGAATTATTTAATCCATACAAATATGATTGAGCTGGTATACATTTGTTTACACCTTGTCAACTGATCAACCTTCTAGAGCAAGTTTTGTATGGTTGTGACTTGTGAATGAGTTCTTCTGGTACAACACTGCCACTTTTTCTTCTTTTTGCTTAAACATTTGACATCTCTAATTATACCCTATTGCCAACTGACAGGTTTTGTCCTGTATTTTATACTGAGCCTTGTTTCTGCGTGCAAGAATTGGGCATGCTGGTCACATTTATGTGGTTTCATCATGATGGGTATGTGAATAACCTCTTTTATTTCTCCCTCTTTGCATGTATTAATTGGTTTAGGACTAGGCTGTGTAACGAGGTTAAAGTACAATTTTTTTTCTGCAGCTCTGCCGCAGATCATTCTTTTTGCTGCATTTCTTCTACTTCTCTCATTCTGGTAAGTTCTCTTTTCTGCCATGAGATTTCTTTTGACAATTTGTGGGGAAAAATCACTGCACTTGTCAGTTCTCAAGTATCATGTCAAATTCAACCTTTAAAGTTTGATGAAAATTATATGAACTGTATGAAATAAACAATACTGCAGTTAATTAATTACATATAATCAATAGAAATAACTGTTTGAGGTCATGGGATGTGTGTTTCTCTCTTTTATTAACAATATGGCTTCTGATTGTGAAATAGCTTGGGAAGTGTCCTTTTATTGCCTATGCTCGGACTATATTGGATCACTAAGAAAGAGATGCATGATCTACACGGATGCTGTGTTTTTAGTTCTTCAAACTTACCCTTCAGATCAAATCTTTTCACTAATGCTACAGAAGTTTGAATCTAGGAATTGTCATTTTAGACCTTTTAGTCCATCCGCCTGGCATAAAATGTCAGTATGGTAAATGTAGATAGTGCTTCTGAATCTGAAATGACATGTTTTAGATTGTACTTTCATTTTAGTTTGGCCATTTGTGATCTAGTTTTTCTATGCATTTTTAATGCATAAAAATATAAAATATAAAATAGTAAAGACCATAAGCTACACTTATGTGCAGTGGTATGTATTTTGACCATTCCAGTTATGGAAGACGTTCTTCGACTCTCTCTTGTTATTTCCTGTCGATATTCACGGGAAAGAATTGTAGGAGGGGAAGGGGGTTACTTTAAAAGAATTGGAGGGAACTGTAGGCATATATTTTTATATCAATGAATCCATCAATCCCACTGAATATGATAAAGACATGATCCATATAGCCGAATCCATGTAGTTTGTGGTAGAATAAAAACTTAGTTTTGTTGTATAACATCGACCACAGTGGACAAAACTGGGGCCTATATTTTATATACCTTTTCTAATGGTCTGCTCTTCTTTGGTACATTTGCCTAGGGTTGACCTTTGCCATCAGAATAACGATGATGAAGATGAAGATGACGGATATTGTTCCCGAGAAGCTCTTTTGGAAAAGTCAAAGAAAGAAGATAGAGATGTTCAAAGTTGTAGAAGATGCTGCTCATTTCGAGCACTTCATGTTGGTAGCCGCCAAAAAGTTGTGATTCTGGTGTGTTAGACATATAACAGTTGATGAGATTTTCGTTTTCTCTTCAATTTATCAAGTTTAATTCATTTCAATCTGTATTTTGTGATTGCTTGCTTGATTGAAATTTGACCATATGGCAGGTGACTTTGTTAATATTGATCCTAATGGCTGCATTTTCTGTGCTGATGTGGATTGGAAAGGGAAACAATCCTATTAATCCATCCTTGGTGGCTCAGGTATAGAGGCTCATATGCTTTGGATTTACCTCATTTTCTTCCACCTTTACTGTTGTCACTCTATTTATTAGAAGTTCACAATTAATAAAAAATCTGTTGATATCTTTGCTTGTTGGAGGTCATTAAAGTCCTATTCTTTTTAAAGTACTCAGTATCTTGTTAGAGTTAGGTTTGAAGTACTGAATG